>OU612027.1:19391250-20800000 GCA_914767945.1 Eilema depressum | reverse complement strand
TAGCCATGCGTATCATATAAGTAGCGTGGGATCATCTGTTCCTTGTGAGTGCCTTTTTTCAATTTGCCAAAAGCATCGCAAGTGATGAGCTGAATCTCGGCTGATTTGCTGGTACTTTTTGAAAGTTCCTTGGTCTAATCTCGGAAACCCATCATCAGATCTTTACGAAATTTAAATGGGACTATTTCGAAATAATCTACTTACGAACAGAAAAAATAATTTTCAAAATCCGTCTAGAATTGGCTTCACAATCGCGTAACAAACATACAAAAAAAATAGTGTACGAATTAAGAACCTCCTTTTTTGTAGTCGGTTAAAAAAGATCGATTTTCTGGCAATCGATCTTTTAGACCTCGATTTTTTTGTGAATCGATTCATCAGGCCACGATTCGAATCGATTTAAAAATCGATCTTTTTCGGAAAGAATCGCCATCCCTAGTTCACAGAACACTTATATCGGCTGTGTTGCTATTATTATATTTCCAAAAATAAGTATCGCAATAGTAGATTCGTAACCGAGGGTTGAAATAGGCTATTTGACTAATTTTCAAAAACCATTTCAAATGATTGCTTATTACAGTATAAACATATCACATTAATATTTCTGTAAAAAAACAATGCATTGGTGCTAATTCTGTCGTGACACAAACTAACTAAAATGAGCTAAAAATCTCTAAAGTTAGTTTAGTCCTGTCAAAATGTCGTTTCGTATTCTGAGAACACCTGTCATTTTTGGTTAAACGGTATTCTCTTAGAGTATTCTGTTGTACGTTTTAAATGTCAAATATACACTAAAATTAGAAATTTAAAACAAAAATTAGACGTCATATAAAATACTGCGCAATGAATTTGAACAATCCCTACTTTAATATTATAAATGCGAAAGTAACTCTGTCTGTCTGTCTGTCTCACTTTTACGACTAAACCGCTGAACCGATTTTGATGAAATTTGGTATAGAGGTAGATTAGACCTTGAGAAAGGACCAGGCTATGTTTGGTCGCGATAACCGACATCCACGCGGGCGGAGCCGCGGGCAAAAGCTAGTGTTCTATAAACGTTTAATTTAAAGCTCTATAAATCGTCGATTGATTTGGATTTTATAAATAACAAGCTGACCCCGCGAACTTGCCAGGTACATGGACCGAGAAAAACTGTATTTGCTTAGGTAGGTATGACTGAGAAATATCACAGTTTGTTTACTATTTAATCAATAATATGTACTAATTATCATTTGTCGGCATTCTAAAGACTTATAAATTGCTTATAAAGATAAGTTTTTACAGATTTTATGAAAAGACCCTTTATCGTTCATTCTTAATTTTTAACAGCTGTAACACTCGGTTTAGCGATGTCATATTCAAAGGACATCATTCAGATTGGGCTAATTTTTATTTTGCCGGCCAAAGAAAAAAAATACAATATTCGGTTAGAGCTTGTTCTTACTAACATTTTTTATTAGTGCGTCGAAGTTGAGGGACCACTTCCAATGGTTTTATTAGAGTTTAAAAATCTTAAAAATATACACTTTTTATGATACGAACTATTCAAAATAAATGAAAAATATTGTTATACATTGGAAGAATAGTTAATAAAAGCAATAAAAAATAAACCCCATACTGCATATTGTTGTTTTTCGTCCATTTATTGAGATCCAAAGTTGAAAGTGCCGGTCAGAGAAAACAAATATGATATTCCGCTAGAGCTTGTCCTTATTAGCACTTTTTATTACTATGTCAAAGCTGAGAGACCACTGCCCTCAGTTTTATTGGTGTTCAAAAATCTTAGAAACATATAATTTTTATGATATTATATATTGAAAATGAATGAAAAATATTGTTCTATATTGGAAGAATAGTTGTTTAACGCAATAAAAAATAAATCCCATACTGCATATCGCTGTTTTTCGTTAGTTAGGTCCAAAAATTGAAAGTGAAGCCAAAGAAAAATAATATGATATTCCGTTAGAGCTTGTCTTCATTGACATTTTTACTATAGCATCATAGCTGAGGGAATACTGCTCTCGGTTTTATTTGAGTTCAAAAATCTTGGATATAATACATTTTTTTAAACGTATTATTGAAAATGAATGAGAAATATTGATTTATATTGGTTAAAGGTGCATTTCCAATTATTGAACTTAGTAAATGTGTTGATCATATTCCACAGTTACAAGGCACTAATGGCAATGCCATAAGGTAGATTCGTGGACGATAGCAATCACGTCATGTCCAGGTTCGTCAACATTATATATACATTATCATAGATAAAACAAACAGGGTTGAGTGCAATGAAACAGTGTTATTGCTCGTGTATTTTATTTTTAATTGCTTATTTTTATTGCTTTATTGCTTTTATCAACTATTCTTCCAATATAATACAACATAATTTATTATTCCTTTTCAATTATTTATTTTATTTAAAATATACGTTTCCGAGATTTTTGAACTCAAATAAAACCGAGAGCAGTATTCCCTCAGCTATGATGCTATAGTAAAAATGTCAATGAAGACAAGCTCTAACGGAATATCATATTATTTTTCTTTGGCTTCACTTTCAATTTTTGGACCTAACTAACGAAAAACAGCGATATGCAGTATGGGATTTATTTTTTATTGCGTTAAACAACTATTCTTCCAATATAGAACAATATTTTTCATTCATTTTCAATATATAATATCATAAAAATTATATGTTTCTAAGATTTTTGAACACCAATAAAACTGAGGGCAGTGGTCTCTCAGCTTTGACATAGTAATAAAAAGTGCTAATAAGGACAAGCTCTAGCGGAATATCATATTTGTTTTCTCTCACCGGCACTTTCAACTTTGGATCTCAATAAATGGACGAAAAACAACAATATAAAGTACAGGGTTTATTTTTATTGCTTTTATTAACTATTCTTCCAATGTATAGCAATATTTTTCATTTATTTTCAATTATATTTCGCCGCTTCATTCTCGATATAATTAACCAGGTAGTCCCTTATATCTACTAGGCAACGTCGCACATTTTTTAGAGATATGAATATGACTAAAAATTTTTACAAGTACCTACCGAGCTGTGCTCTTGACAGATACTCATTCTTTATTTGTGCGTGGCAACGCGAGCACGTCTTCAGCAATGCGAAAACGCAGCGCCGAAGAAAAAATAAATCAAAAAGTGAAAGTTATCGTCGTATATAGATATAAAAGTTAAAAACTTATTATAAAAATACAAGTGAAAAAGTGAAAGTTATCGTCGTATATAGTTATTTCCTTACCACCATTGTGGTACTGGTATATACAATAAATACCTCACATGTACATCGGGGTTGACCGAGGGTCTCCAACGATGATACTTATTTTACGTAAATCGTAAAACAATCTTTATCATATCGTACATTACGATATTGCTACAGGTACGGATTGACCGCGAGTCAATATCTGCCTCACATGTACATCGGGGTTGACTGCGAGTCTCCAACGATGATACTTATTTTACGTAAATCGTAAAACAATCTTTATCATATCGTACATTACGATATTGCTACAGGTACGGATTGACCGCGAGTCAATATCTGCCTCACATGTACATCGGGGTTGACTGCGAGTCTCCAACGATGATACTTATTTTACGTAAATCGTAAAACAATCTTTATCATATCGTGCATTACGATATTGCTACAGGTACGAATTGACTGCGAGTCAATATCTGCCTCACATGTACATCGGGGTTGACTGCGGGTCTCCAACGATGATACTTATTTTACGTAAATCGTAAAACAATCTTTATCATATCGTACATTACGATATTGCTACAGGTACGGATTGACCGCGAGTCAATATCTGCCTCACAGGTACATCGGGGTTGACCGAGGGTCTCCAACGATGATACTTATTTTACGTAAATCGTAAAACAATCTTTATCATATCGTACATTACGATATTGCTACAGGTATGTACAATAAATATCTTTCATAAAATAATCCTCGGGGTTCGCTGCGTGCGTCCAACGATAATTACATAGTGAAACAGTAATATCAACCATTACTGTGCGGCAATGCATAAAACGAGTGTCGAAAATATTTTTATTTTTATACCCTCATTTATACATAATAGCGGCATACTATTAAATACAAGAGAGCAATGCAGTTTTATATCATTTTAGGTCAAAAAGACCAAATGATTGAGAGCTCAGCTCCAACACTTATCGATAATTTTGTCTCAATCGGAAAACAAGAAATCACCGACTTAACTACAACACCTAGCGTTAATCCTGAACCGTTGACATTGGGCGACCCAGGTCGCGACCCAAAACTGTTATCAGCACTGGGCGAATCCACCCCTGAGCCACCAGACTATGGCGAAAAAATCCTTTATGGCTACCACTTCTAAAGAAGGGTATGCCCATAGAAAATAAATAAAAATTGTTTTAGGAGTATTAATCCTAGACAATTGTAGATTATTGCAAAGCACCTAAACTTAATTTTGCGGAGATTGCAGCCGCCATACCCGACAGGGTTAGAAATAAAGACAAAAATATCCTTTCTACCCAGTAACAACTCAGTTCAGGAATTACGGCCATAAATAAGGTCATGGACCTTTTCTTATTAGGTGAACATAAAATTCAGGCAATAAAGCCCCTAAGCTATGGGTGCTGTTTACTAATACTTACGAACTCAAACTGCAAGCGCCTCCCAACAGGTAGGCCTCTATCCCTATCCACACCAGGGAAACTGGCAAGCTCCTCGCTTCCCATCGAACAAGAAGGGGGGGGGGGAGCGGGGAGGGAACCGTCGCCAGGCGCCAACTGCGAGTTCGCGCCGCGACAACCAGTGTGTTCCCAACACGAAGAGCAGGAGCATTTCTTCGAACAAGCCCCGTGCAACGACACAACCATAGTTCAAGTATACATACCGACCGTATGACCTACTTTTATAATTGTCGGCTTATGGTTACCCAAAATACAATAAAATTGCTCTCAAATGAATTTAGGAGTGGTTATTCAATTCCATTTTGCAAAGACGTTCGGCAAGTCACCGGCCCTAATAATAATTTTTCAAAAAAAAAAAAAAAAAAAATAATAATAATATAACCTCTCAAATATCAACCGATGCCCGGGCACCGCGAGTGTTAGGTGAGAGTTTGTTAACGTGGGTAGACTGGTTTAAGATTTCAATTCGAATCTACCTCCAGGGTAAAAACCACCTAGGAGTTCACAGCTTTACCATAATATATGGGTTATCAGCGCAGTGACACCAAGAGTCTTCACAAACATAATATGAAGCAGGTGTTATCTTATTTATGAAACGGCAGCTTTAGGTCCGTGGTGTACCTACTTGTACAGTCGAACGACATATTGGGCATAAGAGATCACTATTCTGAGTGTCTTCTTCCTAAGATATAAACAAAACACTGTAGTTTTAAAATACTTGGCCTCGTTATAAATTATATTGGGGTAAATTGCAAGTTAGCTGCGATCACAAAATTAACTTTGAACAAACATAAATACAATCTAAAATAGATAGACACGTACACTTTTTATTATCTGCGAGATAATAATGCATTACCCTTTTTTATTCAAATCCTGTCACGGTATACCTACACATGGGCTATTAACAAAAATGCCGCCTATATACACAAACATTATAGAACGATCTAAGTAAATTTCCTATGTTATCGAATAACGAAACCAAGATTAGACTCCCTTCAGAGTTATCGAAAGACCTTGATTGGCGGAGCAAGATAATATTCTCAAAATCTAATCATATGCGCCTTGCTCACTTTAAATTCGAGATTTGCACGAATGCCTCCCAGATAAACTGGGCTGCAGTGTGTAATAACAGTCGAACTAACGGAATGTTGTCAACTTTTGAACGCGAAAAACACAAATTACTTAGTCCTTAAGTTTTTCTTGGATTAGAGACCTTAATACGGTTAGAGAATAACTGTGTAGTAGGTTTCGGACTAACCTCTCCCCTAGCTGGTTCCCCTGAGGGGGACGCAAGGATTTTCTAGTACTAGCGTCTCCACTTAGTGAGGGGAGATACTAAAATATTACTTCGCGTCGATAATACGACAACCATAAACTACGTAAATCGAATGTGTGGAATTCAATTCCCCCAGTTAAACGACCTGTCTCGGCTCATTTGGCAGTGGTGCGAGAAACGTAATATTTGGATCGTGACTTCAATTCATAAATAATAAATCCGGACACGGAATAAGAGCTATCAAATAAAGCATTCGAAATGATTACAAGACGTTTAGGTCACCCCGAAATTAACCTATCCGCTTCTCGCACCAGTACAAAATGCGATACGATCTAAACAACATCCTGATACCTTAGCATAAAAATGCATCAGAAAAGTGATTGACGACAAAGCTATTGGCCCTCACAGCCCTGATTTCCCATGTTGAAATAGTTGATAAATTCAGAAATACTTTACCTTTAATTCTGATTTAAACACCCTCTTCAATCTTTTTTTTTTTTTTTTTAGAGACCAACATCCCCTTCGTCGGAACCTTACCCTGGCTGCAGCGAGGCCCTGTGGCAGGCCTTCATTAAGCGAGGGTCTCCTCCCGATGCACTAAATCTATTAATAGCTTCGTTAGCAGACAGTACTATTATGCAGTATAAGTATCTATTACTTTAAGGCTGTGGTGGCAATTGCCAACACAACGATTAATTTATTCAAACCTCCAATAGCGGCAGTACTATCACTTTTAAGTCAACAGTTTACTAACGGATGTTCATACAGTAACTTAAATAGTCACCAATCAGCATTATCAATATTCCCTGGTGCCAATATCGGCTCAGACGAAAGATGCATCTACTGTAAGATGCATTTAGGTCAATGCCTAAATATTTCCAATACCGACTTAGATTTAAAAAAAAAAAAAAAAAAAAAAAAAAAACACTAGAAATAGTAATCTTTCCTGCTCTATGTACAGCTCATTGTGTACAAACATTTTTTAAAAATCGAAAATATATTTTTTTTTTTTTCAAACAATGATATTCACATCTCGATAACGATATGTCAAAGTCAAAGTCAAAGTCTTTGTTTCTCGGAATGGTGCAGCACTGTTACAGCTTTTTAGACGTCAAAATGATAAAAACTACCGCTCCTGGACGTGACCAACCTATTCTGTTCCTACCTCATTTCGAGGATAACATACACGTATTTACCTGCCCTGCAACAGTCCTCAAGGAATATATTTTTGCTACAAAAATAAGAGAACTGCCAGTACGGGTCAATGAAATTGTTGTTAACATACAAAGCACCACACAGACCAGCTACCACACAATCAGTTGGTCGCTGGATAAAACAGGTGCTGACAGAGAGCGGCGTCGACACGTGCGTCTCTAGCGCACACTGCATGCGCCATGACGCCACATCCGCCGCGCACTCGCGCGGTCTTCCAGTCAAAGCTATTCTGTAAATTGCTGGCTGGACCAGCACATCCAATACACTCACAAAATCCTATAACCTAACGGTAATCAGTGACGAAAATTTTGCTAATTTAGTATAGGTACCTTACCTAGTATTAGGTAATAAGTACTTAGTTGGAATTTACTATTGCATTAGTAACTTATTTAAATAAATTAAATGGATAAGTAACTGTTTTTGCTCCCAATAATCATTAAGTTCATATTGAGAGTTCCACTGAATTAAAAACTTTCTGTGCTATCTCTGAAAGTCTACCTGGTTAATTATATCGAGAATGAAGCGGCGAAATATAATAGATGATCAAACGAACTTCTCGAATGAAGTTCGATCATTATTATATGAGCCGCTTCATTCGAAGATATAAACTCCCTCCCACCCATAGTACACAAACAGTATTGTTAATAGGTTTGATACTGTACCCAAAGCAAGAAAGTTTTATGCGTTATACCTTTATCTCTAAAGAATGAGTATCTGTCAAGAGCACAGCTCGGTAGGTACTTGTAAAAATTTTTAGTCATATTCATATCTCTTAAAAATGTGCGACGTTGCCTAGTAGATATAAGGGACTACCTGGTTAATTATATCTTCGAATGAAGCGGCTCATATAATAATGATCGAACTTCATTCGAGAAGTTCGTTTGATCATCTATAGTTCGTATCATAAAAAGTGTATATTTTAAGATTTTTAAACTCTAATAAAACCGTTGGAAGTGGTCTGTCAACTTTGACGCCATAATAAAAAATGTTAGTAAGAACGAGTTCTAACGGAATATCGTATTTTTTTCCTTTGGCCGGCACTTTCAAAACTAGCCCAGATTTGTATGGAGAGTGAATGTTGTCCTTTAGGGCTGTCTATAGTCTATAGCAAACACTAAATTTAGTTTGACATAACAACAGAATACGGTTAGAAATGTCAATCGCTTATCTAAAATAAGAAAATTTTAGAGAAATGTAAGTTTAGAGATAGTAACAACAGAATTAGCATCATTATGTTAAAAAATCAATAAAGTTTAAAGTTCAAAAGTGCGTGAAAAACGCTATATTTAAACATGGTGATATGTGTGAGTTGTGACGTCACTGTCAACAACTGTCTATTGTGGGTAAGTTGCTGTTATCATCAGCTCGCACAAAATTTGTATCCATTTCGAACTTAATCACAAAATATGTCCATGAAACTCACAATAATCAAGGAAAAAGCAAATAATAACACCGAAACAAACAATAATAGCTAATACAACTGGAGATATTTTGTAGAAATGACGTCACCCAGAGCGCTGACCAATCACGAGCGTTTTTGTCATAGATAATAAATCAACAAAATATAACATTTTTATATTTGAAATTCTCACAAAATACACAATATTATTGAGAGTAAATTGTAGTCTCGTAGGTCTTTTAACGTTATTTATTTTCTAATAGGATGACCATAATTTGTAGTATATTTTTAATGTTGTCAAATAGCCTACGAGGAAAATAAAACTAGTTGTTTCTATAAACTATTTATTGAAATAATAATATCCCGCCAATTTATATCCACTTTTTAAATTTTAATTATGGAACTCACCGCGAAATTATTGCAGCTTATTCCGCTGAAAGAAGTTTGCGCTAAGTTCACACTGGCTGTTTAGAAAGTCACTTGGTCGCAGCATTCCTTTCGGTCTCTTAGGTCGACTATTTCTGCGAAAGTCTATTTATTTAAAAGTCCATTATTGCGAATGTCCATTTCTTTGTACGCCCATTTATTTGAACGTCTATTAGACGACGATATCGCAATATCTAATATATAAAAATCAATGCCACTTTTCGTTGTTATTTTATAACTCAAAAGAACGGGCTCACCTATCCAAACCAAATGTTTAGGCTTTGTTCGGACTACTTACTAGATGGTTTATGTGAAGTTTGCACAAAATCGGTCGAGCGGTTCTTCATTTATCACGTTAGGCGGTACAAAGTTCGCGGGGTCAGCTAGTACAATATACTTTTAAAGTTGAACCGTATCTATCTATTGTATTCCTAACTACCTTTTTTTTATCGTGCCAAAAATCCCCACGGATACCACCCCCGCCGGAGCCGGAGGAGGACGCACGCCGTCTGTGGGCCGACAGTTGCCGGAGGTGAGATTGTCGTAGCCATATCCCTCGCACTACCAGTTAAAACTGAAAAAATATTTTTCTGTTGTATAGTTATATATACAGCTGTACCTGTCAACTCATCCCTTCAGACTCGTGTCCACACCATTTTACCACACTAGTGTGTCGATGGTATAATACCTGTTACTCGTGGTCATACCACTGGTGTGACTTGAAGATCTGGGGACAAAAGATATCTGTTATTTCAAGTTTGGAATAAGTTGAGTATCACCAATAGAAACAAATGAGATATAGCATGCATGTTCAAACATATCACATAAACAGATACTCATCGCGAGTGGTCAGTGGTCACCCAAAGGATCGCACTGCGGAAACGGTGGTTCAGTTTGATTAGCAGGCCTCGCACTAAGGACCACCGCCAATCCATACAGGAGCTGACTAAAAGTCCCCCCTGCAGGCATCTCCTCTCGAGGGATAACACGCGATACAAGCAAGCCGCGCAGGCAGGTGTGGATAACCGTCACAAACTAAGTTTCCCAAGGCACCTTGACACATAAGCTGTCCGGGGACAACTTTAGACATCATATATATCGTCATGAAACGGTAATATCAGTATTAGTTATTAGAGCATGATACCTACTCAACGGTTGTGAATCCTTGGCTGGCCTCGGCTACTAGCAATTCAATCTCCAGATAGTTGCGTAGTTTCTGTTCCTTAGACATTGTGTTCACACAAATCCTATGCACAAATCTCTGATGCTCAGTTCAATTCAGCCTGAGATTTCAGCATTTAAATCTGACATCAAATAATTAGCTAGCTGCCAGCGAGTTCAACCAAGGAGCCCAAATAATAAAGGAGTTTGTGTTTCGGAAAGGATTGCCCGATAAGCTTAGTTAGTATAATGTAAAATATGACTTTGAACAGCTTTACGAAAAAAAAAATCCATATTGCTATTATGAATGCGAAAGCAAAAGTAACTCTGTCTGTCTGTTACGCGTGAAAGCGTAACAGACAGACAGAGTTACTTTCCTGCCTAAACCTCTGTACCGATTTTGATAAAGGTACCGAGCACCTTGGGAAAGGACATAGACTGTGTCTGGTCGCGATAACTGAAATCCCGTGGCTCCCGCGGGAAACAGCTAGTATTTATACCATTATTATAATGCACTGGGTAGGGCTTGAGCGCATCGTCGTAGGACGAACCGGGGATATTGCCATTTATTGATATTAATTTATTGTAATTTATGGATGAAAATTTGGGGTGTACTATACCAAAGCGAATGCTGTATAGTGACTTAATGTATATTTATTGTAATAAAGATCATCATCATCATCATAAAGACGCATTTTCACGATTGCATCCGTGCCCAAGATAACCTCGGAGCTCAGGGTCCGCCTTCCGGCTCTTCCTCCTCCACTTCGCATGATCTTGGGCTTCCAAGGTAGTGAGACCATTTGCACGCATGTCATCTTCCACGACGTCAAGCCGGAACTTCTTAGGCCTACCCCTTCTACCTTGACCCGGTGGGGGCGCCATTGCTAGGCATTTGCTACCCACATAACCTGGTGGTTGCCGCAAGCCGCAAGCCGCAAGACGTGGCCGCACCAGAGAAGGCGGCTACCGCGGACATGGAGGCTACCGCGGCTTCGGGAGGTCCTCACGCGATCTTTACGCGTGACGCCGGAAATTCACCGCAGCATTTTCATCTCCGTGACACGCAGCTCTTGCTTGTGTCGCTCCAGCAGTGGCCATGCCTTACAAACATGTTAAAGGACAGGCCTATAAATGATCGTCTTATAGACTGCCCCTTCAACCTGACTGGCATTATAAGATCACACGTGGCGCCAGTGATTTCTCACCACTTAGCCCACGCGGCAGCAATGCGTGTCCTAACGTCGTAGTCGATTTCACCAGTAACATGAAGAACAGATCCCAGGTTCTTAACCTAGTCCGTGCGCTTGACCAAATCTTCATTCAGTTTAAGATACGATGTTTATAGAGACGACTTCGGATCAAATGCCTCGTTGGTTTTGTCGTTATCGATAGCACCAATTGGTTGTGGAGGTCAGATGGCAGCCGCTTAATTTGTTTGGGACAAATAACTCATTTGTTTTGTCTTTGTAGATAGCACCAATTGGTTGTGGAGGTCAGATAGCAGTCACTTAATTTGTTCGGGTCAAATAACTCAATAATTCGGATTCCGTCCCCACTTTTTTTTCGTGCTAAAGTTCCCGAATATGGTCAGGAGTGATTATGTCGAACTCGGACCCACTAAAAACGCATGCCGTGGGCATATTGCGCGCTCCCCGGCACACCCTGGGCCATCCACAATTTTAAGATGGCCCCTCAGGAGTGGGAAGCATGGTGCCCCTATCGAATCCCGGCAAGGGGAAGGCGGGCGTGAACGGGTGACAGGCGGCCACACCTGTAATCCTCCTCACGCTTGCGCTCGGTGACCAGCCCTCACCTTGCCTTCTCACTACTGTGCCCTCTGACAGTCAGAGGGACATGTGGGAAGCCTCTGAGCAGCCCTCTACACTCAGAGCCGCTCCCGTTGTGGTAGGTATTTGCCGTAGGTGTCTAATTCTGTCACAAATAAGCACAAATTAAGAGATTCTCGTATAGTTTACTACACAGCCGCACATAGGATGGTTTCAGAGATAGGTACACGATAATGCGAAACGTTACTCCAGCAGGAAATGCAATTTCTCGAAAACCTGAAGAGGCACAAATTCATTTTCGGCGCACATTATAGCACAAATATAAGCTCTCTACCCATGCATAATATTTCTCTCTCCGATTATTCGTTCTTGGTGGAACAACGTTACCCCAGCAGAAATCATTTTCGCCGTTTTTTTTCCAAAACTACAACCAACACCAACACGCACAAATTTTTTTATGCGGCGCACATTTACAGCATATAACGCTCTAATTATACGTGCCACTCATGTCACTCTACGAGGTAGTTTCTTGCTGGGGTAACGTACACACCTAAGGCTATGATGTAGGTTTTTTTATAACGTAAGCAGACATAAGTGACCGAAAAAATATTCTCATGAATAGAAAATCAAAAAAACGGTTCTGGGCGGTAAATAACTCAAGTATTTTTTCTCTAATGCACAGACACGACCATGGTTTTTCGCAACATTTTATTTTATATGGCACTTTTCTAATACTACTTACTTATAACTAAGTATAGTTCCCGGCATTTAACTTGGCAAGCAACAAGTCCCGAGACAAACAAGCCTCTGGTGCGCGCGGATTGGTTTAATATAATCTATGATTGGTGGATTTGAGGTCCTACGCCGCCGCAGCACCTCAAACAATGCTCAAAAGACACTCGATACGCACATTCTGCGCATAAAGTGCATAAAGGGTACATTTTGTGACGTGTTTGTTGCCAAGTTAAATGCCGTCAACTATACCTACTGTCAGTGAAAATGTGAAAGGGGTGAGCGAGGCATGCTCAAGATTGACTATCACAGAACAAATTGACGATACTCGTATCGTATGTATGATACTCGATTTCATAATTTATAAAATTATATAAACAAAGTACTTAAGTACTTAAGTAAGGTAACTGTACCAATGGTAGACACTTTAAAGAAAAATAAAATTTCAATCTAAAAAATTTAACAAATTAATTACAGCATGGTCGTTACATTCTTTTTTAACTGTTACAGCAACAATTAGACATTAACTTTTGCCCATAAAATCTTTAAAATCTATCATACTTTTACTTTAAATTAAATTATTATGCACTTGGTCGAAAACACCAATGCTAGACATCATTGTCCCAATGCTAGACACCTATTTGTACCAATAGTAGACACTTTAATTTCTCTCTACAAAATTGAATATGAGACCGCTAAGTGCCTTGGTATGCCCTATTCCCCCCGAGCGACGGTCAGACGGCGGTCCCCCGACGAGACAAATGACAAAAGGTGGGTTTTACTTTTTAAAGATTCATTTTGGATCGGGGGTTTTTTAAATTTTTTTTTTTTTTTATTTCATTCTTTTTACAGGTATAACCACTCAACCGATTTCCATAAGACTTGCTGTATCATGATGTATAAATTATGACCTGTCACTTGATATCCAACACACCATATTTGAAAATAGATTTTACATTGCCACTTTCACTCCTCATATTATTCAAATGGCTGAACCGATTTTTATGAAACATATTGTAGCTAAGAACACTCTCGACTAAACCATCTTTCAAACAAAAGAAACAGAATCTAAATCGGTTCAGCCGTTTGGGAGCTACGATGCCACACACACGCATACACACACACCCATACACACATACACACCCATGCACACGTCAAACTTACAACACCCCTCTTTCTTGTCGGGGGTTAAAAATCGGTCCCAGAATGCGCGCCGCTGCCCATCGCTCGGTGTGCGTTGGGCCGTATCCATCCATATTTGCCGATGACAGACGCCATCTATCGAGCCAACTTTACACTTGCAAAAGCTCACGCGTCGATAAGGTCAGAACACCCCTTGGTTTAGTGATCATGTGTTTAGGACAGGGTAAGGGAATGGGGGAGGGGAGGGTGGAAAGGGGAGAAAGGTGAGTAGATAGTCGAATAGAGAGTCAAGTGTTTCAATAGTGTCGACTCAGAGCTCAATGCTTGACTCTCAGCGCTAAAATTTACAACAATATGCGATAAGCGACATCCACGTGGTTAGAGCGGGCTAGCGCGGGCATTATTAGTAATTATCGGTACATGTGATGAATCTCAATGTATAATAATATCACATTTAGCGTAGGTATAACATCTTATTTTCATGAAATAAAGGCATTATTCCAAAGTGTCTATCATTGGAACATCTAAGATTTTTTGTACCAATACTAGACATAGCATATAAATGTTACAAAACCTAATCAAAATATGCGGGCAATGGTCCAAGTATGTCAATAACTTCAATATTTATAACGTTTATACTAAAATTAGTAATAATCATAACTTATAAACAAAAAAATCACACCTATAAAAATCAGTACCCTTGGCAAAAATCTTAAGAAATAACACGACCGTGTTTACGGAGTCACATTATTTGCTGTCAACTTTCTAAATTTACTTCGGATGGTGTTGCGAATATTTGAACATATCTTATAGACACCATTAGGCATCTTTTAAGTCAATAGTCTTATAAAACAAATGGATAATTTTCTCAAAATACTGGGTTTTGTTCGAAAGTGTCTAGCATTGGTTCAGTGTCGAGCATTGGTACAGTTACCTTACTTATAATAAGTAAGCAGACTCGCAACACGCGACTTGACAAGAACCAAAGACAAGAATACTTCTGTTTTACTCACGAAGAATATATTTTTTATGGCAATATTAATGATTCATCTGACAATTTTGTTTGACAGATACGCTACGCAGTCTATCATTCGCTTCGTCTGTGGGTTCTTGTAGTTTTTACTCGTTTTATTAAATAGTTAAGTGTTAGTGTGTAGTATTTACCCGTCCCTCGAATCCGTCCCTACGTGTGGTACCGCAGTGCCCTGCGAGACAAAGCGCGACGCCATGGTGGCGGTGGCGCGCGCTCGGTGAAAGTGTCCGTGTGTGGTGTTGTGACCGTGAGCGTCGGCAGAGTGGGTGACGATGGGCGTGGGTCTGCAGCCGCTCGAGTTCACCGAGTGCCTGGCGGATAGCCCTCAATTCCGCGAAAACTTGCAAAGGCACGAGAAAGAGCTCGAGCGCACCAGCCAGCAGATCAAGCGCCTCATCAAGGAAGTCAAGGATGTCGTGCAGGCCGCCAAACGTGAGTACTGCCCCTACACCCCGCGCCAGCGCCGCACGCCCGTGGCCTGCTCACTGCTGGCGTCGAGGCCACTGTTCCTCGCCATAGCGTTACACAAAGGAATGTACGACTCACTGTAGACTATGCTGTACTAAATCAGTACAATTGATAGTACGGTCCATTGATAACCGTGCACAATCTATGCATGTACCTCTGTCAGCACTGGTGGAGGTTTCGGTAACTTGGCAGGTTTTCTGTATCTGTGTCCTTGTCCCATAATTAAGCCTAAACTAACATACTTGGTCCTGTGAGGTACATCCTGTTGTAAACCATTCATATTTATGAATGGCTACAGTTAATGTCTGTAGCAGCTGATAACAATCACTCAGACTTGTGATTATAGTGGGACACACACACAAACCTAGGTTCCCACTAAATGAGGAGCTATGAGTGTTGATAGGAGAAGTTACAAGAATGCTCACTTTATTGCTATGTTATCTATTGTTTGTGTTCAAGCATTGTGTGCAGACTGTTGTGCACCCACACATGCAGCATGTTCACTCACTCGTCACACTCATGACTCAATTCTGTCCAATTGTAAAACAATAGGTTTGTAATTAGTCTATATTACTTACATAATATTATGTTTGTATTGTACCTACAAATTATCCACCTACAAAATTTATTTAATCACTGGATTACATAACAACAATAAAATTATAAAATGTTATTCAACAAAGGGTTGACTGTATACATTCGACATACTTGATGTCATCATTGAAATTGGTTTAATTTGTTATACCAAGCTTAGGTCTTACAAAGTACCCTTAAAGACCACTGTGTACACTCTTCTGGTTACAAATAAGTTTACAACAACAGCAACATGCTACACAGCTCTACCTTAGAGCCAAGCTGAGCATAGCTGAAGTAGCCTGTGTTGTATATTAACACAGAAGCTCCCAGACCTATATTCTACCAAGACACCACAGATACTCCAAATTAAGTTTAAAAACTAAAACAAGTAAATGTCAAGGGTATATTTTTAATTCATTTGATATCAAACATGGCATATTAAAATAAATAAAAATAAAAAGCCTTTTATTTCTGATTTACATACAGTTATTTCTTAGTCTAAGTTTCTTGTTCACAACAGAACCCTCTCCTGAGGTATAGACCTCTTCCAAGGCCTTCTCTATCTTGGGCCCTCCAAGCCCTGTTAGGCCCAGCCACGCCGACTACGTCATCTGTACAGCGTGACAGTGGTCTGCCTATCCTCCTATTGCCAATTGGGCTCTTCCTTATTGTGGCTCAGCTTGTCCATCTCTCGTCCGGGACTCTTGCAACATGGCCAGCCCATATCCATCTAAGTTTCAGGGCCTGTCAGAGTGCATCTATGACTCTCGTCCATGACCTTTTTGAGTTGGACTGGTAGTGGTTACCTTTTAATGTTTCTTTTAAGCTCCCGTTGGGTAGTGCCACAGGGCAGTCACCATTTTTCCATGTGTTTTTTGTTCTTCTATCTATGTCTTGTTCATTTGAGTTTGGGCTGAACCTTACTAGTTTCACTAGGTATATATATTGGACATGGCATATTTATCTCAAATTTTTTTTTTAACATAGTACTGTATGACCGCTAACATTAGATTCAGTAACACAACATAATTATACCTTATAACCAGCGGATGATCAAGATGCTTCTAACAATACCTCATTTATCCAGTTCTAATATTTAGTTGAGGAGCTATGAAGAACAGATGAACATTGTACATACATACACATTTTGTAAAATAAAAAATAATGTGAAAAGTAAGTTTGCAAATTATGGTGGATATGTAACACAACACTTTCTATTTAGAATCCACATACATACATACAAGACTTGGAACCGTTACCAAAAGTACCGGCTCTACACCAGTATTTAGAGGTTCTTTTTGGTACCTGGGCATGTTCCAGATGAGTACTGGAACTTTGCCTTAAATATACTGGTACATACATAATACAGGTACTAGGCGGGTATGGAGCAATGTTACTTCTATTTACACTTAGCACTCAATATAACAACCCCAGATATTACAGTGGTGCTGGTTTGCAGTCCTGTGGCTGTCATGCCTTACCTTATAGGTTGCCAGTCAGGTGAAGAATGGACATATGGAATTACTTGGTGTTCTTGTCCATATCAATATTATCAATGGAATGACATGGGCTTAGTTGCCAGTTGCGAGGCCTGGACAAAGTGAAGAAAAAATGACATTTGATGCATGCAGTGATTCATGCTCGCCGGTGTGGCTGGTATGTGTGTCAATGACTTTGTTAATTAGTGTGTCTCTGTGGCACTCGCCACACGGCAGAGCATGCATTATCTGCACTTTATTAACTAATCGGTCTCGTTAACATGTTACATGACTGGGTATAGAGTCATGCTCGCCAGCAAGAGAGGGCCAACTTGGCCTGGAGTAGTACCACCCTCACCCTTTACTTAGAGTCATACTCTTTCTTCGTGTAATTGAGCTAAGGGTGTGAACATGAGGCAGCAGCAGTAATAGAAATAGCATGGCATCATCTGATTACATCATCAGGCAGAGATTGGAGTGAAGCGAAGCTCAAATGCCCAAATAGCATGAACAATGAAGAGGTCTGCTTTCATTTTCAGACGAAAGTTAGTGGTTTAGTAGTTTGGACATGGTTTTACGGGTTGCTAAGCTAAGCTGGAGCCCTAAAAAAAGTCCAACAACTGGTGTAACACTGCAATACTTCGATATCGCCATTGGATGTGGCGCTTATAAACTGAGAACTGGTTACGAGTAGTGTGCTAGTTTGCTACCTTGACATTATTATTATTATAAAAAGGCATGCATTAACAGCACTTATTTTCCAAAATACAGTGAACCCAAATGCAATTGCCGCGAGTTCGACCTGATCGCACTGCTCGCACACGCTGGGAATTCATCCTCACACATTGCGAATTGCGACTCAGAACGGTATACGCACCGTTAAAAACTTCATCCCGCGCACGCTCAAGCTGTGGAATGAACTCCTGCTGTGGTTTTTTCAAGTGACTACAATATGAGTTTCTTCTAGAATGGCACTAGAAGATTCCTAGAGTCAACAGTGCGAGTGTGACGACAGACGTGTTGCATACGTCCATAGGCCACGGTAACAGTTTTCAATCAGGTGTACCGTGCGCCTGTCGGATACCTAAGTGGTATTAAAAAACAAAAGTAACTGCCGCCGGCCGGCAGCGTGGCCGTGTGGCGTGGCCCGCATCGCACATCACAGAGCACTCGGCGCGCGAGCTATCATTAGTGACGAGTGACACTATATTGCCAGACACCCCTAACTAGTGTAGCGACTAACTAACAAAATTAGTGTTGAATCTCTCAGCTTTACGAGGAACGTTGCCTCCATAATGATGTGTATTCTGTCCATTGTGCAACGTCTAGTGTTCAAACTGTTCAGTATCCTGCTGAAGTGATTGATATGATGCCGGGATGCCTTTGCTTCTCTCTTTCATCGACTTCCGCTGCCGGCAGGGGTGGTTTCTCCGCACACTTTATAAAGTGGATTTAGATCATTCGGAAGGAATTTTCTTCAATTAAGTCTCGGCCCTCGGGTTGTGGAGGCCTCGGTTAGTGTCGGAAGTTTACTGCTGGCATAAAATAAAACAAGTTGATAGCCGTATTGTCGATTGGCGTATCCGGTTATAACCGGAGCAGATTCAATGCCTCGACGGCAATGGTAAAGGTACCCGATATTTGTGCATTATGTGTTCTAAAAGGCCTATGGAATTTACCAAAACGCACTCGGCTAATTTGAGCTATGTGTATGTATAATACTTGTAATAGTTTACTTACATATAATTGAAAGTTTCGTTTTGAATATTGCCTGACGCCTAAATGATCGTGGCACACGTATTGTGTTTATTGGCGATGTGTAGAGCATGCGCGTGCGCGGCTTACGTCGATAAGGTGCGTGCTGCGTGCCGATAAGACAGCGCTTCCAGCGATAGGTGGCGATAGGGAGCGGCGCTATCGGCGCGCTCCTCAGCCTCGTCCTCGGACGGACGACGCCCGACGCTGATAAAGATACCGTGGTGGAGCTCCGGCGACGGCGACGTGGCGCGTGCTTCACTGTCACTCGACCAACGTCGTGGGAGCGGCCGGCGGCCCTCTCGCTCGTTATTTATTCAGTGCCGAGGGGAAAAAAGAGGAGTAGTTCGATGGCTCCGTATACTAAAGTTGCAATTTCAGTAAAAGCCTAAGACATCTCGATGATAAATTAATCTGCCGAATCTTACCAATAACGGCTTTTCTTTTTACCCGACTACGGCAAAGCCAAAAAAGGGTTGATTTGAGCTATTAGAGCACAGATGAACATACAGTTCATGTGTTCCTTCATAACTCCTCAACATTACTACTTATTAGAACTGGACCAATGAGCCTATGAGGTATTGTTAGAAGCGTCTTAATCGACCGCTGCGCTGTTGGGAAAAATATAACTAAAATAAAAGTAAGTGATATTACTGACAGCAATCTGCGCAATAAAAATAAACTGCTCGATCCATGCTATCGGCTTAGCAAAGTGATTCTTTAGGAGGGAAGGTATACGCTTTTATAATAAATTGCCTGAATCGGTCCTCTTGGTATGCCTGCAAACCAATTTAAAACTTATGTAAAGACCACCCTATGTAAAAAAGCATACTATAGGACATGAGCATGGTGCAGGCCCCGCTTAAAATTATTTTTTCATCCCACCACCTCGGAAAGCGTATTTTTGCTCTTCGATATCTGAGTGCAAAAGTCGTTTTTATCCTCTAGCTAGAGGGTAAAGTAAATTTGAATTTAGATCATCATCGTGTGCACTAGGTTTGTGAATTCAAAACATCATTAAACCTATTTACTTCTAACCTCAGACTCGGAACCTTCCTGGCGTACTTTTTTTTTAATTTTCTTTGCGCGCATCATTTTCCTTTCACGTCATATTGTTGAAAATTGTTGTTGATTTTTTTTTTTGCATTTCATTAATTTACACATATTACAGCCTACGTGTCCGTGGCGTAGCGGTAGTGATCGCGGCCGCTACGCAGGAGGCGCGGGTTCGATCCCCGCTCAGTGCAAATATTTTTATGCATGATTGTGGGTATTTGGTGGTCTGGTCGTGCCTTGGAGAGCACGTTAAGCCGTCGCTCCCGGTTGCCATACGAACATCTAATGGCAGTCGTTACGGGCAGTTGGAGCCCTAAAAAACTCAACAACAACGTTCTAGCTGCAATGCTTCAATATCGCCTAATGTCACCATTGGGTTATGGAGATCAGATGGCAGTCGCTTCACGGAAAATATCGAGGTCCAGTCAAATCCGCAGTTAAGACTGGTAAAGCGGACCCCAGACTCCGAGGTGAAAGCTTGGATGCGACTGGGAATTAACGCTGGGATGAAGAAGAAGCATTTCATTATTTCCTCGCTGAGGTGGGATGAAAAGTTACGTGTTGCACTCGAGTGCAAAGATTTTTCACCTTGTGCTCTTTTGATTCCCTCGCTAAGAGCGGAAACACACGATGCGTTGCGGCGGCGGCGCGACGCCGGAGCGGTGTCGCTGCGTCGTTTTACATAGAAATATCTGTAGCATGTCACACGATGCGCTGCGTCGCCGCGCCGGACTTGCAACCACCGAGACGAGGCGGGGAGGGGTGAATGCGTTGCGACGCCGGAGCGGCACCGCTCCGGCGCGCGCCGCACCGCCGCCTCGTAGTTGTTTATGATTTATAGACCGGGCGCTAGTGGTATGAGTATGCAAAATGTGAGTACCGAATTTCGCCAACGGATTTAAGTGAAGAAAAGGTCCAAGAATAATAATGTGGATCTTGCCTGTCTATTTTCTGGTCCATTTTTTTACCCCCTCTTGTCTTATTCGTAAAGGAAATGTATTGAGTAGGTACATGATATAAAATCACTTTAATGAATATTTCCGTTATAATTTATAGTTTGTTCTAATGGTAAAAGTGAGGATGGATTCTTAAATAGGTACTTAATAAAAAAAAACGAAAATAAAAGTAATATTTAAAAAAAAAAAAGTTATTCGAACAACCAGCAAATTCAAGCATAAAGGAGAACGGGCACTTTTGTATGAGCTGCGTCCCAACCCTTGTAACAAGTTGCGACTAGTGTAAACATGTTCATTTAGTCTATTTTTATGTAAAACTCAAAGTTTTTTATCAGAAATTCGTGCAGGTCCAAAGTTATAAGGGTGTAAGTAAAAAATATTTTTTGTGCAAATAGGCTTTGCAGTACAGTTCTACGGTTTTGTATCATTTCGCCGACGGTCATTACAACTACGGTTGACTCAACTAGGGTTAACTCACCTACTGGTTGACATGGTTCATGGTTGTACCGATCACATAATATTTTTAACAAAAAAAAGAGGGGTGTTATAAGTTTGACGTGTGAGTGTGTGTGTGTGTGCGTGTGTGTCAGTCTGTCTGTGGCATCGTAGCTCCCAAACGGCTGAACCGAATTCGATTCTGTTTCTTTTGATCGAAAGATGGTTTAGTCGAGAGTATTCTTAGCTATGTTTCATAAAAATCGGTTCAACCATTTGAAATATATTATGAGGAATGAAAATCAATCCAAAATCTAATCTATTTTCAAATATACCCGTATTGGGTATCAAATGAAAGGTCATAATTTGTACATCACGATACAGGTTTTATGGAAATCGGTTCAGCGGTTACCTATAAAAAGCATGAAACAAAAAAAATTAAAAGCAGAAACCAATATTTTAATTTTCTCTTTCTAAATCGATTTGAATAGTTAGCATAATAAATGCTTCAAAAGAACATTATTCACGCTGCATACATTTTTGGTCCAAAATTGAAAGTGCTGGCCAAATACGATATTTCGTTAGAACTTGTTCTTATTGGGGTGTCAAAGTTGAGGGACCACTTCCTTCGATTTTATTTGAGTTCGAAAATCTTGAAAACATACATTTTTTATGACACAAACTATTGAAAATGGATAAAAAATGTCGTGCTACATTGGAAGAATAGTTAATAAAACTAATAAAAAATTAACCCCATACTGCTAACAGAATATCATACTCGTATTCTTTGGCCGGCACTTTCAATTTTGGACCTAAATAAATGAGTGAAAAACAACGGTGTGCAGAATGGGGTTTATTTATTATTGATTTTATTGACTATTCTTCCAATATAGAACAATGATTTTTATTCGTTTTAATCATTCATATCATAAAAATGTATGGTTCCAAGATATTTGAACTCAAATGAAACTGAGAGCAGTGGTCCCTCAGCTTTGACGCCATAGTAAAAAATGCTAACGAGGACAAGCTCTAACGGAATTTCATATTTGTATAGGTACTTTGGCCAGCACTTTCCATTATGGACCTAAATAAATGGACGAAATACAACGATGTGCAATATGGGCTTATTTTTTATTGCTTTTATTAACTATTGTTCCAATATAGAATAAAGTTTTTCATTTATTTTTAATAATTCGTATCATAAAAAATGTATGTTTCCAAGATTTTTAAATTCAAATAACACCAAGCGCAGTGGTCCCTCAACTTTGACGTGGTAATAGAAAATGCTAGCGAGGACAAGTTCTCACGGAATATCGTATTTATTTTCTTTGGCCGGCACTTTCAATTTTGGACTAAAATGGGTGATGTCCTTTCATTCAAAAATCCCAATAATTTATACATATTTGAAATGTACTAATTAAGGCCTTTAATTTGATATCAAACACGGTATATTTACCTCAATTTTATTTTTTAACGCAGTACTTTATGACCGCTAGAGGGCGCCACATTAAATCCAGTGACACATTATATAGCCTATAATAAGTGGACGATCAAGACACTTCTAACAATACCTTACTTGTCCAGTTCTAATTAGTAGTTGAAGAGCTATGAGGGAATTAGTGAATATACATACATAGTTCATACATACATACATAGCCTGTCAAAATCATAATCCTCCTTTGGCTTTAACATAGTCGGGTAAAAATAGCATAAATAAATAAGTATTTTGTCATAAAAACACTAATTATTTAAAATAAATTAAATACTTTCTTAGTAACTGAAACCCCCACAACTTTTACCCTGCACGAAATACAGATTTATGGCCATACAAAAAAATAATACACTCATTGAGACCTTTCATTTGAAAATTACTGGAGTTGTTGCAAAATGATGTAGGCACAAGTAAATCTTCATACATTAAGGAATAAAATGATGTATGATTCATTGTTATGGCAGCATTGGTTCTCGAGTTACAGCGAATAGTGTCAAAAAACAACAAAATATAATTTTATAGTACGAAGACAGTAGAAACTTTGAAGATGATGATGCCTAAGGTTTAAATTATGGTAATTAAATATCCATACATATGATCACGCCTCTATCCCTGGAGGGTTAGGCAGAGGTGAATTAACACCCACATAATCTCAGGCAATAAGTAATAGCCTATTGCCGTTTTTCGGGCACTATTGTTGACTCCAGCCATGTATCTGTGGCTGAGCCTGGGCTGTTTATATCTCTCTGATGTTAAACATCTCTATTCTTTAGTCACCTTGTACGACACCGCATGGCAGGAGATGGAGTGGCCCAAATTCTTCTCTGCCGGGAACCACGCCGCAATTAAGTTTAAATAAACGGACTTAATAAAATCATTTCCCTTGAAATACTAAACGATTTATCCTTTCAGTAACGATGTAGCGCCACATTATAAATATAATGGGAAAAAAATATGCAAAACGGTTACTCTGATTTTAATATATGAGGTGTCAAATAATACATACTTCTTGTCATGTTTTATTATAAAAAAATAAAAGCTTTAACTATATCAAAAACTATCTGTTTATTAAAAAAATGAATAATAACTAGTCCCCATGGAAGCCTTCCCCGCTTCTGACAAGCTTATGAAACTGATAAGCTGTTCCTGAAAAACGAATTAACTAACCTATTCACTCTAGTCTTAAATACACCCAAGTTATAGCTATCCGGCAACACAGATTCGGGCAAGGCCGTTTGGTGCGTATAAGTGGAAAGTCCATGGTGTATCAGTGGCGGGTCACCGTGCGTATGGTCGTTCGATGGTGGAAAGGGTTTGGCGGAATTAAGTTGTGCAAATCTTGTGCACACTCCATGAAGTGCATCCGATAAAAAATCGAGAGTCATGCAACTCTTAGCTGATGTTCTAGGCTCTGAAGCCTATTTTCAACTAGAGCGTCGTTATTGATGAGCCTCCAAGAGGCTTGTTTCTCTATTGACTCAAGGGATTCAAGCTGGTATTTGGCTGAACCGTCACAAAGGTGCGAGCAGTATTTTATGCACGATCGAACTTGCGCTTGGTAGAGAATGAGAAGTTGTTCCAGTGTGAAGTACTAATCTTACTTTTGATAGCATTCTCAGCTTTTTAGCAGCTTCGCAGAGAAGAGACACGCCTGACTGGGTTTTGGTTGCGTTGAAGTTGACCAAGTTGGCATCTCCCCAATCGGAGGATGCCTGCAAAGGAAAGTTCAACCGCTCAACCATGGTTTCCTTAAGAGACCGGATCTCAACCATGCCAGCGTACGGCCGTCTCGTAACTCTCTACCATTGTGATGTCGTCTGCGCACTCAATGGTTCCGGGCTTGAGCAGATCGTTGATATGGAAAAGTGTGACAGAAAGTATCGACCCCTAAGGGACCCCAGCGTTTATTTGCAAATGGTCCAACGAACTACCGTCAATGATACGGAATGACCGAGTTCCCAGAAAGATTGCAATCTAGGCATACAAGACAGCCGCAGGAAGGAAGTTTGTTGAATAAGTTATCGTGCTAGACCCTGTCAAAGGCCTCTGAGATGTCGAGGGAGACCCTAGCGCTCAATGGCCTTATTCTTAATGTGGCATATCCGTGGTCCGTTTATTTAAATTTTATAACCATAAGGTGAACTGACGACCTACGTAGGGTGGCAGGGACACACTGGATGCGGAAGGCGGAGGATCGGCAAACGTGGCGCGTATTGGGGGAGGCCTATGTCCAGGCCTATGTAAGTACCGCGGTAGCCTAGTGGTAATAATAATGGACTGCTGAGACGAGGTCACGGGTTCGATCCCAGGTTTACCATGGCACACACCAATGACTTTTCGATGATTTTCGAAGTTATGTGTGTGTTTATTGCAGGTTTATAAGTGCCCGGTTAATGGCAATAGGCTCGCCACCTATTACATTGGGACCTAAACATAAACGGCGAAATGTGGGTGCTAGCACCTTTGCCTACCCCCTCGGGGACAAAGGCGTGAGTTTATGTTATGTTATGTTAATCTATGTCCAGCAGTGGACTGCAATAGGCTAATTGATTGATTGAACCATAATTTGACCCTTAGGCATCATCATTTTCTAAGTTCCTACTTTCTTTACACCCGAAAATTATATTGTGGTGTTTGACACTATTCGCTGTAACTCGAGAACCAATGCTGCTATAACAATGAATTATATGGTACCTGGCCAACTTTCTTGTAGCTTTCACCGTTTCTGAGAAAAATAGAAAAAACTGGATTTAGGGAGACGTTTGAGGGGGGGGGGGGGGGGAGGGGGGAGCGTACATGGGATCTATGGGGAACTTTCCAGATATGTTCAGGGGGACCTAAGGAACATTTTAAAACAAAGAAACCTTCCGCCGGAATTAGTCCTAGGTTTCAAGGATTTTTTGTCTAAAATGACTTAGCTACTAGGAAGCGGTGGTAAACTTAGTTTTAAGGAGAATTTGATGTCAAAAAGCTGTAACAGTGTTGCACTATTTTGAATAATAAAGAATTTGAATTTGCTGGTTATCCTTACTTCCATACTAATATTATAAATGCGAAAGTAACTGTCTGTCTGTCTGTGTGTCTGTCTGTCTGTCTGTTTGTTACGCTTTCACGCCTAAACCACTGAACCGATTTTGATGAAATTTGGTATACGTATGGGTAGATTAGACCTTGAGAAAGGACATAGGCTATGTTTGGTCGCGATAACCGACATCCACGCGAGCGGAGCCGCGGGCAAAAGCTAGTAAGCTATATGACGTGTCACTGAATCTAATGTGGCGCCCTCTAGCGGTCATAAAGTATAGTAGGTATTAAAAATAAAGGAGACGGGGACTTCTGGGCCAAAATTGTAATGAGTTGAGATATGACTTAAAAAAAGCGGTATTTTTTTCTATTTCAAAATATTAAAAAACCAGCTCAATTGAAAATCTTGAAGACGAGAAATCTTAAAACTAAATTTATTTCACTAGCAAAATAAAATATCGATTACTAAAAATTATTTAAACAATATTGCGTATTAAAACACTTGCATCACAATTTGATATTAAATCAATCAGAGTGAACAAAACTTAATCATAATAATAATAATAACCATTTAAAATACCAAATAATAGTGTAATAAAAATAAATTCTGAATCGATTTCCGTTAATCGATTAATTATTTCTTGTGTTTATCAACTGTATTTTTAAGCTGTGACAGACATTTTCTGTCAATCAGGCCCACGAATGTATGGAAGAGTATCCGTCTCCTTTGCCGTGTTTAGTATCCAATTAAAGGTAAGCCCTTCAATTAAAGGTAGGCCCTTCGTTTGGATACTAAACACGGCAAATTTATTTTATTTTAGTACATTCCTAGTGCACACAGGCACAGTGAATGAGTCAGTGTACCTGAGATAGAAGGTCCCTGAAGTAGGGACTGAATAAATTAACCGACTTGGTATCACCTACATGGTTCTCACAACTTTTTACCGTAGAAGAACTGAGGACGAGGCTTGGTTTTTAGGGTTCCGTAGCCAAATGGCAAAAAACAGAACCCTTATAGATTCGTCATGTCTGTCCGTCCGTCTGTCTGTCTGTCTGTCCGTCCGTTTGTCACAGCCACTTTTCTCCGAAACTATAAGGCCTATGCTGTTGAAACTTGGAAAGTAGATGTATTCTGTGAACCGCATTAAGAATTTCATACAAAAATAGAAAAAAGCATTTAATTTTGGGGGTCCCCATACTTAGAACTGAAACTTAAAAAAAATTTTTTCATCAAACCCATACGTGTGGGGTATATTTATAGATAGGTCTTTAAAAATGCTATTGAGGTTTCTAACATATTTTTTTTCTAAACTGAATAATTTCCACTTCCAAAGTGGAAAAATGTGTCCCCCCCCCTCTAACTTCTAAAATAAGAGAATGATAAATCTAAAAAAAAAAATATGATGTAAATTGCCATGCAAACTTCCACTAAAAATTGGTTCGAACGAGATCCAGTCAGTAGTTTTTTTTTAATCCCTACTTTTAATATTATAAATGCGAAAGTAACTCTGTCTGTCTGTCTGTCTGTCTCGCTTTTACGACTAAACCGCTGAACTGATTTTAATGAAATTTGGTATAGGGGTAGATTAGACCTTGAGAAAGGACATAGGCTATGTTTGGTCGCGATAACCGACATCCACGCGGGCGGAGCCGCGGGCAAAAGCTAGTACGTCATAAACCGCAATTTTCGCCTTTGCTACTACGGAACCCTTCATGGGCGAGTCCGACTCGAACTTGGCTGATTTTATTTTACAAGTACCTATTGTTTTTGATGGCTTATTTATTATTGATTCACGTCTAAAAGGTAGGCAGGGGTGTATTATATTCTAGTATAGGCAGTTTTATAGCAGTCCAATGGCGTGTAATGTAACACAAACACGTCGGTTTTCCTCAATAATGACTCATGCCGTACACGACGCCGCACATTGTCACCCTCCCAAGTGAATTGGGATGCAGTTTCGTTTACGCCCGCACCGACACTCAGCGAGCGGAGATTCGTTTATAAAACTTGTAATAGACGCTCCAACTTGGTCACGCCCGACCATCCGACCGCCGACGCGCGACGGAGCAACCCACCAATCCAACATTGCTACAGACGTTCCAACGGTCGGCCGTCCAACCGTCGGTCAGTGTTGCCAACTTAGCGGACTTTCAACTAAACCTGGTGGTTTCTACCGACTATTTAGTGGCGAAATATTGCTTTTAGTGGCTGGCGGATTTTTCTAGTGCCGTAGGAAAAATATTTGTGTACCAAATTTCATCAAAATATGATAGCTGGTTTAGACGTGAAAGCGTAACAGATAGACAGACAGACAGAGTTACTTTCTTTCCCTTACAGTTCCACTAAACAGAAATTAATAATATAATAAATATCTGTAATGGTGACTCTCTTTTCAGAGACTTTGCCTTCAGCTTACCATCAGGCGAGGCGAAGTCAAATTGACGTGTCCTATATAAAAAAATATACATATATCACTCTGTCCGGTGAAATAATAATATTGCTATACATATACATATCTCTTTTATATAATTATGTATTTGTAAATGTCTCTAATATTCGATTGCCGCCAAAAAATAGTTTAAAATGGAGTGGTATGTATTCTCTTTAAAACGGTAACACTGGTTGGTCGGAACGAACGCTACAGACGTTCCAATTTGGTTGGACGGTCGGCTTGTCGGATGCGTCGGACATCCAACCACGTCCGACCAGTATTAATAATAATAATTATGTCGGGCCAACCGCTCTACACACTTTCCGATTTGGTTGCGGTCGGGTGGTTGGGCCCGACCAAGTTGGAGCGTCTATTACTAGTTTAAGTGGCCACAACCGGCAGCCGGCGTGCATGTATGAAGACAAGTATGAAAGTAGAAGAAGTGAAAAGCGGATGTCAGGATCGTAGCCAGTGTGCCGGTTGTGTGGCCTCTGCCTGTTGTACTGTACAGTGTACACTACAGCCTCTGTGTGACCGCAGGCCTGAGCGCGGCGCAGCTGGCGCTGGCGGCCAGCATGGACCAGTTCGAGTTCGCGTGCATCGGCGCCTCCATGACGGAGGACGAGCGCGTCATCAGCCGCAGCCTGCACCACTTCGCGCAGCTCATCCGCACCATTGAGGAGGAGCGGGAGCGCATGGTGGGTACTGACTACTGTGTAACAAACCACTTAGCTGGCACACAAGCACACCTATGGACGTTACACACGTTACTACGTTGGTGCTGCCGACCATAAGAAACTTTCTAATGCCCTTCTTGAAGAACTCCATATTGTAGTGGCTTGGTAAAACCACAGCAGGGAGTTCATTCCCCAGCTTGAGCATGCGTGGGATGAGGTTCCTTTCATACGATCATGTTTGTATGCTAACTTTATCACGGGGCGGCAATTGGAAATTCGGGGTTAGTCCCAATTCTCCCTTTTACCGATTCCCCCCGCAAAGATATTGTATAAAATAATATGTACAGTAGAACTCAAAAGTCCTCAAAGCAATCCTACGTAACTATAGCGTCAACATTCTAGCGCTACTTGCGACTTTTTTCTTTTAAGACAATTTACACACACATAAATTTTTCTTCCGTAAGAATATTATCGATAATTTCGCTGTTACTACTTAGGCAAATAAGCAACCCGTGGCCGAGTGGTTCTAGCATGAGGCTTCTGGAAATGCAAAGGTTGATGGTTCGAATCCTACGATCTTACAATAACACTTTTTGTGTTTCATTTATAAATTAATATCAGGTTGATGAATAAAATATGGTTATTATTTGTTAAACTTTAGCAAAGATCAACATAAAATGTAAAAAGAATGCCAACTCCATGCACCCAAAATCTTTATCAATATTTAAAATTATATTTTTGTCATAAATATAAAAAATCGTTATAAGCTGGAATCGAACCACAAATATCTCTAATCACTGTGAATCACTAGTATCTTGCTTCAGCCACTTAACTATCAGCTAATTTACTAGGTTGGTAAATTACTGTATTAGTATCTAATGATACACACACACATATGTAAACACGGCGCGGCGGCCGCACGCCACACCATTTTGAGCCTTGTTGTGCTAATGCACTTATGAGCTCTGACTGTACATAGTGTACATAGACATTTGTGCTCGATTCCCCCCGAAATTCTATAAACTCGTACAGTCAGGCACAACTTACTTTTTTGTACTTATCATTTTGTGGCATACGACGTTTTACAACACACTTGCGAATAAAATAATACTACAAATACTAAATAAGCAATACTACAAATTAATTCGTTTACCTATGCGCGCGCATCTAACAATGGTGAACGGCCATATTTAAAAGAATGAGGTTTGAATTTAACTTTTTTTTACTCTGTTTTTTTTTTCTATACTTAGAGAAAAAAAAAAGTTAAATTTGAGTGAAAATTTTGTTCAATAAACAAGTATTACAAGTTGAAATTATTTATTTAAATACAAAAATGCATCAAATGACCATACCATAGGCATATTAATTCATTCGTACTATTAAACTCGTTCTTTTTTGTAGCGAAAATTTTTTAAGAACATTGGAACTTAACCTATAAAATTTAAAAAAGAATCTATAACACACTTGTGAATAATAGCAATGAAAAAGTCACAGTTTGATAATAGGTGTCATTACGTGCCTAATTGCGGTGAAATAATAGCAATTTCATGAGCAGGTGTGTTGTAAAATGTTATTATTTGCTAAGTCACTTTGACGGGTATTGTTTTGCTACTGATTGAGGTTGAGCCAGGAGCCTCGGCACTGTTCATACACGTGCCTACGGTTCATACTTAGTTAGGTGCGCTCTATATATACCTACATAAATAATGTATACTCTAAAGGTAGCAGGTATTCAAATTCAAGCATAATAAAGAGTTGGGTAGTTGTTTACCTTTGTGTCTCTAACCTCCCGATTACTACACAGGTCGTAGAGCTCACACGCCACGTGCGCGGGCAGTGGCCGGTGTCCGACTTGTTTACAAACAAGCGCGGGGCGACCTTCAACAAATTACTTTCCATTTGTTGAAGCGATCACGAGCACGAGTGGTCTCTGGCTCGCGCCACTCGCGCCGCGGGGTGAATGCTAACGAGGACGTTGACACAATTAGTGCAAGTTACGTCAGCACTCGCCTGTGCGCGCGTCACGTCACGCCTCGCCACCGCCGCGTGACGTCGACACCTCTCACGGCTCTCACCTCGTGCTGGATCCCACGAGCGCGCGACCCGGGTGAGGCTACGCCACCCTCCACGAGCGTGGTCCTTAGGGCGAATGGCTGGTAGGACTGTCCAAAGTTGGGTCGGGTCGAGGCGGCGGCGCTCCGCCGCGCCGGTGCGCTATAACTGCTATTGTTTGAACGAAAGCTATAGAATGAACCAGTAGTGAAGTCGTCAAATATTTGACGACATGTAAACGTAGCAACCGCAGTTGAAATGACCGTAGACGGATTGATGCGTGACTGTTGGTAATGGCAGTCTCTATCAATAATTCATCCATGTTCACTAACATAAAGTGAACAAACTGCAAAGTGCAAGGAAAAGAATAAAAACATGTTCACGCCCCGGTGGCATCGGGCCACTTCGCACGTCCCGGCGGCTTCGACACGTCGGCCCCTGAGCCCTGACGCTGAAGCTCCGCTGTCGGCCCGTGCACGGACACAGCCTGGATGTGTGGAGCTTAATGCTTTACCGTACCTGCTTCAATAAGTATGTTAATTACTCAGGTACCGTTTGATTTAGAAATGAAAATGAAGTTCGTGCATATATTATACGAACTAACTGTGCTCGCGACTTCGTCTGTGTGAACTAAAATCTGGGGTAAAAACCTGGAAACACCTAAAAACCCTGTCAAAGTCGGCCCAGCAGCCACTTCAGAAATTAAACCGGTACAAACAGGCAGAAAGATAATAGACAGAGGCAGATAGATAAAACATTTTTGAAAATAGCTTTTTTGTTAGCTATAGTATCGTGTCTATTCATCAAAACTGATGATCCCATTTAGCTGTAAACAAAAAGTCAAGTGCCGCCGTCTTCGGCGGTATAGCCACTGGTATAGCGCACAAACTAAAATGAATAAATAAATAAATTACCTCCAAAACTTTACGAATGCTTGTTGTTGGTATGGTACCCCCGCCGGGTCCAGGTAAAAGGGGTAGGCCAAAGAAGTCCTGGCTTGACGTCGTCGAGGGTGATATGCGTGCTAATGGTCTCACTACCATGGACGCCCAAGATCGTGCGAAGTGGAGAAGGAAGAGCCGGAAGGCGGACCCTGAGCTTCGAGGTCATCTTGGCCACGGATGCAATCAGGAGAATACGTCTATATGCAGATGATGATGTTGGTATGGCACCCATCCAGTAACACCCAAACGTGTAGTTTAACACTGTTACTAGTTGGGAAAAAAATTCCCAACGTTACAGGTGCGCCAACAAGGGTAATTTGTTCCCCTTCTGTAGGTCTCCGTCTAACGGCTAGATGGATTTCGATGAGTGAATGAATCTCCCGAGGGTTATAGGGTACCTAAGTACATAAAATGTCAACAAAAACTATAAGGTGGATTTCTGGTGCTAAAATATGTGAGGTGAATTTTTTTTTTTTCATTCAATTTTATCGAGAACCAAAATGAAGGGCATTAGAAGCAGTATATAAAAAATAATATACATCATATCGTTACATACTAAAAAGTTAAAAATAAAAATAAATTATTAAAAAATAAAAAACCCGACTGCTGTCTGAAAGATTTAAAACAAGTTTGGTACCCATTATTTTTGACGGGTACCTACCGACTGCTATCAAACTTGTTTCGATTTTTAGACAGCAGTCGGGTTTTTTTTTTTAATAAGTTATTTTAGTTCAGACCTTCGCTAATCTTCTGTCAAAGTAGGTGAGCCATGCCGAAGTGACTACCTACCACTCTCTCTCTGTCATTAACGACCGTGTTGTACCGTTGCGCGGCACAGCGCACAGCACGGCAAGGGGCCTGACACGCACGAACCACGGTAATACTATCTATACGAACTGTGGGACATAAGTAATTCATGGCGCGTCCGTAGAGTGGGTCTCGATGTGGACGATGTGCCGAGCGCGCTTACGCAGTACACTGGTGACTGGTCCACTGGAAGCCGCACAAAGGTTATCACAACAAAGCGTGTCCATGTGCCGTACAGCGCCACTATTGTTTATTACTTTAACTATTAGAAAAATGTTTTTACGGTTGTGTTGAATCCATATGCAAAAATGGCTAGACGCAAGTTAATACTCGTTCTACTTTTGACTGCCGTATGGTTAGATACTGAGGGTGAAATTTATTATGCGTACCTATTATTTGGCTTAGGTAAATCTTGGCATATTATTAAGTATAGTATTCACTAGGCAACACTGTTGCGAGCCATGCTACTCAACAAAGACGCGCTACAACGCGAAACTTTCACACACGATCTAACAAACAAGCAACAATCCACGCGACAACGTGCAACATCGCGCGTTGCGCAGAGCGCGGGACAGCGGGACCTACAGGAGCACAATACGAACAGCGTTGTGTTGTGACACAGCACACAGGCAAGAAGGCGGGGAAGAGACGCGGGCACCACCACGCTTTCACGACTGCTCCCTATTCGGAAACATGATGCAGAAAGCGCGGGGTGCTTACTGGGTGTACTTTCACGACTGCTCCCTATTCGGCAACATGATGCAGAAAGCGCGGGGTGCTTACTGGGTGTACTTTCACGACTGCTCCCTATTCGGCAACATGATGCAGAAAGCGCGGGGTGCTTACTGGGTGTACTTTCACGAGTTCTCCCTATTCGGCAATATGATGCAGAAGGCGCGGGGTGCTTACTGGGTGTACTTTCACGACTGCTCCCTATTCGGCAACATGATGCAGAAAGCGCGGGGTGCTTACTGGGTGTACTTTCACGAGTTCTCCCTATTCGGCAATATGATGCAGAAGGCGCGGGGTGCTTACTGGGTGTACTTTCACGAGTTCTCCCTATTCGGCAATATGATGCAGAAGGCGCGGGGTGCTTACTGGGTGTACTTTCACGACTGCTCCCTATTCGGCAACATGATGCAGAAAGCGCGGGGTGCTTACTGGGTGTACTTTCACGAGTTCTCCCTATTCGGCAACATGATGCAGAAGGCGCGGGGTGCTTACTGGGTGTACTTTCACGACTGCTCCCTATTCGGCAATATGATGCAGAAGGCGCGGGGTGCTTACTGGGTGTACTTTCACGACTGCTCCCTATTCGGCAACATGATGCAGAAAGCGCGGGGTGCTTACTGGGTGTACTTTCACGAGTTCTCCCTATTCGGCAATATGATGCAGAAGGCGCGGGGTGCTTACTGGGTGTACTTTCACGACTGCTCCCTATTCGGCAACATGATGCAGAAAGCGCGGGGTGCTTACTGGGTGTACTTTCACGAGTTCTCCCTATTCGGCAATATGATGCAGAAGGCGCGGGGTGCTTACTGGGTGTACTTTCACGACTGCTCCCTATTCGGCAACATGATGCAGAAAGCGCGGGGTGCTTACTGGGTGTACTTTCACGACTGCTCCCTATTCGGCAACATGATGCAGAAAGCGCGGGGTGCTTACTGGGTGTACTTTCACGACTGCTCCCTATTCGGCAACATGATGCAGAAAGCGCGGGGTGCTTACTGGGTGTACCTACTTTTTTCAGGACAAATAGGTATTCTTCAGTTTGTTTCTATAAATTAGGCTTCACTTTGGACTGGAGATATCGTCTTCGAGCAGAAGTCATCCTGTAGACTTCATAAAACTTGTCTGTGCAATATTGTAGCTAATCCCATAATTTTAAAATATAATCTATGCTCTTCATTTTTGCGTACCGGATGTAGCCCAACCTTTTGAATGTTTACAAATTGAACAAAAACCAGATTAAGACGTGTTGTCGTCTCAGTAAGCTAATGTGAGAAACGCGTTGGTTTCTGATTTGTGTCCGCGTCCCGTGCGTGGTGCGCGCCCTGTCTCCGGACTTGATGAGCGACACGTGTTGTGCGTCAAATGTTGCCTAGTGGATACGAACCGGGCTTTAAAGACGGCATACAATAAATTTCAAAGCTAAGAATATGCTTAGCTAATAAATATAAGCCGAGATTTCCCTGTGTGTAATCAAAGTACGCATTATACAGATTTCACCCTCAGAATTCAGCGTAGGTAACCTACCCAGTCACAGCAGACTCCGTAGCACCCATAAACTTATTATTTAGTGAGCCAAAGGTACTAGTCGTTATTCATTACCTATATAAGTTAGTAGCTTTTGCCCGCGGCTCCGCCCGCGTGGATGTCGGTTATCGCGACCAGACATAGCCTATGTCCTTTCTCAAGGTCTAATCTACCCCTATACCAAATTTCATCAAATTCGGTTCAGTGGTTTAGGTGTGAAAGCGTAACAGACAGACAGACAGAGTTACTTTCGCATTTATAATATTAGTATGGAGTATGGATACCTACACGTGGCGGGTGTTAAGTCGGCCGACGAGTCAGCCTCATACGAACATAAGATGCCTGATGCAAGATGAGAGATGATAGCCATGGTACAGGAGACTGACGAATATGAATGTAGATCGATATTAGAGTAAAAGTCAAGAAAAGTTGGTAAATTTAATTGAAGTGGTTGTTGAAGATGAGCCAAGGAAGCCCTCTTAGCACCACAGGTTCAAGGCGCGGCGCACTGCAAGCGATGCAGTCGGTGCCAAGGTACGTGCAGCGCCGCCGTCGAACACACTGACAACCTGACAACACTGGCGGCACGTCAAGGACGACGCCATTGTGTCGCGCAGGCACAGTAAACAGGCCCGGCCGTGAGTCAGCGCGCGTCTCCGCCTCTCGGTCACAGTATAACGTGCAGCTCGTCCCACATATAGGCATGCCCGCGGCTCCGTCCTGGTCGTGGGATATCCATATTCTTGCCAGAAATCGAACTTATCGATTTTCAATCAAAAAAACCACGATGTACTATTACACCATTCGATAGTGTACTTACTGGCCAGGTATTTAATTGGCCTTAGTCGCATCAGTACGACACGTACCTATCGCTACCGACACGGTCACTGTCTGTCGTTTGTGTGCATAGCGTAACGAGCTATGTGTAGTGTGGGTCTAGATAGCGTTGTATAGTTAGTTGCACAATATTTATTGTTATGTATTTATTTATGTAGTGGCACAGAGACCTTCAAGTGCTCGAGGCACGGCCACGGCCGGCGGGCACGTAGGTAGGTAGGTACACCTGTTAACTTCTTTCACAGCTATCGGACCAGGCAGGGCGTAGTTCATACATGAGTAGAAAAATAAAAATGTTTATTTAACGTCCCAACATGCAACTATGTATGGATTGAAATGAAATGGCTGTGCTTTAGTGACTCGTGTCCGGTTGTGGTTCCAGTTGGGGCGCGCGAGCGAGCAGATCATACAGCCGCTGGAGCGGTTCCGCAAGGAGCACATCGGCGCCGTCAAGGTAACGCACACGACGCACAGCGACACACACGACGCGCTAATGTAAGGCGCCTCGTCAACATCCCCATCCTCCGTTTTCTTTTCCTGAAGCGGCTTCATTAAACCTGTCGTACACACGCTGGTTTCCAGCGGTCCCGACCTGCTGTGCAATGGTCTAAGCGTTCAGCGTCGAGAACAACTTTGCGACAACCTTGAACGAGATTGTCATTGGTCGATCTCCAGTGACGTCACACTGTCTGACCAATGACAAGCTCGAGCTAGGTTGTCGCAGCGTTGTGCTCGTTATACGCTTACATAATTGCATTGCTGCCCTCTTCCAGAATTCATCGACGGGTCGGTGTAAGTCCGGCAGGTTGCGTTAAGAATCGACATTGAATATTATTTGTGATGCATTATATTTACCTCCTTCCACCATTGGCTCTATCCAGCCTAGCAGGCGCGTTGTACCCCTTCAGGGATGTACAGAACGGCTATATGTATGTACTTAACACTATTGTGAAAACCTAGTGACAGCTCATCCTTCCAAATCATTAGGAATTCTTTTAGTCATGCCTGTCATGCAAATAAATACTTACGAGGGACACATACGTCCAACTCGACAGTTTAGTTAGGCCAGTGTGCGCGCTTATAATACAACACGATCAAACTATCGGCAGATCAAAAAGTCTGCAGTTTGTGGGGGAACTTATTTGAATCAGCGTGGGCGTTTCTATATACATGTTTGTATGCTTATCTGCATTCTAAAACAAATGTATTGTACAGGAGGGCAAGAAGAAGTTCGACAAGAAGACGGCCAAGTTCTGCCAGAGCCAGGAGCGCACGCTGTCGCTCTCCACCAAGAAACCCGAGGGCGTGTTCCAGGAGGTAACCGCCAGGCTTCACGCTTTGATCACAAACATTACTCGCATAGTGCTCCGAAACGCTCATTTAAGGGACTTGGGAATTATAGCTCTACCAGAAACTCTTGGCACGATTTTAAAATAGTAGTTTATGAAACTTGAGTGTTTTTATATCCAAATTATATGCAGTTTCATACACTACTTTATCTAATCACATGAAATTATTTATTTATTTTGTGTAGGATGACAGAACCATTGATGGCCAAAGTCAAAAAAATAATAAAATAATTATATGGCAACCATCATATATTATAATGTTCAAACCTTTTTTCTTTCTTAATCCTTGTCCTTCTCACTTTTCTACAGCAGTACAAATATGTGCCTAAAGCTGCAATTCTGCAAGATAAAGGAATCGCATTTTTTTTTTCAATGGCAAGAATTATATTTTCTTATGTTAGGTACATTAGGCTAAATTTTATACAGTAAAGTAAGACAAATTATAAAATAACCCATATAAATTATTAGCGGCCGCACGCCTTTTTAGTGCTGTGTTATAGTTAAAAAAACAAGGATTAAGAAAAAAAGGTTTGAATGCAATATCGATTAAGACTTGGGGGAAATTCAGGTCATTATGACCCGTTTCATTCATAGAAAACAACGTATTTTTGTGCTCGAATCATAAGTATTTGGATAATTGCCTAGAACATTGGTTAATAAGGTCTATCCATTGCCAAGTCCCTCGAGTGAGTGCGTGGTGAGATGTGTTGTGACGGTGGTGTGATGGTGTGATGGTGTGCGGTGCAGGCGGACGCGGCCATGGACATGGCGGAGCGCGACTTCTGCCAGGCGTCGCTGGAGTACGTGTTCCAGCTGCAGGCCGTGCAGGAGCGCAAGAAGTTCGAGCTGGTGGAGACGCTGCTGGGCTTCGTGTTCGGCTGGTGGACCTTCCACCACACGGCGCACGACGTGCACGCCGACGCCGAGCCGCGCGTGCGCGACCTGCAGCTGCGCATCCAGCGGGTGAGTGTTGAGTGTGCACGAGCGTAGAGCATGTGTGTGTGTGTGTGTGTGCGTGTGTGCGCGTGTGCACTGCCACTAACAGTGAGAGCTTGTGTGTGGGTTGCAGACGCAGAGTAACTTCGAGGAGACTAGCAAGCAGACCGAGACGCTCATGAAGAAAATGATGGAAGTCCGACAGATGGTACGTATACCTCGGGACGCGTGTCTTGGACCTGGGTCGTGAGACAAACGAGGCCCTGGCGCCTGGCGCTCGCACACTGTTTGTATAGGTCCAAGATAATTATAATATGTCCCGAGCAATACCGTCGTAGGATAGCCCCGCGGCGCCAGCGTGCCGCGCGCGCCATGTCAAGAGAATTGTTGAATATCGCAGCGATGGGTGGCCCCGCCTGGAGTGCCTGGACCCTGACTAGTAAATATTACAAGTGTGCAATGTTGTGCATCAGTGACAATTTGTTTAGTTGTACGACAAGCGCTAATATTGCCAATGCAAGTTCTGTTTGATAAACGTTTACATTTCTGTGGGAGACGCCTGTGGATTTCTATGCAATGTTTTATCTACAAGTTAGTCATTGTTAGATGCGCGCGCATAGGAAAACGAACTAATTTGTAGTGTTTATTTAGTACTAGCTTTTGCCCGCGGCTCCGCCCGCGTGGATGTCGGTTATCGCGACCAAACATAGCCTATGTCCTTTCTCAAGGTCTAATCTACCCCTTTACCAAACTTCATCAAAATCGGTTCAGTGGTTCGGGCGTGAAAGCGTAACAGACAGACAGAGATACTTTCACATTTATAATATTAAGTAAGGATTTTTAGTATTATTTTAGAGCCGAGGACGGTAATCATCATACTCACGCGTGGCATACAACGTTTTACAATACACTTGCGAATAAAAGAATACTACAGATACTAAATAAACAATACTACAAATTAATAAGTTTTTCTATGCGCGCGCATCTCAATGGCGCCTCGGCGGTAATCACCAACTTTGCTCACTTGTACCATAATGTACTCTTGTACTATTATCAGAAAAGATGACAAAATATTTTATGTAAAGTAAATCATTACAAAACCGAAGAACATTTTTTCCATAAATTAGGGAACACTAGATGTGACACCACACTCTTCTTACCAAAAGTGCCGGCTGCGCATCTAGCGCGTCTTTAGGAACGCTATAAATACCTACTAGAAAACTGCTCATAGGTATATTAATGCGTTTGTATTGGACACGATCTTTTTTTATCAAAAGTTTTTTAAGAACAAAGCAAAGCAATCAATGAAAATAAAATAAAATCGGCCAAGTGCGAGTCGGACTCGCCCATGAAGGGTTCCGTAGTAGCAAAGGCAAAAATTGCGGTTTATGACGTATTAAAAAAAAACTACTGACTGGATCTCGTTCGAACCAATTTTTAGTGGTAGTTTTCATGGCAATTTGCATCATACCACTTAGGTGGCAGACAAGCACACGGCCCACCTGATGGAAGGTGGTTACCGTGGCCTATGGGCGTATGCAACACCAGGGGCGTCACACTCGTGCTGCCGACACATCATATATTTTGTTTAGATTTATCACCCCTTAGTTTAGAAGTTAGAGGGGGGGGGGGACACATTTTTCCGCTTTGGAAGTGTCTCTCGCGCAAACTATTCAGTTTAGAAAAAAATTATGTTAGAAACCTCAATAGCATTTTTAAAGACCTATCTATAGATACCCCACACGTATGGGTTTGATGAAAAAAAATATTGAGTTTCAGTTCTAAGTATGGGGACCCCCAAAATTTCATGCTTTTTTTTTATTTTTGTGTGAAATTCTTAATGCGGTTCACAGAATACATCTTCTTACCAAGTTTCAACAGCATAGGCCTTATAGTTTCGGAGAAAAGTGGCTGTGACATACGGACGGACAGACAGACAGACAGACAGACAGACGGACAGACATGACGAATCTATAAGGGTACCGTTTTTTGCCATATGGCTACGGAACCCTAAAAAAAGAAGTCTATAACTCACTTGTGAATAATAGCAATGAAAAAGTCACAGTTTTATAATAGGTGTGATTCCGTGCTTAATTGCGGTGAAATAAAAGCCTGTTTATAAGCAAGTGTGCTGAAAAATGATTATTACCATTTGGTAGGTTCTCCACCACAGTCAGCTTGTATTCTTTGTTGAACAGTCACTCGTAACTTCTTCAGTACCACACAGTCTTCAGTACCATTACAAATTACAAGCTGTAGCGTTTGCTAAGCAACAAGTTTATGACTATTGTTTCATCTGCAAGATCAGGCAGCCTTTCTTGCTCCTTGTCCACTGACGCTGACTCTCCGCTTGTGTCGCCCGCAGAGCAAGGAGGAGGAGGCAGCGGCGGACGAGGCGCGCGCGGGCGTGTCGCGCGCCGGCTACCTGTTCCTCATGGAGAAGAGTGAGTGCTGTTGATTCCTTACCTCACTGTGCGGTATTGTGTGTGTGGCACTCGTCACTACTAACAAGTGTGTGTGTGTGTGTGTGTGCGCAGAGGCGTTCGGCACCACGACGTGGAGCAAGCACTACTGCACGTACGAGAAGGGCTCGCGGCTGCTCGCGCTCACGCCCTACAACCAGATCAACGTCAAGACGGTGAGTGCCGACGTGCCGCTGTGCCAGTAGTTGGCATCGCGATTCATATTTTATACATACAAATATTTGAATTCACTTTGTATTGAAACGCACTCTCGGTGGGGTAGGCAGAACTATACTTTCAACCGCATTCCCGGATTCTTTAGCCGGCGGGCTCAACGACGGGACAGCATCTAGAACGGTGACCGGTACCTTCCGGACTTCACCCTAGCTTCTGACCGTCCCGCGGGGTGCAATCAATTGAGAATTCAAGAAAAACAAGTTATTACGAGCTGCTAGTACTGCAACTGAAGATCATTCCAATCGGACTTGGCCCGATCCTAGGGGGGCGCTCCGGCCGGGCGATCACAACTACTGAAAGTGTAGACGTGATGGCAGACAGGCGCTCCTGGGGGGAGGGGGGGGGGGGGGAATTCACTACATAAATACGAAACAATTTATTCCGATAGTCAGATATCCGATGTATAAGTATAAATCCGACGAATGTCAGAATTTCAAATTTTAAGATACCGAACCGTTACAATTCTGAATTATTTAATAATCCAAAATGGCATAATACGAAAATTGAATTATTGCGCTATTGTTGTAATCTACTTAAGATTACAAAATTCACGTTGCCATACAACTTACAAGCAAGTGCACGCATTAGTTTAGCTCTTCTCCGGCGCTACGAGAAGTGCAGTCCTTCCACCGGAGTAACGCGTAACGAAGTGCCACAGTGCCACAGTGCCACTCCCTCCGCGCCGCCGCGCTTTAGTCAACACTCTAGCTAGTGTAGGGCAGACGAGCACCTCGGCAGTAGGACCACGGCAAGGGTAATGTATTACGCACGTATGTGTGTATGTAGTTTTCTTTGTTCCCCTCTACAGGCCTAACGGCTGTACGGATTTAAATGAATGGGGTCTCAAATGAAAGGTATTCACTCTCGAGGGCTTAGGCTACATAAAATATCAAAAAACGAAAACTATACGATGGACTTTTAGGTAAGCATATGCCCATCCAGTTACACCCAAACGAGTTATCAACGTATTACTGGTTGGGAAAAAAAATCCCAACGAGTCACAGGTGTTACTAGATGCAACACTTTTTGTCCCAACGAGTAACACCTCAAAATACTGGTGTTACTGGTTGGGAAAAAAATTCCCAACGGGTCACTAACGGGTGCTAAAATGTGTGTTGACATAATTGTCGATTGGGGTATCAAAAAAAAGAATTCAAAGGAGAATACAAAAATATTTGTATGTATCATAACCAAAAAGCTTAAAATAAAACGAATTTTTAAAAAATAAACTGCTGTCCAAAAGATCGAAACAAGTTTGATAGCAGACTCTATCTATCAATTTTCTTTTGGTTTTTTATTTATTTTTAAACTTTATGCACATAAAAATTGTACAAAGGTGAACTTAATGTCAACCTTAGGGTGATGCAGAGATGAATTGAGGTAGGTGCAGGCAGAAGATTTATGATTCGCAAATGGATGGGTGCCGCGGGCTATCAAACTCGTTTCGATCTTTTACACAGTGCAGTTAGGTTTTTTATTTCTTCAGTCCGGATTTTTAATTATTCGTACAAATGAACATTTTGTATTCATGACTTTTGGATAAATAACTAGCGTGTTTTTGAATACTTACGAGTTTTGATTTTTGGGAATTATAATATCTGTAGCACCGGCGGCCGAGGCCATCGAGACCCTCGGTCGTCCGTGTTCGTACGCTCTCTCGGAGCGCTCCCCGAGTACTAGTGTGGTGGCGCAGGTGGGCGGCGCCGAGACGCTGTGCGTGTGCGGCGCGCGCGCGTGCGGCGACGCGCTGGAGCGGCGCTTCGTGTGGGAGGTGGTGCCGGCGGAGGGCGAGCGCGAGCGCGCGCCGCTCACGCTGCAGGCGCTGGGCGAGCGCGACCGCGCCGCCTGGCTGCGCGCGCTGGCCGGCCCGCCCGCCGCGCCGCGCGCCGCGCCCGCGCCGCGCCGCGACGAGCCGGCCGCGGCGCTGGACGACGCGGGCTTCGCCTTCGTGCGCGCGCTCGTGAGCGCCATCGAGGCGCGCGGCCTGGAGGAGCAGGGGCTGTACCGCGTGGCGGGCGTGGCGTCCAAGGTGGCGCGCCTGGTGGCGTGCGCGGCCGACGCGCGCCCGCCGCCGCTGCACGAGCCGCTGGAGTGGGAGACCAAGACGCTCACGTCGGCGCTCAAGAGCTATCTGCGCGCGCTGCCCGACCCGCTACTCACGCGCGCGTTGCACGCGCAGTTCATCGCCGTGGCGAGTGCGTATAGCTACTGTGTGTCGTGTGTGTGTGTGTGGCGAGCGGCCCGTACTGATGCTGGCCTGTGCCTGTCCCGCAGAGAGCGAGCGGCGGGCGGAGCGCGCGGCGGGCGTGGCGGCGCTGGTGCGCGCGCTGCCGCCGCGCAACCGCGAGATGCTGCAGCTCGTCATGCAGCACCTGCGCAAGTGAGTGCCCTATTGCAGTGTGATAGAACCGATCATATACTATGAACCATACATAATGTTGTCCATATAAAAATGGCTACAAAAAAAAAACGTTTTAAATGCTAAATACGTAATAATAATGATATTGATATGAATAATAGTATAATTCATATAAATTAATTAATAACATTGACGTTTTATTAGTAAGTAGCTATAATTATTATATAATGAATGTTTGCGCCATCTTTGAGAGCCGCTCTGTTCGTGTATGAGGTATCTATTACATAGTATACATAGCGCTCTGTGTTGACTTGCGCGTGGTGCGCAGCGTGGCGGCGCGCAGCGACAAGAACCTGATGTCGACGTCGAACCTGGCGGTGTGCTTCGGGCCCACGCTGCTGCGGCCCGAGCGCGAGACCGTGGCGTCCATCCTCGAGCTCAAGTTCTACAACGTGCTGGTGGAGACGCTGCTCGACCACTACGCCGACGTGTTCGAGCCGCCCAACGGCGCCACCAGGTACGTACGCGTACACGTGCACTGTGCCGCCACTAGCGCCACTAGCGCCTCTAGCGCCAGGCGCAGCTGTAGGGAAACGTCCTTTATATCGAACCACTTTTGACTTGAACTCGATATTTAGTATACAAGGTGAAAAAATAAATCGGGCCGTGGAGGGAAAGTACCTTAAATCCTTAAGTTGGCTCATTTTACTTAAAGGAGACATTCCTTTATTTTTAAAAAGAAACAAATCAGCATTCAAGAATTTTTGAAAATTCGCTTGCCACACACGGTAATCGAACCTACTAAAATCCGAAAAAGTAACATCCTGTATTTTTATGGTATCAATCGATAGTGTCAATCATAAGGATCAAATCTCTCTAAGAAACATGGTAAATTAAATGAAAGGAAATCCTTGTAACCTAAATTTAAAAATTCAATTTGGCAAAATAAAGCACTTTAACTCAGAGTTCCAACCCATCCATCTGATATCATATTAAAAGTAATCGCTAAATAAGAAGCCCGCTTGGACAGTTCAAGTCCATGAAGTTCTCAATTTTGAGAACGTAAAACAATGACATTTTTCAAACGTAGAATGACATTTTTCATTGATGGGTACCGCCCACTCCGCTCAGTGCTGTCCATAACGATTTTTTCATACTGTCCATAGACAAGAGAATAATTTGGTTAAGGACAAAATAAATCGATCACGATATATTTTTTATATTTTAATTTTGCAAGTTTAATTTCTTTAACCAGTTGCAGCAATTCAGCTCTTAACTATTTCGTATCAGCTTCAACGCCTGGTCTTTGTATCCATGCTACTAAATCGACCTTTTTGTTTGCTTGAGTAGGTGCTTTATCTATTTGAACTGAGTGGTTACGGTGCTATTGTACATAATAATTATGCACTGTTCAGGGAGTTCTGTAAACAGGTTAGTAAACCACTCTGTGATATTCTTTTGAAACTCAAATGCGAGCAAGGCATCATTCACAAAACCGCCACCAGCTGACCCGGCGTGGCAGATTATTAAGTGTCCACCTTTTCCTATTGGCACTTTTGAGTAAGAGGCCTTGGTATCATCCGTCCACGACTGCGGCACGGTATGATTCGAGTTCAGCCAAGTCTCATCGACAATATGATATTATCCCAAAACTTAGTTAACAGCAAACACAACAGAGTCACAAGACTTTGTTGTGTTTGCTGTTAACTAAGTTTTTTTTAAATTCCTAAGCTTCAAATATCATCTTTAGTCACCCCGGGACCATGGCTGCTAGAAAGTAGCCGAGACGTAGGGTTAAAAGTAAATAGTGACAAACAAATCGCGATAGAATCCGTTATAAAGTGGTTTCATTTCAATGAGTGATATACGCGTAAACTTCAGACAGTATTAAGAAAATAATTTACTACTTTTACGCGATTTCTATTGGTAATTGAGTGAATTTTATTGTAATAAAAATGTTAAATGAAAGAAAATTGACTTTTCGCAGTATTGTATTGTTTCAAAATACCTACAATATCAAAGTTTAGATTATTTTTTCTAATTAGAATTTTAATCTAATGAACTTTACAATACAATACAATACATATTCTAATCGATCAAATTCGCATACAAACTTGAATCGATTTATCTTGAGTATCGTGTACCGAGTGGTGTGGTTACATCACTAGTTACGTCCAAAAGACAAATGTCATAGTCAGTGGGCCTCTTATTTTGAGATCAGTTCAACAATAAAATTCCGTATTTAAATTACTTGTCCCTTTTTTGTGCTGAGACCGCCGCTGGTCAGCAGTGGTATTTAGGTATATTGAACTCAAACTGACTTAAACCGCACGCCGTCTCAAGTAACACACATTCTCTTGACATAGTCGTTGCCCAGGATACACCACGTACAAGTGTCTGATCAATCTACACCTACTTGATGCAGTTACCCAATAAAGTTACATTGTAAACAGGTAACAAAGTTCAGTCATTTAGTACTCATTTTAATAAATAAATTTCATCAAAAATCTATCTCTAGTGTTGAAAAGGATGGCTCCTTGAGTAGAAGTGCCGTGTCTGTTTGCTTTGAATTTATAAGTCAAGATTTTGTGGACTTCCTGTCATTTAACTTACCATGTTTCTTAGAGAGATTTGATCCTTATGATTGACACTATCTATTGATGCCATGAAAATGCAGGATGTTACTTTTTCGGATTTTAGTCGGTTCGATTACCGGGTGTGGCAAGCGAATTTTTAAAAATCTTTGATTACAGTTTTGTTTCTTTTTAAAAATAAAGGAATGTCTTCTTGAAGTAAAATGAGCCAACTTAAGGATTTAAGGTACTTTCCCTCCAAGGCCCGACTTATTTTTCCACCCTGTATAGAAGGATTTATAAATTCAATACATGTAAAATAAAGTTTAATGTGTTGATTATCATAATTATAACAAAAGAACAATGTCTTACCTCTTCTCTTCTTGTGATAAAGTGTACATTTTGCAGAGGTCTGCTCTTCAATTCTTTATTTTCAAAATAGTGTAACACTGTTACAGCTTTTTTACGTCAAATTATCTTTAAGTTTACCACCGCTTCTTAGGCGCTAATGGAGAATAAACGGCGCAACAAACTCCACTGCGGCATTTTTACTATTTAGGGTATATGTTCATCCAGTAACACCCAAACGAGTAACACTGTTACTGGTTGGGAAAAAAATCCCAACGGGTCACAGGTGTTACTGGACGCAACATTTTGGTCCCAACATGTCACGGGTGTTACTGGATGCAATATGTTTTGTCCCAACGTGTCACATGTGTTACTGGCTGTAAATAAAGAAGTAAAGATGATTCTGTACTATAACATGAACGAGGTGTGATGTCCCTCCAACACAGAGGGAGGATCCTCGCCTGGCGAGGTGATCACGCAAGGCCTGGCGGGCCGCCTACCAACGATTGTCGTTAGGATGTTGTATATAGCTTGTGCCAGCGCTGGAACTTCACTTTCGTGATGCAGGATTCGTAGTGACGTAGTCGTTCGGCTTGCTGTCGCTAGATGGCGCTAGGTACATGTGGTATCGCCAGAAATACACATAAAAAAGACCCTTTCGGCCGCGTATGATACCAGAGTTTTGTAACCAGTACATTGTACACAAGTACATGCAAAAAATCCACTGTTCCCATTTCTAACAATTATCATGTTTGTAACGAAATTCATTTTAAACCGACTTCGAAAAAGGATGTTCTCAAATCGTACCCTATTTTTTTTTTTTGTTTGTTTGTTACGCGATTGTGAAGCCAATTCTAGACGGATTTTGAAAATTCTTTTTCTGTTCGTAAGTAGATTATTCCGAAATGGACCCATTTCGTAAAGATCTGATGATGGGTTTCCGAGATTAGACCAAGGAACTCTTTTCAAAAAGTACCAGGAAATCAGCCGCGATAGCTGCAATCGCATATTATTGCAATGTTTCTGCCATTACACATCATAACATCACGCCTTTGAAGGGGTACGCAGAAGTGTTCAGAATATTCAGCTATATTTCTGGTGTATATGCATTGATTTTAAAAATTATTTTTGTATTGGCTTTGTCATACTTTTGAGGCAGTCGAAGCGAATCGCGGTCGATTTAAATACACTGTATTGTGCAACAAATAATGACGCGCGTCGCCGGTTCGATCTGTAGTGCAGCGTCAGCAGCACATGTACAGCCAGTACGCCAGTCATTTTAAGCAAAAAGGTCGGACTAATTCCGGCGGAAGGTTTCTTTGTTTTAAAATGTTCCTTGGGTTCCCCTGAACATATCTGGAAAGTTCCACATAGATCCCATGTACGCTCCCCCCTCCCCCCCCCCTCAAACGTCTCCCTAAATCCAGTTTTTTCTATTTTTCTCAGAAACGGTGAAAGCTATAAGAAAGTTGTCCAGGTACCATATAATTGCTATAAAATTACCTACCAAACGACAGTTCATTCATTTCAATGTGAGCTATAGTCTCTGAAATCTCTACAGAAATTTCACCAAAAAAAAAAAAAATTGGCCCAAAATTATTCTTTGTACTAAATTTGAAGAAAAATTACTGGAGTTGTTGCAAAATGATGTAGGCACAAGTAAATCTTCATACATTAAGGAATAAAATGCTGTATGATTCATTGTTATGGCAGCATTGGTTCTCGAGTTACAGCGAATAGTGTCAAAAAACAACAAAATATAATTTTATAGTACGAAGACAGTAGAAACTTTGAAGATGATGATGCCTAAGGTTTAAATTATGGCAATTAAATATCCATACATATGATCACGCCTCTATCCCTGGAGGGTTAGGCAGAGGTGAATTAACACCCACATTTCACCAATCATGGTATAAGGTCTCAGGCAATAAGTAATAGCCTATTGCCGTTTTTCGGGCACTATTGTTGACTCCAGCCATGTATCTGTGGCTGAGCCTGGGCTGTTTATATCTCTCTGATGTTAAACATCTCTATTCTTTAGTCACCTTGTACGACACCGCATGGCAGGAGATGGAGTGGCCCAAATTCTTCTCTGCCGGGAACCACGCCGCAATTAAGTTTAAATAAACGGACTTAATAAAATCATTTCCCCTGAAATACTAAACGATTTATCCTTTCAGTAACGATGTAGCGCCACATTATAAATATAATGGGAAAAAAATATGCAAAACGGTTAGGTACTCCGATTTTAATATATGAGGTGTCAAATAATACCTACTTCTTGTCATGTTTTATTATAAAAAAAATAAAAGCTTTAACTATATCAAAAACTATCTGTTTATTAAAAAAATGAATAATAACTAGTCCCCATGGAAGCCTTCCCCGCTTCTGACAAGCTTATGAAACTGATAAGCTGTTCCTGAAAAACGAATTAACTAACCTATTCACTCTAGTCTTAAATACACCCAAGTTATAGCCATCCGGCAACACAGATTCGGGCAAGGCCGTTTGGTGCGTATAAGTGGAAAGTCCATGGTGTATCAGTGGCGGGTCACCGTGCGTATGGTCGTTCGATGGTGGAAAGGGTTTGGCGGAACTTAATTCCGCCGCGGAATTAAGTTGTGCAAATCTTGTGCACACTCCATGAAGTGCATCCGATAAAAAATCGAGAGTCATGCAACTCTTAGCTGATGTTCTAGGCTCTGAAGCCTATTTTCAACTAGAGCGTCGTTATTGATGAGCCTCCAAGAGGCTTGTTTCTCTATTGACTCAAGGGATTCAAGCTGGTATTTGGCTGAACCGTCACAAAGGTGCGACCAGTATTTTATGCACGATCGAACTTGCGCTTGGTAGAGAATGAGAAGTTGTTCCAGTGTGAAGTACTAATCTTACTTTTGATAGCATTCTCAGCTTTTTAGCAGCTTCGCAGAGAAGAGACACGCCTGACTGGGTTTTGGTTGCGTTGAAGTTGACCAAGTTGGCATCTCCCCAATCGGAGGATGCCTGCAAAGGAAAGTTCAACCGCTCAACCATGATTTCCTTAAGAGACCGGATCTCAACCATGCCAGCGTACGGCCGTCTCGTAACTCTCTACCATTGTGATGTCGTCTGCGCACTCAATGGTTCCGGGCTTGAGCAGATCGTTGATATGGAAAAGTGTGACAGAAAGTACCGACCCCTAAGGGACCCCAGCGTTTATTTGCAAATGGTCCAACGAACTACCGTCAATGATACGGAATGACCGAGTTCCCAGAAAGATTGCAATCCAGGCATACAAGACAGCCGAAGGAAGGAAGTTTGTTGAATAAGTTATCGTGCTAGACCCTGTCAAAGGCCTCTGAGGTGTCGAGGGAGACCCCTAGCGCTCAATGGCCTTATTCTTAATGTGGCATATCTGTGGTCCGTTTATTTAAAATTTATAACCATAAGGTGGACTGACGACCTACGTAGGGTGGCAGGGACACACTGGATGCGGAAGGCGGAGGATCGGCAAACGTGGCGCGTATTGGGGGAGGCCTATGTCCAGGCCTATGTAAGTACCGCGGTAGCCTAGTGGTATGGGTAATGGACTGCTGAGACGAGGTCACGGGTTCGATCCCAGGTTTACCATGGCACACACCAATGACTTTTCGATGATTTTCGAAGTTATGTGTGTGTTTATCGCAGGTTTATAAGTGCCCGGTTAATGGCAATAGGCTCGCCACCTATTACATTGGGACCTAAACATAAACGGCGAAATGTGGGTGCTAGCACCTTTGCTTACCCCCTCGGGGACAAAGGCGTGAGTTTATGTTATGTTATGTTAATCTATGTCCAGCAGTGGACTGCAATAGGCTAATTGATTGATTGAACCATAATTTGACCCTTAGGCATCATCATTTTCTAAGTTCCTACTTTCTTCACACCAGAAAATTATATTGTGGTGTTTGACACTATTCGCTGTAACTCGAGAACCAATGCTGCTATAACAATGAATTATACGTCATTTTATTCCTAAATGTATGAAGATTTACTTTTGCCTACATCATTTTGCCACAACTCCTGTAATTTTTCTTCAAATTTAGTACAAAGAATAATTTTACGCCAAATTTTTTTTTTGGTGAAATTTCTGTTGGTATATTTCAGAGACTATAGCTCACATTTAAATGAATGAACTGTCGTTTGGTAGGTAATTTTATAGCAATTATATGGTACCTGGACAACTTTCTTGTAACTTTCACCGTTTCTGAGAAAAATAGAAAAAACTGGATTTAGGGAGACGTTCGAGGCGGGGGAGGGGGGGAGCGTACATGGGATCTATGGGGAACTTTCCAGATATGTTCAGGGGGACCTAAGGAACATTTTAAAACAAAGAAACCTTCCGCCGGAATTAGTCCTAGGTTTCAAGGATTTTTTGTCTAAAATTACTGAGCTACAGGTCACTATATGCGATGTACAGTCGTCAGACTGTACAAACTCACTAAAAAGAGAAAAATAAATTTATTTTAACAAAAAAGTTTAACTGACTTCAAGAAACGAAAAAGAGGCACTGAAAAGCGAAAAATAACTTAATTTACAGACTTACTGACGTATTAGAAGTCGGTGCAAGCCAACTTTGTTTGTTGTGACTGAACTACTATGATGCAATCAATTGAAATATGGCCTCTTGGGCTAAGCACCCCTCCCCCCCCTCGAACGTCTCCCTAAATCCAGTTTTTTCTATTTTTCTCAGAAACGGTGAAAGCTACAAGAAAGTTGGCCAGGTACCATATAATTCATTGTTATAGCAGCATTGGTTCTCGGTTAAACTTTTTTGTTAAAATTAATTTATTGTTTTCCTTTTTGTAATATGTAGTTACAAAATGTTTTTTTATTTTTATTTTCACCCTACTACAAATTAATTCGTTTTCCTATGCACGCGCATCTAACAATGGAGATTCGATCGGTCATATTTAAAGAATGAGGTTTTAATTTAACTTTTTTTAACCTTGTTAGGGTTCCGTAGCCAAATGGCAAAAAACGGAACTCTTATAGATTCGTCATGTCTGTCCGTCTGTCTGTCTGTCTGTCTGTCTGTCTGTCTGTCTGTCTGTCCGTCCGTATGTCACAGCCACTTTTCTCCGAAACTATAAGGCCTATGCTGTTGAAACTTGGTAAGAAGATGTATTCTGTGACCGCATTAAGAATTTCACACAAAAATAAAAAAAAAGCATTAAAGGGGGTTGGGTAATGTTGGCGTCGTGTCGGAATTGAGCGGCCATCAATGAAATTGGTATAATATGAAAGTACAGTATAAAGTGATCAAAAGTTACTATGGACAAACTTCTCTAAACTATATCGGGACTTAGCTATACAGGGTGGTATTTTTCAACTTTACTTAGATGGAAGTACTCTAAATACTGAAGATAGCGAATTCCACTGAAAAGAAACATTCCCTTATTTTTAAAAAGAATCAAAACTGCATTCATAGTTTTCTGAAAATGCCACACCCGGTAGTCGAACCGACTAAAATCTTCCTATAACCTTCTATTTCATAGATTTCCTTTTACTTAATTTACCAAGTTTGTTAGAGAGATTTGAACCTTATGATCGACCCTATAGATTGATGTAATAAAAATACAGGGTGTTATTTTTTCGAATTGTAGTCGGTTCGATTATAAGGCGTGGTAAACGAGTTTTCAGCATTCCTTAAATGCAGTTCTGTTTCTTTTTTAAAAACATACTAAACTGTATGCAAAGTTTTCTGAAAATGCCACACCCGGTAGTCGAACCGACTAAAATCTTCCTAAATCTTCTTAAATCTTCTATTTCATGGATTTCCTTTTATTTAATTTACCAAGTTTGTTAGAGAGATTTGATCCTTATGATCGACCCTATCAATTGATGCAAAAAAATATAGGGTGTTATTTTTCGAATTGTTCGATTATAGGGCGGGGCAAACGATTTTTCAGCATTCCTTAAATGCAGTTCTATTTCTTTTTTAAAAACATACTAAACTGTATTCAAAGTTTTCCGAAAATGCCACACCCGATAGTCGAACCGACTAAAATCTTTCTAAATCTTCTATTTCATGGATTTCCTTTTATTTAATTTACCAAGTTTGTTAAAGAGATTTGATCCTTATAATTGACCCTATCGATTGATGCAATAAAAATGCAGGGTGTTATTTTTTCAAATTGTAGTCGGTTCGATTATGAGGCGTGGCAAATGATTTTTCAGCATTCCTTCAATGCAGGGCTGTTTCTTTTTCAAAAACACACTAAACTGTATTCAAAGTTTTCTGAAAATGCCACACCTAGTAGTCGAACCGAATAAAATCTTTCTAAATCTTCTATTTCATGGATTTCCTTTCATTTAATTTACCAAGTTTGTTAGAGAGATTAGATCCTTATGATCAACCCTATCGATTGATGCAATAAAAATATAGGGTGTTATTTTTTAGAATTTTAGTCGGTTCGATTACAGGGCGTGGCAAGCGATCTTTCGAAATTCCTTAAATGCAGCTTTGTATTCTTTTTTAAATAAGAGAGTGTTTCCTTTGAATGAAATTAACTATCTCCGGTAGTAAGAGTAGGTACTCGTACCCGGTTCGACTACCGTGTGTGGCATTTTCAGAAAACTTTGAATACAGTTTAGTGTGTTTTTAAAAAAGAAACAGCACTGAATTTAAGGAATGCTGAAAAATCGTTTGCCACGCCTTGTAATCGAACCGACTACAATTCGAAAAAATAACACTCTGTATTTTTATTACATCAATCGATAGGGTCGATCATAGGGATCAAATCTCTCTAACAAACTTGGTAAATTAAATAAAAGGAAGTCCATGAAAAAGAAGGTTTTGTAAAATATTAGTCGGTTCGACTACCGGGTGTGGCATTTTCAAAAGTCTTTGAATGCAGTTTTGTTTCTTTTAAAAAATAAGGTAAAGTTTCCGTTAAGTAAAATTCGCTATCTTTAGTATGAGGGTACTTTCCTTCAAGGTAAAGTCGAAATGTTCCACCCTGTATATCGCAGCTCCGATATTACTTACAATGAAAATAATGACATTTGTACGTGTGTTTAACACAGTACAATGAAGTGGTATCAAAATTAATTATGGCCGCTGAAAAAATTAAGAACGCCACTGTCCATACTAGATTACCCAATCCCCTTTTGGGGGTCCCCCATACTTAGAACTGAAACTCAATTTTTTTTTTTTTTCATCAAACCCATACGTGTGGGGTATCTATAGATAGGTCTTTAAAAATGCTATTGAGGTTTCTAAAATATTTTTTTTCTAAACTGAATAGTTTGCGCGAGAGACACTTCCAAAGTGGAAAAAATGTGTCCCCCCCCCCTCTAACTTCTAAACTAAGAATATATGATGAAAATTGCCATGAAAACTACGACTACTATTGGTTCGAACGAGATCCAGTCAGTAGTTTTTTTTTTAATACGTCATAAACCGCAATTTTCGCCTTTGCTGCTACGGAACCCTTCATGGGCGAGTCCGACTCGCACTTGGCCGAATTTATTTTTGTTTCTGTAAATACTTACAGAGATAAAAAAAAGTTAAATTTTAGTGAAAATATTGTTTAAGTACTAGGTACAAGTTTAAATTATTTATTTAAATACGAAAATGCATTAAATGGTCGTGCCTCGGAGGGCACGTTAAGCCTTCGGTCCCGGTTGCCATAAGAATATCTATGGCAGTCGTTACGGGTAGTTGGAGCCCTAAAACGTGGGTACTAAAACAACGGTTGAACTGCAAAGCTTCGTTATCGCCTAATGTTACTATTGGGTTGTGGAGGTCAGATGGCAATCGCTTCACGGAAAAATATCGAGGTCTTGTCAAATCCGTAGTTAAGACTGGTTAAGCGAACCCTAGACTCCGACATACTCCGAGCTAAAAGCTTCGGATGCGACTGGGAATTAACGCTAGGATGAAGAAGACGAATGCATTAAACACTCGGTAGTATAAAAAAACTCGCCTATGGCTCGTTTGTTAAGAACCCTTGTTATGCAACGGTTTGATAAACTACTATTATCTAATCTCATCAACACGCATGCGCGATCATTTTAGCGCTCAACGTGTGTCATTTTGCGTGACAGTCGTCAACGCATGTCATATACGTCAAATCCCATACATTCGTCGTTCTATTGTACAATGCGCCGCGCGCCGGCCACCGACCTGCCACTTGTCTAGGGGGCTGGTGAAGTGGTGGGTGACCCTGGATGGACTCCCACGAATATTTCAAGACTAAAATTAGCCATTCTTAAGTTATAAAATAACAACGAAAAGTGGCATTGATTTTTATATACATAGATATAAAAAAAACTGTGCAACATTTTTTAAAGCGATTTGATTTTGTTTGCTGAAGGTACCTACAATAATAATTATTTTAAAGATTTCTCTAGGTATTGTTTCACACTTCGGTTTAACTTTAAAAACAATTGTAGACTACTGGCCCGTGTAGAAAAATGATGGGTCATCTGAACCACCAGGTGACCTATATAGAACGATATAAGAGCATAAAATAATAAGATTCAGCACTATGCCGTCACTTGTAAGCTGTCCAACTGAGTGCAGGTGAGCATTCAAAAGCACATGTAGAGTGAGTACATTTTGGTCATATATTTTTGTACGGCATTCTTAACCATCGATAGATCCATGAAAAATAACAAGAAAACGCGTAGTGCCGTACAAAAATGGTGATTCACAAAGTCGGAATTTTTATTTTATTTTCCGACATTTTCCAGGGTAAATTTGGTCATTTGATTTTGTACGGCATCCGTTTCATACTATTTCAATAAGTACTGCTTCTAATCCATTATTCCGCAACGCCGTACAAAAATCATGATCCAAGGGGAAATAATCGAGGGTTACAAACCCCTCTCTTTCCGTGGTCCAAGGGGTGATTTGACACAACATGAAATAAATTTATTTTGAAAGTATTTTATGCATAGATAATATTTTTTCATATGCCGTACATTTTTGTTGGTCCATAGGGGAAAAAAACTGAAAAAGAAAAAATTATAAAGAAAAAATCCATATAACGAAATGTAAGGTGAATTTTTTTTGATACGGCATTTAGATAGTTTAATTGTACTGATTTTCATAGTCTTTTCGTGATTCTACGTTCCTAGTTAGAAACCATGTTAAATGTGGGTTTATATACTATCGATTTATACCAAAATATAAACATGTTGTCACTGATAATTCCAAAATACAACATATTTTTGAGAAGTACTCATGACACTGAAGTTAGCAGACACCTGTGAAATTTGACCATGACCAACGAGAAACGAATATTCAGTGATGTCTCCGTGATCCACAGGGTGAAAACCGGTAGTGATCACAGAATCGTAAGAGGCACATTGGGTATTAAAGTTAAACTCCAAAGGTCCCGCCTGATGAAGTCTACACTCCAACCTGCTCGTGCCCAAATCCAAAACTCCGAGAACTTTCAGCTTGAACTTTCAAATAGCTTTGATTGCCTAGAGAACTATGCGTCGGTGGACGAGATCAACAACAGGCTCGTAGAAACTGTCCAAACGGTGGGCTATAAGCACTTCATCTGAAGAGCAGTACCTACATAGCACAGATTTGGTGTAATGCCTACAAAAAAGTACCGTCGACCTTGTTTCCAATAAACTATGGATGGGTTGTTAATGACGGCCGGTACGTTTTTGATTGGTTTCACGGCGAGGAATGTCCCCAAAAAGTCTGTGACATAACGGAACCGGATGAGGAATCAGACGTAGAAGATGATGACGTCATAGGTAAATGAATAAATAAATCTTTACATATTTAATTTGTACGTAAGACTTTGATTTTGACAAATACATATTTATGTTTCAGAAAATAATAGAGAAGATAATTCGGACGTCGATGAAGACGTTGATTCCGATAACAACTCAGCAACTGATGCCGATACTGAATAATTTAAAAAAAAACCATATTTTTTATTATCATCATTAAAGGACATCACCCATTTTGGTCCAAAATTGAAAGTGCCGGCCAAAGAAAAAAAATCAATATTCCGATAGAGCTTGTTCTTACTAGCATTTTTTAGTATGGCGTCAAAGTTGAGGGACCACCTCCAACGGTTTTATTTGAGTTTAAAAATCTTGAAAATATACACTTTTTATGATACGAACTATTGAAATTAAATGATAAATATTGTTCTACATACTGTTTATACTGGAGATTGATGGCACTTGGTGGAACTTGCTACACATATTGAATAAATCACTTGTACTTTTCCACAATTATTTATTTATTTGAACCTTACCGGTTTCACCTTACGGCATTATCAAAGGTTTACTTGATAATGCCGTAAGGTGAAACCGGTAAGGTACAAAGGTTTACTTGATAATGCCGTAAGGTGAAACCGGTAAGGTACAAATAAATAAATAATTGTGGAAAAGTACAAGTGATTTATTCAATATATTGTTCTACATTACAAGAATAGTTAATAAAAGCAATAAAAAATAAACCCCATACTGCATATTGTTGTTTTTCGTCCATTTATTTAGGTCCAAAATTGAAAGTGCCGGTCAAAGAAAACAAATGTGATATTCCTCTAGAACTTGTCCTCATTAGCATTTTTTATTATGGCGTCGAAACTGAGGGACCACTTAATAATTGAAAGGTGCTAATCATTAGTCATAGTTCATAGCACATAACACAATAATAATATATGAAAGTCATCTAAAATTAACACAAAGTGGTTTTGTAAAGCCTCATTTGATTTATAACGCAATATTCATCCCAAGAAAACAAAAAGTTATTAAGTGTTCCATTTTCAAATCCATACTAATATTATAAATGCGAAAATAACTCTGTCTATCTGTCTGTCTTTCTGTCTGTCTGTCTGTCTGTTAAGAATAATAATTCATTTAAACCTAGCTGTTGCCCGCGACGCCACCCGCGTGGACGTCAGTTATCGCGACCAAACATAGCCTGTATCCTTTCCCAAGGTCTAATCTATCTCTGTTCCAATTTTCTTCAAAATCGGGTCAGTGGTTTAGGCGTAAAAGCGTAATAGACAGACAGACAGACAGACAGAGTTACTTTCGCATTTAGAATATTAGTATGGATATGGATTTGAAAATGGAACACTTAATAACATTTTGTTTTCTTGGAATGAATGTTATGTTTCAAATCAAACGAGCCTTTTCAAAACCACTTTATATTATTTTAGATAACTTTTTATTATGTTATGTGACTTATGATTAGCATCATCAACAATATAACAACGACAAAAAACGAAAAAAAAATTTTTGTTTGTTCGCAGTCACTTCGACCCAGGTTTGATTCCCGGTTATGTATGAGAGTTTGAGGAAAAACTTGAATGCCATTATTATTAAATCTAAAATCGAAGCCATGGTTCCTAAGAACAAATCTTGCTATCTCTCATAGTTTCTGACTTCTCCCTACTGACCCATTTGGATTGATCACCCTGTATAGTCTGCATAAAATGTACGGCATCATATTTTCCTAATTTATCTATGTTAATACTATTTAAAACAAGGGATAAAATGTAGAAAACTGCTATATTTCATTAATCTATGATATTTAAAGTTTTACAATAATTAGCAAAATTTCAGTTTTAGTATTTCTCTATATATTTTTTAGAACGGTTTCTTTTGAACGGCAATACTATATAACAATTGTATTTTACAATATCATGTTAAAAAAAAAGTTCCCGTACAGGATCAAATGATTTTACAGCTTTATAAATCAAGAATACGATGAAATTAACATAATTATTGATAATACATTCAAATGAACAATCATTTTTTGACGGCATTATTTATAATAGTACTTTTGAATGCCAGATAATGTTTTGGAACCAAAGCCTTATTTTTTCAAATCACCCCGTGGACCACGGAAAGAGAGGGGTTTGTAACCCTCGATTATTTCCCCTTGGATCATGATTTTTGTACGGCGTTGCGGAATAAATAATGGATTAGAAGCAGTATTGAAATAGTATGAAACGGATGCCGTACAAAATCAAATGACCAAAACCCTGGAAATTGTCGGAAAATAAAATAAAATTTCCGACTTTGTGGATCACCATTTTTGTACGGCACTACGCGTTTTCTTGTTATTTTTCATGGATCTATCGATGGTTAAGAATGCCGTACAAAAATATATGACCAAAATGTACTCACTCTACATGTGCTTTTGAATGCTCACCTGCACTCAGTTGGACAGCTTACAAGTGACGGCATAGTGCTGAATCTTATTATTTTATGCTCTTATATCGTTCTATATAGGTCACCTGGTGGTTCAGATGACCCATCATTTTTCTACACGGGCCAGTAGTCTATTGCCATTTATTCGCGTAAAAGCCAATATGAACCAAACTATGGAAGGGAGCACTTATGGACGTCAAAGTTCAGACAGATCTAGCCGTGAGGATTGCCGAAGACCCGTAGTGGGAGGCCTCTAGCATCAGTTACCAGAAGGCAAACAGCCTAATGTTCCTCGCCAGGAAGGCATTTGGAACGTTAACTCCAGAAATTATGCTGAAGAATCACAAAACTTTCATAAGACCTATCTTGGAATATGCATTTCAAGTCTGCAGTCCCTACTTCGTTAAGGGTGTAGATCTCCTAGAGAGAGTGCAGCAAAGATTTACCAAAGTGCCTAGAAACCTCAAATATCGGATATATGAGGAGCGTTTATTGACAAACGCTAAAACATTTTGACCTATTTTAAGAATTAAAAATAATGAAGTCAAAGCAGTTTAGTTAGGCAATTTCTTAGTTTACTATGCATATTTTTTGAGAATAAAACTTAAGACATGAAGCAGTATTGCCGTATTGGTAAGAATCCGAGGACGGCAAGGACTCAGGACACTGCCCTATGGTTTCCTGTACCAGTATTGGATAAAAAGTGAAAAATACCGGGAAATCCAGTGAAAACGAATGCCGGGAATTACCGGGAGCAATTTCCAACTACAATCGAATGAACGACTACCCGAGTGCCATCCGTCGATCCTAAATATAAATAAGTAGTGTAATAACGTTGCGAGCCCGTCGACTAGCCCTAAAACTGGCACAAACGTTTGTACCTGATATTTTTTGCTGGATCTCGTGCGAACAATAGAGTTAAGATTGTTTGCCTCCGAGTCCCCTTCGACATAATAGCGTAGTGCGCGAGCACTCGCCGTGAAGACATCTGTCGAGCCCCGGTGCCGGCGAGCGCGCCGCCACTTGCGAGATGCTCCATTATATTATACATCACTTTCATTTACTTATAACGCCATATTTAGGATATTGAAAAGAAAAAAGTAGTTGTCAGTTGCCGCGCCGCGCATTTGTGCCATATCACATCTTGTTATATTTATATTACAATAGTTACAAGCCTCACCGGCCTCACCGGCGGCGCCGGCAAGCGTTGTTTGCGCAATGATACTCGTAGAGTCGTAGTCAATCGTCAACCACTGTCCGCAATTGGCTCTGCACACAGCGGCGATGGCATTGCAGTGATTATGAGCCATTTTTTATACCACTTAGGTGGCAGACAAGCGTATGGCCCACCTGATGAATAGTGGCTTACGTGGGCAACACCAGGCGAGTCACACTCGTGCTGCACAAGACAAAACGATTTATTATGAAAACTAACAAAATTATAAAAGCGCGAACTGTGGAATTAGCTCTCTGTAGCCATAGCTTTTCCGAGCGACTATGCATTCCCATCAAAAACCACCAAAAAAAAACGAAACAAATGCAGTACCAACTCATTCTCACTAGAATAATAAACGGAAATAAATAAAGGGCATTGAGAAATCGAACCCGCGCCTTCTGCGTAGCAGTCGACGTCGAACGCTCGCGCGCGCGAAGGAGTAATAGTAATAATCTATAATTGGTGAATATGAGCTCGTCTACCGCAGTAGCACCCTGTGCTATCCTTTAAAGACACAAGTATAGAGCGCATTTTGAGCATAATATCACAGATGCTATGTCAAGGAATGCGCTCGCGGGGCGGGGCGGGGCGCCAGCTGTTCGCGACACTCACTGACACAAAAAAGAGCCGTCATTACCGTCAGCCTCACCTGCGCCTGCGCGCTGCACGTGTGTGCGCCGGGCTGTACCACACTAATATAATGCATCCCTGTACCGGATGTCAATCAGATACGTTCTGCAGCTTCAAGCGTTCATCCGTTCATCCGTCCTCATACACTTTCAAATACCCGCCTGTCGCCGCCAACTAGCTTAATAAACCATTCAATTAACTGTCTAGGCTAGGCTGTTACCTAAACGGCGCCGTTCAGTTAACGGCTTGAAGGATATTCAGCCTAGCCCTTTAATTAAATGGCTAGGCAAATGATTTGTTTCTGCATGGCTATAAAATAAATCTAGTAGCAAGCTCCGTCCGCTCGCCGGCCACCACCGGCCACCGCCGGCCACTCGCACAACAGGCCCTCGATTCTGCTAAAGTAAAGCCATTGTCGTACCACAGTCACGGCAAAAATTGGCATTATATTTTAGACTTTATTAATATTAAAGTCCAAAATTATATGACTTTTTGTAGAGTGAATGAAACAGTGTAATGAAATTCTTTTCAATTTTAAGTTTATAGCAATAAAGTCTAAAATTTGATGCCATTTTTTGCAGTGTCTGTGGTACGGCAGTGGTTGTGTATTAACAGAATCGAGGGCCAGATCGAGCGCAGGGAAGCCGCATAAAAACAGCGCACAATACGGCGAGCGGCGCACATTGAGTTTGCGCGGCGACACTAGCATAACATTAACGAATTCAAACATACATCATTGCACATTCTTGGAATGGTTTTCGACTTTCTTTAATTTATTAAATTAATAAGAACTAAATTGCTCATATAATTATGACTTTTTGTAAAAGCGCTAATTGGAAGTTCCAAATACTAAAAAAAAAAAAACGTGGTGTGTTGACATTCTCAAGGCACTTCCGGGACAGGTTGAGAAGTTGGAACCGGTATTGTTGGGCCTTCCGTAATATTCAAAGCTACACCGAGTTTGCCATGATTATATTAGCATACAAAAATGACGTTTTTTTTTCCCTTCAGCCACTTTGGTAACTATATGGTTCATAACCAGCTACGAAACAATAATTTTTTTCACTGTTTTGTAACCAGTTACTAAGAAACAACCCTTCAGCCACTTTTTTAGTTGCCGATATTTTACTATTAGCATACACAATCTGTGCAGTGAGACAATAGAAAACAATTTTATTGTAAAGGGTTTTCTTACGATCACTTACAGTACGATCCCGCAGTGCACAGTCGTATCTGAACACTACACACTTGTAGCTGCAAACTACTTTTTCTTTAGGTATTCCTTGCTGAAACCCCGTTTCGCCCCAATCGTTTTACTCTTATTACAGCTAGTTGAATCTCATCATACAAGTTGTAATTATCTTATATCTTTCAATGTTGGTGGCAAGTTTAATATTGTAATGTTATGCTGAGCGCGCCCCGTGGGCCCGTGGCCCGGCGCCCGTACAGCGCGGTGAGGCAGCTAAAGGACAGTGCTGGTCTCCTCCTCATAGCGCATGCACTCGCCCCGTGTTACTTGGGAACAAACAACGTACGCGGTGCAGTGTAAGCGTGTCGACTTATTCCTTTGCTCTTTCGGAGACATGCAGTGCGAGGCTGACTAGTGACTAATAATAATGATGTGACTGTGAGTCGAAGTGGTGCGGTGGGACGCGGCGGGCGGCAGCTCCGAGCTCCCTGCGCCAGAGATAAGAATGCGCGGCAGCTGCGCGCGCGGAATGCGCACCTGGCACCTGCCGCCTGCCGCCTCCCTGTGCGCTGTGCGCTGTGCGCCTGCGCGCGCAATCTCGGAGCCTCTCCGCGTATTGTGTGCGAGCTCAGAGCGACCGGCGACCTGAGCGACGCACCAACGGTTTCACAAGTCCAAGTTGACGATCGTTTTTGACTCTGAACTACTCTGAAGCTCTAGTCGTTGCTTTAATGAACTCGATTCACCTCAGACATTGCTTTCTTTTTGACTGAAAAATATAAAGAAATCGTTTTGAATTCAAAGTGCGAGTCGGACCCGCACGTGGAAGGGCGTACCGTTATGTATAATTCTATTGCTGCAGCGTGTCAAGTTGTGAAAAAGTTGAACTTCAAAATCACTAGCACTAGCCGACCCGCAGGCTTATTAGCTAACTTTTCGCGACCAGCGAGCGAACGATGAGCAGTAAGAACGAGATCACTGCGCGATGGATCGCGATACGTCAAAAAAATTGGTATTACGTAAGGATTTGCGATCAGATCGCCTTAACAATTTATATGCTGCGGAACTGAAAAATAGCGATAGTTTTGTTTATAAGACTAATTTATATGTGTTTCTTGATTTACCACTGGTTTCTTACAATGAAAATTTCTGTATTTATTATTTTCACAATGGCGGCCATTAAAAAAGGACCTTTTGAGTGATCGCGATGACATTCTTATCGCGCCTTTTTCGCTGATCGCTTTCTGTCAAATGTGATACGTAATACCAATTTGTCGTTTTTGTGCGATTACCGCGCAAATTTTGCTATCGCTTTGCTATCGCGAGTTAGCTAATAAACCTGCCGGCCGGTTTACTTCGCAACGCAACCCCGTATCACCCATTGAAGCCATAGGGTGTCCCAAAATTCAAGGATAAGCCAGCAGCAGAGAGTGGCCCTACTTATGGCTGCTCAGGAAAAAAAAAGAAAAAAATTATTTCTCTATTTTTTTTTAATTACTTTTTTTTAATCCTTCAATATTCGATACCCTTATGATATTTTCAACTACCAGTTGCCCACAGTTTTTAAAAAAGTGTAAGTAATTTAAAGAAAATAGAGTTTTTTTTCTTTTTTTTTCCTGAGCAGCCAAGCCATAAGTGGAGCCACCATCGGTTTCTGGCTTATCCTTGAATTCTAGGACACCCTGTATATGTCCACAATTAATTAATTTTGTTTTATTGTTAATATTGTACATATTTAAATTGTATTATAGTAGGATTAACCAGAATAAATACTTGATAAATTAATTTTGCAAATGACGTATGGGAATCTACCGGATTTAGCGACATTAATGATTGATATCTATGATGAGCGGCCCTTGAGTAGTACCTGATGATGTATAGCCTCGATAAACAGGCATTATAACACAAAAAATAAAATTCTCAATGTTTCCCTGTGTTAGCGAGTTCAACCGAACAAACCCTTCAGCTTAGCTTAGCTTATACATAATATTAGCGTAGTTCGTCCCTGCGGACCCGTCAGCGTCAGTGCGCCAGTCACACTCGCGCTTGACCACCATTTTTATTATAATAATAATACAGTTAATAATACACTCAATTTTGAGTGGTCTAGAATGAATGAATTCTATCCCGAACAGATTTGGAGACCGAGATGGTGTGTCTACCTACTAACAAAGAGCGACACACACACACACACACACACACTTACACACACACACACACACACACAAAGGTTCCTTTGAGTCTCAAAGCTTTTGTATGTTTTGTTGACATTCGCAGATGGTCAACGATTAAACGACGCGCCCTTGTGCGCGACGCGACGTCTAGAGTCTAGGGACGCGAAGTGAATATAAGGATTATAACAATATAAGTGTTGAGCGGAGAAGTTGCGCTGCTCTTTTACTTACAAATTGAAATTATCTAAATACTTTACATTTGAATTTACGCGATATAAATTAAAATTATTGTATTCATTGGAATATAATTGCACTTTACTTTATAAAGTACAGGTAGGCCTACCTATACATTGGACAAGCAGCCTGCTGCCTGCAGCGACGCTGTTTTAAACTATTTAGTTAGGTCACCTGTGGCACAGTGGGTAGAGGGGCATAGCTAGACAAGTGGTCCCGGGTCTCGGGCAGTATACAGAAGTGAAACGTAAAAAGTATTCACTTTACAACAAAGTGCTCAACGCACCTAAAAAGGTTTTCACTTCAAATAAGTGTCACATGTGAACTATCACAATTTGTCAAATAGGTACTACGGGTCGGGCCGTATAGAATTTAAAAACTATTTCGTTGTACGGGACGTTATCCTGTACATCGACTCCTGTTGTGGAGTATGTGGTAGTGATAGTTGTTGTGAAGACCCAAAGGAAAGATAGCCGAAAGTAAACGAGTAAACGTATATTGTAATGTTAAAGTTAACAGAACTACTAAATGGCCGATCTTTCCTGGATAGAGTTCACTGGTCAAGTCTCTATAATCGTCTCTAAGGTAATTGGTTTGTGGTCGATATAAATACACATTATTGTGCAACAAATTATGACGCACGTCGCCGGTTCGGCCTGTAGTGCAGCGTCAGCAGCGCATGTACAGTCAGGTCACTATACATGCGATGTACAGTCGTGAGACTGTACATTCGTTGTATCGTCGAGTCGTCGTGATATACAAGTCCGTCAGAATGTCTCGTCTAGCGGATCGGATGTGACGTGACGGTGACGCGAGTTCCACGATTTCAGTTCACAAAGTTTTATCTATGAACACTGCCCAACGCGCCCAAAGAAGTTTTCACTTTATAACAAGAATGTAGAGAGTACAGGCACAGTACAGGGCTTCGTTTAATTATCGTGTTCGTGTGCAAAATCATGTACCTATGTATAGCAGCTATCGTAGGTATCGTTAGGAGCTGCAAGCAACCAACGCCACCACTATCGTGCGACAACAATCTCATATTAGGTATATTTTACATGAAATAAGTGTGAGGGCAGGGCCCTGATTACTCGCTACTAGGATGTTTTGCGCTGCGATGGCGAGGCGCACCTGGCGCGGTGCGGCGCGGCAGGTGCGCACGCGCCACCTGGCCGTGCGCCCGCCGCGATACATATAAGGAGGCGCGCGCGCTGCCCGCGCCACTCGCGCGCAAGCCTCCTCCGCGCGCGGACTGCAGTGTGCCCTGTGCCCTGATCGAGTGCAACATGATCATCTGCCTCTCCGGGTTCGTCATAGCCGGGTCAGTAGCGTAGTGTGTTCACCGAGTGATGTGCATCTCATTCGTCCGCATGGCGCGGTTTTTGCCTTCTCTATATTAACGTGTAATACATTATAATTCATAATTTATCGAAATATGTAACTGAAGTGCGTGGCGGTGTGGTGTGCTCGTGGACGTAGTGATGCTCATCCACAGGGCGGGTGTGCGCATGTGCGGTGGATGTGCCGGTTGCTCTACGTTCATGTTCCATGTATTGTATCATTTTGTGTAAAAGGAGTACATATTGTAGTCGAGGGCGAAGGACGACAGAGTGGCCGCGAGACTACTTTGCGAGCTTTCATGATAAATTAAAACTACTGCTCACACTTTATAACTAAACTAACGGGCTGGGCATACATTAGTAAAAATAATTCGCGTTAAAGCGTTCTAAACATAATGTGTATAAATAAGAATAAATTGAAATTCCAATTTCCAAAACTTTTCAACAACCAGGAGAAAACTATTATTACTGCTCTTTTAGAGTAAAGTCATTTAAAAAGTGCCTCTTGCTTCCTTTCGTGAATATTCTATCTTACATAAGAGTCAATTGCAAGATACACATCCATGGGACTGTTACTTGTCAAACTCTCTTCGACAATAATAATAGTAAAGCCTTTTAATCGGACAACAGCTGATATACAATTATGTTTTCACCATTGACACTCGAAAAAGGGCCCGTGATTCATCAAAAACAGTGAATAAAACGCTCTTTGTTTCACCGAGTGAATAAAAAAATTTGAATTTGGAACATGCGCGAATGTACGGATTCTAGTGAAACATACAAAGAGGTTGCACACTCTCACTATAAAAACGTACTAAAAGCCACCTAAATGTAATCACTGGCTGGATGGAATGTGGCTCAGTTTAAATTAAGAAAAAAAAATGCCGCCATTTTCTGTGTAATTTTCCTTGTAAAAGTTTGTTTGTCTCATAATCATAAAATGACTTCATCTAGTGATGAAAATTAAACTCATATTCTCGAACGCGAAAAGACTCCTGAGTCTTTTCGCGCTAAAGCGGTAGCTATTACTGATAATTTGCTGCTTCTTTTGTGTACTATCCATAACAAAATGTAATTCATAATTCACAGAGTAATCGTTTTCTCGTAGTCAATGGTGAAAAGTTGAGTACCTAACACGTGAAAAAAGAATTCATCTCGGCTCTTGTATCCCTCGATCCACTCAGGTTTCTCTCTAGAACCCCTCGCTACGCTCGGGATTCTACCGGAGAAACCTTCACTCCTCTCGGGATACAACTTGGTGCCTCGAAAAGAATTCACCTTTTTTTCACTTGTTGGGTAATCTACTATTTCACCATTGACACTCGAACAAGGGCCCGTGATTCATCAAAAACAGTGAATAAAACGCTCTTTGTTTCACCGAGTGAATAAAAAAATTTGAATTTGGAACATGCGCGAATGTACGGATTCTAGTGAAACATGCAAAGAGGTTGCACACTCTCACTATAAAAACGTACTAAAAGCCACCTAAATGTTATCACTGGCTGGATGGAATGCAGCTCAGTTTAAATTAAGAAAAAAAAATGCCGCCATTTTCTGTGTAATTTTCCTTGTAAAAGTTTATGTTTGTCTCAAAATCATAAAATGACTTCATCTAGTGATGAAAATGAAACTCATATTCTCGAACGCGAAAAGACTCCTGAGTCTTGTCGCGCTAAAGCGGTAGCTATTACTGATAATTTGCTGCTTCTTTTGTGTACTATCCATAACAAAATGTAATTCATAATCACAGAGTAATCGTTTTCTCGTAGTCAATGGTGAAAAGTTGAGTACCTAACACGTGAAAAAAGAATTCATCTCGGCTCTTGTATCCCTCGATACGCTCAGCTTTCTATCTAGAATCCGCCTACTAATTTCTATCTACCGCAGAAAGCTTCGCTCCTCTCGGGATACAACTCAGTGCCTCGAAAAGAATTCATCTTTTTTTCACTTGTTGGGTAATCTACTATTGTTATACCACTGCACTGTTGTACAAGTATTTACAACACACCTGCTCATAAAATTGATATTATTTCACCGCAATTAGGCACGTAATGACACCTATTATCAAACAGTGACTTTTTCATTGCTATTATTCTCGAGTGAGTTATAGATTCTTTTTTAAATTTTATAGGTTAAGTTTCTATGTTCTTAAAAAATATGTTCATTCATTCTATGTTCGATACAAAAAAGAACGTGTTTAATAGTACGAATAAATTAATATGCCTATTGTATGGTCATTTGATGCATTTTCGTATTTAAATAAATAATTTCAACTTGTAATACTTGTCATCATCTGCATATAGACGTATTCTCCTGATTGCATCCGTGGCCAAGATGACCTTGAAGCTCAGGGTCCGCCTTCCGGCTCTTCCTTCTCCACTTCGCACGATCTTGGGCGTCCATGGTAGTGAGACCATTAGCACGCATATCACCCTCCACGACGTCAAGCCAGGACTTCTTTGGCCTACCCCTTTTACCTGGACCCGGCGGGGGTACCATTGCCAGGCATTTGTTCCCCACGTAGCCTGGCGGTTGCCGCAAGACGTGGCCGCACCAGCGAAGGCGGCTCTCTTGCACTTTATCCGCGATGTCACGGACATGGAGGCTGCCGCGGATGCGAGAGTTCCGTACGCGATCTTTACGCGTAACGCCGCACATCCACCGCAACATTTTCATCTCCGTGACACGCAGCTCTTGCTTAATGTAATAAGTACTTGTATATTAAACAAAATTTTCACTCAAATTTAACTTTTTTTTCTATAAGTACAAAAGAAAAAAAAAACAGTAAAAAAGTTAAATTCAAACCTAATTCTTTTTTTAAATATGGCCGATCGCCATTGTTAGATGCGCGCGCATAGAAAAACGAATTAATTTGTAGTGTAGTGTTGTTTATTTAGTATTTGTAGTATTATTTTATTCGCAAGTGTGTTGTAAAACGTTGTATGCCACGCGTGAGTATGATGATTACCAACTTTACTCGTACCATAATGTACTATTTTCAAACTTTATTCGAATACTTGGTGCCCCTTTATTTCCTGTAAGTCCGTTTGCCAGTGCTGGCCTCCTCCAACCGACTCCATTCTGATCTCTCCCTGGCTACTTACTCTACTCCATGTTGTGCCAGTTTTTTTTTTTCCTTTCCTCTTCCACGTGGCTCGCCCACTTCCATATTGGTCTTTTTCCTAATATTGATGTTTCTTATTCTATCCCAGCTCTTCTTTACTCCTATCATGCGTCTCTACGTTGCTCGATGGTCGGTGGCAAACAGTAATTCTATCGGTTGTGTATTGTGTTAGAACTCATGATTGGCTTCCGTATATAGACTGGTAGAATACAAACAAATTATTCATATTATTTGCTCTTTGTTACTATATGAAGGTTTTTTTAAATTGACTTTAAACTTTCAAACTCTCGTAATAATACGTAAATAAATATAATATATAACATGTGAGTAGAACTAACAGAACAAGACTACAAGCTATAAGAGTATTACAGTAACACAAGTACATTGCATAGTTGCGTGTAGGTACAGGGCACAGGGTCCGACGAGGTCCCTGAGGCCTTCAAAACCTCTAAAACCCTCCTAAACCACGGAAGAGGCTCTGGCGCAGGCACAGGTGATCCTCTCGGGGCTGGGCCGATGAACGGCAATACGCCAGCCTGCTTTAAAGTCCAGGACGCAACTGGGAGACCACTATGACGATAGCGCACAGCGCATAACAAATATATCCGCGCCTCTTTAACACCGAGGCAGCCAGAGACCACACGATCAGGCCGTTGTACCGCAAGCGAGAGTAGTTAGTCCGTTTCCGCGTAGCTGACGGCGCGTGTCCTCTGTTACAGAGCGTCGCCGACGTCGCTGCCGCTGGCGCCGCCGGTGGAGCGGCTCGGCGCGGGTGCCCGCTACTCGCCGCACCACGCGTCGCTGCTGGCGCACTTTGCGCCGCCGCGGGCGCGCTCCAGCTCCAGCTCGGCCGAGTCGGTGTCGTCGCACAGCGCGTCGCCTCCCCTATGCGCGCTGGGTGGGGTAGGTGGGGCGGGCCGGGCGGGCGCGCGCGTGCGCACGCTGTACGCGTGCCTGGGCGAGAGCGAGGGCGAGCTGTCGTTCGAGCCGAACCAGATCATCACGAGCGTGGCGCCGAGCGGCGAGCCGGGCTGGCTGCGCGGCACGCTCAACGGCAAGACGGGGCTCGTGCCCGAGAACTACGTGGAGCCGCTGCCGTGACCGAGTACCATATCGTAGTCCTATGTTGTTGATTCTTTTGTACGTGTTTGTATATTTTGTACATTGTAAATAAGAGTTTGTTGATATTTTAACTATTTATATTATACTTTGTTGTGAATTTTGTACCAAATATACTATGTATTACGTATTACTACGCGAGCCTCCGCCCGCCCACTAAGATAAAGACTAATTTGAATGAATACTGTTTATTATTTCGATCTTGTTCCCCTATTCCCAGTAGTACCTACTGCGAATCGGTGTGGAAAACCTGGAAATTAATGCACATACGGAGCAATACAATATACTCCAAATAAAAGTAAGAAAAATGAAATTCAAGGGCTAAACTATCTGTCAGAATCCTGTGTAAAATTAAACTTTTCAACTTGCGGTAAACAAAAATTTGCCTTTAAACTCAAGATGGCTGATTTGATAACTTATTGCAATGGGTTTCCTACTTTAGTGCGAAAGCCGTATCATCGAATTTTGGTACTTCGAAAACCTTTCACCAACATCACCATACTGCGACGCCTCGTTAGGTCGACGAACCGAATAATACGCAAAACTAAATTTAGACTGCCTTTTTTTTTTCTTATCGTGCGAAAAATCCCCAAGTGACCTCCCTTAACGAATTCCGCAAGAAAATATAGAAATTACTCCTGTGTCAAATCCTATTTCTCTTGGAGAACAAAAGGTGAAGTACAGAAACTACTCGATGGAAAGGGCCATAATATGACAAGGAATGTTGGTAGACCTATAAAACCTTTCACCTCGGTCATTGACACCTGCGACAGTGTGCGGTTTTAGTCGGTTCGAGTCCGACATCCGTGGGGATTTCAAAAAGTACGGAAATACCTGTCTATCCCACTAGTTCTATTGAGTTGTCCCATGAGTATACATACTTCGTAGCATTGATATTTTAGTTACCAAATTACTTCGTAGTGGCCAAATTATCAGGCTTGTTCCAAAATAAGTTATGATTCGATCGCATAAGATAAGTGCCGACGCACGCAGCACATACAGCGTACCTAATGTACCTATTACTTGTTAAACGGCAGTTGTCGTATGCGGTCGGCTCCGGAATCATAGTCATACCAATAGGTATACAGCACCAACATGCAGAGGTCATGTAACATGTTGGATCGATCGTAATAAGCGCGCCGAAATCTAGATTCTAATGTAGGTATATATGCGAGTTTTTAACCCCCGACAAAAAAGAGGAGTGGTGTATAAGTTTGACGTATGTATGGGTGTGTGTGTGTGTGTGTCAGTCTGTCTGTGGCGTAATAATCGTAGCTCCCAAACGGATGCACCGATTTCGATTCGGTTTCTTTTATTTGAAAGATGGTTTAGTCGAGACTCGAGAGTGTTCTTAGCTATGTATCATAAAAATCGGTTCAGCCATTTGAAAAATATGAGGGGTGAAAGTGGCAATGCAAAATCTAATATTTTCAAATACAATACCCGCGTTGGGTATCAAATGAAAGGTAATAATTTATACATCACGTTACAGCAAGTTTTATGGAAATCGGTTAATTAAGCGGTTACCTATAAAAAGCATGAAATAAAAAATAAAAAAGAATTTAAAAAACCCCCGACCCAAAAAGAGGGGTGTACTATGCCAAGCAAGAGCCTATAAAAATAAAATAATAACGATTACATTATGACCTACCGGACCTACCCTAAGTATTGACCCATTTGTCTCGTCGGGGGACCGCTAAGTACCTTGTTATGCTCTATTCCCCCTGACGATCAGACGGCGGTCCCCCGACGAGACAAATGACAAAACGGTCAATACTTAGGGTAGGTAGGTCATAATGTAATAGTTATTATTTTACTTTTTATAGGTTCTTTTTGGGTCGGGGGTTCTTTTATCTTCCATTTCTATTCCAATTCATATCATTTGTATTATCTGCGTGTCTATTAACGTCAACAGCAGGAGTCCCACAGTCCCACTTTCGCGGAGCTCTGTGCCTCGAGCACAAAAAATATTCGAATTCGTAATGTAATGTAAACGTATCGATAGAACGGAGCATTGCAATTTGCCAGCTTCGCACACTCGCGTGTTCACAGTAGGCAGGCGGCCAACCGCAATGCTCCGCTCTCTCGATACATTTCGATTTTCGTTGAGCCTTAGTGCCAGTCTTTGCACCGATTCAAAGGGTTCCTTCAAGGTCGACAGCTGGTATGCGGCGCTGCTATACTCAATGTGAAGCCGAACTTGCGCCTTATGAAGTATAAGGCTAAAAGACTTTTACTTCATTAAATTACTTTACCTACACTACAAAAAATACCTTTGACATTACTAGTAGTATCGTGGAGAATATTCTTTTCCCTTTGACACTACCGGTAGTGCCAAGGGAGGGGCAGTCACCGCTTCGCCCCGGGGTGAAATACAGCTTCGCCCTGTTGAGCACTTCAGTTTCTTTGATGCCAGCTTGACCTTGTCTTCCAAGTGACTGCGGTCTGCGGTACTGGACGCCGCCGGAGATATCCACACGTGAGACTACTAACGATTGTGCCACCTGTCTATCTAGGGGGCGGTTCTCTATGGGTGCGTTGGCCGTGGCAGGTAAGTAACACCTGTGACTCATCGGGAATTTTTTTCCCAACCAGTTACAGAGTTACTCGCTTGGGTGTTACTGAACTAGATGGGCATATACCACTGTGGATGGTATGCGACCTTATATTAATAAAAACAACAAATTTTCAGTGGTACATATTCCCATTTATTTCTCAAAGCTTAATAATACTTAAATCATTAAAGTCAGTCAACTTAAACATCAATGTTTAATGGCAAACTAAACTAAACGAATGGAATCAAATAACATTTGAAATATTACGAATTGAGGCACAAAAAAAGCCTTGGCCCATGTAAACGTTTCGAACATCATCGTTCAGTTGTCGTCGTCAACTCGTCACTCCTCGCGCGTCCGACTGGTTGGACGCGGATTGTTTGTCCTGTATGTCGGCCGGTTGACCGTTGACCGGTCGCGCGGAGCTTCTTACGTTTGTTGCGTCATCGAGGACTTATTTTCTGTTACTATTAGAGAATTCGGATATTTACCACTAGCTGATGCCCGCGGCTACGCCTGCGTGAAATTTTGATTCCCTTCTCGCAACTTTGGAAAACTATTCCCGGGATACAAAGTAGTCTATGTGTTATTAATTACAGACTATACTCTTTCCCTGTACTAAAGTATATAATGTCAATTTCAGCCAGATCCGCTCAGTCGTAAGAGCGCAATTGAATAACAAACATCAAAACATGTTCACAAACTTTATTTGCCACGTGTGTTGAGTTTCCGTCGGCAATTCGAAACAATCTATGGTAAATATCATCAAATCTCTAATAGTTATCACTCACATTACTATTAGATATTTAAATATCTATATTTGCTCTGTCGGCTCAACTCGTCGGTCGATGCGGACTTTGTTACTGTTGGATTGTCGTTGCCGAAAATATTTGTGCAATACGTGGAGCAGCAATGGTTGAAGACTATTGTATATCATCATCATCACTACATAATTATTATAAAACAAAGTCGCTGTCGCTGTCTGTCCGTCCCTATGTAAAATGTATGTATTAAATCTTCAAAACTGCGCAACGGATTTTGAAGCGGTTTTTTTTCAAGAGGAAGGTTTATACGTATAATATGTGCATAATATTGTAAAGAAACACTGATAAATTTAGAGATATGCAGCGGGAACGGGATCAGAAAATATGGCGGTACGAAGTTCGTCGGGTCAGCTAGTGTACCTACTATACAACAGTCTTCAACCATTGCTGCTCCATGTATTGCAAGCTGTAATATAATATTATAATATAAGCTGTAGTATAATATTGTAAGCTGTAGCTTATCCGAACTAAAACTACGACTAAAATGAATGGTGTGAGGAGGTTGCAAGGAGAGTTCTATCTTGTGTTGTGACCCACCATGGTTCACCAAAAAACAACCGAATTATATTGGACGAGTATTAGGCACCGTTTCCTTTTGTTTTTAGCTTAAAAGTCTAACGGAGGCATAATAACGTAATAAATTCAGTCAATATTTTAGTAACGTTTCTGTCAGTTTTGTTATACCACTTAGGTGGCAAACAAGCACACGGTCCGCCTGATGGTAAGTGGTTACCGTGGCCTATGGACGTATGCAGCATGTAGTGCTATGACCACAATAGCGATATCAACGACACTAACACGTAGATTGAAGCGTGATTTGAGTCAATAATACGTCGCGCCGGCAGCTTGTGTGGCTACTGATGTTATTAACTACTATCCGTTTCTTATTATTACTTTAGATATAACATTTTTCAGTTTAGCAAAGAATAACAATTGTTTTGAATAGTAGTTCAGTTTAATTTCCCAGATGTCGCAGCTCAAAATTCAGATTTCGTCGCTGTTTCGCTTAGACTAAATCACAACAAGTAGGTATATCGTTATAATGTAGCTAAAATTAAGTATACATCAATATGCGTTTCAATCAATTAGCTTATCACAGTCCACTGCTGGACATAGGTATAATAATATGGTGTGGGTAGCTAAAATTGGAAATGAAGCTTATGTTCAAGTAAATGCCTTTGGTTAGTCTTCTTAAAACATTAAACAACGATTCGGACGTTTACCTACGAGAGATGTCTATGAGAACATTGAGAACCTCACAACGAAGCTATTAGAAAAGACGACGTGATTTTTAAAAACGAATTTGATGCTGACTATAACATTGATATTAACCAAAAAATATCATTTCATTTCTATATTATTATGGAATTGTAAGCTAGTCGTGTCTGTACATTGGAGACATTTTTACTTATCATTATTTTAACATTACTGTTTCATGCTAGGGACCCTTGAGGATGGTATATGCCCATCCAGTAACACTCAACGAGTAACACTGTTACTGGCTGGGAAGATAATTCCCAACGGGTCACAGGTGTTACTGGTTGCAACATTTTTTGTCCCTTTCAACGTCTGGTAGATACAGATACACGTCGCCAACTTGTAAGTGCATTACAAAATTTCTAATGTTAATCTTAATCTATCTTCAATGTATTAATCGCTAACTCGCACCCTCCTAGCCGCCGCGTCGTCGCCCGCACAGTATACACTCACAGGTCGCGGTCACTCGCGAGTGTCGCCTCGCGCGACGCACCGTATCGTTCAAATAGGAATAGCACTATGTCGTTACACATTACACGTTATGCATATTATCCCAACGCGGACGAGGCGCGGCACTCGGCGGGCCGCCCTCTCGGGCGACAGCGGGCCCGGTACAATCCTCGGAGTCGTCGTCCAACGAGACAAGATACCGGCCGACACTCGACGAGGCCTGTGGTGGGCCTGACGGTGGGCCGGCCCGGCGCGCCCTGCCGACACTCGACGAGGCCTGTGGTGGGCCTGAGGGTGGGCCGGCCCGGCGCGCCCTGCCGACACTCGACGAGGCCTGTGGTGGGCCTGAGGGTGGGCCGGCCCGGCGCGCCCTAGGCCTCCGCCAGGCGCTCGAGCGCGCGCGCGTCACTGGCGCGCAGCACGCGCATGAGCGCCGAGTACTTGTCCTGCAGCGCGCGCGTGCGCGCCGCGCCCTCGTCCGCCTGCGCGCGCAGCAGGCGCTTCAGCTCCGCCAGCGCCGCCTCGCGCGTGCCCAGCGCCGCCTCCAGCTCATGCGCGCGCGCCGCCGCCTGCTCCGCGCGCGACGCCGCCGCGTCCGCCTCCGCCTCGGCGCGCGCCACGGCGGCGCGGTGCGCGCGCAGGTCGGGCGGCGGCGTGCGCGGCGCGCGCGACGCCGCCGCGCCCAGGCGCGCCTCGCGCTCGGCCAGCGCCAGCAGCTCGCGGCGCAGGCGGCGCACGTGCTCGGCGCGCCGCTCGGCCGCCAGCGCGGCGCGCGCCAGCGACTCCACGTGGCGCGCCGCCTCGAACGCCTCGCCGCGCGCGCGCTGCAGCTCGTCGGCGTCGTGCGCGCGCGCCAGCGTGGCCTCGCGCAGCGCCGCCTCCGCGCGCAGGCGCGCCGCGCGCTCCGTGCGCAGCGCGCGCTCGAGTCCCGCGGCGCCGCCCTCGCCGTCGGGCTCTTGCTGGGGCGCGGGCTCGGGCTCGGGCGCGGGCGGCGCGGCGGCGCGCTGTAGACTGGCGCGCAGCTCGTCGCGCTCCCGCGCCAGCGCGCGCACGCGCTCGGCGAGCGCGGCGGCCTGCAGCTCGAGCGCCTTGCCGCGGCGGCAGCGGCCCAGCAGGCGGCGGTTGCGCTCGGCGTGCGCCTCGCGGCGCCAGCGCTCGTAGGCGAGCTGCGCGTGCGCGAGCGCCAGCTGGTCGGCGAGGTCGGCGGGGCGCGCGGCGGGCGCCCGGCCGGCGTACAGCTCGCCCATGTAGGCGGGGAGGGGCTCTCCGAGGACGCCGTCGCCGCTCTGTGGAAACCGGGAAGGATTGAAGACTTTAAACGTCTAAACCGCAACCGAACGTATCGAATGAGAATGCAGTCGTCGCTTATCGTAACGACGGCGACGAGGCAAAGGCACTTTTGAAATATTTCCAATGCCACCGAGTTAAGATCTGATTATGAAATCCCAGGGATCAAATAAAACTCGCCGTATAATGCGCCGTCGAGTCATTCGTCAACTCGCTAAAAGAAAACTCGCCAAATTCAGCGGGTTGGCACTTTTCGATTTTACCTATTTTTGCTGTCGTCAACTCGCTAAATTAGATAAAGTACAGTCATAAACAAATTTGTTTACTTCCGATGATTTATTTTGTTTCTATCGTAAATATTATTGGCTGTGTAGGTACTTATAGGTACTAACTTTGATATTGACATTATTTTCAAAACCAACAAGGCAACTCGTTCGTTTGTGTGTCGATGAGTTTTAATAATTATACCTATATTATACCTATATAGTCTGTTTTTTTTTATCTCAGATACTAAATTGACAAGTGCAAATGTCAAATTGTGAAATAATGATACCAGCTTTGTATTTAGTGGTGAACTCGAAAGTCGAAACTATCGGCAATGTTTGTTGCCTGGATACAGCTGGTGGTTTGGCTATAATGTATTTTAAGAGAAAAGTTAAATATAAAATGTTTATAAGTTTTTATTCGACTGCGCGACGCAAAGGATTAGTAATGTGTTTATTTGTAAGTTCCTTTATGAAAAAAAAAAAAAAAAGTCAACAAGCTATGTCAAGTGGGGTATCGTTGAATAGGTATTTAAAAATAATTTCAGATTTTTCTCACCATTTTTCGATTTGACTTACCGTTTAGGTTCTATATCGATTTAAACTTGCGCAACAACTATAATAAATAAAATAAATAATAAATAAATATTGTAGGACATTCAAAACAACGCTATCTAGACCCAAAGTAAGCATAGCTTAACTAGCTTGTGTTATGGGTTCTAGAATAAGGATAAACACACTTAGATACATTTTTTTTTTGTAAATACATACATATTATACATAGAAAACACCCAGACCAATGCAAACTATGCAACTATTCTCACATATTAATTTAGACAGTAGAAAGGCGAATGGGCGTTTCGTCCCATATGGTGTAACACTTTTTGACCTATATCAAATGAAAGGTCTCAATGAGTGTATTATTTTTTTGTATGGACATAAATCTGTATTTCGTGCAGGGTAAAAGTTGTGGGGGTTTCAGTTACTAAGAAAGTATTTAATTTATTTTAAATAATTAGTGTTTTTATGACAAAATACTTATTTATTTATGCTATTTTTACCCGACTATGTTAAAGCCAAAGGAGGATTATGATTTTGACAGGCTATGTATGTATGTATGGACTATGTATGTATATTCACTAATTCCCTCATAGCTCTTCAACTACTAATTAGAACTGGACAAGTAAGGTATTGTTAGAAGTGTCTTGATCGTCCACTTATTATAGGCTATATAATGTGTCACTGAATTTAATGTGGCGCCCTCTAGCAGTCATAAAGTACTGCGTTAAAAAATAAAATTGAGGTAAATATACCGTGTTTGATATCAAATTAAAGGCCTTAATTAGTACATTTCAAATATGTATAAATTATTGGGATTTTTGAATGAAAGGACATCACCCATTTTAGTCCAAAATTGAAAGTGCCGGCCCAAGAAAATAAATACGATATTCCGTTAGAACTTGTCCTCGCTAGCATTTTCTATTACCACGTCAAAGTTGAGGGACCACTGCGCTTGGTTTTATTTGAATTTAAAAATCTTGGAAACATACATTTGTTATGATACGAATTATTAAAAATAAATGAAAAACTTTATTCTATATTGGAACAATAGTTAATAAAAGCAATAAAAAATAACCCCATATTGCACATCGTTGTATTTCGTCCATTTATTTAGGTCCATAATGCAAAGTGCTGGCCAAAGTACCTATACAAATATGAAATTCCGTTAGAGCTTGTCCTCGTTAGCATTTTTTACTATGGCGTCAAAGCTGAGGGACCACTGCTCTCAGTTTTATTTGAGTTCAAATATCTTGGAACCATACATTTTTATGATATGAATGATTAAAAACGAATAAAAATCATTGTTCTATATTGGAAGAATAGTCAATAAAATCAATAATAAATAAACCCCATTCTGCACACCGTTGTTTTTCACCCATTTATTTAGGCCCAAAATTGAAAGTGCCGGCCAAAGAATACGAGTATGATACTCTGTTAGAGCTTGTCCTCATTAGCATTTTTTATTATGGCGTCAAAGCTGAGGGTCTACTGTCCGACTAACGGAATGTCATATTTGTATTCTTTGGCCGCTACTTATTTTCAATTTAGCACCTAAATAAATAGACGAAAAATAACGGTGTGCAGTATGGGGTTTATTTTTTATTAGTTTTATTAACTATTCTTCCAATGTAGCACGACATTTTTTATCCATTTTCAATAGTTTGTGTCATAAAAAATGTATGTTTTTAAGATTTTCGAACTCAAATAAAACCGAAGGAAGTGGTCCCTCAACTTTGACGCCCCAATAAGAACAAGTTCTAACGAAATATCGTATTTGGCCAGCACTTTCAATTTTGGACCAAAAATGTATGCAGCGTGAATAATGTTCTTTTGAAGCATTTATTATGCTAACTATTCAAATCGATTTAGGAAGAGAAAATTAAAATATTGGTTTCTGCTTTTAATTTTTTTTGTTTCATGCTTTTTATATACCTATAATAATAGCAGGTTTCCATAAAACCTGCTGTATCGTGATGTATAAATTATGACCTTTCATTTGATACCCAATACGGGTATATTTGAAAATAGATTAGATTTTGGATTGATTTTCATTCCTCATAATATATTTCAAATGGTTGAACCGATTTTTATGAAACAGCTAAGAATACTCTCGACTAAACCATCTTTCGATCAAAAGAAACAGAATTGAATTCGGTTCAGCCGTTTGGGAGATACGATGCTACAGACAGACTGACACACACGCACACACATACACACACACACACACACACACACACTCACACGTCAAACTTATAACACCCCTCTTTTTTTGTTAAAAATATGTGATCGGTACAACCATGAACCATGTCAACCAGTAGGTGAATTAACCCTAGTTGAGTCAACCGTAGTTGTAATGACCGTCGGCGAAATGATACAAAACCGTAGAACTATACTGCAAAGCCTAATTGCACAAAAAATATTTTTTACTTACACCCTTATAACTTTGGACCTGCACGAATTTCTGATAAAAATCTTTCATTTTTACACATAAATAGACTAAATGAACATGTTTACACTAGTCGCAACTTGTTACAAGGGTTGGGACGCAGCTCATACAAAAGTGCCCGTTCTCCTTTACGATGAAAAGACGAAAACTTCGCATGACTGTACGAAAGAAAATTGAAAGACGATTACAAAAATATATAACTAAAAAGTCTAAAATTAAATAAATTATTGAAACTTATGATGATCTTTTTTAGTATCAGTCGAATTCTTGATTTTTATTTTGATTTTAAAGTTAAATTAGAGTACAAAATATTTAAAATGCCGTAATTTACATACCTACAATTTTCAGATTCTAAGACTAGTATATCGTCATCTCTATCGATAGTCTCTGCAGATCGATAAAATGAAACTTATGAAGTATTAAGTTAAATTTTTGCAATGACAACCAAAGTGACGCAAAATGGACGCCATTTTGTTTCAATGACAATATACCTATATAAGTTTTGTTTTATTTACATACCGAATTTAAAATTAGTATTTTATACATTTTATAGGTTAACCTACAAATATTTGTACTAAATTTAATTAATCGATAACTTTTTGCGATTAACTATTTTTTAATTGCAAAAAACCGGCAACACAGCACAACAACACCTGAGATTAAAAAACAGACTATAGTCAATTATCCTTATGTATGGTTTTTGTAATGGGTAACATTTTAAGGTGTAAATAATTGTTTACAGGTTGGCAACCCAATAGGTTACCCTATGTTACCAAAGTAAAATATAGATAAATTGAATCTGTTATCGGAATTTCAGAATTTTTAATGTCTTATTATAATGTTAATAATTTGAGAAAAAATAATTTTATTACGTATATATCTAATAATAAAAACAGTTGAAAAAAAAAATTTATCTGTGGTTTTAATTTTTTTCATAAAGTAAATATTTTAATTATGTAGTCACAAATATGTAGTAAATGACCAATATTATTAGGTAGTGACCTAATAATAATTTTCTTAATATTGCATATACCAAAATTTTAATTTATTGATATATATAACAGACATGTATGTTACAAGTTTTGAAAGCCAAAATTAAACACGAATTAAACACGTTATAATATTGACCAATATTCTAATATTTTTTTTTAATTGTTAATTTGTGATATACATCTTATAATTCATTATGTAAACTAAACTAATATATTTTAAGACTAAAACTAATATTATACAAATTATAATTTAAAAAAAAGAATAATAATAATAATTAAAATGCGTCATGGAATTCCTCCGCATCGCATGCCTCTTGTGGTAACGTTCCCAGAAGACTGGCAGCATTGCCACGTTGAATGGCAATGCTTATTCTCTGACCTAAAAAGAGACCAGCCTTCTGGTCACGAGAAGCGTCGATCATACGTTTCGCAATCTCCCTGAAGAGATTGCGGGCGCTCGGACCCCATGACCCCAACGTTTCGACTCCAAACGGCACAAATACATGATCTCCGATGAGATTGGAGTATTTGCGCCGTTTAAGAGCCTCTGCCGAAGCAGCAGCAGCACCGGCACAGCCAGCCGTGCCAGGTACATGGGTAGGGGCAATGGTATCGACGCATGTTGCGTCCCACACTAGAGCCCTACCCATTTTCCATGGCATTAATGACATACCATCCGGTCTCTTGCCATCGTCGCGCGCCAGACCGTTTGGTTCAAGCATAGCTGGCACACCGGCGGTGACAAGAGCACGGCGGATTATGTCATTGAGGCTGGCATGCCGTGGAATTCGCCCAGCGCTCCTGCAGCACGACAGGCCATGGTGCCCGAGTCTGTCAACGGCTTCTCCACAACGGCATTGATGCGGAGAAACACACGGTGCTGGCACCTAAACGTAAGCATGTAGCGATGCGGAAGGTAGTGTTATCTAACATAGTCCCTACGTTAGATGACGGAAGAGCTTGTAGCCAAAGACCCGATTCCCACACTCCAACCGCCAGTAAACGGGCACGCTCAACAGCATTAGTACATGTGTTAAGTAGATTTTGTCTTACTAAGCTGCAGAGCGGCCCGTCCCACCGACGCTGTGAGAAAAGGTTCCTTGGGAGATCGGTGTTTCGACATGCAATTTTCCAAGCGTTCACTGCGTCAGTCTTACACAATACTTCAGAATTAACTAGTGTAGGTGCAAGGATTTTCCTAGTTAATTCTTCCGTACTGTGGACTGAAGACAGGAACGCTGGTAAGCTGACATCTGAAATTTTGCGAATACCGAGCCCACCCAAGCGAATCGGTAGAGACGCTTGTAGTGAAGCTCGGTCATCCAAGGCCACATTTTAAATTTTGGTGAGAGTATTTTGTATAATTTTGTCCATTTTTTCTAAAATAAATAAATGTAAATGTTTCCAAAATGGTACAGATCTCAGAGCATGGGTGAATTTAGGAACAAAAAGGCAATACCGAAGGATAGTGAAAGCCGAATGGATATTAATTTTCAGTAGGCGATCCGAAATGTCACTAAAATTTTGAATTTTTTCCTCAATAAATGAGGTGTAGGCATCTTCTAAGATTGGGGACCCGAGGAGACGTAGGGCATCTTTTTCGATAATTTTGATGTTCGGAGCTAATGAATTGAATTTAGAGATAGTAGGAATTTTGTCCGAAACGTCATTTAAAAAGATCTCGCATTTGTTGTAATTTAGTTCTAAACCAATTAAACTAAATTCATTTTTAATAAAGGCCAAATCTTGTAAAACTGTCTCCACATCTCCTCCTAGGGTCCCGTCGTCTAGGTACCATACGTTAAATTTAGAATTTAACTGCCGAATAATAGGTTGAATAGCTAAACTGAAAATTACCGGTCCAAGTGGGTCTCCTTGTTGACAACCAACAGCAGATTCCAAAAGATGGTCCTTGTATAATAATTTAGAGGGATATCTGTAACATTGCCAAAGGTAGTTATAAATTTTGGGAGTTTCTAATTTTGCTTGAGTCAACAAGGTGTCCCTGTTCACCGAGTTGAAAGCATTCTTCACGTCAACCTTGAGGATCACCTCGCTCTTCCTGGAGTCAAGGTAGGTTGACAACGCATGTATGGCAGCCTCACAGCCCCCCTTGGAACCAAAACCAAGTTGGAGGGGCTGGAATTTCATACCTAGGTCATCTTTGTAGTAACGGCAGCAAAGCTTGGCTGCCATACGTCTATATGTGCATCCCACGGCAATGGGACGAATGCCACCATCTCCCTTGCGTAGGGCACACAAATTAGCCCCATACAGAATGTCTATGATGGCATCGTCCACACTGCCGGAGAGCATCATATACATGAGGGCCGTTAGCTCCTTCAGAAGTGCATCGCCAGCCTCCCCAGCACTCGACCCCAGAAGATCTTTTAAATGCTGTGGGGTTAATGCATCGAGGCCGCCAGCAGAGCCACTTCGAAAGGAGGTAACGGCTGCCAACACTTCCTTGGCCGTTACGCGTAGGCACTCAGTGTTGGCGTCAGGCGTCTCAGGAAAAGAAAGGTCATCCACAGGCGCCGGATGCTTACTCCGCAGACCAGCAAGGGTTTCCGGAGAGCAAGGCGCCACTACGTCGCTACTAAAAAGTAGTCTCGATGCACCACTAATATCACCATCCCTTAATTTAGATTCCACTAAATTGTAAATATTATTTTTGCGAAAAATTGTAAATTTTGGATCTAAATTGTCTGAAGAATCGTTGCAATTATTTTTAATTTGTGATGTTAGAGAATTTGCTGATCGATTTTCGGTCCTGACATGTAAAATTTTGTATGGGAAGGTGAGCAACTGCTCCCAAGTAGTTTTAGAGTTTTCTCGAACTACAAGACCATACATACATTTAGATAAGCTTTTAGCAACGATAGGTCTTGCACCTCGAGGAATCCTCTTCAAAATCGGAACGGAATTTTTTAATTTAGTCAATTTTTGCCAAAAGGGAATTTCAATACGATCATGGTCGGAGACTGTAGCAGTGGTGGCAGACATAGAAGGGTTTGAAAATACATGTCGGGGTTTGTGCACTTTCCCAACATGTATTTTCAAGCCTCTCTCGCCATTAAAAAAACGGGCTTGGGAACAGTGAGGGCATCGCACTAGATTCAATAGCGACGCAGTAGGTTGACTATTTGTGATTATCTTATACTTTAAGAAAGCAATTGTTTGATCTGTGATTTAGACTATAAGTATATTACGAGTATATTTGAATATTGATAAAGGACTAACATTTTTAAAAGTTAATCAGTGATTTATATTTTAAAGAAACAGTTTAACATAACCTATATTTTTAGTTATAATATTGACCAATATTCTAATATTTTTTTAATTGTTAATTTGTGATTCTCATAAACTTTAAGAAAGCAATAATTGTTTGATCTGTGATTTAAATTATAAGTATGTTACGAGTATATTTGAATATTGATAAAAAACTAACATTTTTAAAAGATAATCAGTGATTTATATTTTAAAGAAACAGTTTATTGATCTGTGATTTTTCACTAACATTTTGTACTTCTCGTTCATTATTGTTGGTTAATTATAATCTTTTTCAACCAAATTTTGTTTTATTTGAAGTCAACCCTCTCTTATACCGTATGACTGTTGTAGATGACTGTACAAAACCTCCATACATTTTTATTATGCGGCGAGTTGACGACAACAAAAGTAGGTAAAATCGAAAGGTGCCAACCCGCTGAATTTGGCGAGATTTTTTTTAGCGAGTTGACGAATGACCCGCGCCGTCTTAGTCTTCATTGGATGATAAGGGGAATAATTTATTTAGATAAGAATTTATACAAAGGTATAGATTCCATGGTCTGACTTTAATCGGTATTTCTGCATGAATTTATTTCGTCGCAAAAAAAAATATCTAATTGCCATAACTCTGAAGTTTTTACTGTACTCATATAATTTAAATGGCATTTTGATCTACAATAAATGAACAATGTAACTAACGTATTTAGTTGGATAGGGAATAATACTATATTGTTAACGAGACAAAGGACAAAAGGGTCAATACTTAGGGTAGGTATTTTACTTTTTATAGGTTTTTTTTTTTGGGTCGGGGGTTTTTTAATTTTTATTTTTTATTTTTTTATTTCATGCTTTTTATAGGTAACCGCTTAACCGATTTCCATAAAACTTACTGTATCGTGATGAATAAATTATTACCTTTCATTTGATACCCAACACGGATATATTTGAAAATATTTGATTTTGCACTGTCACTTTCACTCCTCATATTTTTCAAATGGCTAAACCGATTTTTATGAAACATAGCTAAGAACACTCTCGACTAAACCATCTTTCAAACAAAAGAAACAGAATCGAAATCGGTTAAGCCGTTTGGGAGCTACGATGCCGCAGACAAATTAACTAGGTAGGTAATTTTTTTACACCTTGGATTACACTATTGAAGTTTTAGTAAGGATCCCTATTTTTTTGAAGAAATAATATATAGATAGCATATATTATGTTAATCAGTGATAATGCAGCTTTCTGATGGTAAAAGAATTTTTGAAATCAGTGAAGTAGTTTTAGAGTTTAGTTGAATACAAAAATACAAATCTTTCCTCTCTACTAGCTTGTGAGTGAATAACACGGATTGTACGATTTAATATGCACCTTAAGAAGTTACATACATTAACCTTGTTTGCTTATAAAGGCTGGTTATAAAAGGTTATAAAATGTAATCCAGTAACATCTGTTACATGTTGGGACAAAAAATATTGCATCCAGTAACACCTGTGACACGTTGGGACAAATTGCATCCAGTAATACCTGTGACCCGTTGGGATTTTTTTCCCAACCAGTAACACCAATATTTTAAGGTGTTACTTGTTGGGACATAAATTGTTGCATCCAGTAACACCTGTGACTCGTTGGGAATTTTATAAAAACTGTCGCGATTGTTACATTAAGAATATTTAAAAAAAACATTTACTTTGATTAACCTTCTTTCATAGTAAAAGTTGTTTGCATTTATGAGTACAAACACGTCAATTTTTTTCAAAAATTAAGTTTAAAACTTAAACCCGACTACTGCAAAATCACGCCCTAAAAAGTATTAAATAAGAAAATATCAAGAATAGCCGTGGTCGTATGCCACTTCTCCCTAGCTAGAATGTATAGTTTTGTAAGAGTAAGTGTTGTTAAAGTAATCGCTATGTAAAAAGCCCGTTTGGACATTTCAAGTCCATGAAGTTCTCAATTTTGAGAACGTAAAACAATGATATTTTTCAAACGTAGAATGACATTTTTCATTGATGGGTACCGCCCACTCCGCTCAGTGCTGTCCATAACGAGTTTTTTATACTCTCCACAGACTATTAATAAATTGGTTATGGTAAAAATAAATCGATTAAAATATTTTTTTAAATTTTATCATATAAATGTCTAAGACAAAGTTAAAGATCGTACACTTATCTGTAAAAATCCGGTCAAGTGCAAAACGTGTGTTGCAAAACACGAGTCGTGTTTGCGCATTAAAGATTCCTCACGAAACTGAATTGTGGTGCGAACTAATGCTACATGACCGGCAATATGCTACATGACCGGCAATATGCTACAGTACTGGCAATATGCTACATGGCCGGCAATATACTACAAGACCGGCAATACTTTGATTGCGTTGAATTAGAAGTTTGATTTTAGGGTACTCCTCGTTGAGCGAGAATCCTGAAATGTGAGACGAAGCAAGGTCATAGAGCACAAATAAAAGGAAGCGTTTGAAAATCCGTGATATATATATATATATATTCGAATATATATATATTCTTCACGGAAGCGACTGCCATCTAATGATCTCCACAACCCAATGGCGATATTGGGCGATATCGAAGCACTGCAGCTAGACTAGATTGTACTTATAGGGTTCCAACTGGGAGCCCCTTGTTTCGCAGACAGAAATTTCATAGAATTTCGTTTCCCAGAAAATGTTTCACATAATATTTGGTACTTATATTTTTATTTCGAATATTATTGTTTCAAAGACAATTTACCAGAATGAAACATATTTCACAGAAAAACCATTTAATGAATTTTTATTTACATTTTTTTTTGGTTTAATAAACTTATCAAACAGTAGAATTATTTTTTAAGGTATATTAAACCACCACCATAATCGAAAATAATTTGGTCTAACGTTTAATAATTTAGAACACGTCATTATAGTTTACACCTCGACTCAGAGTACCCCGACTTGGATAGGTTAGGTTAGAAGGCTAAGGCGGGAGCGAAGCGGAGCGGAGCTCCCGCCTTAGCCTTCGTGGTAAATAGATAAATCGCGATAGAAGCCGTTAAAAAGTGGTTTCATTTCAATAAGTGATATAAGCGTAAACTTCAGACAGTAGGTATCAAGAAAATGATTTACTAAAGATTCATTTTCATGCGATTTCTATTGGTTATTATTGAGTGAATATTAATGTAATAAAAATGTTAAATGAAAGAAAATTGACTTTTCGCAGTATTGTATTGTTTAAAAATACCTACAATATCAAAGTTTAGATTAAATTTTCTAATTAGAACTTTAAGCCAATGAACTTTACACTACAATACAATACATAATACTAATCGATCAAATACGCATACAAACTTGAATCGATTTATCTTGAGTATCGTGTACCGAGTGGTGTGGTTACATCCCTAGTTACGTCCAAATGACAAATGTCATAGTGGGCCTCTTACGTTGAGACTACTTTAGAGTAAGTGGTATCATACATAGCCTGTCAAAATCATAACCCTCGTTTGGCTTCGCCGTAGTCGGGTAAAAATTGAAGTCATGGCCGATTACTCAGTTCGTGTTGGATGAAATTTACAAGTGTAGTATGCCTGATCATGTGGAGAGCTGTGCCATCATGTTGGCAATCATGGCCCATTCTGTGATTGTTCATCATGGCCCGCGTGTAGAGGCGCTATTATATTTCTGAACAAAGTTGCTAATGGCTCGGTCAACTGTCCAGATCTGCTAGAGAAAGTAACGTTTGCGGTGCCTCGTAGTGGTAGCCGTCTTCACAATAGGAATATTTACCGCATGTGTTTTGCATCTAATGGCATAAAAATCAATAAATTGTGTTTGGTAAGCAAATGCAGTTTTGTTGCACCAGGTCTAAAGCACACTCATTCCATGCCTCAAAAGGAAAAACGGATCACTTCGCTATCTGTCTGTCTGTCTGTCAAGACTTTTTTTTCCACGATTCCGTAATTCTGTGTTATACTCGCTCACCTGTCGGCGGGCGTCATCCGGCGTGGCGCGGAAGAAGTCGGCCACGAGGAACTCGTAGGGTTCCGGCCACGTGTCCACCGTCTGCACCGCCACACTGGCGCGCGCGCCGGCCTCGCGCGGCCCGCACGACGCCGCGCGGCGAGCTGGCCGCGCGCCCGCCACCGCGACCGGCCGCGCGTCCTGGCGCGGGTCGCGGGGCCGCGGCCGCTCCGTCCAAGCGGGCGCGAGCTGCGTCAGCTCCAGCACCTCGCGGTCCTCCACGTCCAGCGGCGCGTCGGGCGGCGCCGGCCGGCTCGGCTCCGGCCGCGCAAGCGCCCCGCCCGGCGGCGCGCCCGCGAACGGCACCGGCGAGTCCGCCGCGCGCCGCTCGAGCGCCACGCGCGATAGGCGAGCCGCGTACGCCTCGCCCGCGCTCGCCGCGCCCACCGGCGACGTCTCCTTGCGCGGCGGAGATGCGGGGCGCGAGCGCCGACCGATGGCGCGCACCGCGCCCGAGTCCGTCGGGAAACGGAACTGCGCGCGCGTTTCGCGCGCCGGCGTGTTCTCCGGCGTGGCCTCCACGGCAGCCTCCGGCGGCTCGGCGGCGTCGGCGTCGGCGGGCAGCGGCGTGTGGGGCGCGGAGTCGGCGCCGCAGCGGTCCGCCAGCGCGAACCACGGCTCGGCGCCGGGGCGCAGGCCGGCCGCGTCGCGCGCCACCTGGCCGCCCGAGCCGGGCGCGGGCGAGGCGCGCGCGCGCGTCACCGCCGGCTGCGGCGCGCCCGCCGGCAGCGGCGACGGCGCCGGCTCCTCGGCGCGCTCGCACAGCGACAGGCGGCGGCACTCGGCCACCACGTCGTGGATCTCCACGCGCGCCCAGCGCGCCTGGTCGGCCTCGGCGCGGCGCGAGCCCGTGACGAGCGCGGGGTGCAGGCGCACGCAGTCGGCCAGCGCGCCCACCGCGCGCTCCCACGCGGCGCGCACGCCGGCGCCCAGCTCGGCGCCGTGCGCGCGCAGCGCGTCCAGCAGCGTGCAGGGGTGCGAGGCGTAGAGCGCGTGGAACAGCGCGCGCTGCGCCAGCGCCAGGTGCGCGCGCGCCGGGCCGGCGGGCGGCGGCTCGAGCGCGGCGGGGCGCAGCAGCGCGTCGGCCAGCTCGGCGGCGCTGGCGCTGACGAGCGCGGGCGCGGCGGGCGCCAGCGCCGCCAGCGCCAGCAGCGCGTGCACCAGCGGCAGCGCGTCGCGCTCGGTGCGCGCGGCGCGCAGCAGCTCGCGCGCGGCGGCGTGCGCGGGCAGGCGGTGCAGCCAGGCGGGGCGGCGCGCCACGAGCGGCGCCAGCGCGGCCAGGGCGTGCGCGCGCGCCGGGCGCTCGGCGCGCAGCTGCTCGGCCAGCGCGTCCAGCAGGTGGCGGCTGTGCGCGTCGGGCGCGCGCGCCAGCAGGTCGAGCGCGCGCGCCGAGCCGGTGCGCGCGTGGTAGTGCAGCAGGGCGCGGGTGAGCCAGGGCTCGCGCACGGCGCCGTACAGCGCGCAGAGCGCGTCCACCGCGTCGCGCGCGCCGCCCGCGCCGCCCTCGAGCAGCGCGAACGCGTCGCCCGCCTCGCACGCTGCGAGCATCTCCGACAGCCTATCCGCCGAATATAAATAATAAATAAATATTGTAGGACATTCTACACGACGCTATCTAGACCCAAAGTAAACATAGCTTAAATCACAGACGACCGTTACTCCGTGTGACTACGATTCGCCTCGAGACCCGTCGGCGTCGATCGCGCGGAGGTCGTAGTGTATCAGCCGCCGGCTCGGAGTAGATTCGAGAGTGAATAACAATCAATGCGATTTCTCATAAGACATTTCTCATAAGACACAAGGAAATCCATACTTACTAATATTATAAACTAGCTGACCCCGCGAACTTCGTACCGCCTAACCGTCGATTCTTTTTTTATTATTTTTCTCTCCGTAAGAACCATCCTCGTACTTCAAGTAATACTCTAAAAAAGTAATTAGCGAAACTGGTTTAGTCGTTCTCGAGATTTGAGCTTAGCAACACATTTAGGGATTCATCCATACTTACTTAATATTATAAATGCGCAAGTAACTCTGTCTGTATGTCTGTCTGTTACGCTTTCACGCCTAAACCGCTGAACCGATCTTGATGAAATTTGGTACAGAGATAGTTTGAAACATGGGAACGGACATAGGCTACTTAATTTTGCAAAATAGGGTATTAAAGGGGGGAAATAGGGGATGAAAGTTTGTGACAGTGACAGCCTCCGTGGCGTAGCGGTAGTGAACGCGGCCGCTACGCAGGAGGCGTGGGTTCGATCCCCGCTCAGTGCAAATATTTGTGTTCATGAAATATGGGTATTTGCATTGGTCTGGTCGTGCCTCGGAGAGCACGTTAAGCCGTCGGTCCCGGTTGCCATAAGAACATCTATGGCAGTCGTTACGGGTAGTTGGAGCCCTCAAAAATCCAAAAACAACAGTCTAGCTGCAAAGCTTCGATATCGCCTAATGTTACCATTGGGATGTGGAGGTCAGATGGCAATCGCTTCACAGAAAATATCGAGGTCTAGCCAAATCCGTAGTTAAGACTGGCAAAAGCGGACCCCAGACTCCGAGCTGAAAGCTTCGGATGCGACTGGGAATTAACGCTAAGAGGAAGTAAGTAGGGGATGAAAGTTTGTATGAAAGATCGTCATTTTTCAAGATATCTAGATGCAACTTTGTACAGAGATGGTTTAGAGCTTGGAAATGGACAAAAGCTAACTTTTACACGAAAAACAGGGTAAGGAATAGGGGATGATTTTTTTTTTTCACAGTTCATGATGAAATCTGGTACAAACATGGATTAGAGCATAGAAACAGATATAGTTTGTCTTTTATTACATATTGAAGCATGGGAACGGACATAGGCCACCATTTTTCGCGAAAATAGGGGGTTAAAGGGGGAAATAGGGGATCAAAGTTTGTATCAAAGTTCGTCATTTTTCAAGATATCTGAAAAAAAAAAAAAAAAAATCTGGATGCAACTTTGTACAGAGATGGATTAGAGCTTGGAAACGGACCCCCGTCTTGATGAAAATTTGTTTGAAAGTTCATGATGAAATCTGGTACAAAGATGGATTAGAGCTTAGAAACAGATATAGGTTGCTTTTTATCACGAAAGGGGGAATTGAAAGGGGGGGGGGGGGGGGAATAGGGGATGACATTTGTTTGAAAGTTCATGATGAAATCTGGTACAAAGTAGATTAGACATTGGAAACAGATGGACTACGCACACTTATTCAGCTCCATTCGCGTTTCGCTGAACGATTTTGGTCACACTTATACAGCTTTGCTTCTATTTCGCGGCTGCGTACGGCGTCGTAAGAATGAGAAAAGCCGTCATAGCGTGCTATCTACGCTGAAACACTTCTTTCTGTCTACTGCGTACGGAGAAATAGGAATTTGGTTGGAGAATATGCAAAATTGGTACCCCCATTAAAAGAAGATAATATTTAATTTAATGAGCATTTTAAGGATGGATATTGCAAAATTTTACAAAATTGCGGACTTATTGCGACCCGTGTTACAAAAGCACAATACAAAATTTCTACTTTGTATATCACTCGTTTCATATAATGATTTATATAATTTCGCTTCATATAATGAATTATCAGTCATTTGTATATAATGATTACGCTACCTATAACAAATAAAATCAATGCGGGAACAGTCGCGAAACTTCTGAGCTGTGTGAGCTGTTCCGCCCCGTGCGACGGTGAACGCGGCGGAACAGCACTGAACGAGGCGTAACAGCGCTGAACGCTCTCTATAGCATTCGCATGATAAAAACACATTTATCCGCATTTTATACTGGTTTACCGCGAAAGCTGAATAGACGCGGAAAGCTGAAAGGACGCGTACGCGTCTCCATACAAAATCGTTGTTTTCTATGGACAAAAGCTGAATAGAGCTGAATAAGTGTGGCTGGCTAAGTCAATTTATTATATTCAAAACATAAAAGCTTATTACGTAATAACTTAGGACAGAAAGTTCCTGAAGTAGGGACTGAATAAATTAACCGACTTGGTATTACATGGATCTCACAACTTTTTGCGGTAGAAGAACCGAGGGCGGCGAGGCTTGGCATTGTTTTTACAAGTATTGTTTTTGATGGGATTTCAGTTCTTTTTGTAGATTACCTTTCCGGTTTCCATGTATCGGACAGTCCCAGTCCGAGTCCCAGTCCCATTCTCGGTCCCGGTCCAAGCCCAATCCCGGTCCCGATTCCGTTCCCAGTCCCGGTCCCGTCCCGGTCCCTGTCCCAGTCTCGGTCCAATCCCAATCCCGGTCCCGATTGCGGTCCCGATCCAGTTCCTAGTCCCACTTCTTCACTTTACTCTACATATGTACCAAATTAAGTTCAGTAGTTTAGGCGTGAAAGCGTAACAGACGGGCAGACAGAATTACTTTCGCATCAACTATAATACATATTTCGTTAGAACGGTATTAGTATGGGTGAATTCAGGTACACTGACTCATTCACTGCAAATGTAACTTTGTAATCCTTTATATTTATATGAGATTACAAAGTTATTTATGCAGTTGAGACTGAAATTGTACAATATTTTAATTTTCTCTTGGTTTGTACACTAAACACTACCTGTTTTTTAAATTTGAGGCTTCTATGTCTGCTAGAAGTGCCTTAGAGTTTTGATGATCGGTCAGTCAGTGAGTGACAAAATTTGCCAAAATTGCAAACTTTGACTAGTTATAATTCTTAAACTACTGGTTCAAATTGAATGAAATTTGAAATATAAAGTGTTTTTAGAGTGCCAACTTGGTAACCGAAGATTCAGGCTTCTAGGTTTATCCACAACGAACTTATAGGGGGTCGAAAATGGCCTGAAGTGCTTCGAGAAAATAGTGTTACGGCCGTGCCGCTCTTTTTTGCTCGACTTGGCGGGGGCACTGCCGTGCCCCCAGATATAATTAAAATTAAAATTATTGTATGTAGTTGTAGTTAAGATAGAAATACACGACGTAGACAACACAGTGTGTTTTTTGTTATTGTTTTTTATTAGTAACACCTGTTACTCGTTGGGACAAAAACTGCTGCATCCAGTAACACCTGTGACTCGTTGGGAATTTTTTCCCAACCAGTAACAGTGTTACTCGTTTGGGTGTTACTAGATAGGCATATACCTATTCTGGTATGTGTATCTTGTAGGTTTATGAATGAATAATAGTACATTATGGTACAAGTGAGCAAAGCTGGTGATTACCGCCGAGGCGCCATTAAGACCCGAGCCGCCAGGCGAGGGTTTTAAGAGAGCCGAGGACGGTAATCATCATGCTCACGCGTGCCATACGACGTTTTACAACACACTTGCGAATAAAATAATACTACAAATACTAAATAAACAATACTACAAATTAATTAGTTTTCCTATGTGCGCGCATCTAACAATGACGGTCTTCCATATTTTAAAAAAAATGAGGTTTGAATTTAACTTTTTTTACTGTTTTTTTTTCTGTACTTAGAGAAAAAAAAAAGTTAAATTTGAGTGAAAATTTTGTTTATTAAACAAGTATTACAAGTTGAAATTATTTATTTAAACACGAAAATGGATCAAATGAACATACAATAGGTATATTAATTTATTCGTACTATTAAACACATTCTTTTTTGTATCGAAACTTTTTAAAGAACATAAGTAGAAAGTTAACCTATAAGATTTAAAAAAGAATCTATAACTCACTTGTGAATAATAGCAATGAACAATTCACAGTTTGATAATAGGTGTCATTACGTGCCTATTTGCGGTGAAATAATATCCCTTTTATGAGCAGGTGTGTTGTAAATGTTTTTTTCTGTCTTTCTTTTTCTTACAACATAATATCTATAGTTTATAATACATAAATATCATTACTCTAGTTGTAATTGACGATTCATCACACTACTGAGACTGGGGGTTTAAAAATGAATAAAAATGTATAAAAATTCATTTAAAAAAAAGTAAGTCTCTCTCATCTTAATAGACCAGCAAACAGTACCTACATTGTCTCTCCATTGTTGAAGTATCTGCCCTTTTTTTTACTGTGTGTAAAATCCCTGCAGATGTCTACAGGTTGTCCCAAAATTCAATAATAAGCGAGAACCAAAAGGTGGACCTGCTTATTCTATTTTTTTTTTTTTTAATCTTTGGATTTTCAATACCCCTTATGATATTTTTAACTACCAGGCTCAAAACTTTTCAAGTATTTTCAAGCAAAACAACCTGTTTATATACAGGGAAACATCTGTTTGTATGCAGGATATAAACAGATGTTTCAGGTGGCATGGCTGGAGTACAAAAAGGTCACATTTATCAATTCTAATTTGATCTAGCCGATTGTTATATTATACAAGGCATTTCTTATTTACACCTAATTACTGGATTAAGTCTAGATTGTCCAATTTGCCAAGCTCAAAAATATAATATTAGCCCAAAATTCTAGAAAAAATATCTTTCTTTTAAAATTCTAAATTTGTCCTGAAGCTTTGTAGTTCTATTTCTAAATCCATTATAAATTTCGAAGCTAAACTAACAGTTTTATGATTCCAAGCGGGCGGTGTCGGGGGTAGGAGAGATAATTATTAATACATCGCCTTCTATTATTGTGCAACGCCGTGAATTTTATAATGCTTGAGTAATTTCTACGTTTGTGAGTTATCTGATCGCGACATATCGGACATATCACAGTTAATAACAACGCAGTAGCGTACGCATTGTTCGTACAATACGTACCGATCAGCAGTTCGGAGAGAAGATCCCTGAGTCACTGAGGCAGGAGGAATTTTGATATGTTTATTGCAGCCAGGTTTAACTTAATATGTGTTTTAGATCGAATTGCAGCTGCGTACAATATCTGAACACCGCGGTGGATTTCAATTATTTGGATTCCGATTCCGATCCGATGAATAAGAAATGGAAGAAATCTGAAATATTAATTAACTGACAGCTGACAGTGACAGCAGTGACTGACAGCTGACATGACAACCAGTGGGCAGGATAGCAACAGACACACAAAAACACACAAAAAAGGTTCATCCTTGTTTGACCCAAAGAGTATAGTAATTAATAGGAGAAGAGTGGCAACTCTATGCAAAAACTTGCATGTATGGAAAGTGCTGCCGCCCCGGGATGGGTGCAGGAACTAATTTATCACGATAATTAATGTACATATAGAATAGAACCTAAACCTTAGAGTATATAGTATAAGAGACGAAACTACTACGATTTCATTCATAAAATCGACTGAAGTTTGACGCCAAATCGCCATCTTTTGTTCTATGAACAAGTACATAGTTACGTCATTCGAGGCTTGTTTACCATTGTTTACTACGATTATCTAGCAAATAAACGTGTAATCCAGTGATTTTCGTGTTAAGTGTGAAAAAATACGTGTGACGAAGATGCCTACCTGCTCAATTGTTGGATGTGGATCATATTAAGCAAGGAATAAGCCAGAAATAACATTACATAAGTACGTATTCTTCTCATCGAGATATCATTGTTATTTGTTGACCTACGACATCAATAGTTCGTTTTGTCTGTCTGTAAAGCAAACGAGCTTGTAAAACACACAATTTAAATCAATAATTACGTCGTATTTTTCTAAAATTCAATAAAACATCTTTGTATGGAAAACGCTAGTGTTGCGGTAATACGATTTTGATTATCGATATTTTTTTTGTAATCTACATATTCATAAATTAATATCCACTCCGTATTGTTATTCGACTGGCCCACGAGGCAAATTTTCTACACGCGTATATATATGTATGTACTTTTTTTTTGTATGTATTAATTTATTTATTAATAGATACATAATATTCACAAAATTTTCTTCACCAAACTGCTACAGCTGGCAGTTTGTAGGCATTCGCTCATACAGTTATTATAGTTATATCTACACTAAATCTACCCATCTTTCCAGCAGCAGTCGGGTAATTTATTTTATTACCTGTATAACTCGGTGGTACAAAATGTATTAATATTTTTAGATTGCCGGCGGCTGTGAAAATAAGAAATGCTTGGTTAGAAAGTATAGGGGTGGAAAATTTAAAGTCACACAAAACTATCTATGTTTGTTCTCTGCATTTTGAAGATTCGTGTTCAAATCGCACTTTGAATTATGTGAAGCTGCATGATAATGTTCTACCTTCACGACGATTAACCGTAAGTCATATAATAGTACATTATGGTATAGGGGAGTAAAGTTGGTCTCACGCGTGGCATACGACGTTTTACAACACACTTGCGAATAAAATAATACTACACATACTAAATAAACAATACTACAAATTAATTAGTTTTCCTATGCGCGCGCATCTAACAATGGCGATCGGTCATATTTAAAAGAGTGAGGTTTGAATTCAACTTTTTTTACTGTTTTTTTTTTTCTGTACTTAGAGACAAAAAAAGTTGAATTTGAGTGAAAATTTTGTTTATTATACAAGTCTTATTTATTTAAATACGAAAATGCATCAAATGACCATACAATAGGCATATTAATTTATTCGTACTATTAAACACGTTCTTTTTTGTATCGAAACTTTTTGAAGAACATAGAAACTTAACCCATAAAATTTAAAAAAGAATCTGTAACTCACTTGCGAATAATAGCAATGAAAAAGTCACAGTTTGATAATAGGTGTCATTACGTGCCTAATTGCGGTGAAATAATATCAATTTTATGAGCAGGTGTGTTGTAAAAGTATATTATACAATTACAAAGATATTGTCGTTTACATAGGACAAGCAATATTATTGTAATCTGATACAATTAACAATGTATCAACGTGATGCATATGTTATATGATAAATATCAAGATAGATAACTCTTTATTGTACAGTCAGCGTCAGAGAAAACAGACCCCCTCAATACTTGAAGAATATCGCCGCCTGCGCCGGCCGTGTCACATGACTCACGAATGACGTCACGTGATGCGATCGTCGGCGAGCAGCTTCATCTGCCTTTTATTTGCATGTTCATATTTGTAATTTTCTGATATTTTTCGTCTTTCGGCTCAATTGTATACCAAGATACAATATACTTACAAAAAGATGTCACATTAATTTATGTGCCGTCTATGGATACGAACCCGCATCTCCAGCGCCAGCCGATCACTTAGACCGTGCCTTATACCACTAAGCTAACGGTTCACATGATAATAATGGCGAAAATATGAATTACATTACTCCTATTTATCAAACAAAGTTAATTACGGCGTAATTCTCTAGACATTAAGATTTAAATTTCAACTACACCATATGTGATAATAATAACTGCTCAATTGACTAAAAGATAAGGTTGAAATTAGTATAGATTTCTCGTTTAGTTCAATATATTACGCTTGATACAGCTTGTTTCGCTACCGTCATGTTTTACTTCAAAAACTTATCTGCTGTATGAGCTGCGGCTATAGTAGGTATACTATTATAATACCTGTGACAGCGCGCTAAGGTTGCAATTAGAATACTTCTTTGCCTTATTTACTAAACTGTGATTGAAGGTAACTTAATAATTCGTGGTAATTTGCATTGGTGTAAATCCTCCTCGTAATATTATTCAATTTATTAAGTTGTTTTATCAGATTTTTAGTAAATTGAAAGTATGGTTCGATTAACAAAATTTTTGAAAGCAAAAATTGTTGTTCTCTGGGAGCAAGAACAAAGTATAAAGAAAATAGCACGAGATATGGGCATAACGGTAATTACGATAAAAATATATATTTGCATACCTATTTATTGCTTAATCATGTTACATTTTCATTTACAAGTTAGACTTTTGGAATTTCTTTTATTTATTATCATTTTTATTACAGAGAAATACAGTGCGTAGATGGATTCGAAGATATCAAGCGACGGGTGATATAAAATGTGAACGCCAAGGACCTCGTCCAGTTGCTTACACTGATGCATCAGAGCGGCACCGTGATATTGTGGAAGTTCACTCAGTGGCACCCTTCAAAACTACGCGCTCAAGTGCTGAAACTTTTGGAGTGTCGCTGAGCACTGTTCGCCGACATCTACACGCTGCGAACATCCATAATTATAAGCCAGCCAGAAAGATTCCACTTACTGACGATCATCGCACCAACCGAGTAAATTTTGCTACTCGTTATTTAAATTTCGACTGGGAAAACGAAATTGTTATATTTACCGACGAAAAATGCTTCAAGTCAGATAGGGATGGCCGAAAAATTTTATGGAGAAGAAGTGGTCAACGGTTCAACCCTAAAAACGTAGTAGACTTAAGAACAAGCGGGCGGTTAACATTAGGTATGTAAATGATTATATTGTTTAACATAAAAGTTTATTCTAAATTATAAAATTATTATTATTATTATACATATTATATATATTATATACATTACAATTATATATATTATATATATTATAACATTATATATATATACATATATATTATATACATATTATATAGATACATATTATATAATGTTATATATTTCTAATTATTATTGCTGCTGACATTGATTTACATATTGCAACAGATTTGAAAAGGTTTATTATTTTAGGTTACTGGGGTTGGATGTCGTCAATGGGCCCAGGCGAGCTAGTGGAAATAGGTGGCCGCATGAACAGTGAGCGATACCTTGAAGTGTTAAAAGACGTAATGCTGCCTTCAGTGCGGGTCGCATATCCAGAAGGACAAATTTACCTGGTTCAGGATAACTCTTCAGTGCATCGGTCCCGAATTGTGCAAGACTGGCTAAATGCACAAGAAGATATAACGGTGTTTGAGTGGCCGGCTAAAAGCCCGGATCTTAATCCCATAGAAAACTTGTGGGGTCAGATGGTTTTAAACTGGGACTCAAGTGAAATAAAGTCAAAAAAAAAATTGAATGAAGAGGTAAACAGAACTTGGGAACTGATGCGAAATAGTGCCGTATGTTTTAATATGGTTTCGGGGATGAAAAGTCGTCTTCAAGAAGTGATAGACAGTGAGGGCCATCCTCTCCGTTATTAATACAGTTTATCGATTCTTACCCAGGACAAATCTTTGTGTGATGAACACGATTATTTGTTATGTGTCTGGATGTGGTTTATTTAAAAAAAAAATCTAAATTAAGTATTATCAGTTGTCTAGTATCCGTATCACATTAAGGTGCTTATTTTAGGCTAGATGACGCTCTGTATAAAGTGTCCTAACATTCATAATAATAATATTATATTATTATTAATACCTAATCCCATTACTCTTGTTTACAAGTTTAGTAATCTTCTAATGTGTTAACGATGCACCATCTGACCTCACATATTTTTCTAAAGTTAAAAGGGTTACTTATCAGAAAATGTGATCAAAGAGGAAGATGTATATTGCTATACTGTTATAGTTTAGCATGTTGGTTCTTTCTTTGTGATTCACAGGCATAAATAATATTTCATTTTTCAACCATTCTTTTATATTCGAAAATTATACAGAGTGTAAAAAATTAATGTTTGCAACTTTAAATAAATAAGTAAATAAATATTGTAGTTATGTTTCTAGAACTATCTTATATTAAACATTTTATACTTCACTTAGGGTTTTGTGTTTTGTCAATAAATTTAGGTCAGGTAAAATCTAAAAATAAGTAACCCCAATTTAACTCAGATAGAAAAACTGTATACTCAACCAGGAAATGGACTCCATGTAGTCCTAGAAATTTAAATTCGAGAAATAAATTAATATTGTTTATGCAACAAGCCTATCTTTTCTTACAAACCTCATACCTACTATAAAATTTGATTCCTTAAATAATAATTTACAAAAAGTGCTTATGACAATAAAAAAATAATTATATGAATAAAAAAAAGAACTTTGTGTCCGAGGATTTGAACCCCCGTTTACCGTATCCACAATGCATCGGTCATAACCACTAGACCAACATGCCATTTACATAATATCTCAAAAAACTTCAATGCTTTCATGTCATTAACAAGGGGGGTCCCTTTTCTCTGAAGCTTACTGTACTCAAATATCATGTTAGTGTATAAGAAAGTAACATCCATCGATCACAATACTTTAAGTCACATGTACAATGTTCTTTTTTGCAGAGATGTGCCGGTATTATAAATACCCAAAAAGTACTAAGTGAGAGAAATGCAGGTCCTTGTATGGCACTGTCTCAAGCTGATGCTCATAGTATGGTAAATATCAGTAGTCAATAATTCTATTAGTATTATAAAACGGTTCCTCCCCGTTTCACAGAATTTTTTATGTCATAATTTTGTTTCGCATAACAACGCATAGCATAAACTTCATTTTGCAGAAAAAGGTTTGGCATACAGTCATTCGTCATACTTTCATAACGCATAATTTTGTAAGTCAGAATCATCTTTTGGCATAACTTTTAAAGCATAATAATCAAAAAGTAGAACCGTCATGTCGCAGAAAATTTACACGCAGAATCGTCACTTGGCATACATTTCACATGCATAATCTTCAAACAAATTGGCATACAAATCCTATATAAAAAAGCTAACATAATCCATGCATGCAAACAAGTAAGCATAAACCCTGCATGTAGTAGGCATGCAGCAAGCATCAGGCATGCAGCAAGCATCAGGCATGCAGCATGCAGCAAGCATCAGGCATTTAGCATGCATCAGGTATGCAGCATGCAGCAAGCATCAGGCATTTATCATGCAGCAAGCATCAGGCATGCAGCATGCAGCAAGCATCAACAAGCACCCTAATGAAATTAACAATCTATCTACCTCAGTGCTGTGCAAGGTATTCAAGCACATAATCGTTAACACATAGCTCATGCGTCACCTAGAGTACTACTCTTTAATTAACGACCCGCAATATGGTTTCAGGCCGAAACAGTCAACTGGTGATCTTCTGGCGTACGTTACCCATCTTTAGGGTGAGGCTATGTACAAGTAAGGCGAGTTCCTGGCAATTAGTCTTGACATTGCCAAAGGTTTCGATAGAGTCTGGCACATCGCTCCTTTATATATTTGACGCGAGACAAATGTACATACGTTCATAATATTTAGTCTTAAGAAACCACATTTTGTAAACTGACGTCTTAAAAATGCCGCAGTGGAGTTTGTTGCACCATTTCTTCTCCACTAGCGCCTAGCAAGCGGTGGTAAACTTAGTTTTAAGCAGAATTTGACGTCAAAAAGCTGTAACAGTGTTGCACTATTTTGAAAAATAAAGAATTTGAATTTAAAAAATACCTACAACGTATGTGATGGAATTATGTGTTCTGAATGAAATATAATGCATGTGCTAAGTATCATGGATTGGTTCCGTATCATAATATCTAAAGTTATTTCAACTATGTTCAAGATAACTACGGTTGATTCACATATGGTCATAACGCATATTGGTCGACTCGACTACTGGTTCATACACATAATTTCGAATAAACTAAAATTATTCGAACTAACGGACGATTAATATAATGTTCATTTAAGATATTGGACATGTTGACTATGTTTGAAATACCTAATGGTCGATTCGCCTACGGTTTATTGATACTACTACTTTGTGGCAGAAATTTACGTTGTTGCAAAACCGACTTCACGTAGTCTTGTCTGCCCTACCCCTAGAGTGTAATTTAAGCCCGCGAAGGCGCGTAGGGGCGAGGCGGCTCGCGAGCTGAGGAGCAGGTGGTTCTAACGAGCACTGCCGCGGCTGAGGCTGGCCGGCACAGCCGGCCAGCAAGCCGAAGCTGCGGTAGTGATCGTCAGATCCATCTGCGACGATAAGGTCGCGTGGGACCGCCGGAGCCCCGCAGCGCCGGAGCCGTTACAGAAGCCATGCTTGCTGCATGATTGCTTGCATGCTGCATGCCTGCTTGCATGCTTGCTTGCATGCATGCCTGCTTGCATGATTGCTTGCATGCTTGCTTGCATGCTTGCTTGCATGCTTGCTTGCATGCTTGCTTGCATGCTTGCTTGCATGCTTGCTTGCATGCTTGCTTGCATGCTTGCTTGCATGCTGCATAAAGCATGCATGGCTTCTGTAACGGCTCCGGCGCTGCGGGGCTCCGGCGGTCCCACGCGACCTTATCGTCGCAGATGGATCTGACGATCACTACCGCAGCTTCGGCTTGCTGGCCGGCTGGGCCGGCCAGCCTCAGCCGCGGCAGTGCTCGTTAGAACCACCTGCTCCTCAGCTCACGGGCCGCCTCACCCCTCCACGCCTTCGCGGGCTTAAATTACACTCTAGGGGTAGGGCAGACAAGACTACGTGAAGTCGGTTTTGCAACAACGTAAATTTCTGTCACAAAGTAGTAGTATCAATAAACCGTAGGTAAATCGACTATTAGGTATTTCATACATAGTTCAATCAACCTTAGCACAATTAATTGTAGTTGAATAAACCGTAGGTGAATCGTCCATTATTTGTTTCGACCAGTAGTTATTACAAAAATATATGAAACGATCTTTAGGTGTTTTAAACAGTAGTTCTTTTGACCGTAGTTGTCTTGAAAATAGTTAAAATAACTGTAGTTATTATAATACGGAACCCATGGATTCTATTTCGTGATGGTGTCGGCGACTTGAATATTGAAACGTTATCAATGTTTTTTATAGGTTCCTCGATTATGATACGCATATCATACCATAATGTACTATTTTTAAATTTATTTTGATACTCTGTGCATAAAGATCATAATTATCCTTCATTAAAGTTTTATTTTTAATTTTTTATTGTGTACATTTCAGTATGATATTAAATGATGAAGCTACATTATGAGTGTGTTAAAAATTTGTTGTAAAAATAAGCTTTACATTTGCCATTTAATATATTACTGAATGTTACATTTATTATTTGACGTGGCGTAGCGGTAGAGAACGCGGCCGCTACGCAGGAGGCGCGGGTTCGATCCCCGCTCAGTGCAAATATTTTGAAATATGAATATTTGCATTGGTCTGAGTGTTTCCATGTATAATATGTATGTATTTACAAAAAAAAATGTATCTAAGTATGTTTATCCGCATTCTAGAACCCATAACACAAGCTAGTTAAGCTATGCTTACTTTGGGTCTAGATAGCGTTGTGTAGAATGTCCTACAATATTTATTTATTTATTTATTATTATAACAGTAATAATTCTTTTTAGACAGTATTAATTAGACGATAAAATTGTGATTTAAGTAAAAAGTAAAAAGTACGTTCTTCTTTGTAATATAAAGGACATATTGAATAAAAGCACTTGTACTCTTCCACAATTATTTAATTTTTTGTTGCCTAACCGGTTTCGCCTTACGGCATTCTCATAGGTTTACAATGGTTCAAACTATTATATTTAGCAAATATATGCTAAATACTAGCCTTTCGCCCGCGTGGATCTCTTATCTTCGGTTCTACTCAACCGATTGCAGTAAAACAGACGTAAGATTTTAAATCCAAACAAGACCTTTCTAACAAAAAAAACTGCATCAAAATCCATTTTAGTAGTTTTTACGTCCATCGCGGACAAACATTTTCCATTTACAATTATATAATAGTATAGAGTATAGATAGATAGATAATAGTTTAAACCCTTGCTTACATTTTTAGTCTGTGCTTCTTTTATATCGATAAGTAGTTATCGACAGTTTACTGGGCTTCTCTATTATAGACGCCATTTAATGTTCTTATCCAAGTTTAGGTATACAGTTTTTTTTCGTAGGTATGCCACCTCTTATATACTCTAAGACCTAAACTCATTATTATCGTAAGTTTAAGAAACTATCAGATTTCTCAAATACACGGCTAAATGTCAAAACAGAGGGCACAATAATGCGTATCGAATATTATCTGAGTTAGGAGTTGCTGGGCCCGATATTTATACTGACAGTGAAACGAAACCATAACGCGATCTAAAAAATTTGCGAAGCCATCTAGTGAATAATATATATATACTAGAGAATGACACTTAAATGACGTCACTCGGCAAATGGCGTCGCTTATTATTACATGTACCGATCTCCAGAGGTCGCTGCAAAATGTCGTAATTTTACTTTGTTCTAAGTTTAGTGTGCTCCCCCTGGTTTGACCAAAAAACGTATGACAAAACATCATTTGACAAACAACGTTTGAAAAACTAATCATTTGACTGATATTACTAATTTGAATTATAAACGTTCCATATCAGCCCCTGCAGTTTCTCTGGTAATTAAAAAATAAGGGTGTATAATGTACTGTTATTAGTTCCCAGACCCATCCCGGGGCGGCAGCACTTTCCATACATGCAGTTTTTGCACAGAGTTGCCACTCTTCTCTCTTTGATATTGAGTTCATGTTCATGTATACTGACCCCAATTCTGACGTTACCATCTCTAAACTTAAATTTCTCTAAAATTTTCTTATTTTAGATAAGCGATTGACATTTCTAACCGTATTCTGTTGTTATGTCAAACTAAATTTAGTGTTTGCTAAGCACAAGACAGCACTAAATTTGAATATGACGTCGCTAAAACGAGTGTTACAACTATTAAAAAATTAAGAATGAACGATAAAGATTTTCATAAAATCTGTAAAAACTTATCTTAATAAGTCTTTAGAATGCCGACAAATGATAATTAGTGCATATTATTGATCAAATAGTAAACAAACTGTGATATTTCTCAGTCTTAACCAAGCAAATACAGTTTTTCTCGGTCCACGTACCTGGCAAGTTCGCGGGGTCCGCTAGTTATTTATAAAATCCAAATCAATCGACGATTTATAGAGCTTTATAAAGGCTTTAAGCGTATATAGAACGACAATTGGCATTATTTTAGATGATGTCTAATTTTAGTTTGACATTTTCTTATTTTAGTGCATATACGTACAACAGAATACCGTTTAACCAAAAATGACAGTTGAGTACTTTCTCTAATTTTAGTTGTGTCAAGCTAATTTTAAGTTAGTTGTGTGTTCTCAGAATACGAAATTACATTTTGACAGGACTAAACTGACATTTAGAGATTTTTAGCTTATTTTAGTTAGCTTGTGACAAGACAGAATTGGGGTCACTTTTTACTATCCGCTTCCAATGATTTTTAGAAAAGAAAGTATACAGATCTCTTTTTGAAAAAAAAAAGTGTTCATGTTGTCATACTTCATTAAACATGTCAATCAAACATTGACATCTGTCATCTGTGTCATCTGTCTTTACTAGCGATTTAACGCGATATAACCTATTTATCGTGTTTTTATTTCATAATGATTTAAAAGATTTACGATATGCACGGAAATGAGATAATAAATTTCAACTGAATTTACATAATTCAGTGAAGCTGTAAAGATTTTTTTTTAAACTTATTGTACAGTGGTAAAAACAGTAATGCTCAGAGCCGTATCTTCAATATACGTCGAGAGCCAGGCGCTCGAGTTACTTTCGTCAGCGAGAAGAGATGTATTTAAACTTTTCCGTGAGTCTTTCTTCTTTCCAGTAGTTAGGTTTGCTATAACAGTGAAAGCCTCAATCAAATTTCTTCGCTACACAGCGCTATCTAGACCCAAAGTAAGCATAGTAGAAGCGTCGGTAGCTCAGTGGTTTTGGGGTCGGCCTTACAATTGAAAGGTTCCGTGTTCGAATCCTGGCCATTACACTACCGACGTGAACTCACTCCTAACACAAGCAATTTAGCTTAGCTGGAGGGGTTAGAGGAAATATGAGTAATTTATGTTTAATTTAATTCAGCTAATATTCTTAATAAATAAAAAATAAAACTAGCTTGTGTTATGGGATCTAGAATGTAGATAAACATACTGAGATAAGTTTTTTTTTTGTTAATACATACATATTACACATGGATGTAAGCTGGCATTACAGCTGTCTTTAGACCATCCCGGTCTAGCAACACAGTTTCATGGCTCCATGCACTTAAAGCTAATATACTACCAAGTCAACATCATTTAAACAAATAACAATTATGCTTCAAAGATTCTCTTTTCATGGTTTATTCTCCCTACAATATATCTTTAGTTTTCAATAGGCTCTCAGTTGAGGTTGGTACAACTTTTATAATAGACAATTGAGTAACCCTTATTAACTAACTTTAACTATTAGGGCTAAGTACAAACATTAACAATATATCTGTATTTTCTTTCTGTCTGCAAGTTGGCTCCTTTTGGTGCTCACTTAAACTTTTGTATAAGTATAACTGACTATTTGGATTCTCATTGCAGGCACCAGCTCGATGTGCACACAGGCGCCGGCCACACAGGTAACCGCTGAACATGTTTATTGTATTAGGTTATTCTCTCACTATCAATAAACCTGTTAATTTCTTATTTTACAAGCATGCAAGGAAAATTAAGAGTTACAAGACGGTAGGTACTGATTACTTATTTAAAAAGAGGGGCAGCTTTTATTTCATTATATAGAGAAACTGAACTTAAATTATAAATGTACTTAGAGCTGCATGCAACCCCAGAATAAAAACATAACATGGACAGAACACATAACTCTTGGTCTGCACTCGCAAGTGCGAGCCAAACGGTCCTTCTTGTTACTACACACATTACTTCACTTCTATACATTCCATCTTTTTGTCTGTGGTGTTCACGATCAGCTGTGCAATTGAGTAAGCATACAGCGTCGAGCACAGCACGCGACAGCCTTGATAGAGCTTGTAGTAGATCTCCGGCAACCGTGCGCTGACGCTCTCTCGCGTGTCGCAGACGGTGCTGAGCGCGCGCGCCCCGGCCGGGCCCCCGCCCGGGCCCCCCGCCCCGGGCCCCGCGCCCCCGCGCGCCCCGCCGCCCGAGCCCGGCCCACCGCCGCGCCGCGCCTGGCACGTGGCCGCCACCGCGCTCGCCGTGTCCGCTTCGCTCGGAGGGGTGGGTTGCTATTCATCTATTTATCTATGTGGCCGACTAGTGCGCTATGATATTTTAATTGAAATAAAATGCATTGGAGCTAGGTATTGAAATAATCAACATGGCCATCACGCAAACTAAATCCATTAGGAACACACACACACACACACACAGGAGGATCAGCAACTTGAAGTGGCGGTTGGCAGGGCACATAGCTCGGAGGACTGATGACCGATGGGGTCGAAAAGTTCTCGAGTGGAGGCCACGTATCGGCAAACGCAGCGTAGGACATCCACCCACAAGGTGGACAGACCGCGGGACCGCGAGATCAAGGCCGCGGGAACGTGCTGGATGCGAGCCGCTTCCAACCGGTCTTATTGGAGATCTATAGGGGAGGCCTATGTCCAGCAGTGGACTTCCTATGGCTGAAATGATGATGAATGACACACACACACGCACACACACACACACACACACACGCACACACACGCACCCCCTAATACCCACAATGATTGGTGAAATGTGGGTGTTAATTCGCCTCTGCCTTTTTTTTTCCGTTGTGTTGATTTCTGCAACATACCTACTTAGCGACTTAGCGATCTGTTTCCAAGCAATGAGCTACTATTATCGCTGGCACGCCTCTGCTTAACCCTCCGGGAATAAAGGCGTGATTATATGTGTAATATGTAGGTTCAAATACGATGAATCTATTGATTGAAACAATAGGTAAGCTGTTGCTCTGTAAAAGAGTAATTTATTTGTATTAGACAAATCAAATTATAACTATGTGCTTCTAACAATACAATTATTAAATGTAACATACCTGTAAAAGAGAAACACCGCTAAAAGTTGCTTCAATAAAGTTTACAATTATTCAAGAGTTATTCAGCAGAAAAACCACGTTTCGTATTTGACATATATGACCAGAGCCATAGACCAATCAAGAGGTTTTCTCAAAAAGTGACCATAAGTGTTCAATACTATAATCACAGATAATAAATAATGAAGAGTATAAGAGTCTTCATTTACATCTCCCCGCCCCCAAGACTTCAAAACCGCCCAGGCACAGGCATAAGTTTTGTAATGTGAAATAAGTTTGACTCTAATTTTTTGTATCCCGTGTCGATTTTATATATTGAGTTTGATATTTTTTCTAAAATTTTGTATGGGCCAATTCTCAACTCGTCTAATTTTTTTCTGTTTAGCCGGTTACCATTTTCTACATATACAGAGTCTCCTACTTTGAATTGAATATTTCTTTTGTTTCTGTCAAATTGTAGCTTATTGTAATTATGTGATTTTATTGTTCTTCCCAAAGCAATCTTTCTATCTTGTAATAAATTATTATGTGTGTTATGTTCTTTCAACTCATCTGGTAAGATACTAATGACTCTCCCTTCCATTAAATATGTTGGTGAAAATCCTGTCACTGTGTGTTTTGTTTCATTATATCTCTGGGTACATTCATGGGCAATAGTAGTCCATGCAATGTTACCCCTATTTTCATTAATTTTACATCTTATCTTGTTAACTAATGTTTGATTCAAGCGTTCATTTAAACCATTTGAAAAAGGTGCATTTACAGCTGTGAAGATAATAGTTATGTTTTCTTTTTCCAAAAAAGTCTTGAATTCTTTCGAATTTATGGCTGGGTATTGATCAGATAAGATTATTCCAATTTTGTTATCTGAAATAACTTTTTTTATAAGTTTTATAAAATCATCTGCATTTTGAGTTTTCGATGTCAATATGTAGGCATATCTGGTGAAATGATCTACCAGAAGATGTAGATATCTTTTTGTGGAGCGGGAACCACCAAATCCACCAATGGTATCTATAGAGACAATTTCAAAAGGACAAGTAGCTGGACCCAGATGAGACATCAATCCATATTTAAATTTAGTTCTAGATTTATTTTTTATACATATTTCGCAATTATCACAGATTGTTTTTATATTCTGAGCTAGGTTCTTTGCAGTATAGAAAGGTTTGATAATATTTTCTGTTTGTTTAATTCCTATATGGCAGTATGTATTATGTACATTTTTTATAACTTTTTCACTAAATTCCTCAGTGAGTAAAATTTTTTCTGTTCTTCCTATTTTTTTAAAGTATATTTTATCTTTTAATATTAATTTATTTTTATATAGTTTAATTTCTTCATTTTTATCTTGATCGTTTTGAATGTCCTGCAGTTTAATAAAATTTATAATTTTTAAAACTTCGTCCTGATTTATATGTGATTCTAATACAGGATTCCTACTTAAACTATCTGCTTCTAAGTTATCCTTACCCGGTGAATATATTACATCAAAATTATATTGTGATAAGTAATATGTGAGGTCTCCTAGTTCTTCGTCAGTCCTAGCCTTAATATTCAGTTTTTCTAGAGGTTTATGATCTGAAAACACTTTAAATTTTTTTCCTATGAGCCAATGTTGCCAATATTTAATTGCTTCTTTTATGGCTAAACACTCCAGATAAATAGCTTTTTTTCGTTTCTGACTATCATTTAATTTCCTTGAAAAGTATGCACATGGCTTTTCTTCTCCATTTTCTTGTGGTTGTTTCAAAATAGCCCCTACACCCTGAATACTAGCGTCTGTATAAATATGTATAGGTAAATTCGGATCAAAGATTTCTAAAATAGGTTTTAAACAAAGCATTTTTTTTATTTTATCAAAAGACTCTTGACATTGTTCTGTCCAGGTGAATTGTTGATCTTTTCTTAACAAATTGTGTAACGGATCTAATAAGATTGATACATTCGGTATATATTTTCCATAGAAATTTATTTTACCTAAAAACTGTCGGATGTTTTTCTTTGTTTTTGGAACAGGAAAGTCTTTGATAGCTATCACATTATCTTTAAGTGGAGTAATTGTAAACTTTATTGAAGCAACTTTTAGCGGTGTTTTGTAATATGTAGGTTCAAATACGATGAATCTATTGATTGAAACAATAGGTAAGCTGTTGCTCTGTAAAAGAGTAATTTATTTGTATTAGACAAATCAAATTATAACTATGTGCTTCTAACAATACAATTATTAAATGTAACATACCTGTAAAAGAGAAACACCGCTAAAAGTTGCTTCAATAAAGTTTACAATTATTCAAGAGTTATTCAGCAGAAAAACCACGTTTCGTATTTGACATATATGACCAGAGCCATAGACCAATCAAGAGGTTTTCTCAAAGAGTGACCATAAGTGTTCAATACTATAATCACAGATAATAAATAATGAAGAGTATAAGAGTCTTCATTTACATATGTATGACACCAGCGACCCGCCCTGGCTTCGCCTGTGATTAGTCCACGCGTCACCGGCCATGGTTGAATTTATTTCGTCGCGCATAGATTGGTACCATCATAAAATTGTACATTTGTCGGGTTTGTACATGTACCTACAATAAATCCACCCAAAATCGTGCGAAGTGGAGGAGGAAAAGATGGAGCCTGAGCGCCGAGTTCACCTTGACCTGGGATGCAATCGGGAAAATACGTCTCCATAATGATGATGATGGACATACCTACGTTGGATGAAAAAATACTTAGGTTATGATTTTGAACTCTGACTCCTTGCTCCGCAGTTCTTCTACTACCGCAAGCTCAGCGACGACGGCGCCGAGCCGCCCGCCGCCGCGCCGCCGCCCGGTGAGTGCTCTTTGCTTTGAGTGGTTGAGTCGGAGGGAGCGGGACAGCCCGCGTCAGCGTGCACTTGCGTTTATTTACGAAGTATTTAAGTACGCAACTGCATACCGCTTCTCCATGCCCAATCGTCTAATTGTTGTGCTAATGCTCACTGTGGAAACATCACTAACTTGTGCGTGACCTCAGGTGTCGTAGCAGGTACGATCAACATCAAATCTAGTACGATATAGATAGCTTAATTAAGGCTTAGAAAAAGTTCCGAGGAAGAACGCTGGCAGTCTAAATTTCGATTTGCGTGGTATTCGGTTCGTTGCGATTTCCGCCATCTTGAATTTAAGGATACATTTTTGTTTAGTGAATAAGTCGTTAAGTTGAATGAAATTTAAACTATTCAAATCGATTAAGAAATAGAAAAGAACTTCGACCTCGGGCGGGACATGATCATGAATGAAAAGTCTCTTAATTTTAATTTTACACGCAAATTGTTACTACAGTAGAAAATTAAATTCTAATCAACTTTTTTTAGAATTAAATTTTCTACAATTTTGGTGTGCATATTTTTTTACGTATAATAGGATCGATATTTTATTTCCTCAAAAGATGATGAATCATTGTTTTAATTTTTTGATTTAAAAATCATCCTAGTAGCAATTTTCTTTCGGAATTCATTGGGGGAGGTCACTGCTAGTGACCTTCCCCCAATGAATTCCGTCTACATTTTGGTTTTGCGTGGTATTCGGTTCGTTGCGTTATTCTTATCACTGATAACGCCCTTAGCCGTATAAATTGAAAGTTCATATTTTTGGATACCAAACTTGTAGAAAATTGAATTCTAAACAACTTTGTAGGAGGTAACAATAGGCTATTTGAAGCTAATGTTCAAAAACCACTTTAAATGATTGCTTATTACAGTATAAACATATCACATTAATATTTCTGTAAAAAAACAATGCATTATGTTAAAAAATCAATAATAAAGTTTAAATTCTCAAAAGTGCGCGAAAAACGCTATATTTAATCAAAATGGTGATGCGTGTGAGTATTGACGTCACTGTAAGTTGCTGTTATCTTCAGCTCGCACAAAATTTGTATCCATTTCGAACTTAATCACAAAATATGTCCATAAAACTCGCGATAATCAAGGAAAAAGCAAATAATAACACTGGAAACAAGCAATAATAGCTCATACAACTGGAGATATTTTGTAGGAATGACGTCACCCAGAGCTCTGACCAATCACGAGCGTTTTTGCCATAGACAATAAATCAACAAAATATAACATTTTTATAATTAAAATTCTCATAAAATACACATATTTGAGAGTAAATTGTAGTCTCATAGGTCTTTTAACGTTATTTTCTAATAGGATGGCCATAATTTGTAGTATATTTTTAATGTTGTCAAATAGCCTATTATTCGTGTAAAATTAAAACTAAACGATTTATTTAGTTACAAACAAAGTACCCTGAAATTAAGATGGCGAAGAACGCAACGAACCGAATACCACGCAAATCGAAATTTAGACTGCCAGTGACCTCCCTCAACGAATTCCCAAAGAAAATTGCTACTAGGAATTTTTTCGTTATTTCCTTCGTCCGGGACCTACTATTGCTCGGGACATATTTATATCTTGGACCTAAAATGTGATCCGTACGTGCAGTACGCGTTTCTAGGGTGTCTTTTGAGGATAGCACGGGGTGCTACTGCGGTGGACGAGCTTAAATTCAGCAAGCATAGACTATTACAAAACAATCCGTGCGCACCAGGGTCTCGTATGTCTCGCGATTTAGGTCCAAGATACGCGTTCCGTGGCATATCGTTAGAGCGCGCGCCCCCACAGCGGCGGCGCCGGCGGAGGCCTCGCCGCCCGAGCCCGCCGCGGGCGGCGAGTTCCCGGAGCACGTGGAGTTCCTGCTGGTGGGCGCGGGCACGGCGTCCTTCGCCGCCATGCGCGCGCTGCGGGCGGCGCGGCCCGAGGCGCGCGTGCTGCTGGTGGGCGACGAGCGCGAGCTGCCCTACATGCGCCCGCCGCTCAGCAAGGAGCTGTGGCGCGAGCCCGAGCTGGCCGACGACCTGGACGCGCTCACCTTCCGCCAGTGGAACGGCCGCCGCCGCCCCGTGACCTACGAGCCGCCCGCCTTCTACGCGCCCGTGGCTGCGCTGCGCGAGCGCGGCGGCGCCGCCGTGGCGCGCGGCTGGACCGTGACGCGCCTCGACGTGGCGCGTCACGAGGCCGAGCTCGCCGCGCCCGGCCGGGAGCCCGTGCGCGTGCGCTACGGCCGCGCGCTCGTGGCCACGGGAGTGCGCGCGCGCCGCACCGCCGCGTTGCGCGGCGCCGCCGAGCGCGGGCGCGCGCTGACGCTGCGCGGCGTGCGCGACGCGTGGCGCGTGGCGCGCGAGCTACGGCGGGACGACGTGACGCGCGTGCTGGTGCTGGGCGGCGGCTTCCTGGCGGCCGAGCTCAGCGCGGCGCTGGCCGAGCGGCTGGCGCCCGAGGGCCGGACCGTGACGCAGGTGTTCCGCGAGGAGGCGCCGCTGGCGGGCGTGCTGCCGGGCTACCTGGCGCGCGAGGCGGCGCGGCGCCTGCGCGAGGCGGGCGTGGCGCTGGTGGCGGGTGCCGAGGTGGTGGGCAGCGCGCCGGGGCCGGGCGGGCGCGGTGAGGCGGTGCAGCTGGCGGACGGCGGCGCGCTGGACGCGGACCTGCTGCTGGAGTGCGTGGGCGCGGAGGTGGCGGACGGGCTGGCGCGGCGCTCGGGGCTGGAGACGCACGCGGCGCTGGGCGGGCTGGTGGTGAACGCGGAGCTGCAGGCGCGCCACGACGTGTGGGCGGCGGGCGACGTGGCGTGCTTCTACGACGCGGCGCTGGGGCGGCGGCGCGTGGAGCACCACGACCACGCCGTGCTGTCGGGGCGCCTGGCGGGCGAGAACATGGCCGGCGTCAAGCCGCCCGCGCCCTACACGCACCAGAGCATGTTCTGGAGCGACCTCGGCCCGCAGCTCGGCTACGAGGTGAGCGGACACGTGGGCGCGTCCTCGCACGTTTATTCTATAGTGTAGATTCCGATCGGATCCAGTAGACGTTACTGTATTAGTCGGTTATGAATCGTACGAGTGTGCGGTTCGCTAATTATTTTATTTTGATGCGAGACGACAAAGAACACTTGAAATCACTTATCTTGGTGTTCGAATTTCCGTGGCCGATGACGCGTCGAAATCGTCCAAGTTAGCAGCCGAGGTAGGTCGTGATCTCTGGAATACGGATATCTCTCCTGGGTCATACCCAAACATCCCAGATGAAACACCATGCGATTTTAATCGGTTCGAGTCCGACTCATCATTGGCTTCGGTGAGGAGTGTATTTCTACACTCAAAAAGGGCTATATCGACAAATAGAAGTTAGGCCCCTGTTCGATCTCGCAGTGACGTACCCGGTGCTCTCGTTCCGCAGGCTATAGGTATAATCGACTCGCGGCTGCCGACCGTGGGCGTGTTCTCGGCGGACGCCGTGACGTCAGCCGGCAAGACGCTGGAGGTGACCGCGGCGGGGGCGGAGGCGGGCGCGGGCGCGGCGGAGGCGGCGGAGGTGGTGGAGACGGCGGAGGGGGCGGAGGCGGGCGCGGGCGCGGCGGAGGCGGCGGAGGTGGTGGAGACGGCGGAGGTGGCGGAGGGGGCGGGGGCGGAGGCGCGGCGCTACGGGCGCGGCGTGGTGTTCTACTTGCGCGAGCGGCGCGTGGTGGGCGTGCTGCTGTGGAACCTGTTCAACCGCATGCACGTGGCGCGCCAGGTGAGCGTCCGACCGACCGGCACGTGGCACACGTGGCACACGTAGCCGGGACAGTACAGCATACTCTGTGTTACATTTTACAGTAATGTTCTACTCGGTATTAGAGCAAAAGTAACTAAAGTTTCATCCGTAATTTATTTAAAGACGGCGTTGTGCCAATTTGCTAAATACGATATGACTTTTTTTCCGTGTGAGCGGGAAGCATCGTTTTGCTGATGGCGCCATGCGTGCGTGTGCGCAGGTGCTGGCGCAGGGCGAGTTCGAGGACCTGTTCGAGGTGGCCAAGCTGTTCTCTCTGCACGACGACGAGTAGCGCCGCCCACAGCGTTGTACATAACTACAATAACATTAACCTCTCGTGGTCGGAGCACTGACATTTAGCGAACCCCCCGTGTGTCAGAGATTTAAAAATGGCGCGCGGCGCAGTATGACATGTTGCGTTTATTTTGAGTTTTTTCAAGATTATGCTTAGGACAGACTTTATATTGTATTGGTTATTGATAACTAGATAACTCACTAGTATTCTGTACTAATTATTTTACTCTGATCGTATTTTGATTTTATTTTACAGACCTACAAAGTGCAACTTTTCTCGAAATAGGTATACCTACTGAATAAAATGACAGTTTTTTTATATTGTTTTAATTATTTTTCCCACAAAATGTTGTTATTTATATATACAAATAACTTAATTTTCATTTGATATAGGCAAAATAAGGTCCTTATTAGAAAAAATCATCAAAAATAGCAGTTAGAAAAACTTACAAAAGTCAACAAATTCGTCATCCATCACCAATAAAAACTAAACTTTGTTTATCACTTGTAACGAAAACACTTGGTCTAAGAAGTTCATTCTGGCTTATTTTGATTCATAATACACTAATTTAGTAGTAAACACTGTAAATTTACCCGTTACAGTAGATAAAAACGTATTTTTTCACTAAATAATACAAAACGGGCTTGGTACACAATGTTTATTTGCCAACTGTTTTTGACATGTTTTGGTAAGAGTAAACGGTTGGTGTCTATTCCTAGCACAGAGTAAAATAATCGGCCTTTTCTATCGTGTAAGTAAGTATAATACCACAGATATAAAATAAATCTAAGAAACGACGGAGAATATCACTACAAATATTTTGAAGTGGATGCACATGTATACCCCACGTATGCATGTGTGCGTGTATTGTTAGTTAGTTCGTATGTTTAGGGACGGATCCGTCTCGTCACGTGACCGCGAAAAGTGCGCTCGACTGTTTTGTTCCGGATCCGATCATGTATATAGGATGTTTCTGTTTGTCGAATATGTTTTGGTGATGGAATATTTTTCTAAAATATAATTAAATATTTATTTATATTATATAAATGTTTATAGAAATAACTATAATTAAATATTTATTTGTATTTTATAAATATGTATAGAAATAAATAAAATTCAATATTTATATTTTTAAATTCTTTCACCAGTAGAATACCACACTTTTGTACTTGATTATGGAGAAATATTGTGACGCCCAGCAAAGTGAGCACGACTCAGTTATCATACAAAAAACAGTATGGTATTCGAAGGCACCAGAATAAATCGTGCTTGTACTTAAATAAAACAAGTTTTTGTTTTAATATTTATTTAATTTACATAGAATTAATTACTCATTCCTACTAATATTATAAATGTGAAAGTAACTCTGTCTGTCTGTCTGTCTCGCTTTCACGCCCAAACCACTGAACCGATTTTGATGAAATTTGGTATAGGGGTAGATTAGACCTCGAGAAAGGACATAGGCTATGTTTGGTCGCGATAACCGACATCCACGCGGGCGGAGCCGCGGGCAAAAGCTAGTATTGAATAAATCACTTGTACTTTTCTACAATTATTTATTTATTTGAATGAAAAAGTGTATGAAAAAAAAAATAAAAAAAAACTACAGAACTTCTAGGATGTGATATTCACGCCAGCATTCCCCGACGCAAAGAAAAACGTCACACACACTGCAGACTATGTTAGACTTCTTTTGCGTTTTTTTGGCAGCACACCGGACACAGCGACCTCGCTTGAATTTATCTTGTCGCAACGACGTACGTTCTGCAACTTCCCTTTGTTCGGGGAAGTGGCCCAAGGTCATGTCTAACCGTGCAGAACGTACGTCGCTTGTGTGCTGCCGCGGTATTATATTTGTTTTCCCGTACCTGTGTATCAGCTGCTCCGCCAAAACATATCTGAACTGTCTGTGTGACATTTTTCTTTGCTGTGAAATTTCAGCATTTGCGGAATGGATCACGTGGGCATTTAGAATGCTGACGTTGAGTAGGCGCCGAAAAACTTTGATGTACCATTTTAGACCACGCTTCCTTTCTAAAAGGTACATCGAAAGTTTTTGGTCCTTAAGATCGACGCCACCCATGTACCGATTGTACTCATGCACTACAACGGGTTTAACGCAATCCCTTCCTGCACGTTGCCCTAATGTGGTTTCATTGCCGTGGTAAGTGGACAAAGTGGTGACCAGCTTCACATCTTTCCAAGATGTTACAGCCACGTCACCACAATGAACACTTACCACTTGGCCCCGGGGTACACGTTTTTCATCGATAACTTTTATAACCTGGGGCGTATCTACACGACGCCGGTTCAATGTTCCGACGACGTCGGTCATTTTTGATTTTAAGAACTTGGCCAGAGAGACAGAATTATAAAAGTTATCCATGAACAACGTGTACCCTTTGCTCAAATAACCTTGCATCAAGGTTAAAACAATTTTGGCGGTCGAATTGGTGAATCCAAAAAGTGGTTGTGTTGAGGCAGATTTGCCTGTATAAATGATTGTTTTAAGGCAGTATCCAGTTACCGCCTCGCAAAGCTCATAAGTCTTTATGCCGAATCGTGCTGCTTTGGATCGGATGCATTGCACCCAACTTAGACGCCCTTTCCAAAGCAGCAACGATTCGTCAATAGACAGTTCTTTGCGAGGCGTGTAAATGGCTTGAAATTTAGAATTTAGATAGTCCAAAACAGATTTTATTTTGTAAAGTTTGCGCTCCTCTCCACGCGTTGTGGGCAATAAATAGTCATTGTCGGCAAAGTGCAGGAATTTCATGAGCAGCCAAAACCGTTGCAGTGACATGAGGCTACGGAATTTTTGCATGCCCAATATGCCCGTCGTCCAATACTCATCGATACGGCTCCTGACACAAATACCCATCAAAATCATGATGGCCATTAGGTTGTAAATTTCTTCGGTTGAAGTATACTCCCAGGCGTTTAGCCTGGAGTTGGGGGCAAGAGTATTTTCTTCAACAGCCGTATCGATGGTATGCTGGGCATACTTGTTGGTTTCCTCAACGATCATGTCCATTATGGGCTGGTCCCAAATTTGAGAGAACAGGTGCAATGGATCCGTTCCCTCAATTTTAGGACCAGCCTCCTCGCAAAATGCTGATTTTTCACCGCGGAATGACGTGAAATCATCATCCCAGATATTGTCCCTCTCTCCTGATGGCGTGACTTCTTCTGCTCCCTCTTCGCCTTCCTCGTCTTGCAGAATCTGCTGCATTTCCTCCAGAGTGAAGTTTTCTGGTTCATCAACCTCACTGCCAGAGTCCACATGCAGCGCTTCTGCAAGAGCGTCGTCGAAGAGCTGATCGTCATCCTAATGAAAACAAAAAAAAACTTCCAACACCGAAAGCGCAAACAAAGCAAAATCATCACAATGCGTAGAACATTAGTGATAAATAGAGAAAAGTTAGAAATTATTTTTTTTTTTTACAAAAAATGGTTTATGTAAATAATAATATGTATTAATTTAAAAGGAACACAAAACCCAACACATCTCATGCGCACGCAAAATATTTCATGTAAATTACAAAATTTAATTTAAATATTAAACTAGTAGGCTTCGACTAAAGAAAAATGTAATTAAATCTCACTCTCATCATCCTCACCAGTACAATAGTACAAGGGCATGGGGTTTATATGGAAGCCCGAAAATAATAGAAAAGTATTAAAATTGGCTAAATAAAAAAATACTTACGCCATGCTCCGCCTCATCAGCAAGGAGCTCATGAGCCATGGAGGAGCGAGGGACCTCTGCCCCCGAAGGCTGAAAATAGTTTATTATAATAATAAAAGTAAATATGATGTAATGTGAATATAATGAGAAATAAGAAAAAAATACCTACAATCGATTGATCCTGTTCCGGTATGACCCGTGGCCCCAGGTTGGACCCGTTGTCGACAAAGTCCACCATTGCTGGGTCGACTTCTATATTTTCAGGCCGCCATGGCTGTAAGTCATGTAAAATATTAAATAATAGTAGGTTTCTATATCATAGGCCAAAGTACGATTAGGCCTTAACATAAAAAATACTTCCAACTTACCCGAAGTGTTCCCGTAGCACTCCTCAATAAAATTACTTGGTCTCCCGATACATTGAGAGACCCATGGGGGGAGGCATCGACGGCCATGGCGACAATTAATTGATTATCAGAATCAGACATTGCTCTGTAAAAAGTTTTAAATACAGTCGTTGGCAATGGAAATTATAAAAAAGTTAAATAATAATATGTAATACATTTATATTTGCTCAAAAAATTATACATTTGTTAAGTGGACTAGATCTACAAGGATGGTGTTATTATTAATTTATGTATTATTATTATTATTTGGCAAATAATATATAATCAATCAATCAATTAGCCTATTGCAGTCCACTGCTGGACATAGGCCTCTGTTATTATATGCGCCACGTTTGCTGATCCTCCGCCTTCCGCATCCATCCAAATAATATATAAAATATTATAATTATAAATATATTACTTATTATAAATTATTACTATCTTTATAAAAATAATCTATTTATTAGTAAAATAATATATAAATTATTGTATTATATATTATTACAAGTTAATTTTATAAAACATATTACATAAGTCAGTATATTATGTAAAAAAAAACCTCCAGTGAAAAAAAAAAATCACATCCTGTATCACGCTAAGAATATATGGCCGCCACCGTATACACGTACACGAACGGAGAACCGTCGATAATGCGCATGTGTGTGTGAGATTTGGACTATGATATGAAAAAACTATATTTTCTAATAACTTTTTGCTATTTTCGTATAAAAGTGATTATACTTTTAGATATTTGATAATTTTTCCTTCAAAATGATATAAAATACTCATATAGGTGTGAATATATTTTGAGAAAAAATTACTTAGAAAGTTACGCTTGCTAACGGCAAGTCTAACAATAAGCTTTTCGAGATAAAGATTACTAACTATTTATGAGTATTTTTTTCATTTCTCGGTGTAGATATATTAGTATTTGAATAAATATCACTATGAAAAGAAAACAAATAGTATTCACTTACCTTTTTATAGTTAATTTTAGGATTATAATATAGCACAAACTCGCAGCACTCGCGCGCAAAGTTCGAAATTTTAAACTGATTTACTACCGCTTTTTTTTGAAGTAGCAGTACTGACAACTGTTGAATATTGTACATTCATTCATTTTCATTCGTTCATAATCAAATAAAAGACCATAAATGTTTCATATAACGTTTATTTTAGAAGGTTTTCATACATGTTCCTAGGCTTCCGGATCCGGAACAAATCAGACGGCTTGTAGTGGCCGGATCCGGAACTACTACCGTTAGAGGTTAATAAACAATCTAGGTATTACGAGCGATGTTTCACTGCTGGCCTCATTTATTTGTTTATCCAAACTTACAGCTATCATGACATGCATACACCCATAGTTTATTATAATTATATCTTACACCAAATGCAATAGTGTACCAATTTGCACAAAAGTATGTAATAATGGTACACTAAATATAGAAACATTTTCTCTTGATCTATTGGTAAAGTTAGCACACAAGAAGAACGACAAAAGTCATTACAATAAAACATTGAAGTCCCATAACTAATGTGGAATAGCGCCACCCTTGTGACTTCACTCTGCGCACATGGCAGTATGCCCACGTTGCCCACGTCGCCCACGTGGTCGGCCGCTCACAGCGAGCCTCGCTGAAGTGACTGAGCACTGAGCAGTAGTGCCAGTAGTTCGCGCTCGGCTCGGCGCCGCCACACGAGTCTATCTGGCACAGGCACACAATCCTAACAGTCCTAATATAATGTGCATTGTGCATTTTACCCCTAATTATTGAAGTGTATGAAACTGCACATAGGCGGTCTTAAAACACTCGTGTGACACTATAAAAAACTCGCCTGCGGCTCGAACTCACACTCGTGTTTTAAAAACCCTTATTTTGTAACAGTTTCATAAAGTATATCTACTCTCATACTTGTACTGTTTCCATAGTGAATATTATGTTTTTGATTTTGTATTTTTAATAGTGTACAAAAAGTGTAAAATAATTTAAAAAAAAAATGTAAACATTTTAAAATAAAAAAACAATACTTTAAATGAGAGCTGACGTCATTAACTCTGGTCTGATCAGATTCCTGAATGATATGTGCATCATTAGACGCGCCTTTAATTGGAGAACACGAAATGGCTATGCTGCAAAGCTAAAAACCTGTGGTGATACCTAAAATCCATTTTGAAAAGCCGAAAAAAATCGGTATCTAATATGATTACCAGAAAAAACCTGGCTCCAGACGAGCCAGGTTTTTCAATCGATGATCAAATCTGTGTATGAAAAACCACTGCTGCAATTCGAAAGCACTCGCGAAAGTGGTGGCAGCAGTGTTTGAAGGTTGCAGAAAGCGCCTGTTGGTTTTGTGTCAGATAGATAGACAGATGTCTATCTGTGTCTAATTGCTCGTGTGACTCGGGCTGTAGGGTTAGGGGGTTGTTGTGGCGTACCGCGTACATCATCACTCACCTCACTACTCGTGCTTCTCTCCCTGCTGCGCCAAATCTGTTATGTCTACTAGTGCAGCTTCAGATACTCGCTCTAGTATGGAGTTGGCTGCACTTCTGGACAAGCCAAGGTTACTTCTACAGCGTGTAGATTGACTACACTACATAGCCGTTTTTTGTATGTTCGTTTAGAAAGAGCTATGCTATTTATGTTGTTTCATCGCGTGGTCTTTCGGAATGTTAGTTTCCCACCCACGGCACGGTAAGTTCCACGGGGACTATGCGTTTAGTTGTTCTTAAAATAATGAAAATGTCCAGTCTGTACAAAGTTGTGTTGTATCGTTGAGATAGAAAAATAGTTGATCCGTTTCAGTTGGTTAGTTTAGGTGGTCGGAGTGGGAAGACAGGAAACACCACCCACGTCCTTTGGGATTTTATAAACTGGGACTTCTCAAACGTGTCCGTTCAATTTCAAATAGTCCAGGTAAGTGCTGTACCTAAGATTGAGTAATGCCGGTAATAAAAACCTGGAAACTCGATCCTAAAAAATCAAAACAAGTTTGATAGCAGGCGGTACCCATTTGCAAATCATATACCAGATGGAAATTAATGGCTACCGCCGCACAGGTGGGAATAGAGGACCGCCTACTAGTAAACTTGATTAAATTTTTTCAGAATCATTCGGGTTTTTTATTCCGAATAATTTCAAACGAATACTATACTCCTTACTATACTCCTTTTAGATAGGTACGGTCAGCATCACATTAATATTGAGTAGAAAAGTGGTCAAAATGATTTCGTGGGTCCATGAGAAAACAGCGGATCTGAATACCAAAATTCCAATTTTATATGGACTATTTCAGTGCTCAAATAATTTACACGTATTTATTTTTTACGCATTCGTAGTAATAATATTGGAGTACTGCGAGCTGAGAAGTGCGGGGAACACGTAGTAGTAGTAAATGAAACAAGTCGTATGCACAATAACGAGCTATATTGCGCCGTCGCCGCCTCACTTGGCGTCGGCCGCCGGCTTGGCGGCGGGCGCGGCCGCGGCGTCGTCCTTGGCGGCGGCGGCCTCGTCGTCGTCGTCGTCGTCGTCGCTGGCGTCGTCGCTGTCGTCGTCGTCGGAGTCGTCGTCCGAGCCCGAGTCCGAGTAGTAGTCGCCGCCCTCCGCGCCGCCCTCGTCTGTAACACAGCGCGGCGTACGGCCGTGTCTCGTCACACGCTTACATTTTACGTTTTTAAGTTTAGGCGTTCTATTATATTATGCTACGCTCAAAGATAGAAAATGATCATTGAGCGAAAATACAGCTCACAACGCGTTGTGCTTACTGTAGAATGTCTACAGCGAGAAATTTTGTGTTGTGGCCATCACGGGAAGATGTGGTCTTTAGCTACATTCTCGTGTCGTGCCTCTCCGCCCTCGGGCTACTTGCGGACACAACGCGTTGTGCCAGCGAACAAACCTATGACGAAAACCATAATGAAATTGAATATTTTGCAACTTGAACCTTTTGAGATGTAGATGTTTTGCAACTTTGAGGATTCTAGATTAGAGAGATTTGAACGTTTTCCACTATATTATGTTAGTTTGAAATAATTTAAATGAGCGCTCGTGCTCGCGGTACCTGCGTAGCTGTAGGCGCCGTCGCCGTCGTCGTCGTCCGCCGCCGCCGCGCCCTGCCGCCCGTAGCGGTGCGAGCGCGCTGGCGACAACGGGGAGGGTCACTACACGTGTATTGTAATTGGGCATCATACGTAATGCCCGGGCATTGTGGGAGGGTAATTTGATAATAATTATTCAATTAATGACCGGGCGACCGACCAATTAATGGGCATTATACATATTGTCTATCACCTTTTGGACAGGATGATAAAAATATTATTTAATACATGGACATGCTGAGGTCGGCGGTGAGGTGCGTGGGGTAGGCGCACGTGTGTATGTGTACTGCGGGCACTCACTGGACATGCTGAGGTCGGCGGTGAGGTGCGTGGGGTAGGCGCACGTGTGTATGTGTACTGCGGGCACTCACTGGACATGCTGAGGTCGGCGGTGAGGTGCGTGGGGTAGGCGCACGTGTGTATGTGTACTGCGGGCACTCACTGGACATGCTGAGGTCGGCGGTGAGGTGCGTGGGGTAGGCGCACGTGTGTATGTGTACTGCGGGCACTCACTGGACATGCTGAGGTCGGCGGTGAGGTGCGTGGGGTAGGCGCACGTGTGTATGTGTACTGCGGGCACTCACTGGACATGCTGAGGTCGGCGGTGAGGTGCGTGGGGTAGGCGCACGTGTGTATGTGTACTGCGGGCACTCACTGGACATGCTGAGGTCGGCGGTGAGGTGCGTGGGGTAGGCGCAGCGCGGACAGGGCGGCGCCGAGCGGCGCTCCAGGCGCACGCCGCGGCGGCGCACGTGCTCGTCGCAGAAGCACGTCTTGCAGCGCAGGCACGAGTACTGGCCGATGCGGTTGCACGACTGGCACTTGTACGTCTCCGACTCCAGCACCTGGCACGACGCCTGGTGCTCGAACTGGTCGTCCTCGCACAGGAAGCCCGAGCAGAAGCAGCAGCGGAACACGCGGCCGCCGTGCTCCCACACGCCTGCGGACACCACCCACAGCTTTGTGAGTCGCTCCACTATGAATAGTCTTCACCAATAGCAGTATTAAGAAAAAGTCGGAGGCACATGTTACACAGGAAAGTAAAGGTCTATACATCACCAAAAGTAGGTACATTGAAATTAGAGCATTTCTTAACCTTACTCAGTTATGGTCCGAAGATGAAACTGTAGAACCCCAAACACATATTCGTCGACCTGCAGGGGCCCACAGGTTGAGAATCACTTAATTAAAGCTACCTTGTAACACTTTACAAAACTACAAATGCTTATAATAAATCCTGTCCTGAAGTAACTAGCTCCCTAGGTATATATTGTGTGACTAAGTTGTTGTACAGAGCCTCACCGCGCTCGCACTCCAGGCACACCGCGTCCATGAGGGGGCACGTGCAGGCGTGCGACGTGAGGCACTTGCGGCCGTGGCACACCCACGCCTCGCAGAAGTCACAGATTGCACCCTGGAACGTACAGCATTACTCTGAGTTCACTCATTGCACAGAGACCAACATAGAAACAAAGAGCCAGCTCAGGAGCTGTGTTCTCTGTTTGTATCAGTACCTAGGTAAGGTAGTACATCAAAATGACAACTCACCACCATGCCCAACCCTGTGGTAAATACTCCGGGGTGTCTCACCACACAGTCTCCCGATTTAAGCATGCATTTGACCTTGCCGCAATGTGCACAAGTTGGCAGCCGCTGCACAGCCTGACAGAAGTAGCAGAAAGCGCGGTTCTTCTGCTTCCTGTGGAACACCGAAATTAGTGAAAATAATGTACTTGTGTGTTATGAGTCTTACCCGTCTTGTTATCATATTACTATGGTTAGTGCTCACGGAGCTGCTGGACTCTTGTCACTCTATTCTATATCTTCTCATTGTGCATGCTGCTCAGTTCTCCTTAGAAATGTTCACTACCAGTAGTTGATGATTCTTGTAAAGATATACACATCAATAATTGTGGCAATAAATTTCAGTGCAGCCTTTTGGAATGTGGTGACAGATTATATTTTACATGGAAACAGTCTCTTATCCAAAAAGTATAGCGTTTAACAAGGACACATTTTTATTAAAGGAATGAAATTGCCTGTGTTAATTAATGTTAAGACTTCCACAACCACCTACATAAATAGGAGTAGATAGCGTTATTCAGTGACAGAAAGAGATTATCAGTAAGAGACTGCTGTGTTCTGTGAACTGTCTGCTGTATTATAGATATTTTAGATATAATGTATGTAAGTGAAGTGCTGGCGGAATGAAAAGTGCACCAGCTCGACGTGGCAAGTGGCCAGTTATGTGAACTTTGTACAATCAACCGTGGCCGCCGGCGCGCGGCGTGCAGCAACAGCAAGCTCTGAAACTTGTGAGAGCATTATCAACTGCAGTTACTTCTGGCACTTGTCGCAGTCCATGGGCACGTTGCACGGGTGCTGCGCCAGGTCGACGTGCTCGCGCGCATTGCGTATCTCTTTCTGCCGCAGCTTCTGCTTCTCTGCCTTTTTTCGCTGACCAGTCTTCTTCTTAGGCATAATCTATATTCTAACAACAGATAGTAGTCTATGTAAAAACGGAAACTGTATCAGTTCATTAAAGACAGCGAAAATAATAAATTGAAACTGGAACTGGGTTGTATTATAAGACAGTGATTTTTTAATACAAAATTGACTTGACATTGACATTTGGCATTGACAGATGTCTTTGATCTGATTGCTGATTGACAGTGACACTCTCTCTAGAAATGAAATGCGATATGTTTTACACATTATATCACATCATCCTCGAAGTTAACTTCGATATTTTCCGTGAAACGAGACTTCCACATCCAAAACCAATATGCGATATCGAAGTCATTGTTGTATTTACACTAGTTGCACTTTTTACTTTTTTTAGGGTTCCAACTGCCCGTAACGACTGCCTTTATGTTTTAAAATAGACGCATATACTGCGTATACCGGACCGGACCGAGAATTTAGTTTTATTTTATCGTTCGTAAATAAAATACGGGAAGGAATAATGTGTGATGTGAATGATGGTTGATCCGAAAATACAAAATACTATAAGATTATTTTATGTCAATGAGGGTTTTATGGTACTGAAGGTACTAAACTAAGTGGTGGATACTGGCTAGATGTTGTGGACTTTTTATCTTTATTCATAGTTTTATTGTATTGATAATGAAAAATTTCTAGACGAAACTTTTTATTACCCGGTCAAATCATAGACAAGGTCCTATGCACAGTGTATTAATTTTTTTCCTTTTTAAACTATCACAATCTATCAGAATATTCAGAATTCACACATTAAGGATACAATATACCAAAATACCAATAAGGGTATCACATCACAGCTATATTATCCATAGGCTTTCGTGCTACACAGGAAATAATAGAAGTACAATATAATAATTATAACTATACTATTGCACTTTATAATAGAACAGATGGGTTATACCTACAGAATTAACGTGTATTACCTACGTTCCATTTTTATGAATGAACGTTTGCCGACGGTTACTATGCTAGGGATTACCTTCTATTATCGTAACATTTGTCGATATCTTTCTATACTACCTGTTAAAGTGTACTAACCATAACTTTAAAACTAAAACCCGACTACTGCAAAATCACGAATCTCTAGAATGTATTGTTTTATTAGAGTAAATGGTATACGACCACGGCTATTCTTGATATTTTCTTGCTTAATACTTCTTAGAGCGTGATTTGCAGTAGTCGGATTTTAGTTTGATACTTGATTTTTATTTGTATTATTTTGGTGCAAGCAACACCTAATAATGTATACATGTTTTTAATGTGCTAATGAGCAGTTTTCCAGTAGGTATTTATAGCGTTCCTAAAGACAAGCTAGATGGCGCAGCCGGCACTTTTGGTAAGTAGAGTGTGGTCTCACATCTAGTATTCCCTAATTTATGGAAAAAATGTTCTTCGGTTTTGTAATGATTTACTTTACATAAATGTTTTGACTTTTTTTTTGATAAAATTATTTTAAATATAATATTATTTTAAATTACAGACAGTGACGCGAAAAGAATTATGCGTTTTATCATATTTTATCTATTGTAATATGGGTAAATGAAATTAAACTTTAGCAACATCGCACAATTAAACCACAGAGTACATTAAAATTACCAAAAGCTATGGTAGCGCCATCTCTTGATGATTTAAAAACCAACTGATTATTATACCTACTGGAAAACTGCTCATTAAGCCCTTTAATTTCATACCAAACAGGTCTATATATCTCAAGTTTTTTTTCATTATAGTCAGAGTTTCAGAGAGTCATTCACACGTCATATTGCCTATAACCAGCGGATGATCAAGACGTTTCTAACAATACCACAATTGCCCAGTTCTAATACGGAAAAACAGAAGACATTACAATTTTGTCAATTCGTATTTCTTACATTTTTGTAAAGAAGAATAGTTTCGTCGTCAAATCTTTTATTGGAGTACATCACTATTATGCTTGTAGTAGTATGTTCTAGAAAAATTCAACAATGGCTGTCGCAAATCATTCATAATGTTGGCGCAAATCATTCATAAATGTTGGCACCGTCGGCACGCTGTCAAATTCTCATACTCATTTTCCCAAGTGAGCAATAACTTAAATTTTTTGTCTCTTTTTAGCAGACACAACTGTATATTGGAAAAAAAGAGACAAAGTGATATAATCAAGGTTCAATTCATGTTTGCCTCATATTTGTATAACTAGAATTTCTATATGTTGAACGGGGCCCCCATAAATTTATGCACTTTTGGCAGCGTTAATTAAAGACTATAGTTGCGATTTTATACCATTAATCAAAACAAAACAATGTACATTGTTTTTATATTCGGTTCCTCTCTGTTCCTCTAGATGTTAGACAGTTCATTTTTATAACAAAGTTCTCTGTGATGTTAGACTGTGTTAGACAATTTTATTAGCATCGCTATGTATATATAGTCTGTGCAGCGACGAAACGAATTACGAAACGAACTTGCGATTAGTTGCGATTTGCGAACGTCGCCGTCGTCGTGTTTGCGTTGCGGGTTGCGGGGAGTCGGGGAGTTAAGAGTCAAACAAAACAAATGTCGCTTTTTGTTATTGTTCCTCAGTATTGTTGTCAGTTGATGTTGTGACCAACCACATTCCGATCAGCTGTATCAGTGCGCAGTTTGTTTATTTTAATGTTTACAAGGATAATACACACTACGCAGATCCAATGATTTCTCCGGTCGACATGGTTTGTGCTTTAATTATTTCTTATTTAGCTAACTCATCTATTTATAAACGAATCAATAACAAGGTGGTTTTGTTATGACTATGCTTATGCCTATCGGAATAATTGACTTTACGATATTGTAGGTACTAAACGTTGTAATAAGTGTAATAACGTCTAACATTAAGTAGTACATCCGTAACCCGTACATTGTTTGAGCTTGTGTGGTAAATTTAATTTAGAACATTATTACGGTCAAGTTATTGTGAAATAAATGTACAATTCTTTTAGTCTGAGATGTAGAATTCATTTACTATATATTCACAACAAAAACAGCAATGTGACAATGTCCTTACATATGTGTATAAATAAATATCGTATAAAGTACATAAATATGTGTGTTTAATTGACACGCGTCTTATTAATTTATGGGCATTACATTATGTACTAATGTACCTATACATACTAAGTAGGTACCTTAGTGCCTTTTTTTATAATTGCATAAAAACTTAAAACAGGTTCGAAACAAATTCCGGCCGTCGCGTCGGGGGCGGCCCCGTAAGGTACCACCCCTCTAGGGTTCTATTTGTGGTTCTATGGCGACACCGTGCTTCCCACACCCGAGAGGGCCCTATTAAAACAGTACATGGCTCAGGGTCAGCCGGGATCCGGTACTTAACACCCGATACGGCGTGCGGTTTTAGTCGGCCTGAGTCCGACATAACCAAACCCGACGGGGGTGGTCGGGTGGTATCTGTGGGAATTTCCGCACGAAAAAAAGTTCGTGTCGAAGCCTACGGGCTATGATACTATGGGCGAGGGCAATGAAACGGGTAATGAAGTCGAACCGCAAAGGTTTCCACCAGCCCGACAGCAGTTCTTAACGTGAGGCTCCATCCTTTTAGAGGAGAGCGAATCCTCGTCGTCGTGCCCGAGCTGCACGAGTTGCCCAGCCTGCCTCTACCAGTTCACAGTGATTTTTATAGAGGTTTTCTTCTTCTACACACTCTCTCGCCGTTGTTTCATACATTCATAGTGAAACAGCGGCTCTCTCGAGTCACGAACACGATACACGACTATCCTATTCACCAATTAAGTTACGGCCATAAATGAAAGAATATAAAATACCTACATTATACCTATTATTTCCACAGTTCTAACGAACTCTTTATTTCCTTTGTGACCTTGCAACAACTTTGGAAGATACTAGGGTGAAGTCTCCTAGAATCGGCCACGTCCTAATATCGGCCTTTTCGAGAAAATGAAACATAACTATGAAAATAACCCTAAAATTATGATAGTTTTTATGCAAAAAGCGACTCTATATCCGTACGAATAACATCCCATGTTTTGGTGCGGGTACCTCCACATTTGAACGTTCAGGTGGCAATAGAGCACGCGCAGGTATCGACGTGTGTGATTTGGTGGCAATACCGAGTCAAATCCCGGAGTCGACGCACTGAGTGGGAAAGTATTTGATACCTATGGTATTTTATATTATTTTTTATTAAAGAAAAACAGTCGAAGTACCGTTTAGGTCGTGTGTTTTTAAATTTATTTTTACTTTTTATGAAATAATCGAGGGGTCGAGATTAGGGATCTTTATTTTGGATAAATCTCAATATCGGCCACCTGGTCGATATTGGGGAAATGCATGAAAACACTAAACTGTATGTTTAGCTATTTTATATGTTAGCAGTAACATTAATAAGGTTAAAAATGAAATAGCAGCTCTGTTTGAGCACCAGATCCTAACATCGGCCGCCTAAAAACTTTTTTTGCCAGCTACGGCCGATATCTAGAAAGTCGATGCGTAATAACGGCCACCTTCGTTTGTATAGGGTACTTACTTTCCTACAACCTTCGAACTTTACAATAAACAGGAACGTGGTGCAAAATGAACAAATACTTATGTATTTTAATTTAATCAATAATATAATCATGTCGTCCCAACAAAAAGAGAAACGTTTCAAACCTATGGTTATATGACCATAGGTTTTATGACTCCTATAGGTTCTATGACCCCTATAGGTTCTATGACCCCTACAGGTTCTATGACCATTATAGGTTCTTTGACCCCTATAGGTTCTATGACCCCTATAGGTTCTATGACCCCTATAGGTTCTATGACCCCTATAGTTTCTATGACCGGAGTAGAATAAGAGATGGAGTAAATGCCGTTCAAAAAGCAGGCAGTAATGCAATGCTTCGATATTGTCTAATGTTACCATTGGGGTTGTGGAGTATAGATGGAAGTCGCTTCGCGGAAAATATCGAGGTCAAGTCAAATCCGCAGTTAAGACTGGCAATGCGGACTCCAGAATCCGAGGTGTAAGCTTCGGTTGCGACTGGGCATTAATGATAGGATGAAGTAGAAGAAGAGTAGCCTTTCGACAATACGAAATTCCCAGCACCACTTTACAAGATAGACTTCCTGGAAGAATAGATACAGAGAGAAAGAAAAATCTGGAAAATAGAATATAAAACATAAACCAGTCAAATAAAACAAAACTAGTAGATAAAAGAAGAAGAGTATTAGAATAGAAGAAGAGAATATTAAAGGACAGCGTAACTGACCTCATGATTTACCTTCTCAAAAAGAAAAGGAGAATTTTTTTTGTGGTGGCTGTGAAGTAAAACTAATTAATGATGCCGAAGAAGATGAAGCCAAAAAATATTGAATGTGACATATGCTCCAAACGGCCTTAAAGTATACAGTTGATCGTGGGCAAAATTATATTGATGTGGCTATAGAAGATTTTACTTGCCGTCACTGTTTAGTGCATTTAAATTGAAAAGCCTTCAAAGAAAGTCAAGTTTTCTTTTGACTTTATCTAATAATATATTTTCTTTATAATAATATATTTTGGAAATCTTTATTTGTCTTAAAATTTTTTAATCATTGTGATCATTAGTTTATAATAACAGCAATTACTGTAATTTTTAAGGCTGAGATATAAAGAAAAGACAAATTAATGATAGATAAGCGTTAAAAAAATTATTTGAACCTGAATTGGAATATAAAACGTAATAATTTTTTACTTTACTTAGTTTTATTGACCTAATTCACGTTGGAAAAGGTATGACGATATTAGGGTCACAGGCGGCAGAAATTAGGGTGTTAGAGGCCGATATTAAGGGAAATCGACATACTCGGAAAAAAACATCTATATTTTCAAAAATAACAAAGAATTGGTAATTTTGCGAATGTAGTAATGGAGTTTCAGTATCCCAAGAAAGCAAGAAAGCAAATGCTATAAACCATAAAATTACAATCAATCAAAGGTCAAAAAATGTTGACATGGCCGATAATTGGTGCCACCACCCTATGTGTTTATTGTGTTTCCGTTAGGTAAATGTGACTAGGTAACCGATGAGTCGGCGATGACCGGTATGTATGAGGCGAACTTTCGTCGTTGACGTTGACGATTTACTGTTTGTTGTAAAAATAGCAGCAGTTCGCATAGATACAGTTAGCAACATAACGCCATTAATGCCTTATACCGTTGCTTCAACCACAAATTTTTTGGACGATATCCGCATACTTACCTACTTCCTATCTTTCTTATTTTTGGCAAACGCAACCCAAGCTCCTAAGCTGTATAAGCACAGATTACCTAATATCTATTTGAATCCTAGCAGTTGTCCACGGCTCACTCTCGTAAAATTCTAACCACGCTCTCGTGATCTACAGGAAGGAACCTATTCCCGAGATAAAAGCCCTATGCGATGCGCTATTCCTATTCCAGGTTATAAGCAATCACTATCTCGATGTCAAATTGCATTCGTGCAGCCGTTTTTGCATGAAAATGTGTACATTCATACCTATATCCAAACAAACTTCAGCGTTTATAATATTAGCGTGATGATGATATACATAAATACCATGTATGCCTGAGTTTAATGTCGTCTTCGCATTCGAAGCTTTCACTGGGGTCCGCTTTACCGCGATAACTGCGGATTTGGCTGAACACCGCGGGTCGGCTCGTTCGGCGAAGCGCGTATCTCTCCCAGTAATACTTACTGATATCGGATATAGATATACCAGGGCCGGATCTATTGGGGCAAGCCGAGGCACGTGCCCCGGGCGGCAGCATCAGGGGGCGGCAAAATCAAACTTTGCAGATGAAAGGCCGTCCCCTTAGGGGCGGCCTTGCCTTATGTTAAGCAGCAAGCTGCGCCCCTGGACCTCGTTGACTCGATGTCTCCACCAGTGCTATTCAGAGGAGTTGATTCCCTGTTCCCAGCGCTTGTAAGGCTTCAGGGTGCATCTCCGAAGTTTGGTCTCCAAATTGCTGTATTAGTAGTGAAAGCTCCACCTGGACATCATGGTGGAATAGAAGGAACGACTTGGGCGACCGAGCGCAGGGCAAGCCGTGTTATCGGCGGTGAGACCCATCATGGAGGACTGGCTAAAGAAGCGACACGGACGGAGCCTGCTGTACCGGGTGATGCAGGTGATCTCCAAGAGAGGGAGTTTCGTGGACCACCTGTTTCGGCTCAGATAGGAGTCCACGTCTGTATATCGTCTCTCGTCACTGTGTTGCGAGCGAAGACTCAAGGCTCACGCTGGCGGGGTAGCCGGTGTGGAAGGCGCTGACACGGGCCCTCAGAGAAGGAGTCTTTTCGCTCAACGCTTTGCTCCCACCGCGCTGGGGCAGAGCGGTAGAGCGCACGGCGCGACGTGCCGCCCAAGAAAAGATGGGTTATACTTTTGACTCAAAATAAAATCCTATCGGATGGACGACACCCCCCCCCCCCCCCCCCCTGCACCGCCGGTATCCAAGGGAATTTACGCACGGAAAAAAGGGGCAGGCAAAGCATTTTCAGTTTTTGCCCCGCCTAAAAAAAATTGAAGATCCGGGGCTGAGATATACAGGAGTGTGTTGACCTAAAAGCCACAACTAAAACAGAGCATATTATTACGTTCTGCGATCTCGGCGGTCTATTTAGTTCTACAACCATAGCGCTTGAAGGCGCCCCCCCTATAACTACCAAACTTGTTCCGACTTTTGTAAAACGGATTGTGGCAGGTTAGGGCAACTACGTGTGACTCATGAGCTCGTGACTCCTTCCACGCAGTAGGAGAAAAATCTATCATCCAAAGCAAGCCGGATCAACAGCACGATCCAGCCTGCCTGCTTTCCTACATGGCTTGGCGATCTGACTTATAGGTCAGATCGCCAAGCCAAGCACGAATGCGACGGATGAAAGATGACTGCATGCCAATCATAGAAAAATTACGAGAAAATCGCTTCTCTCGGTTCGGGCATGTAATAATTCTAACCTAACCCGTGACCGGGTCAAGTTTACGGGTCACATTCGGAATAAGGGGCAACGGCACAAGTATGGGAGTGGACGGTTACAAAAAGTTAGAAGGAAGAAGAGAAGTTACGAATGAATAAAGACCTAAGAAGTGAAAGATGAATATGGCTGGCAAGAGAGTATAATGTCGTGTCGTGACGACTGCAAGCATAGATGAAAAGTAAAAGCACACTTGCTGTGGCACCTACCTCATCTGGTTTCGTAGACGGCCGAAGGGAAATAATTATAGGTATTGGGATAAAGCTAAGGGCAGGAGGATGACGTGTAAGTATAATAGTGTTTTTTGTAATCTACCGAATGCCTACCGAGGCATATCTTCCCCGTTACTCTACAAACGTGGCGAGGACTAGTCCGCGCTGTATACAGTGAGGCGTGCGTGTGTGTGTGTGTGCAGGTGGCGCGGCTGGGCGTGCGCGGGCGGCTGCTGCCGTTCTTCAAGTGCGTGTGCGTGTACTTCGTGGCGCTGGGCGAGGGCGCGCCGTCGCCGGGCGCCGTGGCCGCCAAGTGCGCGCCCGTGCTGTGCCTGCTGCTCGTGGTGGCGCTGCACGCCGCCGCGCTGCCGCCGCACAAGTCAGTGGCGCCTCGCCCACCAGCCCCACTAGAACCAGCACCCCCTTACCACTTAGGTGGCAGACAAGCACACGGCCCACCTGATGGAAAGTGGTTACCGTGGCATATGGACGTATGCAACATCGGGGACGTCACACTCGTGCTGCCGACCCTGAAGAAACCTTCTAATGCCCTTCTTGAAGAACCCCATATTGTAGTCGCTTGGGAAAACCATCGCGAGGAGTTCATTCCACAGCTTGAGTGTGCGAGAGATTCTTTTCCACTTTTAGCCACTAGGAGGGATATTTTGATATTTTACTTCTACATAATTTCTTCTAAGATAAGGTAGTTTACAAGTAGTTATTTTTTTTATTGTTAGTACCCTAATAACCATCCTCAATATTGCATTGGTACTGACATTAACAATAGAACTTCATTAAAATCAGCCTCAGAACTAAGCTACCTTGCGCTCACCTCCCGGCGCAGGTCATTAACACCGCTGATAAGATACGGCGCCCAATGTGGTGTCTATCTAATCACTTATCGACTACTGGTTGTGATTTAGTACCTACAATGGGCGCTTAAGGCAGGTCGGACACAAGATTAAGATTAATCCATTGTACCGAACCGTGATCTCGATCACAACGATGCGATTGTATTTGTGAACTTTAGATAAACCTCAGAGATCTGAAATTGAAGGAAAAATCTATAACTAAGAATTAAAAAATAAGAAATCTTTTCGAACTTCATTTTGAGGCAGTTCGAGGTCGCGGATTCTGTTCGGAAGCTCGGAAAACAACAAATATGAGTTTTGAGATAACCTTCCGACCGACAGTATGGTTGGTATGGTGACGCCGACGGCAGTCATATCTATTCTGTGGTGATACCTACAGCTGTGGGAAGACGCGAATATCACTCATACGTCTCATACAATATACCTACCTAGGTACACACACCCACCCGGGCTCCTTTACGATATTGGCGGATTTACGATAACCCACACTCAGCGTTGCCTACAGTCCTACACTTCATATCATACTAACAAAGACAAAGACAATGTGTGCTGAAATGTAGCCGAAACGTCGGGTTATATGTAAATATAAATAATACATAAATAAATCGTGATACAATCTATAAAGTAATGACAGAATTAATAGTTTTGATAATAAGAATAAAATCACATTGATCGTCAAAAACAATAGAGTGGGAGAGGTCAACCACTGTCACGCGATAAGTATAATATTTGTGGCGCGGTTGGCGAACTTACCTGCCTTTACCTAATTGGGCAAGAAACACTAGGTGTATACAACTGTAACTCTACTCCTGTCGGTCTGTCTGTCCCGTACACTGTCATGTGCGCGTGAAAAATGGTTTTCTTTCTTTCTTAGTAGGCATATAGGCGTAGGGTATTTTTTTGGGCGATATGCTACTTATTGGTTTAAACTTTGCAATAAAGTTCTCTGTTATTTAACCTGAGAACGGTGCTCGCGCTGCTCGCCCTCGCAGCCGCCGAACCGCACTTAACCGCAGTCATTCTATGAACGTACGTATCTAGAGAGAAAGGTGCTCTGTTTTGTCTGTTGCTGTACGCTCCGGGTCGGCCCCGGAGCGTACAGCAACAGACAAAACAGAGCACCTTTCTCTGTAGATACGTACGTTCATAGAATGACTGCGGTTAAGTGCGGTTCGGCGGCTGCGAGGGCGAGCAGCGCGAGCACCGTTCTCAGGTTAAATAACAGAGAACTTTATTGCAAAGTTTAAACAGCCGCACGCTCGCAGGGCGGGCTACGCGCGGCGCGTGGCGGCGGGGCTGGCGCTGTCGGCGCTGGGCGACGCGCTGCTGGTGTGGCCGCAGTGGTTCGTGGCGGGCATGGCGGCCTTCGCGCTGGCGCACGCGGCCTACCTGGCGGCCTTCGGCTGGCGCCGGCCCGCCTGGCGCCGCGCGCTGGCGCTGTACGCCGCCACGGCCGCCTTCCTGCCGCGCCTGGCGCCGCCGGGCGCGCTGCGCGTGCTGGTGCCCGCGTACTCGGCGCTGCTGGCCACCATGGCGTGGCGCGGCACGGCGCGCGGGCGCGCGGCCGGCGCGGGCGCGCTGATGTTCCTGCTGTCGGACGCGCTGCTCGGCTACAGCCTGTTCGGCGGCCCCCTGCCCTACAAGCAGGTGAGGCTCCTCCTACTGGCGCGGTGTTTGCAACCGATGCTCTGACGAGATTTGCGGTCGTGACGTCGAGGCACACTGAAGCGGTCGAAACGGAGCGTTAATTTCGCTATGCAAAACACGCTGAAGGCGGCTCTCCGCGGTGCGTGATGCGGCGGACGGTCGCGGGTCGCGGGTCACCCGCACCGAGGCGAGAGGCCGTAGTCGCGCGGCTGTCCGTGGTAGTCGGCCGAGCGTGATCAAATCCGCAGCAGCACACACCGTGGCGCCTAGAGATACCGCGTTCCTCCCAGGGCGCGTTACATTTTTTACTCAAAGTACGTTCGGTACGTAGTAGAGATAGATAGCTAAACAATTTTTTTAGATAGCCTCTTTGTTGCGTTTCGAGTGGGAGCAGTGTGCCCTGACATTAATGTGGCTTTCGCTGCTTTGTTTATCTGGTATGGCTTGTGTTGTGACTAGTTGCTGTTGTGACGGCGCAGGTGCTGGTGATGTCCACGTACTACCTGGCGCAGCTGGGCATCGCGCTCAGCGCGCTGGAGGCGCAGCCCGCACTCGACGCGCACTGCCACACCACGCACACGCACAGTACCGGCGGACACAGCTGCAGCGATACTAAATGAGAAATAATACCGTCATTTATCAATCAACTGCACAGTGAACATAGTTTGAGTAGGCAACCATTGTACTAGAAGTATTCATATCCCGAGTAGGTTCCTACCTATAGCAACTATCCCCTTGCTCACTAATATCACGGTGAATCACTGTGCTAATGTATTTAGAACCTTGCACACTCATTTCTATGCCTGGTACGAGGTACAGGCTATGGAACTCGGGTAGGTTACGTAATATTAAGAATTGTGGCTTTCGTCATAAATCAAACGAGCCCCGCGCCTCGCTCTTCCCCTAGCTTGTAAGGAAAGCGCCGCGGAGCCCCGTGGGGCTGCGGCGGCGCTGTAGTTCTAAGTAGTAGATATTATGTATTTTGTTACGACGGACGGACGTTGGTAGACAGTATATTTTGTAAGCGTTTACAAGTGGTCGTCGCGTCGGTGACACGACTCCGTCGCCCGTCTCTTAACATTTACAATTAAGAGTAGAACGCGCGACGATATCATTGTTATATTTATGTTGAACACACTAGCAGCTATTGAGCTGATGTGTATCATGTGTAATATTCTTGTATAAAACAGTCGACCATGCACCCTCAGCCTCAGCCCGCACGTTTCTCACTCCGTAGCTGCCGCACTGCCAAGTGCCAAGCGCGACAGCTACGCGGACAGAAACGTTCGCAGCGGTCGGTCGAGCTCGGGCCGTGGCTCTGAGTGACGAGCGGCATCAGTCGCGAAGTCATACGGGCATTAGTTACTTTACTAGGAAACACCTAAATATAGGTACTGCCGAGATGGCGCTGTGCTGGCGCGTCGCGTCCATGTATTACACGTGGTACACACATTGATACAACTGGTTGTACCACAGGGCTTTTTTCCTCGTCGCGTCCTCTCCTCGCTGTGTACCTACGAGCACGCCGCACACGGCTACTGCCCAGCGCCCACTGCTCAGTGCAGTCTTTTTAAATTTACTCGTAATTAATACTTACTCATAATTAATTCGCCTCCAGCTACATTCAGGTAGCTATCGGTCATCTCCTTTTTGCTTAATCTCCATGACCTAGGCGCACTCGAGTGCCACCTGCCGATGCCGTGTCGTAAGCGACACGCCAGGTCATCTTTAGGCGGGTCGTGTTGTTTATTTGTAACCCTAGTAGTGCACAAACAAGATGAGAGTCACTTACGTTATTAGTAAGAGCCACGCCACGGGTCGGACCGTTGCGAAATATACCCACAATACCTACACGATACCTATGTCATCGATATATATATATTATTATTGTTACTAAGTGACTTTAATAGTGTATGGGTTTAACGTGGCATAGGTATTATTTAAGGAGTTAACGACAGCGGCCTTCACGCGTCGCTGGTCGCCGCCACGCGACGACGGCGAACGGAAGGCAACTGACTGTATCAATCACAACTTGTGATTGATACAGTTGCCTTGTGAATCTTGTGATGCACAAGATTCACAAGGCTAGTATGTAGGGTAGGCAGTGTAGGCACCTGCCTACCGATACTATTGATTTTTTTTTTCAATCAAAAATCAAACCGATGGGTACTATCTATTGATAAAGATAATATACACACCGTGTGCGTCGGCTGTAATTATAAAATAGAAATCTAATATATTAAAGTACGCGGCTCGGTGGTCAAGCTGACACGCGTGCTCGGGTCCTGGGGGTCCATGGGACAGCTCATGTTGATTTTTATTCCAGTGATAGGTTCCTGTAGGAGAAGAATCTGATTTTAAATGTAGTCTTCGAACGAAGTAGCGACTGACGGTTCACTCAGATTACTTTAGTATATCAGTGAACTACACTGATATACTAAAGTAACAGGAGAACGAATTTGGCATGAGGCTGAATAAGGCACCTACCTACCTGTAGTAGTTGTATAGCATACTTAGATAGAGAGACGCGGTCCGACGAATCAGTCGCTGTGATATCAATATTGTTTCGGGAATATTTTTATAGCTGTGTATTATTGTAGTACGTAGGCATATTATAATGTTATCTAATTAAGTCAAACTATCTCATATTGTTACATTTGCACGATTTGTACATAACGTGTAGCAGTAGACCTGCGGGTCAGCGAGTGGTGGCGAGTAGCGACCAGTAGCGACTAGCGAGTAGCGAGTGCACGCCGGGGACTCGCGTGTCGCGTGACGCACAGTCGACAAAGGAGATACGGTTGCATTGCATACCTTTACATACTACTTATAATGAAAAAGTGTATACTTATTAAGTGAAGGCGTATACGTGTCTAATTTTTTTTTTTTTTATTTATTTAACTTCATGCACAAAAAACAATCTAACTTGATAAGTGTGTATAAGTACGTACATACATATTAACACCCGTATTCACAAACAATACTTCGCTATGCGTACTACCAAAACTGTGCAAAGAACGACAAATTCTCAGCGCGTTCGTTTTGGCAAGCCTTTTTATTCATAGACAACACTTAAGTAATACTTCGTTGAGGGAACGCACTGCGTTAGATACTGCTCCGTGATGTTTGTGAATTAATTTTACCAGCCCTATGCGCTCGAGCACACTATGAGACCTCACAGTATCGTTTGTGAATACGGGTGTAAGTAAACATTTTCATATAGTTGTTAGTGCAACCGTATCTCCTTTGTGGACTGTACGTACTTGACGTCTTGAAATCGACTCGACTGACGCACTATTGCATTGTGTACATGTATAATGTATATATTTTTATTTGTACAGTGTATCTCCCTCTCGTTTAGTGCATTCAGTGCAATCAGTGCATCGTTCCAGTTTCATCGCTCGAGTGGCCGCGGTCGGCTCTCTTTAGATTACATTTGTTTATTGGACATACGTACAGACGTACACTATACAGTGACGTCTATATTATTATGTACTATTTTGTGATGGGTTATACGTTGTAATTAGCTAGTTATACAATCGTACGTTTGCGATACAAATATAATAAACGATCTGAACTTGTGACCGTAGTTTTGTTTAGCTCCGCACCGAATGACAACACGAGAGTGTGTAAAAATATTTATTGTAATATACTTATATAAACTTAATTACTGTGTACAATAACTTAACAAAGAGTGTGTACTGTAGAGTACACGGCGAGCCAACACAGGCGAGGCCGGGCGGCGCGCTAGGCTCGCCCGGCGCCCGGTGGTTGGTGCAACAATTGTCTCATTTTATTTTAAATTGGTTATCAATGAATATGAACTTGTTGTCTGACGTCGAGTGTTACATAACTATAAAGCGTAGCTGTAGGAATGAGGCCTAATCATGTACCTATATTGTTTACATAATTAGGCCTCATTCATTGTTTACATAATTATAATTTTGTATATTGCACGATTAAGGGACACGTATGAATATGACTTCACGATGTTTGTAGAACACATTCATTAAATATTCCATTGAATAATAATATATTTATAGTTTCACGCACAGCGTATGGCCCCGACCTGCTGCGAATTTACTAACAGAACAGCGATATCAAACTGATTTAACTGATCGATTAATACATTTTGTTATAACTCTCAAAGAGATATTGGTAGCAAAAAGGCGTACAACGAACTTAGGTCCGCATTCTAGATTAGTACTCGGTTCTGAATCTCGATATATCTGAGGACAAATTGTATAGACAATCTGTTAATTTGCCATACGCCGTGTCCTCGGATAAATTGAGATTCAAGACGAGTGTCGTTCTAGAAAACGGTCCTTACACTGTATAGCTATCGGCAAACTTCGCGAAAGACGTCAAAAAGTTCGCGTCTGCGTACTAGCTGGCCAAGCAAACAACCAACAAAAGGATTGATCAGCTACGACGCGAGCCTTTTGAGGTCACGAGTAGTTCAATGTAATGTATGATCGGAGGCTGGCGAGACACCTCCACAGTACAGACTACACCCGCAGCGTGAGTACATCGTCACGAAGTGGTCAGTCACGTGCAACTAAACGTCGGCAGCGGAGCGCAGCAGTAGTATAACTCCGGACACGTATCTTGCACCTAAATCGCAAGACAAACGAGGCTCTGGCGCCCGCGGATTGCTTGGTAATAATCTGTGCTTGGTGAATTTGAGTTCGTCCACCGCAGTAGCACCCCGTGCTATCCTCAAAAGACGTCCAAGAAATGTGTACTGCGTGTATAGGACACATTTTAGGTCCAAGATACGTGTCCGGAGTGATAGTACTGTAAGCATTTCGCAGTAAAGCTGTGTAGCAAGGCCTCCTGGTGGTGGTGGTGGCGCTACTCGCGGCGCAGGTTGTCGAGGCGCGCCTGCAGCTCGGCGTCGGCGTCGGACGGGCCCGCGCCGCCGCCGCCCGCCGCCGCCGCCGCTGCCTGCGGGGCCTTCGCCGCTGCGGACACAACAACATACGTTATTACTAGACTGACTTGACTATTGGTAACCTAGAAACGAGTAGACGACGAAGCATGAATAGACATATATTTATCCCTTTCACACTAGTTGCGAGCTTGACGGATAAACGGTTTCCTAGAAATGGCGATATGACGATTAGGTTGACGTATCGTCACGTCAGCCTTTAGGGGTCCATTACACGCTTATGCAAGCGTCATGCATCATGCCGTCAATCATGAATATTATTGATCAATCGCCTCAATCGGTTATTAGACGTTATGTTATTGGTCAATCATGGCGTGATTGATGGTTAAACCATGGCAAAACCTACCGTGTAATGGACCCCTTAGACGAAACATAAGACCGTGACTATTAGGTAATCCGTGACCGTGATCCTATGTTGAATTGGGGCGGATTTTCGCGTCAACTACGCATCTATGTTATTGCAAGTAACAATTTATATCATTATTACGACTACTATGCTACATGTAGTGAATACTAGGTACATGTAGCATCCTTTGTTTGATATTTATCACAATTATTGTGAACTCACGAAATTTCCTTTGGCTCCGATAAGTTATCTACATGTTTATCATTTGACAGTTTGTCTTTCTAACTCTAACAATCTGTTAACATTGGCAAAATTGTGGTGCTCTTGAAATTGAAGTTGTAAGAACTCTGTACTTCTAAGTACTAAGTAATGGCATTAAGTCCGTCTTTGTACATCTATGTTTATTTATGCAAAATAAATAAATAACTGTATATTGAATGTGCTCCCTCGCTCAGTGCGGACGGCGCTTACCACTGAGCGTGAACGGTGCACCTACCGGCCCTGTCCGAGTGCTCCAGGTGCCTTCATAGTCTGGCGGGAATTTAGACCCATGCCTAACAACGATTTATCTCAGTTAGAGTGGCTAAAGAGAATACTAATCATTTAGGCAACCAGGAGTCTTGGTCCAGGACTATTTAAAAAATGTGTAGCGCTCCTCAGCTGATGAACCGCGGGCACGGCACGCGACCACAATTCCGGGAATGCCTTCAGCTTACCATTAGGCGAGGCGAAGTCAAATTGGCGTGTCCTATACCTATGTATAAAAAAAACAGAGTGCGTATGTACTGACCGGGCACGGAGAGCGAGCCGGTGGCCTGCGGCAGGCCCGACAGCGTGTCGTTGAGCTGCAGCCCCAGCTCGTCCAGGATCTGCGACACCACCACGTCGCTGCAACACAAACACGCACGCTGTACTGTACCCTTTATACGGTACATGGCCAGCTGTCACTATGTTACACCAAACCCATGGAATAGCCATTCAATTCACTAAATGACACACTGTGTAACTGAAAATCCGCAATTTGGTTAATTTAACCAAGTTTTACTGAATGCCAGTCAAGTGTAACACATAATAATAAACACACGCGTACATATTAATTCATCATCAAATTGATACGCTCTAGTTTACGCTTGAATACTTATTCATCAAATAAGTATTCAAGCGTAAACTAGATACCAGCATTTTAGCATTAGATATTTGCTATCTAATGCTAGGACAGAAATGTCCTATCATCCATACTAATATTATAAATGCGAAAGTAACTCCGTCTGTGTCTATTACGCTTTCACGCCTAAACCACTAAACCGATTTTGATGAAATCTGGTATAGGGGTAGATTAGACCTTGAGAAAGGACACAGGCTATGTTTGGTCGCGATAACCGACATCCACGCGGGCGGAGCCGCGGGCAAAAGCTAGTAGTCCATAAGCACGAGAGAAGCAGCGCTCACCTCTCCTCCTCGTCGTCGTCGCCCTCCATGGCCTCGTCGATGGAGTCGTTCATCATCTCCTCCTTCATGTCCATTATCTCCGACTGCTTCTCGAACTCCTGCGCGCGGAAGGTGGGGCGCAGTTTAGTACATTATTATAGCGATAACTTAACAGCCCACTCGAGTGTACCTCTAGAGCTACTAAAATACGGGTATACGGTAATTTCGGTAGCTTTTGATAGCCTTAGCACTTGGGCGTCAACAGGTTATGCTTATGACATTACAATATAGCAAAAGGAAAACGTAAAAAGTTGATATTATCTATTTTGGAAACGACTTGAAAGTAAAGCTCGAAAGAAAGAGCTTGCAACTCGTTGTGGGTATAGCGGCAAGTAGCGGTGGTACCTGCAAGATCTTCTGTATCTGCGGCATGTTGAGCTGGCGGTTCATGGTGGCCATGGCGCGCGTGACGCCGCGCATGGCCTGCGCCATGGTGCTCTGCGACTTCAGCGTCTGGATTTTCAGCGCCACGGCCTGGATGTTGGCCTTCATCAGCATGAACTTGCGCACGTAGCGCCGCGTGCGCACCAGGTCCTTCGCCATTATCTTCACGGCATCCTGTACACACGGGTGTAGGTAGGACTAGCTCGACATTGTGTATTACACTAATACTCCATATGAAGTGGGACATCATTATATCTGCTGCTTTGAACTCATAGAAAAAATAATAAAAGATTATAAAATTATTAAAGTGATGCTCCATTAGAAACAAGTTTATTTCAATGTGTAAGTGTCATACTTGTTATGTTACTAGTGACAATAAATAATTATCTGTAAATGACTACAGTGCTGTGCTTTTTTTTTTATCGTGCGAAAAATCCCTACAAATACCTCCCACACCAAAGCCAGAGGGGGAAGTTTTGTCAGACTTGAACTGACTAAAACGCACGCCGTCTGTGTGGGCCGTCGGTTGCCAGAGGTGAGAATATCGTAAACATATCTCTAGCCGACCCGGGGCTTTATCTATCGATCTGGCCCTCTTCCGATGTAGGGACCACGGAGTCCCCAACTCGCCCCCAACAGTGCTGTGCTACTGACCATCTGGCCCTCTTTGGCGAGCTTCTTGATGTCGGCGATGACCTTCTTCTCTTGCTGCTCCATCTTCATACGCTCGCGGTCCAGGTCGCGCATGGCCTTGTTGAGCGCGCGCTGGTTCTTGCGCAGCATCTCCTCGGGCGTCATGCGGTGACCAAATAACCACTCCATCTTAAGTTTGTGTTGTAACCTGAAATTGGATTGCAATAATGTTAACAGAATAACAATTGCAAAACTACATCATTTGTAAACTAAAATATTATTTGTATGTTTTCTCATGGCTCACAAGTTCACATCTGACTTTATGTCATCTGATGGAAATATGTGTGAAATACAAAACCATAAAAACAAAACCATTATTCTAGATATTAAAGCAGCTGTAATGGTCATCCATTGTTTGACAAACTCAACAGCTCGTGCACCAAATAGTGAATCTAAGAAAATATGGGTGTCGGTAGAGAATACCAAAAGTACACTTTTTTTATTTATACCACTTAGGGCGCAAGAAAGCACACGGCCCACCTGATGGACAGTGGTTACCATGGTCTATGGGTCCCAGGGAGTCGCACTTGTGCTTCTGACACACTCGACTTTCTTCTGACTCAAAACTGATTATTTGCACTATTGGAGACTTTTCCCTCAAACCCAGGTACAATACCAAGACTGCTGATGCCAGACTCTGTGAAGGGCTTCAGCAAAGTTAAAACTAATCATTCACAGACCACAGTTCACTTTACTTATTCATAGCCTTGCCTCATGTGAATGTCAGCTGGCCTCTAGTATCAGCTAGTGAATGGTCATTGTGTCATTTGGTAATTATTTGTGTTAATTAATAATCTGACATAAGAACAATCAATCCTTGCCAGTTGTGTTCTTAGTATTTTAGGTCTTAAAATACGGATAGGCACTATTAGCCCTACCCAATACATAGATCATACATAACAGTTGGTGAACTTCACTAACAATTACATCACCTCCAGGTTATACCAACACTAGTTGCAGAGCAGTGCTGCAATTCTAATTAGGAAATATCAATAATCATGGAAAGCCTAAAAAACAGAGTGCCCGCAGGGAGGGGCTTCTGGTTATGCTTATGTTTATTTGATTCAATCCACAAAATAATGAATTATCAACTGTGCACAATTATTGATAGCGTATATATAATTATAATCTCCAAGATGTAGAGATAATATAGAGATTGTATGCAAATGTCAGAAATGTTACACAGATCTTTTTCCTCACGTTCTTCATTTACAATAGGCCTAAAATAAGTCCTAATAGAAACATGCTTAACTTTCACCTGGTAGAGTGGATCAGGGACTAGCGATAGTTCAATAACAGCAGGTGACAACTATTTGGAGTGATGATTCACCATCCCCGGACTGAGATCACCCGCACCGTAATTGAATTTGTTTGCACTATGAATTAATATTAAAGCAAAATCTGTTGGGACCAGCTCCACAAATGTTTGAATTACTTCGTAAAACAACACAAATTACGTGATTTATTATATTGTTTACGTTTACACAAATGAATTATGAAATAAACAGCAGCTCTCATCAAAACTTGTCAATGTCAATTAATTGTCTGTCAATTCCTGTCATTACTGTCAGTTTTTTTGGATTTTATTGCTTTATGACTTGGTTACCAAGACCTTTTAGGTCATGGATGGAAGGAAGAAGGAGAGACAAAAAAGACTTTCGAGGTGTATAATGAAGCTGAAAGGTTTCTTTCTGAAACTGGAACACAGCCCCTCTACTTAATGCAAGGGGTTATAGATATCCTATTGTGGTATGACTGAACTCTATCTTATCTCAAAGACAATGAGGATCATTCACGTTTTTAGCTGAGTACGCAGATTTATAATGATTAAAAAAACAATAAACACTGTGAAAAAATTATTTCAATCCGATCAAAAATGACGAAGATACAGCAATTTTAATGCAGTAATCTCAAAAACGCTCGCCGCCGCGCCAAAATACTGTGTGACGTCATCTGTTATGACAGCGCGCTCCGCCGCTATGGAGAGTATGAAGACTTAGGGCTCTTTTGGGTTAAGAGTCCATAGCTGTTTTATTTCGTAACGTATAATTTTGAAATTTTGTACGGATTTTAAGTAATTTACAAAGCTTCTAATAATATAGTTTTTGTGCTATTTACTTCAATATTTTTTTTAATAAAAATAACTATATCCATACCTACTTATAATAATATTATGAAACTGAAGAGTTTGTTTGTTTGAACGCGCTAATCTCAGGAACTACCGGTTCGAATTGAAAAGCTCTTTTTCTGTTGAATAGTCCATTTATCGATGAAGGTTATAGGCTATATAACATCACGCTACTACAAAAGGGAGCGGAGCAGTGTTCATAAATGTCAACAAATCCGGCAGACTTCCATACATCTATGTTAACATAGTAATAAAGAGGGAAGATTTGTATTTTTGTATTCGATTAAACTCAAAAACTACTAGACCGATTTCGAAAATTCTTTTACCATTAGAAAGCTGCATTATCACTGACTAAAATAGACTTTATTTTATTTTCAAACAAATTAGGAATCCTTACTAAAACTTCAATAATGAAATCCAAGATGTAAAAAAATTACTTAAAATATTTCTTACATCGCGTGCGCTGCGAAAACTATTGATGATAGAATAAGATAATGTACTGCGGAAATATATAACTTAAAAAGGTCTACATAAAAGTCCGCGATAGCATATGCCTATCTCCTAAGAAAAACCCACAGCAATCATTTTTATCTTTTAAAAATTACAAAATAATGTGTCATTATCGAAGCTATTTTTAACAATACAGTATCATGTACAATGAAGAACTTCAGCGTTAGGTAAGCGTAAGAGCGGGAAACGTGCGGTGCGGTGTGATGCGAGCGCTCAGGAGGGCGTTCGGCAGCCCTCTGCCAGTTTGTGTCGTCGACGACTCACCGAGCGGTAGGTGTATAGCGCGCGCGCGGCCTTGAGCGAGTGACGGAGGCCTGACGCAACGCAGTCCACTGAGTAGTGTATAGACTGGAACGTTTGTCATTGTTTCGGTGGTAATAATGCCACCATTCAAATATTGTATTGTGCCAAAATGCAAGAATACAAGTGTTACTAAGCCTAATAAGCCTCTCTCGGAACATAAAAAACTGTTTTTTTTAATGTTCCGAGAGATGCAAAGATAAGAAAATAAAATCGGCCAAGTGCGAGTCGGACTCGCCCATGAAGGGTTCCGTAGTAGCAAAGGCGAAATTGCGGTTTATGACGTATTAAAAAAAAACTACTGACTGGATCTCGCTCGAACCAATTTTTAGTTGTAGTTTTCATGGCAATTTACATCATATATTTTTTTTAGATTTATCATTCTCTTAGTTTAGAAGTTAGAGGGGGGGGGGGGGAGGGACACACGTTTTTCCACTTTTGCGCAAACTGTTCAGTTTAGAAAAAAATTATGTTAGAAACCTCAATAGCATTTTTGAAGACCTATCTATAGATAACCCACACGTATGGGTTTGATGAAAAAAAAAAAAAAAATTGAGTTTCAGTTCTAAGTATGGGGACCCCCAAAATTTGATGTTTTTTTTTTTATTTTTGTGTGAAATTCTTAATGCGGTTCACAGAATACATCTTCTTACCAAGTTTCAACAACATAGGCCTTATAGTTTCGGAGAAAAGTGGCTGTGACATACGGACGGACAGACAGACAGACGGACGGACAGACATGACGAATCTATAAGGGTTCCGTTTTTTGCCATTTGGCTACGGAACCCTAAAAATAGGTTAAAGTAATGAGAAGAGATGATAAAACTCTTCTTTCAAGCGAAAGTGTTTTACATTGTTGCGAAGATCATTTTGTCGTAAGTAGGTATTGTGTACCTATTACTATTAGAACTATCGAGATATTTACCATGTATTGTTTGGAGCTTCCAATAATAGTAATGTGAAAGGCCATGAAAGTTTAAATACCTATATTGCGTACCTACCTATGTCTATACATGATAACAAAATTCAGTCTAGAGATTATCCTGCAGGCGTATACTATATACCTACCTATTATACCTAGTTACAGACTTGCACCACTACGAATAATAAGTCTCCTAAATACTTTTGAAGTGGTCATGACGGCATCGGCAATACCTACTTAAGTACTTCATTTTATTAGAAAACTTAATACCTTTTCTGAACCTGTATTATACTAGCTTCAGTTATTTCACGTCATTCTAACGTGGTTTATTACTCGCTTGACAACACAGTAGGTACAACTTTCGACAGAACATCATAAGGTAGGTAAATAAGTACAAGCGTTAGGACGAACTACGTATATTATAAAGTATTTTAAAAACAAACTGTATTTGAATAATCACCAAAGAACTTAAAACACAAATAAAGTACTAAGAAAAACCAATAAAACGCAAGCACTACTAGTCGATCCACGAAAGAATTTATACTGACTGACTGGCGACTGCGCTAGTCGGGACGCGTTCATAACAGATGACGTCATCGTCTAAATCGCAGTGTAAGCGGGCGTTTTTAAGTACTCGTTAAGAAATCCCTAATAGCTTCGTCATTTCTTGACGGATTTTGATTATTTAAAAAATAGGATACTCAGAAAGATATAGCGCACCTGGTATACTGATTAAAAATACAATATTCCATTATGTGATTCATCCTCATTCGAGATCGTGTGTGTAGAGTTCAGTGTATAGTATGTATGGGGTCCATTACACGCTAGATTTTGCCATGGTTTAACCATCAATCACGCCGTGATTGACCAATAACATAACGTCTAATAACCGATTGACCAATAATATTCATGATTGACGGCATGATGCATGACGCTTGCATGAGCGTGTAATGGACCCCTATGATATGACAAGGCAGTATGGCGGTTACATCTTAGCCTGTTCCAAAAGGAAAAAAAAAAACCAATGACTGAATGACACTAATGACGTTTGTTTGACGTTTTAGTTTCGACGTTTAGCCTGTTCCTGTTTAGCGCGCAAAGTAAATTAAGTAAAATATTGGAAATCAGAAATCATTACATTACAGTTTTATTTCGTTTTTATGAATTCGTAGTACCATTACCATGAGTGAAGATGATATTACTATTATGGAAGTGGACGAAGCGCCACCGAAGATTACTAAATCGAGTGCTGGCCCGAGCGGTACAAATAAACCCGTGTCCCATTTACCTTGGATAGAGAAGTACCGGCCGGTCACTTTTAGTGATATCGTGGGCAATGAGGATACGGTGTCACGATTGGCGGTGTTCGCGCGCACGGGCAACGCGCCCAACATTATCATCGCCGGGCCGCCCGGCGTCGGCAAGACCACCACGATCCTCTGCCTGGCGCGCGCCCTCCTGGGCACTGCTTTCCGTGACGCTGTCCTCGAGCTCAACGCGTCCAACGACCGCGGCATTGACATTGTACGCAACAAAATTAAGATGTTCGCGCAGCAGAAGGTAACATTTTCTTTTTATTAGAGCCAATTCTGCAATGATTCTCATGATTATGATTATTTGACGGATGGAACTAGTTTTTTGCCCTAGCTTTGTGACATAGCACAATGATCATGTGATTCTCAAATCTGGCTTGGTGATCAAGACCTCTCCCATTTGGCATACCTAGTTTGTTTAGTTGTGATCTTTGTATAAGGAGATTAATATTATTATGCTCATTGACTTTATTTGTCCGTTCTTTTCTGTGGACCATCTCAGGTCAGGCATAATTTAATGATCCTCATAGTGAGCATGAGCAATGTATTACTTAATAATAATAAAACTGTGTTGTAGTTATAACATTTTGCTGTAACTATAACAGCTAAGGTATCTACCCTTACTGTCCCGTCTCAAAATTATATCCTGTAATATTAACTTTTCATTTAATATTCAAGTAGGTCAAAATTTGATGTTGTTCATTAAAAGTAGTTACCTACTAGAATCCACAACTATAAAAGCAAGACCAATACATTATTACTGAATTGCTTGAAATACTGTGTTATGAGTCCCCAGCGGTGTTGAGATGGTTATTGAGGTCCTCTGGAGAAGACCCAATTACAAATTTGGTTTGATGTAAATTTAATAGCCAACCTAGTACATTTTTTTGTAATCTAAATCATAAACACATTCTCAGGTGACTTTACCCCCTGGACGACATAAAATTGTGATCCTCGATGAGGCAGACAGCATGACAGAGGGGGCTCAGCAGGCGCTGCGCCGCACCATGGAGCTGTACTCGCACACCACGCGCTTCGCCCTCGCGGCCAACAACTCGGAGAAGATCATTGAGCCCATCCAATCGCGCTGCGCCGTGCTGCGCTACTCGCGCCTCACCGACGCGCAGATTCTTGCCAAGGTGCCTATTCATTCATGACGCGTTCTATTTCTATCTATTTAGTAATCATACGAAAGTAAACTGAAAATGGTCACTTCTTACATACAAAATCTATCCACAGGTACTGGAAGTTTGCGAGAAGGAAAATCTATCATACACCGAGGAGGGAGTGTCGGCCGTGGTGTTCACGGCGCAGGGCGACCTGCGCGCGGCGCTCAACAACCTGCAGTCCACGGCGCAGGGCTTCGCGCACGTCAGCAGCGACCACGTGTTCAAGGTGTGCGACGAGCCGCACCCCATGCTGGTGCGGGGCATGCTCGACGCCTGCCTGCGCCAGGACATCCACGAAGCCTACAAGGTCCGCCCCTACTCCCGTATTCCTCGTGATCGAAATATTTTCAAAACGATTCACCTATTAAACTCTCGATGACGTTCAATCGTCCGGCAGGTGATCGCGAAGCTGTGCAAGCTGGGCTACGCGGCGGAGGACATCGTGAGCAACATCTTCCGCGTGTGCAAGACGCTGGAGGCGCCCGAGGCGGCGCGCCTGGCCCTCGTGCGCGAGGTGGGCGTGACGCTGGTGCGCGTGGCGGACGGGCTGGGCTCGCCGCTGCAGCTGGCGGGGCTGCTGGCGCGCTGCTGCCGCGCCGCCGCCACCGCCGCCGTGTAGTGCGCAGTGTTGTGATATGTGACGTTAACTGCTGAGTGTCTGAACACTACTGGGGACTTGCTCCAACGCGAGCAATGGAGGTGGACACATCTTGGATGCTCATGCCGAGAGTTCCGAGCCTGATGTCATTTGTGATTGTTATTCTGTGACACGGATAATTTGCAAGTGGGTCTGCTATCTATTATAGGTTATGTAATAAGGTTGAACAAACCAACAACTGATGGTTGAACTAGATTTAGGTTTTAAACTGTAATCTGTAAGATCGAGGCCCTGGCGGTAGATCTTTAGGAGACCCTTTTTCCGTATGATAATCCCGTGGGATACAAGCGGAGGCGGTTATGTCAGACTGAAACCGCACGCCGACTTAGGTTTTCAAATATTGGGGTTTAATATGCCTAAACCATATCCTTCGCCTACCCTACTAACCCAGACTATTTTGAAACCAGAGATGGCCCTCTCGGATGTAACTTCAGTGTGTCCGGTGTCAATAGTTCAATACGCTCCTACGCGGTGGAGCGTACCTATTGACGCGCGTACATGCGAGGCGAATTTAAATACACAAAAGGGGCACTTGTGCTGTGATGGGTAAGAATTTGGAGCAAAGTGCTTGGTTCAGAAACTCATTTAATTTTTGAAACTTTATGAGATACTGGAAAACTGGAAATAAAAGATACAAATTGTAAGAATACTAATTTATTTATAATACGATCAAAAGAGAGAGTACCCTTATATAAACATTTATTACCACCTTACATTACATATATTATACATTATGAAATACGCATTTCTATAAAAAATATGGTAACGCCGCTACATACGCTCGCGACTTCCGGGGAGGCTCAGCTGGCGGGCGACGCCGCGGCGATCATCTTGTTGTGCTCCGCCATGAGGCTCTGCAACATCACGCCACGCGTCACACTCACGTCACTGACGTCACACGTCACCGGCAGCGTAGTGAGCACGGTACTATGTATACATACGCTAGACACGAGCTAGTCGACGGGTGAAGCGCTAGTATCAAGTCAATCTGTCGCACACACTATAAATACGAAGTCAATATACCTAGCATTGTAATATTTTATTCAAAGGAATTACATAATTAATAATAAAAAATGAGATTCATAATATCTTATTGCGGGTACCTACCCGCAGATAAAAAGTTTGCAATTCATTTGTTACAACTATGCACATGATCGCACATGGCGTGATTCTATTTGAATTTATTCATTAGTTCATTACACTCATTACTATACAGCATTGGATGTACCTGCAGTAGCTGATTCGTAGAGGTAGTACCTAACTAGAGTATCTACATTATGGTCGGGGAAGGGGAGCGGCGAGGTTCAATATCAATTTTGTTTTGCATAGTTATCCATATGGTCCAAATAAGTAAAAGAAACAAATATTATAGTAATCGATAGGTGCCAACGATGACGGCAGCTTCCGGCACTGCCGGCACCAGTGTCGGCTACTGTGTGCTGCTGCATGCGTTGTCAATATTCCTGTGGGCGGTTAAGTACTTCCGGCGGGCGGGTGAGGGCGGCGCTAGTGGATGACGCGCTGCTCGTGGACGGGCACGTCCGCGATCATCTTCTGGTGCTCGTCGCTCAGCGCCTGCGCACACGCACTCGCTCAGTGTCCACAGTGTCCGCCTCACCGCCAGACTGCCGCGTGCAAGCCATGCAGTGACCGTAGGCGCCGACCACCACCGCCACTTCCACTGACATTACGATTCGTTATCGCGAACGAACTCTCAATAGTACCTATACCACTCGTATCTTCAGGATTATCATTGTTAGTATTTAGCTAGAGGTAGCTTTCCACAGAGCGTGTCAGTCTGCTTCGAAGTCTTGACTTGTCTGCGCGTACACCGAGGACATCCTTCGCATGGTACACGGGTGCGGGCTGATTTGTGGCCCTCCGCTGAATCACGCGCCGTGGATAGCCATCTTAAGAAAATCCCTTAATATGTACAGAAGCAACCTTTGCAGCCAATATATATTTACCTATATAAGCTTTAGACTATTGTTATTAGATATTTTAGATTTACCTATTTTTAAAAGACAAAAGTCGCAGAGAGAAACTAGAAGGGCAGATATAAATTGTGACTTAGATACCTATACTTCATTTGGTTAGGTACTTAGGTAAACGTTAATTTTTGATGTGTAAAAGACATTTTATTTAAAAACTCAGTCTATTAGGTAATATTATTCTCTGAATTTAATCGATTTGAATAGATAGCATAATTACTGATTTCCTCGTCCTCCATGCACTCCGAGCATCTGGGATTGGTCGTCACTCCTATTAGTGTAAGGTGCCTGTTCAGTCGGCAGTGGCCTGTGATCACTTCTATGACAAGCCTCATGTTTCCGCTTGCGGCCACTTGTTCTCTTATTAGTCTATCCAATATCTTTTCTATTGTCTTAACCTAGTTTATTTGTTTTTAATAAATAGTCGCTACAAGATTGTTTACCTTTAGTAAAGCACCTAATCAAATGGAGATAGTATGATGCATGCATGCATTTATAGTGAAAGAGGAAAGCCTTTTCGCGTGATCGATGTTGTAGGTATAATATTACAAAATGAGAGTTCATTGCGTCGCGCTTGCAGCGATAATCCCACTGATTACCGAGTGTACACGATGCGCCTAGTGACAGTAGTGACACGGACCGGCGCTCGGTGCAGTCGGTGAGTGGGGAGCTCACCTTGAAGTACTTGACGGTCTTGACGCGCAGCTCGAGCGTGGCGTCCTCGTCGCACACGAACAGCGTCTGCGCGTGCTGCTGGAAGGCCGACACGGTCCACATGTGGTTCACGCCCTCCTCCACCGCCTTGGACAGCGCCAGCGCCTTGTGCGCGCCCGTGATCAGGATCATCACCTGCGGCACACACCACACGCAGTCACACACTCACTCTACACGGTCCACATGTGGTTCACGCCCTCCTCCACCGCCTTGGACAGCGCCAGCGCCTTGTGCGCGCCCGTGATCAGGATCATCACCTGCGGCACACACCACACGCAGTCACACACTCACTCTACACGGTCCACATGTGGTTCACGCCCTCCTCCACCGCCTTGGACAGCGCCAGCGCCTTGTGCGCGCCCGTGATCAGGATCATCACCTGCGGCACACACCACACGCAGTCACACACTCACTCTACACGGTCCACATGTGGTTCACGCCCTCCTCCACCGCCTTGGACAGCGCCAGCGCCTTGTGCGCGCCCGTGATCAGGATCATCACCTGCGGCACACACCACACCCAGTCACACACTCACTCTACACGGTCCACATGTGGTTCACGCCCTCCTCCACCGCCTTGGACAGCGCCAGCGCCTTGTGCGCGCCCGTGATCAGGATCATCACCTGCGGCACACACCACACCCAGTCACACACTCACTCTACACGGTCCACATGTGGTTCACGCCCTCCTCCACCGCCTTGGACAGCGCCAGCGCCTTGTGCGCGCCCGTGATCAGGATCATCACCTGCGGCACACACCACACCCAGTCACACACTCACTCTACACGGTCCACATGTGGTTCACGCCCTCCTCCACCGCCTTGGACAGCGCCAGCGCCTTGTGCGCGCCCGTGATCAGGATCATCACCTGCGGCACACACCACACCCAGTCACACACTCACTCTACACGGTCCACATGTGGTTCACGCCCTCCTCCACCGCCTTGGACAGCGCCAGCGCCTTGTGCGCGCCCGTGATCAGGATCATCACCTGCGGCACACACCACACGCAGTCACACACTCACTCTACACGGTCCACATGTGGTTCACGCCCTCCTCCACCGCCTTGGACAGCGCCAGCGCCTTGTGCGCGCCCGTGATCAGGATCATCACCTGCGGCACACACCACACCCAGTCACACACTCACTCTACACGGTCCACATGTGGTTCACGCCCTCCTCCACCGCCTTGGACAGCGCCAGCGCCTTGTGCGCGCCCGTGATCAGGATCATCACCTGCGGCACACACCACACCCAGTCACACACTCACTCTACACGGTCCACATGTGGTTCACGCCCTCCTCCACCGCCTTGGACAGCGCCAGCGCCTTGTGCGCGCCCGTGATCAGGATCATCACCTGCGGCACACACCACACCCAGTCACACACTCACTCTACACGGTCCACATGTGGTTCACGCCCTCCTCCACCGCCTTGGACAGCGCCAGCGCCTTGTGCGCGCCCGTGATCAGGATCATCACCTGCGGCACACACCACACCCAGTCACACACTCACTCTACACGGTCCACATGTGGTTCACGCCCTCCTCCACCGCCTTGGACAGCGCCAGCGCCTTGTGCGCGCCCGTGATCAGGATCATCACCTGCGGCACACACCACACCCAGTCACACACTCACTCTACACGGTCCACATGTGGTTCACGCCCTCCTCCACCGCCTTGGACAGCGCCAGCGCCTTGTGCGCGCCCGTGATCAGGATCATCACCTGCGGCACACACCACACCCAGTCACACACTCACTCTACACGGTCCACATGTGGTTCACGCCCTCCTCCACCGCCTTGGACAGCGCCAGCGCCTTGTGCGCGCCCGTGATCAGGATCATCACCTGCGGCACACACCACACCCAGTCACACACTCACTCTACACGGTCCACATGTGGTTCACGCCCTCCTCCACCGCCTTGGACAGCGTGATCAGGCTCATCACCTGCCGGCGCACACCATTCACTCACACGATACTCCTTTACACTTACGCACTAGTCTGTTCTTACTTACCTACTCGCTTACTAAAACTGTTATTACAAACTGATTTTTTAGATTTGAAGGGCGCGAGCGTGTGTTCCAACCACCAGAAAGTTTTGAAGTTGCATATCAAGAGCGAACAGTTCAATACTGCTTTCACGTCTGCTTCTCAACCCCATTAATGATTGATGCTTAATACCAAAATGGCCCGATGAATAGCAATATGGGATGCCATATTCATATGAATACATAGTAACATGGCTGCGAGCAGCACGGGGCAGGCACTAGGCACTAACCGCCCAGCGCGGCAGGGTCCTCTCGCGCTACATGGCGTACCTCCTTGGCGTCCATGACGGTGCCGACGCCGACGGTGAGCGCCTGGCGCGGCACCTTGCTGATGTCGTTGCCGAAGAAGCGCTTATTGGCCTCCAGCGTGTCGTAGGCCAGTGTCTTGACGCGCGTGCGCGACACCAGCGACGAGCCGGGCTCGTTGAAGGCGATGTGGCCGTCGGGCCCGATGCCGCCGACGAACAGGTGCACGCCGCCCGCTTGCCGGATGAGCTCCTCGAAGCGCGTGCACTCGGCCACCAGGTCGGGCGCGTTGCCGTCCAGCACGTGCGCGTTGGCCGGCTCGATGTCCACGTGCTTGAAGAACTCGTTCCACATGTAGTAGTGGTAGGACTCGGGGTGGTCGCGCGGTAGGCCTGCCGACCGACAGAATATACATGTAAACAGCGGTAGTAACCCCAAATCGCGAGAGAAACGGGCCCTGGCTCGCGTAGATTAATCTATGATTAGTGGATTTGAGCTCCGCTGCCGTAGCACCCCGTCTAATCCTCAAAAGACGCGTACTGAGTATAAATACATATACCTAATGAGTAAAGTACATTTCGTGACGTAACTGGGACTGGACTAGCCAGTCCGGTAGGTAACTGATTCAGTCTATATAATCGTTCATTTATTTAAGCACATACGGAATACGGACGAACTTAGTCGAATCATACTAGCGCGTTAAGTTATCAGTGTAATAAACTTTATATGTACATTGAACTAGCTATTGCCCGCGGCCCCGACCGCGTGTATATTGGCTACCGCAATCGAACATAACTTTTGTCCTTTACCAAGGTTTAATCTTCCTCTGTACCAAATTTAATCAAAATTTGTTGGTGATTTAGGCCTCAGGTTTAGGCTTAAAAGCGTAACAGACAGACACCTGTTACCTTCGCATTTATAATGGCAATTTACGACTTTTGAAGTTAGGTACAGTTTACCCGACGTTATGGTTGATTTTGAGCGCCATGATCGTGTGTATGGCATGGGGAGACTAAAATCGTCAAATCGAGGTGGTCCGCTTGTTCCGCGGCCATCTCACTTTCGCGCCTTGAAGTTTAGTGTGCAGTTAGGTATCTCAATGTGAGCGGGTACCGACAAGCTCACTAACTACTAAATAACAAGTAATAAATCGATAATCCGATAAGATACAGAAAGTAAAGTAGTCTCATTGCAATGTCTACTATCGATTCGTGTAATCTTGTGCAAGACTTATTATTTATGGACACTAAGTGGGTAGGTACTGTCCGTACTGTATCCTGTTATCTATCCCATGTTGCTCCACAACACAACCAGCGGGTTAACAACGTTCTTGCATGTCTCGCATGGCATGCACCACACCTTTAATCGTTCTAAACAGTAGGCCGCACTAGACCTAGACCAAAGCGAACGATTAAATCGAGCGAGATTAAAGTCTCTTCGGTGGTAACTGGTAAGGAAAGGGCGGGGCGCAAAGGCGCAGGTAGAAGGCGCCAATCGACCAACAATAGATTGTAACAAATAGGTATAAATTAAAGTAATCATGTGCTCAAAGGGCTCGTTCTTTCGCTGGTCAGCCCTTTTAGTGGTTTAGTAAGTGCACATGCGCGAACTTTGACGTTTGTTCACGTTGCTTCGTGACTTCACGACGTTTACACTTTCTTTCTACCTCTAACAGTGGATGTTCGCCACCATAGAGTAGAGTAATACATTGGAAATTCGCCACTTACCGACGTACTCGTCCATGTTGAAGGTGGTGACGTATTTGAAGGAGACGCGGCCCTCTTTGTAGAAGTCGATGAGGCGGCGGTACATGCCGAGCGGCGTGCCGCCCGTGGGCAGCCCCAGCACGAAGGGCCGGCCCGGGCCGGGCGCGAACTGCGTGATGCGCTGCAGCACGAAGCGCGCCGCCCAGTCCGCCACCACCGACGCGTCCTCCAGGATGATCAGGCGCATTCTTGATTCTTCACTGTTTATTTAATTGGTATTAACCTTAGCAGCTGCGAAGCTTCAATCGGACTGGTTTACGTAGGTAGCTCGATTACCTGTTACAATACATGCCTTTGTTGTAGATATACTTAATACATAATTGTCTGTGACCTAAAATAACACTACCCGAACTAACAAATATCGGTAGATAATAAAATTATATTATTGATGAAATGGAAAGACTTGCAACGACTCCCAATCGAATAGTTCGACTGGGGAAGTGCCTCCGCCCCGCAGAATACCGCGGCTATCATAACCTTGTGTTGTGTTCCTGGCGGTGAGTAGGGTAGCCAGAGCTTACTGGAGAGATTTTGTGCTGTCAGTCAGACCCAAGGCTTGTCTTCTTCGCTGACAGCACAATCTCCCTGTTCCTACAGGATCGGCAAAATGAGTGTGACTCCTCTGGTGTTGCACTCGTGTATAGGTCACGGTAACCACTTTCCATCAGGTGGGCCGTGTGCTTAAGTTGGAGTACTTCCAAGTATTTAAAAGAAGGTTAGCATATTGGTATAACGTGAGGAGAGTGGACGTTCAGGGAAGTGGACGTTCGGGGAAGTGGACGTTCAGGGAAATGGACATTCAGGTAAGTGGACGGTCAAGGAAGTGGACGTTCGGGGAATGGAAAGGGAAAGAGGCCTAATGAACCGACTGGACATTCCGGTGAAAGGACCTAACGTTCCAGAAGGATAACTAACGCAACGCGAACACAACGTAATTGAGAGTTGAGACAGACCTACTAACCATACTTAATTAGATGCATTAATTATGGTAGTTGATTAACTTCTGAGATTTATATAATTGCAAAACGCAGCGGCGATTACTGAAGTGCCATTGGCACACTGGAGATAGCGTGCCATCGCCCCCGACGACGTGAATAACAACATCGTCTCCCAGACCAACAACGTCAATAATATTTATACTCATATCTAATGACCCGACCATTATCAGATATATAAGTATTTATCGTTGGATATAATTATATTATTGCACAAAGCTTATAGACTAAACTTTAATCTATGAAATTTTGTTAAGGGGGTGATCCATTGGCGAGCAAAACCGCTTGGTAGGTACGACGCCAACGAATTCGCGAGCCAAAGGTCTAAACCGCTAATGGAGCACCTAAAAGACCGAGATGACTTAAAAACCCACGGTTTTGCTCGCTGGCTCTTGGTGCATGCTTAAAATTCTAAGGCCGCGGTGCGAATTTATTGTTTTCATTTGCGCTAACGATGAGAGTAGACTGTTTGGTACGCTAATGGATCACCAAAGCGGTTCGACGAGCCAACGGTTCACACCGTCGTTGGCTCGCCAATGGATCACCCCCTTTATAGCTTGTGTATTTTTACTACGTAAATAAATAATGTCAGAGGTACATATTATTATAGGTAAACATACTAGAAACACCCAGACCTATGTGAATAAACTAATAATTCATAGATACAAATATCAGTGCTAAAAAGGAATCAAACCCGCGATCTCTGACGTGTGGAACTACCGCACGTCGCACGTTACACATACGACACTGTGTAGAGTGTGTAGACATGCGAGGGAGAGCGCGAGGGGCTGGCCGTGCAGGTTATAGTATAAAAAGAAATATTGTATGCTGTGGTCTTTGGTACAGGACGCGCTCGCGGCCCTAGGACCTGGCATGGAGGAATGACTAACCAGGGACCTTACTCAGTTCTACGGGCGACGGGGCATAGACGGTGACAATCTGACGCCACTGGGTAGTTACATAGGCATATTGAGTTCAAAATACGTAGTACCTACATTTCATTTCGAAGGTACCTAAAAACTGCATTCCTACTGGTATACACAGGGTCGGTAACGCAGTGACAGGGTTCTGCCAACAATCGGGGCCTAAATCAACTTCACCTGTGCTGGTTGGTGCACCTGCCAAACGACGGGCGTGGCGCCCCTCTCAGAGTTGAGACTGTTGGTAGGCCAGACGGCAGTCGCCCCCGGAAAAGCCAACCAAAAAGCAAATTTTAAACGCAACTGAGATATCGCTGTAAGGAAGGTATAAAGTCGCCAGCTTTTCTGGAGAGGGAAACACGTACCTACGTCGCTAACGTGATGGACGCCTCCAATTGCGACTCACGACTGTGACTGTGTAAAGGCGCGGATAACAGCTCGACATCTACGCCGCTGTGGCCTGTGGCACCGTGGCCCGTGATGATGAGAGGGTGAGTCCGTCCGCAAAAGCGGTGTACTAACTATAGGTACATTAAATACCTATAGGCAAAAGTTTCTACATTTTGTTTTGCTTATCTTGTTAAAAAACTTGCTGTTACAGACTACTAAGTAGGTAGGTTTCAATTAGTTAAGCCTCTAATCACACATCCAATATAAGAATCAAACATCACATCTTGAGACGTATCAGACAACAGGATACATAAGTCTAAAGTAACTTCAAATCCTTGTTAGGTACCTACCCAGTAATTTAAGAATTTACCAAATGCAGGAATCACAAATTTGAGCTCTAGAAAAAGTAAATATAGCTGTCCATTTATAACCTGATTCTACAAAAAAAAAGGACTAAGTTTGTGCTAGGTGCGGCGCGGCGCGGTGAGCGTCTAACCTTGAGACTACGTCCTCCGAACTCCGCTGAAGGTTACGCTCACTCCGTGTTCACTGAACTTACGTGCCGCATGGAGAAACTAAATACTTATATTGCCTATATTGTTACGAATAACCTACAACCCTAAGTTGAATTTACTAGCTGTTCGTAATCTTTCGAGTTTAGACTGCAGATATTTTAGGTACAATTCGGCGTATTGTTATGAATGAAACGAGTCATGTTTGATGACAAAGTGAGTAGGCGCACTGGCGCATGACATGTAGTTCTCCATTATTTGTAAATAGAGTTCGTAGGACAGTTCAGTATTCACACGTTGTGTTTAAGCACAAATTGAAACCTTTCCGTCGGCGCTAAGTGTGTCAACAACCCGCAGTAGAGGTCACTCACCTTCACAAGTCGAGGTCGCGGCGCTCCCTGCTCGTGTCTCTGTGCTCTGCCGAGTGAGGCTCGAGGAGTACCACGAGCGACGAGTCCGTGGTGCCGACAACAACAAAACACAGCCGCCCACTTAACGTCGCTATTCTGGGGCGATAACCGTTATCATATGTTTGACATTACTTCGCACCACACTATAGCGAATGTCACGCAGTGTCATACGTCACCGGCCGGCGAAGTGACAGCCGCGCTCGGTGTTGTTGCGCCAAAAATACTCTCCGTTCGGTAACGCGCGGTTTAATAAACAAAAACACAAGTTCCAATAAATGTCCTTTATTTCTAATTCAATAATACTTATCGGGAGATTATCAATAACTTAGAGATGCTAAGTCTTCCTCGTAACAACTAAGTTACACAACTATAACAATAATAATGTGTGTACGTACGCTGATAAATGTTTCCTAGGCGCTGTCGTCCAGTCTCCGTGAGCCGCGAGTCTTCAAACGTAACAAAACTACTCTTTTAGAATTATTATATTTAAGAGCAAATGTCTTACAACACATTGAAAACGGTAACTAGCCAAATAGCTTTATAATTACTTACGATAATATAGTGGCTCTGTTCGACCGTGAGCCTGCGCGAGTCTATCGGAACAACTTCACCGCGGCGGCCCAGGCGCGGGTAGGCAACGCGTCACAAACCGAGAACATCCGAGGTTAACTTTCAGGCTTTCGATTAATTCGATGATGATTTATTTCACATAATAGATACAATTTGGAAAATCAGAGGTCCACCTCGGTTTTGATTCGTCAGCGGAGATAATTACGATTACAACAATAATTAGGCTAACGCTTAAACTAAAATCATGTCGAGAGAGCGAATCGTGCAGGAGTAGCTGACATCATGCGCACGCGCATGCGCACGTCAGGTCGCCAGGGGAACATAACAATCAGTCGAACGTCACCAGCGTCAGGCCACGGTAGACATAAATTACTAACATTTATTAAAATAGCGTATCTAATTATAAAAATACTTAGAAATATAAACGACATTAACCTACTCGATATATCTTAAAATAATTCATCGTTGCGGTTCACAATCCAAGATATACACTATACGGCAACGTTGCCTTTGCGGGGAGGACGAGCCGCTTCGGCCGCCCGCCGGTTCAGAGCTTTCTCGCCTACACATACGGCATATCGCGCATATCGGTGTGTTCACACTGGAGTCATGCTAGCTTTGTACAGTTCTGACCGACTAGTACTGCGTGGTGTGCTGCCGACGCGGCCGCTCGACACCATGTAACATGCTCAATCTTTGGCGTGAATCAAGAAGATTTTTACATAGTCAAACAATATTTGTATTTATATAAAATCAATAATTTTAGTGTAAAGAGTTCTGTGTCGTCGAAATAATATTCCTTGTATAAATATAACCTCAAATTAGGATACAATATACATATATGAAGCTTTAGAGCGAAGTGTGGTCCTCAGACACTCGTGAAGTTAGAGTGGAATACATTATATGAATATAGACAGTCCGTGTGCGTTAAGTTTTGGTTAGCGCAACCACATCTGTTTCTGGACACGTCGTCGGTGAGAACTGTACAAAGTCAAAATCCTTCTTCAGCAGTGCAGGAAGAATTACTAGCGATTTGGTAATCGTTGACATCTCTGCCGTCTGTGATCGTTGCGGGCGACGAGCTCAGGGCAGGCGGCGGGTCTGCAGCTCCAATACTATGTTACAATAAATAGCCCTGCCTAACCTCTAGTGTGATGGAGCGTTATGATGAGACGGCCTGTACACATAATAATATCGTTTTTGGTCCAAGCGTCGGTGGTCGGCAGACGCACGCATTTTGGTCAACCTTTTTTTTTCTTTCCTCCGTGTAGTGTTGCAGTTGCAAGCGTCCTGCGACCCGCGGACGTATGCACGTTCGTCACACTCGAATTTATAAAATGTCATACCGACGCGGCTGTCGCACATAGTTTATCGATATGATGTGATGAACATATAGGCTGAAAATATCTATATAAATATATTTTTACCGACTACAGACTCTTGGATCACATAATAATGGGTTTATTACCTACTAACAAAAAAGATGTCGACATTCACATATTGCTATGGAACAATAATGATATAATTAGACGTATTATGCTAAGTATACAAAGTATACGCAGGTAGTAACTACAACCGCCCGGCGTGCTGTAGGCTGTTTGTGACAGTATTCGGAGCGAGTTGCAGTTACTACCAGTTTGAAAATGTGTTACTGAAGTGGCGGCGGTGTAGTGTGCACGGTCAGGTCCTGTGGTGGCGACAGGCGACCGGCTCGCTGGTATGCGGCCGCCGCGGTGGGCCGCGTACCGACACACACACACACACGCGCGCGCCCCGCCCGCCGGGCCCGCCGGCGGAGGAGCGATCCACCGAGCCGGTCGCCTGCAGGCTGGCCGCCTGCCGCGATCTACTGCCGCCACAACGACTAAAAGGAACTTTCCAACATTAGAAAAACACTAACTTAGTATAAGTAGTGTCGATAAAATATGTACATATTCTTTCGGACACAATTTACTACTGCACGAGATCGAAGTAAACAATCGTGTCCGAGTCACCTAGCCTAGTGTAGCCTAACTTAGTCCCTCGGCGCTCGCATCGGGGAGTCAAGTATTCGTGCAGTTAACGTTGAAGCGCTCGTCCGGGGGTGTCGACGGACGCAAGATATTCTACTGAGCACCTGCACAGGTTTCTTTTGCAGCTCTCGATTCCAGTCGAGGATACAAGTAATGAGAAATTTAATAATTTACACAACTTGTCGAGTTTTCACGATACAGCCCGAGGCGAGATGTTCACGCCGAGGCCTGCGCCCCTCGCCGCCCGTCCGAGGAGATCTCCCAGAGTGGTGTCTGCCGGCGCCTCCGCGGCTCAGTGCGGCACGTAGCGCGGCGCCATGACGTAGCCGGCGGGCGGGGCGAGGGGGGCGAGGGGGGCGAGGGTGGCGAGGGGCGAGGGGGCCGCGGGTCAGTCCTGGCGCGCGCGCTTGGCGGGCGGCTCGCCCTCGCCGGGCCAGTAGGCGTACTCGGGCAGCCACTTCGCCAGCTGCGCGTCGAAGAACTCCTCCAGCCGCTTGGCGTCCTTGTACAGCGTGCTGTCCGCCTGAGGGCACGACCAGCGGGTATTGTACGTACAGTCACCGCCAAAAGTCGACGAACGTGTACAAACTTCCAAAATTTGTTTACACCGTACTTTTTTGTGCGTTCATCGATATTTGTAATCTTACTATGATTACCACGTATTTGTGGCCGGCGACGTATAACAACTTTTAACGAGTGCAATGCGATGTAAACGAATTTTGTAAGTTTGTATACGTACATCAATTTCTGGCGTTGACAGTACGCAACGTACGTACATTACGCGTACTGTAAACTTGTCACAGAGATTAAAAAATCAAATGTTAAGGTGAATTTCAATCAGCTGTAATTCGTAGTAAACAGACATACGACACAAGGACAGCTATCGCACAATAATATTGTTTTAGTTCATATTCCAAAGCGACACCGAAACGTAAATTAGGTAGAGCATTTTTTTCGTGTGGTATCCTTCTCAGAATTCGGTACAACCTCAACGGGACTAACGGTGAAGCGGTTATGTCGGAATCGAGCCGACTACAATGCTGGAGGAGCTGGGTGGGTGACTCACCGGGTTGAACCTGTAGGCGTTGCGGAACAGCAGGCGGCAGTCGGCCACGAACTGCGCCACGTGCGTGTAGCGCTGCGGACTGCGCGGCTGCAGCTTCATGCGGATCATGTCCAGGCACATGGGCCGCGCGATCTGCGGGGGGAGTAGGGGGTGAGTGGTGGGCACGCTACAGTACGGGCGGGTCGCTGAGCCATGCATACCTTGGCGTGGTACAGCAGGTTGTCGGGCGGCACGGGCTCGCGGAAGGGCAGGCTGGCCTCGTACTGACAGTACAGCTCCAGCGTCACGCGCTCCACCAGCTTCTGTGTCCGCGGCCCCAGGCCATTACCGGTCTCCTCCTCCGGGCCCGCCGGACCCAGCTCCGCGAAGTTCACGCACAGCAGACACTGCCACGTCTCCGACTCACTGTCGACAACCATCATAATACATATAGTACTACAAGTATACAACAAACGTCTAAAGATGGTATACGTGCATCGACTGGTCGCCTGAAAAACCAGTAAAATGACTGATTCAATTATGCCAGCCTCTCGTACCTATTATTAAACATTAATCGGTTGAGAAGAGCGCCTCCACCGTCGCTGCCAACCGAGTTAGTAGTGGTTGACAGCGACGGCGGAGGTATTTAAAAACATTAGCAACTGGCTAAGTCATCCGCTGCGCCGAGCAGACAGGCGGTGGGCTACGCCACGAACGATCGTGTGGCATGCGATCCGACAACACAACACGGTTGCCCGCTCGACACAGCGGACGGTGTGTAGACACTGCGTACTCACTCGGGCAGCTTCTCGATGGTGGGGATGTGGCAGTACTGGTGGAACACCTTGGGGCACTTGTCGCAGCACATGAGCTCGCCGCCGTCCATGCACACGGCGCACCAGTCCTCGTTGGGGTCGGGCGCGCGGCCCTCGTCCGTGCTGGAGTGCACGGGCGGCGCGGGCGACGGCGGCTCGCCCGCCTCCGCCACCACCTGCACGCCGTTGGAGTCCAGCTTGGCGATGGTGGCCATGAGGTCCTGCACCGAGGCGGCGCACACCTTGTCCAGCTCGCCCGGCGCCGCCGCCAGGCTGGGGCTGGGCGTCTTGGGGTTGGTGGACGTGACGGACGTGACGGCGGCGGGCGGCGCGCGCGCGCGGCCCAGTGTGATCTTGAAGTCGTGCGTGCCGCCCGCCGCCGCCGGCCCGGCCGCCGGCGCCTCGTAGGCCGCGCCGTTGGCCAGCGCCTGCTGCGGGATGTGCCACTTGGCCAGCGGGTAGGCGGGCGGTGGCGCGGGCGGCGCGGGCGACGGCGTGCGCGGCCCGCCGCTGCGCCGCCCGCAGCCCGGCGCGCCCGCCGCCGCCACCGCGCCGTACGCGCCCGGGCTGGCGTACGAGCTCATCACTGCGGGACGGAACACACTAGTCAGTACGGAGCCGCACACGACGCTACACGCACACTATACTAAGGTACACTACACTCACTCTGGTGGTAGGCGTGCTGCATGGCGAGCTCGGCGGGCGAGCGCGGCGGCGCGGCGGGCGCGGGCGGCAGGGCGCGGGCCGCGCGCGCCCCCGCCGCCTGCGCGTTCAGCAGCCCGCGCAGGTTCAGCTCGTTCACACCTGCAGAATACACTATTTACTCCTACGTCACAACGTTTCCATCGTTTAAAGTTGCCCGGCTCCGTGGACATAGTAAACGATCCTACTAACATTATAATTGTGAAAGTTTGTGAAGCTCTAGCAGTTAATATTATGACAAGAGTACATAATAGTGTATACTGTGTATAGTATGTAGCATGTAGCGGGTGGCACTGACCGTGCAGGTGGTGCGGGTGCGTGGTGGAGGTGACGTGCGCGTGACGCAGCGGCGTGCTGTGTCGCGCGCGCAGGCCGTGCTGCAGCGGCAGGTAGCCCGCGCCCACCGCGCCTGCCGCGTTGCCCGCGCCCGACGCGCCCGCCGCGAACGACTGCGGGGGAACGCACCACACCGTCTTAGAGTTGATGAGTACTGTCTACAGTCTCAACAGGACTTGTAAAACATACCGTTTAACATTCTCAAACAATAAGCACGTAAGTCTGTCCTGTAATTCCTGAGTATTAACAATTAAATTAAAATTACCACTTTACAATAAACAGATTTTACTTAGAAGATAGTAAAACATGCACATTGAGGAACATCTATAAGAAAAAAAAAGCTAATAATAAGCACAATGAATAATTTGGAAATACACATTGAGCCAATAAAAAGTAAAGAGCGAGCCATCGCAGCCAGTAACGTGCGAGGGGCTCGCCGCCACCACTACCGGGACTGACCTGATAGCGAGCCAGGGTCTGAGGCATGGAACAACACCGGGAATCACATGTTGAATTAGGCGTTACTGTCACCCCACCCCCATTATAGCCCAGGTAATGGTACCCCTGCAGTGGTACTACCCAACCGTACAAGGCTTCCGTGTCGCGGTAATTACACGTTAGTACATATCACTGGGTGCATACAGTTCATCACAAGATATAACAAGGGTATACAATGCACACCATTTATGTTACTGAAAATACATTTGAATCATGTCGTCACAAGGTATGAACTACAGAATCAGCACTCTTAGACAGAGTAAATCACTCCTGCTTGGATATCCTAACAAAGCATACTAAAACTGAGAAAAGGTTATATTTTGTTATTTATTGATGTTTCTGGGAAGTCAATTTGATTAAATTCACATTTAGCATTCATATTATATAGGCCGTGTGAGAATGTTTAGACACAAGAAGCGAGCTCGTCACCTGGTGCATGGCCACGTGCTGCAGCGCCACGACGGCGGAGTGCGGCGCGGCGGGCGGCGCGTGCTGCGAGTGCTGCGCGTGTTGCGCGTGTGACGCGTGTGACGCGTGCTGCGCATGCGGCGCGTGTGACGCGGCGGGCGCGGTGGGCGCGGGCGGGTGGTAGGGGCCCTGCGCGCCCGCGCCGCCGTCCGGCTTGCCGTCCACCACGATGGCGCCGATGCTCGACAGCACTGCGGAACGAGGGGGTTGAAACACCATTATTAATGGTCCACGATGATAATCGTAATAGGTTACATAGATATTCCTTTGTCATTCTACGAATGCGCTATTTTTGTTAGCCTGGCTGATTTTATTCAGCCAGTGTGGGTATATGTGTTTAGCAAGTCGAGGTTGGGGATCTTGATGCGCTGCAGGTGACCCTAGGTGTGGGTGTGGGGGTGTGGGTGTGGGGGTGTGGGTGTGGGTGTGTGGCACTGACCGCGCACGAGGTCGGGCAGCTTGTCGAGCGCCAGGCTGATACGCACGGGGATCTCGGGGTTGGGGATGTCGGCGCGGCGGCTCTTGATGCGCTGCAGGTGACCCTAGGTGTGGGTGTGGGGTGTGGGTGTGTGGCACTGACCGCGCACGAGGTCGGGCAGCTTGTCGAGCGCCAGGCTGATGCGCACGGGGATCTCGGGGTTGGGGATGTCGGCGCGGCGGCTCTTGATGCGCTGCAGGTGACCCTAGGTGTGGGTGTGGGGGTGTGGGTGTGGGGGTGTGGGGTGTGGGTGTGTGGCACTGACCGCGCACGAGGTCGGGCAGCTTGTCGAGCGCCAGGCTGATACGCACGGGGATCTCGGGGTTGGGGATGTCGGCGCGGCGGCTCTTGATGCGCTGCAGGTGACCCTAGGTGTGGGTGTGGGGTGTGGGTGTGTGGCACTGACCGCGCACGAGGTCGGGCAGCTTGTCGAGCGCCAGGCTGATGCGCACGGGGATCTCGGGGTTGGGGATGTCGGCGCGGCGGCTCTTGATGCGCTGCAGGTGACCCTAGGTGTGGGTGTGGGGGTGTGGGTGTGGGGGTGTGGGGTGTGGGTGTGTGGCACTGACCGCGCACGAGGTCGGGCAGCTTGTCGAGCGCCAGGCTGATACGCACGGGGATCTCGGGGTTGGGGATGTCGGCGCGGCGGCTCTTGATGCGCTGCAGGTGACCCTAGGTGTGGGTGTGGGGTGTGGGTGTGTGGCACTGACCGCGCACGAGGTCGGGCAGCTTGTCGAGCGCCAGGCTGATGCGCACGGGGATCTCGGGGTTGGGGATGTCGGCGCGGCGGCTCTTGATGCGCTGCAGGTGACCCTAGGTGTGGGTGTGGGGTGTGGGTGTGTGGCACTGACCGCGCACGAGGTCGGGCAGCTTGTCGAGCGCCAGGCTGATGCGCACGGGGATCTCGGGGTTGGGGATGTCGGCGCGGCGGCTCTTGATGCGCTGCAGGTGACCCTAGGTGTGGGTGTGGGGGTGTGGGTGTGGGGGTGTGGGGTGTGGGTGTGTGGCACTGACCGCGCACGAGGTCGGGCAGCTTGTCGAGCGCCAGGCTGATGCGCACGGGGATCTCGGGGTTGGGGATGTCGGCGCGGCGGCTCTTGATGCGCTGCAGGTGCGCGCAGATGGCGTGCTTGGCGTGCAGCACGGCGGTGTCGGAGCCGCCGTCCAGCGCGCCGTTGACGAACTCCACGCAGTGGTCGGTGATGCCGGCCAGCTGCTCCAGCGCCTCCTTTTTCTCGTTGAGCGTGCGCTGCTTGGCGTCGCACACCTCGTTGAGCCGCAGCACCAGCTGCTTGCCGCGCGTGTTGATGGCGTTGGTCAGCCTGCGGCAGAGGGTGCGAGTGAGTGAGGGCGGGCGGTCTATCGACGGGCGGCAGTCGCTCGGGCCACACTCACTTGACCACCGTCTGCGTGATCTCGTGCACGAGCGCCTTCTTCTTGTCGGCGATGAGCTGCTGGCGGTCGCGGATGACCTTCATGGCCGAGCCCAGCAGCACGCGCTTGTAGCTGACCTCGGCCAGCAGCGAGCCGATGGCGGCGCGCGCCGAGGCCGCCATCTCGGCCGCGAACTGGTACTTGTGGTCGCGGTGGTGCGCCAGCTGGCAGTCGCGGCACGTGAGGCGGTCGCACGTCTCGCAGAACAGCGCCAGGCGCTCGGCCGGGTGGCGCTCGCACGGCAGCACGTGCTCCAGCGCCGCCGCCTGCAGCTCGGCCACGGCCTCGTCGCGCGCCTTGATGGCGTGCTCCTTGGTGATCTTGAGGCGCTGGTGCGCGTGCACGCAGTTGTCGCAGATGAACTCGGCGCAGTCCACGCAGTAGCTCGTGGCGGGCTCCGGCTCCTCGCAGCTGTTGCACTGCTGCGAGCTGCTCAGCGCGCCTGCGGGGACCGAACGACACACGCAACTAGTACAGTCCAAATATTATCAGACTATTTCCTGGGACATGGCAAATCATGCAGTCTAATGTTTCTTCGTAACGTAACTAACACCGGAAGCGGAACCTAAATTTCACTGACATTTACAAAGTAGTGGCTAACTCAGCAGAGATTATAATATGGTTACCTCTCAAAATGATAATGGTCATATGAGAAACGATTATGTCAGTCGTGAATGAAAAACTACTTTCATTTAAAATTTACTGCCAAAGATGACTCAATGAAGCCCGTGAAATCATTTATTATGTAAGTCAAATCAGATTATAGTGTTTACTAACAAAACGACTGCCGATTTCTAAACGAAACATTGTGAACGCATGCAAACTTTTCGCGACCTAAATAACCGCATGGATGCGATTAATTTTGGATGTTTGCAAGAGATCCAAGCGAGAGTGGAGGGAATGGATTGACATGACATTTCAGTATCGATTACGCAGACTGTGCCTGCTACAATGGGCGTCGGGGTGCACTGACCGTTGGCGCTGGCCTGCTCCAGGCTCATCTTCTCCAGCACGAAGCGCTGGTCGATCATGTTGGCCACCTGGCACTGCAGGCGACACGCCGGGCACGTCACCGTGATACGCTCCGCCCCTGAACACACCAACACGCATGGATTACTGGTTGTACTATATTTGCCTTATAATGCTAGTGAAAACAGCAAAGCCGTCGTCTTTCCTTTTCAATATATAAAATACATTTATTCAAGTAGGTATGCCTCATAAATTATGTAAAGAGTATTTGAAAAAGAAACTTTAAAGTAAAAAGTGCCTCACTGACACCAAAATAGACTAACAATAAATTCTTGAAGTGATTCAATAACCACGTCCAATGTACTCATTACCATAAGCACAAAGGAGGCAAGTTCAAGGGCTACTGATTCATTCGCCGGCGCACGTCTACTCAGGCACACAGGTCCTGTAAGTCGCGTTTGTACTAGGTACCTAGGAAGTCCCTGGAGCTGGCGTGGCGCTCGTCGACGCGCGCCTTGACGCACGGCTCGCAGGCGGAGTGCAGGCACTCCATGAGCTTGGGCGTGCCGTCGCACTGCGCCAGCGCCGCGCGGCACAGCACGCAGCGCGCGCCCGCCGGCGCCGCGCGCGCCGCGCCGCCGCCCGGCGACGCCAGCGAGTCCGCGTTCGAGCCCTTGCAGCCCTCCGCGCCCGCCTCGCCGCCCTCCGCGCCCTCCGCGCCCGCCGCCGCGTCCGGCGTGCTGCTCACCTGCAATGTAAGCACGGTCGACGCACGGTGAGGATGGTGATGAAGGAATTCACTTACACATACACTACCTATGGGTTCTAGGGATCGACTTTGAAGCTCTGATCCGGATTGAGGTCACACATTATAAAAACAACCACGATGGTTGAAAATTAATTAGGTTTCACTGCCACTCGTGCGAACGTGTAGTGGGTCCAGCTGCGTACACCTACAGTGTCTTCTCAAGGCTTACACGATCGACCTCGATCTTCAAATGACGTTATAGACTAATGCAAATAAACATATTCATGCACGCAAATATTTGCACTGATCGGAAATGCAACTTAGTACTATTACTTATTCTGTGCCTGTAGCCTCTGTCGTAACCGCCACGCCACAGAGGTCCTTTTATTGCTCATGGAACCACACCAGTTCATCGGATCAGCTATTGCAAATAAACGCTGAGGTCCCCCAGGGGTCGGTACTCTCTGCTCCACTTTTCCTATTGCACATCCATCCATCTATCAAACGCAAGTTCAATCGTGCATGGAATACTGCTCGCACCTCAGCGACGGTTCAGTAAAAAAGCAGCTTAAACTTAAAGCACGAGACGATAGAGAAACGAGCCAAGAGGCTCACCGACATCGATGTTCTAGTCGAGACGAAGCTTCAGAACCTAGAACATCGGCGAAGAGTTGCATGTCTCTCGGTATTTTATCGGATGCCCTTCGGGGAGTGTGCGCTGGAGTTGCACAACCTAATTCTGCCAAACCCCTTCCATCACCGAACGGCCAGACGCAAGGCGACGCGCCACCGATACACCGTGGACATTCTACTTATACGTACTAAGGCCGGTTTCAGTACTCCACCGACGCGACGCGACGGTCGGTCGGTCGGTGGTCGGTGCGTACTTACGTCAGTCGCGATTGTCATTTATATGAAAATTCATAAATCGTAGTGCTGGTCCGACCCCATACACGCACAATATGCGTAGCAATATACGCGCTATAATGAAAGCTAGGAAACAAATGCACTTTTGGCGACGATTAGGTGAATATGATATCTACGTTTTCTGTTTGTAAAACGTCTACGAAGATAATAAGCAGCAATTCGTAAACGCGTCCCTTTCGTGCGCGATTGTACCGGTCCGGTCAGTCTGTGGTCAGGAGAGTACTGAATAATACAAACTGACGGTGGGTTATACGTATCGTCAGGAGTTCAGGACGGAAAGCACGCGCCGATGGTCGGTGGAGCAGTACGATTTGGCGATATGTTAATCATGCGTATTGCCATGGAGGAATGAATGCCCTGCCCGAATCTGTGTTTCTGGATAGTTATAACTGGGGTGTCTTCTAGACTAGAGTACATAGGTTACTTCTAGGCAAGAGTGCTCCACCGTCGAACACATGTCTTTTACCAAAGGTGAGATAGTGGTTAAATGGGAGCCTATCATCAGCCATTTTATTATTTTTGCTTTATAATACTGTAGATGTAGACTATGAAAACATTCAGATAGAATTACGGATGGGTTCAGGTAAATTTAGTGAACCTTTAACTGGGACTGTTTTGCATGAGCAACTTTACGTCATCTATGCAAAGTAAACCAAAGGGGTCACTGAACTGACCGACTGATGATTTTATAAGTAGGTATCGTTCTTTTTACGAAACCACCTTTATTGACTTTTTAAATATCTTTATTGACCTAGGTTCTGCGAACCTATAAATCGCTGGAAAACATGGAGCAGGCAAGTAACTCCTGTCAGCATACAAATTGGCAGCGCCCCATATTCTGCAGTCGATTACAAATGACATACATTAGTAAATCAGCATTGGAACCGCATGGCCACTTAAGCCACAAGTATTTTTTTTATATTCGTAGCTCGTTGCCCCTGTCTGATTGCGTGCTGCGAGTGCAGTACAAAAAAGGAGATCGCCATAGAATACTAACGACGCTGAAACGGCGGGTTCCCGAAAGTACCTAGGGATCATAGTTCGTCTTTTCAGTTGAGATCAGTAATCGGCAAACTTTGTAGTGAGCTTCTTTGCCGACCGATCCTCGGAATTTAACAACACGTCATGCCCGTCCATCTCTGAAAGACCAGTTTATAAAACTTGACCAATTTCAGCCACTTGTTTTACTATATTGTCAATTTCCCTTCGACCGCGTACGAAACCACGTTTCGAAACCAGTTTCAAGAGAAGAAATATTATTCTTCTGTCGAAACTGCAGGCACATAAGAACGTTTGGAACGATCGAACGGACGCGACAGCTGCGGTGAGATTTCAATTTCGCATGCTGTAAAGGTGACGTCACGTTGTCGAGCACAGGTCGACGTGATGTATGTTTATTACAGCATAACATAATGTACAGCATTACTTTTATGTGTATGTAAAGAAAAAATATTATACTTTTATCAAAACCAGTTGCTTGCTGGTTTCGATAAAAGTATAATATTTTTTCTTTCGATACTCTAAATAAAATCTCTGACTGACCTCATCTATCAACACACAGGCCAAACCATTGGACTTAGAGACTCCAAATTTAGCACGTGGGTTCCTTATGTAGAGTAGGGGGCACTATAAAGGATTTTTCAAAATTCAGACTCTAAGGGGGTGAAAAGGAGGGGCCAAAGTGTGTGCGGAAAACCACATCTACGCGATATGCGGGCGCAGTCTAGTTTAATATATTCTAATTGAATGTGGACACATTACTTTTTCGTATTAATGTTCGTTGGTAGAAAATTGACTTTCTACTGAGATCTTTGGAACAAAAGATTTGTCCAATAGTCGACACAGTTCGAACGGCGACGATTACTCTACCGACGTGAAGGTGAACAGAAAGGTATACCTATCTATCATTACCGACCGGGAATAGAACAGACTTTTTAAATCCCAGATATAAGATTCTGCAGGCTGCTGCAATAGGTACAGTATTCTACGCGGGCGGAGGCGCGCGCTAAGCCCAGCTTTATTTACTTAGACAATTTCGCAGTTCTATGACATAGCATAAACAATCACCTTTAACTTGGCCACAGAAATATAATATACAATATTATACATTATGCTAATGTATGCATTATTTGCATTTTACACTTGAACTTGAACTGTTATTAGCATTTCTTATATAATATTCACATATTTATGAATATAACACTCTATTACCATACACATCTCTCGAACATACCTATCACTGCAACTGAACAATACGAGCGGCGCGGCGTGCGTAGCTGATGCTGCAGGTTCGATTCCAGCTAAGTACAAATATTCAAATGCATGTCTATTTGCATTGACCTTGATTTTTCTACATAATATATTTATGATATGTATGTATTCAGAAAAAATGTATAATGATAGGTATTTTTTTTATTTTTTTAAAATTTAGGTAATTATTAGGTAGGTACATGGCATGCTGAAAGACTAAAGCAATGTAACTCAAATCATTTAAATATTTGCACACCATAATGGTAGGATGTACATGGACCATTGTAACGATAAGATCTATCTGTTTACCTGCATTCTGGCAAATAAAATATTTCATTTCATTTCATTTCAACCTATTAATATACATTATATCATGCATGCCATTGAATATGGGTTCTAGAATGCAGATTCTAGAACCCATATTTAATTAATGATTGTAGTGTATAGGACTATGTAGTTATATTGCTATCAACTGGAAAAATTCCTAATAGACCAATCTAATGACAAATTGCTCAACCTGGATATCAAACTCTGGTACAACATTTGAGAGTTCTATTGCTGGGTCACTAAGTTATCAATTGAGATTGTTATCTGTAGAGCTTAGCCCAGCAGTCATTTGCCTAGCCTGGCCATGGACCATGCTTTCAGGAAATAAATAGGCCACTATTACAAATTGTCTTGTTCAAGTGTTGTCTAAATATGTTCTTATCTTGCTTCCTTCTAAATCAAGTTCAGGGGCTGTGACCTGTGTGACCGAGCCATAAGATATCACATTAACTGCTTAACTCATGCTTGTCCATAACAGTATAGTCTCAAACTGTTCCACACCATTTCATTTTACAATCAATCAGAACGGCGAGATCGCTTATCATCATGTATCTTAACGGTTGAACAAGTGTAATCACTTTTTATGAAGTTTGAAATTAAAAACAAGGAGCCATAAAGAGCTATCTGAAAAATCTGTTTACACAATGTGTAAGTTGTGGCATGTGTATGAATGAATTTGTTTGTGTAAAAGTCAAAGTCAAAAGGGGACCTTGAATTTGATATTGAGTTTTAGAAAGGGAATTACAACACCATGCAGGCTGTGGTCCTGGGGCACAATGAACCCAGCACCTGCATGGTGATTACATGGATAGCTAAGAATTTCATCTCTATTTTACTACTGCAATTTCTTTTTTATTGTAGTTTTATAGACCTAGAATTTAAATAAATCCTTTTACAGAAAAATAGACAAAGATTCTTTACATTTTTGACTAGAAAGCTAAGTATTATGCATACTTACATGTGTTTATGCAAATAAATAATTATGTTATCATTACAACTCTTTATAACACCAGTATTGGAGCTCCTATGTGAGGGAACATGCTAGACACACGCTGCTACATACAACTTACTATCTAACTACATCTGTCAATTGAAGTTCAACATACACTAGCAACTAGCATACAATTACACTTTCTCTATGAGTATGGTCTAACTATTGCAGTACCTGATTTCTCTGCTAAAATACAAATTTTATATCTACAGTGTACTATAAAATATGAATTTTTATTAGTGTGTATGTGATAAAAAAAATGTTTATTTGAAATAATGAAAAGAGAATAAAAAAGTGAGACATAACTCTTTAGAACTTCTTACATAAAAATTGTAATATTGCTGATAACATCTTATAAAAATAGTTTATCAGCTATGAATGAAGAGTACTGAAAGCTTTCCATTGTCTTCTTATTATATGTATACTACCTTTGTTAAATCAGTCTTTCTAGACTTACATAAATTATTTTTAAATTGAAGGGTCTCCCAATCTTATTTTTGTTATTGAAGAAAATCTTCATGTACTTTTACTTCTGTGAGGTATATCTCAGAATAAAGAATATGGAAAGGCTGAAAAGAGAAAGGTCTAAGAGCCCACAATTGTACACACTAACTTGTAAGACCTTTCTCTGAGTTCAGCTGGTGCAATGGTGCTCATTAATCTAATTAATGAGAAAATTAGTTTCAAGGTGCAGGATTTTACTAATCTCCTTATACTAAACTTTCTAAATGACATAATTTGAACAACTGATAGCCTTGTGTAAAGAACTATTGTAACAGTGTAACAGATGACCTGGTTAGATTATACAGACAACACCTAGTAAATGTTTGTAATATAGCATTGTGGTAAAGAAAAAACTTTTACTACAATGCTATGTAATTTTGTGCAGTGATCCCTGGCATCTCCTAGATTATTGTTGAACTAATCATTATGGTGCTATCTATAAAATTAGCTATATATAGAAAGCTATATATAAAATTGAAAGCAGACCTCCCAGAGAATTATTTTCTAAAAATTGGTAATCACTAAAAAATTATGGTAAATTGCAAGCTATAGGTACCTAGATGTCAACAAAATAAATGCATGTCTTACATTGAGAGTGGAGCGTGCGGGCGCACTGGGCTCGGCGAGCTCGTCAGGGATCTCTTCCTTGATGGAGACGCCGAGCAGCGGGCCTAGGTCCATGAGTGCCCGCTCGATCTCGTCGCCACTCGGCTGAAAGTTGACGTTATCCATGTTGATGGTTACACTGACAGTCTCACACCCATTTCACCAGCCGCTCCGACATCCTGCCCGGCGGTACACTCGGAGGCACTTTCACCACATAGCCCGGAGACACTGGCACGTCGACATAACTAATTGAGCTCCTCGATTGCGAGATGCGGTTGCTCGAAAGCGTCCTTCGATTAACACAGATCTGAATACAATACAGCGTTACGGCAGCCCCGTATATATCCACAATATGTGACCGATTTCTCTTAAGGCTTTTTCCGTTTACAGCAAAACAGTTTATCAACAAAATTATCTCGAGAAATTTAACATGCGTCCGCTCACTCGACGACGATCACAATGGTCATAGACAAGACAAGAAAAGAAAGATTTTTATTCGAATTGTATAGATTTACGATAAAATAAAAATTGTTTCTTCTTACTGTTTGACTGGTTTTAGAAACTGAATAATAGTATTATACTTAACTTTAATCGTGGAATATACAGCAATTAAGCATCGGGAAATGTGGGATTATATGGCATGATGCTGATTATTGAAAGATATTGAAAGATTTATCTTTTATTGTGATGAATTTATACAAAATAAAACACATTTGCGTGTTATTTATATAATACGCGCTTTATTCAAATTCAAGTAACTTTTATTGAGCTAAGAGAAATAGAAACATTATTTTACTTCAAATAAATATTACTGCTTCCTTGAAATGAAACGCAATGATTACGTCGCTGATATTTGACATCATGACATGACTGACATTTAGTGACTTAGTGACAACACGTCGAAAATGGCTGACTCTGGGCCAAGTAAAAACGATATTGAAGCAATTTTTCAGAGATTGCGTTCTATTTCCTCGAATAAAGTGCGTATATTTCAGAAGCCACAATAATACAAAATAAAAGTTCAGTTATAATTATGCGTAACTTGTGATATACAGGTATGTTTCGATTGCAACGCGAAGAATCCTACGTGGTCGTCGGTGACGTACGGTGTGTTCATCTGTCTGGACTGTTCAGCGGTGCATCGCAGCCTCGGCGTGCACCTGACCTTCGTGCGGTCCACGCAGCTCGACACCAACTGGACATGGAAGCAGCTCCGGAACATGCAGCTTGGCGGGAATGTCAATGCGGTGGGTACCAGCACTTGGTTGCACTCTTGTAAACCTGCACCGTATTGGTGTTGCTATTAGGTACTTGTATTGTTAGTATACATTAGCTATAAATAATAAACACTTCGCCTGACAATTTGATTGTTATAATGATACCGATTGGAACATGATTGGTGTAAAAGCAACAGATGTCGCAATTTTACTTATATCTTTTATTCAAATATTTTACAGACTCAATTTTTCCGAACACATGGTTTGGTGACGGATGACGCGAGGCAAAAGTACAATTCTCGAGTATCTCATATGTATCGTGACAAGCTGAACTTAATGTCAGAGCAAGCAATGAAGACATACGGCACAAAGGTGAGTGGTTGCTCTGACTTCACTGTACAACACTGGACATGATGTTATTAACTATTCATACAACATTATAAAGAAAATTATGCAAAACCTTTTCTGGTGACTTTTCAACCAAAACAGTAATGGGGCAGTAGCATTATGTGAATTGCTCTTTATATCATTTCATTTATGACACCAATAAGTCAATCAATTAAATAAGCCTTTTGCAAAAACCAACAATACCTCACAAAATCAACTAGGAAATATTATTAGTAGGTAATAAATGCAACTAGTATTTGTTACCTACTTGGTTGATAAGATATCCAAGATCAGTGAGACCTCTGATGTTTTTAATTGCTTCCTGTGTCTATTACATTTAAATAAATTATTCATTAAATGTATAAAATTGAATTAGTGTGTATGATGTGGTAATTAGACCAATGATGTTTTAGTTTAAATAGATTGAATATATTACCACAGCTAATTAAAATATTATTAGTATCACACAAGTGCATAGAGTGAGGAATGTCTACATACAGAACTGTGAACATTAATGCACTTGTTTTGTAATAATTACAGCTCTGGGTAAGTGTCCCCTGTGAGTTGCATTTAAGTACACTGGTAACAGATCTCAATAGTAACTTTGTACACTTGTATCAATTGAGAGGGATGAAGACAGGAGTACATTATGTATGTTTGTAATTATGTGGGTACTTAAACCCTATAAAGTCCATACTAATATTATAAATGCGAAAATAATTGTCTGTCTGTTGCGCTTTCACACCTAAGACGCTGAACCTATTTTGATTAAATTTGGTACAGAGATAGATTAGACCTTGGGAAACCGACATTCACACAGGCAGAGCCGCAGGCAATAGCTGGCCAAACATACTTTATGAAGTTTTTATTATTTCTGCGAATATGGCAAAAATTAGGTATTACAATGAACAGTTTCACATGTTGTACTGTAATTAGATGTAGCAACATTAATACAAGCCATACAAATTAACAATGTTGGATTCACTAGATCTGCTCTAATGTTTGTAAGAATACAGCTGTCCTATCTTATTCCCATTGTGCTCTGCTGCCCCACTTCCCCTCTGCTGGTGGGGATTAAGTGTTGTAAGCCATGTTAACTGCTCATATTCTAGTGGACTGTGTGAAGTAATACAAAAATGTAAACTGGTTTCAAACATGACTAGTTGGTGCATCCTGGCAAGTGGTCAAGGTTGCTCCTTATCAGTGAACTAGCTGAAATAGCTGATAGAGTGCTACATTTTTTTTTACATTAGCTATTTGCGATTTTTTACAGTATTGAATTTATTTGTTACCAAGTATACTTACTGTGCTGGAAGCTGAAGATTTAATTCCTGGGGTGGGCAATGAGTTATTGAATATTTCTGTTGGGGAATTCCAAATAGTCTGCCAAAGTATAGGCATTACCAGGCATGGCTGATTGAATTTCTGCTGCACATATAATATATAATATATTGACGCCCATCAGTCTCTAGGGTGGGTAGAGGCAACAGCAGGCCAGTTGTGGACGCTCCTGATTTGTTTTTTTTTTACAAAACATCCTAAATATGTTGATGTATATTTTTCCGCCACTTTACGCCTTTATTACTTCATCAGATCCAGAATTTGCCCAATGTCCTAGCCCAAGCATTTATACAACTTTAAATAAAACCCTGTGTTGTTGTGTACTCAGCTGCACCTGGACGCGGCGCCGGCCGAGACGAAGGAGCCGAGCAAGGAGGCCGAGGTAGACTGGTTCGCGGAGAACACCGCCACTAACACTAGCGAGCTTGCCACCACTGCACAGGTAACACTTCACTGCATGACACACCTCACACCACACACTAGCCACTGGCCACTGCCCCCTACAGGCGCGTGACACGAGCCTGGCCATCGCATTCTACTGTGTCGGGGCCAGGCGTGTGTGCACGAGCCGATTTACCTCTGAATACCGAAGTCGGGTGATTGATTTATTGCTGAGAGATCAGGGAACCTGCAGTATAGAGTCCATAGACCTTGACCCATATTATGGCAATCCCGACACATAAGTAAGAGAATGAAGTCTTTATTATTTAGGGGAATCGAGAGTATATCTGGTGACCGGCTATCCTTTCCATTACTGTTGAACCTTCTAGCTCATCACAAAATGTAAGTTAAAAAAAAAGTTAGCGGAATGGAAAGTCTCGTTAATTCTACATGTGTCCCTACAGATCTCATATTCAGAATGTCATGTGACCGACGGAAAAAAGTAAAAATCCATTTCTTTTTATCTTATTAATAAGGTTTTACGGCAAAAAGATGAAGTGGAACAGGTATAAAATAAAATTCTAGATCTTTTAAGATAGGTGTCCAAAGTTTGTCAAATACCCAATTGTAATATGCACACGTAGAATGCGGGCTGGTCCCGCCGGTCGTCGGTGCGGTACAGGCTCGTGTTCACGCAGCCTGTTCCGTCGTCACTCTGCCTTCGAAAATTAATATTTGTATGCCATTTACAGTGTAACATGCGCTAGATATCAGCGATGTCCACTGTGCCGCACCACAATGGTGCCGCGCTCGTATTTGAATAGCATTTGCACTTACAGAATATTACGTGTTTGTAGTGAACAGTATGGAGGTATGTGATGTGTCCCATAACATGTGCTTGTTTTCGTTGCCGTGCTTGTAATACCAGTTTTATTTTTATGTGTGATTTATCGTAAACGTAATAAATGATTTAGCTTCTTATAAAATAGCTCGTCTGATGAGAGGTGAGTATAAAAATGTGTGCTGTTGAACTAAGCGCCCGGTTGTCCCGGTGTGATCGCACGCGCCCTAGGACTGACTTGTCAGCTGGGTGCTACTCAAACAAAACATATAACCATAATTAGTGTTTTCAATTTCATTACATACACATCCTCTCGCAAATACTCATTCATAAGTCACATGTCTTGGTTGGACAAAAATTAATTGACCAGCTACAGATAACACGGCCAAAGATAAAAGATAAACACAACACTAACAAACACTGTTTCACCGTTTATTAGTGTTTATTGCTTCAGCTGTAGATTATTCTAGACTACATAATATTGAAATCATAAAATATTCAGTGTTATGCGTTTAGATATAATTATGCGGATAATCTCAAGGTACCTGACTGAGGGTCATTTTAAATCAGGCAGAAAAAATCTCGAGCAGTGTTAAGTGGCAATTAAATTTCAACCTTAATTAATAAATACAAGGCTGAAAATGTCACGCGAAGCGAGACGTACTCATTCATCATTATTTTATATTTTTATTAAAGTTTCACAAAACTGGTCCATACAATGAGGTTGAAGCAGATACAAATCAAACAATATTCTCACTGACGATGACGGTCACGTCTCCACTGTACATATACTTTACATGGCAATGAACAATAGCGAGGTCCAAGCCGCATCGCTCGCAGTGCAACAGTTACTAAGTGGTTCGCATCGAAATTCCCCGAATTATTAAACTGCCCCATATTGTCGGGGGGTATCCCCGACATTACACACACTGTATCAGTGGACAGTCGCGACTGAATCATACGTAGATAACACGCCACTCGCGCAGCTCCGCGCTCCTGACTCATCGCCTCGCGCTTCGGCAGCTAGCGACCCATGACCGACTATATGAGTTACTTAGCAAACTCAAGCTAATGGTTGAATTCAAAGAGTGGAGACAATCTTCGAATCCTTTTTACTATTAAGGGAAGGGGGATAGTAGGGTAAAGGAGATGAAAACGGACAACAGACTACAGGCCGTCTCGCCGACCGGACCGATACAAACAATATGATCACACTAAGCGTAAAGCGTCAATGTGAAGCAAGAGGGATAGTTCTCCAGTCGTGCGGGGAAAGCAGATAACGAATAAATCTGTTTGTCCCGTTTTTAACCAGGCTACTTCTTTGGATTTTCGTGCACATAGAGATAAACCTTAATCTGACAATAACGAAAACAAAAAGAAATCACCACATTGGTCAAGCCATTCTAAAGATTTAGGAATTTATTGTTATTCATATAGATTCAGTAACATTTTCGTCCAGTACACTCCGTCCACACATCGTGCATATATCATGTATAACGTTATTAGAACCGTATTGTAAGTGGTCTCTTCCCGCCAGGTGTCCAAGGCGGAGAACGAGCTGAGCTCGGAGGCGCGCCTGTGGGGCGCGAGTAGCACCGGCGAAGCGCCGCGGATGTCCACCATCGGCGGGAGGAAGGCGCCCGCCAAGCGCTCAGGGGTACGTATACTCAGTTATTGTAAGTGGTCGCTTTCCGCTGAGCTCGGAGGCGCCTTTTAGGCGTCGGCAAAAGCCCATAATGTTCGGCTCGTGAGCCGTGATGGCCGGTCTGGACGGGGCTAAAATCACGCCACGCTGGCACTACGTACTCCTCGGTATAACGGTTGTTCAATACGGTGTACCTATTGCCGGCAGCTGGGCGCGCGCAAGGGCGGGCTGGGCGCGACCAAGGTGGCCGCCAACTTCGACGACATCGAGCGCGAGGCCATCCTCGCCGAGAAGCTGCGCGCCGAGGTACGTGTGTTTATTGTATTTATACGCCATTTATGCATGTGTTACAAGAGAAAAATAACCCAAGTGGAGTGAACTGGAGGTCATTCGAAAGAGAATTATGATACAGCTCTTCTAAGGTCAACCGTATTTAATTTGTAACTTTTTTCATCACGATATAACTTCAGTTGGATCAACGAGCTTTTGATGTAGTTTTTCGCTACAATCTGTGGACGCGGTGCAACATGCATGCGCGATCAGTAAATGGTTTTTGGCGCCAATTGTTTACAAAGAAGTGTATAAGTTGTATTGTAATGCAAAAAAATAACAATTATGATACAGCTGACCATAGAAGAGCTGTCTCATAATGTAATTTTTTTTTTTATTTATTCAGATATTCTGTGCATAAAGACCGTCATTAAAGTTTTATTTTTATTTTTTTAATATGTACACTTCATTATAAGAAGCTATAAATAAGCAGAAATAAATTATTTATTAAATTTTGACACCTCTCTGTATAGATATATCGCTCTTTTTGTAATGCTATCCGTATGACAGCTACAAATGCCTGCGGTTCTTGCATCAGTTAATGTCGTTGATGTGCAGTAGTGTACACGTGTGTGTCCCCCCCCCCCCAGAGCGCGGCGGCGGAGAGCCAGGCGACGCTGGAGCACGTGGAGGAGGAGGTGGCGTCACTGCGCCTCGCCTACCGCGAGCCCGCCGCGCGCGCCAACAGCGAGCGGCTAGGGATCGCCGCCGCCAGCCGCGCCGCGCGCAAGTGAGTACTGCCTACCCACCTAACGTGAGGGTCGGTGAGAGCCAGGCGACGCTGGAGCACGTGGAGGAGGAGGTGGCGTCACTGCGCCTCGCCTACCGCGAGCCCGCCGCGCGCGCCAACAGCGAGCGGCTAGGGATCGCCGCCGCCAGCCGCGCCGCGCGCAAGTGAGTACTGCCTACCCACCTAACGTGAGGGTCGGTGAGAGCCAGGCGACGCTGGAGCACGTGGAGGAGGAGGTGGCGTCACTGCGCCTCGCCTACCGCGAGCCCGCCGCGCGCGCCAACAGCGAGCGGCTAGGGATCGCCGCCGCCAGCCGCGCCGCCCGCAAGTGAGTACTGCCTACCCACCTAACGTGAGGGTCGGTGAGAGCCAGGCGACGCTGGAGCACGTGGAGGAGGAGGTGGCGTCACTGCGCCTCGCCTACCGCGAGCCCGCCGCGCGCGCCAACAGCGAGCGGCTAGGGATCGCCGCCGCCAGCCGCGCCGCGCGCAAGTGAGTACTGCCTACCCACCTAACGTGAGGGTCGGTGAGAGCCAGGCGACGCTGGAGCACGTGGAGGAGGAGGTGGCGTCACTGCGCCTCGCCTACCGCGAGCCCGCCGCGCGCGCCAACAGCGAGCGGCTAGGGATCGCCGCCGCCAGCCGCGCCGCGCGCAAGTGAGTACTGCCTACCCACCTAACGTGAGGGTCGGTGCTGAGGGCAGCGGCGGGAGAGACAGTTCATAGTCACTTGCAAGACAAAGAAGGGGCACTGCGGCGCCACGGGCCTCGCTGTTATTTGGAGTGACATATTTAAAGAGAATTGCCGTGGGCCGTGTGCTTGTCTGCCACCTAAATGGTATAAAAAATAAAATTGACTCCAAGACCCCGGGAGGGAGCCAGATATTTGGTCTTAAATTTAATCACGACCGACCTGTATTGAAGTTTTGGCTTCGGTCTCTCGTTTCCACTGATGGCTTCCCACGAAGATCAGGATTTTGTTTGTCTCCTCTAGTCTGGGAGACATTAGACCTTACTTTTAGAATTATTCGTGAGTACTCGTATATTCTCTATCACGTTTGTCTCGAATAGCATAAGGCTACATTTTATCTCTGAATAAGGTAGTTGTCTCACCGAGAACGATGAACGAGTAAAGCTAGAGCTACAAAACGAGTTAGCGAGGAGCGAGTGTGTAGTTTTGATAGTTCTGTAGCTCGGCTATAAGCGAGTGTGCGAGTGAGGTGAGCGATTACTCGCTACACTCGCTTGCACTGTAGAGAAATGACCGCTGGTTGCTCTCTCGGCGTGTTTTAATCGCTTAGTGAGTATCGTTGAGCGAGTGTTATTTTTCATAGCTCTTGTCGCTCAGCGACAAACTAGTAAAGCGAGTACTCGCCGGCGCGGCGGTGTGAACAGTCAGTGATGAACTATTTGTATATGCATCTCTTTTGTTTACACGTAATATCTATTGTATGTTTCTTGAGCGAGAAAATAGTCGATAGTTAATCGTTTTATCGTCGGCGGTGGGACAGGCGCCTAAGTTCCTTCAGTTAGTTTTTTAAAATGACCTTCACACAGGGATTAAGATAAATGCAAGGTACTTTCAACCTTAATGACATTTCTTAAAAAAATATGATTCTTGATATCCATAGATGATACTGATTACGAACGTAAAAAATAAACTTGGTAGTATTTGACGTCGGAAATTGCTTGCAATAGGTTTTTTTTAGTCTCTAACTAATGAACGATGTAAAGAAAAGATTGATCTCAACTTGCCCTGTTTTCCTCGGTACTATTGGTGTTTATGTTTTTATCTTAACGTCTGATAGATCTCAGTTTGAGTTTCTGAGTCTGTCGGCTGGTACGTGGTGTTCACGAGCGTGATGTCGTGTTGCAGCGTGGGCGTGACGCACTCGGCCACGTCGGACATGACGGCGATCGAGCAGGACGAGGCGCCGGCGCGCGCGCAGCTCGACGACATCGACGACTTCAGCTCCGCCTTCATCATGATCAGGTGACGCACTACTCCCTTCTAGTTTTATTGGAATGTATGATACTCGCGGAAAGTAACCATAACACGGGAATTCTGATGGGGTTGTGAAGTGGAAAGAGTATGCTTCGGGACACGTATCTTGGATTTAAATTGCAAGACAGACGAGATCTTGGCGCGCTCGGATTGTTTTGTAATAATCTATGCTTGGTGAATTTGAGCTCGTCCACCGCAGTAGCACCCCTCATCCTTAAAAGACACCCTAGAAACGTGTACGGCGCGTATAGAGCACAATTGAGGTCCAAGATATACATATATCTCGAGCATTAAGGTATGATTCCGCCGTATACTGCAACTGCCGACGCACGCAGTAGATGCGCATAAATAATTGCGGTTTCTCAATGGCCTTGTTTATCCATATCGGAGTTTAACAAGTAATGGGTGCGCTTGTATTTACTGCATGCGTCTGTCGTTCGAAGAATAAATTTCGTTTATAAACAGCACAATGAACGTCAAAATATTACAATTACGTCAAGAAGAAAAAAAAAAAGTAAAATAAATAATTTCAAAATGATTATTTTGCTGGTTCGGTAAGTTGGTTCTACTGAGAAGATACCAGCAAGAAATTCAAAGAACTCGATTATCCTTTTTTTTAATATGGTTCTTATACAATTTATAATGTGCGAGCAAGCAAGTGATTAGGATGACCATGTATTTTTATCATTTAGAAATATTCGTCTACTTTATAATATTTTTTTTCCATTAAACTCTTTTTCACTTTTTTTTTAAACTGTTAACCAAATCCTGAGGAAGAATCGTTGTCGTATGCGGTCGGCTTCGGAATCACACCTTTAACCTGATGTTGTCCCCCTACCAGGAACGAGCCGTACAGCAACAGCCGCGGCCTGGACAAGCTGTTCGGCGAGGGCGAGGCGCGCGGCCGCGGCGGGGGCGGCGGGGGCGCGGCGCTGGACGGCGCGGCGCTGGAGCCTGAGCCGGCGCGCGCCGTGCACTCCATGTTCTCGCCCGCGCCCGCGCCCGCCGCGCCGCCCGCGTCCCGCCCGCGCCCGCGCCGCGCCGAGCCCGCCAACGACGACTCCGCCGTCAAGAAGTTCGGCTCGGCCAAGGCCATTAGCTCCGCGCAGTTCTTCGGTGAACAGGTGCGTTGTCCAACCCGGATGGAATTAGCGTTTTCAGTCTAGCTGTGGCCGAGTTCGAATCTTTTGCTTTTTTTTTAAATTGGTGTTTAGAGTTTCTCACTGTTTTCGTAAATATTAACCTAAAGCCATATTTGTGTATTTATTGACCACCAAGATCAGCAAAATCGAGGTCGTCAGCTATCAAAGGCTGTCGAAAACAGAGGATACAATTCCGTAATCTGATATCTGTGTCCCTGGCCATAAAATAACAAGACTACATTTAGAGAGCTCAAATGTTATGCTATTGAATGAAAACCACTTTATAACGTTGTAACGAACTTTAAGGGCTCTTTTTATATTAATTTAGATGAGATATGCACATACTCAGTAATATTCACAATAACATATTGTATTCTCAACATGGCCGGCACACACAATAATATTGGCAGCGTTTATTTTATTGCCAGTATTCTTGCGTGTGTGATGTACCTTACACATAGGTTTGTTCAAATATGTTATAAGTAGCTTCTAAACCACCTTCACGTGCTCGCTTTTATCCCAATGCCCCGAGTAACACCGGTGTTTCGGTGTCCGCAGGAGTCGCGGTGGGAGCGAGACAGCAACCTGTCGCGCTTCCAGGGCAGCAACAGCATCTCGTCAGCCGAGTACTTCGGCACGGAGACGGGCGGGCGGGGCGCGTCAGGCGCAGGCGGAGGCGCCGGCTTCAGCGTGTCGGCGCCCGACCTGGACGACGTGCGCGAGTCCGTACGCGCCGGCGTCACGCGCGTGGCCGGCCGCCTGTCCTCGCTGGCCAACGGCGTCGTGTCGTCCATCCAGGAGCGCTACGGCTACTGAGCGCACCACCACCACCCCACCCCTCTACCCTATCTACATGCTCACAATGTATGTATCACTTCGCGTGAGAACACCTCGCAGTACGAGCGAGGTACACCCACTTCACCTGTAAATCTACTTTCTATATGTTTTGTATGTTTCGCCGTTTTACTTCCAACTGGCGGCGAAGCGCAGCGTCGCTCTAGAACTTACTCTAGAAACAAACTATTATGTATATAAATAAATATTTGAGTATTAAACGAATATGACGACTAGTATGACTCAGATCGAGAGCGATCTCGTGTGTTGTATCTTGTATAGTGTGGGCGCAACGACTCGGGGACGTGGCTTCCCTTTAGATGTACTATAGTACTGGAAGGTGGGTGCGCGATCATTATATCTCCTCACACGGCCTCCGTAGCGCGTGCACAAATCACTATCTGTACATAGTTTGTATGCTCGGGTGCCCTCTGCCGGGGGCGGCGTGTATTTGTTCTCTTTTGTTGCATTTCAACTGTTCTGTCGTGAGCGCAGTGCGTGTGTCGCTGACCGAGATTCGACAACAGAATGAACATTATGTGCAGTGATGTCAAGCACTATAACTCCGGACACGTATCTTGGACCTAAAATGTGCCCTATACACGCAGTACACATTTCTTGATGTCTTTTGAGGATAGCACGGGATGCTACTGCGGTGGACGAACTCAAATTCACCAAGCACAGATTATTACCAAACAATCCGCGGGCGCCAGTGCCTCGTTTGTCTTGCGATTTAGGTCCAAGTAACGTATTCGGAGTTATACCACTCGGAGCTCACGACAACATGTCATGATTACGCTGTCTATATTTCATATCAATGTATATTGTAAACTATTTATAGAAATACTGTAACTGTCCGCGGCGCCAGGCGCAGTCAATCATAAATGTGTGTGACACAAGTTAGCTGGTGGCGGTTCAAATCCTTCACAGGAACAAATGAGACAAGCTGTAATACTATTTCACTAACTGGTTGCAGCCAGTGGAACTAACTAGTGTGACGAATACTATGTATAGATATATAATTTGCAATGTGTTCTTGTTGGTTCTTATGGGTTTGGTCCGTATGGTGTCGGGGGTCGCTGTATCTGTATCTATTTATTGTTTGTATGTAAATGGTTTCAAACGTGTAATATAATCGTTCATAGTATTACCTAGTGGCGTGTCGTTGCTCGTGTCCAACATTCACATGAACTAACTACCGGCGACGACGAAAGCTAAACAACGATCTTTTTAATATAATGCACACTATTGCTTATTGTGATAGTAATTGTTTTAGGGTAATTGATAGTATTCGATTCACCTGACGGTTCAATATGAATATATTATGACACCTACAGTTTCTTTTCATTTCAAACTCTGTTAAAACTAGTTGTATGTCGCGCTACGACTGTACTATTCTACTTACTATAATCTTTGTTTTAAACCTGGTTCTAATAAATTAATTGTTTATCTACAATATTTTTAATAACAAATAATCTGACACATTGGCATTCTCGGATTTAGACGTTCAGAAGGAGCACGTGAAAGATCACCTGTATAATATAGATCTGTACAAGTACTCAGCGAGACAGCGAAACGACGCGTGCGCACCCGACTGTTAGCATTCCAAATTGACATTCTAAACTGTTATTTTTGACGGGAACCAGACCGCGCACTGGGCGCAGTGGGACGGGACGTGTGCAGCCCTCAGCAACACGCTCTTACATTTATTTGAGCATACAAATAGTTGAATTCTTCAATAATATAATAATAGGGAATCTAACAACCGCAGCTTCTCTTTGGTTAACGACAGCGCGTCGCAATAAGTGAACGTAGCGCGTGTCGCCGCGGCCACGGGCGACCCGCCGCGACAGGGCATTTAACATTTATTTATTTTATGTAAACGTTTTGGTGATAATTTTATTTTTATAGATATTTAATTAAGTTTGATGTTAGTAACTAGAGCTAGTCGCCCCGGCCATACAAAGCCTTTACTCGCTATCACTACGGTAGAAGAAACGTGTTTGATCGTGGTTCGGCCGATATTTGTTGTGGGTACATAATTAGGTCATCGTGGACTAAGTTCACGCTATTTTGTTTTGGTTCTTTATACTTATTTTGACAAAATTAATGAACTGGTACAATAGCATATGACTGCTGGCTCGAAAGTAACCCAACTGTAAATACTCGACCATCACCTGCATTGCGAACTGGCTACGAACCACCTCAGACATGTCTCGCGTGTCAGGCGGCCGGGCGCGGCTCGCTAACACCAGATCGAGTGCTTACGTAAGCATGTTTATTTTAATAGAATTTATTTTATCGTCTGCAATAAGTCGCTAGTTACGTTAAGAATATCGATAGACCGACACGACGGCGCGCACTTGACTCCGCTCAAGGTGGAACTGGTGGCAATAAAATCTTGTTTCCAAAAAAAGCCGATGTTTATAATGGGACCTACCTATAGGTGCATATAGACGAATGTGTTCTACCCTTGCGGCGCGAGCGCGCGGTGTGGAGCGTCGGAGCCGAATTAGTTGATGCAAGTGTGAGGCGGCGAGCGTGGCGCCGACCCTCGTTCATTGAACATTGTATAGTTATAGAATTTTGTTCTAGATAATAATTATTGATATAAATATACAATATTATATTTGCTACTGTTTGTTTTATTCACACTTGGTCGTTAAAGTGCCCTAGCTGACTTTGGATCTGGAGGTGTCGGACTCTGTCTAGAAAATACGTTGGATGATAACATCTATCTCCAGTATCAGTATCTAATCTAAGGCCGTAATCCACAAAAAACGCTCAGTTGCGAATCAATTCTCACAATGTCATTTTTGTTTCGAGGTAGGGTTAAAATTTCAAATTTCACCCTCCCTCCTTCCATACTGCTACATTACAGTCGATATCCAGTGAGGGGGTGGTCGTGGTACTTCCTAGGGGGCGGTAGTTAAATCAAACGACACGAGTGCAACACATTATCTATATTTCTTGGCCACGATGCACACGTTCTCGGGCGAGACCGCGGTGGGCACGAAGTAGGCCAGGCGCGCGTGGAGCCCGCAGTCGCGCAGGTACAGCACGCGGCCCCAGTCCAGCAGCTGCTTGGCGCGCCGCCCCACCTCCCGCCGCTGGGCCGGCGTCAGCGCCACCGCGCCGGTCGCGACCTCCCCACCGTCGGCGTCGGCGGGCGCGGACGATTGCTTCCTCAGCTGGCGACTGCGGCCGTCGCCGCACGTCGCCCACGACACTATGCCCAGCATCACGTTGAGATCGTCACCGCTTATGCCGAGCTCCTGATGGTGATGATGAACAAGGATGAGATAATAACAGGTTAGGTTAGCTACTGGCGGCGCTACTAGTCAACAATGACACTTGCATTGCATATTTTTATGGTTTTGTGCAAGATAGAGGTAGTTACTCCATTTCTTCCTATATCATAGGTACCGGTTACGGAATAGGGTCGTTCTCCATCCGACAGTAAAACTAAATGGTATTAAAAGATCTAGCCCATGACGGTTTAGGCCTCCCCTCCCCCCCGTACCTGCAGGCGGGCCCCGCCGACGTAGGGCGCGCGCTCGCAGCGGTGGTGGCAGCACGTGGCCAGCGCCACGCCGCGCGCCAGGTGCCGCGCGCCCTCGCCCGCCACGCAGCGCAGCGCGTAGTCTGCGGGGATAAGGTGCGTACTACTTACGTTCAACAATACTAGAAGCATGCATGGCTCAATTTTTTTTACGGCCAATTAATCACAGTTCAAGTTGCAAGAATGACGAATAATCGCGAGAGAGAAAAACAAGATATCGGGCATAAAACATGTGTTACCGGTGGCGACGCCGCACAGGTGCTTGGCCAGCCCCACGAGCGCTTGGCAGGCGGCCACGGCGGGCACGCGCGCCAGCGCCAGGTGCGCCAGGTCGGCGCGCAGGCGCAGCGCGCGCGCCGCCAGCTTGTTGTCGCGCTTGTGGCGCAGCGCCGCGCGGTCCACCAGCAGCGTCATCGACCCCGCGCCGTCCGCGCCGCCGCACCACGCGCCGCACGCGTAGTACGACATGTGGCCTGCCGCACCACACACCATTATACTACGGTTCACCGTAACGATGGTGACTACCAGCTTTTACCGTTACATTTATCTAGTCACTTTCAATGTTCAAGGTCAAAATTGGTAGGTTTTTTAAAGGATATTTGTAAAATTACTAATAATCCCGTTAACCCCTCCAGCTAAGCTAAATTGCTTGTGTTAGGAGTGGGTTCATGTCAGTAGTGTAGTCATTAGTACAAGTAAAACTTTCCCAGGCTCTAGTCTACCTCTGTAGTGAATGACATCAAAATCAGTTCAGTGATTTAAAATACTTTTTGAAAGAAACAATATTGCAAGTCAATCTCCATTCAAAACTTCATCTACCGTGTGTTCATAATTTACCTTTTCCAGCTCCGAGTTCCACATAGCAAGTATGATCCTCAACCAGCCCCTCTCTTTCAATGAGCCACAGCAAACTGGAAACCTGCCTCAAGTGTCTCAGTGAACTCTCAGTGCGATGACTTTCAGAGAATTCCTCCATCACTGCACTGTGGATAGGATGCTCCGGTTCAGTGACTATGTGACCTTTTACATGTCCTGTTCAAAGATTAAACAATTAAAAAAAACTTTATAACTGTTCCTTTTCAAAAATAGTTTCATAAGTTGTCTAAATTTAAGCAGTCAGAATAAGAGCTACCATGTGTTAGGGTGTACCACAGGCATACTTACTGTCATACAAAGTGTTAACTTTCTCTATGACTGCCATAATTGTATCCTTAGATAGTTGGTTTAAAGGTTTCCTCACACACTCATCGGTTTCTGTCGGAGAATTGATGTTGTGGATGATATATGGTGGCTGTTGTGTGGGCCGGGCATTGCAGATCAAGAGATGCTTCTCAAGTTTACTCACAAAACAGGTGCTGGAAACAGTTATATCATTACTGAAATTGATCTGAACAGAGGTCAGGCTCAGAGCATAGGCAGCAAAAGAAGTAGAAAACAGAATAGGGGTCTGTAGGTTCTACTTACCTGAATAAGAAAATGTTGTGATAGTATAATTAAATATAAATAATACGAAAAAAAAAAAAAAAAAATGAATTTGAAAATAATTCATTTATTTTAATGTGGATGTATGCAGGGTTGTAGTCTTGCCTACCTTGGAGAAAAAAAAAAAGAAAAAGCGTGTGTGAGTGTGTGTGTGTATTTATTTTTCACTGATATTTACTGATAATGTTGGTATGTTACTTTTTGTAAAAGTAGATTGTATTATTTTATTTTTCTACTCACTGTTTAGGATCATTTGGGCATGGTATGCGGGAGTCTTCCTAAAAATTAATTATAAATATCAGTGTAATTTTTAACAGAATATACCCAAACACATATCAAAATAAAGTTAAAAAACAGTAGGTACACTGATTGTATCATAATAAATATTCGCTATACCTGACCCTCGGCCGTGGTCGGTTGAGGTTCATGTTCGCCACAATACTGCCGCCCTGGTTTCACCGTCATCCGGCACAGTCTTTTCTTTCGCACCACAAAGTATTGGCACTGTGCTTCGCTTGAAACATCTTTATGCTGTACAGCAGGTCGGTCGGTCATAACTTAAGTACTGATAAGTGGTACGCCTTATATAATTCGAGGCTTTCTTTATTCAGTGCTGGTTATTTTATGTTCCTTGTTCAAACTGTATTGTATTGAAATATTTGAAATTAAATTATTAGTCTACGAACGACGAAGTCCACGAATCACGAATGACATTGAATGACTTAATGACATGTGGCATGACACTAATGGGAATGACAGACAAGTGTCAATACTGTCAATCAATTTGACAGTCAGATAATGCAGTTTATGCCTTTGCCTCTATGCAGACTTGCAAAGGTTAGTTTTTTATACTATAAAAGAAAATTAAACCGTTCAATATTAAATGAATTTATGAATAATAATTAAGTAAGTAAGGACTGAACAAAAATTAAATCCTTTATCATATGTACATAATTTTTCTCTTAACTTTTAATATTTTTTCTAACTGATAACACTGTTCTACTTGTACGTCAACAAAATTTTAGGTTAGGCGTCGCATCATATTGGTTTACTTTTGTTTTTCTTTATCGTATTATGTAGTGTTGGTGGTGAACCATGAGTTCACCCAGTAGAGATAACGAGGAGCCGTCATCGAGCACGGCGCCCGCGGATGAGGGCCCAGCCGACAGCAACAGTGGCAAGGCGGACTCCCGGCCGCCCGCCAAGCGTAGGTTCTCATCTACCGTAATCGAAATCTCGGACACGGAAAGTGACGACTCGGACGTGTGCGCAGTCAACTCATACCAGGCTTCTGCGGACGAGGTCAAACGGATCCGTGGCGGTAAGGATTTCCATGATTTATGCAGTGCCCTTTGCGCGGGAAACATAAATTTGAAAAAGCGTTCATATGAGCGACGCTTGTTTACATCGGCACAGGCTTCAGACTTTGTTAAAGATATACGTTTTGAAATTAAGTAAGTGGTGTTAATGACTCTCTTACACTCGTCCATCTTGAATTGAAACACATTTATACTACCAAACACTACCAAAATATATCATTTGAAGACATTGTCTAAGATTTCATTGCCCCACATTTTGTACCAGGCTTTCAATGTAGTACTTCTTGTTACTCAGCAGTAATAACTTCTTCTTTCAGCGGACTACTCATCAACTTCCTCCTCATCTGAGTACAGCTCGGACTCGGAAGAGTCTTGGGAGGACAACTCCATCCTGGTAGAGGACTATGGAGCAAATGTCAAGGCTGTTAAGGCACAGCTCAACCCTAGAGCTAACCGCATGGATGACCCGCTGTTTAATAGTAATATTAAGGTACTGAATGTGTGCAAACTTCAGCTCCGTACAGAAGTTGCTTCATGTTAAAGTGTGATGGTATATTTGCCCCTAGAAGTATTTGAGAAAACTATGCATGATCTCTGTTATAACAGATATACAACAGATGCTAATAGAAGCATCATCATCTATCATTAAAAAATTCCAATAGGATATACACTATACAGTGATCTATCTAACCAGAAAATGAACATTTTAATTTCAGTCACAAGAATTAATAGATAGGCTATCACTTCACTGGAAGGAGCAGAAAGACTTCAAGAGTGGAGAGGTCACATTGACATGTGAGCCGTTCCGTCTGTGCCTGCTGCAAGACTTCCTCTCCAACCCGGAGATGATCAATAACATTGTTGACGACATGAACACATTAGACTGGTCACGGAAGAAAATGGACCTTTATGAATTCCACCAGACTGCCGACCTCGCCAGCTTGACGTGGCAAAGAAGTATTAGAGGTATATATGAGTTGCTCAAGACTGAAGTTATGAGTTGGGTAAGACTTTTAAGACATACTTTGAAATTCTTTGAGCTAATCACACATTATGGTGAAGAGTAAACTATATGCTGCACTTTATCTAGGTATCACAAGTGACTGGCTTAACGCTACAGTCGGTATCGGCGTCCTGTTCACTGTATGGGCCCGGAGACCACCTGCTAGTCCACGATGACCTGCTGTCGGACAGGCGGGTCGCGTTCATCCTGTACCTGGCGCCCTGGCGGCCCGGCGCCTCCAAACACAACAGTGTCGAGAATGGCGCTGGTGGGGATCACCATGAAAACCTGGTAAATATATTTTTTTGATTGCATTGCTTTTTAATTGTTAGCAATTTAACTTATATGCAAGTGAATAAATGAGAATGTTGACGCCTAACAAACATTCTTGTTCAAGGGGTAAAAAGTAGACTGTGTTATTCTAGGTGTCAATGTTAGTAGGATAGGATTCTAGTCTTGGAATGGAAAGGGGACTCTTTTATTTTTTATTTTATTTATTTATCACATGTAACAGATTACAACCAATAAGAAATACAATGATAACACGAAGCAATAGAATCAGAGTCAGGGTTGCATTCCACAAGAATGCGTGTACAAATGAGTTAAGATGAAGGAGTTTCTTACAATAACACATACCTATAAAGATAGTTTACAATTTTACATTTTTGCCCCTTTGACATTTTATCCGCACTTAACCTCGTTCTTGGGCCATTGTGCGTGGAGGGATTCTAGGTTTGTTAGGATTAATAAGTTTAATTGTTTGATATTTTTCTGTGGCAGTGTGATATAGATGTTTCCACGTTATAGTTACATGCTAGCTACAAATAGTGAATCGCTCATCACTCGTTCAGTGAGGGCAGGCATTACCTCGTGCTGTGTGCGCAGGGCGAGGAGGCGGCCTGGGGCGGCTGGGCGCGGCCCATGGGCGGCGCGCTGCAGCAGCTGGGCACCGACGAGCTGGGCCGGCCCAGCGAGGTGCTGCGCGAGGTGTACCCGCGCAACAACATGCTCGCCTTCTTCAAGGTCGGGCCCGACTCCTTCCACCAGGTACGACGATCGACGCACGAGGGCAACCGTGTACAGTGCGGTACGTCTCGGACTCTTCTGATTTGGGTGAGGTACTATGATGCGTATCTACGTTTACAGGTGGAGGAAGTGCTGTCCCTGGAACTCCCGCGGTTGTCGATCAACGGTTGGTTCCACGGTCCGCCGCCGGAGGACGAACCCGAGGTGGAGCCGCCCGGCGTGCCGGACCCGCCCGAGCAGATTAAGCCTCATAATGAAATCGTGAGTTCAAACCGGATAGCTTCCTCGTTCAACCGCTTTTCGGTTAAGCCAGCGGGCATACGGCTATTCGATTCGGTCTACAAGGTCGCGAGTAGAGTGGTCAACTCGTCCGTTCGTGCGGCAGGTGGTGCTGTCGCAGTGGCTGGAGCCCACGTACATGTCGCCGCGCAGCCGCATGCAGATCCAGGCGCAGATGGAGCGCGAGAGCGAGGTGTGTCTGCGCGAGCTGCTGCCGCGCGACAAGCTGGCGGACGTGATGGCGGCGCTGGGCGACCCCGGCGTGCCGTGGGAGCGCGTGGGCCCGCCCAACCTGCGCCGCTACGAGCGCGTGCCGCCCGCCTGGGCCGCGGCGCAGGACGCGGCGCACCCGCTGCGCGCGCTGCTGGCGCTGTTCGGCAGCGCGGCGCTGCTGCGCGCGCTGGCGGACTGCTCCGACCTGGCGCTGGCCACGCTGGCGCCGCCCGAGCTGCAGCGCTGGGCGCCGGGCGCGTACTCGCTGCTGGCGCCGCGCGCGCACTCGGCGGCGCCGCGCCTGGACGCGCGCCTGCACCTGGGCGGCGGCGCGGGCGCGGGCGGCGCCGTGCAGTTCGTGGCGGCGGACGAGCCGGGCGCGGGCGCGGCGCTGGTGACGCTGCCGCCGGCGCACAACGCGCTGTCGCTGGTGTACTGCGACCCCGGCGCCGCGCCCTTCACGCGCCGCGTCAGCCGCCTGCGCCCCGCGCCGCCCTTCTACGTGCTGGCGTGCCAGTACCGCGAGTGAGCGAGTGAGCGAGTGAGCGAGTGAGCGCGCGTGACGGACGGGAGCGCCGCGGTCGCGAACGACGCCGCGAGCCTTCCCGTAAAATACGGTATGCGACAGTGAAACCTATTGCCCGCGAAATCGTCAGAATACATCAAATGTACATATTTTATTATTTTGTATCCTAAAATTAGAATCGATGTTTACACGAGTGACGTTTATATTTATTTGCGAAGATTTGTTGTTGGCGAGAGATCTCGATGTGTATCGCGAAGCGGTGTCTCGACGTACCTATGTCTAATGTGTCATCTACGCGTCAGGAGACGTATCCGCGGACGTCGGCATATGCTTCCGCGGATGGATCGGCACGAACCGTCCGCACGTCTGAAGGTCCATCGGTCTTTGTTGGTTCTCGACAGACGCACCACGTACACGCGGTAAATGGATATTGAGACCATAGCTGCCGCAGCTATTTATTTGTTTAGTTATTGATTAATATTTATAGGTAGTTAAATAAAATGAAATGATTGAATACCTAAACATTTTTATTTTTGTGGTAAAGTGAAAATAATAGTACATTATGGTACAAGTGAGCAAAGTTGGTGATTACCGCCGAGACGCTATAGACCCGAGCCGCTAGGCGAGGGTCTTAAGAGAGCCGAGGACGGTAATCATCATACTCACGCGTGCCATACGACATTTTACAACACACTTGCGAATTAAATAATACTACAAATACTAAATAAACAATACTACAAATTAATTCGTTTTCCTATGTGCGCGCATCTAACAAAGGCGGCCGGCCGGCCATATTAAAAAAAAAATGAGGTTTGAATTTAACTTTTTTCTACTGTTTTTTTTTCTGTACTTAGAGAAAAAAAAAGTTAAATTTGAGTGAAAATTTTGTTTATTAAACAAGTATTACAAGTTAAAATTATTTATTTAAATACGAAAATGCATCAAATGAACATACAATAGGCGTATTAATTTATTCGTACTATTAAACACGTTATTTTTTGTATCGAAGCTTTTTTAAGAACATAGAAACTAATAAGTCACAGTTTGATAATAGGTGTCATTACGTGCCTATTTGCGGTGAAATAATAGCACTTTTATGAGCAGGTGTGTTGTAAAGGTATTTTTTGCATTCCACAGGCAGATTTCTGGTTGATATAGCTTCAGGAATTTAAGTGATTCGTTAGTGCTGATGGTAGTCATTTTATATCGAGTAAAAAAGAAAGAACGAAAGAGAAGAAACTGCAAGAAGAGCGTGCAGTCTTATTCATTTCCCGATGAAAACTGATGCGTCCTCAGACATGTGGACAGACCGCTTTCGCTCGCGCCGAAACCCTTTGATCCGTGCCACGAAAACCGACAACAAGCGGATTAATGCCGGATGCATCTGCCGACGTTAAATACCTACGACACACACGAGCAAATCACCCCGTCTACACGTCAACGGACGCGTCCACAGATGACATCTGCAGATGCATCTGTCTAGATGAAGAGGGGTCATTACGTACGCGCGACTTTTAAACCTCCACTTCGATTGCCAGTGTTCATTTAAATGTACAATCCGCAAAAATTGTGACTAAATATATTAATCGAATATTGAAATGAGATATTCATAAGAAATTGTTATTTCGTCACTTAATAAAGAATCGAAAGACGCATCGCTTGATCGATCGGACAACAGTCCTACATCAGTACGGTACGGTCAGGATGCCAAACCCTTGAATAGGTCTTTGTAACGCTCTAGCATGCCGTGATTTTGTTACGTGGGCTCTCCGACAATAATTTTACAAAACTGTATTGTTTCCTACAATCATCACTGGCCAACAGTTTTCGTTGCTGGTTGTACTAAACTTACTAAAGATTACCACGAGACACAAATATCTATCTATACTTTTCATGGAACACATGTCATTGTATGCAAAAAATCTGGAAGGTGATTCGCTATGGTGTATCGCGAATGATCCATGAGAAATTTTCGTGCTCAGCGTGACATGATATTTCTGTTTTCTTGTATTATTTTCATATCGAAGTATAAATAAAATTAGGACACCAAACAATACACTAAATCACCAAAGGACGTGAATTACATGTTCAACTTACAATTTTCACACCACAAGTAGTTTACATAGTACTTATTAGATATAGAAACTTTCAAAATTTTTATTGTTTAAAAATAATGATGTATTATAATCATAACGTTATTTTTTAAGCTTCTATCGTGGGCCTTAAGCGTGGAGACCGAATCCAGAAATTCCGTAACGAAAAAAACCTAACACCCCGAAGCTCGCACGAATCGAGCCGAGCGGCTCCGAAGTAGCTCCGCTTAACGTAAGTAATTATAATTGCATAAGTTAATAAAAAATGCTATGCAATAGCTTTACCGCGGCAGCCCCCGAGTGCCACACGTCTTTTTTTTTAGTTTAAGGTTAGGTTAAAGTAAAAAAAGTTATGATTATAATACTGATCTGTTCCAATCGGATACCACATTTTTCTAATACTGTTGATATTTTTTGCATATATATTTATTTTTTGTTCCAAACAGATACCGTTTTGATAATGTATTTTCTTTCTATGCCAAACGAATACCACTTTAATAAATATAGATCCGAACGAATACCAAAAAATGACTTGGGTCTGTCTGTAAGAAGAAGCCATACATGGGGTGCTGGTGTGCAACTAAATCCATCCATACAAAATGCACTCTCGCATCCTGTCGTATTTTCTGTCGCATTCATAATATAAGTACATAGTACATTGAATAACACATACTCAGCTGATTGATACAACATGAAACTGCAAAGTCCGAGGTGTTATAATGTATACAAACTTGTTCGACGACTTTTAGAAGTTGTCATAGAGAATCACCTTCCAGTGCCTCCTTGTGATCGCACCACCGAATCGTGGTGGTGGGTGGTGAGTGGTGAGTGTAGAACGATGAGCGGTGAGTGGCGAGTGGTGAGCGACGCGGCCGCGGCGAGTGAGTGTGTGAGTGTGTGAGTGCGCGAGTGTACAAAGTGTGGAGTGTTCGCCGACAGAGAGCGTTAGTTGTAAGGTAATGTAACATTGTGGTAGTCACATTCTGTACATAATAGACATATTAATTAAATGCAAGAGTTTGACTTCGTTGATTTATTGCTTGCCCCTCCCCCCTTCCTCGCACCTCCTGTCCGCAGGGTGCTCTCCTGACCACTAATAAATAATTACCGTAGTGAGGTCACATAATGTTAGTGACCGATCGAAGGCCCAGACTTATTGTCCACTACAATGTTCTAGCTAGAAGTTCATTTCGACCAATCACGAGCGTCCAGGCGAGGGCTGAAGTGCGCCGATACTAAGTACGGTCAGTACGCGCATGTTCCCCTCACCTGCACCTGCGCCACCTGCGCTGCGGCAATAGCAACAAGTCACGTGTGAGGATCGGCCCTCAATGGCACAATCTGGCAATCGTTTACCCTCATCATCGCATTATACCGGATTGCTGTACTCTGTGCCCGGGGTTTGCTTACTGCTATGTTTTTTATGGGAGCGACTGCCGTCTGGCCTCAGTTCCCCGAGAGGTGCGCCTGCGCCAGAGCCTCATCCGTCTCTCGCAAGTGCACCGACGGACGCACTTGGTTGGCTAGGTCCTAGGTCTCGCGGGGTTCGCTGCGGCTTCTTACCATACCTCTACAGAATATAGCAATCGTAACGTAACGGCTATCCCCTAGCGAGCTAGGGAAACTGACCAGTGCCTCCCCGACTCATAAATAAAGGTACTGTATATTTCATTATAATTTATTATGGATTCTTTTTGCATTATCTGCTTATAGGTAATATAAAACAATACATAACTATACAAAACACATGGTTACTAGCAATCGCCAAAAGCTGCGCGCGCATCTACAAAGTTTTACTCATACCTACTTATTGTTGAATTAAGTTTATTTTTAGCTGATACTTTAGTAAATTGCTGTAGATTATTCTTCAATAGTTATTGTAGTTGGGATCCTTTTCACAAACGAATACGGAACGATATTGAATGACTTCACTCTCCTCGAATGACTTCAGTATCCCTGTTGTCGGATCTATGCCGGCAATTTCACAGCACGGGTTCGCCGGCACTTCGTCGTTTTCCCATTTGTTATATATCTGTTGAAGACTTTCACCTGGAAGTAAACATTTACATTACTTGAATATCTAAAGGCGCGTACAGATTGCTGCAACACAACATGCAGCGTAACACGAACACCTTTTTGACGTAACGGAAAGAGCGTCTGTGTTGAAGGTTAGTCGTGCGGTTAAGACCGTAAAGACACAGACACACACACACACACACGCATATCTCCCCGTGGGGGAGGTTATGTCGGACTCGAACTTACTAACACGGTTGCCAGAGGGGAGGTTGTCTTAAGGCGGCCACCCACTTACAGTCCGCCAGCAGTTTTTCGTCTGTCCGGCGGCCTGCAGTCCTTATGTCATCAATGTCATCATAATTTTATTACCTCAGACTAAAATAATAACATTATTTTATTCTTTTAGTCTGATGTTATTACGTATAAAATGCCGACGGCCATAGACTGTCCGGCCTTTATCTGTCTTTGCTGACCGGAATCGTCAAGCGGCCACACACATATTATCCGTTAGTCCAAAATCGCATACGAAACTGTGTGTGGGCTATTGCGATGAACTGACAGACAGACCGATATCATCCGGTTGTCGTTCGATAAACTGTAAGTGGGTGGCCGCCTTTAGACATGTCCATCGCACCCGGCCGACCCAGGAGTAGTTATATCTCTCGATCTGGCCCTATTCAGTGGTGAGGACCACGGAGTCCCCATCTCGCCCCGGGTAAGGGAAGGTGAGACGCGGCCTGTTCCTACTAGGGTGACAGGCGGCTCCACTCGTCACCCCCTGGCCCGCGCTCACGGCAGGCGCGGATCCACTAGGGTGGGCAATATGGGCATGCCCACCACCTTAATAGACCTGTGACGTCACTTTTTTATGGTTTATTGAAAAAAAAACCAAACAAATGAATCATGAATCACGCGTGATTTGGAACACAGCGCCTTTTTAAGGAGCATAGGTCTGAGGTGTAAGTACATTCAATCAATCAATCAGTTAGTATATTGCAGTCCACTGCTAGATATAGACCTCCCCGAATATGCGCCACGTCTGCCGATCCTCCGTCTTCCGCATTCAGTCTGTCGCAGCCACCTTTATTAGGTCGTCAGTCCATCTGCCTAAGGGGCATCGCACCTTTCTTTTTCCTTCTCGCGGTCTCCACCCTAGGACTCGTCTGCTCCAACGGCCATCAGTCCTTCGACAGATGTGGCCAGCCCACTGCCACTTCAGCCTGCTTATTCTGCGGGCTATGTCGGTAACTTTGGTTCTATTTCGGATGACCTCGTTGCGAATTCTATCCTTCAAAGAGACTCCAAGGATAGCTCGCTTCATAGCCCACTGCGCGAATTATAGGTTATGTACTAACCCCACCTTCAGTGGCCACGTTTAGGCTCCGTAGGTCATAGCAGGCAGGACGCATTGGTCGAAAACCTTTGTTTTGTGGCATTGCGGTAGGGGGGAGGAGAAGACCCGACGTAGTTTGCCAAATGCTGCCCACCCCAGTTGGATCCATCTGGCTATTTCTTTCTCGAAGTTGTTTTTACCGAGCTGGATTACCTGCCCCAGGAGATATATTTTTGAATAACTCTGAGTGTCACCCCTTCGATTGCAATCGATTTGGTACAACATGTTCGTTGAACATAATCATGGTGTTGTCCAAGTTTACACCCAGGCCAACTTGTCGAGAAGCTCCATTCAAGCTGTGCAGCATTTCGCCCAGTTGTTCCAGCGACTAAGCAACTATGACGATGTCGTCGTCGAACCGAAGATGCGAGATGTACTCACCGTGGATGTTGGTACCCCGCCAAAATCCAATCCAGAGTCCTCCAATACGTTGGTGAATAGTTTGGGAGATATAACATCTCCCTGTCTCACTTCACGCTGGAGGCTAATGGGTTTCGTCTTCTGGTCTTGGAGTAAGATGGACATTGTGGCAGTGTCATACAAACATCTCAGCATCTCGATGTATCGCCAATCTACACGACACTGCTGCAGGGCATCCAGCACTGCCCAGGTTTCGATTGAGTCGAAGGCTTTTTCGTTGTCCACAAACGCCATACACAGCGGCTGATTGTACTTCTGCGTCTTTTCTACAATCTGCCGAACAGTATAGATGTGGTCCACGGCGCACTCCCGCTCTGTGCCCTAGGTGTTAGCTCTTGCCGGATGATGGAATTAAAGAGACTCGCTAGCTCTTTCAGGATTGGTGCGCCACCTGCTCAATAGTAATTTCCGTCATCACCAGTGCTTTCTTCAGTTGCCTGAGAGCCGCCTCTACCTCGCACTATTCGACATCTGGTATCTCCTCGGTGTAATGGCGCGTGAGTGGGGCTCTGTCCAGGTGTGTCTCTGCACAGGTCTTCGTCGCTGTGTCCCGTCGGTTTACTCATCCGTGCTGCATATAGCTCAGTTGTAAGTTTCGTCAGATGGAGCTTTCCCAACTGCTGAGCGAACACTTTTGACCCCCTATATCGCTCGATTGCCTCATGGATGGAGCGATTGTTGGAGCGTTCAAGGTCGCGTCGTATCGGCTTTTTGATTTAAAGATCGGAAGTCTCAGGAGAGAGCCTGGACTCTTGCTGTTTGCGTTTTCCGGGAAAAAATTTTCGAGACACTTCGTGCAATGTTTTGACCACTATGTATGTCGGCCTTCTCGTCAATGCCGCTAGGTTTCCAGCATTGCGAAACGATTTTGAAGTTCCAGCTGGAACTTTTCGGACCCTAGAGCTACTTGAATCGGCGTAGGTAAGTTGACCTTATCATTCGGAATCTTTCAGACTTTATGTTGATATTTAGAGAGCATCGGATCGGACGGTGTTGGTCAATGTGAGACCAACACCGCCAAAACACCCCCCCCCCCCCCCCCCCCCCGACCGATCTTCAGGTACCTGTGCCCACAACCTAGTTCCGCGTCTGGATCCGCGCCTGGCTCACGGGGGAAGGAGGTCATTCTGCGACCGCCTCCGCCAAGCGGTTTGCGATTCTCTTTCGCTCCCCCGCCGCACCCTCCTTCACGAGCATTACTTGCTAGCAGAAGGAGGCGCCGGCAGCCCATGTATCTCCCACGCCGGGCACTCGGTAAGCGTGTGCAGCGCCAAGTCCTCGCTCGTGTTGCAGTGATGGCACTCGGACGTTGACTCTATATTTGGCAAATTTCTCATGATTGGACAAACAGACGATTTGACGAACTACAGCTTTGACCATTGTCACATTGGACGAAATGCCGATTTGACGAATATCAGATTTGACCAATGTCGTTCAACCCATCTCCGATCCGTCGCGGATACAGCCCGAAGCACCCGTGCCCGGTGATAATCTGCGTCAGCCGATACGAGAGGCCGCCATGTGGCCTCTAGCCAGTCCCGCATGATGGGTCTTACCGCCGCTACTACGGCGTGCGTGCCCTGTGCTTGGTCGCCCAAGTCGTAGCTCCCACTCCGCCACAGTGAAGAGGTACTACCGTAATAAACGACATTTACCGCGAACGCTGGTCCAGTTGCCATTCCCGTTCCAGTCCCGTAAGCCGATCCACACGTAATGGCCTTTCTTGTATATAATCTCGACCAATGATTGTGCCTCATCGTGGTCGTTGACCACGGCCAGGTAGCCGCCCTCCGCCACGCAAGTGGCGTACGCGTCCGGCCAATATTTCTTTACTGTGTGAAACTTGTAACAGCTTCCCGTCGAGCTCTCGAGCTTGTATTCTGTGGATAGTACAATCGTCATGTGAACACATTCACTTAAGGCAGAGTATGATGAGGATAATGCTATTTTATTCTACTATGTTTATATTATTACTATAGCTTTCGCCCGCGGTTCCGCCTGCGTGGATCGCGACCAAACATAGCCTATGTCCTTTCTCAAGGTCTAATCTACCCATAAACCAAATGTCATCAAAATCGGTTCAGTGGTTTAGGCGTGAAAGCGTAACAGACAGACAGAGTTACTTTCGCATTTATAATATTAAGTAAGTATGGAGTAGGTATGGATATTCCATATTGGTTCCATTCTATCTCCCTCTATCAATATCTTAGGTAGCTTAGGCTATGATTTTACAAAATCTAGTTTGACCACGAGAAAACACCCGATTTTCCACGTAATTTTAGCACAAATGTAGCTTGCTATAGAAGTATACAAAGTTAGACATTTACTTCACCACCTACATACATAGCCTTAGCCTATCTTCGGGTGTTTTTGGGTCCTCCCAAGGCCGCCAAGACCTTCGAGTTCCAAGCCAACCTCACCTCAACAAACCGGTACCTATATAGCTGATTGACGGACGAGGCTCTGGTGTAGGTTTAGCTCTAGGAGTTGGGAGGTCAGAATCTACTATGTAAGTACCTACTTAAATTTACCTTTATCGAGCGTGCCACATTCTGTCACATTCTGCCCAGCTCTGTGTTCCCTATAGCACATGTAGGGCAGCCGCGACGCGCACGATACCACTCGAATGTGCTCGTGGTCCATGCTCAGACAGTCTCCGAGTTGTGGGTCCAGCTGAGTATACATGTATGTCACCGGCATGTCGTCAAGTGGAACACCTGGAAAATAAGATCAGTCTCAGTATGGTGCCTTCTGGCAATGCGGTTCTGTTAGGTGTCCAAAACTCGCCATTTACTCCCTATAAATATTATTATAAATTTAGCATTACAGTTGCTATGTCGTAGGCATCAAGTAGGGATTCAACGTGCTATGTTCCACATTCAGTGTTTTAGTATTTTTATTTTTTTCTTGTGTCATATCTGTTTTTTTTCTATCACTATCTAGACCCAAAGTAAGCATAGCTTAACTAGCTTGTGTTATAGGTTCTAGATTGCGGATAAACATTCTTAGATACATTTTTTTTACCATACATATTATTTTATACATTATTTACATTATACATTATTTACATTAGATACATTTTTTTTTGTAATACATACATTATATGTACTATCGTAATTAAAAGTGCATTAGCACCGTAATGTTTATAATGACTTGTCCGGCTAAACGCGTATCTATGTGTATGTAATGTTTAACGCATACATTTATACGTCACACAGTATCGATATTAGAAAATATAAATGTGTGTGATGCGAAACAAAGAAAACGTTATGCTCGCCTTTTCACACTATTATGTTCGAAGCATGCATCTATATAAAGTAATGCAAAAATTCGTGATTCTACGTAAGGCAGTGCGTAGCCTGGTCGGTAACAAGGCTGCTATGGATAGTGTTGAAATCGGATGTTGTGGGTTCGGATCTTGGTTTTTCCACTTTTTGTTGTTTTGTTTTCATTAAATTTTAGGAACAAGTTAACAGAAATAGAAATAATTATTTACAAATAGAAAAATATTATACTTAATTTACAATAGATTATAAATAAAACAATAGTTTAAAAAAAAAAACTTTATTAAAAGAATTATCCAATGTTAATTTGTGGTTATAATAATTTCATCCAAAAAATATACTTTTATAATAAAATTAGTATTGCATATTGAGGTTATAGCTTAATTATTCATTTTCTCGAAAGTTTTTTTTCGGAAAAGAGGATTGAAACTTAACCTCAACCATACAGTCTTATACTAACTTTTATATTTTATATAAAATATAATATATAATAACAATAACTTTTATCTCTCTTTGCACCATTAAACCCCATATATTCTCAATCAGGTTCAAATCAGGGGATCGTGCTGGCTAAGGAAATTCAGTGGCGAGGAGTACTCATAACACGATTCCTGCCGGCTTGCTCTGCAAAGGGAAGTCATGGTAGAGATGCTTAAGTTTAATGCATTATTACATGTATTACACCTAAAATTCAGTACCTATCTAAAATTTGAGAGAATTTCATACAAAATTGCCATGGTTGTTCTTTGGGATTTGCCACCGGCTTCCCTTTTGAACATTTTCATCTTTCGCCACAGCAAGGAATAACTTTACGTTCACTAAACCATTCGCGAAGTATGGTGGCTCGATGGATGGGACAATTATCGTGCACAAAACTTATATCATTTTTTTATACCACTTAGGTGGGAGACAAGCACACGGCCCACCTGATAGAAAGTGATTACCGTGGCCTTTGGACGTATGCAACACCAGGGGCGTCACACTCATGCTGCCGACCCTGAAGAAACCTTCTAATGCCCTTAAACCTTCATTTATATCTGGATAGACATTTCGCACTGTGGGCAACATTATATCTTCTAACACTTCCATATAATTTGCACTATTTGCACGCGTAGATATTGGGTCTAATTCACCCGGCCCTTGCGCTCTAATCCACCCCCACATAATTTACACTTAGATTCAGTGTTCGGTACTATGTTGTTTTCACACCACCGTGTTTTATCCTGCCATAAATGTAATCTTCCTTTTTGAGATGATTTAAACGTTTTTTCATCAGAAAATATTGTTGATTCCCAGTTAAAGTAAATACTCTTCGTTATTCGTTTCATATTCTGCTACCATATAACGCCGCTTCAGCAGGTCTTCCACTTCTCCTCCAACTCTGCAACTCTTCTTCCTCAAATTGTTTCACGCAACGACTCCCAGTATTTCTCTAAAAAACACCAACCATATTACACAATTGCAACCAATGATCAAAATTGCACTACAACAATATTAATTAATTAATTAACTTACAGATAAGCCCGTCTCATTAGAAATTTGAGATATATTCAGACCATTCGAATATGGCCACAATATTAGCTTTTGCTTCAATACTTATATTTGACATATTTATTAAAAAAGAAATGTAATCGCTCGAACAGTAATTAACACAAACAGTCGTAACCATAGATGATATAATATATAAATAGGGTAGTCGTAACTGACTTCACCAACCAACAACTTCACTCATAGCCAATGAATCCATTTTATTTCAAATGCACCCTCAAATAATTATTTTCTCGCTAAGTTTAATGCCCGCTACAGACGCTCCAATTCGGTCGGGTCCAACCACCCAACCGCTTCCGCAAGCCGACAAGTGTTGCCGTTTCGGGAAAAATAAAAAAGTCAGTGTTGCCGTTTCGGGAAAAATAAACTTTACCAAAATGTCACTAGATTGTAAGGAATAAAATAAAAAATTAATTATTTATTATTATTATATTTTAATTATTTTATTCCTTACAATCTAGTAACATTTTGGTAAAGTTTATTTTTCCCGAAACGGCAACACTGACTTTTTTATTTTTCCCGAAACGGCAACACTTGTCGGCTTGCGGAAGCGGTTGGGTGGTTGGACCCGACCGAATTGGAGCGTCTGGAGCGGGCTTAAAATTCTACTTAAGAAACATTTTATATTCGTATCAACATTTATATATCATAACTTTTAAATATAAAACACAAAAAGTTATATTAGTTCCGGTAGGTTCGAACCATCACCGACAGGTTTCATACTATTCGTCAAGCCGCACGTTAAACGACTCAGCTACGGGGCGGCTTACGTAGGATATTGAAATTAACAATATCAATCAACGAGTGAACAATATTAATGTGTGTGTATGTGTGTGTGAATTATCTTCAAAGATTAAGGTCATAACTTCAAAAGTTTAGTAAGAGTACTGTACGTCTAGTGTTGACGTGTGTGTGAATTGTCTTCAAAGAATAAGGTCATAAGTACGACTAATGTTGACGCGCTATAGTTGCGTCAGATTGGTACTGCACTTATGATCGCGATAGTACATAGAAACACCCAGACCAATGCAAATATTCATATTCAAGCATACAAATATTTGGGGTTATTCCCAGTAGCCCCCACTGTCGGCGCCACCCCTGGTGACAAATGGGATTGCACTGAGCGGGGATCGAACCCGCGCCCCCTGCGTAGCAGCCGCGTTCACTACTACACTACTACCGTGTCTATAGGTAGGGGAGAGTTGGATATTACCGAGCCCCTAAGAACTTGGGTCCATAATTCGGAAAATGTTTGATAATAAAGGAAACAAAATGCAGTAATTAGTAGGATATTTATTCAGGTACATATACCGTATAACAAAATAATCGACAATTTAAAAATTAAATAATTATAGTAAAATTACAACAAACGTTAAAGGCGTGGTATTGTCAAACTGGTCTGATAATATCGTGCCTAGGTTTGATAAAATCGTGCCCACATTAATTGCTCACAAATCGGTGAAAATGATTGTTTTAATTTTTTATGATAAGATAAAGAGGGTGGAGGAGGATTTATGTAGCTAGTGATTTAGCTTTTAGAAGAGGAATATCTTCTAAAAGTTAAATCACTACCTATTTACAGTATACCGATATAATGTCATAACAAAAACTTAAATTCTTTATAATTATTTTAACAAAACATATGTTTTTTTAAAACTTGAAGTCTTAGTAACTCTTTGAATTAAATATAAACTAGTCAGCCTCAAAAATAATTAAAATCAATATTATCCTATGACCTCTTTTTTTTCTTGGGCACAGATCCATCCATCTAAAACGAAAATAAAATGAAATTATGTTATGGTAATCTGTATGTATTTTATTTTAAATAGTCATAGTAGGTACACTACACAATTCAAACAGACGCACAGGCAGACACATCATACATAACTATTTTTCGGGGGTAAAAACAAGTTAATGTGAATAATATATTACTTTCATAGTTGATAATATCGCGCCCCGGGCGCGAAATTATCAAACTTACTCATTTCATTTTCTAACATCCAAATAATATAGAAAATTCTATAGTATTTAAAAACGTATTCTAACACGGAATTCTACACTGTACAAGCATTCAAAATGTATGATTTCAAAGTATTATAATAATACAGTATCACTTACCTCTTATCGAAAGTATGTACGAAATTTCATAAGGATTGCCGAAAAAAACTTGTGCGATACATACTGTCTCCGTCGTCGCCCGTGGCGTACTATTGCTGCGCGGGGAAGGGTGTAGGTATGTTGAGCTTCGTTATTTACGCACTGTATCGCAAAACGAGTGGATGGTTTTTGAATTAAGCTGATGCGCGGAATTATCAACCGCGCGGTAATATCCAACTCTCCCCTACTTAGTTCTTCGATTTAAGTGTCCAGTCTAACCTAAAATTGGTAGGTATCCTCGATGCAGACGTCGCGACGAGTCTAGGCACCTATCTACTAACCTTCAATAGACACGTATAATCCTGGATGAACTCTCGCTCTCGTTCCTATAAAATATGCAGTGTCATCTTCACTGAGCGACAGCATGGCACCCAGCAGTTCATCTCCAACGGGAGACATCAATACTGCTCCTGAAATTACAATTTTGCATCACAATCAAGTGACGATATTGAGTGGGTAGGTAGCTGGATAAATTAACGTATAGGTATGACCCCAGGTAGCCCGCGTAAGGTTTGCGTTGCAGAGGTGCAGCGGAGGCGACTCCAGGCGTCTGAGGTCGCTAAACGACATGCGTGTGCTAAACGACAGAGGTCGTTTAGCACACGCAGGTCTGGAGGTGTGCCAGGTGAGGCCGCTTGTCAGTCCTATCACCCTGGCAGAAGTAGGCAGGGACGGTGGCAAGATGGGGATTTTGGGTGACTGCCCCGTGGCACTATCCAATGGCACTACTGGTAGTGTCAAGGGTAAAATTCTGTCCCCATGGCACTACCGGTAGTGCCATTGGGTAGTGCCACGGGGCAGTCACCGGATTTTGGGCACATGGTCTGGTAATGATACATAATCATGTTTTCAATTAGATAATATGACCCGCGCTTCAAGCGAGTCGCTTGTAACAATTTCTAATAATATCTATACTTTAGACATAGGTAAGGTACCTAACGCTTGTCAAAATAAGGTGTTGGTGGATACGAAAACTACTGAAAAAAAAATCTAATGATGCTGTAGGTATAGTTCTATTACTTGTTTGGCATTGAATGACAAGGCAACGAATAGATACAGAATAAAAAAGGTACCTTCCGCTTTACATTGCTGAAAAGCGTCGTCCCACGTGGCAGCCACTTTGTGCAGTCTCACCCATCCGTTCGTCTCGGGCCAGCAGCTGTACCGGCCGTGCGCGACATCTACAAGCAGACATTAACTGGGTGGAAGAAGTGCTGTCTCTCGACTCCAATGTTCGGAAGCGGTGGACTTTTTCTGGCACAGACCTACGACCCTCTGACTGGCTTTCAGAGGTAGGATGGCTAATAATGAGTTGCGAAGAAAAAACGTAGGTAGAAACAAGGGATAGGACAGGACCGATGTCGAAGCCACCGTGTTTTATTTGGCCTGACTGTTTTTGTAGGAATGGTATGAAATGAAATGATTTTTTATTCCATTCGGATACACGTGCATGACACAAATTAACAAAGAGTGGTACGTAGGTACTTCCGTGTGGGAGCCGAAAAGTCCTGTCTGAGCCACTAAATTCATACCTACTAATATTACAAAACTGAAGAGTTTGTTGGAACGCTGCTAATCTCAAAAAATATTGGTTAGAATTGGAAACCCTTTTTGTGTTGAATAGTCCATTTATAGAGGAATATTTAAGGTTAAATATCATCACACTGCTATTTGAGGCAGAGGGGTAGTAATTATAAATGTCATCAAATCCGGCAGATTCCCATACATTATTTGAAGTACATCTTATACGTTAACACCTTACCAGTAGTTGACAGCAAGACAGCACACACTAGCACACCGAACATGTGTAAGGAGGACATGGTGTCGACAGTTCGACACTGTTGCAACTGGTGCAGAACTGACTGTCAAGTTAACTTTATACAACAACACTGTCACCTTTGTGCCCTCTGCTATCTGCTAAACAAGCAGATAGCGTTGTGCGACAGAGTTCACAAAAACATGCGATCAATTGCGAGTCTCGTCCGCGCGCTGAGGGTTCCGCACACAAGACACAACTGGACACACTTAATGTTGAAGTGTTGTTGGAGTAGGACACGACGGTATTTCTGTCCCAATCGAGCAGTCCGGCTGGGGAAGTAACATCCGCTCTACAGAATACCGCGGGTATAACACGGAGTACGGTAGCCAGAGCTCACTGGAAAGGTTTTGTGCTGTCAGTGGGAAGACCAAATGCTTGTCCTGCTTGTCTTCTGCGCTGATGGCACAGAATCTTTCTGTTCTTATAGGGTCGGTCGGCAGCACGAGTGTGTCTCCCCTGGTGTGGCACTCGTTCATAGGCCACGGTAACCACGTTCCATCAGGTGAGCCGTGTGCTTGTCTGCGACCTACATGGTGTAAAAATGTTGCTGCTTTAAAACTGGAGTCACCAATATGTCAACGTATTCTAAAGTGGAGACAGCGAACCGGTGAACGGACGCCCTGCCTTCAACCAGAAAAACTATTGACCTGAAAAGGTAGCTGAGGAGGAGTGGATACTGATAGCGGAGGAACAGGTAGGCTGTAGGTAATATTTGTCAGGTAGTTACATATTTATACTTTTATGACTTGACCTTTACTCGTGGTAGGTAAACTGTATAAGTCTTTGCTTCCTGCTTAATTTCATGACTAGGTATTTGAAAGGAACTATAGGTTTTGATAACCTTGCGATTGTCTTAATATGCTACATTCAAACGCCTGAATCTTTTGATTGCGTTTGGTTACATATCAAAATCCCGAAGCCTACAATACCTACCGAATTTCATAATACCGACGTACGAAAGACCAAAATTCAAAATCCCTAATGTTCGTATGACTTAATGTTCAAAATACCGAAAGTACAAAATCCCGAAGTACAAAATCCAGAATTTTTTGGGTGCTCATAAAAAAAATAACGTGGAGCGGTCTCGGTGGCTTAGTGGTCAGAGCATTCCCCTTGTAAGGGAAATATCGCGGTTTCGAGTCCCGTCGAACCATTTAAAAATGATTGTAACATCATTCATTGGTTCCGATAGCTCGTACGAGTATCGCTAGATGGCTCCACCGTCGCGTCGCCCCAAAGACGGAAGTATAGAGAAATTTGGATTGGCTTCGTGTGGTATCGGTGGCTTAGTGGTCAAAACATTTCCCTGTAAGGAAAAGATCGCGGGTTCGAGTCCCGAGGTCGATTCTCTTTTCTCTTTCTAAATCGATTTGACTAACTATTGAATAGTTAGCATAATAAATGCTTCCATTCAAAACGAAGAAGTCCTTTTAGAACTACCCCTGTCGTTGTAAAAAATACCTATAAAAATTAAACCCTGCCATCGGTAACGTACCAAAATCTCATTTTCGAGATTTTGAGCTTCAGGATTTGGAATTTTCAGGATTCTGAACTTCGGGATTTTGAACTTCGGGATTTTGAACTTCGGTATGTCGTACTTCGGTATTTCGTACATTCGGGATTTTAAACTTCGGATTTTGTATTTCGGGATTTTGAGTTTCAGTATTTTAATACTTAACCGTTTACCTACATAGAAGTTACATTTGTCTTCCTAGCAGCAAATAATAGCAGTCATGATTAACTATTTGATATGAGTTTTCAATGCTCTACCTACGCAGTCCTAAGAAAAAGGTCTTGATAGTCAACGAAGTGATAAAACAACTTTTCTCTTTTAGATACGGAATCCTAAAAAAAACCACCCGATAGCAAATATTTTGTTTACTAGATAAAAAAGACAACGAATCATTTTATACTTACCTAGTGGGAATACCACAAAATGTTGTGGGTTTCCCCGGGGTTTTCTGTCTGATTCTGGCTGATAGCATAGAGCTATCCCGTGGGTTTTGTAGAAGGTTAGGGCTGTTCTTCATCATTTCATCATCATCATTTCAGCCATAGGAAGTCCACTGCTGGACATAGGCCTCCCCTATAGATCTCCAATAAGACCGGTTGGAAGCTGCTCGCATCCAGCGCGTTCCCGCGGAATTAATAAGGTCGTCTGTCCACCTTGTAGGTGGACGTCCTACGTTGCGCTTGCCGATACGTGGCCTCCACTCGAGAACTTTTCGACCCCATCGGTCATCAGTCCTCCGTGCTATGTGCCCTGCCCACTGCCATTTCAACTTGCAAATCCGCTGGGCTATGTCGGTAATCTTGGTTCTTCTACGGGTCTCCTCGTTTCTGATTCGATCTCGCAGAGAGACTCCGAGCATAGCCCTCTCCATAGCTCGTTGGGCTACTTTGAGCTTACTCATAAGGCCCATAGTGAGGGACCACGTTTCAGTGTCATAAGTCATCACTGGTAACACACACTGGTCGAAAACTTTCGACTTGAGACACTGAGGTATGTCGGACGAGAAGATATTACGCAATTTTCCGAACGCTGCCCAGCCGAGTTGGATTCGGCGACTGACCTCTTTCTTAAAGTCGGACCTACCTAACTGGACTACTTGTCCTAGGTAGACGTACGAGTCAACAACTTCAAGAACCGAGCTCTCAACAGATATTGGGGTGGGTACAACATGGGCATTACACATAACTTTCGTCTTGTCCATGTTCATTATAGGACCCACCTGTTGAGAAACTCGGTTGAGGCCTTCGAGCATCGTGTTGAGATCTTCCATCGATTCTGCTATGACTACAATATCGTCGGCAAACCGGAGGTGAGTGGGTTCTTCATCCGAGTGTAAACATTTCGCTCTTGACAAAGAGCCCGCTTAACGGCAAAAGGTCACCTTTGTGCCCTCTGCTATCTGCCAAACATGCAGATAGCGTTGTGCAACAGAGTTCACAAAAACAAGCGAGAGTCTATTACGTGAATTAAAATTAAAATTCCCTGAATTGCCAGGGAATATACAGACGTGACCATGCATGTAGATGTAGAGGTATGCATGTTTTTATGTGTGGGTAGGGTAGCCCACTCATCACAGAGGAGTCACCCACTGGAGTCATCACAGTTAAGAGCACTTTATAAACTCTTGAAGCAATAAGTAGCTTATTACAAATAGAAGGTGACCGTAGCGCCCTGCGCGGCGTGGGAGTGGGAGCATCAAGTGCAGTCAGTAGTTCTCTAAGTAGTCGCGAGGTGGCAGGCAGGAACGTGTTAGCGTTCAAACAAGAAGCAAGCGTGTGCGACCGTGTTAATTAGGTATCGCCTTCTTCCAGGGTTGGCACCCGGAGCCTCACGGCACAATTATCCCGTCCGGCTTCACACGGGAATCCTGAAAAAATATCTAAGTAATAATAGCACGATTACAATGCCGCCCACTGGGTTCGTAATACTGAATTTCATGCATATTAGGTACTTCAATAACTTTGTGGGCGTTCAACCCGTAATTCACTTGATTCAGCTTACTTACCATGAAAATAGTAACAAGGTACTCGGACAAATATCGCTGGTGCAATGTGCGTGCCTATCCAGGCTATTCCTGAAGGGACACCGATAAGTATTATCATAGGCGTAAGTTTATGTACCACTAGCTTTCGCCCGCGGTTCCGCCCGCGTGGTAGTTGGTTATCGCGCTCAAACACAGCCTATGGTTCTTTCACAAGGTCTAATCTACCCTTACAGACAGACAGACAGACAGACAGACAGACAGACAGACAGACAAACAGACAGCTAGACAGAGTTACTTTCGCATTTATAATATTAGTATGGATATGGATATAGAATTTTATGAAGAAGACATTGTGCTTGACTTTGATATCTGATCGACAGAGTACTATTCAGCTGTACCTACCTACACACTTCAAGGTGGTAGCCCTGCACAGCGCGCCGCCCTTCATGAACTCGAACTGTCCACATCCGCAACTTGCGATATTTTACACTAAAGTTGATTGCGCCACAAGCGCCGGGCACCAGGCACCAGGCACCAGGCACCAGTGCGGATCGCGATCCACTGTTCAACTTTCTGATTGGACGTATTGAAAGGCGCCGTCCCCTCGAGATGGCACTTTCATGCATTTTGTTACATCGACGGCCACATCCTGACAATTTTGATTCATTTCAATTGTTTTTTTGTGTTTTAGTAGCACCTGCAACAACAAAAGTAAACACCTCATCGATATTACGTGCTTGTTTACTCGTATACTCCAATATTAGGAACGCAAAGCGGGCCGCACGCCGCACCCATACAAGGGCCCGCAACAACCAACGCCTCTTGGTTTCTCATGAAAAAATGTATTTGGAGTGCTATTATATTGTTATGGCTTCACGCGTTTACCTTGTAATAAAAGCTTTATATTTATAAAAGCAATTGTAAAAGAATCAAAGGAATTATAGTGCTGGAAATCAGACGAGAGATGGTGTAACCGCCCGGTCAATCTGTGTGTATTATGTAATCTAAATGGTGTAAACGAAATTAAATTGAGCTTTAGCGGTGAATTCAATTTACTTTGTACTTACCTACCTATGTATTCTGATAATTTAATGAATAAAAAATACTACAATATTGTAGGCCTAAAGCAAGCATAGCTTATTAAATCGGTACATACTAATCACCCAGATCATTGCAAATATAGCTACATAATAATATTAATGTCTACAAATATTTGCATTGAGAGGTAATCGAACCTCTACTCGACAGTCGCACGCTCTACCGTTTCACCACAGTGCGTATACTCGTAGAGAAATTACTTATTAATTTATCTACATTTAGCGGAATTTGTAAGCGGATTGAGCGCATTATGAGATCGAGAGAACCCACATCGTCCCTGTGACTCAAATAAATTGCTAATAATGTGGTCACAGCCCGCCTGACGGCGCGGCGGTAAGGCAGTGTTTGCGAACTCAATACCTCCGCTCTTTCGACATAGAAACTCCTGCCGCTGAAAATAGTGAAAATAAAAATAAAAGTGAAACTATTGCTTCCTTCGTCTTATAAAACTTGTTGAAAGTTGCAGTCAGAGTATAATCATGTGAAGAACATCCAACTTGTCGGACCAACTTATTGAAAAGTAGCATCCTTTTAGGGTTCTGTAGTTGAACGACGAAACAGGACCCCAGTTGTAGATTAGCTGATGCCCGCAGCTCCGCCCGCGTGGGAGTCATTTATAAATTTTGATGATGTATCTCGGATTCTACTCAATTGCAATCGAACATACACTCATAACTAAGTAGATGTTGCAGACGCCGTTTGGTCAAACATCCTTCCTACTTCCTATCCTACTAATATTATAAATGTGAAAGTTTGTGAGAATGGATGTGTGGATGTGTGGATGTTTGTTACTCTTTCACGCATAAACGGCTGGACCGATTTGGTTGAAATTTGGTATGTATATAGGTTATACCCTGGATTAACAACTATATATCAGCGATGAACGGGATCAGAATTCCACGCGGGCGGAGCCGCGGGCAACAGCTAGTCATTGATATTAATGATTCTAGAGCGTAGTGCGCTATTCGCCTCGCCCATTTGCAATGGTGAAGGTGGTCAGTAGAGTGGTCTAGCCGAGCCATATAACTCACTATTAACTAGGTACAACATTGTTCACGTGCGGATTATAGAACGGTAGAAGAATATATTATGATGTGGTTGATGTGTGCAGGTGCGGTGGGCTATGTTCACGCTGCCGATGCCTTGGGAACATATTTCGCGGTTTTGACGAGACGAAAGGAACAGAAAAGTCTTATATTACACGCAGTTTTATCTTTTGAATGAAATCTGTAATTCAGGTATTTTTTATTTTTGAAGTCGTTTTAATTATTTTCTAATTTCGCATCGTATCGTTAACAGTAGATAAAGTCTGAGAACGCTTATTATATAATACGAGATTGCCGAGATCAACGTTAGGTCAATTTAAAATTAGGTAGTTATTATCTGATTAGATCAAAAATATCAATTTGCGTATTCTATGAGTCAAACTCATTTCTATAGGTACATTACCATATTTTGCCAATTCATAAATATCTGAATAAAAGTAGCATTTAGCATAGCTTGCCACTTCCACAGAATGTGCTACAGAACACTGTACCTACAGAATGCCGCGTCTCGCTCATGTCCGGCTTAACCGTGCAATCTTTTGCTTTGAAATCTGTATTCTTAGAAAGTGTCGTCTTAACTAGAAGCATATTCGCAAGCCGGATCGCTTCACTGTCGCGCAAGCTTCCGTGTGAACGCGGCCGGATATTGGAAAATCAGGGAATACACGAGTCGTATCGCTCGGTGTGGACGCGGCGCGGTGAGGCGTCGGCGCAGCGTGCCTCGCCTCGTAACGAGATGCCTCGAGCTGAGCACGGCATCGCACGGGGGCCACGGGCCTTATGTACTTATCGGTATTGATTGTTCTAGCGCCCACCAGCGGCACTAGTGATAGGTGCACGGTCTCAATCAGCACCAGCGCCAGGCTTAGGCCTCGCTCGCCCCCTGAATCTCGCCCCTTGCTATTAAAATGCTTCACTCGCCCCTTTTTTTTATTATTTTGGTGTAGTGACTCGCCCCTTGCCACGGGGCGAGTTAAAAATTGACATTTAAATAAATATTCTGGTGGTGTGAATCGCCCCTTGAGGTATTTCTTTTGAAATAAGCCGTGAAATGGTACAGTCAGACAGAAAAATGTACACTTAAATGAAAATTACCATGTTTGATGTCTGTAATATTATTATCACCAACTACGTACACTAAGTTTTTGCTACCTGGCTTACCTATTAGGTAGAACAAAAGGAACGTTTTCAAGGGTCCAATAAACAAAAGCTTTGTTAAAATAGGTCGGAGAGAGTCATAATAATATATAATTATAATGCTTTCTCTTTCTAAGTTCGTATTTTAATGTGGAAGGGATGTGTTTTGCGATATTTGCGTAGTGGTTTATAGTCTGTTTTTTTTTTATCTCAGATACTAAATTGACAAGTGCAAATGTCAAATTGTGAAATAATGATACCAGCTTTGTATTTAGTGGTGTACTCGAAAGTCGAAACTATCGACAATGTTTGCTGCCTAGATACAGGTGGTTTGGCTATAATGTATTTTAAGAGAAAAGTTAAATATAAAATGTTTATAAGTTTTTTATCCGACCGCGCGACGCAAAGTAATAGTAATGTGTTTATTTGTATGTTTCTTTATTAAACTCTATACATACCAAACGCCTGGCCCGATTTTTAAGATTAACACATTCACTCACCGGACTAAGAGGAATCGGTTGCGATTCCTCTTAGTCCGGTGAGTGTCACTAAAGACATGACGTTAGTGAAAATTCAATATGGCGACTATACTGGACGCCTTATTGTGAAAATCAAAAAAAATTAAAGCCAACAAACTATGTCAAGTGGGGTATCGTTGAATAGGTATTTAAAAATCATTTCAGTTTTTTCTCACCATTTTTCGATTTGACTTACCGTTTAGGATCTATATCGATTTAAAGTTGCACTACAACTCATCATCATCTGCATATAGACGTATTCTCCTGATTGCATCCGTGGCCAAGATGACCTCGAAGCTCAGGGTCCGTCTTCCGGCTCTTCCTTCTCTACTTCGCACGATCTTGGGCGTCCATGGTAGTGAGACCATTAGCACGCATATCACCCTCCACGACGTCAAGCCAGGACTTCTTTGGCCTACCCCTTTTACCTGGACCCGGCGGGGGTACCATTGCCAGGCATTTGTTCCCCACGTAGCCTGGCGGTTGCCGCAAGCCGTGGCCGCACCAGCGAAGGCGGCTCTCTTGCATAATATCCCCGATGTCACGGACATGGAGGCTGCCGTGGATACGAGAGCTCCGTACGCGATCTTTACGCGTAATGCCGCACATTCACCGCAACATTTTCATCTCCGTGACACGCAGCTCTTGCTTGTGTCGCTCGAGCAGCGGCCACGCCCCACAACCATGCAAGAGGACAGGCCTAATGATCGTCTTATAGACCTGTCCCTTCAACCTGACTGGCATTTTGGGATCACAAGTGACGCCAGTCATTTCTCGCCAGTCGTGGTCGATCTCACCGGTCACATGAAGTACAGATCCCAGGTACTTAACCTGGTCCGTGCGCTCGACCAAATCATCACCTATGCGGACGGGTGTGGGATCTGTGGAGTTTAACGCTAAGTATTCTGTCTTCGCTACATTTAGCTTCAGGACCACCGTTCTCAAGCACTTCTTTCCATCCTTTCACGCGTCGCACCAATCTGCTCCTGTCCGCGTCCATCAGCGCAATATTGAAACTTGTGTTGATCTTTTTAGTATCAGTCGAATTCTTGTTTTTATTTTGATTTTAAATTTAAATTAGAGTACCAAAAAATTTAAAATACCGTAATTTACCTACCTACAATTTTCAGATTCTAAGACTAGTATAGCGTCATCTTTATCGATAGTCTCTGCAGATCGATTAAATGAAACTTATGAAGCCTTAAGTTAGATTTTTACAATGACAACCCAAGTGACGCAAAATGGACGCCATTTTGTTTCAATGACAATATACCTATTTAAGTTTTGTTTCATTTAGGTAACTTGCATACCGAATTTAAATTAGTATTTTATAAATTTTATAGATTAACCTACAAATATCTGTACTGAATTTAATTTATCGATAAATTTCGATACTGGTGGCACATGACTGTTTTTTAATTGCAAAAAACCGACAACACAGGTAATGTCAAATTAGTATCTGAGATTAAAAAACAGACTATAGTAGTGATTAGTGACATCTAAGTGCAACAGAATATGTACAATATTTAAGAGTATTGTGATATTGTGTATATGTTATAGGCAATGTGTATAATGCAGGCATTCTATACAATACCTAGGAAATGTATAGAATGCTGGGGTCGTTCAGGCAATGTATGAAATGATATTCAATGTTTAAACTATTTTACACTTTGCCTAGGAAATGTATAGAATACCTAGGCGTTGTATATAATGCCGGTCGAAGCATAGGTAATGTATGTAATCTATTTTTCTTCTCTATGATTTAATTAGATACCTAGATACTAATCTTTTGAGAGCTAATCCTAATTTCAACTTCCACCAGCAGGCAAAGCTGATAAGACATTTGTGTTCTATTGGTAGGTATGCCTAAGTACCTACGTATTTTTTGCGTAGAATGTTTCTCACATAGCAGTGAATTTCTATTGGCACGGCAACCACTCTCTTACCATCATCCCTGTGCTTGTCAGCCACCTAACCTGATGGAAAGAGAGTTGTTACCGTGGCCTATAGAAGTTCTGCATGGTTAAAAAAAAATAACCACGAAGGCTAATGCTAGAGCTCCGCTCCGCCTTCTAACCTAATCTATCCAAGTCGGAATGAACAGTTTTTCTTTCAGCAGTAATATCCATTTTTCAAATCCATAGAGGGCTTCTTAAAGGATCGCAAATAAATGACGCTTTATTAATCTATTACTTTGTTTGCTAACAGTACTTATTTATCAAGGTGAGACGAATTTTCGCACTTGAAATATCATTTTATAAATTTTGGATTGAAAGTCAGGTAAGTTTGTATTACAATCGTATTATGATATTTTATGTAAATTAAATTTGCAAAATAGTTTTATTCTTTACTTTTTGTTTGGCTTTTATTTAGTATTCGTTTTAATATCGCTTTCCGCTTTATTCACAAATGAATATTCGAATTTTAGTCGGCAAACTAAATCGTATTCTGCCTACTAAAACAATAGTATCTTGTTAGTATTGATAGATTGAAATAATGTTAACGTTGAAAAACGTGACGTTAAAAAAAGGATAAACAATACTACAAATTAATTCGTTTTCCTATGCGCGCGCATATAACAATGGCGATCGGCCATATTTAAAAGAATGAGGTTTGTTTACTCTGGTTTTTTTTCTGTACTTAGAGAAAAAAAAAAGTTAAATTTGAGTGAAAATTTTGTTTATTATACAAGTATTACAAGTTGAAATTATTTATTTAAATACGAAAATGCATCAAATGACCATACAATAGGCATATTAATGTACTCGTACTATTAAACACGTTATTTTTTGTATCGAAACTTTTTTATAAACATAGAAACTTAACCTATAAAATTTAAAAAAGAATCTATAACTCACTTGTGAATAATAGCAATGAAAAAGTCACAGTTTGATATTAGGTGTCATTACGTACCTAATTGCGGTGAAATAATAGCAATGTTATGAGCAGGTGTGTTGTAAAACTCTTTATTGCTTAACTAACTAACAATCGGGGGCGATTTGGGGTATCTAATGTTCAAAGGGGCGAGTTGCAACATTAAAGCAGTCGGGGGCAAGATCCACGGGGAGAGCGAGGCCTAAGCCCAGCGCCAAACGTTGGAGGTAAGATGCACCTTAGGAGACGTGAATAGGGGGCTGAACGCGTCCAGTCTAGTCTGGCCCAGTCTACAGAGAAGTTAAAATAAATAAAATAAAAATATTTTTATTCTCTGAAACAATTAAAATACAAATAAATAATAGCAATAATAAAACTTATTTCTTAGTGAATCTTAGGGGCTATACAAAAAACTGTAATTGTGAGACTGGTGCCTAAACTAGATACAACAGTTTGTATCTGTATTTATAGGTCACCAGGAAACCCACGCAACCAGTAAACACGAGTAGAAAAGGTACAATATATTATGATTTATTATATAAACAAAAACAAACTACATTATGGATTAACTATAGATTAGGTACTAGGTACAGTTAACTTAGAACCTCGAGCAAATGCTCTGTTTCGTCGTAGTTCAGATGCTGCAACCAATCTGTAAGCATTTTTTTGCATTCATATCTAGATTTAGTGTACAGGCTTATGCTTCTATTAGCTCTATTGTAAAGTCTTGGACCCAGAACGTAACACTGGCGAGCCGCGAACGAAGTTCTATGCGCAACCGGCTCGCATATCGCATGCTTTCTACGGGCTGAGGTGTAGGCGATAGGATCATACTCAAGACTTGTGTGAGTATGGTGAATTGCTTTAAGCATAAAAAGTTGACGAACTGTCAGGACTTTGTAATTACGATATAGTTGGTCGGTCGGGTATCTAAAGGGCTTCCTATTTATCACCTTAATTACAGCCCTTTGCGCTCTTTCCAGTGGTAGCAGAGTTGTTAGTGAGGTCAGGGTTGTCTCATAATTTGGCAGGCCAGTTTATGGTAGAAATAAAGATATCAAATATCAAAATACACAACCGTTACACTACCGAAGTACCGACGTGAACCCACCCTGACATAAATAAATTTGCTGGAGGAGTTAGCAGGATTATTCTTCTATAATAATTATATAATTCAGTTACTAAATTTTATTACAAAAAAATACGATCACTAAGTAAGATGAGCGGAGTTCTTAATGAAAAAGATGTACATTCGTCCACATTAAGTTAATGAATTTTTATTCAAATCGATTTACAAAGAGAAACGAGAATTTACTTCGGGCGGGATTCGAACCCACGATCTTTCCCTTACCTGGGGGAATCTCTAACCGCTAAGCCAGCGAAGCCCGCACGTAGCCAATCCAAATTCCTCTGTACTTGAACATATGAACAATCAGCATAATGAATGCTTCAAAATTTAATTCAATGATATTTTTTTATAAATAAACTGGCTGACCCGGCGAACTTCGTACCGCCATATTTTCCGCCCGCGTGGTATTCTCGTCCCGATTTATCAGTGTTTCTCTACAATATTATGCATGTATTATACATATTATAAACTTTCCTCTTGAATCGCTCTATCTATTAAAAAAAAACCGCTTCAAAATCCGTTGCGTAGTTTTGAAAATTTAAGTATACATAGGGACGGACAGACAGCGACACTGCGACAGCGACTTTGTTTTATATAATATGTAGTGATAAATAAATATTCTACAACATTCTATAATACACAACGCTATGCTGGCTTGTGTTATGGAATTTAGAATGCGGATAAACATACTTAGATACTTTTGTAAATACATAGGTACATATTATACAGAGAAACCCAGAACAAATGCAAATATACATAACCATGCATACAAATATTAGCACTGAGTGGGAATCGACTCCGCGCCCTACGTAGCCGTCGAACGTTCCACCACTACACCACAAATTGACGTTAGGATATGCCGCAATGGAATTTGTTGTGTGGTTTCTTCTCCACTAGCGCCTAGGAAATGGTGGCAAACTTAGCTTAACTGGAATAAAGTTCACGTAAATAAGTTATAACCAGTTTATTATTATGTTGAATAAATCAATTGAAAGATATTTAACAAAGCTTTACAATTAGCGGCACGAGAGCGGCATTTCTGTTGTAATAGCAGACATCAATTAAACACGCTAAGCCTTATTTCCCTGCGGACAGAAATTGGGAATTCTCCGCGTTGAATATAAGCTCACTTATCGGAACCTTAGACAGCACCTTGAGCACTGGGCACTGGGCACGGAGATAGGCCACTCCAATGAATCACTGATAAGTGGGGCTTGCCTGCCTGTTCAATGAGCAGTAATAAAGGATATGCCATCTAGCTAGATTATGGCTGCCTTTGTACTAAGTAATGGAATAATTTTACAAATAATGTCGACGATAGGTAATAATTATCTTTCAATATTCAGAGGCAGAAAGTTAATATATCTTTACGTCTATATGTCGTTACGTTTAGTTTATACGTTGTTTAAAGTTTATGCACATATGTACAGGTTATGTCGGACTCGAACCGACTAAAACGCACGCCGTCTGTGGGCCGTCAGTTGCCGGAGGTGAGATTGTCGTAGCCATATCCCTCGCACCCCGGCCGACGCAGGGCATATTTCTCGATCTGGCCCTCTTCCGGTGTGGGGACCAACTCGCCCCCTGGTATGGGGAGGCACGCAATGCGCGCCACCGCCGCGGCCTGCTTCTGCTAGGGTGACATGCGTCCATCCGTCACCCCCGACGACACAAGTAGCTTAACAAATTGTAATTTATTGATTACATAACAGTAATATTACCTGTGACGGTACTGAATAATGGAACAAGAAAAGCTTTTCAATGATGTAAGCAACACAGGGCATAGGGTAGTGGGGCTATACCTATATTATGAGATGGTAACGAATAAATGTCAGAAGAACTCGCTACCGGCATTAAAGAATTAATGACGTAGGGGAAACTCGTGAGTATGTAAGGATAGGGTCTTATGGCAGGCTGTAGTCTCTGCGTACCCCCCGGAGGGAAATAGGCGTGAGCGTATGTAGGTATGACTAGATGTCGTTAACTACTGCTCTACTTTAGCAATATACCTGTAGGTACACTGCTATTTTGCAGTTCGAGTAGTGAAAATCATGATTCAATCTTCTTCTTCTTCTTCCTGGCGTTTATTCCCAGTCGCATCCGGAGCTTTCAGCTCGGAGTCTGGGGTCTGCTTTACCGGTCTAACTGCGGATTTGGCTGAACTTCGATACTTTCTGTGAAGCGACCGAATAAATCATGATTCAATAACGTATGAAAAAGTATATTTGTAAGCGCGCGGCGGGCCCGCCCTATCGCGACTCAACTCGGCGAGATAACGTGCAGATTCGCTGATCTAGCTTAAAACAAGTCTTCGTAGCTCAAAGTTTAGATACCGTGGAGCCCATCTACCCATACCGCCAAGTGCTGAAAGTTCAGTCTTTTGATCCGGTTAGAATAGTTTATCAACTTTTGATTGTTGTCAAGTAGTAGGTGTTGCTATTAAAAGTTTAACCGTGGCGTTTCTGTGTGTAAGCTAGATTTCAAAGTATAACATGGTTAGGGATTCAAATAATAGCGTTCGTATTGATTAGGATCAGGTCTTTGTCAATTATACTTCGTGCAGAATCACCATGTACAGTCGACAATAATGGAGATACGGTCACAGTTTTTAATATCCCTACTAATATTATAAATGCGAAAGTAACTCTGTCTGTCTGTCTGTCTGTCTGTCTGTCTCGCTTTTACGACTAAACCGCTGAACCGATTTTGATGAAATTTGGTATAGGGGTAGATTAGACCTTGAGAAAGGACATAGGCTATGTTTGGTCGCGATAACCGAAATCCACGCGGGCGGAGCCGCGGGCAAAAGCTAGTAAAGTTGTATGTAAAAGTGCAACCATATCTCCTTTGTCGACTGTACATAACTGAAAAATTATATGTTAAAGTATCTTCACAACTCGTCGTTAACGTGAGGCATAACGTAATGGAGTTAGCATCGCCGTGGGGGTGGGGGGTCTTGTATCGTGTTTGTTGAGAAGCGCTGAGTCGAATGCTCGCGTGGGTACATCTGGCATTGCTTGCGAGCAGTGATTTGATGAGCAGGCGCTTATGCGCTCATTAAGACAGAGCCGTGTGTGGGCGATGCGATACTTGTATAAACGATGACTTAGATTTGTACCATAGTACCTATTCTTGTGAGATTCATTCATACATACTTATGTGATTTTAATGTTCTGAACTACGCACAACTTAGGTAGTCATAAGTCTTTTTCGAACTAAGAACATGCACTCCCTCAGCTCATACTCAGCTCGCCATCGCCTAACTAGGCTATTGTCATCTATTGTGCACTAGGGGGCACTCACCACCATTCTAAGCTAATCATCGTATTGCGGTTTGTAGACTGGCAACTTTTAGTGGCGGAGAATTATGACGCAAGCATCATCGAAAAATTTGCATGTTGCAGTCTGCAGCACATGCTGTGCGTACACATATTGTAAGATCCATGTTACCATGTTGAAAGGCAAATACAATATTCTACTCTCCTCTATTCTAATGAATGGGCGGTTGTATGCATACTTGTGACTCAAACGCTCCCTGCAGACTCGTGGTCACACCAGAACTGGAACAAATAACTGGAAATAGGTTCTTAAGGATATTAAAAAATAAAAAATGGCATTGCGTATGGAAAATCTCCACCACGTATGACTGGATCACGTAAAAATTACTTCATAGACCTAAAGGCTTCGTATATTTATTAATGTATTGTATAAATAGTTGTCAGTCTACACAGTCCACTGTTCACCGTCAGCTCGCATGTCCATCTGTGTATCCGCCGCATAATCCGTTTATTCCTGTCGGTATAGGCGGCAATTAGCTGAGTGACCACACATTTAGTTCAATACAGCGCGCACCTACTTAGCATGCAGTACAGTGATATACGTATGGTTCTAACTAGTTCTAGTGCCAATTTGTTCCATGGAGGTAGAAGTTCACGGACTACAGTATGGAAATCACACTGATATAAAAATGTTTGAAAACTATACGAAGTTGTGCACTTGTTCTTCCTCCTAGCGTTAATTCCCAGTCACATCCGAAGCTTTCAGCTCGAAGTGTAGGGTCCGCTTTACCAGTCTTAACTACGGATTTGGCTGGACCTCGATATTTTTGGTGAAGCGATTGCCATCTGACCTCCAAAACCCAATAGTAGCATTCATTAGGCGATATCGAAGCTTTGCAGCTAGACCGTTGTTTTTGGACTTTTTAGGGCACCAACTACGACCGACCCGTTACGACTGCCTATGCTCTTATGGCAACCGGGATCTACGGCTTAACGTGCTCTCCGAGGCACGACCAGACCACCAAATACCCATATTCATGCACACAAATATATTTTGTGGAGGGCGCTATTTCCAAATATTATTAGCAGTCGATTTTTGGACTTCCTTATGAATTAGAATAATTATTCAAGAAGTTTTAATTAAGGCTTTAAAGCGTTTTTAGGTATATAAGTATATTTGGTAGTAAAAACAATCAAACACAAAGATAGAGCCCTCCGGAGCAGTACATTATACTCGCTCACAAGCATATTCGCAAAACATCATATTCTCATCACATGATAATCGTAAAATATCATTATTGTAAAAGACCATATTCGTAAAACACTACTAGAGAATCATTTTAATAAGTAAACTTCATTTTAGAATTCCTGAAGGAAATAGGCTTGTGAGGTGATGTTAATTTCTCTTGTCAGCCATTTTCATTCTTGCCAATATTAGTGGCAGGTTCAGTGGTTGATGTTATTACCATTACATCGTTTAATAAGTTTCTATTAACATATATTGCTGTGTCAAACCTGTTCTCGTCAATTAACTGTCGTCTCATGTGGCTTGGTTGTTTCAATTTGCCACTTTAAGAGTATAAAATTAACCTTTCCCGTGTTATGAAACAAACCTTTGCTTCTATTTCGTGTCAGCCATAGTTTTTTTTATATATGACACATCAATTTGACTTCATGGTAAGCTGAGTCTAAGTCTAGAAGGCTAAGTCTCGGAATTGAGGGTCACCATTATAGACACGTACCATGTTACAATGGTGGCACTCAGCTTGACGGCCTCTTTGGATGGTTTTTCACGCTCCGCTCTCTCTCTCGTTCTCAGTTCAGCTCAGCTCAGCTAGTTCTCAGGATAATTCAATTATAGTTTGAAAAATCAACTGTTTTTGTGTATGACTTCTTCGGCGTTAAACGTTGCCCCTAGGACAGATATTGAAGGAGCAAGCGATGACTATACTTCCCAAGAACGAATGAAATTCGAATGATATTAATATACTATAATAATGTAAGTTAGCCTGCATGGTATTACATAGGTAGGTACTCGTAACTTCACAGTATTACATACCTTCATAGTAATACTTGCAAAGTCTCTAGCTACGCCCGTAGGCGGCGTAGCATACTCGTAGCAGTACCTACGCGTGACTACGAGGTACGTTTAAAGATGATTCGATGAACATGATTAACACAAATATTTTATCAATCAATCAATCAATTATTATGATTTTGTCAATTACTGGAGAAGCTGCAAGCTCAGGTTAGCAGGCGCTTGGGTAACTGCTCAATGAGGACATCGCGTGCTGCGCGCGGGCAACTCTACGAGCAACGAATGGCTAGTTCTTAGCCAATTTCTCTTCTTAAAGTCGTCAGTGGTAAGAAGTAAGACGAAATCTATTCTCTGTAATTGTGTAGGTAGGTACTAAACTAAGTAAAAGTCTGCACTATCCATACTAATATTATAAATGCGAAAGTAACTCTGTCTGTCTGTCTGTTACGTTTTTATGCCCAAACTACTGAACCGATTTAGATAAAATTTGGCACAGAGATATCTTGGAAAAGTACAGACTATGTTTGGTCGCGATGACCGACATCCAGGTGGGCGGAGCCGCTGTCAAAAGCTAGTTTCTAAATTAGTAACCGAATGCGCTACGCTAGCCACCTAACACTGACATTAATATAACTATTATACAAATAGGATTCATAGGACCAAACAAAAGTAACAAAACAACACCAAACATTCATTACCCGTGGTCGGGATGTCTGCTTGGATGGACCACGGGAAATTATTTCTTCCCATGGGTCATTTGGATGGGTCACGGTATCATATATACGGCATAATTATATACCAGACTGTCACGGCAGTTTTATAATTACTAGTATACGTCGGGACACATCAATCAATCAATCAATTAGCCTACTGCAGTCCACTGCTGGACTTAGGCCTCTCCCAATACGCGCCACGTTTGCCGATCCTCCGCCTTCCGCATCCAGTCCGTCCCAGCCACCCTTCGCAGGTCGTCAGTCCACCTGGCAAGGGAGTGTCCCACCTTCCGTTTTCCTTGACGCGCTCTCCACTCTAGGACTCGTCTAGGACACATATCTTGGACTTAGGTCACGAGACTAACGAGGGCCTGGCGTGCAACCGCGCGGCCCGCGACTAGCGGCGGCAACTCGGGCGTCGGAGGTCGCAGAACGACCTCCGACGCCCATGAGCGCGGGCCTGGGGGTGACGTGTGGAGCCGCCTGTCACCCTGGCAGAAGCAGGCCGCGGCTGCGGCGCGCATTGCGTGCCTCCCCATACCCGGGGGCGAGTTGGGGACTCCGTGGTCCCCACACCAGATGAGGGCCAGTTCGAGAGATATGGCCCTGGGTCGGCCGGGGTGCGAGGGATATGGCTATGACAATCTCACCTCCGGCAACTGACGGCCCACAGACGGCGTGCGTTTTAGTCGGTTCGATTCCGACATAACCTCCTCCTCGGGCCCCGGCGGGGGAAGTATCCGTGGGGATTTTTCGCACGATTAAAAAAAAAAAAAGGTATGTACTTAATAATCTTGAGCACGTCCACTGCGCTAGCACCCCGTGCTATCTTCAAAAGACACTCAAGGAACGTGTACAGCGCGTATTGAGCACATTTTAGATCCAAGATATAGGTCTCTAAGTAGTTCGTAAGGCCGATTCCCCACTAAGCTACTGGACCTCAACGTTATAGTTTGCGGCATACAGTTCGTCAGGTGCGGCCGCACCCCGCTCTAATCTATTTCAAGACAAGGCATCAATCACTTACGCCCGACGCTCGGTTGTTCATACCCTGTTTGGTTTATTGTTCAATCTCTCCGATGTGTTTGTACAACGCTGGTTCGTTTGGGTGCGGTTGTCTGCCTACCCCCTGTTGTGTATTGCTCGACGAATAATGTATTACATAAAGTGGTCTTTATTTTATTTTCCGTTCATCCCTTCCCTACTAATATTATAAATGCGAAAGTAACTCTGTCTGTCTGTCTGTCTGCCTGTCTGTCTGTCTGTCTCGCTTTTACGACTAAACCGCTGAACCGATTTTGATGAAATTTGGTATAGGGGTAGATTAGATCTTGAGAAAGGACATAGGCTATGTTTGGTCGCGATAACCGACATCCACGCGGGTAGAGCCGCGGGCAAAAGCTAGTTTTAGTATATAGGCAACGCACCTCGTCTGTTATAATCTGTTGTTTGACTGGCAATGATTTTTGTATGTTAGTTTGTGAACACACAAAGTGGTTATCCATCAACTCGCTAGCGTTAATTTCGCTTGCGCGCGTGATCTGGCGCTTTGATTGTCAATATAAGAAATAAAAAAAATTAGTGCATGCGGACATGACGGACGAGATTCTGACTTACCTCTCGGGACTGGGTGTTCATATGGCAGTCGCTCGCAAAAAAGCTACATAAGCCAAAATTAAATGAAAGGAAGTGGGCAGTGGCGATAGCAGCGTATGACCACGTGCAACACCCTTCTTGAAGATGGGGCTCCTCTTATTAGCGTGGTAACTGGTTATCATTAGCTCTTCTGCTACTAGCACCGTACTGAATGAGGCGCAGAGGCACAGCACACTATCCGCGAGCGACCAGTCGGGTGGAGGCGACGGGTGGAGCCGCCGATCACTCTAGCAGAAGCAGCAGTCTTTATTAGTAACAATAGTTGCAAAGAAGTAGCTCCCCGGAGCGACTGCGGTTAGGCATTACTTATCACCCCAACCTTTCGTGTGACGTAGCGTCACACGAGAATATAATAGAATGACAAATGTATAGGATTTGACGTTTTCGACATTCGTTGACGCCTGTCATACATATAGGTACGTCAAATCCCATACATTTGGCATTCTATTCCATCATACGCCGAGCAACGAATTGCCACTTGTCTAGAGGGGCTGGTGTGAGTCGGACTCGCGCGCGAAGGGACCGTATCATTATCCTTAAATGTTAATTTTGTTCTGTTTTCAGTATTTGTTGTCATAGCGGCAATATAAATACATCAGCTATGATAATTTCAGCTGTCTCGCTATCACGGTTCATGATTATTATTAAGTGCCTAGTTGTAAGGTGGTATGTACTTGTATAAATTTATGTGAATGTGAATAAATTTATCTTATCTTATCTTAGATATAAACTGCCATCGTAGACGGTGGCATTCGTTGGCTGGTATATTGTAGAAAAGAATGATGAAAGTATTGAATTGACACGTATTTTGTCGTTTCTGGCAGTCGTCAATGTATGTCAATTCCATAAATTGATCAATCTATTCTGTCTACAAACGTATTGCCATTTATCTAGAGGGGCAGGTGACAAACAGACAGACGGACAGCTAGATTGAGTCATTCACCATCTCGCGATCGTCAAATTCGCGAGCGCGCGCTAGTTGGCAATTTTTGATTTCGAATTATTTTTTCGTTGCCATCTCGCGCGCATGATAAAATACAGTCAGATAAAAAAGGATCAAAGAAAATATGAAAAAGAAAACTAATGTATACTCGCGTCTTTACCTGCATTTGTTGATGCGCTGCGAATGTTTTTTTTTCATCTTTTTTTTTTTTTAAAACCACTTAGGTGGCAGACAAGCACACGGCCCACCTGATGGAAAGTGGTACTTAGATTTCGATATAGACTTGCAAAGTGAGACTAGGCCACTAGGGGGACACGGCCGATATTATGATATCTGTTATGAGTAGCTATGTTATCTTAATATGCGTCGTATGAAATTAGATTTTTTTTTCGCTTATCTTTTACTTTAGGCTGTATTTAAGATAAATTTCATAATGTTGCACATATTACACTAGTTAAAATATTAACAAGAATAAACAAAAGTATTTATTGTAATTTTTAATTTATTACATAATTTTTTTATGATATTTGTAATTCATTTTAAATTAGTGTAGTGTTTTAATGTATATATTTATTGTAAAAAATTAAATAAAGTTATTATTTTAAAAAATGGATAAATAGTTGGGATAAGTAGTTCGGGTATCGAATAAATCCTCCTCATCGATTTTTACTGGTAAAGTGCCCAAAAGACGGGCGGCATTGCGATGGTAAGGTTTTTTTTATGCCAAACTAATTTCGTATCTTTTTCAAGGATTAAATAAATTATAATTATTATAATTATTATTAAATGTTATTTGCAAAGTCATTTTGACGGGTATTGTTTTGCTACTGATTGAGATTGAGCCAGGAGCCTCGGTACTGTTCATACCATTAATAGCAGTTCGTACTTGTAAGGCGCGCTCTAGAGCAATAAATACTCTAAGGTGGCATCTAAGTCTTGCACGTGTTGTTGTTGTATAATATAGGAAAGGAGAGGGTGGGAATAATTGGAAAAGCTCATCAGAACATTCACCATGGTAGAGACGGTAAAATAACACCAAAGATGCCACATCTCTACGCAACTGTAAAGGCTCGAGGGTGTTGGTGACCTCAGGATTCCCAATAATGCGGACCGCACGTCGCAGCATAATTTTACTAATAACATAACAGTAAAATTATTATAACAAACCCCAATCTGTGATTTTAATAGTTGCTGAGACTGTGATTAATGTTATTGGTACCTACCTAATAAGTAATAAAACCAAAAATGTATTTTATTATTGTTTACTATTTTGATTATATTTGGGCAGCATCTCGTCAGTAAGCCTGACCGAATTCTGAACCACATTTCTCAATGGGGCTCTGAAAACCTGGTCGAGTTCAATACCAAGAAGACGCAGCAAAGCAGCAAAGCAGCAGCAAGCGTTTACAGCAAAGGCTCTCCTTTCCTTCTCCTTTTGCTAATTCCCCTTACATTATTGATGACTACGTTGTTAATTTGATTTTTGTTTTATTTACTTAGCTTTTGACAGTACACATAATAAGTAACAGACGAAATTCTTGAGTTATTGTAATATTGTTGAATCGCTGAATATTGTTAGTTATTATTAGAAAAATAAGCATTTTGCCGTGTTGTTTTAAATTATATACCTATATCTCTCTCAAAAACTGTTTTCTTTTACTTCAAACTCAAGTCGTATAAATCTATATTGAGATGGCCAAATTTTGTTACGCATTTTTAAGTAATTAATGTACGTGAAAGCAAGCTTAAGTTTTCTATTTTTCTATATATTTCTTTATAACATAATGACAAAATAATAGCTTCTTCCACGTCCATTTTCTAAGCTCTGCCGAAACAAACTGACAAACTCTCGCAAAACGCGGTAGCGCTTATACCTCGGGATCGGGACCCGTATCTCAGACCGTATCTCAGACGAGACTAACGAGGTCCTAGCTCCCACCGTAGCACCCCATGCTATCCTCAAAAGACACATTTTAGGTGCAAGATATAAATGTCCCGAGTAACCACTGACCGCCGTTAACGCACGTTACATGTGAAGCTAGCATAAAATATCTTGTACATTTAAAATAGGTACCTAATTTAATCTATTACAACGTTTTTGCAGCTGACTGTACACAAATACGTCATATTTTCACAAACGCGCGAGTTGATGACACAAAAATAATTCAAAATCGAAAATTGTCAACTCGCGCGCGCTCGCGAATTTGACGATCGCGAGATGATGAATGACTCGCTAGATTCCGTTTTTACCCTTAGGGTACAGAACCCTAATAAGTGACGCTAGTAGAGGCACAGCCAACATGTGAAATGTTTAAAACAAAAAGCGAATGAATGAAACGCAGTGACGTGTGGCGGCGCACCGTGACGCGCCGCGCCCGCCGGATGGGGGAATAAATAAATCAGAGGAATGAAATGTTGGTGTCGCGGACTGTATTGTTTCTGACAGGCTTTGTGTCATGCCAATGTTCTTTTTGGGGACATGAATATGAAAAGTAAATGTGTTGAATGTTTAAATTTTACATATTTGAAAGTGATTGATTTTCCTTTTATGGCAATACTAATGTCTGTTGCTAGATACTAAGTATCTGCGTCTACCTACAACCAGTACCTAGTGATTTTTTCTTATTTTACTCTGAAATATTATTTTAATATTACAGATAGATATTGAAAAAGCACTTGTACTTTTTCACAATTAATTTATTTTTTATTGCTTGACCGGTTTCGCCTTACGGCATTCTCAAAGGTTTACAATGGTCCATTGTAAACCTTTGAGAATGCCGTAAGGCGAATTGGTCAGGCAATACTCAACTGCAATCACAATCTCAAATGCCGTAAGGTGAAACCAGTCTGGCAATAAAAAATAAATTAATTGTGGAAAAGAAGTTACAAGTGATTTATTCAATATGTGTAGCAAGTTCCACCAAGTGCCATCAGTCTCCAGTATGAACAATCTAATATTTGACAGACGGCAGTCGTTACTGTAAAAGTCAAGTTATAGGTACGACTTTCTGGAATGAAATAGAGCAAACCCCGGGTTTTAAAATACAAGTTTCAGTTGCAACTGTGGTTGGGTTTTACAGAGCATCATCTAGGTAGGAAGTAAGCATAGCGTATATAGCTTGTAATATGGATTTCAGAATGCGGATATGCATCATACTTACATTAAAAATCCAAACAACTTCAAATGCATGCAATAAATATTTGCATGCTAGCAGGAATCGAACCCTTCACCTTTGACTTAGACAATCACTCCACCGGCTACGCCATACAGGCTGTGCTCCCATGCATAAGGGACATTTTCTTTTTATCTTTCAATATAGGTACTTACAATTTGTCTGTATTTGAAGCTGAAAGTGTCTTACAGGAGTAAAAACCTCTAGAGAATGTCTGATGCTGATATTTTCCAAATGGTCGCCCTGAGTTTAGCCACATGTAGCGTAGGTAGCGGAGGTGATTTGACGGACGAGGCTCTGGTGCGTTTCCTTTCTGGGTTAGGAGGTCAGGTGGCAGTCGCTCCCGTAGATGAACAGGCAATAAAGATTCGAAACTAACGCTGTGATATGTCATCTGCCATACACAAGGCAATTTGTAAAAGTTAGGGTTAGTTTACACCATCCACTCGCTAAGTTTGAAATCAAATAAAACCAGGTTCGGCTTCCGAATAAACTTTTATTGGACAAACGTGAACTTCTCGCGAAGCCTCATACGAGTAGTACAATGTACATCAACTTGACTAGTAAAATACAATTATTAATTATCTAGCTATCATTACACCGTACGAGGTACTCGTGTACACTATGCCTTATGTAGTTACACTGTTACACTTAATATCAATTGTCGTAAAAATAAACACTATTTCTTAATGTAAATATATTATATTTCATGAAAATCTTGTTTACACTAGAAGGTGACAGATGTATTTGTACGAATATCTCAATTTTTAAGCGTTTTACATATAGGACAGTATAAGCACTGAGAGTAACATAGTAGTAACATATCAAATAAATCAATTTCCAGTTAAATATTATGTACTACAATAAAACAAATTAAAATTGTGTGTAAATTGTTCAGAGAGCGTAAGACCTTGAGCCAAAGTAATGCGCCTCACTGGTTGGAAGTGAGCCGGATTACGGGCTTCAATGTTTGTAGTCTGTGGTTTATCACATCAGCTCAAAAATGGCGCGCACTCGTGTTGCAATATGAAATAATTCAAAAGGAATTGTGGAAAATACATTTTATTGGTTAATTTAAAAAGAAGTAGAGGATTTTTTTATTTTAGAAACAAAATGAAGTAGGTACCTATATTTTAGGATGCAATTTCGAGTGAACACCATTTTAGAATAAATTATACATAACAATGCTAATGTAGGCAGAACATGAGATAAACAAGGAGTTAAGTGGTTACCAACAGTTGCACCTAAGATATGAGTTGTTATACGTAGTTATAGTATTTAGTTATATATTATACACAGTTCCGGTAGTCTAGGCCTCGTCCCGCGCAGTGCTCTCTGGGGAACAAACGACACATATGTTAGTAAAAGGAACAATCAACATCTTTCTCGAAATATTAACATAGATTAACGACGATTGTATAAAGATCTATCAACTAATCAAGCATTTCATTTGCGAATATTTACACATTTATTAGGTTAACTGTAGTAACTAATTTTATTTGTATATAGGGCAGTTTGCAATAGTATTCAATTGGTGATATTGTCGCTGTACCTATATGTAGATATAAAGTAACATGTATGTAAGCATCACACCTAATTTTCCCTTGTAGCACAAGTATCAATAGTGATCGTAGTTCCATTATAAGAATGCGTTAAGAGAACTATCGGAATTACCTCGTTTTGTGGCACGTCAGGTAAGGTCACTGAGGAGTATGGTCTTTCTATACCATTATGCAAAAGAAGTGCACTCGTGGTGTAGGTATAGATGCGGTTCTTTGAGCTCTAAAATAGGGCCTTGACCACAGCCGCTAGTAGGCAGCACCAAGGTAGGTTATCGCGAGACGATGCAATAGTCAGTCCTTCATTTCAACGCAAATCTAAATTCCGTCCCAGTCACTGAGTGTTCTCGCACGCGTTTCGCATTCCGCCTGAGGCAATCATAATGGCTTGGCAACGAAATTGAAATTTATTTTCACCGTTAACAGCTAAATATTCAATGTTCGGGATCGTAACAACATTTCCACTGTACAACTAAGAGAATGCTTCGTGGAGACAATCTTGACGTATCATTCTATTACTCAATAGATCATTTATTAAAGGCAAACAAGTCAGAAGGCCAGCCCTCCGCCCCACGCCCCAGGGGCGCTATCGAAAGTTCTCAAAGAGTCAGTGAGCTGGAATCCCGCACTTGATTTAATTACATTTTATTACTTATTGGACTTAGCGCAGGTTTCCTTGGCGCAGCTATTTGGTTTGTCATGAAGTTTAGTTTGTCTTGCGTTAAACTTTACTTTACACCGTTTAAACACATTGATTCGATTAAACACCGCCCCCAAATACTTAGCAATCCTTTCAAACTTGGCTAAGTATAATGAAACTTCTGTTTGAGGCACACCGGCCTGACTGGGCTCTCGTTGATATTTTAAAAGTAAACTTGATTGAATAGAGCGCCCAAGACAGTCTTTTTAAAATAGAAAACAAAAATGTATCTTGCTGTATGATATTTCGTAACATGTGAAGATTCGGATTAAATAAAGTCAAGAGAAATCTGCTCACTAGATATTTATGCTCAGATGCTGAAACAAACGGAGATGCGATCGCAGATCAATGTTCCGCTCGAGCAAGTGTTGCCATACGGCTCAATGGATATTATATCACATTTTATTTTGCTGTAGATTCAATATTATAATATATTTGTGTGGGTATAAATAAATGTTTATCCAAGAATGACATAACGTTTCTTACATCGCATTCAGTTTCCATTTCACTTAGTATTTGCGTCGGTGTGATGTTTATTTTGCAATGTTTGCAGCGTTACTTGTTGGGAAAAAAAGTGTTGCATCAAGTAACATCTGTGACACGTTGAGATTTTTGTCACAACCAAGAACAGTATTACTCGTTTGCGTTACTGAGTAGGAATACACCATGTATAACACACAAGTGGCCAATCAGCTATATTATGTCTTACAACACGTGATGCAAGTTAGAAGCAAGTGGATTTCGATGACGCTCTGTGGTCCAACATATTATGGTCGAAGATTCAATTTAAAACTTTGTTGAAGCGTACAAAATAACTACAATGTCCATACTATTTACACTATTCACATCAATCTAACATCTAATAGGAACTAAACAGAGATAGACAAAGGATAGAGAGTCGGAGAAACTAGAAGGGAACTACAGAACTAACTACACAAAGATAACACATAATACAGGAAGAGTTTCTAGAGTGAGACAGAACATAGACGAGGTTCTAGTGCAAGAGAGTAAAAGCTAAAGTTTAGAAGTCTACAAGAAGTGTGCGTGCGTCTAGAAGTCTCGCTCTCGTCAAGCGCGGTTACCGTGGTCAGCGTCTATTGCATCCGCGTCAGACTGCGCTGAACGCTTACCCCACATGCCTCTTAAATTAGTCCAGGCCGGCTCGCGCTTCCAGTAATAGGGTCCTGTAGGGTACATCGACAGTTTAGCATATTTTTAGGCAGAGTCAATTCGTCTTCAGCTTAATGTTCCAAGATGCACATATTGATATTCACAATTCAAAAAGATGTTGAATGTTACATCATTTCGTTTTGGAAATTTTATTCTGTCAAGTCTTATTAGCTAAGATTTTCATTCAAATAATCAGTACCTAACTCAGTTTTAATATCAGCATACTTATTGTTATATGGAAGTATATCACAGAGATCCTGTAATTCAATATACTATTGAATCATACCTACTTTATATTAACAGAATTATTAATATACGGCCACGATTGAATCGTATTTTTCATCAAAGTGTCCGTCATTAAATTAATACAAAATTATGAATTTGAACGCGTAAAAGTTTCCTGTGAGCGTCTGTCAGAGTGCCGCCATATTGACTCAGGGCTATTTAATTTGAAAAGGCGCGCTGGATTATTATCTAATTCTGTCGGAGGCTCGAACAAATTCCAAGTTGGCCACAAATTTATTAGGCCCGGCTTGTGGGGCGTAGTTTAAATTACACACGGAATGGAGGCGCACTTTATTACCGAGATGGCACAACTAAACTGTTGCAAAGGGGACGATTTGGTGATTTATTTTTCAGTGGGGTCTGGGTTATGTCAAGTGCTTCAGTGGACAACAAAACATTATAGTTAGTTGTTCTGTAAGTATGTACTACTCGTACTATGGCATCTTTCTGTTTTTTATTGCGGAAATGGGAACTATGAAGTTTCTAAGAAATTAGGATCTTACTAGGAGGCTAGGCATCAGTCCATCAGGCTCGACATAATATTTGCCGTGGACATAGTATGTATTTCCGTCAATTATTATTTGTTCTATTATTTATATAAATATATTAATATATTAATTGTTTATATAAAATATATGAATTGTTCTATGGAAGATTGCGTTATGTTTATTGGCGTGGTTACAGTTTCAACAACTTTTAATCATTATTTTATTTTATTTATTTAACAGCATTTGAAGCAACTACGTTATTCTACCTATGGCGATATTTTTATATGTTGATCGGATGACAGATGGTCGTTACCGACAGACTGATCACAGTGATCAGTGACCACTGATCACTGAATCCGTCGTTTTTCAAGATCAAACTCCGCCTGGCGCAATGAAAAGTTGTTCATGATCAAAAAACTCAACATTATCATTTAATCATTTGAATATAAATGCTGAGTGGGTAACTGTCTGCCTTGCCCTGTTCTGTAGATTTAATTTAAGTTGAATAGAAAGTCGTGAGACGATTTCTCGCGTTATCTTTTAAACAAAACTTTATTAATCGAGACGTCATCAGTCGCGCGCGAGGCGGTGACCATTCAGGACTGAAATCAATCACCTCGGAGACAAGCGCCAAGTGTCGGCTGATAATTGCCCTTTCTGTTATTGTTAATGACTCCCACTGGCGACAACACCATTTATTAGCAACAACTGTTGCAGACGAATCGTTTTTCATTGATAATCATCCAGAATTCTCAACAAAATGTGAAGATTGAATCTGCTAACTAATATCATTCAATATTTTAATTAGAAAAGTGAACATCCATCAAGTGACTCGCACCCGTAACAGTCCTCAATTTTGAAGTCTGTCAGGAGTTCAGGACCAATTGGACTTTAAAAAGGAATAAATATAAACCTATATACCACTTTTTGCGCTACGATCTTTGAGTCCCACACCAATTTCACTGGCTGATTGATGGACGAGGAAATATTAAGAAATAGCTGAAGCAGTTCAGGTGACAGTTGCTCTCATGAAAGCTGAATTTAACCAGAAGCTGTCAGGCTTATGCCGTTACTTTTGAGTGGTACAGGTGAGTGATACATGGAAGAACTTTCATATCGTACTCTTGGTGACGTTTGACATTTAATATTATTCTTTCATCCTATCGCATTCCCTATATGCACAAAGTTGTATCGACCATCCATCATCATCTACCTGTCCTTGTTCCAATTATTTGATCTCTTTCACGCAATCCATCCATCTTTTCTTGGGCTAACCTCTGCTCCGAAAACCCTCTACATTCATATTGTGAACCTCTTTACCAAGATTACTTTCATCTCTTCTCATAGTATATCCATCCATCGACCACTTTATCCACCATACACCAATATAAAATAATAACGTGTGATATATACCGCTGCTGTACTGCTTCACCGGTCGCTTGCCCCAGGCGCCGTGGAGTGCTGACCAGGATTTCTTCTCCGGAGACTCAATCCGTTCGCTGTCCTGGAGCTAAATCATTAATCATCTATTAGAGAGCCTCCTGACAATACTAACTGTAAAAAGAATAAGCAATTATTAATAGGATATGGTCGCTGAATAAGCAAGCTGAAGTGGCAATGGGCTGGCCACATCTGCCGAAGCACCGATGGCCGTTGGAGTAGACGAGTCCTAGAGTGGAGACTGCGCGAAGGTAAACGGAAGGTGGGACGGGACACCCCCTAGCTAGGTGGACTGACGGACTGGATGCGGAAGGCGGAGGATCGGCAAACGTGGCGCATATTGGGAGAGGCCTATGTCCAGCAGTGGACTACAGTAGGCTAATTGATTGAATAGGATATGGCCTCATTAGTCTCGGATGTCAAACTATATAGGAAACCAGTTTTCAAATACAATATGGATACGACATAAAGGCAATAATTGAAACCATATACTTGGTACCCCCTAAGCTTCAAGCAGGAAAAGTTTGAACAAAATTGGTCCAGTATTAAGGGCAGAAACTAGAGTTTTAATTTTATAGAATTTGAACAACTTTGAGCACTCTGTAGAATCGCATGTTGCCGCTTAGCTGTTCAAGTAAGTTACCTACTATGCCTATTGTTGTGTGTGTGTGTGAAGTTGTTGTGTGTGTGTGTGAAGGTGTGTGCGTATTTATTAATGACTTATGACACAGTCAATGACTTTAAAGCAATGGATGAAACTATTTAATGACTTATACAAGTGGTTGCATTTTCTACATTTATTTTAATAATTATTTTGTTAGAAAATTTCGGATTTTATAAATCAGGGAATTTAAGTTTAAATTTAATTTGGTTATATTCCTACGGACCAGGATGCTTCGTGGTTTCAGTATTTGCACATATGTCGTATCCATATCGTATGTCGGAGTCCGGACCCAAAAAATTCTTTTATGGTGAAAGTAGGGAGCTATGGTATAGCACTAGAAGCTAGGATCACCTGTTGAAGAGGTATGAGTTGTTCGATGACCGCGTCGATCTCCTCGTAGTCAGGCTCCGCCGGTCGCTTGCCCCAGGAGCCGTGGAAGTTAGCCCACTTTTCCTGGGAATAAAACAATATCTTAAAGGTTGGTGGAGGCACAATGCTGGTATTTATTAGTACGTATAGGTATAACAATCTCTCAAAAGTACATTCATAACGTAGGACTACCCTGTTTACCATCTCTTAAATAGTCTAGGCAGATAGGAGGATCTGCTATTCATCTTAGGGACCTCTCTGACCAAAGTTCTAAAGCTTTGTGAAGCGACCTTTATAACCCTCAAATGTCGTATGTAACGCCTATACATAATAGTTTAACATTGAAAGTACTTTCACGAGAATATTAAATAAAAAACAATAGGTACATATTACTTATACTCACAGGTGTCCGTTTGCCCCACGCGGAGCTCATGTCGTTCCAGCCTCGCTTGCCCCAAGCAGAAGACATATCTTGCCAGCCCCGCTTTCCCCACGCTGAGCTCATGTCATTCCAGCCTCGTTTGCCCCACGCAGATGACATATCTTGCCAGCCTCGTTTACCCCAGGGTGCTTGAGACATGTCCCTCCAAGCACGCTTACCCCAGGCAGAGTTCAGATCTTGCCAGCCTCTTTTTCCCCATGTTGGGTTGAGGTCTTGCCACCCCCGTTTGCCCCACGCGCTGCTCATGTCGTTCCAGCCGCGCTTGCCCCAGGCGGAGTTCAGGTCCTGCCAGGCGCGCTTGCCCCAAGCGCTGCTCATGTCCTGCCAGCCCCTCTTGCCCCACCCGCCGCCGCCGTGCAGGCTGGACCACGCACGCTTGTCTTCTTCAGTTAATTCTACTTCGTTGTCATTCTAAAACAAAGTGGAATAATTATGCAATCATTCTTTTGACATATCCCTACTAATATTATAAATGTGAAAGTAACTCTGTCTGTCTGTCTGTCTGTCTGTCTGTCTGTCTGTCTGTCTGTCTGTCACGCCCAAACTACTGTACCGATTTTGATGAAATTTGGTATAGGGGTAGATTAGACCTTGAGAAAGGACATAGGCTATGTTTGGTCACGATAACCGACATCCACGCGGGCGGAGCCGCGGGCAAAAGCTAGTTAAAGAATATTTGATTGAGACTTGTATGATTCCGACCGCATACGACAACTGCAAAAGCATGCAACAGATGCAGCGTAGTCATTACTTGTTAAACTCTGGTATGGATAAAGGAGACCATTGAGATTCTGCAATGAATTACGCGTAGCTGCTACGTGCTTTTGCAGTTGTCGTATTCGGTCACCTTCGGAATCATACTTTTAGTAAAATAAACCTTAAAATATACTGGCTCTTTTTGATAACATATTTTAATTGGTAAGTGGGCAGCTATCATATCTATGCCGTTGTACCATACCTATTAGGAAAACAAAACGTTTAACAGAAAGAAAACTATTAATTTGACCACAGAGCGCTGCTGTTCTCTGAAAGATCTCAAACGTACAATGAGTCTGGCAAGCAATTCTATAGCTTTGTTTATTCAAAACGCTCTCTATCGGCACAATTGGCTGGAACAAAGCAGGAGAAGAATTGTTCTTGTAACGGCCGTGACATTAGCGCCGCGCCGCGGGCTTCAACATGTTTTATTATTCTATTAAGGCGTTCCACCGTCTCAGAACGTTAATTATGTTGTTGTTCAGATCAAAGTGGACGCCATGACACATAGCTTCACGGCACTGCTGTAATTCTGGCTACTACTGCGGTTAATAAAGAATGCAGTTAGGTGTTATCAAACGTTAATTTACAAAAAGGGGCGATTTTCCATACTTCTCGGGTAGACTTTTGCAATTTCTTAAAGATAAATAATAGGTATCATCATCATCTCAGCGTTATTCTGGGCTTTCACCTTGAAGTTTACTACTTTTCCTCCTCCTTTGGTTTGGCTCATATGGCAACTGCAACTGCCGCCTAATCCGAACGGAAAGCCTCCGTCAGACTCAGCAGATGTACTGGTTATAGGCGAGGTTGACTTAAGGGACCTTTACACTAGTAGTTAAACAATGTCTCTATAAGAAATGTACGGTGTATTATCTGAAGAGCCAGGTACCTGTGGAGCGGCGGCGTCGTGGTGGACGTCCTCCGCGACGGCCACGGCCAGGGTCGTGAGCGCCGACACCCACAGCGCGGCCACGCAGCAACGCATCTACGACAAGAGACCACATGGTGAGCAAACTAGAGCAGTAACCTTCGTCTTCTTGCAGAGTAGACCACAGAGTATAGAGACAGGTCATCTCGGCGTCAAAGTTTTACATAAAATTGTACATATAACATATACCCATGCCTGTAAATCCCCGAATGGGGAGGTTGAGGTGTATTATCACCCACATTTCGCCAGCTATGGTTTTCGATCTCACGTAATAGGGGGCGAACTTATCGCCACGAAGTGGGCTCTTATTGGGCAAAGGCTCTATGTTTACTGTCGAATGGAGTATCAGCCCTAATATAAAAAAATACTTATTAACATTAAAATTAATGCCATGTATGGTCTATTCCACTTTAATCCACTAAACAAATCAAGCGATGGATTAGAGTGGAAAAAAAAGTGGAAACAAATCCATCGATGGACATTAATTTTACCGTCTAAATTACTGCGTGAAGTGGTGTGGCTACTCTACAGTTTACGGAAAAATTTCAATAAATTAGGCGGCAAATCGTGGCGTTGTTGAAATTATTGCGGTAATTATTATCGGCATATCACGGTGTAGTCATAACATTATATGTACAACAATATTCTATGTCCAATTTTTCTGCTAAAGCAATAATTGCCATTCTCCAAGTTAAGAAGTTTTAAATGCGAGCCTTTTTAAGAGCTGCTTTATAAAACACAAGAATGTTATAAAACTACCGCGAGGGACTTTGTATATCTTGCTGTGAGATAAAAGCATCTCTGCACTTTTGTTTGCGCAACAATAGAGAATGCACTAAATTAAAATATTAAACTGCATGTTACAGTGAAATGTTGCGGGTTTTTAAGGGTTCATATTTAGTTATAGCATAGTAGTAGATTTCAGCCACTGGTATTCGTGAAGTGAAAACTAGGATTGACATAGCAAAGATTCAAGAAGGGCATTAGAGGGTTCCTTTAGGGTCGCACTTTAGTGTGACGCCTCTGGACCCTGACCCTGACCCTGGTATTGCAAACGTCCATAAGCCACAGAGTATTATATAATTTTATTAAAAGGTCCATTTCCTTGTTTGAAATTAGAAAGCGAATGCCTTTATTCTTCAGTTCTCTCGATTTCCCATCATCCGCTACCTGCTAGGTTTATCATTTATACCTACAATGAACCACGAAAGCGGAAGCCTAATGCCTTCGATCGGTTCAAGCGTTTGTAGGACAGATTAGTCCGCGCAAATAGTCCCATTTGTCCGCTTGCCGGATCAATTGGTCCGCGACCCACATGTGCTCTGCTCTAAATCATCGTGAAAGACGATTTCAACGATTCATTCCACAATCTGTGAGTTGGGGTCGCTCAGAGGTACTGTGTCGTGGAATATAATAGAAAAGAGATATGAGTGAAGTATAGCAGTAGCCTAACTTAGTTCATAAGCGACTTCATAATTATGAAATATATTTAAATAAAATGATAATTAAGTTGAAAAGTTTGTTTTAAATGCGCTAATCTCTGAAAAAAAAAAAAAAATCGGAACCTATTTGAATCAAACTTTGAGTATATTTAAATGGGTCCCTTGATGGTTTAGATTCTCAATTAAATCCAGCATAGTATGGCGTTGCAACCGAGAGGATCTTGAAATTTTAAGCACAGGATAGTTAGTTTTTACTTCTGAAAACCTACCTACCGGGCATGAACTGCAATGGAAGTCCCGTAATAGACTGAGGTTCCTTGACTGCTGCAGTGAAAACCGGGTTAAATGGGGATACCTGGATGCGGGGAGTGAGGGCTGTGACTGCGGTGCACCTCTGCAAACAATGGACCACCTATTGTCGTGCCCGCTGTGCCCCAACACTTGCACAACTGGAGTCCTTAACATAGCAAATGAGGCCGCGGTAAAGTCACCGAATTATGGGCTGGTTACAACAAACATACCTACTCATGTTACTGAAACTATTATCATCTACACGTTATACTTAGAAGACGACGAGAGAGTTCTGAGAATAGAGTTTTCAGCGATAAATCGTTTCCATACAGGCGTACCCGTAGGCAAAAGTTAGTAAAAAAGTAGCACATGCCTTTCCAAGATAACTAAGTTAATTATATTTGCGTTAGATGTCGCCTCGTATCCCTGTAATGTTTGAGTGTCAACAAATTAGCGCGGGGTATTTGCGCAGGCAGGCGGCACCGCGCCTCCCTACACACCGCGCAGTGATTGACACCCGACGCCGGCCCCCGAGCTCCCTGACTCGGCTTAGTCGAGGAGTCTGCGGTGTGAGAGAGGACAAGTGTGTCTTACACGCGTCGAGTTTGAGTAAGTTGTAAGATTAAGTTCTTGTTAACTACTTGTGTCTTTGTAGAAATTAGAGTCGTGTGGTGAGCTAGGTGTACTATACTGTGACGTCAATAGAGCGTGACGTACTCGACTGTACAGTCAGTATCAGATCTATCTTGAGTACAAAGTCTCAAAATGATCTTAATACCAAGGTATTAAGAGGAAGTCAAACTGTTTTATTGATTTAAATTGTAATATCGTCCGAACTTAGGTGTGTACCGAATAATCAGAATAGTCAGTCAGTCAGTTTTTCCCCCTTCCTGGGGGTCATTGTGGTCTTCGTGTGTCATAGTATTAAAATCATTTTGAGTACTTTGTTCATCAATATCATTCTGATGCTGACTGTACTACAAGCACCGAGGAGAATGATTCTCACAAGGAAGGTAACAGGATTAGCTTTTAAAATCTTCACATATCTTGTATTATTAGATTTATCTTGTAATCATTATACATACATAACACGCACGAACAGCCCTATCCTTCAGTCGCCTTCTACGACACTTAGGTACGAGATGAGATGGGACCGTTTGATTCTACTCCACCGGGAACCAGCAGAGCGGTCAATCGCTATAAGAAATTAAATTTCTTCATTAAATGAGACTGTGTCTCGCAGTGTGCGCACTCCACTAGATTCAATAACATAGCACAATAACAGTGGACTTGAGATAAAAGTGTCGGTGTCCGGGCACCCGGGCGTGTCCGGTGTCCGGTGCTAGGGGACAGCTGCGACCCGCCGCCGCATTGTGCGCCACTTATAACGGCCACAATTGACTAGCGTCGTGTGGTCTGCCGAGGCTTTGTTTCGAGTTCGTACCATTTCCAAGTGTAGAGAAAAGTCATAAGTGTTTACTTTGAAAGTGGATTAATTTCCCGTTTACCCTACGAGTTTTAGAGATAAAAAGTATTTTCTTTCATTTTTGCATCATTCTAGTTGCATCCGGAACTTTTCCGGAGCCTTATAACACTGCGTCCAGACACTCGGTGATGATTCAGGGAAGTGGCGAGAGAAGTAAGCAGAGACGTATTGTGGATGGAATATTCATCATGCCGCGAATGTTGTAAAGCTGCGTTTACATACTCGCGGCAGAGCGAGGGAAGTGGCGAGAGAAGTGGGCAGAGATGTGGTGTGAATGGTATATTCGTCATGCCGCGAGTACTGATGCGTATGTTGCTGCGAATGTTGGCTTGGCGGCGCGAGTCAAAGGAGCGGCAATACTAGCGCGATGAACTATACGAGACCGCTAGATGGCGTTAATCAGTAAACACGGCTTTCGTTATTGCTCTTCGAATATTTACTTTTTAGTGTTAGGAGTTGAAAGTGATAGTTTTTATTAATAATCTATTTAATTAATTCGCTATGCTGTAAAAGCATAATGCGTACACTGCTACAGCGTTGTCCTCCATACGTTTACGTCCGTCTCCGTTGCAGAGTGAATACTGTAATGCGGACGAACACGATGATGCGCGTGTGTGAACGCTAGGGCATTAATCGCGCGAATATTTCTGGCAACACGATGAGCAATGCGAGCGGCAGTATGTAAACGCGGGGTAAGGGAAATGAATAAGGGCCCTAAGTTAACACGCCTCTAGTCTGGCTCCTCGGCGATACAAGACTCAGTGAAATTGTCCAAATTCGGAGAACTAGTTTTTATAACATAGCTATTTTTTTTAATTACAAGCAGTTTTGTACAAACTAGTTTCATGGTAACAACGCGTTCTACATTACACACAATAATTATACCGCACATAAGCTTGACAAATGACGCCGCGGGGTCGCACACTGCGCCCTAATCTCCCGCGCAGTGCGGACAATGGGCCATGAATACAACAGTGTGCGGCTAATTGTCCGGATTACAGCATTTGTTTTAGTGTACAAGGTACCTACAACGTTTAGTGGGACGCGGTGAATGACCAGGATTGAGAGGCATGTCCCATTTGGGCACGAAGTCTTTCATTGATACGATTTGATCTCTCGTCTGCGGATGGAATGAGTGTTTGCGATGTAGAAACGAAAAAACAAAGCGTTTTTCTGATACTAGGTCGGCAACTCCACGCGGTGCACCTTGGGCAACAGAGGCAGCGCCTCTTGCTCAGAATGTGAAAGAGGCGTTACCTTTCCGAGGCAGTAGGCAGGATGAGGACGCCACGGCTCCTAGGCCCAGCGGAAGGTTATCCAGTAAGGCAAATCCCTTGCACTCCAGCGAGGAACCTTCCGCTTCGTTTATTGGGACCCGAGACGAGTAGCTGTTTTAGTTGGTTCGAGTCCCTCATAAACTCCCGCTGGCTGGGGCAAAGGTGGGGGAGTTTATATCGGACTCGAACTGAAGTTTTCTGCACGGAAAATAAAAGTATTCTTCGATCTTCAAGTGTCGGCAATGTTCTATGTGTGGCTAAGCCAGTACAGCAGTTTAAATTTTACTACGAAATGGACATCAAATAAATAGGTACCTACTTAAGGTGCAAAAACCAACTCCTGTTTTACCTGATCGTGCTACTTTACAAAATGAATAGATGTAAAATCGACAAACTTTATAGAATTCCATCGTTCCGCTGCGTCGGCACACCGGGGCGCGATAACCGATACCCAGCCTTTTGTGAATTATCTCCCACACTGCGAGTCCTTTGTAGATAGGAAAGCACTCAGCGGGACTCGCTGTTAGCAGTGCCATCGACTCCGGGTTATAGTGTGCATTGTTCCGGGTCGAGAAATGCGATTGTTTTGTTGAAATTACTTCCTCCCGTTAACGGAACAATTGTAGAAATATGTGGAGCACAATCGCGAACATACGAGTACTACAATAATTGAAACATCTTATTGTTTGACAGTATCCTTTTGTCTGCTACCTACTAACTACATCTGCTGGCACATGCTGAACTGGAAACCCTGTAAGCCGCACGTCATCCCGTGTAGATGATGAGTTGTATCTATTTAAATAAATATTGGAAACTACTTTTACCAAATAACTGTTTCTTTCTGTCTGAAAAGAAGCTAGTGCGGCAGTTTAACAAACTAATAACAGAACAGAATAAATATAAGTAAATTTATAGGCAGTCCATCATAATCTAAAATATAAATCTAGGGGAACAAGTATTTGAAACATCATTAAGCTACCAATCTGCCCAATGAGTATGTTTCGAACTTCAGGCAGAGGAGAGCACTCAGGATCGAGAGCTAATAAATACGTCAAGAGGACACTCGCGACCTGCTTGTGTCTGGCTAGTCTTGGTCTTTTTCTTACAAATTTTGAGATTTTTCCTATTTGAGACTTGTAACAAGTTCAATTTCTTATATTTCTTCACGGTTGTGTTTATATCTGTTAAGTATATTTATTAACAAAACATCTGGCTCCTCTATTAGGTTTAAAACTAGAACTTAAACCCAGAACATAAGTTTATTTTTAGAAATTTCATAAATAGTTTTCTAATAAGCCTTTAGTCCATCACAGACCGGAGTTTGATTCCCGAGGACAGCAGAGTGTTCCCTTCCACACAATGCCCGTCATACTTACTACGAAGTATTATTTCTGAGAAGCACTGAATGGGCCGTAGTTAGTTGAAGAGTCAATTGAAGCACTCTTGGATAATCTGGGAGCCACTTCACAGAAAATATGAAATGCCAATCGCCTATTATACTACACGTATGTTGCCCTCCAATTAGGTTAAATGCTTGTATTAGGAGTGGATTCATTATAATAGTGAGATCGATGGAACACGGATATGTACAATTTCACCTCCTCTTTTGGGGTATAAATAAAAAAATATCGACCTTAGGAAAAAATACTGAATGCCAAAATGCAAGAAATTTAATTCTAAACAACTTTTGTATCACCATTTCTTACGTAAAATATCTTAATTATTCAGTAAACAAAAATTCATCTTCAAATTAAAGATGGCCGATAATGCAACGAACCGAATACCACGCAAAACCAAGTGTAGACTGCTAGTGCCTTCCCCAACGAATTTGAAATGAAATTTACTAGTAGGAATTCTTTCTAGGTTTGCGCCTTAATTCAGTAATTTTCATCTACTAAAATGTTAATTTCGAGTTCAAGTCCCTTTTCCAATATGTATAAACATAAACCATTTTTTAAATTTAGTTAGAAAAATCAAAATTACTGAATCATTTACATCATACACGTTCAACTAACTTTTGCGCGTACTTCATCAGCACATAAGTGGTTTAAAACACATAACAGTTGTTAAGTCATGTCGGTCGCGCGTCTAATGACAAAAGGTATTAGCGCGAAGTCGAAGGGCCCGACAGACACTTTTGTGGTAACTCCGCAACAGTATTGGCACTTTGCTACTAATGAGACAAACTGCTGTCGACAAATGGCTAATGAGGCTCTTGTCTTAAACTTTACTTGTATCGAATTTTATTTATTCACGCTGTATATCCTGAAAAGGACTGGCAGAAGAGTGAAAGAGCATATTTTTGGTTCCAGGTAATAATGGACGACGTAATGAATTAGACTTGGAGACAACAGATTTACGCATATGTATATGCCTTCCGACCGCGGCTCCGCCTGCGTGGATGTCGGCTTTTCCGTTCATTTGCTAAATTTCCGGTTTTACTTGACGGATTGCGATCAAACTTACGTAAGATTTTAAGTCAGACCAACACCTTTCAAACGAAAAAACTGCATCAAAATCCGTTCTGCCCCCCTAGACAAGTGGCAATTCGTTGCTCGGCGTATGATGGAATAGAATGAAAAATGTATAGGATTTGACGTTTTTGACATTCGTTGACGCCTGTCATATACGTCAAATCCCATACATTTGGCATTCTATTCCATCATACGCCGAGCAACGAATTGCCACATGTCTAGAGGGGCTGTAGTTTTTACGGCATATTTTTTTGTTCAGGTAATAAATAACATCGTGTTCCAGTTAAAAGTACATCTCTGCCTACTTCTCTGACGTATAGGAATGTGAAAGTATATTTTTTCACTTCAAGAATACCTGTAGATGCGAAAAAAGTAAACCTAATTTCCTTTTCATCTCCTAATACTGTTTACAAATGTTTTAAATGAGACACTGAGCGGTGAGGCAAGATGTCCGTACCTCGGCTATCTTTGACCCAATACGGCGCGGATTATGCCAATATATCGGCTATGTGTGTGTGTGTGTGCTCTCTGATAGTGAGCAATATCGGCTAGATATGAATCTCATGCCTTTGAAGCTCCTGCAAACATTTTAGAGTTAATATTCTCCGTGTTGGCAAAAGGATGGACAGCTATGTGTAAGTCATATTTGTAAAATACTTCGACTGAATTACTATTTTTTGGGTAAATTAAAGACAGAAGTATATCTTAATAATAACAGTCCTGAGCGTTATTTAGCTAGGTGGTTTGTAGACTTTGCTGTGTGTAGTTCAATAATAAAAAGAGATTGGCTATAATGGAAACTTTACTGGTCAAAGTATCCACGAACGATACGAAGTCTTTTTATCAGAGAAAATAAACCATACCGTAACGATATATAACTATACATTACATTTTTATAATTTCGTATTGTTCGTATAAGTTCGTAAAAAGGGCCGTGTTGGTTACTGGTGGAGCAGAATAGGGACATCCCATCTGTTCCTGAAGGGTATCGTAAAAGGCGACCAAGGGAAAGAGCTGGTCTCCATCTGACAGTAAACATAAAGTCCATAATAAAGTACCCGCTAGATGCCTTTTTTTTTTTTTATCGTGCGCAACTTACCTCTGCCTACCCCTTCGGGAATTTACAGCCTTGAGTATATGTATGTAAGTATTACACATGTGACATTACCTCAATTTAATAGCTCTATAGTCGAGTACAACACTTCTTATAAACCAGTCCCCTGTCACTATAAAATCGGTCCACGCATCCCCAATAATCTCCGTATAAGTTACGCTGTAGAGGCGTCCGTTAACCGAATCCCGCACAAATTGATTCCCGCACAGACGCCACTCGACGGCGATCACAATCGATTTATTTATCGATACTTTTCGAGCCGATTTCCCGCGCTATTTACGAAGAGCTCGATTCTGTTTGTTAGTCGAATTAAAATCATGAAATTTATTTTCTGCGTTTCACTGGTGATGGAAACGAATTGGTTTCGATGGATAAGATGTTTGTATGTTCACGATTTAGTTTAATAAATATATTCACTTACATTTAAACTAATTCTTCACAGAATAAGTAAGCTGAAGTAACAGGACTGCCAGAGGACTGATGGCTTTTGAATGAAACCGTGCTTGTGAAAGTATATGAGGGTTATTTCAAAACATAGTCAATCATTTTCTTTGGCTACTATCAATTCATCAATCAGTAGGCGAGATTTACTTGACCCCGAAGAGCATACCTGTTAGGCCCTCATACATACACGGCCGAGGTGCGAGGGATATGGCTACGACAATATCACCTCCGGCAACCGACGGCCCACAGACGGCGTGCGTTTTAGTCGGTTCGAGTCCGACATAACCTCCTCCTCCGGCTCTGGTGAGGGAGGTGTCCGTGGGGATTTTTCGCACGATAAAAAAAAGGTAGAACCTCATATACCCAATAAAAAAAAAGGTTTCATTTTACCACAGAACTCGATTCAATTCCGTACCACTAATGACTGAAACCAATTCCAATTACAAGCCCATTTTACGTCCGTTTAACCGTGTGAATATTTTATATTCTCTGTGAAACTAGTTCTCAGAATAGAGGCCTATTCACAAGGAGTCGTTCGGCATTAAATGTTAACCGTTGTCAATGGACGACGTATGAGGAGCGATCAATACTGCATTATATTAATAGGCCGACCTATGCGACCCACTCGGCTATAATTAGGTCTCCGGGTGTCCGCGAGACACGGGTTATATTATTAATCAAATAACCCGGCTTATTGGATTTGATAGTGACAGGAGATTAACAGAATTAATCGTAGTTTAGTCAGATATACACGACTGTGACAAAAATATATTCCCTCTTCAATAAACGGGCTATTCAAACTCTAGCGTTATAATATAGTGTAGGTTTTTTTCGAGTTATAACATGACAGCTCGAAAAATCCTACACTTAATATTATAACGCTGAAGAGTGTGTTTGTTTGAACTCGTTAATCTTAGAAACTACTGGTTCGCATTTAAATATTATTTTTCTTTTGAATAGGCCGTTTATCGAGGAGGGTTATAGCTAACCCGGCTAAATGACAAACCAGCACACGGCCCACGTAAATGGTCACCGTGATTGATGGACGAGTGCAACATCACATCAGTGGCGTTACATTCGTGCTGCCAACCCTGTAGAAAGAACCTTCTTGAAGAACCCCATACTGTAGCTATTGCCTGAACCCCACCAAATTAACAAGGCCGTCACCGTTAATAGAAGGTAGGCTGCTTTTTGTATAAATAATAGCTCTTTTAATAGTAAGGCTAATAGTAAAATTTGTAGACGATTAGTTGTAATGGCTGATGGGATCAGGCCGTTAGTCACGCTCGCCTAATGTGGCCACATTATCGACACAAATGAAACTTATTATATACCTACCTACATTAGACTGAAAAGAGCGAGTCAGGAGTGAATATGAGTAGCGGCTAGTAGCGAAAGGTCGATAGAAAATAGTCTTAGCTCTTATAGAAAGACTACAGCAATTTTCTATGGAATAAACATCTCTGCCAGGGCTTCCCTTTGCAGAGCAAACCGGCAGGAATCAGGATGTTTTGTCCAGTTGTAGACACAACAGCCTCCCTAGACAAGTGACAGTTGTCAAGGTATGTTTTATACGTGACATATTCGTCGAATCCCATACATTCGTCATTATATTGGGTCTACAATACACCGGCCAAAAAATTGCCACTTGTCTGGGTAGTGTGGTATAAGAACGTGGTTATTCGAGACTACCCTATACGGTGAGATGTTAAAAGCTAGCGTTCGTGAAGAAAGCAAGGGAAAACAAGCTAACTAGCGGCTGTACCAATATTTGGGTATGCCACTAGACTGCCTGTACGGAGCATAAAACTTGGGACCGCGAAGGACCACAATAATGCAGTTGTTGGTTGTCCACCACATTTATTAGTCCTTCGCGCTATCACTTTTTATTGTTTCGTCCATCGAGTTTTAACGTAGACATAAAAGTCATTGGCAAACATCGATATAAAATGTTGGCAAATAATAATGAACATGTAACCAAGTATTAAAGAAGAACATTTCTGTAAATGGCAAAGTATTAAGAAAACTAGGGGGTCTGCTACTAATGTAGTTCAACTCCTCATAAACACAACGGCTGCCTGCCTACTGCCTACCGTCGATGTGATATACCACTCCGTGGGTAGCGTGTCACGGCGTGCGACGTGACGCGTGACGTGACGCGTGACGCGTGTGGCAATCTCTCGCATTCACAGATTGTGTTGCTGTCAAACGCTGATTGCTTGTCAATCTGTCCGCCGAGTGACGTCATCTTCACGTCATTGCGTACTTCAGCTTTCTTATGCGATGTTCATAAAGTACCTACTAAAGGCATGAAACTATAGGTACATATGACGTTTTGTAGTCAAATTTAACGAATTGTGCACGTTTAACAATTACCTTCTATGAAAATGATTATCATCTTATAGTTGCTCCCATTTGCATCCGCAACTTTCACCTCGGATCCCGGTGTTCGCTGATTTATCATATACGAGTTGAGTTTATAAGAGTGACTGCCGTCTGAAATTCCAACCTCGAGAAGAAACCTCACGCTGGAGCTTCATCCGTAAATTAGTGAGGTTGGTTTGGGCTCCGAAGATCTTGGTGCGGTCCTAATTCGACCTTTCGGTGGGACCGTGGTAGTCTTGTGTAGTTCGCGAACGATGAACGATTAGGAAACGTTTCTTAGTACTGACCGAATAGAGCTGTTTCCCAAACGTTAATCGGTCATCGGTCTATTCGGTAATCGGTCGGCGCTACTTGCTCTGAACTATGTAAACCAACCGAGTTGCAATATGCACCTTATGGATAAAGGAATAATGATCTTTTTGCATTGCTCCGATTTTACAGTGTACAGTGTTCTAGTTAATCGGTCACCGGTCTATTCGGTCATCGGTCGGCGCTACTTGCTCTGAACTATGTTAACTAACCGAGTTGCAATATGTACCTTATTTTGAAAGAAATAATGATCTTTTTGCATTGCTCCGATTTTACAGTGTACAGTGTTCTAGTTCATTTAGTTCAAGGCACAGTGTAACGAATTTCACACTTCTTGTGGCATTTTAAGGTTGTTTTTCCTTAAATCCTAGTGACATGTTAGTAAAAATTTTGTGAGTTTGTTTATTTTTCCCGACAGTGTTGCCAACGTAGGCGATTTTCGACTACTCGGAACGAGAATCGGCGACGAAAATTTTGGAAAGGCGAATAGGAAAAACTATTAACATTAAAAAGTAATCTTTTATACAAATGCTGTTGTTTAAAAATTAGAAAACAGTTCTATAAGATAATAAATGTATAATTAGAGTAAAGTCAAAACAATACCTATAAACTTAAATTATATAAAATAAATTATTAATACTAAGTCAAAGTACAAGAAAAACAAAGCTTTAACATTAGGTAGGCCTTTTCTTACTCGACAAATAAAAATCCGAAGCCTTGCAGATACATAACGTACGGCTCTTATTCGGTCTGAACTATTAGAGCTTGAACTTGAACAACCAATGTAGTTTAAGAACCGATACCGAATAGAACTACCGAACTAATAGAACTAGTGAACTAATAGAGCTTGAATAAACTACCGAACTAATAGAACTAATGAACTATTAAGCTGAACTAGTTCGTTGCTTAAACTGATCTAGTTCGGAGCGCTCTTTTGAGTGACCGATTAGGCACAAGACTAGACCGTGGGACCGATGGTGGATCGTACGGATGGCACCACGGGGATTTTTCCCGTAGTCCCACTGCAATAAAGCAATATGGTAAGGTGATTTTAGTTCCATCACATTAGAGATGTGCCGCTAACACCTTGATAATTATGATGGAACAGGAAAAACATTAGGTACACTTCTTATTTTACACGCACTTATGTAGAATCTCGTGCATTAAATTTAAGTATAGACGATTACACATTTTTTCTGAGGCTATATTTAGAAATGAGAATTGAGACCAGTTGAGCCTCTCGGAGGAAAAATGGGCAACTTTTGTGGAGAATGTGGTGAGGCGCAGTCGGCGCAAAGCAAAAGTTTGGCGCCGCACGCAGCCGCCTCCATTGTCTTAACTTTCGCATTTATAACAGTTTAAGCGGCTTACGGACGTTTTGTAGGTACCGAAGTTGCCATGTATAAATATAGTATACAGCCTTACAAGTGGGGAGTGAACATTTCAGTAGCCTGGCATTTTCAAACCCAAGGGAAACAAAACCGCCACAAATTTGTTGAAAAAAATAGTCGAATTGAGAACCTCCTCCTTTTCTGAAATATGTTAGAAATGTAGGGCATTTATCTGCCTACCAGGGGAACTACGACCCTTATACGGTTCAGGGGAGCAAATGGGGGAGGGGGATGAATGTGTTCAAAATTGCGTTTTAGAGCCTGAAGTCCGCATATTGATCTTGATTGGACACATCAATGGCTTTTACGGGAGTGAAGGTCGTCTGACTTCCCAACCGCGAAAAAAAACCTTTAGAGCTTCGCACCTTCTTAACAACATACTACATAATGTTGTTTAGAAGGTGCATCGACTAGCATACGAGGTTGGCTTGTGTGTCTTGGATGTTAGGACTATATCAGTCAGTAAACGTTAAAATTACCATTTAAATGATTGGAAAAATCAATTTTTCAGTGGTTAGTAGTATTGGAAACTCGACAAGTATATAAGTACATAGATAGGTAGGTACGCTAGGACAAAGTGACATTCTATTGGCGAAAACGTGAGTACCTACGGGGTATGTTGGGCCAAGTGTCATAATGTCCAAGAAGGCATAACGACCAAATACATTGGTATTATATTATCCACCGCATATCACGCAATGCATTGATAACAAATAGAAATTAGCTTCGAAGCGATTCCACCAATAGAATGTCACTTTGCTTACAAGCCGAGGTTCCTGTTCATTTTATATCCCTGATTAAACGCTGAAATCTGTCCCCAGGCTCGACATCTCGTAACACGTCATCCCGACACTGTTATATGTCGCGAGCAGACATATCACAAATTGTGTCGGGGATTCCCGGATGCCGCTGTACGTGAGCGAATCCCGGGTGAGCACCTGCGCCGAGCGCGCGGGAGGCGGCTCAGGAAGCATCTGCGCCTAATGGGATTACTGCCTTGTCCTACTTTTAAAAGTTGTGTGATTGTAGGTTTCCTTGTCAGATATTGATTGATGAGAACTACTACTTTGCGGCTGTGGTGTTGGGCTTGCAATTAAGAGACTGCGGGTTCAAATCCCGCTTAGCGCACGACAGACATACGTTGACGACTGTGATATAATGTCATATTCCATACATTCGTCATTCTGTTCTACAATACGAACACGGAACGAATTGCCACTTGTCGTGGAGGGCAGGTGCTCTGGAGGGGTTTTTGTATCTTCTACTAGCAGTCTTTTAAAAAAAGAACTAAAGTTCAGCGATATAAAATTTATGTTCCGAATTAGTTTCCAATTCAACTCTTGATGAGTTCTCATCTGCAAGCCGGTACTCACCTGTTGATTGACTAACGATGCTTTAGCTTCTGTTTTGGCTCCTACAAAAGCCTACACGGCTGATACAACCGGTAAAGACGATGATAACTTCTTATACCTAATGGATATTACTTGAAGTACTTTCCCGGTCAATAAGCACTTATAAGATGGTAGGTAGGTACTAATAGTGTACTTGTAAAACTCCTACCTAACGTGATAACGATCCTATTAAACTTGTAATTATACGTAGTCGTCTTGATTCGAATATCGAATCGAGATATAAGTGCTATCGCGACAATCGGCTTAAGTAAACAATTTATATTCGTCGGCGACAATCGCTGGGCCGACCGTGGCGACAGGGCTGTCACGCGACGAGCGACCGGGCCGTACTCGACACTTGTGCCGAGGGAGCAATGTGTGACTCCTTTGTATCTTGTCTTGCGTTGTTATATATTTTTGATTGTATTTATCTCTAACGTAAAATTATTTCGAGGACCTCTGTGGCAGTGAGCTGAGACTGATACGCCAGAGACGTTGCGCCCAACTCGGAAATCGAACCCGGAATTAATACCTCGACCGCACTTCCAAACTACTACAGTTAGTTGATGATGATGCAAAAGATTGTATGTTTTATTCTTATAATCATACTTGTAGATATAAGAAGAGATACGCAGATTTGTATTGTCTTGAACCTATTCCCCTTTTATCAGCTATATTTTTTGATCCCTATTTCCGACAAGGCATATTTTATGTCTTAGTACTGTTACCGTAAAATAGAGATGTCATATTAGGTGACGATTTTGATATTCATGTTATTGAATATAACACTTTGATGATATTATGTTACCGTAAATGTTATCCAATAACACCGAAATAACATCCAAGAGGAATGTTATTGCTATGTGTGTTTATTCGTTCCTATGTTCCGATACCCGTTATAATGCTCTGCAACTACCACGTGACTCATCAACTTTACGTATGTATAATTTTATTGAAAATGTAGATGGATATTCTATTTATTGTATGATTTTAATAGTCTAGATGTTCTAACGACACACGTTTATACATAAAAATATATGCAATAGTACAAAAATATTTATTTACAGGCCCATATCTTGGACGAAACATTTGCAGGCGGCGAGCAAGTTTTAGGCATTTTTCGGCCAAATTAAATCATTTATTAGAATTTTATCGTCACATGAATCGTAAATATATGACTACTAGAGGAAAGCTAAGGTAAGGCATATTATAGAGAGAGAAAAATATAATCTCAATGCGAGGTGTTATTAAAATGTTATATTCTATAATGTTATTCTCTTCGTTAATATAAACAAGCGATAACAAGTTAACATCATAACATCTTGTTATTGCTGATAACTAATAACAATGTAGTAGACTTAGTTATTTTTTAACAAGATGTTTTCAGTGTAACTAGATGTACGTTACGTATCAAAACATAGAAACGTTAGTGAGATAGCGCTGCCTACGGCTTTCGATGTTATTTCGCTGTTATCCAATAACATGTTAAGAGATTCATCAATAACATAATATGAATTTTAGCGCTCATATTATGTTATCGGTAGTTGTTATGAATATATTCGTTACACCTCTACCGTAAAAATCTTAACAGAAAAACTGAATAACACATTAGCTGATCCGGGAATCGAACCCGAAGCGATGATTACACTTGCTACAACTGTGCCACCGGGCATATTGAACTACAATATTATAAAATCACTTTTATATAAAATAGCCAGCCCTAGAGCGCTGGACGCGCGCGCCAAACTCCGTTGTTAATAGCGATAATCGAGTAGATACTACGATATAATGAAATGGCTTATACAATCGATTATCCGAAGGAGCGATTAGTAATTGATTAAAGAAACAAGCTTCATTAAAAGGTATCGCTTACCGAACCGACTTGCGCTGGGTCCATATTCATCCATTCTTCTAGATAAGTGGTATACGTTTGTAGACTAGAATGGAACAGTACCAATAGCACGAAAAATATTGTAATCGTATCGTAAACGTGACGATAGCACGGAGAGTTGCGATATCGACGTGTCAATCCCATACATTCATCATTCTATTCTATACAATACGCTGGTCAACGAATTGCCAATTGTATAGGAGGTCTGTGCTGGGTCCATATTGTGAGGAGAGATGGCTTACCTGTAACAAAAATAATACATTGGTTAGATACAAGCACTGAAGTCTACGTTTGTGTGAAGTCATAGGTCCTACCTACTATAAATGGTGTGGGAATAAAACAATAGTCAAATATCATAGATGATAGAACTACCTACCTACTATGTACACAAGTCGTTTATAGCTAAAAATTATGTCGATGGTTCCTGGCATAGTCAGGAACTGCAGGAATGAATTTTAAATTTCGAATGTGGAGGCAAAAACTAGATATACCTCGGAACACGTATCTTGAACCTAAATCGCAAGACAAACAAAGTTCTGGCACGCTCTCGGATTGTTTTGTAATAATCTATGCTTGGTGAATTTGAGCTCGCCCACCGCAGTAGCACCTCGTGCTATCCTCAAAAGACACCCGAGAAACGTGTACTGCCCGTATAGAGGACATTTCCTGGTGTTGCATACGTCCATAGGCCACGGTAACCACTTTCCATCAGGTGGGCGGTGTGCTTGTCTGCCACCTAAGTGGTTTAAGAAAACCATTTTCGGTCCAAGATATATAGGTATATCCCGAGCAATAATGTGTTACGACAAACGAAAAGGTCAGGTTATGGTTTTAAATTGAAAGCACCTTATAGTTCTGAATAGCCAGTCTAGGAGTAGGTATATATAAGAGATATTGATAAGGCATGAGACAAATAAATCATTACGTAACTTCAAAAATTTATAAATGGCGGATGAAGCGTGGATATATCTCTGATGTATTCAAACGTATTTAACTTAATTTCAGATGCGTTAGCTCATTTCACTCGATCAAGCGCAGTTAAGAGGATTATCGCTGGTGAAATCCAACGTAAATACTCGAAGATAAAAAATGTTAGTATATTGATGAGCGCATTCGGCAAGGAATACGCTGCTAGGCGTTTAAATAAGTACTTCTTGTAAATAATACCACATTGGCATAATTTAGAAGAAGTACTTTTAGAACGCCAATGCATAAGGAGGTATTATAATATATTCCTATCGAGTATGTAGGTAACACCCAAACGAGTAACATTGTTACTGTGACTGCCTCAGTGGCGTAGCGGTAGTGAACGCGGCGGCTACGCAGGAGACGCGGGTTCGATCCCCGCTCAGCCCCTCTAGACAAGTGGTAATTCGTTGCTCGGCGTATGATGGAATGGTATGCCAAATGTATGGGATTTGACGTATATGACAGGCGTCAACGAATGTCAAAAACGTCAAATCCTATATATTTGTCATTCTATTCCATCATACGCCGAGCAACGAATTGCCACTTGTCTAGGGGGGCAGTGCAAATATTTGTATGCATGGATATGAATATTTGCATTGGTCTGGGTGTCCCTATGTATTATATGTATGTATTTACAAAAAAAAATGTATCTAAGTATGTTTATCCGCATTCTAGAACGCATAACACAAGCTAGTTAAGCTATGCTCACTTTGTGTCTAGACAGCCTTGTGTAGAATGTCTTACAATATTTATTTATTTATTTAGTTACTGATTGGGAAAAACATGCCAACGTGTTAGAAATGTAACTAACTGGATGCAAAACTTTTTGCAGTGTTTACTCAACGAGTAACACTGCAAAATATTGGTATAAGTACATTACATGTTTACATTCAACCACGACATATTTTATGTATTTAGTAAAGCAAAACCGTCACGATATCATAAAAAAATATAACGCCTATATAGAGGTTCATATAAAATGTCTACTCTTTGACAAAAGAACCCCAATAACCTTTCAACTTAAAATTTAATGAACCATGTCGAACATCGGTCGACTAATGGACCACTAGTACCTATTTATAATATTTTCTCCCTGTTTCCAAGTTTTCTCTATAACCATTTGTTCCCAATCTTGGAAAAGAAAATAATAGAAAAGGAAATGTTTCGTTTTAAATAACAAATATTGAACGACCTCTTATAATACACCATCAATACAAACCTGTAAACCCATAGAAATATTGAACCACAAAGAAATAATTATAAACAATTGTTTTTGGTTCTTTGTTCCTAACTTATACCTACTCTACTCAATGCTGTCATTAATAGAAACGTAATAATACATTTTTATAACAATAAAATTAAATGCCGTGTTGGTTAGAATAGGGTCACCCCATCTCTTCATGTGGGTGTCGTAAAAGGCTATGCTATATTTTTTTAGTTAATCCTACTATAATACAATTTAAATATGTACAAAATTAACAATAAAACTAAAAATATAATTATATATGAAAGTACAAATTAAAACCGAACCGAGTTACAAATAGTGTTGGCAAGCAATCCCGGGACATGGCGCAACATTAGTGTCTACTAGACAAAAGTTTTAACCAGGAAACTTTTACAAGAGTGGCTAACTTGTTTGGTGCTCATTTATTTATATTTAAAACCGGTTTTTTAAATACTTGATATCTTGGCAAACGCACTTTTTTATACCACTTAGGATGCAGACAAGCACATAGCCCTCCTGATGGAAAGTGGTGGCCTATGGACGAGTGCAACACCAGGGGAGTCACACTCGCGCTGCCAACCCTGTAAGAACAGAGAGATTCTGTGCTGTCAGCGCAGAAGATAAGTAGGACAAGCCTTTGGTCTCCCACTGACAGCACAAAACCTCACCAGTGAGCTCTGGTTACCCTACTTGCCGTCGAGAAGAAAACTTGGAGCCGCCGGATGCATAAAAGCTTAATGTCAGTAGAGACACTTCGTGAAGTATACTTCGGTCAGAAGCGGGAGGGGGGGGGGGGGGGAGGGGGGGTTGTTCTCTGTCTACCTCTGAAGGAAAAAGGTAGGATTTCACCGATGAATTCACTTACATTTCAATTGCATTGAGTAAAACGAAAGGCTTCAGTTTATTCGAACGACTTCGCATCGGTAAAATTCAGCCTTGATGGACCATGTTGTTTAACACGATTATTTATTTATATGTATCTGAATGTCAGTGTTATTTTCATTATATATCACAAATTACACTTGAGTAGCTTCTGTATCGACTGAACAACGAAAACATGCGAGCCCTCCCAAAATGGCCGTGGAGTTAATAAATGTAAGGCGCAAAGTTACCAAGTAAGATCGATACGTTTCGTTTAGTGTATAATTTACTAAGTTTGATTAAATTTAAACTTTATGCCGGCCGGTTATTTCTGAATGAATTTCAAAACGAATAATGTAGTATCGAGAGGAGTTCCCATAGTCCTCCAACTCCGAGTAACTCTTTGTTCGTCCTATGGATACTTCAAGATGAGTCTTCGTTAATAATAAGTTCATAAAGCTGCCTATATTAATATTGGCATCCATTTTAATTATAAAAATGGCAGTGTACTTTCGAAGAAACCATGATTAGGTAACAGAAATATACATTCTAATCTAATAATAAGCGAGACATTCCAGGAACAGTTATCCTACTAATATTAATTTATCAGTCTGAAAGTTTGTGAAGATGCTTAGAATCACTGGATCTCTGCAGGAGGTACGTGGTACTGCTGCAGTGATCCTCTATTGAAGTCGTAGTATTGTAAGTGTAGCATTTGTAAGTGTAGTATTGTAAGTATACTCGTAGTATGGCATGTCTTGAACGAATTCCTATGATTAAAAGATTAATTATTGACATCGCGAGCCATTACACTTGTGTGACTCTATTTTTAAATCACAATAACGTTGATTCTGGTTATATACCAGAATAACTTTATGAGACTTTGGACAGTGTGTGTGATCGTTATGAATTGAAAATGAGGATACTACTTATCTATACATAAGTAGCAAGTAAATTATATCAACTATATAACTGTATGGTGAAATTATCAGAAACTTTAAACTGTACTGTTCCGAATCCATTTTGAACTTTTCTGGCGGAATTCATCTGCTTATTTTTATTTCGGAGTTAAAATAACGCGAGTAACTCTACGAAGTTTGATTAAGTCTAATAAGTTAATCCGGTCCGCTGTTCTTATCAGCGGCACAGTGCGTACAGTGCCCAGCAGTTCCCACGATTAGGTGCCCACTTCACAAGCGTTTATTTCATTTCAGGTTCAAATTAAATCTGTGGAGTAGTTATATCTTAACTAATTTTGGAGCTATCCGAGCATACTGTAGTTTGTTCACTATTTAGTGTTGCTAATACTTTCTTACTAATTATGCTTACATATATTATAATAACACCATCATCATTACGTGTAAGTTTTGGCTTCATCAAAAGCTTGTATTTAGAAGCCCAGGATCAAGTCTCGTATCTCTCTATACAAGTATAACCTAAAGGTGCGTACAAATCATATAGCATAACATGTTATATAACATGTTTCAGTAATGTGGACACTGAATTTAGTACAATGTTGCAAAATTATAAAACAATGTTAGATAATGTGGACGTGTTATATAACACAAGTTATACAACATGTTACATGATCTGTACGCACCTTAAACCACTTTTCTCGCTGTCGCGTCTGACTACTTCGCTAGTTCGCGATTTAAAATCGGAACTAGCAGTAAAAAAGCTCACTTGTTGAACAAAAATTATTAGGTTGCCCATGATTATAAATTATAAGTGACATACCTATTATAATCTAGACTAATATTATAAAGAGGAAAGATTTGTTTTTTTTTTACCGATTTAAATATTTCTTCCCCCATTGGAAACCTGTGACTTGTTAGAAAATTTTTTCCCAGCCCGTAATAGTGTTACTCGTTTGGGTGTCACTGGATGGGCATATACCTACATTATCAGGTACCACCACATAGGCTATATTTATCATCACGCTGCTATCAGCGATTAGTGATATTAAATGAAATGAATTATGAATTAAGAATTCAACGCGGGCGGCGTTAATAATATTAATTAAGCTAATTCAGCAACTAAATGGACTGTATCGTTTTTCGATATTACCCAGTTATGCTCAATAGTATTTGCATAATGGCTTACAGATAGTAGTTATAAGAAAATAGGAACTTAAGAACAGTTTCAGATAAGTTTGGCATAAAAGTAATTAAAAACAGCTTATTTAAGAATTCCGTTAGTTAGGTAGTTAGCTGCAGTTTGTCCACTGACGACGGGATAATGGCCACATTCATTATGGAGCCGGCTGCTGCACTCCAGTCGCTCAGGTCGGTGACGGCTCAGAGCTAAGTACTGACGATTGTTTGTTGATGGGGTTGCCAGTTGAAGAAGTAATGAAGTCGTAATTTACGGTATGGAGCTTGATTCAATTTTGTACTGTAGAGATGGTATAATAGTAGGTGGTTTGCCTAAACGGATGCTTTTTTTTATACTACTTAGGTGGCAGACAAGCACACGGCCCACCTGATGGGAAGTGGTTACCGTGGCCTATAGACGTATGCAACACCAGGCGCGTCACACTCGCGCTGCCGACCCTGCTTTGGTAACGGAGTTGACATGATACAGACAAAGTCTCGGAAAAGAGGGTCACCATAATAGACACGTGTCATTTTACAATGGTGGCACTCAGCTTGGCGGCCTCATCAGATGCATTTTCACGCCCCGTTTAAAGCACCCGAGACTGTTGGAGGAGGGAAACACGTGAACTGGTAAGGAATTCCAGGTCTTAATGGTGCGGCAGAAGAAGGAGTCACCGAACCGCTTGGTTCTTGATGGAATATTCTGCACCGTATGTAGGTGACATCTAAGTCCTGATACCTAATGGCTGATGGATGACCCCATAAGTACGTTTTGTTTTTTTTTTCTTTTTAAATAATTACTCATGAATCTATCTACGAGGTAGTGGTGCATTTTATACCCATACTTCGCCAAATATACATTGATCCTAAAAGTAAATCTATTGCTGTGTACCGGGACCATTATCGAACTTTGTACTGCTACTAAGAATTTCATACATACAAAAAGTCACGGCTTATTTGCGCCGAGGTAGGCAGAGCTGCTATAACTCTGAATAGGTAGGTGCATTGCAAGACTTTCTCTACTGTCATTTCGGGGCTAAAGAGCCGTGATTGGATAATCATTATCTGTCCAACTACTTATAATGAAACATAAATGTATTTTGTTTGTTTATTGACGCACTACACCGAGCCTTCCGGATCTGAAATGATCCGTAAGGCTTTCAAATTGTGATCCGGACACGGATTTCCGATAATTTGGATTATTTTTGCGGTCGAAAGCATTGTTACGTGAACACTTACAATTACATTACAATTATTACCACGTTTTCATAAACGCGTATAACTATATAGTTAGATAAGTGATGGGAGTAAAGACTGGGGCTGTTCTCCACCGACAGTTAATAAATAGTCCATCAAAAAGTACCAGATTGACAACAATAGGACATGAAAATAGGTAGTTGATGAAATATATGTATTACGTACATCTGCCTACTGCGAGGGAATTTAATAGTGTTAGTGGGTATATTTTGGAGGATATCGTAATAATTGACACATTTATAACACCTTCGTGTAACAAGCATAGTTCAGCAGTTTGACAGCTTCGGGAGAAGTTCGCAGTGTTCCGCGGAATAGTTGCGAGTTGCGAGGAAAGAGGCTGGCAACTACACTATTATAACAGTCTCTCGTATTATTTAATTAACTATAGAAATTATGTAACATAAGCTGATGGAAAGCAATCACCTAAACTTAAGGACGGAAGTTGGGTTGCTTATGAAGTCCTTCCTAGGGTATACACATATATATGTCCATAGAAATAACCGCTTCCCATCAAGTGGGCCGTGTGCTTGTCTGACAGCTAAACGGTATAAAATATATTCTGCCCAAGTAATAAGTAGGTTTCCGTGACAGAACATCCAAATACATAGTGGGTTGTATCCGACGTAGCCTCTATATCGCTAACCTCAAAGGAGGTGGTACCGCATACTACCAGGCATGAGACAAGCACCATCTTAGCATAGTATATAAATAGAGATCTTAGTCTCCCCGTATCTATGGCATCGAAAGGCAACCGAAATCTGTTGTCTGTAAATCTATTGGTGTACAATAAAGAATTGTCTATTTATCTATCTATCTATTTGAAACCGATCTTTTGATTTGGATTTTATACGGTTTTACTGAGAGCGACTGCTCTCTGACCTCCCATACCCGAGATGCTCACCTGCGCCAGAGCCTCGTACGTTAATAGGTGTACCGGCTTGTATGTGAGTTTGGCTGGGCCCTGAAAGTCCTGGTGGGGCCTTATACATCTACAAAACAAATAACGTGTAATATTCGAGTAAACTTCTCACAATATATGTACTTAGTTAAGGCTTTCTCTCAGACGATGTAGGTATACCCCGGGATATATATCATGGACCTAAAATGTGCGCAAATTGTGCTCAATACGCGCAGTAGGTACACGTTCCTTGGATGTCTTTTGAGGATAGTACGGGGTGCTACTGCGGTGAAGGAGTTCAAATTTACCAATCATAGATTATTACAAAACAATCCGTGCTTACCTGGGCTTCGTTTATCTCTCAATTTAGGTCGAAGATACGCGTCCCGAGGTATACTCGTATATGAATTATAATATTCCTCAACACTCGCTACAAATTGGTACAATTATCATCAAATATTGTCACAAGTGTCGTTTACGTTATTAAGAGGTTAGTGTGTCAATACCACGCACACACACACACACACAGACACACACACACACACACACAAGCACACACACATATTACCTGGTAATTGTCTTCATTAACGTAGATGTCCTACTTATCGAGTATAACATCTTAATTCTTATTGTAAGTCTGTCCGTTTGTGTTCAGGAAGTAATACTAGCAAATTTTATGTACTTGCACAATAATATCTTTTTATTAGTATGTATTACCCATTACTTGCACCCCGTGAGACCCTGTAAAGATGGATGTAGAAGAGATAACAATAAATAAATAAATAAAAATAAAAAAAACATATACCCAGTAGTGGTCTTTACCAGTGGGTGCACGGATTGCAACCACTTTATGTCAGCTACGACCCCAAGGTTTAGACCTCATCTCGCATTCGTTGGACTTTCAAACTTGGATTTCGTTTATACGATATCGTCCGTTAGACCTTCTGTCAAATAAAGTGTTCCGTTCGACCTCATTTATACATCTTTTTATGATAATCTAAAATATATCCATACATCCACATACAGTCACGCCTTATTCTCCAGTGGGGAGGCAAGCACTTATTTCCACCTACTACAATCTAGGCATATTTTTGCTTCTACTTTTTTTATATTTGGTCCGTCAATTGACTGCTATATAAGTAGATGGTAAAAAGCTGAGGTGTAGTCCAGGATTGCTTTCCATAATTGTTTTCATAATAATATGCTCGCCGGTTTCGAGTAATCTTGACACTTGACACGTTCATTCTTTAAAATCTGTTTGACATACGTATGTCTAGGTCGACCCCTACCTGGTTACCCATTCGCCCTCGCTTCGTAAATCTAAAATACAATCGTGTACAATACTAAAGTATATTTAGTAGCCCACATTAGATTGGTACACGCAAGCGGACACAAATTAAAGCCAAATTAACCAGTGTGGGTGAATAAATCATTATCGCTGGTTAATCACTGAATTATTCAACTCCACGGTTTAATTATTCAGCCGCGGGAAACACAAAATTGGTAATGATTTTAGCAACTTTACGTGTACAGAACACACGCCGCACTCCTTCACTATCTAGCCCCCCTAGACAAGTGGCAATTCGCCGGCGTATTGTACCTAGAATAGAATGATGAATGTATGGGATTTGATGTTTATGAAATTGACGACTGTCATATACATACATCCAATCCTAAATATTCGGTATTCTATTCTATATTACGCCGACTAACGAAGGGACTGGGTGACATGTGGAGGAATGGTATGTTACCTCTAAAACTCTTCCGTCGAGAACTAAACAAGATGCTGATAAGCATCTCTTTTCTAGCTATATATATCTATAGGACGATTTTGTGTCTGTAAATTGGAGATATTAAAAAAACCATGGGACTTTGCGCACGATGAAAAGATATGTTTGTATGAAAATGTTAGCATAGAAAATTTTAGTAGCTTTTTTATATATTTAGGACTTTAGGACACGTCATTATTACTTCAATCCGCCTGCTGGTAAGCTGATGGGAAAATCTCAGGTCCACCTATCGTCACAGTACCGCCCACGACTTGCGCAACACCTAATTCACATAAACCCGCCAACCTATTGATTCAAGTGTTTTATTGCACTAGCTCAACTCGCGGGTTTGTTCACATCATTCTAATATTGAAACAAACAAACGCGTTTACATTTTGTAAGATAAATGGTTTGTGTTTTAATACATAGTAAGCAGTTTAGGTGGTATACCTTTCCTTTTTTCGATGCTTCCCTATATGGTTGCCTGTAAGAAATTGCTTTTAGGGAAAAGATTTACAGTACATATTTTATTTGTTGATTTGATTTCATATTCAATAAAGATTTATTTTATTCTATTCTAATCCCTAGATTAGTTTTGAAAGAAAATAATCGTTGTCAAACTAATCTTATTATAGAATAAGTTTACAACTTTCAAAAGTATTAGCGGGAATACTATCTAGTAATTTTGGCTTTTAGGTACTAGTTTACTCTTTTAGTGAAAAAAGGTATTTTAATACACGACAATAAAAAAATAGTGTCTCAGTACAGTAGTCTAACACTAAGGTTTTTGACAAAAGGCACAAGAACAAGCGTCGCATACTCGGTCGCGCAAAAAGTGTATCATCTGCCGCACTACACCTTATAAGTTCGAACCTTTTATTACTGATCGCATTCATCATCATCACAGCGAGTACCGGTCTTGCGAATGCTTTCTCTTAATTTGGCTTATCTTGGCGTTTACAGGGCTGACTTCCTTACGCGATTAGGATGTCAGCTAGAAAACCGAACAGCAGCTGTATGGTGGTTTTGGGCACCGAAGACCTTACCTAGTGATCACCTGTCGAGGCCCAAATAATTTGTCGCATATTGTCATACAAACGTTTCTTCCGCTCTACTAATAAAATCGAAAGCAAATAAGCCCGCAATGTGTAAACGAGCGCCATTGAAAAGGTCCCACCAGCGCGCGCGCCGGCTACCAGTTGCGCCTGCTTGGCTGAAGTGAACGGATAGTGCCCTTGCTTGTGGACGTGACATACATACGTATTGCTGGGATACCGTCGTTAATACAGGTACCTACTGTCTTGAACTTCAACAAATCCTCATCTACCGGTCCAGACAGACAGACAGACAGGTCTGAGCCAGATGCTAATGTTGAAGTTTAGTTCCGTTTTGAAGAAATTCATCCTCTTAGTGTCTACCTAGATTCATAAGTTTATTCGTCGCGATTCTGTCGCGAGCGATTCGCACTTTAAACCTGGTGGCCGTGGACGTGGACATATATTTTCATGTACACTGAGTGAATTCACAAGGGTGGCGCTATTCCACATTAGTTATGGAACCTAAATGGTTTATTTTAACGATTTCTTTTTTCTTTTTGTGTGCTAAATTTTACTGTAGAAGATTTATTTTTAGATAGATGTAAGTTTGGATAAATAAATAAATATATAAATAAATAAATAAAAATTTTATACACCTTAGCCTGTTTATACCGAAGTGCAGGCAGAAAGTAAGTAATCAGTAATCACATACCGCTAACGTCCTACCTAACCATCAAAAATGCCCGATGACGACATTTGGTACTTTTATAGACTCTGTGGTGCTACTGGGAATGTCGGAATAAAAAAATCTTTAGTATTTTTTCAGTACTGAGAGTTAAACCTTGGACTCTTAGCATATTCGTTGCTACTGCGCCACTGAGGCAGGAAGATAGTAGTTGTCAATACTAATATTAAAATAATCTATCCAGTAGGCCTATCACGAAGCAACCGTAGTTGCGGTTCCAAAGTTTCGGACAATCGGTTACTGGAACACGTTCATCCCGAAATCGGATCCGAAGACGGTAAGTACGTGACACTTCGGATCCCCTTAAATCATACCGTAAGAAAACCGAAGTGACATAATAGTACACATGGCTAATTTGTACATCGTTCGTGTGGGCTCGAAATTGAGATATTTTATGGTAGCCCCCTTGATAAGCTGCTTTAGCTATTTATCTAGCTAAAAAGACTTTTACATATTTTTCGGTAAACTCGTTTCACGTTCTCCCGTGCCTTGTGTCGGCATTCTGACATCATTTACGTTGTTAGAGCCAACTCACGGCTGTCTGCGGTGTGCTATATTCGTGTTTCCCTAAAATACGACGTGTTCATGTTTTGCTGTCAAAATTGATGTACTCCTTCTTTTATCTTTCCTTTCTTTGTGAATTTAATATTACAGAACACATACTGTGTGTTGTATTACAAAATATTGTGACTGATTGTGAAATCCATACTAATATTATAAATGCGAAAGTAACTCTGTCTGTCGGTCTGTCTGTCTGTTACGCTTTCACGTTTAAACCACTGAACCGATTTTGATGAAATTTGGTATAGGGGTAGACTAGACCTTGAGAAAGGACATAGGCTACGTTTGGTCGCGATAACCGACATCCACGCGGGTGGAGCCGCGGGCAAAAGCTAGTAATGTTATAAAGCGGTCGAGTGCATACAAAGATATTATAATATAAAAAGAGGTAGATATGTTATTGCGCGAAAATCGTGAAGATCCGAAAATGAGTCAATTGGAACGTTTGCCTCTAGTACCGCGTGACGAGCGGCGCCGGTCGGACGTTGAGCGGAAGCATCAGTGACTTAAAAAAATAATCTTTTATAAGGTATTTTTCATGTCATCTCTTTTCAATCCATTGGTTAGGTAGGGAAGTGTAGATGAATTAAAAATGTGTGTGTGTGAGTTCGGCACATTTTTCTACGTTGATTTGTAAGCATATGACATGTCTATGTTATGAAATGTCATTGAGTGCATAGGTATTTTATTTCATTTTTAAACGTTTTAAAGAGATCTAAAACTTTTTAAATACTCGTGTGAAAAAAGTAAGATAGACGCATATAGTTAGTACAGTATAAATTAATATGTAATGTAACACAAATAAAATTATATTAATCACTTCAATCAATTAGCATATTAGCAGTCCACTGCTGGACATAGACCTCTCCCAATGTTGGGAGGCTTTGGCCTACTGCCTCCACACTGGCACTGGGTTTTATTTCGAGGTTCCCTTCTCTCGCTATAATGTCGTCTGCTTATTTTTCCTTTCGTCACCACCTACGACACCTTTCGGATGAGATGGGGTGGCGATACTTGTTTTCTTTTTCCTTCATCACACGGATAATCACCCATCTAAATATGATTAAAGAACCCTTAAGGTTTTACTTTTAAAATTAGTTTAATATGACAGAAACTTTACCGAAAGTTTACTCATTGAAAATACATGAAATAATTCGCGATACTTTTTAATATGTTGGTTTACTTAATGCAAACTGTAATAAGTATAAAACTCACTCCGAATTTCACAGCCCGTCTTAGTAATAGAACGCGTTGGTAGCCCTTCAGGTACAGACCCCTAAAAATAGTCGTTACCTAGTGGGAGAATAGGACAAAGATATAGGCATTACGTACGTTATTAGATTTACCTAGTTATCATACCAGATAGTGATCAGCAGGACGATCCAGCGTCCACGAGATCGGCGACCGCGGTGATTACACCGACAGGCCGCCTTAATTTAATTTCCTACAATATTATGCTGAAACGTTCCCGGATTACGTTTAAAAAGGGGAACATTTTGAAAGGATTAGGCACTCGTAAATATTTACGGGTTAACTCGCGAATCTGACTCGATTAGCATTGGATTTAACCCTCCAAATGCAATTATTTCTAATGACAACGCCGACGAAAATGCTTAAATGAAAGAAATAGTTCAACCCCCTGGAGGACAGAGGACTGGCGAATAGAGGCTGGAGGAATGCTTCATTAACATAGTTGTGGACATTTTAATTGTCTAACAACTGGTGTAGTTTACCCCACTGTGCAATTTATCAAAATTCCCTCTATTAAATAATTACGAGATCACCTTTGAATGAAATTTTAAAGCAATTAGTATGCTAATAATTCAAATTGATTAAGATAGAAAAAAAAGTGAAACGACCTAGGGGAGATTCGACTCTACCCTTTTTCTACAGGACCCGGTAGCTCAGTGGTCAAAGCATCCCCCTTGTAAGGGGCTGATCGCGGGTTTGAGTCCCGTCTGGGCCGTTTCACTTTTCATATCTCTTTCTTTTCTTTATTTTTCTAAATGCTTGCTGCTTGTTCGCTTACATTTACCTATAAATAAATTTAAAAATGTAGTTAAGAGGAAATTGTGCCAAAAGGGCTATTATAAAATACAAGAATATTTAGATGATAAACTAGCTTGGAAATGAGCTGTTCACTCATGCATGCTTCTCAAACAAATTATTGTATTTAGACTAAGTAGACTTAAGCATTATTTATAAATAGACCAAAAAAAGAAGCCCGCTGAGTTTCTTGCCGCAGTCTTCTCAGGCCGGGGCCGCGTTTCGAACCGGTGGTCCATTTGCTAAGCTAGTCTTTAGTACATAATTATATATTTTTGACGTTTTGTAAGTGCCGTTTTAATGGTCTATACAGAATAAATGATTTTTGACTTTGACTTTGACATTCATTATTCTATTCTACATAACGACGCCAACGAATCGCCACTTGTCTAGGGGTGATTAGATTTATTTTATTTTATTCGCTAATATTTTTTTTCGATACCGAAATTACTAATATTCGCTCTAACCCCTCCAGCTAAGCTAAATTGCTTGTGTTAGGACTGGGTTCACATCGGTAGTGTAATAGCCAGGATTCGAACCCGCGACCTCTCGATCGTAAGGCGGACTCCTGAACCACTAAGCTACCAACGCTTCATAATAAAATAAAATGACTTGTCTAAAATACTGATCGGTTAATCAGTGTCTTTGTACAGTGGGCTGTTACCAGGCGCGTGTTTAGTCGGGGGCACTGGGTGCGGTGACGGGCACTCGTCCACAGTTCCCGGGTTCATGTTTGACTTGGCGGCAGCTGGGGACGTCTGATATTAAGTTATTGAGTTGTTTCAGCTCCGTTGCCGTGTTGGGGAACTACAATACAGTTGATTTAGTCGTTATTAACGAATTGAGCCTATTGGCAATTGTATTACCTCATAATATATGGTAATTCGAGAGATAAACCGAACTAATAAGGTTTTCAATAATTGTGCATTTGTAAAACGTGTTTTAAGCTAGAACGACATTCAGTAATAAATCTCAATTTAACTGAGGACAGACTGTATAGTATAGAACCAGTATAGAACTATAGCGACGGTAGCGACTAGGGATAGATACCCTCCAATGCCGAGAAAATATTTTCCTAATATTGGAATTGCTTTTTACAAAAACTTATTTATGTACTTGTAATTGTTTACAGATTTATCAGCAAATTAGCTAAGAAAACCAGATATAGCATTTGAAGATCTAGTGCCAAGAAAAGTCCTACAATGTTTCCACAAGCCGCCTTCCTACTCTGTTTAATATGTGAGTAACAACAATACCTACCAACTTGTCTCTCTAGCGTTTCACAATCGAGCGAGTTGACGACACAAAAATAATTAAAAATCGAAAGATGCTAACTCGCGCGCGCTAGCGAATTTGACGCTAGCGAGATGATGAATCCGTCTGAATTAATTTAAAACTCTTTCTGTTTCCTGTTATCGGTCGGCAGGACTGGAGTTAGTTAATTAAAATAATTAAATACTTCATCATCAAACATTATCTGCCAGAGCGTACGATATTAATGATGTTTGTTTTCGGACTTTAAAAGTCAAATGATTTTTTTTTATAAACCTTGTATTTTTATTTTTCTTTTGTTATATAACTGAACCAACAGATCTCGAAACTGAGAGTAGCTTTATACATACATATAAGTAATTTGAATCTAACTAACTTTGCTGAAACGTACATTATGAAGAATGTATCAATTGGTACTTTACCTACCTCTATTATAATGCTTACGTACGCATTTATAAATTTTATCGCTAATTTGCACGCTAATAGTGTGTTTGAAATATTCTATTACCTAGTGCTCAGACGTATATAGACGTAAGGGAAGCTGGTGGATTTTCTTTTTGCGGTGATCTAGTTTGTGACGCACCAAGCGATCTGTTGGTTTCTACCATATCCGCTAAAAAAAGCTAGCCAGAATCATGTTATAGGAACCGCTCGCCGCTCGTAGGTACTTTATTGAGTGTTTTTATTTACGTTATCACTTCTGCTCCGTACCCCTCTCCAGACCCACGAATCGCGACCAAAATTCCTTCAGAACTGTTCAAACGTCATCGCCTTTCTACTGAAACGTTGGTGTTGTGATTATTTTCGCTTTCCTTTGCGTAGGCACTTTCATTACCCTCCAAAATAAGTTATCTGGTGATAATAAACTTGTGTCCAAGCAACACTAATGTTGTCCTAACACCCTGGGGCTAATATTGAATACCCATACCCATACAATCGACACCTCAAAGTTGAATAACATATTGCTGTAACCGCCACGCAATCAGTTTCTCATCTGAGGAAGTAATGACGGTACATTGTCGGCATATCGTCCGCCCCGGGCGACTGTCGCGATCCCGATGATCCCTGTTTCACTCCCCACATCAAACACACGCGTGTACACACACCGGCACATACAGGGATGGGTTAGCGGAATAGTGGAGATGAGGGGCAGATTATATGTAATCATCGGGAATTTGTATTTTGATGAGATATGCATTTCGAATGTTTGTGGATTTTGATTTGAGGAGGGAAATGTTAATCATCACCTCGTCTCCTCCTTCTCCTCGACCTTTTCCAAGCGATTTCCCAGTTGTTATATGGAGGAAATTTTAGATTTTTCAAAAATCTAATGATGAATGAATTTTAGTTTTCATCAAAATCGGCTTCAAGACGCCTTTGAGAACTTTTCGCTATTCTTCATAGTTTAGATTTTGATCATCCACGCTTATCAGAAAAAAGAGACATTCTATAAAGCAGTTGACAATTATAATCTGTCAATATTTTGCCTTGTGCCTGTCAAAGTACAGGCAATTATGACAGTCAGTAACGCGTCGAGTGAAAACTGAAAAGTGGCGCGTTTACTCCGAGCCGCTCAGCCCTTCGAGTTGTGTAAATATATAAAATACTTTGTTCTTTATTCACAAGTCATTTAAAAGTCTAATGTTTTGGATAATTTTATGTGCACTTGGAATGTTCTGCGTGAGCGATGCGCGGCCGGTAATGCGATACTTTTTAAAAGAACTAAATTGTGTCGACAAGGCTTTCTAGAACCTATAGCAGTATAGCTGTGTAGAATATCTATTTATTTTGACTGCAGTAGGCACATGCTGTAACTTGCATCTCGAATGATCGAAGTGAGCTCGATAGCTGAATCCGCGGTGAGATGTCAATTTCGCATACAAATTGACATCTCAACGCGGATTCAGCTATCGAGCTCACTTCGATCATTCGAGATGTTTGTTACAGCATGTGCCTGCTGGTCTGTGTATCACCGGAGAGTAGACACAACTATTTCACTTCTACAAAATAAGGGACGAGAGTCCATGTTGTTATTGGACATGGAATAACAAAAAACAATAGCCGCACCAAAAAACGACCAATAAAATGTACATACTCTGTCAAAATAACTGTTTACGAAATACAGCTAGCTGACAAACGGACATACAACGGAGTCCTAGGGTTCCTTTATTTACCCTTGTAGCCACAAATCTCATATTAAAACAGCCTATACCTACATAGTGTAGCACCAAACTAATACAAATAAACAATTAATATGGAATTAATATCGGATGGTTGCAAATCTGTTGGTTGTCGGTATATTATTCAAATTTGCCGGCCTGTTGGCGACAAGCCGCCCGCCGCCGGCCGACCCGCCGTCCCGGGATTACGCCGGGACTAGGGACACACTCTCTAATGAATTTCTGTTTATATAGAAACCAATAAATATGGAGGATTTAGTTCTATTGCATAATTCATTGTGAGAATCTGCCGATTTAAAGATACTACTCAGGTAAGGTAACTTAAATCGTTTGGGTTTGAGATTGCTTTATGTAAAGGAAGGCTGAGGCTACCCAAATCTTTGTGACTATTTACATACATATGTACAGATACCTCTTGTTCCCCTGTCCCTATGGACAGGCAGAAACAACAATCTTTCCATTTGCTACTTGCTAGTATACCTACCTATGCCTTCCGCTTATATTTTTATTATCCGACTACGGCGAAGCCAAAGGAGGGTTATTTTACATGCTGGTTTTTACATGGGTACCTACCTTTTTTTTTTGTAAAAAGAATATTAGCAACCGAAATTACTAATATTCCCGTTAACCCCTCCAACTAAGCTAAATTGCTTGTGCTAGGAGTGGGTTCACGTCAGTAGTGTAATGGCCAGGATTCGAACCCGGGACCTCTCGATCGTAAGGTCGACTCCTTAACCACTAAGCTACCGACGCTTCGACTCTTTGCCTAGCTATTCCTTTACTCCATTTAAATATCCAGTATCCAGTATCCATATGGTTCAAATTCAGTGCCCGGTCACGCACTCTTGTATTCAGAATTCAAAGCAAAACGCTCGGTTCAACTTAATTATTACGACTTCAAAATAGTTTAATAAGGTAAGTAGTTTAAATGCTGTAGTATTATATTAAAGTATTGTATTTATCCACAGCTGTTGTGGATACATGCCAGCCCACTCATATCACAATAATCAATTATAGAGAGTATCAGCAAGTATAACGGCCCAACGATTGCAAATTTACTATCAATCTCAATACCTATTACTAAGCCTACAGAAGCCCGTCATCAACTGCCAAATTACTTGTAGTACCTACTAAATTGATAAGCTTGCCTGGTAGAGATCGGTCTTGGCAATAATACAGATTATTGAACATAGGTACTATTTCCATTAAATTAAAATTATGTGTCGTCATCGCTCAGTGGTTAAGAAGACGGCCTTACGATTGAGATGTCGGAATCCAATCCTGGTCTTTACACTACCGACGCGAACCCACTCCCCTCTCTCATCCCAGTCGCATCCGAAGCTTTTCAGCTCGGAGTCTGGGGTCCGCTTTACCAGTCTTAACTACAGATTTGGCTAGACCTCGATATTTTTTCATGAAGCGATTGCCATCTGACCTCCACAGCCCAATGATAACATTAGGCGATATCGAAGCTTTGCAGCTAGACCGTGGATTTTTTAGGGCTCCAACTACCCGTAACGACTGCCATAGATTCTTATGGCAACCGGGACCGACGGCTTAACGTGCTCTCCGAGGCACGATCAGACCGATGCAAATACCCATATTTCATGAACACAAATATTTGCACTGAGCGGGGATCGAATCCGCGCCTCTACCGCTACGCCACGGAGGCTGTCTAAGTTAAGCGAACCCACTCCCCTAACGCAATAAATTTAACTTAGCTAGTTAAATGGAATATTAGTAATTTCAGTAAATAGCACATTAAAAAAAAATACTGTACAGCACAATACACACGGTCAAGTATGAAAGGAACTTCATCCCCCGCACGCTTTAACTGTGAAATGAACTCCCGGCCGTGGTTTTTGCGAGTGAATACAATATGGGGTTCTCCAAGAAGGGCATCAGAAGGGTCTTAGCGCGAGCGTGACGCCCCTGGTGTTGCATACGTCCATAGGCCACGGTAACCACTTTCCATCAAGCGGACCGTGTGCTTGTCTGCCACCTAAGTGGTATAAAAAACAGCACAGTATTATTTTCATAACACTTAAGTGCTAAACATTAAAATCAATACCCACCCAATGCCTGTTACGTCAATGTCTCTATTTGTAGGTGCTTTATACAATTACTAGCTGACCCAGCGAACTTCGTACCGCCATATTTTCCGCCCGCGTGGTATTATCTCTAAATTTATCAGTGTTTCTCTACAATATTATCCATGTATTATACATATAAACCTTCCTCTTGAATCACTCTATCTATTAAAGAAAACCGCTTCAAAATCTGTTGCGTAGTTTTGAAGATTTAAGCATACATAGGGACGGACAGACAGCGACAGCGACTTTGTTTTATAATATGTAGTGATAACGCATATTTTAAATAACTGTGGTGTCTCTTAAACTATGGCAAGAATAATCTAGTCATATTAATCTTTCAACAACATATTACACTACACGTATCTTTCTTAGAGGGTTGTGTGTGGTGAGAAGACAGTGATTGCTCCGCGAGGGGTTAATAAAGTCGTGTCTTCATCGAGAGCCGGTGATTGAGGTGTCAGCGCGGGGCCGCCGCTGTCAGCCCCACAGCGCCGGGGAAGCTGATATCGTTATGTTTTTTATATGAGATTATTTCTGAGATTTTTTCTTTAGTGGACATAGCAGATAACAGTAGGTATTTCTCGCTTACTTAATACAATAACTGCCAAAAGTTAATACTTTTTTTTTTTTTTTTTATCGTGCGAAAAATCCCCACGGATACCTCCCCCGCCGGAGCCGGAGGAGGAGGTTATGTCGGACTCGAATCGACTAAAACGCACGCCTTCTGTGGGCCGTCAGTTGCCGGAGGTGAGATTGTCATAGCCATATCCCTCGCACCCCGGCCGACCCAGGGCCATATCTCTCGATATGGCCCTCTTCCGGTGTGGGGACCACGGAGTCGTATGCTCGTCGCGGGCCGCGCGGTCTGCGATTCTCTTTCGCTCCTCGCGGGCCGCAAGGGCTGCGATTCTCCTTCGCTCGCGCTCCGCCGCCCACTTCACGAGCATCACTTGCTCGCAGAAGGAGGCGCCGGCGGCCCACGCATCCGCGCAGCGAGCCAAAAGTTAATACTAAACTTTCTTCAAGGTTGAATACGTAAATTACGTCGCGGTATTGATAGGAATGCTAATGAATCAATGTATCGACAAGCCCAAGCCTCGTTACCACCATTAATCCTACAGATAGGAGACGATAGCCAAGAGTTAAGCCCTTTCGTCGGAGATGCTGTACATAGTATCTACCTATAGTATTAAGCTGTTAATACCTATACAACTTGGTGTACCTACCACTTTAACTTTGTAATGAACAACTTTGTACCAACTCTTTACCTGTATTTGCAATATAAATATAAATAAATAACAATCTTTTTAGACAAACGTATAATTATAGTTCAGCAAAGGGGATCCAATTAATGATATATTTGGGGATCAAAGACTACGGTGACAGTTGCAGCTACGGTTACCATCAGGCGGCACGACATGCTGACATTACGTAGTGCCACTTAAAGATAACACTATAGTAAGATGGTCATATCACAATACAGAAGAAAGAAATGAAAGAAATGAAAGAAAGAAAGATCCCCCCCCCCCCCTGACGGGCGACTACGGTAGTGCAAGTCACTTGAGATGTCGTCCATATCAAGAATGACAATACTTTTCAGAAGGAACATATCAGTCATAATGGAGCTGCAAAGAATTAAACCAGAGACACCTCTTCTCATCTCATAAGTTTCATCTTTTGACAATGAAATCTACAAGGGTACTTTGTAACTTACGTAAACAAATGATTTTCGATTCAATTTGATAGCATGCAAGTGAGAACGGCTCGCGAATCGAGGCAAAATGACTGAAAAAGTATCTGCGTAATTTATATAAACGGGGAATTCAACAGAGGAACATCAAATACGATTTTATCGACGAACTTCGTTGAAATGCTTTGAAATTTTGGAATATTTTATCTATTACTCGGGCGGAGACAGAGGGGATCCGGTGTCGAAAGGCCCCTGTCACTTCGGCCTCACAAAAAATGTAAATGGCCAATATTTAGTACTCCGCAAACAGTTTGTTGGTAAGAGGAAATTAATTGATGCCGGTGGCCGAACCTCAAACAAGATAGTTGGTAATATCCAACTCATTCCGGCGTACCATTAAAACTTGTGGCGAAACAGGACGCCGGACAAAAGCCACATAAACGAGAATTAATGATAGCAACACAATGTGTGTACCGAATCATTAATTATGTAATGATAGAATTAATAAAAATGTGGTTGGTTGTGGCTGTAATTAGTGGAGAGGAATTATTTTATCGAATTACTTGCTTGTTTGCGGTTATATTGTTTTGTTTTTACATTTATGTGTGTCTATATGCATTTTACACATACATACATACATTCAATCACGCCTTTATCCCCGGAGGGTTAGGCAGAGGTGAATGAACACCCACATTACACCAATCATTGTATTAGGTCCCACGTAATAAGGGGTGAGCATATTGTTGTATTCCGGGCACTGTTGTTGACTCGAGCCATAAGTGTATCTGAGGCTGAGTCTGGGCTGTATATATCTCTCTGATATTGAACAGCCCTATCCCTTAATCGCCTTGTACGACACAGGATGAAAAGAGATGGGGTAGCCCAAATTCTACTTTGCGGGGAATCATGCACGTTATATTCACTAGTGTTAATTTTTGGGAAATTCGTTGATTCAAACTAAAATGAAAATGTCCCGTCATCGCTTCCCAACAGATTCAGTCCAAGATATCGACTTGTTTGGTTAAAGTTTACAACAGTTGTGAAAGAGATGAAGCCTCTCCTCTTGGTGATAAGTGGCTGTCGATGGCGGCTGGGGCGATTAATGCTGCACCGGCGGTGACGGACCGCTGCTGCCCGGGAACACTATTATTCACTGACATCTTTATAAAAGGTAGCTCCTTGTACTTTTTAATAACCTACTCCTAACGCATGCAATCTAACTTGTGTGGTGAAGGAGTCGTTTTTTGTTGCTAAGTATGTGGTCTGTCAATTTGACTACACTCAGAGGGTAAGCCCAGTGACGGAAGTCCAATAAGGAATGCCCATCAATTCTAAAATGGTGGTCCTTAGCTTGACAGATACTTTTTCACGTCCCGCACCGCTTAAAACCGGGTAAACCAAGGGTTAAAAACCGGGATTATTCGAAGAAAAACGCAAAATTATTGGTAGCAAGAAACACAGTTTTTCTACTAATAAAGTAGCAAAGAAAGTAGGTACTGTGAGTTGGAGGAACTGGATCAATACTTTATGAGAGCAAATTCGCGGAAACAGTATTAGTACATACATACATAAATACATACAATCACGCCTTTATCCCCGGAGGGTTAGGCAGAGGTGAATTAACACCCACATTTCACCAGTCGCTGTATTAGATCCCACGTAATTAGTTAGTTAGTAATTAGTATAATGTTAATAATAAAACAATAATAAATATGATACATGACAAACAACTACAGCAAATATTCCTGCGACTAAAATGTCTTCGTCTGCACTAGCTTCCACCTGAACAGTATCAAAAAATGAAATGAACATCTTAAACGAAAAGATGCAAGATTATGTCCCGCCCAGCATTCCTGTGACTGCTGATGTAACGGGCTGCGAGGGGGAGGCCCCTAATGAAGTGGTAATGAGGTGGCCTACCTGCCTGTCGCGGCCCCGCAGCTAGCAACTAGATATTTCTGCGGGGAGTTCCGCCTTGAGAAATGAGTAGTAATGAAAATTATTTGATACCTTGCCTTGTGGAGCAAAGTTGGGTATTAAGATTTTTTTCAAGAATATTAGGGGAAAGTACTATAAACTAGAATTAGTTAGTACAGGAAAGTTAGTTTTAGTTTAGCTATATTCTCTCTCTGTGTAAGTATGTACATTGAATGTGGCTGTTGTGGATGTAATGATCATGGCGCTTAGAAAAACTCGACCAGTTGATGGAGTTGATGCCAATTATCGTAATAAGATGTTAAAAATTCAGTCTCGATCAACCTTCTAAATGTCGAAAATGATATTCTCGTGGTACAATTGAATTTTTTTTTTTTTTTTATATAGGCACGTCAATTTGACTTCGCCTCGCCTGATGGTAAGCTGAAGGCAAAGTCTCTGAAAAGAGGGCCACCATTACAACACGTACCATGTCACAATGGTGGCACTCAGCTTGACGGCCTCATCAGATGCTTTTTCACGCCCCGCTTAAAGGACCCGGGACTATAGGAGGAAGGAAACACGTGAGCTGGCAAGGAATTTTTCTTCAATATCTATTTATTACGAGAAATTCATCTTCTAACCAATTTCTACTATGAAAACTGCCAGTAGTAAGTAGTGAACATAAATTAACCTGTGTTGCACTGTGTCGATGAAACACGCGCCATCGAACCGTGTAAGCTAACGGGATAGATCGCGTGGATTAGAGTTATATCGACTGCGCCGGGGAAGCCCCGCTAGTGCCCACCAGCCTCACGCCACGGCGCGCTGGGGACGGCCGCCCAAGTACTGCAGTAAGCACTTTATGTAAGAACTTGATCATTGAAACAAAATACTTGATTAATTTGCGTTCAAGAATAGGGTACCGAGAACTAACTGAGCAAGCTGGTTAGCTTCAAGCTAACCAGCTTGCTCCGTTAGTTCTCGGTACCCTATTCTTGAAGCAGGTGAGGTTTCACCTGCTTGTTAGAGGATACAGTATCAGATCGATCGTGTCTAGCAAAGTACTCAAAATTATCTTAATTCCTTGGAATTCACCCATTCCTGTTGTGTGATTGATCTGATATTTGGCACACACCTTTAGTTCGGACGATAATACAATTTAAATCAATAAAACAGTTTGGTATGAACATCATTAGTTGATATTAAGATTATTTTGAGTACTTTGCTAATCCAGATCGATCTGATGTTTAACCTGCTGATGACAGACGATGGTCTGGGTCTGATGCAGTTTTTACTCTCGAGTTGGGAGATCAAACAGCAGTTTTTTCCATAGAAGCCGTATATTATACTACTAGGTCATGTTGCTGATAGGACATTCTTTTAGCTTTTAGGACATTCTGCTAAAAGTGCGTTGTGTTTAAATGTCATTTCCATACGAAAGCGTATAATCTAGAGGTAGACAAGGGGAAAGCGGTTCTCGGGCTCCGAAGCCTCGGATGCAACTAGGAACTAGGCAAAGATGACGATGAACTTTTTTCTAGCTCATTTGTTCTCTACAGGCAGAATCATTCACGTTACCCCTCACATGTGCCAAGCGTTTATATAGGATATGAGAATCGTTTACCATTAGACAGGTAATGTTTGTTCACAACTTAAGTAGGACAAAGAGAAAATTGCTGTTAAAAATCTAAAAATGGCGATGGTACCACGGGGAGGACATAAAAAATCACGTCCTCTTTATGATACGCAAGTTATTGGATAAAGTGATGTGATATGGAGCCCTAGCCGTGCCCTGGGAGTCGTGAACATTTGTATCATTGTGTCATGAAGGGGACCAATGTGGGGGATATGAAGACAAAGTTTTAAATGGGCTATGAGGCACACGGGGGGCACTCAAAGGTATGATTAGGTTTTAAAAAACATTTTCAAAGAGTTAGGTCAGTAAGAGCCCTGACTTTACCAGTTTACTATGGCAGTATGATGAAGCACTGCTTTTAACTGTATATAAGATCCGCGTTCGATTCCTGAATCGACCAAAGTGTTAGATTTTTTTCTGTTAGTCAAATTCCCGGTAATTTGTTAGAAAATTTCGGATTTTATAAATCAGGGAATTTAAGTTTAAATTTAATTTGGTTCTATTCCTACGGACCAGAATGCTTCGCGGTTTCAGTATTTGCACATATGTCGTATCCATATCGTATACATACTTCAAGCAAATAAAATCTTATTTAATTTCATTTCTCATTTTCAAAAAAGTTCAAGTTCAAAAAAAAGGTAGGTACCTACAGTGGATATTTTGCACTAATATATTATTAATATTGTATTCGTCCATATTTGCATGCTTGCCAGCAAGTGGTGTCGAACCAGTTACCAATATTATACACATACATTGGCCTGGAATAATATTTACACTGAACGCGAATCGAACTTGCAACCTCTGACTTAGCAATCAAATGAACTACCACCAACACCTACGCGACACAACAGGAAACATTAATTTACATTTTGAATAATACATCACCTGCCATGATTTAGGCTTCTCTCTAAGTACGAGCACCTATTCGCAATCTGTGCACGTTTCGTTGTAAAAATTGGTTTATGTCTCCTCTATGCTTGTGCTCCTTAAGCATTGTGACATCAAAGATATCGCGAGAGAAAATGTGATGTCTCGCGCCGAAATATCAAAGATGTTTATCTTAAATGAAGCCGACATCAAGTGACTGCGGTCCGCGCATGGATGCTGGAGATAGCGACTCACATTTGCATTTTGTAAGGCAAAGGATCAGGCACTAAGCTACAAATGTGTTTGTGATTTTATTTTTGAAATGTTTCAAAGATTTTTGTAGTTTTATTTATCTTATTTAAAAAACACTTTAGTAGGTACTCAATATTATCTTTGGGTTAGGGGTTTCGGAATATAGTCTTTTGGAGTCGCAAATATTATTAAGAATCTGCCCGCGCACGTGTTTCCCTCTTTCTACAGTCCCGGGTCCTTTGAAAAAGTATCTATCAAGGCCGTCAAGTAAGGGACCACCGTTTTAAGTACCTCAGCTTATTGCCATCTAACGAGATGCAGTCAATTGACCGACCATATATAAATTTAAAAAAAAATGGTGGTTGTCACTTTTTTTCAATACAAATTCATAAGAAAGGTAAAGTTTTAATACCGGTCTATCTGCAGTAATATGACACTTCAGCACTTGATATGAATTTTATCAAACAAATTCTTTAAGCACCTATATAATAAGTCGACAATTTTCATGTCATATCTCCACGTTTCAGGAATGACGAGCCAATATCATTCCTCATTTTATTACCGTTTTATATCACACATTTAACGGTAACCTTTTAAATCGCCAAACATACAAACGAGCAGTTATAACACATATTTTTCATGGCAATAATACTCGTTCAAACAATACGTAAGCTTAATTACAGTGCCGTGGTATCTGGAACGCGCTCCAGGCACGCGCTCCAACCGCAGCGTGCTGTTTGTTATTACGGCACTGGAACGCTACCGAACACTAAATAGTGCAAAGGCTCACATTATTAAATGAGAGGATGGTGCGACACTGCTGTGGTGACGAGCTATTACCATTATCTCTTTATAATACACACATTTACACCTCTTTACTTGTTCTTCCCGATCTCCTCTCGCGCGCCTGCAGTACAATGTATTAATTTTTCAAAATGTAACTTATGTTATGTTTGTTTTGTGTGTGCTTAAATGAACGCACGAACGAACTAACGAGCGAATGAATGATTAATTTATTCGCACGAAAATAAACATAATAAAATACAGTTGGGAAATAAATGGCTTTGCTAATTATTATTATTATTGATTGATTAATGGACGAGCAGCAACTTGCTGGTATGTCCGTATCACTCAGTGCTTTGTGTTCCTAAATCTGTCCAATGCCTATCGAGTCGCTTTGGTCTTTCTTGCAAGGCTAGGCAATTCTAACTAGGTCAGTGTTGACATGGGTGACCATTCTTAAGAGAGTACATTAAGTGGTTGGTCCCAGTTGCCATACATTGCGATACAAACATCTGAGACATTCTTTATGGGCAATTGGAACTTTAAAAAACCCCATCCGGATCTCAATCTCGTAGAAGCGGTATAACATCCTTTGGCAGTCTCTTCACAGAAAATATTGACGTTCAGCCGAACGAAGTTAGGCTGAAAACCAACGTAACTAGGAGGCTGAACTAGGAGGCTAATGAGTATTATATAAGGGACCTACCTGACAAGACCCTGTCTAATTGAATTATTCATCCCAAAACATGTCAATTAGTCGTCATTCGTCCAAATATTCTCGTTACGTTTTTTCCAATCAAAGTCAAATTATATGATAGGTAAACTCAATAATTTATATCAATCCTGAGTATCGCGATCCGCGGTGTTGCTAGCGGCACAAAATTACGGCCGCGCGTTAAATTGAATGTTGACTTTTGGTGTTGGCAACTTTGAATTTTTCAAATTAAGAACGAAAATTTATGGAATGAGAGTTAACCATTAAGGGTGTAAATTAATGTCACTCGGCAGAGGAGATGGCGGCGAAACGGGATTAAATGTTGAAGGGGATGCGTGAAATATGAAATAGGGAGGAATTTACAACGATCTGCTTGGTGTAGCGGAGTGATCGACTGATAAGTCAGGGGTAATAGGTTCTAGTCCTGTTTTGCACAAATATAAGCAATACTTATTGAAAATAAGATAAAGAAAATAATTGCGACCATGGCTACTGAAACGTAGGCGAATCGTCGGGTTAAAAGTAAATATACTTATCGCAATAGACTTCGCTAGAAGTAGTTTTAATTCAATAGCGAGATTCGCGTAAACTTATTTTCTTACTGCTAGGAAATCTATATAATTCTATAAATAACGACATAGATGCCTGATTTATTACCATTCAACATTCTCAAGAAACTGGAACCTAGGCATAACTAAAATACATTGAAAACATACATCGTAGTGTACGTTACCTATTATCAAGATGAATTGTCATAAAAAGTTGTCGTTTGAAACGAACAGTGTGTCTTCGACTTATATACATAATTTACATTTAAACTAACGTCACATTTAAACTAACATTGTATTAGGTTTGATATGTACCTGTAATGATAGTGTAAAAGTTATAAATAAATAAATAAATAAATAAAATTAAAAACACCAAAATTAAAAAGTATACATTCAAAGACCGTGATCAAAAATGATTTTTTTTAAATAACAGATTGATTGACCATGGCGGCCGCTTGTCAAACGTCAATATGCCGCACATAAAAAAAACATGGCCGCGTATAATTTTTTCTGAATTCTCAGGCGAGTTCGATATTGAATTAAATTTTTGTCTGTTCCCACTAAATTGTGTCTACTGTTGTTGCTGATAACACAATTTTGGGTGTACCCTCAGAGAGTTGGCGATCGTGCCGACCCAATTTGGTCCATATCAGCGTGATAATTCAATATATAAAACGAACACCTTTATTACGTCTGTGTAACGAGTGATGAGTTCGTTATTAACACGGATGGTGCCGTGGCTTCCAGGACACCTACTTAATGTCCGTGGTTCAAATCCCCCGGTAATGATCATGGAATTAAAACTTTTGTAGGTCAAAAAATAGCTGTTGTTTTACTGAATGCAGTGTTTTTTTATACCACTTATGTGGCAGATAAGCACACGGCCCACCTAATAAGAAGTGGTTACCGTGGCCTATGGACGTCTGCAATACCAGAGGCGTTATACTCGTGCTGCCGACTCTGAAGAAACCTTCTAATGCCCTTCTTGTAGAACCCCATATTTTAAACAATGGTTAATAGGCCGTCAAGCTGAGTATCACCATTGTAACATTGTAACATGTCTATAATGGTGACCCTATTTCCTGAGACTTTGCCTTCAGGTTATCATCATGCGAGGTGAAGTCAAATTTATGTGTCCCACATAAAAAAGAACTTGTTTTACGATTTAAGAAAATATAGACAGTTTTGATGATACGGTTTGCTGTAAAAAGGTCGGATAATAGACTCGTCCCTTTTTTGTTGGGCGTGAAAACTTTGTTGGCTGAATATTAGGTTATAACATGACAAAAAAAACATGAGGAATCCAGCACATATCTTTGTTATTAGAACGTTAGAGAATTTCATATGTAACTACATATTTTTTTATACCACATGATGATAAGTCTAATGCTCTTCTTGAAGAACCCGATATTGTAATCTTCATTCTTCTAATAATTATCTTCGTACCTACTACAATGTGTATATTTCAACATATCGCCATAGGTACATCGGAAGGCACATTACCACAGTTATCACGACGACACTAAAATACTGATCACTCCTATAAAAGTAAGGCTAGGCGCACACGAGACTGTATCGTGTTTACGAGCGAGCGCGAACTCGCGGCGCGTACGACGCGCTAGTACCGGTTTTATTAACGGCCCTACACATCGCCTGTTATCCGATAGATCTTGTTTATGGCGCTTTTATCTTCCAGTGTAAAGTATTTTATACTCGAGTAGTCGTCCCGATAATGGCGTGTAATAATAAGTTAAGAACTCTTGTTATTTCTACTGTGTTGCTTTTTTATCAGTGACAAATAAACATATGGTATATCTGAATGTTTACGACTATCACACCCTATAAACGCTCCTGTATAACTACATACAGAGGTGAAACAAGAGGATCAAGAGTAGTAGGAATAGGCAAACAGAAAAAAGACCTGACTAGGAAAGTTCTTATCAACAAAATAAATTAATACACTGCAATCAATGTCTTTAAGTGAGATGGTAAGTACTTTCCCGGTCGAGGTAAAATCGTGACACTACCACATGAAAAAACATCTTATAAGCCAGCAATAAGCAGTAAATATCTATTAATGTCCGCAGACTGAAAAATTTGAACGTTTTGATTGCCATATAAAAGTAAATCTTAATTAAAAACAACGAGAGGACGATTGGCCCAATATAACGAATTTTTAAAGGTCGAGGGGCTGTTACCGGCGTTCGAGAGGCTGGGACGTATTACGTCATTTAAATTTACTTACGAAGACCGGGTTTTAATTGCGCGTTGGAGTCTCACAGGCTTCCCGAGGCGGCGGAGTGGGGTCGTGAGTGACAACACGTGGGGATAATTTATGGCGATATTATAAGCACGCACTCTCGGCGATAATACGCTCGTGTGTATACGGCTCCTATTGTTTTATTGTCATTGTTGTGTTTATATAGAATATTGTAGGTGGATTTGAAGTGTGAGAAAAATTGTTAACTGTCATGGCACGCCTACAGATTAAGAAATACCTAAATTAATTAACAGTTATGGTTAATCCCAAAACTTTTGAGCTAGTTTTCAGTAAGAAGATGTTATTTTTTATATAAAAAATCGTATTGGTATTATTTTGTGATTAGTTTTGTATTTTTGATTAAAATTTACACTTCAGTTATACTTAATGCATCAGTAATTACAATTACAATAATTTAGTGAAAAAAATAACTTCTCAAGTCTATTAGCGTTCTTTGCCAGGCACATGAGTAATCCGTACTAATATTATAAATGCGAAAGTAACTGTCTGTCTGTCTATCTGTTACGCTTTCACGCCTAAACTACTGAACCGATTTCGATAAAATTTCGTATAGGGGTAGATTAGACCTTGAGAAAGGACATAGGCTATGTTTGGTTGCAATAACCGACATCCACGCTGGCGGAGCCGCGGGCAAAAGCTAGTAAAAAATAAAATATGATTTGAATGTTTGAATTGCGTTTGAATTCCAGATTTTGATTCCTAATTTCGTTACAAACATGTTGTTCCCCAAGTGACCAACTTTATATCCCGAATGAGAATGGTCGCACAGAGCAATGTTCCGCAACACACCAACAAATCGCCACAAAACGCGCAACAAGCGTGAACTTCTCGACACAAAGTCATTATAATTTGAATCGTAACGCAACCGTGCGGCGTGCATCGCCTCCACTGCCTATTGTTTCCCGTCCCCGAATTATTTCAATTAAAACTCAACTCTATTTACCCAAACATAAAGTTGGCAGTTAAATTTCATATTGTTCTCCAATCGAAATATTAAAATTCTCTTACAATACCGCTTATACGCGACCAGATCTGCAATTTGTATGGTAATCGCTCGCCATAGTAGTTGTGTATAGGCCTTTATTCGCGATTTTATTTTTAAATTGATCAAGTTTACATTGAAATTTCGATGTGGCGACCGAATTGCTAGCTATTATAATTAAAGTGTGGTCGATTCCGCGTTTTACTGTAAATGAAACAATTGTAGGGAGCACTGATTGGTCGCGTCGCCCGCGTCGCCCACATAATTGAGTGATGGGTTAACTCGAGTATCGCTCGTTTGATTCTTTTGCCCGCTGTGCCGGAATGAAATAATGAAGTTGGCATATCACGGCTCCATGATTTCATCACAATTTACGAAAAATAAATGAATAATAAGCTCGAATGATTCGCGCTCCGTAATCAATGCCGCGCAAGTTCCAACGCTGTGCATAATTAACAAAGCTACTGGCAATGGGGATCGTTAATATTTGACTCACTCCAGTTTAAATTTCATACACTCCTGTTAATAATTAGTCATGGTTTTTGATTCTTTATCAACCTTTTGGTAGTTAGGAGTGAGGGTACCCATGGCCTATGATTTGTAAGTGTCCGTATCGAACATCTAGTGGTTTTAACCGGTTCGAATCCAACATAAATACCACTACTGATTACGCGTCCCATCAACTAAAAAATAAAAACTGGACCATATTAATTCAAGGTCCCTTCTTGCTCCTAGAAGCCACAAACAGCTAGCTACATTTTTGCTACCAATCGCCGGCGGAGTGAAGGCGCACCCCTAACTAGATAGCTATCAATCTGTGTGTGATTGACAAGCCTGCGTCATGGGCCCCACAGGCCCTCAGTCCCGAGGCGCTCCATATCTGTTACAAGTTATAGTCCTAAGTTGATTTCCATGTACACACTTTTATCGGTTACAATAGATATTAGGGCGCGACTCCACTTTGCGGATTGTTTGGTACACTTTGTTGACTATCGATAGGTAATATTCATATCTACAAACATAGTCACTCCCCTTCCCTATGGGGTAGCAAGAAATCACTTGTTTTAATTTGTTACGATCCTAGTATATCAATTTCGCTTCTCCCACTTTTATAATGGTTTTACATGCTTTGCTTTCCTCTGTGGCGTGGTGTTAACGCGACTGCTACGCAAAAGGCGTGCGTTCGATTCCCGGACAGTGCAAATGTTTTTATGCATGAATATGGCCATTTGCATTTGCCTGATCGTCCTCGGAGAGCTCGTTAGACCGTCGCCCGTCGTCGGTCCCGGTTGTCATGGGAACATCTGTGGTATTACTGGTAGTTGAAGCCCACAACAGTCTGACTAGTGTAACTGCAGAACTTCGATATCGCCAATCGGTTGTGGAGGTCAGATGGCAGTCACTTCACGGTAGATATCGTAGTTCAGCCGTATCACAGTTAGACTGGAAAGCCTACAAACTGAGTTGTCAAAAGACTTAGAGAATGATGATAGCTTTGCTCTCCAGTTGAAGGGGTTTTTTTCTACTCTGTAAACCTAATTTGGATAGTTGTATCTTTGATCCTATGGATCGAAACTCATATAATAGCATAAACGGTACATTATGATATTAAAACATAGAAAAGCGTAGCGGAGGTATGTTTACAATGGAATGTTAAAACGAAATTTAGGGTTTATTAAAATGATTTAGGTTTAACGCCTTTGTCCAAACCTTTTACATTTAAACAATGTAAAAGTAATTAAATCGAAGGGTCACTTCCTTAGAACTACAGTAGAATTCGTTTATTACGATTTACCAACAACTCATTATGACGTACCTAATCAGTAATCACACAGCGAAGTTTTTTTTTTTTAATATAGGACACGTCAATTTGACTTCGCCTTGCCTGATGGTAAGCTGAGGGCAAAGTCTTGGAAAGAGGGTCACCATTATAGACACCTACCATGCTACAATGGTGGCACTCAGCTTGACGGCCTCATCAGATGCTTTTTCACGCCCCGCTTATAGGACCCGGGACTGTAGGAAGACTTAAGTTGATTTTCATATAAAATTCTTTATAACTAAGTCGGATTTTTATGACGTCTTTATAATATGACGTGTTTGTCACTTCCCTTGAATTTCACTATATGATCCGCATATTAGCCCAATATGTATGTATGTGGATAATAGTACCTATAGTAGAATCCTACTATACTATTATCTGTGACCAAAATACATAGATACCAACAAACTAGGCCCGCTAACTACTCAAAGTGAATTTCAATATTCCGAACTATAATGCTAATTTAATACCAACTATGGTAACACGTTACGCGCCTCGTTTGCACAATAATGTTCCGCACATTTGGTACAGTTGCCTTACACTGTTGACTCTGCGTGGGATGTTCCGCTCTGTTCCGCTGTACGAATAAACAATGTGTTCCGACTGTTCCGAGCTAGCGCGCGCCTCTCCACAGCGACTGTAAGTAGGTAGTGAGAGCATGAGCACTTCATGCACGTTAGCTGTTTGTCAGCCTCTTATTATCAACCAATCAATAAGCCTATCGCAGTCCACTGCTAGACATAGGCCTCTCCCAATGTTGGCAGGCTTCGGCCTACTGTTTCCACACGCCAGACGGGTTGGACCAGGGTTTTATTTCGAGTTTTCCTTTTCTCGCAGTACCGTTAGTCGCCTTTTAAGACTGAGATGAGATGCGGTGCTAAGTCACCACACAGATAATTGTACTTCTTAACAATGTTGATTTCAAAAGATGTTGTCCAAAAAGACGAAGCCCTCGTCCGACTTCGCACGAATTTAAATTATATATATATATATGTAAATATAAATATTTCACAACATTCTTCACAACGCTTTCTAGACCCATGGTAAGCTTAATTTAGCTTGTGTTATGGAATCTAGAATGCGGATATACATACTTAGATACTTTTTTTTTTGTAAATACATACATATTATACATAGAAACACCCAGACCAATGCAAATATTTATATTCATGCATACAAATATTGGCACTGAGCGGGGATCGAACCCGCGCCTCCTGCGTAGCAGCCGCGTTCACTACCGCTACGCCACAGAGGCAGGCAATTAGAGGGGAAATACTTTGATCAACCTCATCTTAGTGTCCTGGTCGTACCGAGGCTTTCACACCGTAACCTGGGGTCCGCCTACACCTTATTCTCCTTTCATTTGGCTTATACGGCTTTAATATGAGCGTATTCCGACATATTCTTTTTTTCACGATCGCATAGGCGTGCAGTGCTTGTAGAACTCACAGTGCCGTGGGAAACTAATGTACCTAAAGACCACGCTATAAAGACAAACAAATACTTTGACTTGACTAACGAGTTAACCAAAAACGGCTACGTGGTTAAACTCTACGCCGTAGAAGTAGGAGCAAGGGGAATTCCAGCTAAATCCCTGTACAACTTACTTAAAGACCTCGGATTGCCAAGAGCTTCAGTAAGCTCTTTACTAAATCGAATATCAAAAGCGGCATTGATAGGATCTTACCAAATTTGGATAGGTGGGGGGGGGGGACACTACTGACGGTGGAGGTGAGCGCTGATGCATCACACGGTGGCCAACCTAAACCTACATCTGGGTCGCAAGTCCCAGTCGCCGTCACGATGTTCCTCTCTGTATCACGCTATGGACCCGGCGACCGCACGGTGAATCCATGGAGTGCTGAGAATCGGATCTCTGACCCCCAACCTTGAGGTGAAAGCGGGCGACGAAGCCTCGTTCATTAATCAGCAAGAGTAGGTATCCTACAGTTGAGGGGCCTATACGTCTTAGAAAAGACCCATACATCCCATTATATCGCGATATATTTTGTGCTATTTACACCGCAAGCACACCAAATACCAAATCTTTTCTCTATAATATATGTTACTACAGATGTACTCGCAAATGATCAAGATTGAGTAATCTCTGTTGTGTATACAGCACTTAGCACATTACTTTAATAACTCAGATGTGAGATTTAATTTTCTACCCAAAGAATGGCGAGGACTGTTTTTAGTAAAACAGGTTCCCAGGGCGTCCCCCGACTCCGCCGTATAAAAGGATTGTGGAATAATTGATACACCTCTCCATTGTTTATTACGTTATACACACCTTGGGCAGAATGCCTGCCTTTTTTTTTTTATCGTGCGCAAAATCCCCACGGATACCTCCCCCACCGTAGCCGGAGGAGGAGGTTATGTCGGACTCGAACCGACTAAAACGCACGCCGTCTGTGGGCCGTCAGTTGCCGGAGGTGAGATTGTCGTAGCCATATCCCTCGCACCCCGGCCGACCCAGGACCATATCTCTCGATCTGGCCCTCTTCCGGTGAGGGGACCACAGAGTCCCCAACCCGCCCCCGGGTATGGGGAGGCACGCAATGTGTGCCGCCGCCGCGGCCTGCTTCTGCTAGGGTAACAGGCGGCTCTACCCGTCACCCCCAGGCCCGCGCTCATGGGGGACGGAGGTCATTCTGCGACCTCCGACGCCCGAGTTGCCGCTGCTCGTTGCGGGCCGCGCGGTTTGCGATTCTCCTTCGCTCCTCGCGCTCCCGCTCCGCCGCCTCCTTCACGAGCGTTACTTGCTCGCAGAAGGAGTCGCCGGCGGCCCACGAATCTGCGCAGCGAACCATCGCTGCGAGCAAAGTGGCGAGCGTGAGAACTCTCACTCCTAGGGTCGCCACCAGCTCCCGTCTCGGCGTCTCCCACGCCGGACACTCGGTGAGCGTGTGCAGCGCCGAGTCCTCGCTCGCGTCGCAGTGATGGCACTCGGACGTTGGCTCTTTCTTCGCGGTCCGATGCAGATACCGCCCAAAACACCCATGATTGGTGATGATCTGCGTCAGCCAGAACGAGAGGCCGCCGTGTGGCCTCTCTAGCCACTCCCCCATGATGGGTCTTACCGCCGCTACTACGGCGTGCCCTGGGCAGAATGCCTGCCTTAGTACACAGTGAATAATAGTTTCCCAGCATCGTAATTCAAGGCAGAAGACTATTTTAACATCAGAGATACAGCTCAGCCTCAGATGCATGGCTCGAGTCAACAGTAGTGCCCGGAATACGGCAATAGGCTCACCCCCTATTATAACCCCCTACCTAATATAATGATTGATGAAATGTGGGTGTTAATTCACCTCTGCCTAACCCTCCGGGGATAAAGGCGTGATTGCGTATATTGTGTGTGTGTATATTAATCGCGTGGCATTTGGTAAACGGCAGCCATGGTTACAAGGAATATCTCTTTTTCTAATGCTGTCATTCAGAGCACCTTTTCAATATAAAAACCGCGTTAAAATCCCGGTAGCTCTGTGGTCAGAGTATTCCTCCTGTAAGGCACTGGTCGTGAGTTCAAGTCCTGCCTCAAGGATTCACTTTTTCCATTCGTCGTTTTCCAATTGACGAATCGTCAATTTAACATACATGGCTCGAGTTAACAATAGTGCCCGGAATACAACAATAGGGTCACTCCTTATTACTGGGACCAAATACAATGATTGGTGAAATGTGGGTGTTAATTCACCTCTGCCTAACCCTCCGGGGATAAAATTAAAATAACCCAAGTATTTTTTTAACATCTCTCATGTACAGACACAATTAATTTTCAATTTAACAAGTAAATATATAATATATTATAAAGCGTATGCTTTTCACATTAGTCTAATAAATATACACGTTATAATCGCTGGATTATCTGGGATATCAGAAATCTCTCTCTCATCTCGTAATCTCTTGAGCGTCTCATCCCTTACGCGTGTGCTTCGGCGCAGCTTACCAACTATTAGTAAATAAATCCATGTTTTATTGATATGGCAACATCAGCCTAACTACGTGTGAGACATGGCAACTAGGTCAGGGGGTACTGTAAGATTGATGGGGTGTATGTACACGGATAATCTCTCTATTGAATCGTTATGGGTTAAATAATCTTTCGTAACCGGTCACAAAACTCCTGTTAATCTTTGGGTAGATGATGATTGGGTCACTAGAACGGCAGAACTAATCGATATGACATTTATAGATGAAGGAAAAGAAGATGTTGACAGCCTCGGGCTGTTGTACGCGGGCGCTACGCAGTAAGCGCGGGTTCGATCCCCGCTCAGTGTAAATAATTGTATGCATGAATATTTGCATTGGTCTGGTCATGTCTCGGAGAGCACGTTAAACCGTCGGTCCGGGTTGCTATATGAACATCGATGATAGTCTTTAAGGGTAGTTGGAGCCCTAAGAAGTCCAACAACTGGTCTAGCTGCAATGCTGCAATATCACCATTGGGTTGTGGAGGTCGAATGGCAGTCGCTTTACAGAAAATATCCAAGTCCAGTCAAATCCGCGGTTAGACTGGTGAAGCGGACCCAGACTCCGAGGTGAAAGTTCCGGACGCGGCTGGGATAACGTTAGGAAGAAAAAGATGATGATTATCTTGGTTATTCATCATCACTCCTACGTTAGTTCCGGTACCATCAGAGGCCTCAAAGTCAAAGTCTTTATTTTTCAAAATAGTGCAACTTACAGCTTTTTGACGTCAAATTCTCCTTAAAACTAAGTTTACCACCGCTTCCTAAGCGCTAATGGAGAAGAAACGGCGCAACAGACTCCACTGCGGCATTTTAAGAACGTCAGTTTACAAAAAAAAAAAAAGGTTTTCTTATGACTAAAATATATGAACGTATATACATTTGTCTCGCGTCAAGTATATAAAAAAGCCTTATATAAAAAAAAAAGTAAAAACTTATAACAAAATAATCCACCTAAGATAAGGTATGGTAAAAACAATTTCAAGCCTGGCAATGGCCAACCACTGAGAGAGTTGTTCAAGTTCAAGTCGAACATATAGACATCTGTCTGGACCGAACGACTACGGGACCGATTTTTAATGTTCCCTTCACGCACGGAGACCTTCAGATGAAATACCACCAAGCACCCATCCAAATAGCCACAGCGCCAACATTGCTTAACCCACCAATCGAAATAAATACATTTTAATTTGAATCGTTTACCGAACATTGAGCGCACCTGCACACGAGCGTTTGTATTGTAATTTGGTCATTAAAGCATATACTGTGAGTTGATATTTGTATGGCTGTAATGTTATTTATACCGCCGGGATACAAACATAATATTACACTGATTCTTTGAACGCAATATCAAGTGGCAAATCCAATTTGCTCGCCGCAAAACTTTCAGCGACACAAATGTCTCCCCTTCATCTTTATCGCACGAATTCGGCTTCAAAAACCGATAAAATTGAAAGGTTTATTCGGTGACATCGATCACATCTGGTCAAATTAACCGGATTGAAGTTTATTTTCGGTAAACTGATTATTAACAGCCGCCATTATACTAACTTATGCTTGAGACAAACTGATTACTCCTTGTAACTTGTAACGTAATCTGCCAGAAATAGATATACTGTTTCGTCTTTAATTGAATAACCAAACTTAGTTAATCAAGCAAATATAATACAACACACATACATAGTAGTCACGTCTCTTTCCCAGAATTTAGGCAGATACTACATGTTCCTTCCCTAAATCTTAGCGTTAATCCCAGTCGCATCCGAAGCTTTCACCTCGGAGTCTGGGGTCCGCTTTACCAGTCTAACTTTTTTTTTTTTTAATATAGGACACGTCAATTTGACTTCGCCTTGCCTGATGGTAGGCTGAGGGCAAAGTCTTGGAAAGAGGGTCACCATTATAGACACGTACCATGCTACAATGGTGGCACTCAGCTTGACGGCCTCATCAGATGCTTTTTCATGCCCCGCTTAAAGGACCCGGGACTGTAGGAAGAGGGAAACACGTGAGCTGGTAAAGAATTCCAGGTCTTAATTGTGCGGCACAAGAAGGAGTCACCGAACCGCTTGGTTCTTGATGGAATATTCTGCACCGTATGCGGGTGGCATCTAAGTCCTGCACGTGTTGTCCTGTATAAGAAAGGGGAGGGTGGGATTAATTGGAAGAGCTCCTCAGAATATTCACCATACTAGAGACGGTAAAATACCGCCAAGGACACCACATCTCTACGCATCTGCAGAGGCTCGAGGATGTTGGTGACTTCAAAAAACTGCAGATTGGACTGAACTTCGCTATTTTCCGAGAAGCGATTGCCATTTGACCTCCACAACCCAATGGTGACATTAGGCGATATCGAAGCATGGCAGCTAGATCAGTTGTTGAATTTTTTTTTAGGTCTCCAGCTACTCGTAACGACTGTCATAGATGTTGGTATGGCAACCGGGATCGTCCGTCGGCTTAACGTGCTCTCCGAGGCACGACTAGACCAATGCAAATACCAATATTCATGCATAAAAATATTTGTACTGAGCGAGGATCGAACCCGCGCCTCCTGCGTAGTGGTTGCGTTCACTATCACCACGCCACAGAGGCAGTCCAGAATAGCCGAAATAATATCCGCATATTATGTTTGATACGGATGAATACAATTTCGATAATGTACCTCCGAAGGTCATAGCAGTAGGATGAAAAGAGAAGGGATCTCGATATTTTAATATCTTAATGTAAGTGGGTGTTCCATTTACATAACATAAGTAAGTATTTTGTTTATAACCGGGTTCCCTTCAGCGTGGAAATGGGCCATTAAAAGATTACCTTGTGCAAACGGCCCCTCGGGGGTACGGGAGACGCCGCGGCCCAGCGCCAGGCAAGGCTCGTCATGTTTCACTACACCTCCTTATATTAACTCACTATTCATGGCGGTTGAGCATTAATTTCCTCTAATTTATAGCTCTCATAGTTTGTTTCTTAAGTTATTTGACAACTCATTTGTTATTATTTAAAATTAGAGAAATAAATATGTCTAATATCGCCTAAATTACTTGTAACGTTGATGAAATAACAGGTAACTAATTAGAAAACAATTTATGATAAATAAATATGTAACAATATTTATAATAAAAATTCTAAGAATATCTAAAGAATACATAACACTATCTAGTAAAGAAAACATAACTTAACTTGTATCAATAGCAATGCATTTGAATTTAGATCATTATTCCGTCATCTGAGCGTTCATCTGAGTCAACGGAATGACGGTCACCTCCGTCTTCAGCATTCCTGGTAGTGAGATCATTGGCACGCATACTACCATTATCTACGTCACCAAGACAGTAGGTACGTAATTCTCGAGTCTACCTCTCCTACCAGACATTTGATATCTAGACCCCTAATGAAGTAGGCTAATGAGGAAAGTAGACCAACGAGGAATGTTGACCAATGAGGAAAGTAGACCAATGGGGAAAGTAGACCTATAGGGAAGTGGACGAATCGGGAAAGTAGACGGTTGGTACCGGAGGGTCCCTGCCCGACGATTTGAAAAAGTATTTGAAAATAGAATATAAAATTTCACTTTTAAAAATAAATATTTTTATAACCATCGCCTGGTCAGCACATAAAGTTCTACTCGCCGTCGCCTACTCGCCCAGCAATCACAGCTAACCTAGTCGCACTTATAACCGTATTAGTTCATTATGACCAATGCTATTACCAACTTTATGGCCGAACGTGTGCATTCCATTATCGACTTTAATACATATAATATAGGGATAGTAATTGAGTGTCGGGTTAGAAGCTGGCTGTTGGGGCCACGATTGTATTATGTTGTGTTGGTTTTAATTGAAACATAAAATTGTCGTCATATTTGAACCACACAAATGTTTGTATGGATTTAATAATCTCGTTGGTGTTTTTGTTCGTTCACACTATTACAGTACAAAGACGATTTCATGTAGTTAAGATGCGGATGTTGAGATTGGTGTGTAGTGTGACAAGAAGGATAAGATTAGGAATGAATATATTAGAGGAAGTTTGAAAGTAGCACCAATCACGGAGAAGCTACGAGGAAATCGTTCGTCCTGGTTCGGTCATGTAGTGCGTGGGGATGAAAGTAATGTCGTAAGGAAGGCATTAACTATAGATGTGGATGGCTACCAGGGGAGAGGAAGACATAAAAGGAGGTGGATGGACTGTGTGAAAGATGAGAGTATGGTTAAGAAGGGAGTGAATGTTGAGATGCCTTTAAATAGAGATGAATGGAAAAAGCATGTTGCGCCGACCCCAAATAAACTTGGGATAAGGGCAGGAGGATGATGACTATTACTGTAGCAAATAAGCACACAATATCATACAGTTATGACGGCTTGCAAAACTATGAGTGTTCTACTCGAGTGAAGCCACGGCCAACAGCTAGTTACTAATAAAGAAAGGTGGGTGAAACTGCCGGCACTCTGAAACCGTATGCTACTTATGGCAATATGACACTATAACTCATGATATAACACGTCTTAACTCCTTTTATCAATAAAGTTTCGGTCACATGTAATAAGTTCGCTATGCCGGCTGATAGACACAGTCAGCATCAGATCGATCTTGACTAGCAAAATACTCAAAATTATCTAAGTACTTTGGTATTGAAATAATTTTGAGTAGGTACTTACTTTGCATTTTTGCATTGATCTGATGCTGACTGTACAATCTGTACATATGCATGATGGTGTTGATGTGTGAGGAAAACTACTGAAAATGATCTTAATACTAAGGTTATTGCTCGGGACATATGTATATCTTAGACCTAAACTGTATTCTAAATGTGCTGTATACGCGCAGTACACGTTTCTTGGGTGTCTTTTGAGGATAGCACGGGGTGTTACGGCGGTGGACGAACTCATACTCACCAAGCATAGGTCCAAAAAACGTATCTCGAGGTATACCAAGGGTACTAGCTAGTTAAGATCGACCTGATTTCTGTACCTATTACGAAATAAACATGAAATTTTGGCCGATTCGGGAATCAATTCGTCCTTGTTCTTTACTAACATCCCATTACAGACGATTGAAAACACAGCCGGCTTGAGGTTGTATTTCTTGACTTATTGGCCCTCGAACATGGCAGTTAATGTGGCGATTGGGCCGGGCCAGATTGATGGCCCCATTTATTAGACCGTTGTTTTTACGGCACATGTCTTTTATAAATAAGTAGGTTGTAACATAGCATTCGTATATTTTTTAAGCGTAGTTGTAATAGTTAGTAGGTCCTCCTTTAGAGGCAAATGGATAGGTAATGATTTTGATATTAAAGGAATATTACGTGCATGGGCATAGGCTATTAAGAAAACTAATTAATTCATCTAAGTAACAATATTTTTTTTGCAGAAATTACAGAAGGTAGACTGACCCCACAAACCTAATTTAAAAATTGGGTTGGTTGATTCCTACTTTTCCTTCTCCGGTTATGTATGTATTTACTAAAACTGAGAATCTGACGAGTTGGAAATGTGTCGACTTGCAAATCTGACGAGTTGGAAATGAGGCAAAAAATGCACATACACTCTTGTTTATCTTTTATATCTCTCTATGCTTCAATATCGCCAGTGGGTTGTGGAAGTCAGTTGGCAGTCGCTTCTCGGAAAATATCGAAGTTCAACTATATCCGCAGTTAGACTGGCAAAAGTGGATCCCAGACTCCTGAAAGCTTCGGATGCGACTGGGATTAACGCTAGGATGATGAAGAAGAAGACTAAAACTAAAAAACTAAAAAAAGAGAATAAACATAAACAGTAACATTAAGTGCCCGGTTAATGGCAATAGGCTCGCCACCTATTACATTGGGACCTAAACATAAACGGCGAAATGTGGGGGCTAGCACCTCTGCCTACCCCTTTGGGGATATAGGCGTGAGTTTATGTTATGTTATATTATGTTATGTATTTTATAGGTTAGGTTATTTTATTAGTTTTACATATAGCTATGTATCTCCTAGAATAGGTACGTTATAACCATGATTTATGACCACAGACGTAATATTCTGTCATCTATTAAGCTAAACGAATTATCGTAATTGATAAATTAATGTAGATTAAGATCCAAATGGAGCATTTATCATTAAGGTTACAAAGTGTTTTTAACGTCTAACAAACAGTTAAATTCAATTAAAAGAAGGTTCACAAGGTTCCGAGGGTAGCACAGGTCGGACATTTAATGTGTTTTTATCGTGTGGACGTACTCGTGTGGGACAAGGCCCTTTTGTCAACCCCGCGTCAGGTGGGCGGCCGACGCCGAATTTTTCGATTAACAATTTAAATTGCCCACAACTATTCACAATATGAACCCGAAATAAGGCTTTGAATAATTATGCGTGTCCCGGAATTAATTATGAGATAGAACGAAATGTGTATTTGAGTGAGGTATAGACAGTTGCTGCATGCCTAGGTTTGTTCGCGGTAGTGTTAAAACTTCATGGCATGGCATAACAGAGGGGATATTTTGCTCTTAGGAAATTGAAGATGTAGTTCATCTCTCCAACTAGATGCATTTTTATTTATTTATTTATTTATTATCTCTTCTACATCCATCTTTACGAGTATAGTTTACAGGGTACATTGTAAAAATATTATTGATGGTTTAGGTACGTTACGGATTTCTTTTAAATATATTTTTACATACCATAAATATTGGAATCTATTAGGTTGTATAAAAATACAATATGCAGATATTTTACTTTTACCAAACGTTTTAAAAAATTTGAACTTATTAATAAAATATTGTTAACATGCCTAAATATAACGTGGTCTTAGAACAGTGAGGGGTACAGATGTATCTGTAAGTGAGCATCAATCTACTTACGAATTTAATAACTTACTAGCTTCAAGCCTCAAATCAAGTAACAAACAAATCAACAACCTCTTCGAAACATTCTGCAATACTCAACTAATTAAACAACTGCAATTCATCTCCAAATCCTACTTAAAAACTATTAAAGCTGAGAATCAAGGCAGATTTTTCTTGATTAAAATCGCACAATGTGCCAGACAAAAGAGTTTCGTGACAGACTAACTAAAATTCTTTTTCCGAGAGGCGCAGTGCACCGCGAATCGTAATACACTACACGAAATAAGAAAATACTTGCGGAATTATCACCGTAATGAATGTCACCGCTTCATTAGCAACAGTCTTAGTTAAGCATACATTACTACATTAGTACTGAGAGTCTGAAATTTGTAAGATATAAAGCCGGGCTTAGATGCGTTTGAAGGCGAAAGTTCGACACGGCCGAGGCGCGTGGTGGCGGTAACATTCTCTCATTAGCGCGGGCATTCAACGCCGTTCAACTTTGTAAAGCCTTTCATTTTTCTGTTTAACTAAGATAAGAACCCCGTGAAGACATTTTAAACAGGGCTTTCTTAACCACATTGCTGTTTCTGCAATTTTTAATGATACTTTGCGGGAACGTCAGTGAATAACAAAATTAGCAGTTAAGTTTCGTTGCTTAGATTAAAAAAGTGTTTAGTACTTTAAAACAATACGGTGAATTTATTCGTTTACGTCTATTAAGACGAGCACTTAACAAAATTGAAATATATTTTTACAAGAAATAGAAATAGAACGATAACAAAATATTTTTGATAAAACGAGTTACGAAAATGAACTTTTGATTTAAATATTCATTTGGCTATTAATACAGAAATGCTTCTATTAATATTTGAATTGGTATACGCGAATAGCACTTCTTATTTACAAAACATCTTTCTATTTTACAAAATAAAACTCATGTTAAAATTGATTCGATTATTATAATGGGAGCTTGAATTAGAAGGAATTAGTAGGAGAAAAAGGGAATTAGGAAAGTCTACCGATTGACTACCATTCCACTATTGATCAATTGAGGACTTTTTCTGGAAAATTACTAACGGCTCGGTAGGTAGGTACCTTTTTTAAATAAATAATCGTTTATTTGGTGACCACCCCGTGGCACTATCCAATGGCACTACTGGTAGTGGCAATGGTAAAATTCTTACCCCATGGCACTACCGGTAGTGTCAAGGGGAAAAAACTACTGGTAGTTGCCATAAAACATTTGCATTGTAAGTACATTTCACTTACATAAATCTATCCTAGAATTAACAATGAATTGAAACAATGGAAAAAAGTGATTTCATATAGGAATTAGACAAAAATATTCCGTTCTTCATTGAAGCACGTTTAAACTGGGAGCCACATAGGTATAGCTCATTCAAATTCGGAGTTTATCAAAACCCTTCAGAATATTTGGTCACACAACACAACACAACACCTGTTTCGTGAAACAGTTTAAGTTCCCTTCCCACGAAGGGCAGCGCGTGACGAGCACGAGCTTGTGTACCTGAATATCTCGAGAGCCCTCGAGAAGGATGTTTTTAAAGAAATGTGCGAGGACCCTCCGAAATGTTTTCTATTAACGTTGGGGCGAAAATTATTTATTTTTCTGTGAGGAAAGCTCTGGTTTGGTGAGTGGCAATAAAGTTGGACATGATAATTCAAAAACCAGTTTTAATTTTTTGTATTACTTAGGTGGCAAACAAGCAGATACATATTGTATTATTGTTAAGGTGTAGGATGCTCGGTGATGATTGCTGAAAGGATTTCATGCTTTTTAACAGTAGTTAATATAAATATTTTGTTATCCACTCTTTACTATTGTAATTATCATTAAAATTATTTTTTAATTTATATTTTGGTCGGTAGTTTCGCGGTTATTTTCCGTGTTTTTTAATCTGTTATTTATCTTTAAATGATTGTATCGTCATCGGTCTTTCATAAAGGTATGATTCCGAAGCTGACAGCACACGACAACTGCAGACGAGCAGATACAGCGTACCCATTGCTTGTTAAACTCCATACGTACAAAGGGGACCATTGAGAAGCCGCAATGAATTACGCGTATCTGCTGCGTGCGTCTGCAGTTTTCGTATGCGGTAACCTTCGGAATCATACCTTTATTGGGCAAAATTTCAAATCAATCCGACATTTCAAAATGTTCAAGAATCGAGTTTAGACATTCCACTATGTACCAACATACAAAGTTCCCACTTTCCACACAATTGACAATCAGTGTGCTTTGAGACTCTTGAGAGGCAGACAAATAAAAAATACTGTTCCCTATGGGTTTATTATGACTTTTATGGGAGCGACAGCCGTCTGAGTGGTACGGGGTAATTAAAAACTGTCTTGAAATTTCGCCTTCTCTAGAGATTTAAAAATAAAGGATAAAAATAGGCCGCACAATGACTGATGGCTGTCATCTGATGCGCCAACGGTGTCGGGTGACCACGACAAATTATTATTTGACGCGAATTTATAAGTGTTCTAATATCCCTCCCTAGACAGCCGCCATTTTCTTACTATAATAGTGTATTTAGTTCTTTTAATAAAATGAAAGTGTCTAAATATAATATAATACTTGATAAAAAATTAATTTAAACGGTGAAAAATGTTGTAAGGGTTAAGCTTTTTTTTTAAAAAGAGTGTTTGCAACCGAAATTACTAAATTAATATTCCCTTTAACCCCTCCAACTAAGCTAAATTGCTTGTGCTAGGAGTGGGTTCATGTCAGTAGTGTAATGGCCAGGATTTGAACCCGGGACCTCTCGATCGAAAGGCCAACTTCTTAACCACTAAGCTACCGACGCTTCGAGTTACATCAGTTACAGCGTGACTAACCATCTCTAAGTCCAATTATCTATAAACTCATTCAGGTACTTTACTACTCATTATTATCATAGAGATGTATTTTCCTGATTGCATCCGTGGTCAAGATGACCTCGGAGCTCAGGGTCCGCCTTCCGGCTCTTCCTTCTCCACTTCGCACGATCTTGGGCGTCTATGGTGGTCCATCAATGCTCTGAGTTAATAATATTATCCTAGGTTAGTAGAATATTACACTAATAATGTAACAACAATAGCACACAGCCCATCTGATGGCAAGTGGTTGCCGTGACCTACGGACATAGTATAAGAGTTTGATTGCTTTCCGATAATAAATTCATATCATCCTTTATGAACCGTTTCTATTTCACAAACAAAGTTTATTAAATATTGCGATGTTGACTACTGCCCCGGGCCCCGGACCCTGATCCGGGGTCCCTTCAGGGCTCTATTTGACAAACGTTCCGACGTACTTACTGTTACAAAGTATGGACGGACAGCATTTTGCGTATAGATTTTTGATGGTCAATGTAAATACTGAGCTAGTACTTGAAAAAAGGGTTTATATTATTAACCCCACAAAAATATATTTAAATATGTATATCTATAAAATAATACAAATGTGAAAGTAACCCCGTCTGTCTGCTACGCTTTCACGCCTAAACCAATAAACCGTTTTTGATGATTTCTAAAAGTGTATACATACATAAAACATCCAACCCAATAAAAATAGTCATAATTTAAAATATTTACAATAGATCTACAGTTAACTTACTAAGTAAGTTAGTCGCGAGAATGTGTGTTAGCAAACGTAGAGATTCGTAGCCTCTCGTAGCGCTACGTAGCACTATGTAGCACGCGTAGAACAAACCCGACATGGAATTGCACTCAAAACAAAGTGAGACTGCAGTCACATTGTGTGAACTGAGGCGAGACTTTGTGCGGGTCCGAGATTCGATTCTATTAATGACCGTGGTAAAAGTTTTTCTTATATCCGTGGCTCAGTTGGGCGTTAGACTGCTACGTCAAAGGTTCGATGCCCGCTTAGTGCAAATATTTGTATGCGTGAATATTGGAACCAATGAACATGTTATTGGTATTGGTGTAAACATATAATTATTATGTATTTACCTACAAAAAAAACACATATGCAATCAAAGAATCAATTTCATTTATTCAGTTAAGGCACATGAGCACATAATGAACGTCAAAATATAACAATTACGTCAAGGATTAATAAATATATACTCGTATTAATATATGAAATAAATCATTATAAAATGATTATTTCACTGGTTCGGCAACTCGGTTCTACTGAGAAGATACCAGCATGAATCTCAGAGAATTAGATTATCCTTTTTTTTAAATATATTATGGTTTTGTATACAATACTATTTATACTTTGCGAGCAAGTAAGTGATTAGGATGACCATGCATTTTTATCATTAAGATATTCGTCTACTTTATAATACCCTTTTTTCATTAAACACTTTTTCACTTTTATTATAAACTTATTAATTAATATGTCAGCCAAATCCTGAGGAATTTCATTAAATATTTTTATACAGTTGCCTACAAACGAATTACTAACCCTATGAAGCCTGAGCACTTTGTAATAAATCTTAGAGTATTTATTATAACTCGGAACATCAGTTTACAAAACGTAATATTTCATTCAACACCAAAATCTTTACAAAAATCCGTCAAACACACTCGTAATCAACGCCAACATTTTGTTTTATATTATTCTCAGAAATTCTATTAAATTCAACGTCCCGCTACTATAATACGCGTCAGGCTCACGACGCGCGCTCTGACGTAAGCATTCGACATTCATTGCGCGCTTTGTGCGTGTACAGGATAATAGATAACGGTCACGTGGCTCGACGAACACGAAATTTGGGAAATAATTGTTGTTTTAGGCGCCTGCCGCAGACGTTAATAACATTTTGTGAACAGAATGGGCTCCTTACCGTCAAATGGCTTCGTTTTGTTCTGTGGGGACAGTTTAGAGAGTCGCGCGTGGGCTACAGACATACAGAATTATAATTGTGATATTAATTACAAATGTACAATAGTTTTGATTGTGTAACAATACGTTGTAAGACAATCAGTAATTTCAATGGGTAAAGATTTACAATAGTCCGGGGATTGTGGAATTTTTATAAAGTGGTTTTTTATTTTAATGAGTGATATTCGCGTAACCTTCATAAAATATCATGTTAGGAAGGGGTTTTGGATATAGTGATGTTATGTAATTCCCTCCCCTCCCCTCTTCTCCTAGTTAATAGTGTCTTATTGCGAGCATGACAATTATTTGACATCACCGTTTAGTTAAGCACAACCTTTCTCATCGTAGCATCAGCAATGGTGGTTATTTTTAGGATTTAACCTTAGCTTCCTATCAGGTACAGTGAGTCAAGTGACCAACACACGCGAAGAGCAATAGTTGCTAGGATCACATCTTTTGGGCACAATACCACTTAAGTACGGTACATAAATATATCCCATGAATAAGTGCTTGGACAACTAAAGTATAGGTCTGCCCTCTATCTGATACTTTTTCATGGGGTTGCACCCCATGAAATGATGCCCGTTAACCTTTGAACCGGGCTGACGGGTACACGATAATGTGGAATCGAAAATATCTATGACTGGTAAAAAGTGGGTGTAACCACATAATGAGGGTGCTACTACATCTCCGCCTACCGTTTTAGGAATATGCAGTTTGATATTACAATGAGATGATACTCATAGAACTCTTTTTAAAAGATCTATCGCCATAGGTACTGAATTCACAGTACACTTCAAACATGGCTGCACTTTAAACTTTGCCCGCGCACGTGTTTCCCTCTTCCTACAGTTCTTCAAACGGGCGTGGAAAAGCATCCATCAAGGCTGGCAAGTTAGGGCCCATCATTTTAAGGCCAATAGTACCAGAAATGGTGAATGAATGAATGAATGAATATTTATTCGCACGAAATACGGTACATTATAGTTACAATGGTGTTCGGTATTACAAAAGGTAGCCCAACGTATTTCACCAAAATTGGTATGCAAAAATTTCAAAGAATATTAATTATACAGCAATGTCAAATGAATATCAATTACAATCTAATAATGTCAAATGAATACAATTAAATAAAACTATGTCAAATGAATATAATTATATAAAACCATGTCATTGAATTGATGAAAATAATGAAACAAAAAAATAATAATTGTAATTATTAATTAAAAGGGAATGTCAAGTGTACATAATATTATTTCATGGTCATAATCAAAAAATTAATAGAAATAACAAAATAATACCAGAATAATTATAAATTTCCATTCTCCCTGTAGGAAAAGTATTCTTGCATAGTGTAGAAACACCTATCCTCTGGACTGTCCGTATCTTCTGGACTGCACCTCAACTTTTTACCATCTAGCGGGGTGCAGTGTCCCAACCTCAACTGCACTAGCAAACCTCTCAACCCCAGGCTCTGATGCTCGAGATCCAATTGCAAGACCATTATGTTTAAAACTACTATCCACAAAATACTTTTATAGGCATTATAACATTACATACTTACTTTTAATGGTTGAAAGCAAGTACCTATTAAGTATATTTTTAAAACTATGTTTGTCAGGTTCTCGTCTTATGTCCTCAGGCAAAATGTTTCACATATATCTCAATAGTATATATATATATTTGTATATATTTTGGCTAGTGTTTTACTCAATGTCAAGTGTCAGAGGCCGAGATCTCAAAGTTCACTTGTAAGAGCAATGTCGTGAAGTTTTTCATGGAAAGCGCTAACGTTTCAAAATGTTTGCGCTCAAAAAAGGTTCTGTCGATGTTCCATCACGCTGAAAGGGTTGAGGGCGCGAAAGTGACAGACGAGCAGAAACATTCTCGTGCTTAGTACTGAATATATTGACATCTGTCTGGCGGCTTCAGAATTTATAAGAAATTTGAAAAAGAATTACAAAATATCGGTCAACTAAGAGGTTGAGATTCAAAGTTAAAATACAAATATTTTAGCTTAGAGGGGCTCATGAAAATATTGATAATGTGTGTCACCCATGATTGACCTCAAGACACGAGAGAAATGAAGGCCTGGCTTGCGTGGATTGGTTTGATATAATCCATGATTCATAGATTCAAATTCCTCTGCCGCCGTAGCACCCCGTACTATCCTCAAAAACACCTACTTTCGTAACTGGTTATGACAGTTGGTTATGAAAACGACAATTTATTTCTATTTTCGTAACTGGTTATGAAAGCAAGAAAAAAAATCCACGTTCGTAGCTGGTTATGAAAATGACAGTTACGAAAATGGACAAACCCAAAAAAACGCGTACTGCGCATATAGACTACATTTTTGACGTGATTGAGGTCGGTAATTATATCATATCATATTATTTTTAAACCTCTTTATATTTCAGCGTCGCTACGTGTCCTTAATTGCGTAGTTAGATACTCGGTGGCACAGCTGTTATGATTGTAATGTCGTACATTACATCCCGTATTCTATACCGAATCGTGAAAAGCCTTTGTAACGTAATTGGCGAATTATAAACGTATAATTTATACTTTCAATACACACCTGCTTACAATGATTCACAGCGAAAATATAAAAAGTACTCTTACTCGTACAATAGTCAACAGTCTTCAGTCATAGCAGAGTTTAACTTGAAAAGCACACGCTACGAATCCCACTAAACTAATACAATAAGAGCAAGCGAAGTTGTGCGCAAAAGTTATGGGCTCATTGGGACGCGGACGTGCCGAGAACTCGGTCAGGCGGCGAGTGCGAGCAAACAGACGGACAAAACACCCGCCATTGTGGGGCTGTGGATGTGGGGCTGCCGCATTCCTGCGATGTTATTGTTTGTTGGGTGATAAGCTTTCGTTAGTAGCTCAGCGTGTTGTATTATAAGTCATAGGGAAATCCCCGTTTAGACAGAGAATGTAGGATTGAGAGTTATGGTCTCATGTAGTACAGTCAGCATCAGCCTTGGTATTCCTGTTGACTGATTGTTCTGATATTTGACTACACCTTTAGTTCAATAATACAATGATTTGGATTTAAATCAAGAAAACAGTTAGATTTTGTGTTAATGAATGTATGAAGATCATTTTGAGACTTTGCAGTCAAGATCGTTTTGATGCCACCTGTACAGCGGTTTTCAATATAAAATGAAAGAATTCAGTTATTCAAATGAGTCTTAAAAGTTTCAACATACGTCTCATAAAGTTTTATACTAAAGTAGAACCAAAAACCAAATATTTAAAATGTAAATTATATCCTACTTCATTAGTCAATTAATATTTTAAATGTGAAAGTTTGTGTTATGATCGCGGTCAATCCGCTACCATGGCTGCTAAAGTAGTTTTATTTCAATGAAAATAGTATTCCATATTGTAATATCTGAAACGCGAATTGTCGTTCGTCGCCACGTTCGTCAAATGACGTACAAGGACGTACGCTTCTACAATCTTGCTACCCTTCAAATTATATAGAATTACCGATTACCGATTTTTTGCTCTGCGTGCCGTCCCAAGTATCGACTCAGCTCTATCGTGGCTGAAGCACTATTCGATTCACTCGATTAGGCTTCTAGTAGCTTCGTAGCCTTTTTTATACTATTTAGGTCGCAGACAAACACACGGCCCACCTGATGGTTAGTGGTTACCGAAGCCTATAGGCGAGTACAACACCAGGGAAGTCTGTAAGTGCTGCCGACCCTGTAAGAACAGAGAGATTCTGGGCCGTCAGCGCAGAAGATAAGTAGGACAAGCCTTTGGTCTTCCTACTGACAGCACAAAACCTATCTAGCGAGCTCTGTTTCTAGTAATAGTAACTATGGAGGTTAACTCACTAGAACAGTAATAAATGATAACATTATAGCCTTCGTGACGCCATTACACGTCGCCTCCACACGCCGGTTATAGCGGACGGCTATCAGCGTCACGTGAAATTAAACGGTGGACGTGATACGATAAATACCGTCAACAAACACTTTTGGTTGAAATGCAACTAAAGGTTGATTAATCGGTGATCTATTAAGTTTGAACAGTTATGAAATACTGTACTGTGTATGGGGTTCTACCTAGGTCTTAAGCTTAGCCCACCTCACCTGCAAGCCGGTTGATCTAGCAGAAGCTTTCGTCTGGGAGCCTGCCTGAAATCACAGAGTAAAGTACCACCGTAGGAGGTTTACTGTGTGAGAGTCACACATAACCATGGTGTGTCGTAGGACACTCTTTAATGAAATTTTAAAGCAATTAGCATGCTAACTATTCAATTCATCGATTAAGATTGGAGAAGCGCAACCGCCTGTATACAGTGCAAACAGGAACATTAGGAACCGTTCACCGGCGCTTGCATCGCCGGTAACATGGCACTTTATAAAAATAAACGACTCAATAACAGCATTTAACTTGGACCCTTGGACCTCTTTAGCTCTCAACTGCAAGCAAATGTCGACCTAAATGTTGGGAGATATTTTCTGTTCGTACACAAAATTATAAATATGAAATCTATTGTATAGTGTTCGCCTATCGATCGAGTTTAACTATAATAATGATTGAAGGTTGAGAAGAATGAGCCCCGAAGGCGGAAAAATATTTCTAAGTAAGTAAGTCAATAGTTTCTAAACCGAACAAAATCGAACAAACAGCGGAAGCGAAACTAATTATATAGGTATAATTATAGGCTATGCTTTAGTTTACTGTACTCCATGTTTATACATCAAATATTTCCGTGACTGCCCCGTGGCACCCAATGACACTACTGGTGGTGTCAAAGGTAATATTCTTTCCCCATGGCACTACCGGTAGTGTCAATGGTAAAAATTAAGTCCCCAAGACACTACCAGTAGTGCCAAGGGTATTTTTCGTACTTAGTTGTGAAGTAATCATGCATCACCAAAACTTTTAAAACGTCTCGGTCATACATTCTTAGATGTGATTTAATACACAAATTAAATTCCTATAAGTCCCTTCAGGGACTGGTTTAATATTTGCGTAGGTACATAAACTATTGGTAAAAGGGGAAACTGAGAGCCACCATAGTAGCACCATCAAGCGAGGCGAAGTCATAATGACATGGCCTGTATGAAACAGAATACAATTGTGGGCCGCCCTTGACTGGTTATGATATTAAACTGCCAAAAAAAATGGCAAATGTGGTTTTTATCAATGTCAATCACATGCGGATTTAATGCAAACGAATACTTAGAACATATTACTTAGTTCGTTTTGAATGATCGAGTGTCAAACGGATTGACAAGTTTGATTAATGTGGTGTCTGCCCGGTAGCTGCCAGTGGGCCGTGGGCTGTGGGCGAGTGGGCGAGCCCTCGGAACAATGGCAGGCAGACAACTTTTGTAATTACTTCGGCTTTAGATTGATAACGCAATTTTAATTTATTGATTTATTTTATTCAAATTTTGAAAGGGTTTAATGTTTTCAGAAATATGAGTGAGTGACTGGGCACCGAGAGATAAACGTGGCGAGGATTAAGAAGTTTTCGTGGATAATACCTGTCAAAGTCTCACATAATATTATTATATTATCTGTAACAAATTAACTCTCTATATCTCTCTATACAGATTACATATTTTATATTAAGGAGGGCCATTACACGATTTGGTTTGTGCCCCCTCCCTTCCCCTAATAAACACACAGATAATACACATATACATACAATCACCCCTTTATCCCCGGAGGGTTAGGCAGAGGTGAATTAACTTAATTTGGATTAGGATTTCGATTGGCTTTGTGCGGCTCTCGGTGGCGTAGTGGTCAGAGCATTCCTCCTGTAAGGGACAGATCGCGGGTTTGAATCCCGCCCGAGGTCAATTCTCTTTTCTCTTTCTAAATCAAATTAATTTAGTTTGGATGCAGATAACACTTTGTATTATACTCTAAAATATGTATTTCTTTACCTATCGATAAGTTGCCTGTTTATACAATTACGTAATTACAAATAGGGCCCATAGACAGCAAGCCTATGGGTATGTGACAAGTGGCCCATGAAAGAGAGCAGCCAATTGACGAGGGTTGAACAGAACTGCTGACGCTGCAGCGAACAAAGTTATATTAACTTTTAAACTTTCGTGTCACAAGATATACAGTCCCATAACGAGGGCATTAGAGCGACAATATGGCGAATTGGCGACATTCCTGACCATTTCAATTCTAATTATTATATTAAAATTATAAAACTAAAACCATCTACATTTATACTAATATGATAAAGACGAACGAGATTTTTCACTTCCGGCTTAAAGAACCTAGGACTGTAGGAAGTTGTGCGTTCTGTCTGTGTATAAATATAGTTAAAATATTATATTATTAATGATGAAAAATTGAGCTTCACCATAAATATGATACAGTCGGAAGTATACGCGAATATATCATTGTTGTAATAAAACGAATAAAACCACTTGGTATTTATTTACATTTAGCCTAGCTTTCAGCAGCCATGGTCGCGGATTAGAGTCAAATTAATTGCGATAGACTCAGCTAAAAAGTGTTTTTATTTTAATTCACCATAATTATTCAAAAATCTGTAATTAATTATTTTTAACAAAAAAAAAATTAAACCGACTTATACAACAGAAAACATAAAAATGCGCTTGGGACTTTTGGTTGAAGTCAGTGCCAAGCCGTTCTAACATAAAAAAATATAACTTACTCCTTGTTTAGAAGTTAAAAATGGGACATTTACACCATTAAAAACCCCCTAATTTAATAACCGCCATTATTACCCCTTATCTCTTTTAATTTTCTATCAAAATTCATCACTACCATTTATAATGCCGGTATACAAACAGATTAAACACGCATTTTCGAGAAGTACCTGCGCAAACTCTCAGATAATAATACATATTAATCTAAGTAAATGAAGTGCATAAAATCTGTGAGCGTAGTGTCTGTCCGTCCGTCCGTGCGCGAGCCGTGCGACGGTGGCGCCCCCTGGGGACGGTTAAACGCGCAGGTTTATAGTTCTAGTGCCTGGAGGTTCCTTTAATCCTGGATATAGTGGCAATAGTCTAATGTAATTGAGTCCTTGTACTACATACAATAAAAAACGAATAATAGAGTCATTTGACTTTTTTTTTTCAATGCTCAACTGCACACATTTTTAACGGATTTTATCGCACTTATTTGGTATTATTTACATTAAGCCCGACGTTTCATCTATTTTTCAGCAGCCATGCTTATCACAATAATTGTGCTAATTTCATAATTATTCGATATTATTCTTCTTAAATTTCACCAATTCGTCCTGTGCAAGTTACGAATTTATGAGGCAGATTGAAATTCATTGTAAGTAATTTAAATTCGTAATTAAATAATTTTTTAAACGTATTGCAGATTATTGTCAAATAGCTATGGTTTAATTTAGTTCTCGTAAAACTATGGCTATATCACACCCTCAAAGTACTCTGAAAGATATATAATAGATAGATAACAAATCACTAAGAATATGTGAGTCATTTACCATCTCGCGATCGTCAAATTCGCGAGCGCGCGCGAGTTGGCAATTTTTGATTTCGAATTATTTTTTCGTCATCAACTCGCGCGCATGCTAAAGTACAGTCAGATAAAAAAGGATCAAAGAAAACATGAAAAGGAAACTAATGTATACTCGCGTCTTTACCTGCATTGGTTGATGCGCTGCGAATGTTTTTTTTTTCATCTTAGATTTCGATATAGACTTGCGAAGTGAGACTACGCCACTAGGGGGACACGGCCGATATTATGATATCTGTTATGAGTAGCTATGTCATCTTAATATGCGTCGTATGAAATATAACCTAGTTGTAGGGGGTAGGACATGACGGTATATCCGTCCCAACCGAGCAGTCCGACTGGGAAAGTACCTCGCCCTACAGAAGACTGCGGCTTAATAACCTCGTGTTGTGTTTCCAACGGTCAGTAGGGTAGCCAGAGCTCACTGGATAAGTTTTGTGCTGTCAGTGAAAATACCAAAGGCTTTGTCCTACTTATCTTCTGCGCTGACGGCACAGAATCTCTCTGTTCTTACAGGGTCGGCAGCGCGAGTGTGACTCCTCTGGTGTTGCACTCGCCCATAGGCCATGGTAACCTCTTACCATCGTAGTATAAAAAAAAAGAAAACTTGGCCGGAATAATAAGATAGATACATAATGACAACGCGATACAGCCGATATCAAGCGCCTCACCATGAAAATATGCAAATCTTTTTACGAATCTCCCAAAATGGCGCGACCCTCTTCTTGCGGTGATGGGCCATGTTGTAGATGTAACATGTTGCCATCAAAGCCTGAAGGGTATAAACAGAGATCAGTTCTCGATATAAACGTTATGAGGAGATATTCGTATTTAGCGAATTGATTGTGCACTAATTTTTTGCTCGTGAAGTATGCGAGGATAGAAGCAGATTGCGGGATGTTGTCTGCCTACCCCGAAGATAAATAGGCTAGATCTAAATAGATAAATAATCATATGTATGTAAATTTTTTTTAAAGATTTTTTTTAGTAATCTTTTTAATCTCTTCAGTTAAGCTAAATTGCTTGTGTTAGGAATGGTTTTTTTTTTAAATATTGTAGGACAGTCCAAACAACGCTATCTAGACCCAAAGTAAGCATAGTTTGACTAGCTTGTGTTCTGGTTCTAGACCTTATCTAGAGGAAGAAGAAGACATTGGTAGTGTATCATCCAGAATTCGAACATGGGACTTTTCGAAAGGCCAGTTCCTCAACCACTTAACTACCCCTGAGTAGGGATATATCAATACCCACATTTAATCAGTTGTTCGTCAGTTTTACGTCATAGCAAATAATCGCCGTGAACTGGCCACTTTGCCCGACTCTACCTCTCTACGTGGAAGCTCTAATAACATAATGATACAGCCCGGCCTCACTCGCAGTACCCACCGCGGCGGGTACGTCACCGAGGCTTTGAAGTTTTATCATTAACTATTCATGTTTCATTGATTTTATCATTACTGTTCTGAGAATTTTGCTACACTGTGCTATTCGAGTCCTCATTAAGTGTGGGTTGAAACACATGACAATGTAAAGTTCTTAAATGTATAGAGGCTTTCCCAGGGTGGATGTCGTCTGCATAAATCACATGATCCTCTAATGGTTTTAATTTTAAAATCGATTAATTTACAGTCACATTCACAAGGCAATAGCTAAAATGACCAACTGAAGAACTAATTTTCAATGTTAAAGACAAGGGTCATACGTATGATCCTATGGCGTCCAAAAGGAAAAATAATATAAATTGATGCCATTTGAGCCAGAATCTGTAAAAAAATATCTTTTATTCACATGAAGCAAAAAAGTGCCAAGCCAAGTGGCCGGAGCGGTAACTTTATTACTTAATCTGTGGACAAGGGTTTGCGTTCTTTTTAAGTTACAAAATAGTTTTTTGTTTTGACATTTACTAGAACGACAGCTATCTGATTGGAGACCTAGAAAGTCTGACACCGGAATCGATCGATCGAGAGAACGGAACATTGTGATTGGCAGGAGTTACGCACACACATGTTCACAGTAGGCAGGCGGCCAATCACAAAGCTCGGTTCTCTCGATACGTTACTACGAATTAATACGAATGTTTTTCGTACTCAGGTCTGGCTACAGAACTTCGACATTGCAAGTCGCTTCACAGAAAATAACGAAATGCAGCCATTTAGTAGTTAGACTCAAAGCTGACCCGAATGTGAACGAAAGAGGCTCAGAAAAGGAAGGATTCTGTGGAGCGTGCTCACTGTATTATCCGTTAACTCCTGACAATTAATTGCTCCTCAAAATATTAATTGTTACTAAACAAATACCAGATCCGCTCTCATCCCTATATCGACTGTGTCGGTAGTTCGTCGTTGAACCGCGCCACGTGTCGCCGACGGACATAATGCAGCGAGCTGTGACGACACCGGGACACAACAGACTTCCTCGACACACATGATTAGCGCTACTGGACAATTAACGTTAAATAGTATTTATATCACAGCGCAGCGGGCTATGGAGCGAGCTATGCATGGAGTTTCTTCAAAGGATAGGCTCCCTTTTTTTCCGTAGTTCAATGGAACGTTCCATTGATGGAAAAAAAGGGGATAGGATTCGCAACGAGGTCATCCGACTTAGAACCAAAGTTACTGACTAAGCTCGCAGAATAAGCAAGCTGAAGTAGCAGTGGGCTGGCCATATCTGTCGAAGGACTGATGGCCGTTGGAGCAGACGAGTTCTAGAGTGGAGACCGTGAGAAGGAAAACGGAAGGTGGGACAACCCCTAGCCAGATTGACTGACGACCTAAAAAAGGTGTCTGGATGCGGAAGGCAAATCGGAAGAAATGGCGCACACTGGGAAAGGCCTTTGTCCAGCAATGGACTGTAATAGGTTACTTGATTGATTAATTGAATCACATAATATACCCAAACGGGTAAGCAGAACTGTGGTAAACAGTGTGTGTTGACTGAAATGTATAGTGAGTACAAGTTGAGTACAATGGCTGTATAACTTTATGAGCATCTAGAACGTATCTAACGTGGAGGAGTGCTCGTATGTACTAAGGAAACTTATTAATGTGGTCATAAGAAGTTTGAGGAGTATGGCAGCAGTGACGTTCCCGCCCCAGGTGAGTAGCCTAGTAGTTAAAGTTGATTAGCCCTGCTACTCATCAGCCAGGTCTGCAGCTCGTTTTGGGGTATAATAGGAGATATATGTGATAAGATTTCAGATTACCTTGTTTGTTGTACAACTTTTATCATAATATATTTAGAAAGAGTATACTCTTACAAAGTGCTACATTTAAAATGACGTGCACATACCGATTTACAACATCGACAGTTTAGTCAGATAGCTGCCATTTTACGATCTGCGATAAAAGCGAAGCCTTCTATAGATTCACCATTAATGGCACATTCGGCCACTTATTGCTGTTAAACTAAAAGTATTCAGTCATTGCTACTACAGAAAACATGACGTAATGGTGATCACTCTTTTAAGTCCTTAGCAGTCGGATAATAGTACATTATGGTACAAGTGAGCAACGTTGGTGATTACCGCCGAGGCGCCATTGAGACCCGAGCCGCCAGGCGAGGGTCTTAAGACAGCCGAGGACGGTAATCATCATGCTCACACGTGCCATACGACGTTTTACAACACACTTGCGAATAAAATAATACTACAAATACTAAATAAACAATACTACAAATTAATTCGTTTTCCTATGCGCGCGCATTTAACAATGGCGGTCGACCATATTTAAAAAAAAATGAGGTTTGAACTTAACTTTTTTTTACTCTGTTTTTTTTTCTGTACTTAGAGAAAAAAAAAAGTTAAATTTGAGCGAAAATTTTGTTTATTACACAAGTATTACAAGTTGAAATTATTTATTTAAATACGAAAATGCATCAAATGACCATACAATAGGCGTATTAATTTATTCGTACTATTAAACACGTTATTTTTTGTATCAAAACTTTTTTAAGAACATAGACAATTATAGACACTTCCTATAAAATTTAAAAAAGAATCTATAACTCACTTTTGTGAATAATAGCAATGAAAAAGTCACAGTTTTATAATAGGTGTCATTCCGTGCTTAATTGCGGTAAAATAATATCACTGTTATGAGCAGGTGTGTTGTAAAATACATTTTAGTAGTGTTTGTAGTTTCCCCTGTTAGCCATTTCCCCTGGCACTATTTCTTTTAATTTCTGCTTTATTATATCTGAATGTGCTTCAAGATAAACACATTCGTTTTAAGACTATAATTGAAATATTTATTTGACTGCCTCTGTGGCGTAGCGGTAGTGAACGCGGCCGCTACGCAGGAGGCTCGGGTTCGATCCCAGCTCTGTGCAAATATTTGTGTGCGTGAACATGAATATTTGCATTGGTCTGGGTGTTTCTATGTATAATATGTATGTATTTACAAAAAAAAATGTATCTAAGTATGTTTATCCGCATTCTAGAACCCATAACACAAGCTAGTTAAGCTATGCTTACTTTGGGTCTAGATAGCGTTGTGTAGAATGAGCTACTATATTTAGTTTATATTTATTTAAAAATATAATTTCAACCGGTAAGCATATACCTATATGAAAACAAATAGAAAGTAGACGTTGGTATACCAAAATCGTAGCTAGTGGAAAGATTCTCCATTAGGGTAGGCAGAGACTGAATACACGTCTTTTGCTAAATAGAAGTATATCCGGACTGTTTTTATATAGTGCAATTACATCAAAGGAATTGTTATGTTTCATGTCCAGTAATTCGGGATATACGTCTTACCCGGGGGCGAGTTGGGGACTCCGTGGTCCCCACACCGGAAGAGGGCCAGATCGAGAGATATGGCCCTGGGTCGGTCGGGGTGCGAGGGATATGGCTATGACAATCTCACCTCCGGCAACTGACGGCCCACAGACGGCGTGCGTTTTAGTCGGTTCGAGTCCGACATAACCTCCTCCTCCGGCTCCGGCGGGGGAGGTATCCGTGGGGATTTTTCGCACGATAAAAAAAAAAAAAAAAGGGATATACGTCTCGCTTTTTAGTGTAGGGACAACGATATACGATGCGTCAGACACATATTTAAATAATTTTCGGAATTCTATAATCATTAATGTGAAATGTGGGTGTTAGCACCTCTGCCTACCCCTTCGGGAATATAGGCGAGAGTTTATGTTATGTTCATAAAGGAGTTTATTATACAAGTATTACAAGTTGAAATATATCTTATAATGAATCTGAATCATTAAGAAAACTAAACTAATATATTTAAAAAAAGTTATGTTATGTTATAATCATTAAACTAGTGAAAATTTAAAGCTACTTATGCGCATATTCCATTGAGCTATTTTCTAACGAAGCGTCTCTCTACGCATATATTTGTACACCGCTATATGAGACGAAACATGACTAGACTATAATTATGTACTTACTTATTGTACACATGTTTTGAACAAATAAAAAGATTTTATTCTTTTCTAATGCTTCTTTTTACTGTTATGTTTCTTCAGTTGATATAAGCTGACACAATCGACACGCTGGGCCTGACTAGAATATGTAAAAGAGTGTAGCATTGAATAAAATCATCTAGTTCGAAATTTAGGTACAGCCTTCTTTAGTGCGGTATAGTTCACGCTTAAGTGTAGGTGGAAAGGCGTACAAATGGAAAGAATCTAAATCAAATATCTTTATCATCAGTCAGTTACACAGCCAAATCCGCAGTTAGACTGGTAAAGCGGACCCCAGACTCCGAGGTATTTCTTACTTCATTGCAGTAATTTGAAGTGACTCTTGCCTGCGCTTAGACATGTAATAATTATTCAAATTGACATTGTGTATGACTACTTAATTGCTATGTTTGACTCAATTTTATTTATTTGATATGTCTATCTGAATTGTGTTCTTAATTTTATTTGACAAGTCGATATTGATTGCCTTGATTTGATTTTATTTGACATGCTTAATTTTATTTATTTATATTTTTTTTACAAGGTTAGATAGAGTGCTCTCATTTGCCGAAAATGTATTTAAAGTAGGATAAGATAAAGACGTTGGTAGTATTAATAACCGGGGTTCAAACTAGCGACCTCATAATCGCAAGTCCAACTAGTCAGTTGAACTAATGACTTAAATAATAAAGGCTTAGTTTTAAATTTATTTTAAAACAATTGTAGGTGACGTGGTCGTAATTAAACATTATAAATGGCACTTTATTAATTCGATTAATTCCAACTTAGCGTCGTCAACAGCAGACCCTTTCGACGGCAATTAGGACGTGCACAGAATGGCTGAGAACAAGCTGTTTTTTATTTTTTCACTCGCGGGTGAATATTTCCTAAAGATTATATTACAGTATACGTATATTTGCGAACCTGGTGCTGTTGCTGAAATAGTTGTGATAAAAATACTTGATAAGCTTTCGTCTAACTTGAGAATTGAATACGAGTAGTTAAGATGAAAATAAAGATTTTGTTTAGCCTTTTTTGTTTAATAACTACAGTCAGAGATAAAAGTATCAGAATTACGAAGATAAAAAAGAAAGATTTTGTTGGTTAAAATATCCTTGTGAGACAGTTAGGTACATTGTATTGATCACTTGTTCTGAGTGGACTATTTTTAATTCTTTATTGCACACATACAGGACAGAGATCATACACAAAGAGAAGTACAAGAAATATGTACAAAGGCGAGCTTAACTCAATATGAGTACTCTGCCAGCAAACCTTTGAGTAGCAGACAAGTAGTTATGGTTATGAATAATGGACTATTACGAGAAACAGTTTTTTTTCAAAGTTCAATTTCGTTTATTCAGTTTAGGCACATAAAGAGTACATATTCATGACAAAATTTTACAATTCTGTATGTTAAGAAATTAAAAATATTAAATAAAGTAAATAAACCATTTGAAAATGATTCTTTCGCTGGTTCGGTAGGTTAGTTCTACTGAGAAGATGCCAGCAACAAAACTAAGGCAAAATATTCTTTTTTTGTATAGTTTTTTTATACAATTTATATTGTGCAAGTAAGCAAGAGATAAGGATGACCATGCATTTTTATTATTAAGATATTCGTCTATTTTATGAAAACCGTTCTTCACAAAACATTTTTTCACTTCTATAATAAACTTAATAAGTGGCATGTCAACCAATTTTATTAAATATTTTATACAGTTGCCTACAAACGAATTACCAACCTTATGAAGCCTAAGTGGCACTGCAAGTTTATTTTTATGCCTCGTATAAAAAATATGTTCATTAGATTTTTTTTAGACATAATATGAGTTCTTTCGTACATGATATATAAGATATTGTCGTAAATATATTGAGAACCGTTGAAATAATAATTTCTTTAAATAGTCACGAAGTCTGGGCAGTTAACAAAGTATATTCGGTTAAGATTGAACTCATGTACTCAAAGTAAGGCTACTCAGACAAAAAAACCCGCCGTCGCGATTATATCTCAATTAGAACTTCAAAATGGTAGAATATTTCAAACATATTTCCTTCATCATGATCATGAATAATCATCATCGTCATAACGTTGTCCCCGGTTGTATCCGATATTTTCGGCTTAGAGCCCGGGGCCCGTCTACATACTTTCTTTCGATTTGGCTTGGTTTGGCTTTTATGGGAGTGACTGCTATCTGACCTCCCAACCTTGAGAGGAAAGCCTGCACTGTAGCTTTAACCATCTGTAAATACTAGTAGGCAAGATTGTGCCTCTTAGATTAGCCTCTTAGATTTTCGCGAACACGAAAAGCCATTAAATAATTTATAGTACAAGTTCTTTCACCAACTTTCCCTTAATTTATTCTAGAAATATATTTTCGTTGAACAGAAATACAGTCAAATTTATTCAGCTATAAATAAAAACGCGAGAGATATTTAGTAAAATTAAGCGCCGCTCGAGTGACTCGGAAAGAGTACGTTGTGCTACGAATCCGTAGCGGCTGCTACGTGCCGTAGAGCATCCGTAGAGACGGCGTAGCCGAATTTAAATTAAATTGAAAGCTACGAAATATATAACATTGAGTATATGAATATAATTATACAGCATGTTCGGAATATAATTATAATATTTTTCATCGTCAAGTACTTATTTTAAATATAATAACGTGATTATGTTGTATAATTTTTATAGACTATTTAGTCACTGCACTACTTTAAATATAAATTCTGTAGCATAAAGGCTACATAAATTAAAAGTCCAGCTATATTTATAGCTATAGCCTATTCTATACTCTAGACCAATATACCTGTCATCTATGATATATCGTACGAGATTGAAATAAATATAAGTTACTGTTATGTCAATAAAAATCTCATTTATGTATAAATTCTACTAATTTTGTCCGTGTATTTTCTAGGCAAATTATTTTTTTAAGAAATTACTTTTTCCTTAACATTTCATTTCCTATTATACAATAAAATTAATAATACATAATAATGTATAAACATTAATTTTATACACGTATCTTCTAACCTCAATTTTTTTTTTAAATATCTTCCCCTCATAATTTCTCCCAAAATAACTCCAATCCTATTCCCCACCATACTGGGGACCCACAACAGCCTCTAAAACATCTCATCTAATATTAAACTTACCGTAACAACTCGACGTAAAGTTTCTCGATCACGGCGACGAAGGCTCCGGCGCGAGGAACGGTGGTCACTGGCGCCCCGACTCCCGGCGAAGCCTTATATACGCGGCCGGGGCGCGGGGGCGAGGGGCGGGGCCACGCAGACTCCGCCCCATTTTGACAGCAGACGCGATGACGTGCGGTGACGTCACGCATCATTCGATACTTACGGTCTAAGATTGTTTTTTGAAGAAAGATTTTAATTAAGGAAGGGGTTTTTCGTCATCCATATTTTGGGTTATTTTTTAATGACTCTGTTGGAATTTTACGCAAATATTGTTTATTGACAGCCTCCGTGGCGTAGCGGTAGTGAACGCGGCCGCTACGCAGGAGGCGCGGGTTCGATCCCCGCTCAGTGCAAATATTTGTGTTCATGAAATATGGGTATTTGCATTGGTCTGGTTGTGCCTCGGAGAGCACGTTAAACCGTCGGTCCCGGTTGCCATAATAACTATGGCAGTCGTTATGGGTAGTTGGAGCCCTAAAAAATCCAAAAAAAAAAAACAACGGTCTAGCTGCAAAGCTTTGATATCGCCCATTGGGCTGTGGAGGTCAGATGGCAATCGCTTCACGAAAAAATATCGAGGTCTAGCCAAATCCGTGGTTAAGACTGGTAAAAGCGGACCCCAGACTCCGAACTGAAAGCTTCGGATGCGACTGGGAATTAACGCTAGGATGAAGATAATGAACTCTATCTCTCTCTAACTCTGTTTATAAATACATGTGTTTGCATGCCAACATTATGGCGAAATGTGCTCGGACTGGATATAGTTATTATATTTCATATTACCATCTCTTATTGTGCCACGTTACACGCAATTTAATAAATTAATTAGAATTAGATTTTTTTTGGAATTATTTTATTAATTACACTGAGCCCCAGGTTTCGGCTGTTCTTCATCAGCTGTAGCTGGTTATGCAAGCAACGGAAATGCCCGGCTTTTCCGTAAAAAATAGTTTTATTTCAGTTGTTTTTCGATTTCACGTACCTACCTACGGTAACTTTTTCATGGGCTGTATGTTTATCGTCCGATAGATAACAACCTTAGTCCTCGTGTGATAATCACGGGTAGACATGGTTTAGTCCTTGTATTTATCTTCACAGGGAATCTTTGAATGTATTTATTATACACTTTATTGTAAGCCAAGTAAAAATATAATTGTAATATTTTGACGTTAATATGTGCTCTTTATGTACCTAAACTATATTATGAATATAAAAAAGGATTTTTTTTTTCAAAATACAGCTGTAGATTATGAAAAAATAAATAAAAAATAATTTTAATTGAGAAAAGCGTACTCGGAATCGACTGGCTAGGGATTGAATTTGAACTGAAGAATAACCTATAACTACTAAAATGTATTTATTGCTCCTATAATGGATGAATGGCTCTACTGAACTCAGCCAGCATAGGCTTTGGGAGGTTAGATGGCAGCTGCCCCATAAAAGTCAAAATAAATCATTTTTTAAGAAACATTATGAAAGGACACTCCTCCTTTCATAATGTTTCTTAAAAAATGATTTCTTCTTCTGCAGATCCTTTGTTCCGAAGTGCAAAGCGCAGCCCATGAAAGTGTGGAAAGTAAGAAAGTGCACACCGACGGCGTCACACTCGTGCTGCCGACTTTGTAAGAACCTTCTAGCGCCTTTCTTAAAAAACCCAATATTTTAGTGACTTGGAAAATCCACAGCAGCGTTGTGTCATTGTAATAAAAATTATTAACAAAGAGTGGCGATAAGTGCGACGGTTGTACCTTTCTTACTCCCTTTTTTCTCTTTCTATTTATAACATTTAATTGCACGCAGGCTCCAGTAGTTTAAGCGTTACATTAAGTTAACTTTGTACCTATGTATCCTTATAATTACATTATAAAAAATCATAGGCTACATAAATTAAAAGTAAATAGCCTATTCTATACTCTAGAGTCCAATATACTCGTCGCCTATGATCTATCGTACGAGATTGAAATAAATATACTGAATATAATAAATATAATAAAATTAAAAAATAATTTCCAGATTATTGCCCACAAGGCTTATAAATCTGGCTGTAAATATATAGCTACACCCACAATGAAGGGGTATCTACAGATACTTTCGCGTCTTCAACCCTATAACCTAATTTCTAATTCCGTCGCGAACAGACAGTCAATTGATTAGCCCCAAGTTTAAATGACCCTCAACCGGAGCCTCGTGACTCTTGACGCGTCGCGCCAAACTTGAGGAATTCCAATCAAAATGCCGGCGAGTTTGCTGCGAGGGAACACCTACTACTTCCGCGGTGTACCTTGGATAAGCGAGACCACTTACAAAAGTTGAAGATTGGGAGACTTAGTTGTAAAACAACGTCAGGACAGAAGTTCCATTCGGTACACCAAGTTTCCAAAACGCGTGATTTTAATTCGATTAGTAAATAACGAGAAACTTAGGTATTCAGTGTACATTTTTGTGAGGTTTAGATTTGATAACTCCTACAAAACCACTGGCTAACACTGGCTAGATCACTAGCCGTGTATTTTGAAAGTTGCGGATAGCAAATTACTCGCCTAGTTGACCGTGTTTTCAATAATGAAGTCTGTTGCGCCGTTTCTTCTCCACTAGCGCCTATCAAGCGCCTATCAAGCGGTGGTAAACTTAGTTTTAAGCACAATTTGACGTCAAGAAGATGTAATTACGTTACACAATTTTGAGAACTAAAGAATTTGAATTAGATTTTGAAGTTTCTATTTAACTTTCTTAAGTTTTGAAATCACATGATTTAATAACGTAATTATATTTTATTTGATCGGTCTCCTGATGTGGCGGCTGAGTGTTCAAGTGCTACGTTTGAGACCCATACCCGGGGGCGAGTTGGGGACTCTGTGGTCCCCACACCGGTAGAGGGCCAAATCAAGAGATATGGCCCTGGGTCGGCCGGGGTGCGAGGGATATGTCTACGACTACCTCACCTCCGGCAACCGGCGGCCCACAGACGGCGTGCGTTTAAGTCGGTTCAAGTCCGACATAAACTCCTCCACCGGCTCCAGCGGAGGGTTATATGAGAGGATTTCTCGCACGATAAAAAAAATGTGCTACGTTAGGCAGTTGTCTCACTGGGAACGATGAACGAGTAACGAGTAAAGCTAGAGCTACAAACGAGTTGGCGAGCAGCGAGGAGCGAGTGCGTATTTCCGATAGTTCTGTAGCTCGGCTATAAGCGAGTGTGCGAGTGAGGTGAGCGATTACTCGCAACACTTCGAGCAGCTAAGCGTACAGTCCTAGCTTTACCATGAGTTGACACCGAAATTAGTAATATTCGCTTATCGCTTAGCGAGTATCGCTGAGCGAGTGTTATTTTTCATAGCTCTTGTCGCTCAGCGACAAACTAGTAAAGCGAGTACTCGCCGGCAGTGTGAACAGTCAGCGATCAACTATTTGTATATGCATCTCTTTTGTTTACACGGAATGTATATCTATTGTACGTTTCTAGAGCGAGAAAATAGTCGATAGTTACTCGTTTTCTCGCCGGCGGTGGGACAAGTGCCTTAGAGATAGTAAGTTCTGTAATGTTGATTCAAAAAAATGTATGTTTACAAGTATGTATATCCGTGTTCTAGAAATGAGAATAGAAATTAATTTGGGTCTAAATGACGCTGTATAACATGCCTTAGAATATTTTTGAACTAGTTTTTGAGCTAGTTTAGTGTAAAATGACTCTAATCCATGCCGAAAGGTGTACAATCCCCCTAACATTTGTCGAACCATAAAGAACAATGAGTGATGTAAACACAAATGACTGCTCAAGTCCCGGTTGACGCCAACGGGCGCGGGCGGCGCCTCGTAAACCTCTCGTAAAGCTAACAAGATGTTAATAGCCCGGTTATGGTCGTTAGCACTAACCGCACTTATGCGAGGTTACACATGCTTTATGGGAACTTTTAAATTGATAGCTTAGATGGTACAGTGATGATGTTATATCGTAGAAACAACTGTTTTACGTATTAGCTGTTGCCTGCGGTACCGCCCGCGTGCAGGTCGGTTATCCTTACCACCAGGCGAAGTCAAATTGACGTGTACTGTATAAAAAGAAACCGAAATTTAGAACCAGCTATAATTGCTTTGCATCTAGGTGACCCTGTGTAGAATATTGATTATTTAATTATCATACTAATACAGAAGTACATTATATTTGTTACTAGCTGACCCGGCGAACTTGATACCGCCATATTTTCCGTCCGCGTGGTATTCTGATCCCAATTTATCAGTGTTTCTCTACAATATTATACATATAAACCTTCCTCTTGAATCACTCTATCTAAAAAAAAACCCGTTTCAAAATCCGTTGCGTAGTTTTGAAGATACAGCAGATACAGCGCACCCATTACTTGTTAAACTCCGATACGGATAAAGAGGACCATTGAGAAGCCGCAATGAATTACGCGTATCTGCTGCGTGCGTCTGCAGTTATCGTATGCGGTCACCTAAAGAATCATATCTTAACGTCACTTATGGTGAACAGTAACACCAATTTATTTGCATGGAATGTAGGTATTACATGAGGTGTTACATTTTAACAATAAGGTTCCTGACATTACATACATTCTACCATTTAGGCATACAAATATTAAAAACATGTTAATCATGCACTTAAACAAAGAATTTAGTCAATACATAGTCAAATAAAGTCCGATAAGTTCAAAGTACAGTCAAAATATAATTAAATGTCAGTTCAGAATTACAGATAAATTATTTGGTTATTTGCATTTAAGTTTGTGTCACAAAATAAGGTATTCTAGGTTGGTATCAGCTTGTCATCCAGAAAGTCCGATACCGAGTAATAACATTTGTTTAGTAACATAGCGGTTAAATTCTTTTTGAATATTTTTAACGGATGTTCTCTCATACTGCTTGGTAACTTGTTGTAAATCACAGGAGCCATGCCAATAACACCTTTTTGTAATTTTCACTATCCATTTGCATATAAAAAAAATAACCATAACCTATTTTGGCATATGGTAATTTAGACTAATGATCTTTTGGCATAATTACATAGTAAAATTATGCCACAAAAAAATATGCCAAATTAATTATGCCAAAACATTTTAGGATTTTAGGGGAGGTCTATGTCCAGCAGTGGACTTCCTATGGCTGAAATGATGATGATGATGATTTTAGGATAAAACATATTTTTATGTTAACGAAAGGGACCCCCTTTCCTGCCTGACTGTACCTACTCAGGGTTGCCACTCTTGAGAGCTCTTGTGATCATAATTATGTCAATACTGGTTATCAGTTAGTATGCTAACTTTTCAATAAAGAATCGAAAATAATCAATATTTAGAATATTATGTAGACAAATGTAGACGAGAATTCTGGCTATCCAGGACATGTCTGAATGACTCAGTTGGTTAAAGTCCTGTCCTTGTCGTTAACCTTTGTATGGTTAGTTTACTCAATTACTGTTTTTAAATTCTCCCACATATTTATTCCGGACACAAATGCAATATATTATACACTGACCTTCCATTAAATACATTTTATGGTACCTACCACGCACTTTGCCGCCAACCGGCTACATTTTCTGGACTCTGTACTTTTTTTTTTTTTTTTTTATATAGGACACGTCAATTTGACTTTGCCTCGCCTGATGGTAAGCTGAAGGCAAAGTCTCTGAAAAGAGGGTCACCATTACAGACATGTACCATGTTACAATGGTGGCTCTCAGCTTGACGGCTTCATCAGATGCTTTTTCACGCCCCGCTTAAAGGACCCGGGACTATAGGAGGAGGGAAACACGTGAGCTGGTAAGTACTAATTCAACAGCAACAAAACTGGGCACAATGTCACCCAACAAAAATGCACAATACATGGAATGTTGTCGGTCCATTCATCGGTGAGTAACAAGTCACGCAACATGTTGCGTGTTGGTTGACCATACAGCGTGTGTTGCACAACGTTGCCAAATTTGTTGAGAAACACGTGTTGGGCGACAAATTTTGCCCAGTGGATGTGGGTTTTTGTATTTTGTTCAAACCAACAAACAAAAGCCTCATTTATGCAACATACACACACACGCATGTAAATTTACAGGATAATTTTATTTTTATTTTTCTTTATTTGGGAAAACAAACAGTTACATAATAAACAGTTACGTAATATATAATATTAAGAGTAATAATGTCGACCAAGCAAAATTAAATGTAACTTGTGTAATCGTAAGAGGTACCACAGGACAGGCTTGCCTAGTGTGGGGCCAACGGACACTTTGTTAAAAAACTGTACTCTTATTGGTAATAAATATTTTTTCATTTTTTTCATTTTCATAGATCATAACAGCTGTCAGCAGCGCGAGTGTGACTCCCTTGGTGTAGCGACCATCCTTAGGCCAAGGTAACCAAGTCCAATCAGGTGGGCTATGTACTTGTCTGCTGCCTAAATGGTATAAAAAAGACAATTCGAATTCTGCCATTAAAATTCTGCATATTAGGCATTCAATTACAATTCCGTGGCAGCCCTGTCACCTGCGAGCGGGAGCCGGCACTTAAACCCAATTGAATCAGTTATAGCTTACAATTAAACATTTTATCCTTCCATTGCTGCGGTCGGCTGGACCCATAAATACCAACCACAGGGATGTTACTACTACCCCTAATGGAAATTAGAACTTTTTATTGGTCACCTCAATATGACTCCACCTCGCCTGATGGTAAGCTGAAGGCAAAGTCTTGGAAAGGAGAGTCACCATCATAAATACCAGCAAGTATTTACGTGTGGCAGACATTTTTATAACGGCTTAGCTCTTTTTGTTTCTAAAAACCATTTTTTGCCGACGAAAAACCCTGTAAACGTTTGACGTGTCACACAATACAATTTCTACACGAAAAAATAAGGTTCTACGGGGTGCCAAGATCTTCAGGCCCAAGCCAACCTCGCATTCAAAGTTTTGCCCGGGATCCCGGTTCTCGTACTCCTAATCTTGGTTTTTACGTGAGCACCTTCCGCCTAATCCCTACAACTCGGGCTTGCAGGTGAGGTTAACTTGGATCCTTCATGACCAAGAACGAAATATATTCCACGAAAAGTACGTAATTATAAAAAATCTCTCCATTTATATTTGAATTGATTACAACCACTCAATACAACTGTTAAATTACAATTAATACACGAGTGTACTCAACAAAAAAGCATTACATTACATTACAATCTAATTATCGCACACGTCTCGTGTCAACACACTCGCGCGTAATCGTGCGATGTTCGCGAACATAAACAAACAAACGTGTTGACACTGCTGATTACGGCTATCACCCGCTCTGCTTACACTCGTTACAATAACGATTGTACTACATCACAAGAGATAATGTTTTCTATTATTATAATAATAATATTCTTCTAGAAATAAATTAAGCGTAGAGTTTGTAATACGAGATCTAGAATCGCGAATAAATAGATACACTTATATTTTTTGTTCTAGCTAATAATTACCTTTTTTGTATCGACAGATTCAACCCATAACATTGACCGAAACTTTTCCAGTAAAAGAAATCAAATCAACAATATATTTTTTAGAGATTTCTAATGTACAGACACAATTTTATATTTATCTAGATTCTAGAGCAGCGCAAATAAAGATGCCTATCTATGTTTTTTGCACTTAGCGACAAGGACATCTAAAAGCTTCTGTAGGTTCGGAGCAAGAGTCGGCACGAGTGGTGTTGCACTTCCCATCAGCTGGCCTGTGTGCTTGTCTGCCATCTCAGCGGTACAAATACTTGTTAAGAGTATTTATGTATTACATTCAGATTAAGTATTTATTAAATTTCAGTGGCACCCCAGTGTTCTGGGCAGTTCGGACAGTGGTTCGGCCAGCTGGAGCAGTCTGCTGTGCAGTCCGCTGGCCAGGCTGCCAACCGGTTTGCCAAAGCCGCTTCGGACTTCGCCAGATTCGGTGACAAATCTAAAGAGGTAAGTTACTGTGGAAATCGGTATATGAGGAAGAGATTATGTCGGACTCGAACCGACTAAAACGCACGCCGACTGTGGGCCGTCGGTTGCCGGAGGTGACATTGTCATAGCCATATCCTTCGCACCCCGGCCGACCCAGGGCCATATCTCTCGATCTGGCCCTCTTCCGGTGTGGGGACTACGGAGTCCTCATCTCGCCTCCGGGTATGGGGAGGCACGCAATGCGCACCGCCGCCTCTGCCTGCTTCTTCTAGGGTGACAGGCGGCTCCATCCGTCACTCCCAGGCCCGCCCAAACTTTCACCTTGGAGTCTGGAGTTCGCTTTACCAGTCTAAATGCGGATTTAGCTGGACCTAGATATTTTCCATGAAGCGATTGCCATCTGCCCTGTACAACCTATTGGCGATATCATGCATACAGATATTTGCACTGAGAGGGAATCGAACCCGCACTCCCTGTGTAGCAGTCACGTTCATTGCCGCCACTGCACAGAGACTGCTTAAGTAATTAAGACATCGGCATTCAACTACACTGATTTTTAGTATCCATCGTGGAGAACGGAAAATATCGAAGATCATCTGCAGTTAAACTGGAAAAAATGGACCCCAGACTCAGAGGTGATAGCTTCGGAAGCGGATTACGCTAGGATGAAGTTACTTAAATATAATTTCCTCATGCTGTACTGAGGCTGGCCTCTGTTTTGCCCAAAGGATTGGCATTGCCATCCAACGGGGTAATGCCGCCAACCTTTTGGGTACGTTATCAGTCGACATCGATGGGGAGGAATTTTTCTACACCTGACCCCTGGCCTGAAGTTTTGTTTATCTGTAATTATCTAGAATATTATTAAATTGTAATTAGATAGAATAATAATTTCCTCATTAGTTCCAGAGGAACTTCACGGCGGCGGAGGTGGCGCAGTGCACGGGACACCATGGCGGCTGCCTGTACATCATCTTCGACGGGAAGGTGCTCGACCTCACCGACTTCGTGTCTTACGTGAGTTGGGTCTAATACTTAACTAGTATACGTATGATAATTTTATTTTATTTTATTTTATTTAATAATAATAGGCTAGTTTCCTCTCTTGTGTCTTCGGTGATCACTTGCCACCAAAGTAACACTAATCCGAGGATCATATGTACTCACCAGTGGCGAAGGGTTAAAATGTTCAAAAGGGAAGTCAGTGGGAAAAGGAATTAGGTACTTATCTCGATCTAGTTTATGGCGCACCATGTGAGCCACTGGTTTTTACCTAGTACCTACCTACCGATGTTTCTGCTTATATCGCCTTCACTATAGGTACACATAATACTTATAAGCATTGATGTAGTATAGCTAAATGTCTTACATGTAGGAAAACGGCGAGACAAAGACAAGCCGGCGGGAATCGGGTTAAAGGGGGGGTTACCTCTGGTACTTACCTACTATAGTGTATTTTAGCTGCCTTTATAGTTACTATGATAATATATAATTGGATGTATAGGGTACAGTGGTATACAGTCCCGGGTTTTTTAAGCGTAGCGTAACAAAGCAACTGATGAGGCCGTCAAGCTGAGGACCACCATTGTAACAGCTTACCACCAAGCTGTGTAAAGTCATAAATTGACATGTCCTATAAAAAAACTTTTGTAACCTTTATACACCTGAGTGTACATATAAAGAACTGCTATAATAAAAACAGCATTGAAATAAAATAGGATCAATTGTTTTAAATGTATGTGTGCATCGGCGCAGTGTTCACGGGTCACAGGTTCGGGCGCCGGGTCGGGTCGGCCGTGGGCGACGGCGCGCGCTGGACGCTGATGTATGCCCCATGAACAGTTCTATATTATTGTTGCTCCAATATTTGAAATTGAGTTTTAAATATAGACTCTATTGACATTTACAGTATAATCGAAATGGATTTTCTAGAAAATGCAAAAATATACTGATATAAATGATTGTAAATTACAGAGTTGCATGTAAGCTTGTAAATTATATGAAAACAAAAAAAAAATTATATATAGTCCGTCAATTGACTGATGGATGGTAAAAAGCTGAGATACAGTCTAGAAGATACGAACCAAAATTTCTGATGCTTTTGGCCTTAAAGTGGTGGTCCCTAACTTGACGGTCTTGATAGATGCTTAGATAGATGTGAACCATATCCTGACCCATATCCTGCTATGTATGATTACAGTAATTATTTATTTATTTGAATATAAACATAATTTGAAGATTTTTGATCACCAGCTTTAGCCGCAGACTGTACATAATACACAAAATATTTGTAGGTACTCACTATCGCATTAGCGCATTATCGCGATGTCGACGACTTACGATTAGAAAACGATACGTTATCGTGCGCACGCGCCGCTCTCATGCACCGTGAATCATTAGTAGCTATTATGTTATATTTTGACAGTGGACTTGCTTTAATAATATGTGTATGTGACTGAATCCATATGTGACTGAAACATCATCCGTAATTGACTGAAAAAATAAGTTTAAAACTTCTCTCAAATATCTGGCGTTATCATCATCAGAGCGACAATAAAGTCTGACATCCACCTTCTCCTTAATCGTTCTGCGCCAAGGATATTAATACGACTTCACCTTACCTTATGGTAAGCTGAAGACAAAGACTTAGGAATTAGGGTCACCATTGCAAACATTGACAATATTAAGATGGTGGCACTCAGCTTGACGGCCTCATCAGAAGCTTTTTCACGCCCCGCTTAAAGGATTCGGGACTGTAGGAAGAGGGTAATAGATGCGTTAGTAAAGAATTCAAAGTCGTGCTGCAAAGAAAAAGGCAATGAACTACTTAGTTTTTGTTTTTTTTTATATATAGGACACGTCAATTTACCTTCGACTCGGTACAAAGACGGGCGTTGAGGCTCGTCGGCAATCCCATACTCGCAGGCGATGTGGAACCTCTCAGTCTCAGGAGAGACTTTGCCTCACTGTGTGTGTTTTACCGTCTATACAATGGTTTGTGCTCAGAACAACTATTTGACACGATGCCAACAGCTACATTCTATCATCGCACCTCTCGCCACAGGCAGGGAATTCATCCTCACATCACACATTGCGTCCGGAAATGTTGCGCACTGTGCGGTTTGAAAGGCACTTCATCCCACGCACACTCAAGCTGTGGAATGAACTCCCTGCGGTGGTTTTCCCAAACGACTACAATATGGGGTTCTTCAAGAAGGGCATTAGAAGGTTTCTTCAGGGTCGACAGCACGAGTGTGACGCCCCTGGTGTTGCACACGTCCATAGGCCACGGTGACCGCTTCCCATCAGGTGGGCCGTGTGCTTGTCTGCCAACTAAGTGGTATAAAAAAAAACCTTTCTCTTGTATGATGGTAAGCTGAAGGTAAAGTCTCAGAAATAAGGTGGCACTCAGTTTGACGGCCTCATCAGATGCTTTTTCACGCCCCGCTTAAAGGACGCGAGACTGTAGGAAGACAGAAACACGTATCTTGGTAAGGAATTCCAGGTCTTAATGGTGCGGCAGAAGAAGGAGTCACTGAACCGCTTGGTTCTTGATGGAATAATCTGCAGCTTATGCCGGTGACATCTAAGTCCTGCGTTGTCCTATATGGGTGAATTTCAACAGGTCCATTAAAATCTTCATTCCGTGGATTCTTTTTACCTTAAGTTTTGTAGTTAAAACAAATCGCGTTTATTATAGGTTTTGATACTATATGTATTCTTGCTTAATATCTAGCAGATAAATAAAAAAGCTAACGAGATATACAAGATCAAAAATTACGCGCCACGGCGATGACACATGCGTGCGCGGCAATGAAACAAGCATCCATGGGCATGAAATAAATATACCAAGGGAATGAAAAAATCAACCATGGAAATGAAAATACATAATATAAAACATAATATTTTATGTACCTACTTACATGAGAAATTATACTTACATACAATAAAAATACAAAGGGGATTAGGCAATTGTGTATGGACATTGGCGTCATTTATTTTTTCAGTGGCACTGTGTTAAACACGCGTATGAGTGTCGTTATTTTTATTGTAAGTAATATCGGAGCTGCGATATACAGGGTGGAACATTTCGACTTTACCTGGAGGGAAAGTACCCTCATACTAGAGATAGCGAATTTTACTTAAATTAAACATAACCTTATTTTTAAAGGGAAACAAACCTGCATTCAAAGATTTCTAAAAATAACACACCTGATGATCAAAGCGCCTAAAATCTTCCTATACCTTCTCTTTTATGGGTTTCCTTTTACTTATTTTACCAAGTTTGTTAGAGATATTTGATCCCTAAGATTGACCCTATCGATTGATGCAATTAAAATATAGCTTCATCCGGATTTTATTCGGTTCGATTACCGGGTGTGGCAAGCGATTTTTTTGGAAATCCTTAAACGCAGTGTATTTTTTAAGATTAAGAGAGTGTTTCCTTTGCTGCTGCCCAACCTAGGTGGATCCTGGCTAGTTTTTTCTAGGAGTTGTTTTTACCAAGCTGGATAACTTATCCCAGGCAGATTTTTTCTTGAACTACTTCGAGTGTAACCCCATCGATGGCTGTCTGTCTGTCCCTGTGTATGCTTAAATCTTCAAAATTACGCAACGGATTTAGAATCGGTTTTTTTAATAGATAGAATAATTCAAGAGGAAGATTTATATGATGATCCGATTCTCAGCACTCCATGGATTCACCGTGCGGTCGCCGGATCCATAGCGTGATACAGAGAGGAACACCGTGACGGCAACTGGGACTTGCGACCCAGATGTAGGTTTAGGGTGGCCACCTTGTGATGCATCAGCGCTCACCTCCACCGTCAGTAGTGTTCCCCCCCCCCCTACCTATCCAAATTTGGTAAGATCCTATCAATGCCGCTTTTGATATTCGATTTAGTAAAGAGCTTACTGAAGCTCTTGGCAATCCGAGGTCTTTAAGTAAGTTGTACAGGGATTTAGCTGGAATTCCCCTTACTCCTACTTCTACGGCGTAGAGTTTAACCACGTAGCCGTTTTTGGTTAACTCGTTAGTCAAGTCAAAGTATTTGTTTGTCTTTATAGCGTGGTCTTTAGGTATATTAGTTTCCCACGGTACTGTGAGTTCTACAAGCACTGCACGCCTATGCGATCGTGAAAAAAGGAATATATCGGGTCTGGATGATGAGGCACAGATATCCTCCGGTATTTTATAATGCTTCTCATACGTGTCTACGAGCATTGTCCAGTCAACGGCAGTTATTAAAATTGAATATGGCTTTTGAGATGATTTCTTTGAGCAGCCTTCCTTTACAAACATAATGTAATTTCTTTGGTTTGTAGTTAGTCCTTTTTTCGCTCTAGCTACCGCCAAACTTACAGCCTCACGTATGATTTCTAATACCTTATCATGTCGGCGCGAGTAATGACCCCGGTCTAATAACGTCCTACAACCCACTAGCAGGTGCCTAGCCGTACCAGTTGCTTCACCACATGAGTTACATGTTTTATCTGTGGCTTTTCCTCACCTGACTAGATTGCTTTGGTCGGGGAGGGTCAACTGGAATGCATTTAGGTAAAATTTAAGTAAGGCCGGTGACCAGTCGTATATTATGGTACGCCATTTTAAGGCTATGGGAATACAAAATTCACCTAGGGTCAACCATTCATTTTGCATTTCTAGGTTCATTGCGTGCACCTTATAGGTGTTGTTTTCGTCCGCTTGAAGAAAAGATTTTGTTATTTCTTTTATCTGTTTGTTTCCGAATATTACCTAGACCTACTCTACCAGTCTGCGAACCTATCATGAATTTTTTATGGAACTGGAGGCGTGATTCGAGCTCCGATGCATTTTTATCTTTAGGAAGGACTTTTACTATTTCGTCTTTAGATTTCGATAAGACGTGCATTTTAGTTACTCTTAAGTGTTTATAGAGTTCTGATGGCTTCTTAAACGTCATTCCAAAATTATTCGCGGATCTATATAGTGCCGACGGGTCGGCCAACTGAGCTAGCCCTAGCCACGACTTCAGTGTCTTTGTGACACTCGCATCTAGTTTTTTGAGGAGGCTCTGGTTTATATCATATATAAGAAACGGCCAGTTAAGACGTGAGGTTAAATAGTTTTCATAGATCCAAGCTTTTTTAACATTACTTATTGGTTGTTGGTCTACCTGCATAATATACTAATACATGCATAATATTGTAGATAAATATTGATAAATTTAGAGATATGCAGCGGGAATGGAATCAGAAAATATGGCGGTACGAAGTTCGCTGGGTCAGCTAGTATTAGATAAACGATACCGCGTTTGCATTGGAGATGTGGAGGGAAAGTACTCTAAATACTGGAGATAGCTAATTTCATTCAGAAGAAACATTTCCTCATTTTTAAAAAGAAAAAAAAACTGCGTTTAACGAATGCTGAAAAATCGCTTGCCACATCCTGTAATTGAACCGACTAAAATCGGAAAAAATAACAGCCAGTATTTTTATTGCTTTAATCGATAGGATTAATTATAAGACTCGAATCTCTCTAAGAAACCTGGTAAACTGCAGGTACTTTCATATATTATTATACCATTTTCATTCATGGCTGCTCAATTCCAAAACGACGCCAATTCTTTTACACGAAAAAGAAATGGGAAATTAACAAATTAATATGATATACTTTTGTCAATATGCTATGGCGATGAGAACATAAGTTACGGAAATTAAACATCTGGTCATGGCAATGAGACTAAATTGTTTTACAAGGCATGGCAATGATTTTTTTTTCATTGCCGCGTTTTTTTCTTCATTACCATAGCAAATTTTGACCACGGAAACCATGGAAATGAAAGCACGGTGGTGAAAAACGAGCTAAAAATATAATATAAGAAAAAATCTATTAATTATTCGAAGTAATAAACACTTCACTAAAATAAACAAGATAAATTTCGTTCTATTGAATGTATAATCAAGAGGATAAACTTATTGGAATAGACAGTTATACCTATCCACAGTAATGAAAGAAAAAATGTCCAGTAACATAAAAATGATATACTTTTATTTATGGTGCCAAAACGCAGGTACGTGTGTACGTCCTTCCATGTCGAGCACTTAGGCGGCACCAATATGCAACGTTTAGCGAATATGAGGGAGGATACAAGTCGTTAGATAAAACGATATTCTAAAATATGTTTAGAACATGGCGATTAAAGGTAACTCTAGGACAAATGAACTTTTATTAACCATTCGTTGTATTGTCTAAATATTTGAATAAATGTATTTCGTAACAATACTTTAACTATTCACGTATCAAATAAAACTAGGTTTTAATTAAAAAAACCAATAGATTTTTATCAATGAGGTATCACAACACAATAGGTGATGTGTGGACAAACACGGCAATGAAAAATTTCGAGGTTTAAATTTTTTTTTTGGCGAATCTATAATCCTATTTAATAAAATATTTAGTGCTCCACATAGATCACTATATCGCCTAACCAGAAAAAAATGTTAGAGTATTGTAAAAATGATTTTTAGTACCGATTTCATCGATGCCACGCAATTTTTGGCCCCGGGAAATTCACCCATATAGGAAATTAGAGGGTAAGAATAATTGGAAGAGCTCATCAGAACATTCACCATGGTAAAGACGGTAAAATACTGACAAGGATGCAACATCTCTACGAGCAAATCCTCGAGGATGTTTGTAACCTCAGGATTTCCAATAATGCGGACTGCACGTCGCTGCAACCTGTCGAGAGCATCTAGTCAGTACTTTGCGGTGTACTTACTAAATGCTTTTTGCGGAGTTATTTGCACCGTATGCGGGTGACACCTTAAAGCCCGTGACTGCTCCGTGGCGCTACCACATAGCTCTACCGGTAGTGTCAAAGATAATTTTATAGTATAATGATTTTGTAGAAATCTCGATGGTCAGGCCCAAAACTGGGTTTCTCCTTTGTTTCTTTTAAATGCTGCACGTGTTGTTCTATTTAGAAAAACAGAGGTGTTTCTGTGACTGACTGTACTGCCCTGCTTAGTCCAAATAATTAAATTGTAGCAAATTTCAAATATTATGAACAAGCGTGCGCTTGGTGCTATCAGTCATGGATCGATATCCTAAATAAAAGATTAGGTATTAGTGGCGTTTCTCGAGATAAATGTAATTAAAGATAACGTACTTGTCAGTGAGGAGTTATAACCGAATGGTCTATCATTAAGGCTCGTTTACACTTCACTACTACTACTGTGGAGTTTGGACTTTGGAAGAGAGACTGGAACTAGACTAGACTAAAGCAACTGTCAGCCCAATATAGATATAAAATCTTCTTGAATCCAGGGTGGGATTCAACAGGTATGAATGCTACCGGGTAAAACGAGGTTAATATAGATCAAAGGGTGAGTAGGAAGGAAATGGAAAGCGACTACAATATGGGGTTCTTCAAGGAGGGCATTAGAAGGTTTCTTCAGGGTCGGCAGCGCGAGTGTGACGCCCCTGGTGTTGCATGCGTCCATAGGCCACGGTGACCGCTTCCCATCAGGTGGGCCGTGTGCTTGTCTGCCAACTAAGTGGTATAAAAAAAAATGGTCAGCTAAATTCTATAGTTATTTTCTTTCAAGGGACTCTATGGACTAGTTCAATGTAGTCAGAATTATCGAATATCTGGCTAGATACTTAAAATTTTGTGAAAGAAATTATTTAAAAAAATCTTATTGTAGTACACTTCTATTGATAGCGTCACTGGCTCGCCAACCTCCAACATGTAGATGATCACGCTCAAACACACCCGCCTCCCGGCTCTCATGTTCTGTCATGTTGACGTTTCATCTCACACGATGTGGCCCGAGACAATGTTGCCAATTACACAAACACTACATCCCTTCCTTATTAAAATCTTTATTGAACTTAAAATTCCATAAACATAAATTACAACTTCTAACTGAACAATCATATTACTACTAATTGAATCAACAATTTCTACTCCTGTATGACAATCATACTAGGTACCATTTAACTATCAACTTTTACTTCCGTTTCTTACTCTTCATCATGTTCCTGATCTTCATTATTGCCTTCCTGAACCGACTTCCATTCACCTTCTACCTTCTTTAAGTGTATAATATTCCTTCTTAACTTCTGACCAGTCTCCTCATTCCTAATCGTTACATCCCCATCTTGAGCCTTCTCTACCACGTGTGGGGTTTCCTTGTAATTTGCAGTCAACTTATTTATTTTATTCATCTCTTTTATGTACACTTTATCGCCTTCCTTTATTTCCGAGTCCTGCGCTCGTCTTCTCTTATCCCCGTATTCCTTTCCTTTTTCCTTTAGTACCTTGTCCCTGTCCCTGACTTCGGCATCATCTATTTTGTTACCTAAATCCTGTAATGCTGGTATTTTATCCTTATTTACTCTTTTTAAAAAACAATTCCGACGGTGTTCTGCCAGTTACGGAATGCGGTGTTGAATTATACGTCATAAGGTATTCCCACAAACTTTCTTTTATGTCCTTTTTCGCGATACAGCTAATTTTCAGTCTTTTCAGTATATCCCGATTTTGCCTTTCCACTTCTCCGTTCATTTGAGGCCAATATGGAACTGTGCTAAAAAGTAAAATATTGCACTCCTTACAATAGTTTTTGAATTCGTCGCTGATAAATTGCCGTCCGTTATCTGCTGTAATGGACGATGGGTATCCTAATCTACTGAAAATCTCTTTTAGTAACTTTATAATTTGTCCACTAGTAATTGTTTTTGTTACCTTAACCTCTTTGTACCTACTATAGTAGTCTATTATCACTAATAAGTAATCATTATTCGGCAATGGTCCCAAAAGGTCCATAGCAACATCCAACCAGGGTGCCTCAGGAAGATCACGACGTTTCATGGGTACGGGTGGGTTAGGCATTGCAACCAATGTACATCCTTTACAATTGATGCTGCATCTCTATCAATGCGTGGCCACCAAACTTTGGAACGCAGGCGCCCTTTCATACCCACAATTCCGGGATGACCTTCATGGGCTGCGTCCAGAACATCTTTCCTCAACTTTTGAGGTATGACCAGTTTTGTGCCCCTTAATAGGATATCCTCATGAAAACATAACTCGTTGCTAAAAACCTTGTACCCTTTTGCAATGTCGTCCCAGTCATTGTCATAAATGCCTTTTTTGACACTGTATATTTCTGGGTCATTTTTAGAGTGTGCTATGATATCATGCATTGAAACTGCACGGGGTCTTGCATATTGTACAATTTGATGCACATGCATATCCGGCATCTCTGGTGGCACATTGACTGTCGAATTCTTGCACAACCGTGACAAGGGGTCGGCAATATTAGTCTTTCCTGGTTTGTATATAACATTAAAACGATATGTTTGTAATATCAGCACCCATCTCTCTATTCGGGCACAGGGCTTTGATTTGAGTCCAAACAATATCTCTAAAGGTTTATGGTCCGTGATCAAGTCAAATTGTTTCCCAAATAGAAATACATCAAAATGCTCTACAGCCCAAAGTAATGCCAGAGCCTCTTTTTCAGTTTGGCTATATCTACGTTCACAATCAGTCAGGGTACGATTCCCAAAAGCAATTATCCTAGGTGCCTTGTCATCTATTTGCACAAGAACAGCCCCTAATCCTACTGGGTTTGCGTCTGCAATAACTTGCGTGTCTTATCATTGTCACATCATAATACCCAAGGTTCTGTATTCTTGTTAAACTCTTCTTTAACTAGATAAATGCTTGGTCTTGATCCTTTGTCCAGAACTCTTCGATATTAGCATTCTTGCCAAACTTCTGCCGTAGTAATACCTTCAATGGTTCAGTCAGGGTGGCGAAGTTTGGAATCCACTTATTTATATAGTTTATTAATCCCAAGAAACTCTGCAATTCTTCAATTGATTTGGTACTCTAAATTTGGTTATACTTTCCACATACTTGTCTAGTGGTTTCACTCCTTCAGGTGTTAATTGATGTCCAAGAAAATTGACCTTCTGCGTCTTATAAATGCATTTAGCTTCATTAAGCATAACATTATTTTGCTTTAATGTTTCAAGCACCTTTCCCAATCGCGAATCATGTTCGTTTCCTGTAAACCCATAAACCAAAATGTCGTCTATAAAATTCACCATTCCTTCACATTTAATTAACATATTTTCCAGTATTTTTGGAACATTTCTGGAGCGCATGTTATATAAACGTTTGTATCGGAACAATCCTCTGGAAGTTATAAACGTAGTGATATGCCTAGAATTAGGTTGTAATTCTATTTGGTGAAATGCGTTTTTAACATCCAGTTTTGTGAAGTATCCAGCTTGTCTGATTTTTGGTAATAAATGATCCATGGACGGCAAAGGATAGTTTTAGTTTTTTAGAAAACGTAATCAATTTCTTCATTTTCTATGTTTACTGAATTAACTTTCTTAGAATACTTATTTTCCTTCTTGTCTCCTCTTTCTTCTATACCATTCCATTTCCTCTTCCTCATCTCAACAGATTTACAATATTGGCGAAAATGACCTATTTTTCCACAAGAGTAACATTTTATCCCTTTGCCCGGGCAATCATCAGCGTCTGACAAATGTTTGAAACTCCCACATCTACCACAAGCTTTGTCCCCTTTAGGTATGTTTTTGTTTCCTCCTTTTTTGAAACTGAAATTTTTCTTACTAGTAGACTGAGTGATCACAGCGCTTATTTCTTCGTTTTTATTTTTAGGTTCATATTCCTCTAATTGCTTATTAACAACTTCTAATGTGTTAGCTTCAGTAATAATTTTATCCAGTGTGATGCTATCCCCCATTGTTAAAATCTTTTTCCGTAAGTCTACAGAAGTACATTTTTCTGTTATTTGGTCTATCAGATGATCCTCTGGTTGAAGAAATTTACATTTTTCAGCTTGGTGCCGCAATCTCAACAGAAATTTTTCAAATTTTTCACCATCTTCTTGTTTAATCAGTCGAAACACATGTCTTTCATAAACTTTGCTCTGCTTTGGCGTGAAGTATTCATCGAGTTTAAGCAAAGCTACCGCGAAAACATCTACTCCTTCTTTTGCTTCTACATTGGCTCCAGGTAGGTTATAAAAGATTTCCTGTAACCCTAATCCTCCTAGCAGTAACAATGTAGCTCTTTTCTTCAGCGGGGTCACAGTATCTGTCGCCTCAATGTAAATTGTCAGGGCTCTCTTCCATCGTTCCCACCGTTGGCCTAACGAGGCACTATCTCCATCAAGGTCTAGTATTCCCACAGACGGCAGAGTACTTGTCATTGTCAGATCGTTCAGTGAAGTAATCTAAAAAAAATACATTTCCGTATTGTAACCATGGTATTTAGGAACCACTACACAAATTTTCCAATTTAATGGAGGTATTTGAGAACCACTACACAAATTTCCCAATTTAATGGAGGTATTTGAGAACCACTACACAAATTTCCCAATTTAATGGAGGTATTTGAGAACCACTACACAAATTTCCCAATTTAATGGAGGTATTTGAGAACCACTACACAAATTTCCCAATTTAATGGAGGTATTTGAGAACCACTACACAAATTTCCCAATTTAATGGAGGTATTTGAGAACCACTACACAAATTTCCCAATTTAATGGAGGTATTTGAGAACCACTACACAAATTTCCCAATTTAATGGAGGTATTTGAGAACCAGCTTCCTAAAATATCAAACTAACATAACTTTTTGATCTCGAGATCTACAAATTTACTATTTTGATTACGTAATAATAACTAAGTACCATTCGGTAAAATATAGTAGGTAATAATCGAATCGTTGAATAATTTCGAAAAAATAAAACAATATATTTTTTCATTTTTTCCGATTTTTCACGTACTTACACAAAATATCGATACATGGACATCACTAAAATTACTAGCGGGCACTAATACTGCAAGTTTCATTCTTTTCATTATGATCTATGTCATTGAGATGGTGTGAAATACGTAGTACGTATTGCATTCTCTTTGGTGCGGACTGCGATGCGACTATGATAAAGCGTTCTACTCTTTCATTGTCTATGGTTCATAACATTATAATAAAAATTTTATCTATTTTTTATTATGTATGCACGCACCACGATTAACTTAGGCAATATGACTACTCTGAGAGACCCTGACTGCTCTCAAATGTAGCAAAACACAACCAACAAACATTTTAACATTCCACATCACATTCAACTTCGATTGAAACAAATTTTTAGTAGGTATGTTTCATCTTATTATGTATAGTGACTTTATAACTCGACGCGGTTAGGTAATATAGTAATACATAGGAATTAAGATGTAAGCAGTGCGATAGTGATATTATTGTCACATAATTGCTTATAAGAATACTCGTATGTGCTACGGCACAACTTCTTGCCACCATAAGACTTCATCTTGTAAAAATATAGGTATATATCTTACCGATCCTTCCACACAGTAGATAGACAGTATTATTAGCCACTTTTTCCTCGTCACCAATTGTAGTACACTTCTATTGATAGCGTCACTGGCTCGCCAACCTCCAACATGTAGATGATCACGCTCAAACACACCCGCCTCCCGGCTCTCATGTTCTGTCATGTTGACGTTTCATCTCACACGATGTGGCCCGAGACAATGTTGCCAATTACACAAACACTACACTTATGAACATTTTTATTTCTATTCACCCATTGATCTCTATTCACTCATTGATCTCTATTCACCCATTGATCTCTATTCACCCCGTATCTAAAGTTGAATGTTGATTTTTGCTTTCCTGCACATCCTGTTATTACTCTATAATTAATTTAGTTGGTTTTTAATGGAGGCTGTCGTATCACTTCTCACCGAGTGGAAATAATACAGTTAATTATACTTAATATTTCCCGATGATTTCCGTTTGGTATTAATTTCTGTTGTAATTTATTTTGTCATTGATTGTCCATGTTAAGGTTATTAGAACCCATAAGCCATTGAATTAAAGAGGACACAGAAGTATTCAAATTCCAGGGCTTAACAACATTGACACTCAACAAGCTAGGGATGACGTCACACTTAAAGTTTCCCTAAGAGAAAATATTCAGTACAAAGACATCTTGAAGCAGAAATTAAAATGAATAAAAAAAAATAATAATCTGATGACCAAGTACCGCACTTGTAGAGAAATTAAATTTTGTTCATTACGAAAGTAGCAAAGGTTCTTTTAACATAAGTAGGTAGGTAATACATAATATAATCACCCCTATATCCTCAGGGTTAGGCAGAGGTGAAATAACACTCACATTTCACCAATCATTGTATTAGGTCACACGTAATAGGGGGTGAGCCTATTGCCGTATTACGGGCACCAGTGGCGAAGAGTGGAAATTTTGAAAAGGGAAGCCTGTGGAAAAAGCCTTAGCAGCAGTGTAACAAGCTGGTGTGACCACGAGTCTGCAGGGACCTGATGGACCATAGGGATATTGTATGGAATTCAGTTAAGGAATTCTTTGCAGAGCAAGCCCTAACCCTAGCTCTAATACTTAGTCGCCTTGTACGACACCGTTTTAGGATTTTTTTAATGACTACATTAATTCGCCTGATGATTATCTAAAATCAGGAATAAGGATCAGTATAAACGAAATCAATAATATTTCAAGCGTCGGTAGCTTAGTGGTTAAGGAGTCGGCCTTACGATCGAGAGGTCCCGAGTTCGAATCCTGGCCAGTACACTACCGACGTGAACCCACTCCTAGCACAAGCAATTTAGCTTAGCTGGAGGGGTTAACGGGAATATTAGTAAATTCGGTTGCTAATGTTCTTTTAACAAAAAAAAAATATTACAACGGTGGCCTTCAGCTGGATGCCTTCTACAGATGATTTTGACGTCCTGATTCACTGATCTCGGGATTGTAATTATAAGGAAATCTATATAAATAAAAATGAAACCTCCCAAATGTATGTACGCACATAACTGCCGAACGACTGCACTAAATTGGATAGTTCTTTTTGTTTTGTGTTCTTTATTGTGTGGCCAAGGTTTGTATAAAAAAAATGAATAGACCATACAGCGGGAACGGGATCTGACTCCCACGCGGGCAGAAATAAAAATATGGCGGTATGAAGTTCGCCGTGTCAGCTAGTTTGACATAAAAATATAGGTAATTTATATTTTTCGTATCGTATCTTATTTTATAACTTTTTGTGGCAGCATTCCGGCGGGGCCGCAGTACTGCTGAAGTATGCTGGGCGCGACGCCAGCGACGCCATGCGGGCGGCCGGCATGCCCCCGCAGGTGTTCGACGTCTTCCTGCAGAGATTTGTGATCGGGAGACTCGTGAGTACATCCATATTATTCTTCGACGAGAATGGCCTTGAGACCCAAATCAACCTCACCTGTAAGTAGTGCACCTGCCGGGCCTGGGGGTGACGGTTATGGGTGGAGCCACCAGTCACCTGCAATCCGCGCCTCCTCATACCTGGGAACTACATGAGGACTCAGTGGTCGCCATACCACACCCTGGTCGGCAGGGGAGCAAGGGATATGTCTCAAGTCTCAAGCAATCTCACGAAAGACCACGTGCGTTTTAGTCAGTTTGAATCCGATACAACTACCTCCGACGGGGGCAGAGATCCGTGAGACCCGCGGGGATTTTGCGCATAATAAATACAAAGTCAGTGCCCCTGTAAACAACCGGCGAGGCTCTGGCGCAAAAACACCTCTCAGGGCTGGGAGGTCAGACCATGTTGTAACACAGTTGAAAAGGGCTAAATCGGTATACCCTATTTATATCCTTCTTCCACAGCCTTTACCTATAAGCGTCTGCTTTATTCTTACAGGTTCCCTCAGACTCCAGCTCCGTGGCGCCATCTAGAGCAGTCCCTGCGCAGTCACCGCGAGCCGCGCCCAGCTGCGGGTGGCTCGCGACCTCCATCGGTATTTGTGAGTATATTGTAAGTCTAGCACAATCACTGAAGCTATACAATACCATATTATATTACATCACAGGTCACTGATATGTTACCGACCCTACCTTCTCCTCTTCTCCTCTCGCTGGTGAACTTGCCCACCTCCAGAAATATTACCCTAAGCAGGTCACTCAACGCTCCATCTGCCACATCCAGTCTATCCTATTCAGATATGGAAAAGCTTCTGATGAAGTCATCAATCCGAGTGCCGCCATTGTAACGTGGTCTTTTCAGAGACTTTACCTTCAGATTACCATCAAGCGAGGTGAAGTCAAATTGACGTGTTATTCCCAGTGGCCACCACTGTCGACGCCACCACTGGTGACAAGTGGGATTTGTTTCCAAAAAATGTCCCACTTGTGACCATTCCCAGTTGCCCCCGCTGGTGACGCCACCAGTGGTGGCAATTGGGAATGGTCACTCTTTTTGTTCCCAGTTGCCACCAGTGGTGACAGATGGGAAAAATCATTTGATAAGTGGAGTTAACCACTAGTCCGACGTCACTACCGGGGGTTGAAACTGAAATATAGAGATGTCCTGTATCAAAAATTCCTTTCTTGCTTATTACTCCATCTGACTTTCAAACGTACCACTTTTTATTTAGCAAGAGTTGCGCGGGTGAAACCACGTGGTGATACTAGTAATGAAATAAACATACTGCTATCAATGTATGTTATTTGCGATCACTTTGCACCAATAATAGTTTCGTTCTATCTCATTCAACAATTTCTATGCTGTCAGTCAATGTGAATAAAATTATTTTCAAATTCATGTCATCAACTTCCAGGTTAGAATCGAGGAGATCTACCAGGCCTACCGGGGGATCGCCACTAGAATATTCTTGCGTACCGACGAGGACTCCGACGAGGTCGTGAAGAGGTTGCACCTTCATAACATCACTATCGTAGAGAGGATTTAAAATTAAATAACCTAGTTATTAAGAAAACAACAAATTAAATAAAATTAATAGTAAGTTGTAATGCTTGGTTTTACTTAGTATGATTAGTTTTAATGGGTCAGCACCCATTGGTCCTCTAAAACTCGACCCCTAGCATAAAAGTTGTAAATTCGACCCCTTTTTAGGTGCCCATTGGTCCTTCGGTAGGGGAACAATAAAATTAATTAATTTTTAAGGCACCCATTCGTCCTCTGGAATAAAATAAATTTTAATTAATAGATTCGACCCCTATGCACCATTCCTACATGCTACCGTCAAGTACCTCAAGAGTACGAGTACCTACCTTCCACAAGTCTTCTCCTTCTTCATCCTAGCGTTAATCAATAGTCGCATCCGCAGTTACACCAGTTTTTAGACTATTTAGGGCTACAACACTCGTAACGACTGCCATAAATATTCGTATGGCAAGCAAGACCGACGGCTTAACGTGCTCTCCGAGGCACGACCAAAATAATGCAAATACTCGTGTGTAGCGGTCGCGTTCACTACCACCACGCTGCAGAGGCGCTTTAGATGGAACACCGAAGTAAAATACTATATGGACAAACAGACAATTTGACGAACTACAGCTTTGACCATTGTCACATTGGACGAAATGCCGATTTGACGAATATCAGATTTGACCAATGTCGTTCAACCCTAGTATTCCCTCTAACCCCTCCAGCTAAGCTAAATAGAGCTAAATAGAGTGCATTGTTTAGCAGGTGCATTAACTTGCAGGTCAGGTTGGCTTGGGTGCTTCGTGCACCCGGGGGTGAAGAGAAGGGTCTTGAAACGAAAGGGACCCAGGGACCCAGGATAAGACGTGGTGTGCGGAAAATGCCTTATTGGGCCACTCCGGCATTTAGTCCCGATACGGTATGCGGATTTAGTCAGTTCCAGTGTGCTATAAAATTACGTGTCGCATCAAAGAGTGCTGCTTGAAATGAATCGGTTCGAGATATCTCAAGATCAGGGGCAAGGTGCCAATATGAATACTATGACAGATTTATCTCGCACGTAGTTTGATAGACGATACAACCACTTGTATGTAGATATTGAATTAGAATATCTTAAACTTTCGTCAGTTTATTCAAATTTCCTATTAAAAATTTAAAATATTTACTTTATACCTTAAGAATTTGACCACTGTAATTATTTTATTACATTACAAAAATGGCAAACTTAAGCGAAGTGTGTGAAGAGTCAAAGGTCACTGCCACGGTGCCGATACCGGTGTGACATCACACACTCATCTATACGTATCACCGTATCACACGAGTGATCTCGCACGTATCACGATAGCCGATATCGCAGTTTGCAATGTCATTATCAAGTCGATGTTTGGCAGTCGATTGGATTTAGCGACTCGGATCACACCACACTAACGTAAGTGGGTTTATTATATATTTTACAATAATTGATGAGGTACATTTTCGTAGGAAAGAAACGATCTATAGGTATGTGACTGAATCTTGAATTTTTGAACTATGAATGAATAATATTTATTTCCAAGAATATGCTACATAGAGGTCTTCATGTTATTACAATATTTACAATGGTTCCAACATATTCTAATAGGTGTAGAAATATTAAGTTTTACAATAATAAATTAAAAATATAGAGAATAATGTCAAATATACAGCTTATGTCATTATCAAATAGGTATCTGTGATATTATAATATTTAATGAAATAAAACATAATATTTAACTACTCAAAAATTCTACAGATGATAAATATTTTTTTATAAATCATTATTGAACCAACTAGTCGTTTTAGTAGAGACTTATAAAATGTGGAACTTTCCACGGTCTGGTTTTAAATAAATAAATAACATAACACAATTTACAGAACATTAAATTTACAGTGTTTATTTGTTTTAGTTTCCGAATAAACATGGTCAATAACATGCTGTAACTCACATTTACCAACATGCTACGAACATAAATTCGGATAATTTGAGTTTATAGTAAAACTAGCTTTTGCCGGCGGCTCCACCCGCGTGGATGTCGGTTATCGCGACCAAACATAGCCTATGTCCTTTCTCAAGGTCAAACCTACCTCTATACCAAATTTCATCAAAATCGGTTCAGCGGTTTAGTCGTAAAAGTGAGACAGACAGACAGACAGACAGAGTTACTTTCGCATTTATAATATTAGTAGGGACTATTTATTGAATAAAGTTTTAAAACATTTATTAGGTATACTAACTCGGTGGCTTAGTGGTCAGAGCATTCCCCCTGTAAGTGAAAGATCTCGGGTTCGAGTCCCGGCCGAGGTCGATTCTCTATTCTTTATCTTAATCGATTTGAAAACGTTTTATTTGTTATTATCATATTCACAGATATTTTATTCTCTGCTACAAACTCATAATAAAATTAAGGGTTTATAACACTAAAATACCACGTTCTTAGCACACAAACAGAAAATAAAAAACATGTTCTTTAAAAAAGAAAATCCTGGCTCATATAAAAGGTAAACATATCATGCCAAAACCGTGAAAAGGGACATTCATCTATACGGATGTGATATACTCGTAACAACACTGCAGATGTCGCTTGTTTCAATTTGCATAGAATTGAGTACGTATCGCCAAATACCTACTACTCGTGTATCAGCCGTATATCTCTGACAGGGGATCCCCCCCTGTTTGTATTTAGATTTAGAGGCACATTACATTGAACGATGATGATGATGATTGACTAGTTACACTACTAGGCAATGTGTTTAGAACACCAATTTGAATTAGATAAATGAATTAGGTAGGTAATTTTGACATCTATGTGCTAAAAAGAATAATATTTTAGATAAACCCATAATAATATTTCAAATAGAAACGTGTTTCAGATAGTATTGTATAATCAATTACAAGTATATGTAAATATACTCGTAATCACGGTACAAAAAAAGTCTGACACATTAAATGTAAATGAAAAACGTTACCGATAAGTACCGATTGATATCTCGCAGTGATAACGTTGCATCTTTAACTGATAAAGAATTTGTACACGCCGCGTGCCGACCCGCCATTTTATCTAATGGTGTAATATTATATGCCAATGAAAGTTATTTAAAGATTTTTTGATCAAGTACTAAAGCTAAATGTTTGAAATGATATAATAACGGTAACTTTGTTCATTACATTATTGTAAAATTTACGACACTAAAAAATAGTCCGCACCCCTATTACGTAAAATACATATAATATACCTACTACGTTTCCAAATTGCTAGTTTTATAGTACTTGTGGTACACAACCTTAATTCACAGCTTAAGTTTAAGAATTTGATAGTGTGCTTAAAGGTGAAGTAAGTGAGTAAGGGTTAATTCTAGGCGGCAAAATGCTCCAACAGATAAAATGCTAAAGCGTTCTGACAATGAGCCCTTTGCTAACACAAGCAAAGTAACGCGTGTGACTCAAATATATCAGCCTTAAGTTTAAAAGAGTCACAGGTTCCCATCCCAAGTTCGGTTGTAGATGCTCCCAATAATTGAAAATGTGCTAAACATTGTATTTTGAGCCACACTAACACTTACACTTTATTTCTACTATTGTATTTATTACTTTACAAGTAATGGTCTCGTAAAATACATAAATAAGAAACTTACGGTGTGTACAAATATACAAGTATGTTATGCACATTATAAAAACAATACTTTTATACATATTTAATCAATTATATCTATTCAAGGAGACTAATAATAACGTAATAAAAACAAATTACAATCAAATCAAATCTTATCTTATCGTTTGGTGTTGATTTGTGCAATTCCATCATTGCACGATTTTCCTCAATTTCAAAAAATTATAATTTACAAGTAGAAAGCACTAGAATAACAAAAGTATGTCACGGGTCAAGTTTTTCCAATTACAAACATACATACGAGTATACACACGCCTTTAAATCACCGAAGGGGTAGGCAGAGGTGTTTTAACACCCACATTTCGCCAACTATGATTTTCGGTGTCACGTAATAGGCCTACTGCCTATTGCCGCCAAGCGGGCACTTTGTCATGGGATGTATGTTTACTGTCGGATGAAGAACAGCCCTTTAGTCGCCTTTTACGACACTCACAGGAGGAGTTACGAAGTTACGAAGCGTCCGTGGCTTAGTGGTTAAGGAGTCGGCCTTACGATCGAGAGGTCCCGGGTTCAAATCCTGGCCATTACACTGCCGACGTGAACCCACTCCTATCACAAGCAATTTAGCTTAGTTGGAGGGGTTAACGGGAATATTAGTAATTTCGGTTGCTAATATTCTTTTTATAAAAAAATAAAAATAAAAAATAAAAGTTAAGGTGGCCAATATGCTACTCCACCGCGAGTAGCAAAAACACTTTTACTATTACATATACAATTAAACTTCAATAATAATAGTCTTAACCCCAAATGCGACTAAATAATGAAAATCTGACATCCTGCATTATAGCTATCACCATTATCTAATAAGTCGTGATATCATTAATAATAATTACTTAATTTATAGAATTTGGTATGCACACTTGCGCACGACTTCCTGTAGATAAATTAAGTGCTGGCGAACTTAGAATATACTTTTTGCACTCTCTTACCACTTACCAGTGATGTGATCACGATTCGATCAGATTGAATGACAACTCTCTCTTATTATAATTTTAGAGTAATTGTACAATAACAAAGTTTCCCGACAAGTGAGTACGAGGAGAATTGCATGCACATCTCAACAACTCGTAGGTATTATATTAAGATATATGCAAACACTAAGGTTCGTGGTATGTTGTGTTATGTTACGTTACTTAATCAATTGTTTCTGTGGCGTAGCGGTAGTGAACGCGGCCGCTACGCAGGAGGCGTGGGTTCGATCCCCGCTCAGTGCAAATATTTGTGTGCATGAATATGAATATTTGCATTGGTCTGGGTGTTTCTATGTATAATATGTATGTATTTACGAAAAAAAATGTATCTAAGTATGTTTATCCGCATTCTAGAACCCATAACACAAGCTAGTTAAGCTATGCTTACTTTGGGTCTAGATAGCGTTGTGTAGAATGTCCTACAATATTTATTTATTTATTTATTATTTAATTAAAAATTAAAATACCATCACACAGTTAACATGGGTGTACCATCCATAAATAGTGTTCACTTGGCAAAGAGACCCACAACTAGCAAGGCCGTAGGCTCCAAAGCAAACTTGACATACAAAATAAACTTTTCTGGCAAACGGCACTCTCTCTAGAATACGGTATATAGAGCACTATCTCTAAAGTACAGTATATAGAGCACTCTCTCTAAAGTACGGTATATAGAGCACTCTCTCTGGAGTACCTACGGTATATAGAGCACTAAATGTTGCCCGCGGCTCCGCCCGCGTGGGATTCTGATCCCGTTCATCGCTTATACTGGGTGGCGCAAAAGTAAAGACCCTATTTGGTTCGGCTATAACATTTTTTCTAAATTAGAAAACTAGATTTAGGTTTTTTTAAATGTATATTTGTACCATTAAATTTCGTACCATTAGGATTTAAAGATGATGTCTTTTAAATGGTGACCTCCAGAGTTGATACACATTTGAGCCCTATTTATGACATTTTGCATAACTTGCCGTAACACTTCCTGCGATATGTTCGTTATTTCTTGACGAATGTTTTCTTTTAGAGCTGCGAGAGTCTGTGGCTTGTTCACATACACCCGAGATTTCAAAAAACCCCAAAGAAAGAAGTCTGGACTGGTCAGATCGGGTGATCTTGCAGGCCAAGGCAAATCGCCAAAACGAGAGATAACTCGGCCTGGAAAAGCGTCCCTCACTAAGTCCATAGTGTCGCGCGCTGTGTGTGCCGTAGCGCCGTCTTGTTGAAACCAGATGTGCTCCAGCCCCAATTCGTCCAAACTGGGTATCAAAAACTCACGTAACATGGTTCTGTAGCGTTCTCCAGTGACAGTTATCGCATTGCCTCCAGCGTCTTCGAAAAAATAGGGTCCGATCACTCTGTCAACACAGATGCCACACCATACAGTAACTTTTAGTGGGTGTAGAGGTGTTTCTTGAATAATGCGCGGATTATCAGTGCCCCAGAACCGAGTATTCTGCTTATTGACATGCCCTGAGAGATGGAAATGCGCTTCGTCACTCATAACCAATTTTGAAGGAAAATCATCCTCTTCAAGGTTGAGGTTTATGACGCGCTGGCAGTAATCTAGACGAGCTCGGTGGTCAGCAGGCAGCAGCTGATGAGTCATTTGAGTTTTATACGGGAACATCTTTAAGTCTTTCACCAAAATACGCTGCAGGGTCCGTCTGGAAATGCCCAATTGCGTGGCACGTCGCCTCGTTGATGTTTCTGGACACTCTTCCACATCTTCGCGCACAGCATCGATATTTTCAGCTGAACGGCCTGTTCTTGGTCTCCCAGACTTAGGTCTATCCAATGTTGAGCCAGTTGCTTCAAGGCGTGTGGCAAAGCGTCGAATTGTGCGACCAATCGGTGCCGGACGGTGGGGAAATCGTCGACGAAATTCACGTTGTGTTCTTATCACTGATGAATTATTCCGTAAGAACATTGACACAATTATTCCACGTTCTTGGGGAGTAAAACGGTCCATGTTTATTTTCAGTGTATTTTACATTTGTTCACTACACAATTTTCAACAACAGAATGACAGAAAATGTCATATAAAAAAAATAAAGGTATTTTCTTTAGTGCCAGTACTTTTGCGCCACCCAGATATAGCCTATTATGTTAATCCAGGGTATAACCTATATAAAGTCCGACCAATAAAATAAAAAACCCGTACTGGGGGCGCCAAAAACATCTATGATTATGACAACACCAAGTATAGTGATACACATGTAAAATGCCAATATTTTTCAACACACTTGCTTATGAACAGGCTTTTATTTCCCCGCAATTAAGCACGGAATGACACCTAATATAAAACTGTGACTTTTTCATTGCTTCTTCTTCCTCCTAGCGTTATTCCCAGTCGCATCCGAAGCTTTCAGCTTGGAGTCTGGGGTCCGCTTTTACCAGTCATAGCTACAGATTTGGCTAGACCTCGATATTTTCCGTGAAGCGTTTGCCACCTGACCTCCACGACCCAATGTTAACATTAGGCGATATCGAAGCTTTGCAGCTAGACCGTTGTTTTTGGACTTTTTAGGGCACCAACTACCCGTAACGACTGCCATAGATGTCCTTATGGCAACCGGGACCGACGGCTTAACGTGCTCTCCGAGGCACGACCAGACCAATGCAAATACCCATATTTAATGCACACAAATATTTGCACTGAGCGGGGATCGAACCCGCGCCTCCTGCGTAGCGGCCGCGTTCACTACCGCTACGCCACGGAGGCTGTCATGTTTTTCATTGCTATTATTCACAAAAGTGAGTTATAGACTTCTTTTTTTTAATTTCATTAAGTTGCTTTGTTCTTAAGTTTCGATACAAAAAAGATCGTGTCCAATATTACAAACGAATTAATATAGAAAGAAAAGAAAAAGAAAGAACTTGTAGAACGTGTTTAATATACAAAACTTTCACTAAAATGTATATTTTTTTTCTCTGTTAAAAAGTTAAGTTTTTCTCTGTTAAGTTTTCTGGTTAAAATAGAAAAATAGACGCGGCGTGTTATACTGGTTACAAGGACTGGGCACAAATCACAACACAGTAGTATCCGTATAATAGTTTACTGCTTGGAATGGTAAATACAAGTTAGACATACAGTTACACCATGTATAGAACAGGGACCACGCGATATTGTTTTTCGGACTGCATAAAATTCTTGTATTTTATGCCTAACAGCACAGAGATCAAAATAATCGAGCATGATTTTCTTTTTTGCGTTAGGCTTATTTTTCTTAGGCGTAGAAAATACATTTGACGTTTGACCTTCTCTTCGTATTTTTATTACAGAAGATCGGGATATACCTAAAAATGTGAATAATAATTAGTCACAGTAAAATCAGTAGATTAGGCCAATTTCAGTTGCACGTACTCTATGATGTCCTACCCGTCATGTTGACAACAAGGTCCGTGATGTTATTTAGAGGAACAGAGTCCAATCCTTCCTACTTTTTATCCGACAATTACTTTGTTATAATATAAATTACTTTTCTTAACTGGCTTTTAATAGTTTTCGGCATATTACTATAGTTTTGTAGTTTTGTAGCGCTCTCAAAGTCAACAACACGCACAATTGACACCACACTGACAGATGACCATAATGACATTGTATAGATTGTTACCATATGAAGAAATTAGTTCCAATAGTTTACCGCAATATGGCGAGGTTTTTTATTTTACTGGTCGGGCTTTACATACCAAATTTCAACCAAATCGGTCCAGCCGTTTATACGTGAAAGAGTAACAGACATCCACACATCCATTCTCACAAACTTTCACATTTATAATATTAGTAGGAAGTAGGACTATCTCTAGAGTACCTTAGAGAGTATTCTTTTTAAAGTACCTACTCTCTAGCTAGAGCACTCTTAAAATCATAACTTTTGACGTTTTGTTTAAACATTTAAATAATTTTAATCATTAACTTTTCTAACGTTTGTTTTGTACATCGTTATAACATACACACATATAATCACGCCTTTATCTCCTGAAGGTTAGACAGAGCAGGTTAGGCACATTTTACCAATAATTGTAATTCGTTCCCACAGAATAGGGGGTGAGCCTATTGCCGTATTCTGGGCAGACATCGTTATAAAAACAGCTAAACTCAATTTTACTTTGATTAACTAAATAACCTTGCATTCCTTTCCTATGTATGTATAGTTTACCTACACGTGTTTAAACAATATATCTTATCTTATCTTTCTTTTCTAAGAAGTCATTGTAAAAATTTTAGACTAAGTTATTCCGATTAATATTCTTATTGAGCAATGACCTACGCCACGAGCGCCTCACGAGCTGCGATAATGGTGTGGCTATCTATAATATAATAATACAAATAGCCTAAATACAAGCGGATTAATAATAACAAACCTTTGAGATATCGACTGTCGATAGTAGCCGGTATTTACTGGTTTTGTTTAATTAACATTTAATCCATGTTGCAATATCAGTTGGTGTTGAACACGTCTCTTCCATCGAGAATGTTCTAATGAGCTATTCTAATTAGCCCCATCCTCTCCTTTCCTATATAGGACAACACGTGCAGGGCTTAGATGCCACCCACATACTGTGCAGAATATTCCATCAAGAACCAAGCGGATCGGCGACTCCTTCTTCTACCGCACCATTAAGTCCTGGAATTCTTTACCAGTTCACGTGTTTCCCTCATCCTAAAGTCCCGGGTCCTTTAAGCGGGGCGTGAAAAATCATCTGATGAGCCCGTCAAGCTGAGTGCCATCATTGTAACATGATACGTATCGTATAATGGTGACCCTCTTTTCCAAGACTTTACCTTAAGCTTACCATCAAGCGAGGTGTAGTTAAATTGACGTGTCCTATATAAAAAAGGTCGCGGTAACCGCCTCTCATCAGGTGGGTCGAGCCCCCGTCTGCACGCCGGCGGACGCATCCGCCGATGACATCTGCGGATGAATCTGTCTACGTGTAGAGGAGCCATAACACACAGTGTAGGCCTACCAAGTTTTACATCAGTCGCATGAGTTCAAGCTCTCTTAATTCTGGATTTTTATGTCTATCAGTTGATAAATACATTATAAGTATCAATGTCGCCAATCTCGAGCAATATTGTCGACTATCTTATCAGCCAATGATTAACAAGTGATCCACAAGTCATTTATTTTTGCCAACTACTAGATATTATCCTAAACATCTATGCCTAAAGATAAATTATGAGATTTTATGATGTTATTGAAATAAAAAAAATTCTTCCGTATATTAATCAATCAATTAGCCTACTGCAGTCCACTGCTGGACATAGGCCTCTCCCAATATGCGCCACGTTTGCCGATACTCCGCCTTCCGCATCCAGTCCGTCCCAGCCACCTTTTGCAGGTCGTCAGTCCACCTAGCTAGGGGGTGTCCCACCTTCCGTTTACCTTCGCGCGGTCTCCACCCTAGGACTCGTCTACTCCAACGGCCATCAGTCCTTCGGCAGATGTGGCCAGCCTACTGCCACTTCAGCTTGCTTATTCTGCGAGCTATGTCGGTAACTTTGGTTCTTTGTCGGATAACCTCGTTGCGAATTCTATCCTTCAAAGAGACTCCAAGCACAGCTCGCTCCATAGCCCGCTGTGCGACTTTTAGGTCACGGACTAACCTCACCGTCAGTGGCCACGTTTCGGCACCGCAGGTCATAAGTTCATAACAGGCAGGACCGTATATTAAGTAACTACATAATCGTAATATTTCTGATAAATAATCGCACGTGGTACACACGGCGTCAGACCTCGGTTTACAGGCCACACCAACATAAAGGAAGTGTGCGTGACAGCAATACTATTAATACATTGCTTAAAGATGTGTGTCATAACAAGTAAACCAATCAGGGCCTTTGACGCACTCACACAATTGCTATTTTACTTACATAAAATGCACCAAGGTTATAATATCATATTCTAAACTAATTTTATGAAATGTATGCAGCATTTTGTTTCTATAACTAATAGGAGTTATCAAATTTAGTCACTATACTATCTGTTCTCATAGTCGAGATGGATAAGAATGCAAGTAAGTAAGTTTGGACCTCACCGTTGTCGCCGGTCGTTGGTTCGGAACTTAACAACGAAATTCTCTTTTTGTCATTCGTGCATCTTTATGTCAGTCAATTTAATAGACATAACATTTTATTTTATGTTCCAATATCTTTTTAGAAGTTTATAATAATTATACTTATGTGTTTTTTATATTTTTTATTAAAGATCAAATATTTTTATCTGATACTTAATTAATTATTATCTATAAATAATTAATTATACCCATACTTAAGAAAAATATCATGCTTATAGTAGTAAATATATTATTGCATTGCAACAATAAGTTAATTATTTTATTTTCCTTTCCTTTTATCCATTAAGAATAAATAGTATCATCAAGGAAATATACAAAAAATATATTAAATTATATTATATATATGAATTTTATACACTTAGTTTCCTGTAAATAAACTAGACCAATCGGACTTCAATATATTGAGGAACAAAAAGTGCACCTCGCTCGAGGACCGAACCCGGTATTGATTCTATTGGTTCAGCTGCATATTTAAACCATTCAGCTATATCTACTTATTCGGTTTTCGCTAAATATGCTATTATAACTTGGTGCAGTGGCTATCATCAATACCTATATTTCATGTAAGTAAAATAGCGAATGTGTGAGTGCGTCAAGGGCCCTGATTGGTTTACTTGTTATGACACACATCTTTAAGCAATGTATTAATAGTATTGCTGTCACGCACACTTCCTTTATGTTGGTGTGGCCTGTAAACCGAGGTCTGGCGCCGTGTGTACATGAAACAATCTTTTGTATAAAAACATAAATTTTCGCTAGAGCGCATTTTCTGCAGCCGTAATTTTTTTTTGACATTGTAGAAGGTGGAGTAGAATATAGCCACCCCATTTCTTCCTGTGGGTGTCGTAGAAGGCGACTAAGGGATAGGGCTGTTCTCCATCCAACAGTAAACTTACAGCCCATGTCAAAGTGCCCGCTAGACGGTAATAGGCTCGCCCCCCTATTACGTGGGACCGAAAATCTTAGTTGGCGAAATGTGGGTGTTAGTACGCCTCTGCCTACCCTTCGGGGATTTACAGACGTCAGTATATGTATGTATGTAGAAGGTAATGGCATTGTAGAAAAACACTGGTGTTATTTTTTTGAAATAATAAAAGAATTTATTACTATTTTTTACATACTGTAATTGTCTAGGATTGTCTTGTATACAGTTAAAGTTGGGTATATTACAATAAATTATAAACCACCTAATCTCACCCTGAGGGGGTCATACAAACGACTAATAGGGCAGTTCTACACACTCATCATCATCATTTCAGCCATAGGAAGTCCACTGCTGGACATAGACCTCCTCTATAGATCCCCTCACACTCGGCAACAGACAAATATTGTAATGTAATGTAAACTGGATTGCTTGTCTGTAGAGTCAAGATGGCGGACGTCAAGAAGTACACGTTGGCAGAGGTAGCAGCTCGCAATGGGCAGGGCGACCAGCCCATCTGGATGGTGTACAAGGACATCGTGTATGACGTCACGCAATACGTCCACGAGGTGAGAATGAATGCCCCGTGGCACTACTGGTGGTGTCAAGAGTAATATTCTTTCCCCATGATACTACCGGTAATGTAAAAATGAAATCCCCATGTCCACCAATAATGTCAAGTGCCAAGTTTTTCTTTTTTTAATAAATATTCTAGGATATTCTACACAACGCTATCTAGACCCATGGTAAGTATACTTAACTAGCTTGTGTTGTGGTATCTAGAATGCGGATAAATATACTTACATTTCTTTTTTTTTTGTAAATACATACCTACATATTATACATAGAAACACCCAGACCAATGCAAATATACATATTCAAGCATACAAATATTTGCACTAATCGGAAATCGAACCCGCTCCCCCTGTGTAGCAGTCGTACGTTCTACCGCTAGGCCACAGAGGCCGTCGACAGTTTACACCAAACAAAATACTTAGAAAGCATGTAATTTAATGATGTCAAATTTCCTTTGCAGCACCCTGACGGGCCCGACTCCATCCTGGACTTCGCCGGTAAGGATGGAACCAAGGACTTCGACGACGTCGGCCATTCCTCAGACGCCAGGAAAATACTGGACAAGTTAAAAGTTGGAGAAATCGTAGAGGTAAGCCATGTTTTATTATTAAAAGGCTTAGAAGTCTCTCGCCTCATTTTAGAATAGAATTAGAAGAAAATAATAGAATTTAGAATAGAATAGAGGTTAAACTCTACGCCGTGGAAGTAGGAGCAAGGGGAATTCCAGCTAAATCCCTGTACAACTTACTTAAAGACTTCGGATTGCCAAGAGCTTCAGTAAGCTTTTGGTGGCTTGTAATCACAAGGTGGCCACCCTAAACCTACATCTGGGTCGCAAGTCCCAGTCGCCGTCACGGTGTTCCTCTCTGTATCACGCTATGGACCCGGCGACCGCACGGTGAATCCATGGAGTGCTGGGAATCGGATCTCTTTGCAAGTACGTAGTAGGGATCAATACTATTCCTTCTGTTGTCTAGATCCTGGTTTCGAATCCGGATCATTACAATACCTAGGTATGTGAAGTCACTCCTAACACGAGCAATTTAGCTTAGCTGTGGAGGTTTGAGAGAGTATTAATAAGAAAAAGATTTATTTAGAAAGCAATACAAGTATTATTTAACTTCAATTTTATAGATACAGCTTAGTTCAACTTCGAATGCAATATTCCTTTGTATTCATACCTCTTCTTAGAATTCAAGTCCATATTTAATAACTGGTGCTCGAGCTTTGCGACAAACTTTTTACCTCTGTCCAAAGGAAGCCAATATTCGTACGAAACGCTTCTTGTCGACAAATCGGGCAGAAATTCAATAAGTTTCTTGCAGTTCACAAACGACTCAAGCAATGGCGTCTTAGACAGTTGCGCGACACTTCGTCGGAGAAGAAATATTATTTATTCAATACTTGGTGCAACTAGCGCGAGTTTTATTCAGTTAGTTTGATGACAGATCTATAAATGCAACATTTGCCAAGGATATAGACTTAGAATATATTTAGACAAACTCTTTATTACTTACTAACATCATCCCGCGGTATCACTAGCGTTAGTATTGATCCACGAGAATAATGTGATAACAAGTAGCCTACGTTTCTCAGGGATAATGTAGCATTCAAGTGGTGAAAGAATTTTCGAAATCACTTCAGTATTTTTTTTTGTTATTAAGTAGGTAGGTACAAAAACGGATAACAGATTACAAATATCAATGCAAAATTTTCGAATACACTTTTTGAACCTGACATCCAATTACATTTGTACACAACGTTCGAATGTCAAACAGCTTCGTTAAGACAGTACATCCAGTTTAATTCATCCCTTCCAACCAAACGAATCTGTATTTATCTAATATTGTTATGTCTGTGTTGACTTATGTGGTTACGCTCGCGCGAAACCTATACATAACGAAAAATTGTTAATTGCTGAAATAAAAAAAGGAACCTGGCACAGACAAAGTCCCAGTTGAAGCTGTGCAACCTAGAAATTGGTTAGCTTATACCTACACATACACAAACAAACATAATCATTATTTATTGAAAGATGATATGGTTAAGAAAGGAGTGAATGCTGAGATGACTGCAAATAGAGATGAATGGAAAAAGCACACATGTTGCGCCGACCCCAAATAAACTTGGGATAAGGGTAGGAGGATAATGATTATTGCACACACATTGTTGTATTAATTATCACACTTTTGCGTTAACTCTGGTGCCACTTACGTCTTGAATCCAATATCAATAACAGTTCTTCTAACGCGTATATGCGCTCTATCGTCTCAAGTACAATTTTTCCTCCCAACCGTGAGTGCCTTGCACTTGTAATAAACATTGTGTGCTTGGAAAGGGTTTGCCGATAACGCGTGCGTTATGACGATTATATTAAGAGGAATAATATACTTGGAGGTGTATTAGAGAGGTCTCTAATGTGCGTGTTTATATATATATTTACCTCGCTATGTAATATATAAGAATCATGAATTCAAATATGAAAGGAAGAAGAAGCTTTACAGCTTACAGCTAACCGCGAATTGCATTTCATACGAGAATGTGACGAGCAGTGGTCTCTGCTGAGTGCTGCGCAATCCTCGAAGCATACAGTAACGAGCACAACGCTGTTAAACATGTAATTTTTTGGTGTATGGGGCCTCACCAAGAACTCCAGGGCTAAGTCTACCGCACTAGCATAGCACACTAGCCGGTACACCTATAGATACAACCAGACTAATGCTATGATGATAACGAAACAATATTATTTATTCTTAGGTGGACACCAACTTCTATAACTGGGGTTATTTTACACCCACCACTCTAATTTGAATTTCTATTTAGTCAACAGTAGTTAGACCTTCATAGTTCCTTGACTTAGACCTTCATGTCGCCGTACCTAAGGACCTATATCATAGATTTTTTCTTTCTGTATCAGAACATTGTAGGCGGCCCTATAAAGCCAGGATAGGTATTGATAAATGATCTAACACCATTTGTTCAGAAATTCTTTCCTCATACGGCCGAAAGTTAAACAATTCTGTAATTTTACCCTTTTCGGAATATAAAACAGTGAGTTATGTCATAAAATTGTTGTATACATACACGATGCCAACATTCGGTTCATGAATTAATTTATTAAATTTATTGTGGTCCGATAATATTTCCTGTCAAATTCATTTATAAATTCAACAAAATAGTTATGTATTCCTGTGGTTACAGTAAAAACGGGATAGTTCTGATTTCGCCAATAGTTTTTGTACACGTTCTATAAGCCGCTATTATAACCGCTTCCTATCAGATGGGCCGTGTGCTTTTGTGCAATTAAATGATTATTTACTTACCTAAAAAAAGACACTGCCATACGCCTATTGTGAACTAATTGTAACAATAATTCTTTCAATTAAGTTTGAATTAATGAAAATAACATGATTGAAATACCTACCAGTGTTTAGTTAACATTTGATGTTTTTTATAATTTTTGGAATTCATGCACATGAAAGTAATTAAATTAAAATAAACGGGTCTTGAAAGTTAATTATCGAACTTTTTAGGGTTTTGTTATGCCACTTAGGTGGTTCCGTATTAAACACGTAGGCATTTTTCAAAAGTATACAGGAGATAAATTATATTATGTAATTTATCCCCTGTATACTTTTTTATGGATCGTTACTCTTGGTTGCACCCGAGATTTTCACCTCTGAGCCCACGGTCACGGGCCGTCCTTATCACACTATCCATCAATGAAAACGATAGGTAAAACATAATGATGATAATGACAGTGTTGATTAGGTATTAATCTTATATCAGATCAGAACAACACTGTTTATCTCTCTCAAAGAAATATCCGATAAAGTGCCCATTAACAACACTGATTGTATCGTCTCGAAGCGTTCACAGTGAATGAGAGGTTACAACTAGGGTTGCCAACCATACTGTTTAAAACAGTATTATACTGTTTTACACCCAATTATACTGTTTACTGTTCAACAAACAAACAGTATCCAAAATACTGTTTTCAGCATCAAAATGCATAACACTACAAAAATGTGCAGCAATTGACACAATTTTAATTAATTGGGCACCAATTTGCAATTATTTTATAAGTTTAGGTGTTGATGATAATCCAAAATTTATTAAATGATAAATCATAATATAGAAAATAATACAGTTTACAGCTATCTTCTATTTACCAGCCAAATATTAAATCTTTTAATTTATCCATTTTCAGGGTGGCACACACCAATGACTTTTCGATGCTTTTCGAAGTTATGTGTGTATTTATCGCAAGTTTATAAGTGCCCGGTTAATGGCAATAGGCTCGCCACCTATTACATTGGGACCTAAACATAAACGGCTAAATGTGGGTGCTAGCACCTCTGCCTACCCCTTCAGGGATATAGGCGTGAGTTTATGTTATGTTTAATTTATCCATAAAAAAATTGGTGGGAACCATATTACCATTTTAGATGTTTACGAAACCATGCTTTCTTTTAAGACAGACAGACCTAAGGGGGCAAAATAGGTGACAAACCGTTGTATGTAAAACCGTATTTTATGAAACGGATTTTTATGATCTTTGTTTTGATTCAGGGAGCCAGAATAGGATGACAGGATCAAGGGAGTTAGGATTGGATAACAGGATCTAGGGAAATCCTCAAAATGATGGCAAAACACTGTTTCTGCTGTTTCAACATAATTTAATTTCAGTATTTGCATTTAAAAATTATCTGCACGTGATTTTAAGCTGCTGATGATAGTAACCTAAGCAAAGGATGGACGATGGATCGATTATAACTCACTAAAAAGAGAAAAATAAATTAAAAGCCTCTCAGGCTAGGCACCGCAGTTATTTTTCGCTTTTTAATGCCTCTTTTTCGTTTCTTGAAGTCGGTTAAACTTTTTTGTTATAATTAATTTATGTAATTGTAAAATACTGTTCTATTTTCCAGAATACTGTTCAATTTTCTTCTCAGACCTAAATATACTTTTTTTCTCGAAAAAAGAGTTGGCAACCCTAGTTACAACAGCAGCAGACTGTTCTAGTATCGTTCACTCACTAGTGAATGGAGCGAACGGTCACACAATGGAGACCGATAACCCGACGGCCCTTGTTTCAACTGTACTTTTTGTCTGCACTGAAATAAAAGATATATTCCTGTTTATGTTACTGGATGTGCTACTTGTGGCACAAAGCAGTATTATGCATCATTTATACGGAGAGAGTTTGTCACCTGCAACTATAGAAAGGACAAAAAAAAATTGCTTCGTCTAAAGTCTAAACATTCGCAGAAACAATTACCGGTCGCTCGTCCACGTCTGGCGAAAGTTGCCTCGTATTTAACTATAGAAAGTATCCGTCTATGTAAACAGAATTGTCAAGCAATAATCGTATTTTGACATAAGCGATATGTCACTTGCGAATCTTCTATGTTATAATCGTAGGCGAGAATTTACTGCCGAAGTCAAAAATAATAAAACATTCGATTTACAACAGTATCAAGACTAGTCACCATAAGTAGCACACGGTTAGAAATACTGCCATCTATTGAATTTCTAAGGGTCTAATTAAATTTCGCCAGCAAAAAAACACCCTTTCGAAGCTATCTCATATTAATATTAATTTGTCATTACTCTGCTTACAGGAGGAAAAGAAATATGACGCTAACGGTAAGAAGAAGAAGCGTGTAGTAGCCGCAGACCCAAACAAACCGGAGAGTAGAAGTTGCTTCAACGTCATCACATGCGGTCTACTCGGCTAACCGCGCGCTTCTGACCGAATCCGCTAGAATAAGCTCTTACGAAACATATCAATGTGTGTGCAAGTGTGCAGTGGCGGATCCAGGGGGGGGGTCGTGGGGGTCATGACCCCCCCCTGGGCGGGTCACCTACTAAAAAATATCCCAATGTCACTGATAAATTTTAAAAAATACCACGCATAAGAAGACTGTCTCTTTGTACCTAACAGTATTATAATTTTATGAGGCACCCAACATTAGTATGAATATTATTGATTATTCGCACGATTGAAAATTTCAATTTATCGTGCAGCGCAGCCGATCAACCGATGGACTCGAATAGTTTTCGGACCTGACACCCTGTCCGCTATGTTAAAGAAATAAGCGCGAATGACTAACCAGGCCGGCAGTCGAAGGTCTGGAGCTGACAGCCATGAGGTCCTTTTTCGATTCGGGCAACAATTTGACTTGGGCTCAGCTTCAAAGGCCCCGTATTTATGTTACTGTTTGCTTACAAAAACTTTTTGTGAACTTGGAAGAAGCCTTCCTTTCTGGATCCGACGTAGGTAGTCACCAAAGCACCCGTGCCCGGTAATAACCTGCGTCAGCCGGTACGAGAGGCAGCCTTACTACCGCGGGCCCAGCGGTTGTGGCCAGTGGCCATCTTCTGCTGCGGATGACGCAGCTGGCTCATATGCCTGGTCCTTTTTTTATCGCGCGAAAAATCCCCGCGGATACCTCCCCCGCCGGAGCCGGAGGAGGAGGTTATGTCGGACTCGAGCCGACTAAAACGTACGCCATCTGTGGGCCGTCAGTTGCCGGAGGTGAGATTGTCGTAGCCATATCCCTCGCACCCCGGCCGACCCAGGGCCATATCTCTTATCTGGTCCTCTTCCGGTGTAGGGACCATAGAGTCCCCAGCCGCGGCCTGCTTCTGCTAGGGTGACAGGTGGCTCCACCCGTCACCCCCAGGTCCGCGCTCATGGGGGACGGAGGTCATTCTGCGACCTCCGACGCCCGAGTTGCCGCCGCTCGTCGCGGGCCGCGCGGTTTGCGATTCTCATTCGCTCCTCGCGGGCCGCAAGGTCTGCGATTCTCCTTCGCTTCCGCTCCGCCGCCTACTTCACGAGCATTATTTGCTCGCAGAAGGAGGCGCCGGTAAAAAAAAAAGTACCTGGGATCTGTACTTCACGTGACTGGTCACATCAACCGCGATGTCAAGGCACGAATTGCCGGCATGTGGGCCAAGGGGCGGGAAATGATTGGCGTCACATTTGAACCTAAAATGCCAGTCTGGTTGACGGGGTAGGTCTATAAAACGATCATTAGGCCTGTCTTTTTACACGGCTGTAAGGCGTGGCCGCTGCTGGAGCGACATAAGCAGGAGCTACGTGTCACGGAGATGACATGTAGTGTATCATAATGCTGCGGTGGATGTGCGGCGTCACACGTAAAGATCGCATGAGGAACTCTCAGATCCGCGGCAGCCTTCATGTCCGCGACATCACACATAAAATGCAAGAGAGCCGCCTTCGCTGGTGTGACCACGTCTTGCAGCAACCGCCAGGTTACGTGGGTAGCAAATGGCTGGCAGTAGCACAGCCACCGGGACCAGGTGGAAAGGATAGGCCCAAGAAGTCTTGGCTTGAAGTCGTGAAGGGTGACATGCGTGCAAATGGTCTCATCTCACCACCATGGACGCCCAACGTCATGCGAAGTGGAGGAGGAAGTGACGGAAGGCGGCCCCTGAGCTCCGAGGTCACCTCGGATTCGGAAGCAATCAGGAAAATATGTACGATAATCATGAAAGGCCTGCTTTTTCTAGAGTGTCAGGCGGTTCCCCCTGTCATTTCCAGGCCCGTGCTAATGGGGACCGATATGGAGATATTGATACGATAATGGAGATGTTGAGTGACCTACGTCGCCCGAGTCCTTCGCGCATTGTGTATTATGCGGAATGGGAAACAACTAAATCTTCTCCAGACCCGTTCCCCCGCCTCCTTCTCGAGCATTACTTGCTCTCAGATGGAGGCGGTGGCAGCCGCGAGTTTACGGTTTTACGCCATCACTGTAAGCAAGCGAGAGAGAGTGCTGCGCGAGAGAACTCCCATCCCGAGGCCCCCCGAGGGCCGCCACAAGGACCCGCTTCCGCGTTTCCCATGCCGGATATTCGGTCCGCGTATGCAGCCCCGTGTCCTCACTTGCATCACAGTGATGACACCCGGGCGTTGGCTCCTTCTGAATTCGCCGCAGCTAACTTTCGAAACATCCATATCCGGTGATCATCTGCGTCAACCGCTACGAGAGTTCCTCATTGAAGCCTTTCTAGCCAGTTCTCCATGATGGGTGATAGTTAGCTGCGGCTAGCTAGTTCACCGTGATAGTGGTGTTAAGAAATACCACCACTATCACGGCGTGCCCTGCGCTTGGTTGTCCAAGTCGTAGTTTCAACTCCACCATGTCCCGATAAAGCTGGAACTTCGTAGCCTCGATTTCTCGCCTTTTGATACGGATTTAGTACCGAAGGTGCTCTGACATCTTTTTTCGCCATAGAGTCTCCTGCAGGAGTCCTCCAGCCCCCTCAAGCCAGAGTGCCAGCTGCGTCCTTCAACTTGGGGGCCAGCAGCTTAACCGGGTTCTGGATCGTATTTAACAACAGTCGTTCAAGGTATCTTACTTTTCTCCTCTCACCTCATTCCTCCTCCATTATTTCGTCATGAATTTCATACACATTTATTTTCATTGTATTGTTCAATAACATTTTATTGGGAGACTACACAACCCCCCCTCTCCCCCCCCTTCCCCCCTCCAAAACTATGTCTAGGCTACACCATGACCCCCCCCCTGAATCGAAAGCTGGATCCGCCCCTGCAAGTGTGTGTCTACATCGCGAATCTGAATTCAGTCTGACAATGTGCAATGGAGAGAATGAAGTGACAAAATATATGACTATGGATGTATTTGTAGATTGAACTATTTTTGTATATTTGTAAATTAAACTAATTAAGTACTTATTTATTTATAATATTAATAGCTATAAAAAATACCTCATCAAAATAAACTGACTAAGGTTTTTCATTTGTTTGATTAACACTGTAAAATGTATTTGTTAATAACTTTACAACCATGCTATACAGACTTGAACCAATTAAAAAACAATTAATAGTTAAGTACCTACATACAGGGTGGAAGATTTTAACCTTAGGTACCTGGAGGGAAAGTTCTCTAAATACTGGAGATACCGAATTTTACTCCAAGAAAACAGTTCTTTATTTTTAAAAAGAAATAAAACTGCATTCATAGATTTTTGAAAATTCGCTTGCCACACCCGGTAATCGAACCAACTAAAATCCGAAAAAATAACATCCTGTATTTTTATGACATTAATCAATAGTATAAATCATAAGGATCAAATCTGTCTAACAAACATGGTTAATTAATTGAAAGGAAATCCCTGAAAACTCAATTTTCAAATTCGATTTAACAAAATAGAGAACTTATATCAAGGATCCATCACCTATCATATTAAGAATAAAATTCCATATTTAAATTACTTGTCCCTGTTTTTCATGGCTGGCCCTCACTGGCCAGCAGGGGTATTTACTCTCTCGAATCAAACCGACTAAAGCCGCATGCCGTCTCAGGTTAATTCAAAAGTCTCAATTAAAGTGTTATAAGACGAACCAATAAGGCAATTCTCTCGCCATCTCCGTTGCCCAGGGTGTGATGCGGTGTACCACGAAGTGCTTTCCAAGCCCAACCAAGTATACCTCGAGACACGTATCTTGGACCTAAATCGACATAATAGTAGCGTCGCCGTCGGTAGCTTAGTGGTTAAGGAGTCGGCCTTACGATCGAGAGGTCCCGGGTTCGAATCCTGACCATTACACTACAGACGTGAACCCACTCCTAGTACAAGCAATTTAGCTTACTTGGGGGGTTAACAGGAATATTAGTAATTTCGGTTACTAATATTCTTTATAAAAAAAAATCGGGAAACTTGACTACCTCATGCAGTCACACAATAACGTTACATTCTAAATCGGAATCAAAGTTTAGTCATTTAGTACTCATTTTACTAAATAAATGGCAAAAGTACTGTATCTGTTGGAATGGAATTTATAAGTTAAGATTTTATTGACTTCCTTTCATTTAATTTACCATGTTTATTAGAGAATTTCGATCCTCATGATTGACACTATCGATTGATGCTATAAAAATACAGGATGTTATTTTTTTGGATTTTAGTCGGTTCGATTACCGGGCATGGCAAGGGAATTTTCAAAAAACTATGAATGCAGTTTTGTTTCTTTTTAAAAATAAAGGAATGTTTCGTTTGGGTGAAATTAGCTATCTCCAGTATTTAAAGTACTTTCCCTCCAGGTAAGGTTAAAATCTTCCACCCTGTATATACTCCAAGTAGGCAGAGATAATATAATAGCTCGCCATCTACTTGTATCCTTACACGCTTCCCGACCTCCTCTCGGGCAACATGTAATGGAAACGAGACCAGTAGAACATAATTATTAATGCATCCAAAAAATAATTAAAATAATTCCTGCTTCGGTATCAGTCATGTCACAGTACATAAGTCATCGCATCTTTCATACAAGAGCAAGCCAATGAAATTACATTTTAAATCCGTCAACGCAGTCCCAGGGCGCCGCCCCAACTGATTGGAGCCTTCAGCGAGCAGACGGCAATTAGGTGTAATGTAGGTAGGTGCGTGTGTTGGTTGTTACATATAGACATGTTTTTTTTTTCATATTTACAGAAGAAACGTTAAAGGGTCCTGCAGAGGTCCACATAATTATTTTGTCAATTTTAAAGATATGTATTGCAAATCTATAGGGCTATCAGACAGATATACACAGGCCAGACTCAGCCTCAGATGTATGGCTTGTGCCCGGAATACGGCAATAGGCTTACCCCCTATTACGTGGGACCGAATACATTGGTAAAATTTGGGTGTTAATTCACCACTGCCTAACCCACCGGGGATAAAGGCGTGATTATTTGTATGCATGCAAGCCTTTACAGTGATTTACATAGAATCTCCATATATTCACCCCTGTAAAACCCCGAAGGAGAAGGCATAGGTGTATTAACCCCCACATTTTTCAACTATGATCTTTGATCTCACATAATAGGGGGCGAGCCTGTTAACTTCAAACGGGCACTTTGTCTTAAGTTAAGCAGCATAAAATTATAAAAAATCATAATATGTGTATGATGAGTTGGTCAAAACAGCACAAAATTCATTACTTTGTATTTAAATTACAATTAGGTACTTATGCCATTTTTGTGGTTACCACCATTAAATGCGGTTTGGACCGTAATTGCCAATGAACGGCTATTAGCACTGACCAAATAGGCACCTAGCCATGTTTAAGTGCATCTTACACCAGTCGCCACCGCTCCCTGTGGACGGCAGTCGGGCTAATCAAGAATAATCTCTACGTGACTGTCTAGGTGCTTGCGTCGAGCCGTTTGCAATTATCAATCTTATCATGAGAACCATTACGACTTGAAAATGAACCAGTTAATTGTCAGCAGAGAAGGTAATTCTTTTTTGTGAAGATTTTCTTTTATATTGTTTCTCTGTGGCGCAGCGGTAACGGTGGTGCGAATGTTACACAAAATTATCGCGGGTTCGATTTCCGCTAATTGCGAATCTCTTTGTATGCTGATTCTGTCTATTGGCATTGATCTGTGTGTTCGTGGCGAGCGCAAAAAACTACTGAATGGCTTTACTAGAAACGACTTGGTCAAATTAAGAATCTACCGTATGTTTGATATCAATTTTATTGAGTAGAGAGTAGTAGGTATAGATAAATATGACTAAAAGTCGCGGTAACAAACAATAATGCGGGCGGAGTCGCGGGCGCCAGCTACTAGCAAATAATTGTTAAAGAATTAGAACAAATTATATTATTTTATTGTTAAAAACTTGTACCAGGTGATGATTGTTGTAAGCACCCCACGCATTTTAACAACAAAATCAATCCAATCTCAAGTCAAACACGGTGAAAACCTCCAAAATCCGTTCAAGGTAGATCAATTGTTCTCAATCCTAAAAGCATAACGTTTTCAAAGAAAATCAACTTAAAGGATCTATCAATATTGAAACGTTTCTGTGAAAAAATCGCAAAAGTGTATTTCGTCATTGACCTACTTAGGTGGGTACCTACCTTTTATTTTTAAACGGTTTGTTACCCAACATTTGTTTTGTGTTGCAAAACAGGGTAGCAAATACCTGGCAATGGCGTCCCCGCCAGGTCCAGGTAAAAGGGGTAGGCTCAAGAAGTCCTGGAGGGTGACATGCGTGCAAATGGTCTCACTACTATGGACGCGTAAGATCGTGCGAAGTGGAGGAGGAGGAGCCGGAAGGCGGACCCTGAGCTCCGTTTGGCCTCGGATGCAATCAGGAAAATGCGTCTACATGCAGATAATGATGATGAGTGTTGTTTTGTTTCAATTCAATATTGAAGATGTATTTTACCACCTTCAACCACAGCAACAATACATTAGATTGCGGTGTCACCCGTCACCCATATACCTACCTACAACAGTAAAAGTCTTCATTTGAAGGAGGGTCTATCCCGGGTTCTTTAAACTTAGTGTGAAAATTTATCTGTCGAGACGACATCTTCAAGCTAGGGACAACCATTTTGATTTTTGGAACGGTGGCTCGTACATTCTAGACTTCTCCGGAGGTCCTTACCATCCAGTGGGGTGCAGTCAATTGACGAAATATCAAATCAAGAGGAAACTATAGGAACTTGTGCTGCCAAACTATTATCTAGGTATATTGTGAGCAGTCACTTTACACAAAACCGTGATCTATATCATACCCTGGAGCTCCGGACCTGTTGTACTCTTTAACTTGATTTGGCTTATATTGACTTTTGTGGGACCGACTGGTCTCAACTGCCAGCCCCGAGAGGAAAGCCCAGTGCCACAGTAAAGTGCCCGTGCTACGTTAATCAGATGGAAATTTGACTTTTTTAATTTATGACACGTCAATTTGATTTCACCTCGCCTGATGGTAAGCTGAAGGCAAGGTCTCAGGAAAGAGAGTCTCCATTTAAGACACCCGCCATGTTACAAAGGTGACCCTCAGCTTGACAGCCATGTCAGATGCTTTTACACGCCCCGCTTAAAGGATCCAAGACTGTAGGAACAAGAAAACACGAGAGCTGGTAAGAGCTGGTAATAGAGCGGGAAAGGCTTGGGGCCCCAATGATATCGGTGCTCCCATAGACCCTACTTTCAGAGCAATTTCTTTTGTTATTATATTCCATTCGCCCTTGCTTCCAAATGCCTACCTACCTACTTAAAATAAAAATGATTTGTCACATTGGTCATGAATTCTATAGAGTGCATTAATGCATTCTTTGTGCTCCGTCTGTTTGCTTCGTGTCCTCGCATAATGATCGCGTTCGTAAAATTACATCCAGAAAGAGGGACGCAAAATATCTAGCAAAGGCGGGATCTTTGGAAGAAGGTATTATTATTATTTTGGTAGGTAGGTACTATATAACTCTATTATTACCTGTGTTATTATATTACTCTCAATTCTCAATACATATTATTATAAAGTATTAAAGAAATATGTTATTTTTATTTATTGAACGTTATTTCACAATGCAGTTGGCATTTATTTGAATAACCATAATTTTCGTTATAACTTTCATGTCAAAACACGTAGCGACATCTAGTATAGCAATATGTTACTACTTTTTGTTGAATTAATGTTCGTTTCTGAATTGATTTTTTTTATTTAAAATAATTTATGTCAAGTGATTTGTTAGTAAAGGATTATTCGTGAATATATACAATTTTATTGAAGAGCTGAATTGTTAGTAACGACATCTAGTGCCTTTTATATGAAAAGTGCGGTTTTTTGAAGGCCATCAAATTATGAGTCGTATTAGTTCTAATATTATGCACTAGATGGCACTAAGCAAAATTTTTCTTTAATTCCACAATACCCATTTTCTAAGGGCAAATGCAACATAATATTTATGTAGGTGTAATGCATTCTGTAGCTTTTTTATAGTATACAAATACAATTAAATATACATAAATCAGCCACGTCTAATTAGAAAACGTCCATGAACACATGAACGCAGCAGTTAAACTAGAAGAGCTAGGTTTGATTCCTAGAACTGCACGTTTCTGAGATTTCTTTCTCTATGGCCTAGTTAATTTGTCGATCGAGTTTACAGTGTTATTGCTGTACTACAAAGTAGCATTGTCATTACGCAATGATATTATCGTCGAAGCATGTCTGCATGCGGCGGTGGGTACTGGGTAGGCGTTAGAAATGAAAGTTGTACTTATCCAAATCGTTTATTCAAGCAAATGAACATAATATGAACAAACTATAACATTAAATTTATCTACTTAATGATATTTACATTCCATACCTCGCTTACCTTATTATTTTTATGATTACTCTACGTACGTACATCTAGGACACTTATGCTAAAAAGTTAATAAAAGTGCAGAATATAATATTTAAGAGAATCAACAGTTAAATGATATAAATATTTAACACAATAAAAAATATATGTATTTAGACACGACACAGTGCTGGAGGCACGACCCCATTGATTGTGCTTCCATTCGCACCAAACATTACATTCTGCATTTTTATCAATTATTATATACGGAACAGTTATTGATATATTATCAATGAAATTGTCATAACTTAAACGGAGGCCATCGAGGTTGCCTAACTATGCCAGGCACGTCCACCGCGAGTCGCGGACAGTCCACCGCGGCGGACTGGACCAGTGTCGTCAATACTGTTAATTAGCCTCGGACAGCGTAGGCGCGGAAGGCCACGAAGACAAGAGAGTGATCTGGACTTCCACATCAGAAACACCATAAAGTCAACAGCTGGTCATATAAAAACAAATAGTGCATACTATGTTGTGATTTAACTAAAACTAAGAAACAAGTCAGCCGCGGTCTCAATGGCTGCAGCAAGTCTGTCCACTTTGTGTACTAACTCTATGGACTGCGGCCATTCAGACCAGGGGCATTATATTATATTAAAACTTTTAGCATTCTACATACACACGGCTGAAACTATGTCATCAGTTTTGAGGGATTTCTTTGGAAACATACAACGGAAGACTTTTAAATTAAAACAAAAATGTTGTCTTGTACTTGCAGTCCAATATATTACTTTTTTTCAATATTTTGTTGCACTCACAACTTGCTAGATGGAGGCTTAGGTGAACCTTGGATTCATTTTCGGAGCATATTTTTAAATAAACATAGTTGCATAACAAAATCCAATAACATACAAAAATATCTAATTCAAGTAATAAAACTTAAGTCTTAAAGTTAACATGAACTCAATGCGTGTATTGGTGTGACAGCTACACAACACTCCCAACGTCGAGTCCGGTCCAACGTCAGCACAACAATTGCACAACAGGCACTTGGTGTAAATTCCTATTCTGAAGACCACATCAAATGAAGAACTCATGGTATTGCTTGTCCATACATCTACCTAACGGACACAGATCCAAACAAATTTTAGGAATTAGTGCAGTCACATACATTAATATAATAAATTTATAGAAGTAAATAAAATATTTTTAGTAAAAACTCTATGAGGACATTTTCTACACAGACCCATGTAACATACAAAATGACTCATACTATATTCAATATGATTTAGAATATAATGTAGTCCGTGAAACACTTGAGTGTTTTATATAGCAATTTACAATCTAGACACACCACCACTATCTCGTCAGTCACTGTGAGCGCGAAACTCACTCAGCTCGCACATCTGTTTACAGACACTCTCAGGCAGTGTAGTCAGTCAGACAGCCTCACTGCTGTTGGTTCGACTGCGCCGCTTGGCTCGCCGACTTGGTGATCACGATGGTCTGCTTGCCGCCCACGCCGGATTTACCCAGCTGCAGCATGTTCGAGGGCAAGGTGATGATTTTGTTACCTCCAACGGTATTCGTAGACACCAATTTGACGATAGTGGCGCCGGGCGCGAGGCCCTGTGATTGCGCAACGGTCGAGGGTACCGACGGCCGGTTCTGCATCATAGCTACCTTCGGCATCGTCGCCACTGTCATTCCAGTTGATGTTTTCACCAGTGTCACATATTGGGGTCCTGCGCTCGCCTGCGCGTTGCCGCCGGGCGTCTTCTTGATGATGACGGGAATGCCGGCATTGCCACCTGCCTGTCTCAGCACAGTAGCGCCCCCTGCAACTGAACTTGTGGTTACAGTCGTAGCCTGGTCGCTCGATTTCGCCGTCACAATTTTATACACGGGTGCTTTCACTCCTTGACCGCCGAGCGCCCCGCTCGCGATCTGTATCGCACCCCCGCTACTTGCTATGACGGGCAAGTTGCCTGCACCCAGTTTAACAGGAACACCTGACTTAGTCTGTAAATTAACGCCCGCCTGAATGGGAACGCCACCCGCCGTTTTTACTAGAACATTACTCGTGCCAATCTTGACGTTGCCGGCGCCTAACTTCAGAGGGACGTTTGTTGTACCTACTTGACCAACTTTTTGCATACTGTTAGCTGTTATCTTCCCTTGTATGTTAGCTGCGCCGATTTTCAGTGGAACCGCGTTGCCGGCGAGTTTGACAGGCATATTTCCAGCGCCTAACTTGACAGGCACGCCGCCAGCACCTCCAGTCTTCACCTGTACAAAGCGTGGCGTGCCTGACCCGGCTGATGCAGGGGAACCCAATACGATCTGCGCATTAGACTGTGCGGTTGACACGCGCACGGTGCCAGGCGTCCCGACGCCACTCACGATCCTCGTGACACCCTGTGGCGTCACAGCAGCCACTTTGATTTGATGCGACGAGCCCGCGGTTGCCGTCGCGGCCGCTGGCGACTTGACGACTGTTTTCGCCTGATACGTCGCTTGTTTCAAGGTCGGCGTGTTGGGAGAAATTTTAACTGCAGCCTGCGCCGGCATTTTGATAGTAGTTGGGACAATTTTCTGTGGGGTCATGACAGTAGTAGTTGCTGGTGAGACCGTGGTGGTAGCTGGGCGTAAAGGTTCCAATGGCATACCGCCAGTAACAGGTGATGTGACTCCAAAGGCTTTGATGACATCAGCGGGGCTAGGCACAGCTACAGGTGATGCTGGTGGTGGAGCAGTCAATGGTTCTGCTGCAGATGGGAAGCGTGCAGGTGTTACCTTACCACACTTTTGTACTTGTAGAAGGAAAGTTGTAACAGTATTCATCTGTGGCCAACATAGCTCTAATGACGTGGTACCAGCTCTTACCAGTGCTACTCGGTTTGCTTGAGGTGGTACACCTACTTCTAGATACCAAAGATCTTTACAACAGATCTGATTGTTCCATGTTTTCCTGTAGCCATCTCTTCCTGACCAAATATATAATCTAGTTTGAATGGCAACAGCACTGTGACCTGCCCGAGCTCGAGGAACACATTCTTCAAACTTGTCCAGAGCTATGTTATCCCAAGTCATAGTCTCCAGGTTTAGTGAGGCTAGTGTGTTGGTACATTTCCACTCCTTCTCATGCGTAGCAAGTTTAGATTCATCAGGCACTAGTGGTACCCAGCCCCCATAGACATACATATGATGCCCTATAACAGTAGCTGTATGAAGGGATCGAGGTAGTGGAGGTGGGCCTCCTACTTCAGGGCGGGACCAGGACATACTCTCCATATCAAGCACCCATAGATCACCCAAACGTGAACCACTCATTCCACCGTATATGATCAAAGAAGACTTGCCTGAATTTCTGTCAGTATAGGCAACACCACTGTGAGACTCACGGGGAGGGGGTGACTGGCCATATGTCAAAGGTATGTCCCATACTGTCATGGATGAATTTGGGTATAACTCTAAAGTATACAAGTCATTAAGGTATCTTGGTATATTGTTTTTCGGGTCATCGCTCTCATTAGCAAGACCTCCAAATAAGTATACCATTCCATTTAGTAATGTGAAGCTGTGGCCGAGACGAGGACAAGGCGGGAGTCCCTGCTTGGGAGGCAGAGGCTTAAGGCGCTTCCATTCCCACCGTGAAGCCTGCAGTTCGTAGAGATCATTAGAATACTTGCCGTACTCCACCATGCCGCCAAAAACGAGGAGACGCGTCCCGTCGACTACGAACCCGTACGCCGCGCATCCTGGTGGAACTTCTCCTTTTGTGACAGGAACAAACCACTGGTTTGTAGTGGTATTGAAGACGTGAAGTTCGTGAACTATCCCTTCGTTTCCGCCGCCGAAAACTATCATCAAATCTTTTATGGCGACCGCCCGATGGCCATGGCGAGGTCGGGGTTGTGGGCCGGTCGGGTTGTAAACTTTTTGCCACTTAAGTACGGCGTTTTCCTTCATTTTTACTATACATTTGTCACTAAATGCTTTACACCGTATGTATCGCTGGGATGCGTATCTACAGCATAGACAATGAGAAACGTCGTAAATAAGCTTTGAAGAAAATATTCGGGTAACTAGAAGCTACGTATGTCAGACTAATTGGGATCTCTCTTTCACACACGTTGGCTTCTGCTATGAGTAAAAAAAAATCACCTTATGCAGCTTCTAGTGTATAACAAAAATGGCGTTAGCAACAGCGGTACCAACATGACAGACAGTAAAAGAACGGCGTCGGACGTCAAGAAGTTGTCTATGCGTGTTATAGTTTTAAAATATTCAGCCAGAGAACAAGGAGCTTATTATAACATTTTAAAATCATACTGATCTCAGAATAAGAGGCCCACTATGACATTTGTCTTTTGGACGTAACTAGTGATGTAACAACACCACTCGGTACACGACACTCAAGATAAATCGATTCAAGTTTGTATGCGTATTTGATCGATTAGAATATGTATTGTATTGTAGTGTAAAGTTCATTGGATTAAAGTTCTAATTAGAAAATTTTATCTAAACTTTGATATTGTAGGAATTTGAAACAATACAATACTGCGAAAAGTCAATTTTCTTTCATTTAACATTTATACTACAATAATATTCACTCAATAACCAATAGAAATCGCGTGAAAGTGAATCTTTAGTAAATCATTTTCTTGTTATCTACTGTCTGAAGTTTACGCTTATATCACTCATTGAAATGAAACCACTTTTTAACGGATTCTATCGCGATTTATCTGTCACTAGTTATTTACTTTTAACCCTACGTCGGCTACTTTCTAGCAGCCATGGTCCCGGGGTGACTTAAAATGATATTTGAAGCCTAGGAATAAAAAAACCTAGATAACAGCAAACACAACAAAGTCACAAATTGGGATAATGTCATATTTTTCGATGAGACTTGGCTGAACTCGAATCATACCGTGCCGCAGTCATGGACAGATGATACCAAGGCCTCTTGCTCAAAAATGCCAATAGGTAAAGGTGGACGCTTAATCATCTGCCACGTCGTCGGGTCAGCTAGTGGTGGTTTTGTGAATGATACCTTGCTCGCATTTGAGTCTAAAAGTACAAAATAATATCACAGAGTGGTTTACTAACCTGTTAGCAAACCTCCCTGGACAGTGCATAGTTATTAGGTACAATGCACCGTACCACTCAGTTAAAATAGATGAAGCACCTACTCAAGCAAACAAAAAGGCTGATTTAGTAGCATGGCTACAAAGACCAGGCGTTGAAGCTGATACGAAGTAGTAAAGAGCTGAATTACTGCAACTGGTTAAAGAAATTAAACTTGCAAAATTAAAATATAAAAAATATAGGTGTCGTGATCGATTTATTTTTTCCTAAACCAATTATTCTCTTATCTATGGACAGTATGAAAAAATCGTTATGGACAGCACTGAGTGAAGTGGGCGGTACCCATCAATGAAAAAAGTCATTCTACGTTTGAAAAATGTCATTGTTTTTACGTTCTCAAAATTGAGAACTTCATGGACTTGAACTGTCCAAGCTTAGCGATTCTTCTTCTTAGCGATTACTTTAATATAGATATTATATAGATAGATTAATATACGGTATATTCACTGTATAAATATATAAGAATGAACTGTGATAAAAATTAAAATAAAATTCAAAGAATATTGTCAAAAACTGTACTAAACGCTATACAAAAAATTAACGGCATATTTACCATATTATTACTTACTTAAGTATGTTGTCTATAATTCGGTTCTGTTATATTGTAAGTAGTGCCATGCAACTCAAATACTTGGTGCATGGTAAATAAACATTGACTTTATCTCCTTATCGCTGAAGCCATTTACGGTTTCTTGACATTGTGATTTTTTTACGTGTCGGTAAATAGTTGATTTAGAACAAAATTAATTGTATCTTAAAGGGGTTCGTTGTGAAACAATTTTTTTATACATAGTAAATCAACTCGGTCAAAAATATTTGTGAAGTGTTATACTAAATAAAATATTATACATATATATTATATTACATATATATATAAATTATATATATTATTTATATATAATATTAATTTTGTACATATTTGAATTGTATTATAGTAAAATTAACTAAAATTATACATTTCCAATGATATATAATAAGTCATGTATATAATTATAATTATATAGAATAAGAAGTGGTCAGCTCGAGCAGTACAACCATATTTGTGAAACTTTTAGTGGTATGAATTAACAGTAATAAATCGCCGAGGATCTTCAATAAAAATTTTCATACATTCTTTGGATCATCACCTTTGTAAAAGTAATTTATTTCTCGACAAAATATTATTTTAGATGCTGTTTCAAGGATTTCTTGCAAACTCCATATATGGTTTGGTATGCGTTTTCGTCATTATAAATTTTGCCATGTAAAGTTTTGTGTGCACTCAGATTGCCTTAATGCTTAATAGACCTATATACAGGTAAATCGTAAATCTGGTGATGATTGACTGAGGGAAGAATAGAAATTACGCCGGACCCTGTGTTGTTGTGGAAGCTAACAACCATGACGATATATTTATTGGTTTAAAACTGTCGGTTCAGCTCTATTTATACCTTCATTACCTACTCAATTTCTACAGAATCCTTTTGCGTTCAAGTAAATAGATTAAAACACATGACCGACCTATTCATGGTCAACGCGTGGTTGTTTTGACTCAGGGCAATTTAGCTCCATGCCCTTGTTTGACTTCAAACTTGCAGTTTCTGAACATTTGCTTAAAACAGGTAAACAGTGTAATTATATAAGAGATTTAAATGTAGTAAACTAATGTGTATGATGACTGATGGCGTATGAGTTTTCACATTGTGTTGCTATAAAGCGTAGGTACTACGCCATATATGGCGCCCCCTCATAATTCCTTAAATAAAAACGGTAGGTATTTTGTTTTAAATTACTTTTTTAAGCTATTGCATAGCTTCTATCGCGGGCCTTGAGCGTGGAGACCGAATCCAGGGATTCCGTAAGTATGATTTGTTAGATAAAGTGATAAATGTTCTAACGTCACTTTGGATCAGTAAAGTAAAGTTATTTACGTATATTAAGTATTTATTTATTAAATATACTCAGTTTTGCAATATCCATAATTTTTGTGGGCAATTTATTATAAGTACTTACAGCTTGGCAAAAAAGTCATGAAACGGAACTAAAATATTTAATCACTGGCAACACTCTGTCAATCACGTCAAGTTAGTACTTGAAGTGCATTTTGAAGTGTCATTTCATACATTCCACCAGTAGAGTAGTGCGTTCGAACAATATTGATAGTTCTTTTGATGATATCACCAACGAAGTTTCTTATGCAGATTTTAGGGGTATACACCCTTTTATGTTATTCCTATATAAAGTTCGCATCTTTTTTAGGTAAATCCGTCAGTACCTTAAGACGAATCGCATTGGAAGGACAAAGAAATAAAGGAATTTTCACCACATCAGGAAAGCATAGAGCGGGACGGCCTAGAAAAGAAGACCCACCCCAAAGCTCAGATGAACACTTTTCTGGCGTGGAATATTTGGATGAAAGTTTTTTAGATTCCGATTAGAACATATTCAATTGTACTATTTTTTTACATTACACTCAGTTCAATCGTTTTATTCTTTTTCTTTTAGGGATTAACGCTAGAACTAGCTTTAATCCGAGACGCATCCGAAGATCTTACCTCGGAGTCTGGGGTCTGCTTTACCAGTCTTACTACGGATTTGACCGAATTTTGTCATTTTTCGTGAAGCAACTGCCATCTGACCTCCACAACCCAATAGCGATATTGGGCGATAATAAAGTATTTCATCTAGACCAGTCTTTAGACTTTTTTTAGGGCTTTAACTACCCGTAATGACTGCCATAAGATGTTCGTATGGCAACCGGGACCGACGGCTTAACGCGCTCTCCGAGGCACGACCACGACCAATACAAATATCCATATTTATGCATACAAATTTTATCAAATATACTGACAAACAGAAGTAATAGGTACATTTTATAAATAGTGTACAAAATCGAAGTATCAAAGCTGTTTTGGTCGTAGTATATAGGGTGGCTACATGCACGATTGTGGCGCCCCTATTAATTTCACGACTTTTTTGCCAAGCTGTACCTACTATCGTATTTCTTATTACTTAGTTGGAATTTTGTTTCTTATGAATGATAATATTCGGAATTTTTCAAATATTATGATAATATATAGTGGATATTAAAAAGAGCGCTCATTAAACACTCCAAGCAAACATACATAGTTACATCACATACATACATAAAATAAAATTAACTATTGTATTAAGTATATTATAATTATTATGAGAGCTTAATATTAATCTTAGAGTATTATTAATATTTTATAGTCTATGGATATGATTTATAGGTCAACACTTCATTTCATCATTTCAGGAATGTTGGCACCACTGGTATAAAGCGCGGTAAACGCTAGCCTTCAAAACTTAACATAGACAATTAATTGTACCAAAAGACCTTTATCTAGGCAGGCGAACTTGACTTCAGTTTAGAACCAAGTTGGAAATGGGGTTGGCAACTGTCAAAGTGGCGCTAGCATAGCTTGCCCCAAAACATTGCATTTTTGTATGGATAATTTCAGAAAATAATTTCAAACAGCTACAATGACGCGCTGAATTGTTTCTAAATGCTCTGAAGTCGGCACGCACCAAATGCAGAAGGATATAAAAAAACGAAAGCTTTGATTAAAAGCCATCCGTCGCCAATTATTAATTATTACCAAAAGTACGAGGTTATGTTGTGGTAAACACTGTGTTGAAAGTGATGAATTAATAAGTAAATACACAGGTAAGCTACTTATGAATAAATCTGTGACTACCTATTATCTTTTCAATAATTCTTAGCGTAGCAAGGTGTATTATCAACACATTTCGCCTGATATCCTAAGTCCCATGTAAGGGGGCGAGGATATTCTTACACTTATATTTCAATATTTCGTTCATGCCTATTTAAAATGTTAAAAATCACTTGTTCTAGGAGTTACAAACCAACACAAATTCTTGAAGAAAGGTGCTACACCATCTATTTTTCCATGGAATACACAAGCAATCTCCGAGAACCTAAGAGAAGTAAGATTGGTAAACCGCAAGCTCAGGAAAAGACACCTTTTTGATCTGCCTAGTACAAGTACACAATCTTGTGAAGATATATTGCCATTAGAAGGATATAATAGTGTCTCAAGACTGCAATGTATCTCTAGACCTACTGATACAATGTAGTTCTCCAATTCCTGAATGTATTCAGCCAAATCACAGCACTCTTGTGGAACACAAACATCTAATATAGGTATTAAGATTGTTCTCTACATAACTATTATTTGCAGATGATGTGACTGCATTTTTATACTGGGTTAGGAACATTGGGTAAATTTTATGCTGTCCCTATTATGTACTGTAATGTATTTGTGTACAATAAAGAATTATCTATCTATCTATCTATCTATGTATGCATTATCATTTCTGTACTGTTAAGGATGTTGTAAATAAAACTAACATAATACCAATGCTATGTTTTATTTTGTTTCAAAATTTTCATTGTAGTTAAAGTAACTATTTGTACTGTAGATTCTTCATAGTTTTTCTGCAATATCCTCTAATGTAAGTATTTTGAACGATGATTGATGACTGAAGATCTTGTCATCAGTGCCCGGAGATTGCTCGTGTATTCCATGGAAAAATAGATGGTGTAGCACCTTTCTTCAAGAATTTGTGTTGGTTTGTAACTCCTAGAACAAGTGATTTTTAACATTTTAAATAGGCATGAACGAAATATTGAAATATAAGTGTAAGAATATCCTCGCCCCCTTACATGGGACTTAGGATATCAGGCGAAATGTGGTTGACAATACACCTTGCTACGCTAAGAATTATTGAAAAGATAATAGTTAGTCAAAGATTTATTCATAAGTAGCTTACCTGTGTATTTACTTATTATTTCATAATCACTTTCAACAAAGTGTTTACCACAACATAACCTCGTACTTTTGGTAATAATTAATAATTGGCGACGGATGGCTTATAATCAAAGCTTTCGTATTTTTATATCCTTCTGCATTTGGTGCGTGCCGACTTCAGAGCATTTAGAAACAATTCAGCGCGTCATTGTAGCTGTTTGAAATTATTTTCTGAAATTATCCATACAAAAATGCAATGTTTTGGGGCCAGCTATGCTGGCGCCATCTGCTTTTAGCTTTCACCGGCCAACCCCATTGAGTCCATAGTCGAAAATGTGCCGAGAACACACTGTTTTTTGCTTAGAGTATCCATTACTATAGTATAGAGCAAGTCTAACACTATGGTCCATTGTACCGAGTGTAAGCAGTTTTTTATCTGTGGTATAAAGCGCCTATAGTGATGTTTCATGTACATATTACCAAAATTATCGATAGTTGGTTATGTTGTGAATTTAGTGTGACGCATGCGTGGATGAATGGATAAAATTAAAACCAAGATACAAATATTAGTATCATTGAATGAATTACAGAAATTCAAATCCCACAAATCTAACATATCAACAGACAGAGTCGTATATAATATTACGTCGTTGCGCTTGCCAAAATCTCTATGTGTTTTTGGTCAAGTTTTCAGGAGAGACAATAAGCTGTTTTATTAAATAATTGATGAGCGTATCAAAAAACTAAAAATGCAGTATGATGCCAAAAAATATTTTGAATGAACTGAGATATAAGTGAAAATCATAAACGGTACTGTCCATCCACAATAAATTGTTTTTCCCATTTTGATACACATATCAGAATTGTCTTCCTAGTGCCATTTCTTACAAGTGAAAAATGTACACATATCAGATTTGTTATGGAACTCAATAGGATTTATTTAGCCGATAAATACTGACTGGTGGCAAGGTACATTTGATGTAAATAACATACGATGTAAATAAATACGTACTATAAACTTGATAAGGCATACAAGTAACAAAAAAGAACAATACTGAGTTAAGCTCGCCTTTGTACATCAAAATGTATCAGTTGCTAGTCGGTGCACATGTTAAACAACGGACGAGGCTCTGGTGCCGACTTTGCTCTCGGAGTTGGGAACTAATCGCTGATCGTTCCCAGTATAGCCGATAATATGACAATCAGAAAAGAAGAGCAATTCCCGAGTTCCAAGCACATTATGGTACCAATTAGTTATACAATTTAGTCCCTCTAGTCTCAGTAGTCTGGTTGCTAGTCCGGTTGATTTGCATCCGAGCCCTTCACCTCGGAGTCCGGGATACGCTTTTCCAGTCTAATTGCGACGCGGCTAAGCTTCGATATTTTCCGTAAAGTGCCATCTGACCTCCACAATCCTTTGGTGAATCTTTGATATCGAAGTACTGCTGCTAGATCAGTTGTCGATCTTTTACTACGTCACGTGACCATAGAAGTTTGTGTGGTGAAATGTGTGTGTTAAGTGTTATATAATACACCTTGCCCTACACCTTCGTGAGCGTTCGAGGACGACTGTATCGGGAACACATATTAGGTACACAGGCAAATATCCCTCAGTCAGCGATGGGGGTAAGTCACAAACTTGTGTCTGAAATCGAGACTACTCTCACTAGAGTATCCGATTGGGGACGACTAACCCTAGGCCAATTCAACTCGGCTAAGACACAAGTATGTGCATTCACCGCTAAGAAAACCCCATTTATTGTAGCGCCGCAATTTTCTAGACACACCGTTTACCATCTCTTCGAGTATAGGGATCCTCGGTGTTGGTATCTTCAGCGACGATCAACGCCGTAGTCACTTGAAAGACTAAGTCAAGCTGGTATCAAAGAAACCAGGAGTGCTCAACAGGACGAGGCAGTACATCACTGCGGGGCAAAGACTTCTTCTTTATAACGCGCCCGTTCGGCCCCACATGGAGTACTGCTGTCACGTTTTTACCTAGACCCTTTCCACTTGGCGCAAAGACGGACGCTGAGGATCGTCGACGATCCCATACTCACAGGCGGGGTGGTAGTCCCTCTCAACCTCAGAACGAACTTCCTTGCTGTGGGTGTTTTACCGCCGATGGTTTGTGTTCAGAAGAATTGTTCGACATAATGCCTAGAATTTCGTTACTTTTCATCGCCGCACCGCTCGCCATACGAGTAGACAGTGAATTCATTCTCACACATTACGACCGGAAACGGTGCGCACTGTGCGGTATGAAAGGAACTTCATCCCACGTACGCTCAAGCAGTGGAATGATCTCCCTGTTGTTTTTCCACGCGACTTCAATATGTATGGGGTTCTTCAAGAAGGTCTTTATAAGGTTTCTACAGGGTCAGCAGCACGAGTATGACGCCCCTGGTTCAAAGGCCACTAACACTAACTACTTTCTAAAAGGAGGGCTGTGTGCTAAAAGCCATCCCAGAAATACCAGCAGTATTCCACGAAGGAGCGAATTTGTGTCTTGTACAGAAGACACCGCTGCTCCGACGTGTAAAAACGTCTCACTTTGTTCAGGACTTCAACCTTACGCGAGGCTGTTTTGATGATACTCTAAGTGTAGTTTTTGTTGTTCAGTTTGCAGCGAACATCCAAACCGAGGATACTGAGATTTTCCTACTGTAGCAGTGGCGTGCTCTGAAGAGTGGAAGGAAAGAAGATATCTTTGCACTGAACTTCTTGGTATTCTTGGCACTGAACTCGATCAGGTTCTCAGAGCCCCATTCGGAAATGTGCTTCAGGATCCGGTCGAACTCAGTGACACGAAGCTGCCTTTGTTCCACAATATCAGACTGCTCGGCCACAGGATGTCCATGATAACTCAAGTGTAAGGTTAGCATCTGCATAGCATAGCGTCTGCATAGTAATTAATGCTGTCAGTGGACAGCATACGTTTATATGCAGAAGAAAGAATGGATGATAAGACGGACCCCTTCGGCATGCCAGCATTTACCTGCATTTAACTCCGAAGTTCGTCCATCTCTAAAGGCGCAAATACGGCACACCTGCAGGAAGTTAGCCACCCAGTCGTACAGTTTGGGAGGACTGTGCGACTGGGTGGCCAGAGGCTGGTAGACGGGAAGGAAGGCGCCAGATTCTATAGAAAGCTTTGGCGATGTCAAGACTAATTTGCCAGTGACCCCAAAACTGAGAACAGCAATATTATTGTACAAAATTTAGTCACCTGTCTCGTTTTATTTCCTATTATAAGATTATTTACGTTGTTACAAAGGTAGAACACCAATTTTACAACCAACAAACCGAAGAGAAACAAGCTGTCAAATTATCTATGTGCAAACCAATTCTGACATGTGCAATATGAGGGTGAAAAACTTTTGATGTGGACACATAACCAATTTTGCAGGGTGAGAAGTGCACATCCATATTTTGTCAAATCTATTTCTAGAAGGAATTAACACGTGTTTGATTTTTCAGCCGATGCGCAATTTTTTTTAAGGCCGTCTAGCGAATAAATTTTTTTTCGAAAAAATGCACATAACGATTTTGGCAGGCGCACTGAAGTATGGATAAGCATATAAAGTTTTGACGCACTTTGGAAGAGGCCAGTGGTTAATTGAAATATAAAGTTTTGCATAAGCATTTACCTACGTGGAGGTAAAGTTCTGGTACTGCATCGTCATTCAGTTTGCTTTGCCCTTTCTTAGTTACTTATTTGAAATCAAGCTTAAAATAGATAGAACAGATGAAACTTCGAATATTCGGCTCCCAATCAGGCCTCTTTATAGCTTTTAGCTTTCACTCATGCATCTATTATTATGCATCTTAGTATTTTTGTAAACCTAACAAAAATAATAGTGCATAATATATAAAAGTAAAATGAGCAGATTTATTTGCTTACGCAGTAAATACTCTATACTACATAAAAGAAAATAAACCTACAATGAAATTCTATTGCAAAAAGAAAATTATCGTAACCGAAAGTGCATGTGCTACATCACTATTCATTTAAAAGAAAATATGGCCGGTGACAGCCGTCAGCTGTAACCCGCCTCGCGTTTCTCGCATCCCCCTAGGAGACCCGTATAAATTTTATGAAAACAAATAAATTAGTCATATAATACTACTCACGGGTGATATGAAATGTTATCATTCTTTTTATTTTTCTTCCGGGAATCGTTTTGAGAGCCTGGCAATGCAGAGTTCACCATTATTACCACAAAATGAAATAAACTGTTATTTGCGAAATCACTTTGGCAGATATTGTTTTGCTACTGATTGCAGTTGTCAAAAATTCTAGGCACTGTTCACACCTGTGATAGCAGTTCATACTTGCTAAGACGCGCTCTACAGGTAAGATAGATACTCTAAGGTTTTTTGTGTTCCGTAGCCGAGAGCATAGATTATTTATTAGATTAATAATTATAATATACAGAATGGAAGAAGATTTCGACCTTACCTGGAGCGAAGGTATACTCTAAATAATGGAGATAGCAAATTTCACTAAAAGGAAACATTTCCTTATTTTTAAAAAGAAACAAAATTACATTCAAAGATTTTAGAAATTTCGCTTGCTATACCCGATAGTCGAACCAACTAAAATCTGAAAAAATATAATTCTGTATTTTTATGGCATCAATGGTTATAGTCTTATGATAAAGCCCAAATCCCTTGAACAAACATGGTAAATTAAATGAAAGAAAGTTCTTAAAAACTTAACTGAAAATCAATGTCAACAGACCTAGCACTTTTACTCAAGGAATCATCGGATGCCTTAGTAACAATTTGACGCCATTAATTTATTAAAACGAGTAATAAATGACTGAACTTTGTTTCCATTTGCGACTGTAACTTTATTGGGTCACTTAGTTGCAACTTAGTTACTTAATTGCATAAAGCACCTATTTGGGATGCTTGGGAAGGCTGGTGCTCCACGCAGTTGTACCCCTTTTTTTTTTATCGTGCGCAAAATCCCCACGGATACCTCCCCCACCGTAGCCGGAGGAGGAGGTTATGTCGGACTCGAACCGACTAAAACGCACGCCGTCTGTGGGCCGTCAGTTGCCGGAGGTGAGATTGTCGTAGCCATATCCCTCGCACCCCGGCCGACCCAGGACCATATCTCTCGATCTGGCCCTCTTCCGGTGAGGGGACCACAGAGTCCCCAACCCGCCCCCGGGTATGGGGAGGCACGTAATGCGTGCCGCCGCCGCGGCCTGCTTCTGCTAGGGCTCTACCCGTCACCCCCGCGCAGTTGTACCCCTTGGCAATGGAAATAGCGAGATAATTGCCTTATTGAGCTCTCTTATAATTATAACCCGTTAATTGAAACCTGAGATGGCGTGCAGTTTCAATCGGTTGGAGTCCAATACGAAAACCCTTGCTAACCGGTGGTGCTGCTGATTTTTTTTAAGAATATTAGAAACCAAAATTACTAAAATTCCCTCCCACGTTGGGTCATTCATGACACTACCAGGCCATTGCCAGGATTCGAACCTGTACATACATTAGTGGCGAAGGGGTATCTATGACCCGATTCCTGCCGGCTGGCTCTGCAAAGGGAAACTGTTAATGTAGAGATGTTTAATAGGACTACAATATGGGGTTCTTCAAGAAGGGCATTAGAAGGTTTCTTCAGGGTCGGCAGGGTGAGTGTGACGCCCCTGGTGTTGCAGAACTTGCAGACGTCTATAGGCCACGGTGACCGCTTCCTATCAGGTGGGCCGTGTGCTTGTCTGCCAACTAAGTGGTATATAAAAAAAAAACATACATATATACAATCACGCCTTTATCCCCTCCGGGGATAGTGATTTAGTTAGGCAGAGGTGAAATAAGCCATGTATCTAAGGCTGAGCCTGGGCTGTTTATATCTGTCTGATGTTAAACAGCCCTATCTCTTAGTCGCCTTGCACGACACCGCAAGGAAGGAGTTGAGATGTTGAATTCTATACAAATTGTTATAGTAGTTTTGGTTATGACGTTTTTTCGATTGGCTTCCCTTTAAAAAATGTTCTGTTTTTTTTTTGGCAGACAAGCACATGGCCCATTTGATTTGATGTAAAGTGGTTGACATCGAACTGTTCACATAATTAGCAGCGCATGGCGCAATTCCAAAGGTGTTCATTCTCTCGGCGGCCGCAACCGCATTGACGAGAGTGTGCATTGTAGCACTTGCGGATAAGCCTCTCGGACGAGAGCTTTCAGGTGAGACATTGTAAATCAATTTTAATCTGTTTTAGTTACATTGTCTTTATGTGACAAATCAGCTGTTAATCAATAATCTGTTTTGCAAAGTACTTTTTATGACTACAAGTCAATAGTTTAGTTTCTTTAACAAACAAATCTTTGTTTTAAGATAATCTAATAGGAAACCTTGTATTAGAACTAGGTACATTCTAAAATTCATATTGGATTAGATTACGCCCGAAAGGTCAAGGTCAAAGTCAAAGTAAAAAATCATTTATTCTGTATAGACCATCAAAACGGCACTTACAAAACGTCAAAATTATACATTTAAGTACTAAAGACTAGCGTAGTAAATTGACCACCGGTTCGAAACGCGGCCCCGGCCTGAGAAGACTCCGGCAAGAAACTCAGCGGGCTTTTTTTTTTTTGGTCTATTTACAAAAAGTGCTTAGTCTACTTAGTCTAAATACAATCATTTGTTTGAGAAGCATGCATGAGTGAACAGCTCATTTCCAAGCTAGTTTATTTTTTTTCGACAAAATAATACTTCTAGACGATTTTGCTAACGAAACTGTGCCTAAAACCTTCTTGTATATGTACTGTTATTAGTTCCCAGACCTATTCCGGGGCGGCAGCACTTTCCATACATACAAGTTTTTGTACAGAGTTGCCACTCTTCTACTATACTCTTTGATGTCTCTGACCTATAGACATAGTTTGACATTGACAACATTGATTGACACTATTTGACATTTGTTCTTTAATTCTTTTTAGTCTGTGGTTGGTGTTGGCGCGGTTGAACTTTTTTAACTTTTCAATTTAAGTTTGATTTGAAGTTGTTTTGTTTGTGATTTACTTGTTTACATTTTAAAATTAGGTATTGTTAATGATTTTTTTTGTAGCCTTACATACAGCCTCTTCTGACCTTATGACTTGACAAAATATTATTGAACCCATCTAAAGTACTAACTTTCCAAGATGAACTTAGATTATTATCGAATTTTCGCTGGACGCGTCAAGTATTTTACTCATGTGATATTACTTAGCTATACATAAATTAAATATCACGCGTGCACCTATCCATCTTGGTATCAGGCCCTGGATACATCTTTCTCTATGTCAATACAAAAGAACAAAATAGACAAAATTGTGTACGATGGTCAACCGAAAACTTACTCAAGACACATTGCAAGTAAATTGAGGGTGGATAGAAGTTAAGTGATTAATTAAATATTACTTTTATTTTCTTTTACGTGAAAGTTTGCCCTGTTTACATTATAATAATGTACTTAATAATCATTAAATATCTGTTTAGTTGATGATGGGATAGCTTTTTGATTGAAAATGTTTTAAACACTTACTCTGTGTTAAACAGTAAATATTTACCTGACTGCCAAGAAGGTTTATGATTTTTTTTTCTAATCTTGAGGGTGTCCCCATGAAGAAAGCATATCATCTTCGAAATAATCATATTGATGCTTACTAGTCAGAAATTACAATAGGCACTAGATTCCATCCTATAGGAATATTCCTACTAATTACATATTGCAAAAATGTGTAGTTGGAAATATAATTGGAATTGGAAATTCCAATTGGAATTTTTTATTGCTTTTAGTAAACAATACGCAAAGCTGCGACACAATATATTCAGGGCCCAGCTGACATGTATTTTCCAATGTTGGTTTTATTTGATACTCTTCATTTAGGAAATGCAGGGATACACTATTATTCAAATATAACCCCTTCAAGTATCCTACAAAAAAAATATCCTATTAAAAAAAACCAAATCTAGCTGCTAAACTAAATCGCTTGTATTAGGGATCGGTTCATGTCAGTAGTGTAATGGCTAGCATTTGCACCCAGAATCTCTTTATCATTAGGCTGCCTCCTTAACAATTAAGCTATCAACGCTTCAGTTATTCTAGTAATTATATTCGCTTCCTGCCAGTTTAATTACTAGAATTATTGGAGCTTCGGTAACTTTAATTGAAGTATAATAGTTAGGTACCATTCTCTTTATTCAACTTATTTAGGGAATCTGGAGGTGCATCTATATTGAATTCAATAAACATAAAAATCCTCTCCCTGAGATGTCCATCATGCCTCAAGATCAAGTTAATTCTGGAGGGATAGTGCTTGAAGTAAAAAGTGAGGATTCACTGCCACCATGTCAACCATGTGACAGTATGGCAACAAGCACCTATACAGCCCCCGCTCGAGCGACCTCATACAAACGCAAACGCAAGCGGAACAAAAAGAGGAAGGCAGCCACGCTCGTCACCGACGCTCTGTTAGTACCGGGGCCTGTGCCGCCGGGCCTGACTGAGAAGGGTACCACGGTGCCTGGGGCCCCGAACTCTACGACGAGCCATCCTCCACCAGCGAAGCGGCGGCGGGCTAATTCCGCCGGACGACCCGAAGTTGTAGCCTCCTCCAGGGGAAACTGCAAGGAACCGCCCGGTAAGAAAGTGAACCAGAACGATCTGTCAGTCGTGATAACATCGTCTATCAGTCATCAGCTCACACCTCCGCAGGTGCAGAGTGTCATGCAGCAACTCGAAATTAAGTTGGTGCAAGTGGCTCTCAGTCACGGACCTGATACCTTCGGGCCTACACTAAAAGGGAAACCGGTCTACGCTGACGGCGGGATTAAGCTGTGGTGTGAGAACATAGAGACAAGGCAGTGGCTACAGGAACATCTTGGCGAAGTCTCTGAGCGAACAGGCCTCGAGTTGACACTAATGAGCTCTTATGAAGTCCCGCAGCGTGTACGCTGTGGAATCTTGCTACCCGGGATCTGGCACGATTCGAGTGTGGTGATGTGCACTTTGAAGCTGCAAAACAAGTGGGCTGCGGTTGAATGCTGGCTCATGCACAAGGTGATCCCGCAGCCTTCGAAGGATCACACTTTCTTAATGGTTGGCATCCCAGAAGAAGTGCTGCCGATACTGGAGCAACGGCACCGCCGCTTCGCCTTCATGTTCGGGTCTGTGTACCTAATGTACCAGGGGCCAGGGGGGAAGTACCAAAGAACCGTCCCGAAGCGGCAGCTGCGCTCCTGTAAGCGTCAGCGGATGAGGGACACCGCAATACCGTTACCTTACCACTCATTCGATAGTCAACGCTGTTCATTGTCCCCGCGCTCCCCGTTCTATCCGCCATCGCAGTCTGAGTACGAAGAGTCCATGCCGAGACTCTGCCAAGAGTATGAGGAGGAGTGTGCAGAAGTGTTTCACAATCTGGACGCAGTGTGGGACCAGTGGTCCGATACCGAAGACGTCATTTATTAAATGTCTTATTAACATCAGTCCGGTCCGCCTAACCGCTACGGCTCAACTGCAGGATAGGTTGAAGTCCAACGGGCATGCCGTACTGTTCCATGAGCCGTGGGTCTGACGCGGCAACTGCTGGCTGCTAAACGGTAAGTTACCTGCAAAAACTTGGCCCCATAGTTCGCTAAGTGTACAAATGCCATGTACTGACTAATTTCTGCTGCAGACGTGTGTGACCAAGGAGCAGGGCTCCAGCACGCCCTCGTCTGCCTTCGTCTTGGTCAATATCCATGTGGAGCCCTCGCCACTCGCCACAACGTGACAGCAAGTCTGGTGTCACACTGAGAAGAGGACGCCAGTTGCTGTCACCATGGGTGATTACAATGAGAGAGGTCAGTTTTTTTAGTACTTACTTACTATTCACAACCAGAGCTATCTGTTGTTTCAAAAACTGAATGACGGGATTTCTACTTTTGTTGTTTTTTTCTTATGAATATTGTAGTGGTAGGTATCCACGGCTACGCTCGCGTGGTATTGTTTTTTTTACAGCTATAGGTAGGACTAATATAATATTTAAACAGAATTTGGAGAACTTCCTTCTAGGTGAAAAATACTTAATATTTATACGGCACTTATTCGAGAAAAAAAACAGAATCCTTAGCGAAAAAGAATGTATTAAGTGTTCAAGTAATTACAAAAATAGCAGCAGTCCATTTGTGTTTACAGGTCATGTATCAACTCTTCGCGGTTGCTATTGGTTGCGCCTTAGACGCCTGGCTTTAGTGGGATAAGGCTACATCGGCTTACGAAGCAGACGGTGGATTCCTCGACGTCAACTATGCAGCCGGAGCAGAGACCATCAAAAGGCTCGTGTTGGAATAAGTTTCGGCACCTCGCCACTGAGTGGCGCTAGCGGTAAGTTTCGCTGAGTATATCTATCTATAGGCACAGTCTTATTATTTCTTATAGATAGTAATACTGTGCTATAGGTATGTGTAGTTTAACCATAACGGAATAACCCGCCCTCATCTCTTTCCATGGGTATTGTAGAAGGTATTCTGTGGTATTATTTGCGACTAAGGGATAGGGTCATTCTCCATCCGATATTGAACATAACCTTTTTTTTTTTATATATTACACGTCAATTTGACTTCGCCTCGCCTGATGGTAAGCTGAAGGCAAAGTCTGAAAAGAGGATCACCATTACAGACACGTATCATGTTACAATGGTGGCACTCAGCTTGACGGCCTCATCAGATGCTTTTTCATGCCCCGCTTAAAGGACCCGGGACTGTAGGAGGAGGGAAACACGTTAACTGGTAAAGAATTCCAAGACTTAATGGTGCGGCAGAAGAAGGAGTCGCCGAACCGCTTGGTTCTCGATGGAATATTCTGCACCGTGTGCGGGTGGCATCTAAGCCCTGCACGTGTTGTCCTATATAGGAAAGGAGAGGGTGGGATTAATTGGAAGAGCTCATCAGAACATTCACCATGATAGAGACGGTAAAATACCGCCAAAGATGCCACATCTCTACGCAATTGCAAAGGCTCGAGGGTTTTGGTTTGAACCTAGGGTAAAGTGCCTGTATGACGGCAACAGACATCCACCATAATAGTATCTACCTACTTTTTCGGACGTACACAAGCTGAATTTTGTCTATGTGTAAATGTTAACATAATATGACAGATACCCTTACATTATTTGAAAACTAACAAGTTATGGGCATATATGCGTAAGAGGGGTGGTACGAGTATGCCACGGCCGAAGTCTACCTGATGGTAAGTGGTTACCGTGGCCTATGGGCGAGTGCAATCATCAGGGGAGTCACACTCGTGCTGACGACCCTGTAAGAACAGAGAGATTCTGTGCCGTCAGCGCAAAAGATAAGTAGGAGAAAGCCTTTGGTTTTCCCACTGACAGCACAATATCTCTCCAGTGAGCTCTGGCTACCCTACTCACCGTCGGAAACACAACACGAGGTTATTAAGCCGCGGTCTTCTGTAGGGCGAAGGTACTTCAACAGTCGGACTGCTCGATTGGGACGGATATACCGTCGTGTCGGACAGTTGAATATGGTCAATGTTTTCAATCAATCGTTTCTATTCTTTCAGGTGATATATCTTCACGCCGTATGGACGGTTGGGGGCAAGACCAGGGCGACTAAGTAACGCTCCCAGTATCCTGCATTCAAAAATTACTAGCATTAAGTTTGATTCGTTTTTTAATTAATTAGATTTACACCCGTATTCACAAACGATACTGTGAGGTCTCATAGTGTGCTCGAGCGCATAGGGCTGGTAAAATTAATTCACAAACATCACGGAGCAGTATCTAACGCAGTGCGTTCCCTCAACGAAGTATTACAAGTGCTGTCTATGAATAAAAAGGCTTGCCAAAACGAAAGCACTGAGAATTTGTCGTTCTTTGCACAGTTTTTATAGTAGGTACGCATAGCTAAGTATTGTTTGTGAATACGAGTGTTAGTCATTTTTTTAGTAAGTACATTGTTTTTTATAAAACGTTTAAAAATATCATAATTTTATAAGTTTTTATATCACACGTTTAAAAACGTAGTTTTACTGCCGCTAATTTGTTAAAATTAAGTTTAAAATGTTTAGAAATTGTTGGACCAGGTTTTGTATATTAAACTAATTACTTTAAATGACTTGCTGTTTTTTTTTAATTGTTGCTAGCTGTTGCCCGCAACTTCGCTTGCGTGGATGTCAGTTATTGCGACCAAATATAGCCTAGGTTCTTGCCTAAGCTCTTCTCCGTCTGTGTGCCCATCACAATCGGTTCAGTGATTTAGGCGTTAAAGTGTAACAGACAGACAGAGTAAATTTCGCAGTTAATAGTATGGCGAAGACACTACTATGCCTACACCGTTTGCACTTTACTTTTCTTTCTTACTTAACTAAAGGTATAAAAAAAATTTTTTATTTAGAAACCCAGATTAAAAAATAAAACGCGACTAAAAACAATAAATTCGGCTAAGTGCGAGTCGGACTCGCCCATGGAGGGTTCCGTAGTAGCAAAGGCGAAAATTGCGGTTTCTTCTTCTTCCTCTTAGCGTTAATTCCCAGTCGCATCCGAAGCTTTCAGCTCGGAGTCTGGGGTCCGCTTTTTACCAGTCTTAACCACGGATTTGGCTAGACCTCGATATTTTTCGTGCAGCGATTGTCATCTGACCTCCACAACCCAATGTTAACATTAGGCGATATCGAAGTTTTGCAGTTAGACCGTTGTTTTTGGATTTTTGAGGGCTCCAACTACCCGTAACGACTGCCATAGATGTTCTCATGGCAACCGGGACCGACGGCTTAACGTGCTCTCCGAGGCCCGACCAGACCAATGCAAATGACACTGTATGTATGAATTAAATAAATAAATAAATAAATAAATAAAAAAAAATACTCATATTTCATTCACACAAATATTTGCACTGAGCGGGGATCGAACCCTCCTGCGTAGCGTCCGCGTTCACTACCGCTACGCCACGGAGGCTGTCACGCGAAAATTGCGGTTTATGACGTATAAATGACTGGATCTCGTTCGAACCAATTTTTAGTGGAAGTTTGCATGGCAATTTACATCATAATATTTTTTTTTTAGATTTATCATTCTCTTATTTTAGAAGTTAGAGGGACACACACACACACACACACTTTTCCACTTTGGAAGTGTCTCTCGCGCAAACTATTCAGTTTAGAAAAAAAATATGTTAGAAACCTCAATAGCATTTTTAAAGACCTATCTATAGCTATACCCCACACATATGGGTGTGATGAAAAAAAAATTTTTGAGTTTCAGTTCTAAGTATGGGGACCCCCAAAATGTAATGTTTTTTTTCTATTTTTGTATGAAATTCTTAATGCGGTTTACAGAATACATCTACTTACCAAGTTTCAACAGCAAAGGCCTTATAGTTTCGGAGAAAAGTGGCTGTGACATACAGACGGACAGACAGACAGACGGACGGACAGACATGACGAATCTATAAGGGTTCCGTTTTTTGCCATTTGGCTACGGAACCCTAAAAATCGAATCACTATTTTTTAGTTTAAACAGTAATTTAGTTAGATATGTTTGCGTAAAAAATCACACCAAATGAAGTATAGCCACTTTTAATGCAAAATACATTTAAGACACGTTAACGCAAAGCAAAATAAAGTTAAAATTACAAACGACCTCTCAAAGAGTTGGGAGGTACAGAGGTAATAGAGGAATAAGTAGCTAAGCACTGCGGTTAAGTGTGCCGCGATCCTCAGAGGGAATTAGGGACGAGGTCAGGCGCTAGCTGGCGAAATGTGGCTAAAGGCCGTTACATACGTGACGGGATTATAATAATAAATAATAAATGACGGGATTGTTTGTGGGAAGAAGTTGTGGGAAGTTTTGGAACTCATGAAGACGCATTTTCCTGATTGTATCCGTGGCCAAGATGACCTCGGAGCTCAGGGTCCGCCTTCCGGCTCTTCCTCCTCCACTTCGCACGATCTTGGGCGTCCATAGTAGTGAGACCATTTGCACGCATGTCACCCTCCACGACTTCAAGCCAGGACTTCTGAAGTTTTGAAAATATCGTTTCATACAAGATATAAGCGGAAGTGCAGAAGCGAATGTGGCGCGTGCACTTTGTTTAGCAATTAAAGGCAATTTTTGAAATAATATATCGAACAAGGTAGAAAAAAGCGATAAAGCTTAGGCGGGACTAAAACCTGCGATCTTTCCCTTACAGGTAGTTCTTATGAGTATCGGTAGATGGCTCCCTCCGCCGCCCCAAGACGGATGTATAGATAAATTTGGATCAGCTTCGTGTAAGGCCTTTTTTTATACCACTTAGGTGCCAGACAAGCACACAAGACAAGCTTGGTGGTTCAGTAGTCTGAGCATTCCTCCTATAAGGGAAAGATAGCGGGTTCGAGTCCCTTTTAAGCTGTATTTGCTATCTTTAATCGATTTGAACAATTAGCATAGGTACTAAATGCTTTAAAAATTCATGAACAAATTATCTTTCCTTGTTCACAACACGTTAGATCCGAATCACTTACACGGTTCGTGTTCATTAACACCATATTCCCGTTCGGAGTTTTATCCCGTTACGTGTGTCGCGACCTTTACTTAGACGAGTAGTCGTCCCAGTAACTGTTATCAAGTCTTTGTTCAGCGTAAATTAAAATATTTTGATGTATTCACTTACTGTTGACCGTGGCTTCGCTTGCGTGGAATTCTGATCGCACAACCTATGGGTACCTATTGCAGAAAGAAAAATACTTCTTCATCCTAGCGTTAATTCCAGTCGCATCCGAAGCTTTTACCTTGGAGTCTGGGGTCCGCTCTAATTGCGGGTTTGTCTGGTCTTCGATATTAACTGTGAAGCGACTGTCATTTTGACAAAATGGCGATATTGAAGCGTTGCAGCTAGACCAATTGTTGGACTTTTTAGGGCTCCAACTACCCTAAAAGTAACGACTGCCTAGATGTTCGTATGGCAACCGGGACCGACGGCTTTACGTGCTCTTCGAGACACTCATGCATATGGCCGCGTTCACTACCGCCACGCCACGGAGGCTGTCAAAGAAAAATACTTAGTAAGGATTCGTATTACAAATCGATTAGGATAGGAAAAGTGAAATGCTCAGACGAGACTCGAACTCGCGACCAGACCCTTACAAGGGCAATGTTCTGACCACTGAGCTACCGACCCACGTCTTGAGCATTCCAAATTCTCCTATCGCTACCATCTTCTTGGGGCGACGGTGGGGGCCATCTACCGATAGTCGTACGAACTATCGGACACAATAAATGATGTCAAAACCATTTTTAGGGTTCCGTAGCCAAATAGCAAAAAACGGAACCCTTATAGATTCGTCATGTCTGTCCGTCCGTCTGTCTGTCTGTCCGTCCGTATGTCACAGCCACTTTTCTCCGAAACTATAAGGCCTATGCGGTTGAAACTTGATAAGTAGATGTATTCTGTGAACCGCATTAAGAATTTCATACAAAAAAGCATTTAATTTTGGGGGTCGCCATACTTAGTTAGAACTGAAACTCAAAAATTCTAAGGTCTTCAAAACTGCTATTGAGGTTTCTAACATAATTTTTTTCTAAACTGAATAGTTTGCGCGAGACACACTTCCAAAGTGGAAAAATGTGTCCCCCCCCCTCTAACTTCTAAAATAAGATAATGATAAATCTAAAAAAAATATATGATGTACATACATTGACATGTAAACTTCCACCAAAAATTGGTTCGAACGAGATACAGTAAGTAGTTTTTTTTTTATTACATCATAAACCGCAATTTTCGCCTTTGCTGCTACGGAACCCTTCATGGGCGAGTCCGACTCGCACTTGGCCGGTTTTATTAAACATTGTTTTTGATTATTAACCCCAAACCTTTTAATCCCTACTAATATTATAAATGCGAAAGTAACTCTGTCTGTCTGTCTGTCTGCCTGTCTGTCTGTCTGTCTGTCTCGCTTTTACGACTAAACCGCTGATCCGATTTTCATGAAATTTGGTATAGGGGTAGATTAGACCTTGAGAAAGGACATAGGCTATGTTTGGTCGCGATAACCGACATCCACGCGGGCGGAGCCGCGGGCAAAAGCTAGTATTTATAGGCGTGGCTCGGTGGCTCAGTGGTAAGCATTCCCTATGTAAGGGAGTGGTTGCGGGTTCGTGTCCCGTCTGAGGTTACCATACTAATTGTTTTAAAATTTTATTTAATTCGTATTACAAGGCGTTTTTGGGGCCCCACTGAGATCTTGGGGACCCAGCCAACCACATCCGAAGCGGGTACACCTGATTTATGGGCAACGCTTCAACGCAGGTTTTCTTGGCATTATGGAGTCAGATGGCAGTCGCTTTCGTAAAAGTCTACCATACCAAATTGTGGAAAGGAGCAGCAGCGAAGCGGGCTTCGAGTCTCAAAATGCTAGCTTTCGATACTACCGGGACGGCCATTCGGGTAAAAAACAGAAATTCACACAATTTTGTTTATTTATTTTATTTATTTATTTATTTAAAAAAGGCATATCAACAGTATATACACAAGCATTTTCCTAAGTAACATTGACAAGATATTATAATGGGCATGTGCTACACCAATTAAAGATATGCACAGCTTTGCCTGATTGTCATACAAAAATAACAATTGAAATTATTGATAGTGAGAATGTCCAATTAGTATATACTTACAAAAAAAAAAAATACATATATCAATGTTGTATGTCACGTTTTAAATGTACCTACCTAAGCATATAAATGTCGCACACGATATAAAATGTCCATTTTTAAATAATACAATAAATAATCAAGAAAATAAGTCAAGAGAGAAAAATAATAATAATCATTCACTATTAAAATAAAACAAAAAAAATCAAACAATAATGTAAATGTAAATAAAAGACACCAACGAAGCCCTGGCACCCTCGGATTGTTTGTAATACTCTATGCTTGGTGAATGTGCTTATCCTCAAAAGCCACCCAAGAAAAGTGTACCTACTGCGCGTATAGTTAACCCAAGCAATGCATATACGAGTAGATACTCCGTTTGGTTAGGTACCTATTTAACTAAAGGTAAGCAATCTTGATATGTCTTTTTATACAAGCACTACCTGACCCTGCGAACTTTGTACCGACATATTTTTTAGCCCGTTTTAACCTTCCCTGGACATCTACGAATATTTCAAGACTAAAATTAGCCAAATCGGTCCATCCGTTCTCGAGTTTTAGCAAGACTAACGAACAGCAATAGATTTTTATATACCTACTAGCTGCCTCCGCGAACTTCGTACCGCCTAAATGAAGAACCGCTCGACCGATTTTGTGCAAACTTCACATAAACCATCTACTAAATAGTCCGAACAAAGCCTAAACATGTGGTTTGGATAGGTGAGACCGTTCTTGAGTTATAAAATAACAACGAAAAGTGGCATTGATTTTAATATATTAGATAATATTAAACAAATAAATTACTGCTTAAACTAGTGGTTCGATTTCGGTTTTCAGTCGCGTATTATTTTGTATGCAGAATTAACCAAATAAATATTAATATACTAAGTTTTTAAACAAAACTATTAAGGATCAAGATTGTTTACCTCTAGTTACATAAGTACCTAACAAAACCGTGTTTAAGTATCCATCACACATTGTCCTATACTACCACCTAACTTAATAATTATCTGCATCACCCTAAGGTTGACTGGCAGAAAATGCCCATGGCATTAAGTCCGCCTTTGTACATTTATTTGTGCAATAAAGTTTGAATAAATAAATAAATAAATTGTCTAAGTTACGCATAGTATCCACAGACCAAGCTACGACTCAGTCGTGTGCGGTCCGTCGCGCGCTACGCACGTAGCACCCGCGTAGAGCCATTGTGCTACGATCGCGAGTCGAACTTTCAGTGTTACGAGAGCAAACTTGAAAATTATAATTTATTTAAAAAAAAAATCTTAACCGTGTTTTGTGTATGTACTTAAAATTAAAAGTTAAAGTAGTGTATGTAGTTAAAATTAAACTTCAAAAACCTATTATTAACCTTAGGTACCTAACTTAACTTAAAAATAATTAAATGAAATAAAAAATGGAGTCGTCAGAATACCTCCGGGTTAATGAAACCACTCTCCAACTAGTCCAAAGATGTACGAACATCTCTCACTTCGACTGTACAGAAGAAGAGATGCTGTGGCTGATGATGGGCCCTCGGACGCTGCCGCTGCCGAAGATCATCCCCATCTCTATACTGCTGCTGGTGATCTTCGTGACGGGGATGGGGGGTAACGTGTCGGTCTGCGTGGTGATTGTGAAGCACCCAGCCATGCACACAGCGACCAACTACTACTTGTTCAGTTTGGCGCTGAGTGATCTCCTGCTTTTACTGTTCGGTGAGTCTATTTTGATCATGTATATGCTGTTCATCAATTAGTCCATTGCAGTCCACTGCTGGACATAGGCCTCTCCTAATGTGCGCCATTGTGTCTGGCTAGGAGGCTTCCTATGTATGCCTCGGGACATATATATGTATGTTTTGATTGTTTTGTAATAATCTGTGATTGGTGAATTTGAGCTCGTCAGCTCCCTTTGCTATCCTCAAACGATACTCAAGAAACGTGTATTGTGCGTATTTTAACCGCATTTTAGGTCCAAGATGTGAGCAATACCTTCCGTTTTCCTTTTCGCGGTTTCCACTCTAGGATTCGTATTCTCCAACGGCCATCAGTCCTTCGACAGATGTGGCCTGCCCAATGTCACTTCAGCTTGCTTATCCTGCGAGCTATGTAGGTAACTTTAGTTATTTATCGGATGACGTTAATATGGTGTTATATGATGTTAATTTCATTAAATCCCCCTCGAGGTGATTGTATAGGAGAATTTTGAATGCTCTAGACGTGACTCGGTAGCTCAGTGGTTAGAGCATTCACCTTTTAAGGGGTTCAAATCCTGTTTAAGTATTCACTTTTTCAAATCTAATCGATATTTATTTATATACTAATATTATAAAGCTGAAGAATGTGTTTGTTTGTTTGCTTGAAAGCGCTAATCTCAGGTACCTACTACTGGTTCGAATTAAAAAAACCTTTTTGTGTTGAATAGCCCGTTTATAGAGTTTACCCGTTTACCTACATATCATCACGCTATCACTAAAGAGAGCGGAGTAGTAATCATAAATGTCAACAAATCCAGCAGATTCCCATAGGTATATTATTAGAAAATTATGCGTAGGCATATATGGTTTAAAAGGAGTAATACGGGGTTTCAAATAAGCCACGGACGAAGCAGCGACGGTTTTTTTTATATAGGACACGTCAATTTGACTTCGCCTTGCCTGATGGTAAGCTGAGGGCAAAGTCTTGGAAAGAGGGTCACCATTATAGACACGTACCATGCTACAATGGTGGCACTCAGCTTGACGGCCTCATCAGATGCTTTTTCACGCCCCGCTTAAAGGACCCGGGACTGTAGGAGGAGGGAAACACGTGAGCTGGTAAAGAATTCCAGGTCTTAATTGTGCGGCACAAGAAGGAGTCACCGAACCGCTTGGTTCTTGATGGAATATTCTGCACCGTATGCGGGTGGCATCTAAGTCCTGCACGTGTTGTCCTGTATAGGAAAGGGGAGGGTGGGATTATGCTAGAGTTGTTATAGTGTGAAAGCTTATAATTGACCATCATATAAACTTGTTCCCCGTGGTGACGGAAAAAGAATACAAGCATCACCACCCCATCTCATCCGAAGGGTGTCGTAAAAGGCGACGCACGGAAAAATACTGTGAGAGAAGGAAAACTCGATAGAAAACCCTGTACCAACCCGTCTGGACAACCAAAGCAGACCAATATTGGGAGAGGCCTATGTCCAGCAGTGGACTGCAATAGGCCAGCGGCCTTACCATAAACCTTAAAACAGGTCAATAATTGAACTGCTGTCATTCTACCAACTGCAAATGTCATTTTGTAATGTCATATAAATATATAGGATTACAAAGTGACATTTGCAGTTGGTAGGATGACAGCAGTTCAATTATTGACCTGTTTTAAGAGTTCATGGTATGGGCCCTGTTGATTGATAAACTTGTTTTTTTTTGGTTTTGTTGTACCATTATCATTATACAGTACCACTGATGGTACTGTGGCAATTTATTTGCCGTGGTACACTGGTACCATTTACGTCGATGCATTGCGTACTATTTTTTGCTAGTTGTAAGCTTTCGAAATTGTAAAAATATAATATTTTCCCGGGTCCTTTAAGCGAGGTGTGGAAAAGGATCATCAAACTGAGGATCACCAATATAACATTGTTGGGATCTGTAATGGTAACCCTCTTTACTGTGACTTTGGCAGCTTACCATCAGGCGAGGTCAAGTTATATTGAGGTGACTATATGAAAAAATTGGTAAAGCCTACTAAATCAAGGGCGATTCCTACTCAGTGCAAATATTTGTATGAATGAATATGTGTATTTACATTAGTTTAGGTGTTTCTATGTACATATAATATGTGTATCCTAATAATATGTTTATTTGCGTTTTCGAGCTTATAATTACAAACTAGTTAAACCATGTTTATTACATACTATATGACGCCCTGTGGAGCCGTCTGTCTGTACGTTAAGTACTCGTATAAAAATGACGAAATAATCATCTGGGCATACTTAACGATTCCATCCAGTAAATTAAAAAAGTACATAGGTACATAGAAACCCCAGACCAATAAAAGTATTCAAGCCTATAGATATAAGTTATTTTACCAATTTAATTAAAATTGTTGGTTTCCCAAAAACTCGGGAAAACGATATTGAGGGCTATACCCGCGGGAGTGTTCTCATGTCAAAAGACCTAAAATATTTCCCGAACATTTTTTAATCATGCAAAATTTAACGTCGCTTTCTACTAAACATGATTAACAATACACATGTGACTACAATTTTAGGGTTCTGTACCGATAGGATAAAAACGAAACCTCGTTACTAAGACTTCGCTGTCCGTCTGTCTGTCATCAAGCTGTATCTCGCGAACCATGATAGCTAGACAGTTGAAATTATTACGTACTAGCTTTCGCCCGCGGCTCCGCCCGCGTGGATGTCGGTTATCGTGACCAAACATAGCCTATGTCCTTTCTCAAGGTCTAAACTACCTCTATATCAAATTTCATCAAAATCGGTTCAGCGGTTTAGGCGTGAAAGCGTAACAGACAGACAGACAGACAGGCAGAGTTACTTTCGCATTTATAATATTAGTATGGATAGTATGGATGTATGATGTATTGCCGCGTGGTTCCCAGCAGAGTAGAATTTTGGCCACGGGTTATCTCTTCCCATGCGGTGTTCTACAAGGCGACTAAAGGATAGGCTGTTTAAATATTAGACGAAAAATCCACAAAATCTGGCGAAATTAAAATCTGCAGAAACGGAAAAAAACCCGATATATACACAACATATACAGTCCAGACTCAGCCTCAGACCAATCATCGAAATAAATATGCAAAACAAATGTTAATACTTCTGCATCCATTTCTTATACCGGAATACGGCAATAGGTTCACCTCCTATTACGTGGGACCTAATATAATGATTGGTGAAATGTGGGTGTTAGTTCTCCTCTGCCTAACATTCCGGCGATAAAGGCGTGATTGTATGTATGCGTATTTCTGTTACCGAATACTTACTAGAAACACATAATGATACGGAACTCTTGGTGCGCGATATCAACTCGCACTTGGCCGGTATTTCCAATAAACCATGTTACCAAGCAATAAAGTATGCGACAATAACCCCTAATTAATAAGTCCACATTTTGCCAACCTTCATAAAGTTAATAGAGCTATCATAATACGGACAGAATAAACAATGGCCTCCTAAATTGTTACTTTAAAGTGTTAGTGCCACTAGCGTCCTAGTTTCAGTAATTTATGCCCCATAAATTTTAGTCATTAATTTCGCCCAATTGGAAAAATATCGATTTGGTACCTACATAAGGCAGCCATTTTAATTTTTGCTTATATTTTTAACTAGCTGTTGCGGCTCCGCCTGCGTGGATGTCGATTATCGCGATCAAACATAGCCTATGTCCTTTCCAAGGTTGAATCTATCTCTGTATCAAATTTTATCAAAATCGGTTCAGTGGGTTCATCCATATCGGCGATGGATGAACCGTTAGGATATGATTCCGTAGCCGACATAGATACGACAACTGCCGACGCATGCAGCAGATGCGCGTAATTCATTGCGGCTTCTCAATGGTCCCCTTTATCCGTATCGGAGTTCGACAAGTAATGGATACGCTGTATATGCTGCATGCGTCTGTCGTTCTCGTATGCGGTCGGCTTCAGAATCATACCTTTAGAGCGTGACAAACATCCAAACATCTTCACAAACTTTTACAATTATTGTAGTAGAATATTACGCGTTGGAGGACAAGTGAGCGACACGTTCGATGGAGCAAATAAAACTGCTAACTGCTAACCCAAATCAGTGCCGAGTGAAAAGTAAAACATTATTATGTTTTTCCGTTAGAAATATCCGAGTGACAGCTTGGGTTAACCTTACTCCCCAGCTTGGGGGAAAGGAGCCCGAATGACGTCAGTGGCTTGGCACCCTATTGTGTGGCCTATTACTGAAAATAGCTGACGTAATGCGGTTAATTAAACACCTGCCTACAATTTCGAGGATTGTGTGTCTTATTGTTGTAAGATTTTATTTAACACAAGTTATCGCGACTTTTGGTCATATAGATATCCGATTCTACTTAACCGATTGGGATCTAATAAACGTAAGATTTTAAGTCTGACCAAGCCCTTTCTATCAAAAAAACCACATCAAAATCCGTTCAGTAGTTTTTGCATTCATCGCGGACAACAGAAAAACAGACAAGAATTCCAAAAAAATATATTTTCGTGTTCAAAATCGCTATAAATATAATATAACCTAAGATTTTTTTAAAGATCTCCAATGCACAGACACGACCATTTCAATTTACCATGTTTCTTAGAGAGATTTGATCCTTATGATTGACACTATCGATTGATGCCATAAAAATACAGGATGTTACTTTTTCGGATTTTAGTCGGTTTGTTTATGGGTCTGGCAAGCGAATTTAAAAAAATCGTTAATTGCTGTTTTGTTTCTTTTTAAAAATAAAATGATGTCTCCTTTAAGTAAAATGAGCTAACTTAAGGATTTAAGGTACTTTCCCTCCATGTGGCATCGCCGTGGGACGCCCCGTATAATAGTATACATTATAATCATCACCATCTTCATCATCATCCTCCTACCCTTATCCCAATTTTATTTGGGGTCGGCGCAACATGTGTTTTTTTCCATTCATCTCTATTTGCAGTCAGATCAACATTCACTTCCATATTAACCATATCATCTTTCACACAGTCCATCCATCTCCTTTTAATATAGATTACATTATCAATTGTTTTTTTTTATTATTATTTATTTCTTAACTCAGTTAAGAACTTCTACTTACAAGTAAATATGCTGTGACTGAAAATTAGTACAAGGCTTCTCACCAGTGAAAGTGCCTAGATTGCTCCACGAATGGCTTCGTAAGATTTTAATGGGCAATACTCTAAATTGGTTTGGTTCCATTAGAACTAGGAGGTGCCATTAAGATCCCACAGGCCCTGAGTGTCTATTTGCATATGTGTTAATAATTTATTCAATCCACATAATTATCTTAATGAGTAATATATCTGACATAAAATTATTAGGTACGGGTCCTCATAGTAAGAATAAACACGAGAAATATTAGGATATCACGCATTTAATTAACTGTTTTTTTTTTCAATTAGACTACTTATATAGGTCGCAGCCAAGCTCACGGCCCACCAGATGGAAAGTGGTTACCGTGGCTTATGGAACTCGTCAATACCTGGGGAGTCACACTCGTGTTGCTGACCCTGTAAGAACAGAGAGATTCAGTGCCGTCAGCACAGAAGTTAAGTAGGACAAGCCTTTGGTAGTGTCCCGGCAATCCAATCGAGCAGTCCGACTGGGGAAGTATCTCTGCGGTGAACACCGCGGTTTATCAACCTCGTGTTGTCAGTGGGAAGTCACTGACACTACAAAACCTCTTCAGTGAGCTCTGGCTACCCTACTCACTGTCGGGAACACAACATGTGAGGTTATTTAGCTACGGTATTCTGTAGAGCGGAGAAACTTTCCCAGTCGTACTGCTCGGTTGGGTCGGATATACCGTCGTGACCTACCTCCGTTATAGTTACAAATTGTCATTAGTCGTTTTTTGCATTGCATTTTGTTAGCTGTGTCCATACTCCATATCCATAATAAAAAAAAAAAAACATAATACGTAAAATATGTTTTAAAATTTTGTCGATACGGTCGGAAATTGCTTACACCCACATTTTGTAAAAAAAAAAAAAATACAGTAGGTATATAGTGTAAGGTATTCTACAAGACATATAGTGAGAGTAGCCTTTCCTCAGCAAATAAACAGTGACCTATACGGCCATACTTTGTAACTTTACGGTCAATTTAGTTAAATTGTAAAATGGCACTTTGCAGCAATTTTCTCTTTAAAAGGAGATAATTAAAGTACGTGCGATCGCTATTAATAAAGGGTTTACTATGAATAATGGCTCTTTCAATTAATAGCAGAATGTGCAGTAAAATCCGCTTACAATGACATCGAAGGGTCGATCTATCGAGTCGAGCGGTCGAGTTTTAATCTTTAGTCTCAACCAGTTTAAACAAATTTCTATGTTAAGTGCTTAGTTTACTAAAAAGAAAATCTAAGAATGGTTCATTTTCTTTATTTAATACTAGCTTTTGCCCGCGGCTCCACCCGCGTGGATATCGGTTATCGCGACCAAACATAGCCTATGTCCTTTCTCAAGGTCTAATCTACCTCTATACCAAATTTCATCAAAATCGGTTCAGCGGTTTAGTCGTAAAAGTGAGACAGACAGACAGACAGACAGAGTTACTTTCGCATTTATAATATTACTAGCTTTAGCCCGCGGCTCCGCCCGCGTGGATGTCGGTTATCGCGACCAAACATAGCCTATGTCCTTTCTCAAGGTCCAATCTACCCCTATACCAAATTTCATCAAAATCGGTTCAGCGGTTTAGTCGTAAAAGCGAGACAGACAGACATACAGGCAGACAGACAGACAGAGTTACTTTCACATTTATAATATTAGGTACGAATATTCATTGATTGATTAAATGAATTAATCAATTAATTGATTGATTCAATGTAGATTACTCCTACCATCGCCGTAAGATGGATGTATTGGAAAAATTGGGTCACTCTCGGGCGAAGCTCGGTGGCTCAGTGGTCAGAGCGTTCCCCCTGTAAGGGAAAGATCGCGGGTTCGAGTCCCGCCCGAGAATTGATTTCGCTTTTTCCAATTTATTATAATCTGTTTCTAATCTATTTCCGCCCCGGTTTTGCTCGTCATGTGGCATACATTACATCCCCTTTACCCCTTTAAGCCATTAATTTTCAAATAACGTATGGGAATCTGCCGGATTTGGTGACATTTATGATGATTACTGCTCCGGTCCCTTGAGGCTATTATCATCACGCTACTACGTGATGATATATAACCTCTAACCTTCCTAGATAAACGTACTATTCAACAAAAAATATGTTTTCAATTCAAAGTAGTAGTTTCTGAGATTAGCGCGTTCAAACAAACAAATAACAAACAGCCTCCGTGGCGTAGCGGTGTAGTGAACGCGGCCGCTACGCAGGAAGTGCGGGTTCGATCCCAGCTCAGTGCAAATATTTGTGTTTGTGAAATATGGGTATTTGCATTGGTCTGGTCGTGCCTCGTAGAGCACGTTAAGCCATCGGTCCCGGTTGACACAAGAACATCTATGGCAGTCGTTACGGGTAGTTGGAGCCCTAAAACAATCCAAAAATGACGATCTAGGTGCAAAGCTTCGATATCGCCTAATGTTACCATTGGGTCGTGGAGGTCAGATGGCAATCGCTTCACGGAAAATATCGAGGTCTAGCCAAATCCGTAGTTAAGACTGGTAAAAGCTGACCCCAGACTCCGAACTGAAAAGCTTCGGATGCGACTGGGAATTAACGCTGGGATGAAAAAGAAACGAACAAATAACAAACTCTTCAGCTTTATAATACGCTTACTTTATACTCGTAGTCTGTTCCCTCCTTAGAGTATACATTGCTATAGAGCGCGCCTTACAAGTATGAACTGCTATCACGGGTATGAACAGTACCGAGGCTCCTGGCTCAACCTCAATCAGTAGCAAAACAATACCCGTCAAAATGACTTCGCAAATAATATTTAATTCGATATGTTAAATTTTTTTTTTTTTTTTTTTAATAGTTAAATTATTTATTACATACAATTAATTATTGTAAATGTCACATTATGTCACATCAAATAACCCGCCACGAATCGTTCCCGGCGGAAAGGTGCCCATAATGCTAGCAGCATTGCCTCGCTGAATCGCGATGGCCATCCTCTGCGCCAGAAACGAGCCGGAACGGGAGTCACCGCCTTGTTCGTGGATGCGCCGGCCAATTTCTGCTATTAAACTCCTTGCCTCCGACCCCCAACTGCCCAAAGTCTCCACCGCAATGGGCACAAAGTAATATTGTGGCTCCATTGCGGCGTATTTAATTTTCTTCCTGCTCGCTGCGTCCTCCGCCGCTGCCGCGGGAGCGCTGACGGTACGGCTCAGGTGCGTGGCCGCGACAGTGCTGACGCACGTAGCGTCCCATATTAGGCACCTGCCATTTTTCCACGGCACCAGAGTCAGGCCGTCTGGTCGCTTCCCGTCCGATCTGCTGAGTCCTGGGGGTTCCAGCGTACACGGTACATTCGCCGATATAAGGGCCCTCCGAACTATATCGTTGAGGGCATGGTGGCGCGGGAACCTACCTGTGCAGCGACTACAACTCAGTGCGTGGTGACCGTTTTCCTCCACCGTGGAACCGCAGATGCATTTGTGTGATTCGCACACCTTGCAGCCCAGGCGAAGTGCCACTGCCACCCGCAAAGAGTCGTCGTCCAGTAAAGTGCCCAGGTGCGGTGACGGAAGTGCGTGCAACCATGCCCCCGATTCAGGCTGCGATACAGCCCTGAGCCTCGCCAAGTCGACGCCCGCCGCTCCACCGAGCAAATCCCTCATCACCCCCCCAGCACCAACACTATCCCATGCCCGTTGTACGTGCGGGGCTGCCGGACGCGGTTCGTTTGGATTGAGGACCGACCATGCCGACAGCGCCTCGCACTCGTAGGGTATACTTACCCGATCGCCATTCGAGGAGAGTATATTAGCAACCAGGTCCGCCACCCCGTGGGCCGATGCCAAGAAGGCCGGCAAGCCAACGTCGGTCACGCGCCGGAGCCCGAGGCCCCCGTATCTTATCGGTAGAGAGGCTTGACGCCAATGTCGCTCACCGAGTGAGACGTTGAGTATCGACTCCGCCGTCTCCCTCAAAGTGCCGTCGAAGGAGGAGGCAGCCTCCGGACAGAGCCAGGATGGTGTAGTCCTGAGCAAGTACATGATTTTGGGAACCGCAAAACACATGCGAAGCAGCAAGACCGCAACGTGGGCCGAAAGGTTTTTTAAATGTTCCCGAGCGGAAAGGAGAAGGAGTTGACGGGAAGATATTGCCTCAGGAACTGCTTCCAGAAAAATGGGTGAGCCCAATAAATTGAAGTTATTAGGAGTAAGTTCGCTGAGGCCAGGGAAGAGTGTGTTGAAAAGGGGAAAGTGTGTGCGAGCTCCTGTGCTGCAGGGGAAAAACTCACACTTGGTCGGATTCACCTCTAAACCCAGCGCCTTTAGGCGCGGGATCAAAACCTCGAGGTCCCGGGCCACCCCATCAGGCTCGCCGCCAATGGTACCATCGTCTAGGTACCACAGGTTCAAAGGCGATTTAAGTTCCGAGATGATCTCGTGGATGGCTAGGCTGAAGACAAGTGGCCCAAGCGGATCCCCCTGCTGAGCCCCCACCTGTGAGAGAATGAGGTCGTTATTGAAAAATAGGTTCGAGGGTAGATGATAGACTTGGTGGAGAAAGGGATAGAGGGAAGGAGTTTTTTCCATAACTGCGCTCAACAGCACATCCCTTTCTAGTGTGTTGAAAGCGTTGCGTACGTCAATTTTTAAGACAACGCAGTTAGTATTTTGCGGCTCCATCACGTAGGCCCTGGTGGCATGGATAGCTGCCTCGCAGCCTCGGGGCGTACCAAAACCTAGCTGGTGTGGTTGTAGGTACTCGGACATCTCTTCCTTGACCGCGCGGCATGCCAGCCTAGCAGTCAGGCGGCGGAAAGCGCTACCGACCGCGATTGGCCTGATTCCCCCATCCTTCTTGTTCAGGGCGCAGAGTGAGGCGCCGTACATGAACGGGCACACTTCGGGATTTAGTTGACCGCTGAGTAGGAGATTAGACAGCTTCGTCAAACTCTCCATCAAGCGTTGCCCGTTCTCGCCTGCTGCCCTAGAAGTGAGCTCCTTTATGTTAAATCAAAATTTTATACAAAATCGTATATTTGTAGTAATAATGACGCAAAAATACCGCAAAAAGGCGTCATTTTTTGTATTTTGGCTTTAATTTTATCCATGCATATCAAATCGAACAAAAAACTTCATAACAACAAACTACATTAATAAGTGCATCTATTGATATTTTCGGTAATGCATGAAACGTCACTATAGGTGCGCTATACCATCGCAAAGTATCTGCTAACACTCGGCGCCAAAGACCTGAGTGGACCTGAGTGATAGGCGCGCTCTATATTTATAATGTATACTCTAAGGTTCCCTCCATAAACTTCTACTGAACGTGTAAAATAAAATTGCCTGCGGTCTCCTACATGCCGGACCTTAGCTGCTCAGAATATAAACAAAGATTTAAATGAATGTTCTATAAACATATTTTCCCATGAAGTATTTTAATTTTACATTCAAACAGAAACTTTTCAAATTACAGATACGAGTATTGGGCACACCAGCAAAATTTACTCCTTAAATTACGTAAAACCACTCGAGCAGCGTACTTTTTTGATAGAAATGGCGGCAAAGTTATATTTTCGCCCGAAATAATCTCTTTTAATAAATTAATTCCATCATGGTTTTTGTATTTAGATAACAAGCTACCATAAAAAGTAAATACGCAACTTCGGGTGCGAACGAAATAGCTTGATATTGTCGGAAATTTATGCGAATATTGCATTAACAATTCAACATAGTTTAGGAACTTTGAGATACTCGTAACTTACTCTCAAAACTATGAGACAACTTCCATCTTTAGTCACCACGCGACCACAGTATTGCCACCATTTGCCACAGTTCGACTAATTCTTCAATAGGCTATTTGACAAGATCGTCCGATTCATCACAATACTGCTTAATATGTAAGTATGATCTGAAAGAATATGCCTTGCACAAAGATATTGCCTTACCAAAGTGAAACTATAAGTTTTCATTATTTTTAATTCCCAAAGTCAGTTAAAATAATAATCACCAAATTAAAAATTTAAAAAACCGACTTCAACCGATTTTTGTTGATATTTCATAAATTGCTTGACCGATTTTGATAAAATTTACCTGGGAAGTATAACCTATCAAACAAAAAAATAATTTTGCAAATCGGTCCAGGCGTCTTTGAGTAATCGGTGAACATACATAAAATAATACCGGACTACCTCAAAAGTAAACCAAAACCAAATTAAAAATCAACGCATATACACCGGAAATATAGCTGAATATTCTGAACACTTCTGCATACCCTTTCAAAGGATTCAGGCGTGATGTTATGATGTGTAATGGCAGAGACATTGCAATAATATGCGATTGCAGCAATCGCGGCTGATTTCCTGGTATTTTTTGAAGAGTTCCTTGGTCTAATCTCGGAAACCCATCATCAGATCTTTACGAAATTTAAATGGGACCTTTTCGGAATAATCTACTTTCGAACAAAAATAGAATTTTGCAAATCCGTCTACGCATGGCGGAGCTATGAGCGAACAAACATAAAAAAAAAAAACATATAAACATCCGAATTGAGAACCTCCTCCTTTTTTGAAGTCGGTTAAAAAAAAACATATAAACATCCGAATTGAGAACCTCCTCCTTTTTTGAAGTCGGTTAAAAACAAATCTACCTAAAAATAAATTAAAATAATTCGGGGCAACTCGCCACCGAGTGGCGGGTTTTCAAGTGGCGAGCTGACCAATAAGTCTATCTATCTTCTAATATATAAAAATCAATGCCACTTTTCGTTGTTAGTTTATAACTCAAGAACGGCTAAACCGATTTGACTGGTTTTAGTCTTGAAATGTTCGTGGATGTCCAGGGAAGGTTTAAACGGTGAGAAAACGGGAAAAATATGGCGGTACGAAGTTCGCCGGGACAGCTAGTAATATATAAAAATCAATTATTGCTGTTCGTTAGTCGCGCTAAAACTCGAGAACGGCTGGACCGATTTGGCTAATTTTAGTCTTGAAATATTCGTGGATGTCCAGGGAAGGTTTAAACGGTGGGAAAACGGGAAAAATATGGCGATACGAAGTTCGCCGGGTCAGCTAGTAACTGTAATAAAACAAAATTAAATCAGAAAAAAAAAACCCAAAAATAAAACTAAAAGAATTGTTTTATTGACCGAAATATGTTTCAGTCCGTAACTACGCCAGTGTTTTGTTCCGTAACTTCGGATAAGATTCTCTTGGTAGGCCCTTAGATTGTTGACCACGGCTAATATTGTTTACTGTAACGTTTTCGGGTTGTTTACATTGAACCACTTAAGTGTAGTTAATACGGCCAGCTAGGGTTATTGTTTAAAGTAAGTGCCTATCTAACTTAAGAGGGGTTTTAGGCAAAATATTTCGTTTGACGAAAGTATATTCACTTAAAATGATAACTGGTGGCTCTACTACACTAATATTATAAATGCGAAAATAACACTGTTTTTCTGTCTGTGTTACGCTTTCACGCCTAAAACACTTAACCGATTTTGATGAAATTGGGTACAGAGATAGATTAAACCTTGGGAAAGGACATAGGCTATGTTTGGTCGCGATAACCGACATCCACGCCGGGGTGGGTCTGCTAGTTACCTATACTCGTATTAATTCTTAATTTATTAGTATTTTTTTTGTATATTGACTATGGAGAGCTGTGTTGTTCCCGGTGTAGTAAAATAGGGCCATCTTTCCCCGTGGGTGTCGTTACAAGGCAACTAAGGGGTAGGGCTGTTCTCCATCCGAATTTAAACATACATCCTATGACAAAGTGCCCGCTTTACGGTAATAGGCTCGCCTCCTGTTACGTGGGAAAATCATAGCTAACGAAATGTGGGTTTTAATACACCTCTGCTTACCTCTTCGAGGATTTGCAGGCTTAAATATAGGAGTATTCTTTTAGTCTGATATAGGAATGTTTAAAACATTTTTTTGCGTCAGTTCTAACATTATAATTTGTATAGTGTATGTATGTCAAATGCATGATAGTTTGTGCCATGTTTTTATATATGGTCCGTCAATAGACTGCACCCCGCTAGATGGTAAAAAGCTGAGGTGCAGTCCAGAAAATACGGACCACCATTTCTAATACTATTGGCCTTAAAATGGTGGTCCCTTACTTTTTATTTTGTTGCGCCATATTTTGCTGGGATCTATAAATTGACCCTAAGCAACTATTTTCTATTCTGTGCCATAACTTTATCCTTTACCATCAGGCGTTGTCCTACACAAAAGACCTTAGTCTATGAAACCTAAGTTTATATTCAGCCGATGCTAAAAGTAATAAATCATTCACCCAATTTACTTTACAACCGTTGCATGCCCGGCTGGCTTGCCAATGCGACCGCTGCCAGAATCCGGGGACATTTAGAACATTCTGTTGTTTCAAATAGCCCTTAACAGTAACAATTTCGTGATATTTCTGCCTAATCTCTCGCACGCAGTCTAACTACGCAATGAATGTATCGTCACGATTGTCCTGTGTGGGGAAGATTAGTGAGTAGATTAGGGTAGGCATCTATCTTGGAGTATACATTGCTATAGAGCGCGCCTTACAAGTATGAACTGCTATCACGGGTATGAACAGTACCGAGGCTCCTAGCTGAACCTCAATCATTAGCAAAACAATACCCGTCAAAATGACTTCGCAATAATATTTAATTCGATATGTTAAATCAAAATTTTATACAACATCTTATATTTGTAGTAATAATGACGCGAAAATACCGCAAAATGATGCCATTTTTTTGTATTTTAGCTTTAATTTTATCCATGCATATCAAATCGAACAATAAACTTCATAACAAACTGAAGTCCGAATGGTATTCCGAAATACCGCTCACCGAATAGTAACTAATATAATCACTCTACTCCGACGGGAGTTATTCCGGTTGGATCCACAAATGAACGAAAAAATACTTGGCCGATGGAACGTTTCGCTGAAAATATGATTCATCGACGGTTGGTAGTCCGAATGAATCCTTCGCCGATGGCACGGTTCGCCGAAAACACTCTTCAACGACGATTGGTTAAACGAACGAATCTTTCGCCGATAGCACTCGTCGTAGGGGAATTCTTTTGCCAAATGGATAGTTTTTCTTTCAGCTTGACTACACCCTTAGCTCTTGTAGAAGTCATGTTAAAAATACAGGTAATAATAATGTGAGGATGAATTCCCTGCCTATGGCGAGAGGTGCGATGATAGAATGTAGCTGTGGGCATCATGTCAAACAATTCATCTGAGCACAGACCATTGTATAGGCTTGTGTTTCCATGATCTTGGCAGGGCCCCAAAAACACCTCTTCAATATGTGAAAATCATTGTATGATATTCATCCGTAATTTGTGCGGTTAAGTGTTTTAAAGTCTGAATTAAGTGTCATACATACATATATCTATACATACATATGCCCACGCCTATTTCCTTCCGGGGTAGGCAGAGACATCAGCCCGCCATTTGATTCTATCTGTTCGACACACGACATCACGGGCTTCCTCTACTGTCATTAAACTTTCCATGGACACCTTTTTCCCCTTTCCTCCCATCGTTTCCACAACCTTATCCCCCTTCCCCCCTAAAGTGAGACACGGCGTTTGTGGCGTAGCGGTAGAACATGCGACTGCTACGCAGAGGGCGCGAGTTCGATTCCCACTCAGTGCAAATATTTGTATGCATGAACATGCATATTTGCATTGGTCTGGGTGTTGCTATGTGTATGTATTTACAAAATGTGTATGTATTTACAAAATGTGTACGTATTTACAAAAAAAAGGATCTTAGTATTTTTTTATACCACTAAGGAGTGCTTGTCTACCCACAAGCACTCGGCCCACCTGATGGGAAGTGGTTATAAGTATGTTTATCCGTATTCTAGATGCCATAACACGAGCTAGTTAAGCTATGCTGGCCATTGGCCTAGATAGCGTTATGTAGAATATTGTAGAATATATTTTTTTCTGAACGGCTTATTTAGTAGGTCACAATTTAGTTCAGCCGTTTCCTAAAACCGATATCACCCATTTCCAATCCGGTTCCGTGTTGCATTTGGACAGCTTTGAGCAGCTTTGCCCGTTCAATTTATCGATCAGTCTGGTGATATAACTGTGTTGAGGGCTTAGCAATCCTTTTGCTTCGAAACTGTGGCGAAGCGTGACGCCAAATGGGATAAACATTTGCCCATGGCACTCAATTTATTTTTGGTGACGAATTTCAATTTCGATTTACAAAGAGAAAAGAGAATCGGCCTCGGACGGGACTCGAACCTGCGATCTTTCCCTTACAGGGGGAATGCTCTAACCGCTAAACCATCGAGACCGCACGAAGCCAACTCAAATCCATACTAATATTATAAATACTGAAGTAACTCTGTCTGTCTGTTACGCTTTCACGCCTAAACCACCGAAACGATTTTGATGAAATTTGGTATAGAGGTAGATAAGACCTTGAGAAAGGACATAGGCTACGTTTGGTCGCGATAACCGACATCCACGCGGGCGAAGCCGCGGGCAAAAGCTAGTGCTAAAATAAATGCATCAAAATTTCATTCAATTGAATTTCAATTTGTTATGTGCCTGCCTAATATGTATTTGTATATATCACTCAACAGGCACGAGGGTTCGCTTGATGGAAAGCTGTACTTAACTGTGTGATAGTTACGTCAGAATTTATGATTTCGAATTCACTACGATGTATCTAATATGAATGCATCATTATCTGATCTTTTTCCTATTGGGAAAAAGATCAGATAATGATGCATTCAGTTGGGATCGGTTTTCAGTCTAATTACGAAATGGCTGAGTTCTAAAAGGTCAGACAGATAGCCCACCCCAATTAAGTTAGAGATTTGCTCGTAGTTGCTGATATTTAGATGTTAATTTATCATTACTAATTATGAAGATTTATTAATGTATAAAGCGGACTCCAGGCTCCGAAGTGAAGGCCTCACATGCAACCGACTAACGTACAGATAATAACTATTTAAAGAATGTATACAAATAAGATAATATAACATTGGTTCAGCATTAGTGAGTGAAAATAGACCATCACAATATAGGTAAACCAGTTCTAATCACGACAAACTCGGTTCAATCCGCATCGATCACAATTTTTTTATACCACTTTGGTAGCAGACAAGCACACGGCCCACCCGATGGAAAATGGTTACCGTGGTCAATGGACGAGTGCTAAGGAAGTCACACTCGTGCTGTCAACCCTTTAAAAACAGAGAGATTCTGTGCCTTAATTGCAGAAGACAAGCAGGACAAGCCTTTCTTCTTCCTACTGACAGCACAAAACCTCTCCAGTAAGCTCTGGCTACCCTACTCACAACCGGAAACAAAACACGAGGTTATTATTAGCATTATAAGTGAGTATAACTAAATGGATCACCACAGTCATTACCAGTTCTAATCATACTGAACTCGGTTCAATCCGCACCGACCACAATCTATTCAAACCAAGGACACGTTAGACAACTTGGCGTTGAAAGGAAATCAATGTTATAATTGATTTCTCTTGATAAACGTGATAATTTCCTCGCGACAGTTGTTGGGGCGAGTTTGTCTTCGGGAATTGTCACGAGGCAACTGTTCCCTCGAGTTTGCTAAGATTTCGGCAACGTTCAACTTTTAGGGAGAGGTAAATCTCTTACTTACTTTTTACTTTTGAGCTGTTTATGTATTGTTTAGATAACGAGTGTTGTTTGTGTATTTAGAAGATTGATAACAAATTGTTTTGGTGTTTATAATATCATACTGGTAACATGTGTAACATCAAGCTGGTGCACCTGCTGAACAACGGACGAGGCTCTGGCGCTGGCTTTCCCTTCGGGGTTGGGGGGTCGGATGGCAGTCGCCCCCAGAAAAGCCAAATTTTTTGCCAAATTTAAATGAAATGGCTAGAAAAAGGTGTTTATAATATCATACTAATATTGTGTGAAAGTTTGTGTAGATATTTGTATGTTCATTACTCAATCAGCACAGATCAGGCTGAAAATTAGTAACTACACAGGTAGATTATAGTCTGGAACGACACATAGGCTTCGCATCCTGGGATTAGGTTCCCATGGCTTACGGGATCAGGGTCAAAATTTCACGCGGGTGGAGCCGCGGGCATCAGCTAGTGTTATTATAAGATACTAGCTAGATAACAAAAAAACACAGAAGAGAAAACTTGATCGATATACAGGGTGTTGGTGTGGGAAGCGAATTTAAAAAAATCTATGAATGCAGTTTTGTTTCTTTTTAAAAATAAAATGATGTCTCTTTTAAACGAAATGAGCTAACTTAAGGATTTAAGGTACTTTCCCTCCATGTGGCATCGCCGTGGGACGCCCTGTATAGATACTTGAAAGATGTTGGACTCCATAGGTGGACTACAGAGGTGAACTACAGAAGTGTCATAGTCATATTATATGACACGTGAAACATTCACAAAATGTTCTACGAGAATGTAACCTAAGTATGAGAATGTTAACAATACTCTGCATCACCCTAAGGTTGACTGGTAGAAAATGCCCATGGCATTAAGTCCGCCTTTGTACATCTTATTTGTGCAATAAAGAATAAAAAAAAAAAAAAAAAAATAATTATTATAGCCAGCGGTTCTGTCCGCGTGGAGTTTGTTCCCACATCCCATGGGAACCGATGCCAGTACTAAAAAACCTATGAGTTATTCCAAATTCTAATCTACGAGTATCGCTGTACCTACCACAGCGTGATTGAGTAACATCTCAAATCTCTCGGGGTTGGAAGGTCAGGTGGCCAACCAAAAGGAGGAGAGGGAGTAATCGTTTAAGATTAGGTACTTAATAAATGCTTTAAAATTTCATTTAAAGGATAGGGAGTAACCAGATTATAGGTTCCAAAATGAAACCGACACAACCAGGAGAAACGCTAAGATAGTGACATATACTCACCTTACTGTTTTTATCTCACACAGAAAACAATGTAGCCCTGCCATCTTTATTGCCAGATTCGCAGAGCAATAAAAACTCAATTATATTTATGGGAATTGCCGCAGTCACGGCTCATGGTGCACTCATGGGTATAGCTCGACCGGATTAATTCCCATGAGTATAATTGTATCGTTATTTTCTGAGCCGTTTCCCAATTCAGTTGGGGTCGACTTTCCAGTGTAACTGATGCGGTTAAAATTCGATATTTTCCATAAAGCGACTGCCATCTGAGGTCCACAATCTATTGGCGTTTTGGCATTGTCTTTAGTAGTCTAACACGGAATTTTGAGGGCTCCAACTACCCGTAACGACTGCCATAGATGTAGGTACCTTCGGCGACTAGGACCGGCGAACGGCTTGACGTGCTTTCCGAGGCACGAAAGTATAGATTGATTCGCGGAGCAGCATATACCGCAGCGGCGAAAGGTGAACATTATTAATAGGGAAGCCGTTGGAAAAGTTTGAGTCTCTCTACCACGGTTTCCCTTTGCAGAGCAAGCCGGCAGCAATCGAGTTATAAGGACCCCTTGCCACAAATATGCCGAGAATTGCGCTACCAATAGAATCCGCTCCTACCCATTTATTGTGAACCCCAAGAGAAATAACATGTCGACAAAGTCATCTATTAAATTGATTCCACCCGATTCCTTTCGGAGTAAAATATAGGCGACATTATCGGCTATTGTCGACTTGCAAGAAAAAGTTTTGAGAAGTTGACAATAGACGTGCACAGCCTGGCGAGAACTACCGAGGAACTCTACAGACTTTGAACTGGCTTTTGATATGATTAATGATAAATGTAATTGACAGTTTCCGTGGCGTAGCGGTAGTGAACGCAGCCGCTACGCAGGAGGCGCGGGTACGATGCCCGCTCAGTGCAAATATTTGTGTGCGTGAAATATGGGTATTTGCATTGGTCTGGTCGTGCCTCGGAGAGCACGTTAAGCCGTCGGCCCCGGTTGCCATAAAAACATCTATGGCAGTCGTTACGGGTAGTTGGAGCCCTAAAAAGTCCAAAAAAAAAACAACGGTCTAGCTGCAAAGCTTCGATATCGCCTAATGTTACCATTGGGTTATGGAGGTCAGATGGCAATCGCTTCACGGAAAATATCGAGGTCTAGCCAAATCCGTAGTTAAGACTGGTAAAGCGGACCCCAGACTACGAGCTGAAAGCTTCGGATGTGACTGGGAATTAACGCTAGGATGAAGAAGGAGAATGATTGAAATGATTGTTCACAAAAAAACGTAACAGACAGACAGATTTACTTTCGCATTTACTATATCATAATGTTAATATATGTGCTAAGTTCGGCAGCTTACCAAGAACATTAGAAATATTTATAAGTATAGTGTGACTATACTTATAAATATTTCTAATGTCAGAAATAAACATAACGACAGTTTACGTGGGCCATAACATAATATGTGGGCCAAATGATCCGCCAGACGTGACTCTTATGACATACGAAAATAACTTCCAATTAGATACTTAAGGGGTGTCCATCAATTACGTGAGGTGTTTTTTCAACTTTTCTGTAGTGGTGAGGTGTCGTGAGATTTTATTCAACCCCCTCCCCCATCCCCAAAATCTAACGTGAGATTTTTCAAAATTTGGGTTTCTTACGTAAACGCGTTGGATTGTATTGTAAAAAGAAAAAAGAAATGCTTCGTGCTTTTATTTACGACTAGGTAAGACTAGTAATTAATATTGCTGAGAGTTAAATTATAAGTGTAATAAAAATTTAACAATAGGATACTTAAATCGTAAGTTTATATCAGTTATTTTCATAGTATTTTGAGCTACGGAATTCTCCTTTGGGGTAATTCCGCGGATTTGAATACAATATTTATATTACAAAAGCGGGCTGTGCGAGCTATTTATAATTTGGGCCCAAGAGTCTCCCTCAGAGAAAAGTTTAAAGAAATAGACATTCTGACCGTAGTGTCACAATACATTTTCGAGAACCTAATGTATGTAAGGAAAAATATTTCCAAATTTCCAAAAATTTGTGACAGGCATAACGTAAATACGAGACATAAAAACAATCTTGTAGTCTATGATAGCAGACTCCAAAAAATTAGTAATTCTTTCCAGGGTAACTGTATACGCTTTTTTAACAAGCTCCCTAATGAAATTAGGGATTTACCTATAAACAAATTTAAAAATGTAGTTAAGAGGAAATTGTGCCAAAAAGGCTATTATAAAATACAAGAATATTTAGATGATAAACTAGCTTGGAAATGAGCTGTTCACTCATGCATGCTTCTCAAACAAATAATTGTATTTAGACTAAGTAGACGAAGCATTTTTTTGTAAATAGACCAAAAAAAAAAAAAAGCCCGCTGAGTTTCTTGCCGGAGTCTTCTCAGGCCGGGGCCGCGTTTCGAACCGGTCGGTGCCGCGGTGGTCCATTTGCTAAGCTAGTCTTTAGTACATATATGTATATTATTGACGTTTTGTAAGTGCCGTTTTGATGGTCTATACAGAATAAATGATTTTTGACTTTTGACTTTTGACTTTTAGTACTGTGATTAAAAAAAGAGGGTCCATATTGGCTTACATAAAATTTTAAATCCTATTCTTTGTCTTACTACCGATTTGTGCTCATAATAATCACTTTTCATAATTTTCTTTTTCATATATTTTTTATTCATACATTTCTATTCCTAACAACGGAGTTCATAACCGTTAGTGATCATATTTTTTTTATTCATAACTTTTTTCTTCATAACATTCAATTATCATAATTTTTGTATTAATAAAGGGTATTACCAAGAAAATATTTTAACTCATATTATCATTTTTCTAGAGTGACAAATTTTGTTTTAAATTTGTTTTTGGATTAAATATAGTTCGGCATGGTTATAAAAAAAATAACCACGCTTCGCTCCGCTCCCGCATTAGCCTTCTAACCTAATCTATCCAAGTCGGAATGAGCAGCTTTCTCAATGAATCTATTACTAACTGTCTGTATGCCAAATAAAATGTTTAAAAATAATTAATTTGTGAAATGAAGCCTTATATAAACAATACTTTGTACAATGATATATTTATCAAGTTATTCAATATTTTTCCAATTTTATTTCAATTTTCAATATTATAATTCAATAGCTATTCAATATTAGAATAAAACACCTTTATGAAAATAAAAGTTATTTATTGAAATAATTATGAGTTTCGATTATTAGTATAAACAAATATATTAAAACAAATATTAGTAACAACAAATTTATGAATTTCAATGATTTTAAATTTCAATATTTATTTGTTAAATTTTTATGAAGAACGATCATTATGACTTTAAATGGTATGAGAAATTTTTTCGGAAATCCGATGATAGGAGTCGAAAAGTTATGTAAGAAAATGCGCACCCAAAAAAAGAATATCTACTCTAATCCAGTCCATGAAGAATCATACGCGGTCTCAAGAGAGACTATTGGAACTAACATGTCCATATATGATTTTCAGTAAAATCATCACTGATCCTTCAACTTCATTCTGATCTAGCCACTCTAAGCCGTTTGTGTTTGCACACAGTAAATCATTAGCTCGTCTTGTGACAATCCGTGAGGGTCGCACTTTGCGGAACATACGCGCTTGCTTAGCTGGTGCAATGATTTACTTTTTTAAATCTACTTTGCTTATTTTAATCACAAGCATGTACAATCTGGATTAAATGGACCAAAATAGTGTTTTTTTTGTTTCAATCAGAAAAAAAAATTGCGTGATATTTGCCGAGACTCCCCCTCTCTCCAACGTAAGATTAGATGAGATTTGACTCGACCCCTTCCCCCCCTTAAATGTCTCACGTAATTTATGGACGCCCCTTAGGTACAACGCCAGGGCTTTTGATAACAGGTACTGAGAATAACTCGTAAATTAGAACTATTTTCAAACGTAGGTACGAGCTTTTGTAATTCTACGTGTCTGGCGATGGTAATGGTCCGGGAAAACTGTCAGACAAGGATGAATGTCGGCCTTCAACAATATTTTGGTATTTTTTTATTATTAGTTATTTTTACAATTTATAATATTATTTGTTAGCAAAATTTAATTTTTTTTAATAACACATATACGTATTCATACGTATATTCACGCCTATAAGTCCTCGAAGGGGTAGGTAGAGGTGTTTTAACACTCTCGTTTCATCAACTGTAATTAGTAATAGGGTACCCTATTGCCGTCGAACGGGTACTTTGTCATAGTCTGTAAGTATGTTTACTGGCGGATGGAGAAGCTTAAATAAAAGCTTGTAAAAATACAACTACGAGTACAATATGTGGGGCTTTTGTATAAATACAATATTGGCTCGTCCCGCGTGGATGTCAGTTATCGTGAGTCGTGACCAAACATAGCCTATGTCCTTTCCCAAGGTCTAATCTATCACCGTACCTAATTTCGTCTGAATCGGTTCAGTGCTTTACGCGTGAAAGCGTAACAGACAGACAAACAAACAGACAGACTGATAGACAGACAGACAGAGTTACTTTCGCATTTATAGTATGGAGTATGGATATGGATGGATATGGCAGTATGGAAGTATGGATATGGATAAAGTTACATGCACTAGTGAACCTTTTTAAGCTACGTACAAAATAAATGAAATAAAATACGCCTTATCCCAATTACTGGATGCCTTATGTATTGTAAACAGGTCAAGAAAATTCTGCGAAGTTGAACGAATTTCCATTTTAGGGAATTTCAGAGGCTCGCCAACTGTTGATTAAGTAGATTTAGGGGACACTGAATTAACTTTATTTGTTGCTTGATTATGGAATTTTCATTAAGGCTTATGAATGTGGTACAATGAAGTTATAGGGCATTTGTGGTGTAGAGGGACCTGCCATTGCTGCCCAGCCTGCTACCAGGTGCGATTAAGGTGGGTCGTTCCTCTTTCACACCACGAAATATTCGGACCATGGTGTGAATCGAGGAATGGCTTCTTTTGAATTAGCTGTTTGACACCAAGATCAAAACATGGTCCGAATCAGAACTTCAAAAAGAGACGTCCGCGATTCACACCACAGTATGTAACAAGTAGCTCCTCTTCTTCATCCTAGCGTTAATTCCAGTCGCATCCGAAGCTGTCACCTCGGAGTGTGGGGTTAGCTTTTTTCCTATATAACCATGAGTTTTGGCTGACCTTTGATATTTATAATAAAGCGACTACTATCTGACCTCCACGGCCCATTGGCGATATCGTAGTATTGCGGTTAGACCAGTTGTTGAACTTTTTAGGGCTCCCGTAACGACTACGTATGACAACCGGGACCGTCCGCTTAACGTGTTCTCCGAGGTACGACCAGGCCAATGCAAATAGCCATATTCATGCATACAAATATTTGCACTGAGCAGAAATCGAACCCGCGCTCCTTGACAACATCCGCCAAATATCCGTCTACGAATCAAACCGAGATTCTTCCGTATTTTTTTATTAGGGTTCCGTAGCCAAATGGCAAAAAACGGAACCCTTATAGATTCGTCATGTCTGTCCGTCCGTCTGTCTGTTTGTCTGTCTGTCTGTCCGTGTCCGTATGTCACAGCCACTTTTCTCTGAAACTATAGGGCCTATGCTGTTGAAACTTGGTAAGAAGATGTATTCTGTGAACCGCATTAAGAATTTCACACGAAAATAAAAAAAGCATTAAATTTTGGGGGTCCCCATACTTAGAACTGAAACTCAAATTTTTTTTATCAAACCCATACGTGTGGGGGTATCTATAGATAGGTCTTTAAAAATGCTATTGAGGTTTCTAACATTTTTTTTTTCTAAACTGAATAGTTTGCGCGAGAGACACTTCCAAAGTGGAAAAAATGTGTGTCCCCCCCCTCCCCCTCTAACTTCTAAAATAAGAGAATGATAAATGCAAACTACCACTAAAAATTGGTTCGAACGAGATCCAGTCAGTAGTTTTTTTTTAATACGTCATAAACCGCAATTTTCGCCTTTGCTACTCGGAACCCTTCATGGGCGAGTCCGACTCGCACTTGGCCGATTTTATTAAAGTCAAGTTTGTTTCTATGTCACATTGTCGGCTACAAGGAAACGGATAAAAGATAAAATTAATAATGCGAATTGGCCGGATTTGTCGCCGGCAATTGGCGAGGTTCACTGAGTCACTGAGCGGCGCACGGCGGCTTATTCAATTATGCGTTGATTCGTGGACGAAGTTCAGACTCAATTTGTTTATTTTACCTACAACTTTGTGTCGCAGGGGGTTTGTTAATTGAAGCAGATCTGAACCCAATAGACAAGTGGCAATTCATTGACCGGCGGCGTATTTTAGAATAGAATGCCTAAACGGCAGGTGCGGTCCGAGGGGGGGGGGGGGGTCACAGGGGACATGACCCCCCCCCCCCAAAACCATGCACGTCATATTGAAAAGTCCGAGTACGAGGGGAGGGGGGGGGGAGGTTAAATTTCTTAAGGAATTTCCGAAGTGACCCCCCCTCCCCCCCCAAAACTTCAAGCTGCGACTGCGCCTGCTAAACGGGTTATGGATTTGACGTATCTGACAGCCGTAAACGTATGGCCGTTAATTTAACGGCGAATTGGCTGCGACATATACAGGGTGATCAATCCAAATGGGTCAGTAGGGAAAAGTCAGAAACTATGAGAGATAGCGAGATCTGTTTTTAAGAACCATGGATTCGATTTTAAATTTAATGATAATGACATTCAAACTTTTCTTCAAACTCTCATACATAACCAGGAATTGAACTTGGTCCAAGTCTCTGTAAACCAAAAGTCTTTTTTCGTTTTTTTTTTTTTTTTCGTTGTAATTGTATATTAGTATTATATTATCATGGATATCTGAAGGTACTTACTTTTAGTCTAGATATTGCTGTGTAGTATCTAGACTATGTAGTAATATGTTCTAAAATAAATATTAATATAAATTATGATAATCTGAAAAACAATCCCAATGTGTCAGAGAAAGTTTGTCAAATTTAAAGAATCCTGAAAGCCTCCATGATAAATGGTTACCACGTCCTGACAATATCCTAGGGGATCTCCTTTGTTTGTTCACATTCACATTGTTTGAACAGGGCTTCGCAATGGCAAGAAAAACCCTCACATCATTATTATATTTCTAAAACATTCAACCAACTCCATTTGAATTCTTTTAAGATAGAAAAAGCGAGTACAGCTCAGGTGGGACTCGAACCCCCAATCTTTCCCTTACAGGGGGAATGCTCTGAACACTGAGCCACCAAGTCTAACCCCAATCTGATCCAGTAAAAATGTAGTCATTTGGTTGGGTACTTAGCTGAACGTAAACAATCTTGATGAGTCTTCTTATTTTAATGTTTTATTTAAAAATTCAGTTTATTAATATTTTTCTGTCTAGAAACTCATTTTAAAGACTAAAAACCGAAATCGAACCACTAATAGTCAGTTTTTTATATTACAGCCTGTAAACTTGTCCAGATTACATTTTCTTAAATAATTTACTTTAGTTTTTTTTTTAATTTTTTTTTTAGACTATTTATCTTACATTTATTACGAATAACAAGTTGAAATACATCTTATAGTCAGTTAGTTAGCCTAGTTTATTTATTTAATGTTGGTTTTTATAAAAACCTAAGCAAATGGAGAATAAATATTTGCAACAATTTTAACTACACCCTTGTGCCATAAAAATAATAAGAACAAACCATGCCTTAATATTTCATTTGTTGGAATGAAAAGGTGAACAAGATGGCGACGGGGTCATATCGCCCCTGAGGGGAACAAATGGATATCGATAAAGGCCGTAGCTTTCCTGGACGGGGAAGACAAAGCCCATCTATTTTCCATAATTCTATAGTAAATTATCTACCCTGTGCTTGAAAATGCCAGGCTACTGAAATTCATAATGTTTTATTTTTCTACTAAAATCCCTACTATTGTATAATATTATAAATCCCTACTTCCCTACTAATATTATAAATGCGAAAGTAACTCTGTCTGTCTGTCTGTCTCACTTTTACGACTAAACCGCTGAACCGATTTTGATGAAATTTGGTATAGAGGTAGATTAGACCTTGGGAAAGGACATAGGCTATGTTTGGTCGCGATAACCGACATCCACGCGGGCGGAGCCGCGGGCATGCGAAATAAATGCGAAAGTAACTCTGTCTGTCTGTCTGTCTGTCTCACTTTTACGACTAAACCGCTGAACCGATTTTGATGAAATTTGGTATAGAGGTAGATTAGACCTTGGGAAAGGACATAGGCTATGTTTGGTCGCGATAACCGACATCCACGCGGGCGGAGCCGCGGGCAAAAGCTAGTATTTTCTATGCGGTATTGAGCTCGGAAAACGCAAAGAGTAAAATAAATAAATGGAGTCAGGTGAACTTTTAACTAACTAAGTAAGTATAAACTAACTTTTAAACTCTCGCGTTCCATGATATACAATAATGTTAACGGGAATTAACGCGATCATGGTATAGGTACATACATACCTTTGATTTGCCTGACGTTTCGACCAGGTTACACCGGCCGTGGTCACAGGCTGACTGGCTCAGCGGTGCACGCCCGCCGTCTTCGAATCCGTGAGGTAGTAAGTTCTTCATCTACCCGCACATCTTCGAGATTTTTCACATTTTGTTGTCGCCATGTACCGTCACATACTACACTCACTGTGTCCCTATTCCGCAAGCCAACTGTCCGGTGTCTATCCGACTGCGCAGAAAAGCGAGGTTGCATGTTGTTTATCACTGGATTCCATGTTGCTGATAATTTAAACCCATCTTCCCGATTGAAATTTTTATGTTTCTTAATTTCAATCGCTTCACGTACAGCTCTTGAATAAAAGTGACGTTCGGTGGAGAGGACTTGCGTATGGTGGAACTCGATCCAGTGATTGGTGCCTGCCTCCAGTAGGTGCTCTGCAATCGCAGATTTGTTTGTCTGGCGATTCTTTACAGCTGCGATGTGTTCTTTGACCCGTTCAGCAATAGTTCGCTTCGTTTGGCCTATGTAGGAACTACCGCAACTGCAATCTATCTTATAGACACCTGGACACTGTAGCGGCAAGACATCCTTCGGTGTACCCACGATGTTGTTAACCTTTGTACCTGGGGTGTACACTGTCGGAATGGAGTAGGTTTTTAACACAGAGCCGATTTTGTCCGTTACTCCCTTGACATAGGGCATATAGGCTGGTTGTCTGCTCACCTCTGGATGTCTACGCCTCGGCGCCTGCAGTCTCCGTCGTTCGTTCACTGCATATCCGTATGTATGCGTATGTATGTATGCGTATGTATGTACCTATACCATGATCGCGTTAATTCCCGTTAACATTATTGTATAAGTAAGTATATCCGTAACTCTGCGAAAATCGTGTGCCAACTACGTAACAACAAACAAACAAACAAAAGTTCGACTTCGACAGCTTGCAGCCACTGCCGTAGTTATATAGCTGTAATTATTAATAACTAGCCTTCCGCCCGCGTGCATCTCTGTTAACGCGATCTTTGCTCATATCTCTGGTTCTACTCAACCGATTGCGATCAAACAAACGTAAGATTTTAAGTCTGACCAAACCCATTCTAACAAAAAAAAAACAGCATCAAATTTCGTTCAGTAGTTTTTGCGTCCATCGCGAACAAACAGAAAAACAGATAGAAAATTAAAAAAAAATCGTGTTCTGTATCGTTAACATATTTATCATAACCCAAGTATTTTTTTAATATCTTTAATGTCTGTACATTAAAGATACTTTACAATTTTATTATATAATAGTATAGATAAACCCTCTATTTGGGTTGGAGTGGGTTAAAATCCGTGGGGTAGTGGCCAGAGTTTGAGCCCGGGACCGTAAAGTCGATTAATATTAGAGATATCGGGATATTTACTATGTATTGTTTGGAGTTTCCGATATTTCAGTGCTGTTGCAAGTTACATGCAAATATCGGAAACTCTAAACAGTTTAAACAATACATTATAAATATCCCGATATCTCTGATAGTAATGGGAGTGGCCATGATAGTTTAACGCGTGAAATCGAGGGCCTTAGACGACATTCTATTGATGGAATCGCGTTGAAGCGAACCGTTTTTAATTTTTAACAGTGTATTACGCGAAATTGCGGTGATTATAGTAATAATGAATTGTGAAATAATGTATTTCGAGTTACAAAGACATAAATTTCATTAAAAAATAATAGTTATATTAATTATTGATGTCAATTTCATACTACACTTAGCGATTCCACTGGCGTTTTCGCCAATAGAATGTCACTTTGTCTAGGGCCCCAGCTCACCTAGACAAGTAGCGATTCATTGGCGTATTCCATGTATTGTAGACTAGAATGATGAATGTGGGATTGATACGTATTTGACGTTTATGAGGGTCATCAGCGTATGTCAATCCCATACATTGATCAACCTATTCTATTTTATAAATGTCACCACTTGTCTAGAGGGGCAGACGTTAAGTTTGCAGGCTTAATTAATTAGTTTTTAATTAGTAATTAATACGCAACAAGCCCAATAGCCGAATTACACTATGTAGTATATAATCTGTAGCTGACCCGGTGAACTTTGTATCGCCATATTTTATTTCACACACCTGGTATTCAGATCCCGTTCCCGCTGCACCTTCTATTCATTTTATATATACAAACCTTGGCCATACAGCAACGAACACAAAACAAAAAGAATTATCCAATTTGGTGCAGACATTTGGAAGTAATGCGCGTACATACATTTTGGGGTTTCATTTTTGAGATTGCAAAATAGGTTTTGGTTACATATCAAAATCCCGATGCTCATAATATCGAATTTAATAATAAAAAAGACCGATGTTTGACTAAATTTTCACTCCCACCTACCCTTTCGGGGATGCATGAATGTATGTAGGTAGTATTTAAGGTATAGTGTATACAAGACACTTTAAACAGAGTGGTGTAAGCACATTTAATTAACTTCATAAGGCGAGGGAGATCTCCTATAAACTGCGCCATGGGCGGAATACTAATTGCGTCTGATTGTAAACTTACTCCATTTCCTTCAACAGCTTCTGACAGGACGCTCAACTTATGGCATGGCATATCTTTTATGCAAAATTAATGGACTTTCGACGTTTCTTCCCTGCTTGCGAAAGGCTTGAAGTATAATAGTAGGTAAAATAAAATAAAAAAACGACTGATGAAGAAAAGATTGAAACGAGTTTGATTGCAGGCGGTACCGATTAATTCCTTTCCGGTTTCTTATCTGCATCAGTCGGGTTATTTATTTTTAATAATTTATTTCATCTTATACATTACTTATGACATATATATTTTAGTAACCGCCTTCTAATTTCCATTATTTTGATACCGTACTTTACAAGTTTGAGTGAAAATATTTTTTCAAAACATACGTTTTGGCGCCAATAATTCACCATATGGCATTTATTCACATTCTATGTACCCTAGAACACTTGCGAGCAGATTATATATATGATTTGAGATATAAATTATTTACCTAAATCCATATGGTAGTTTAGAAGATATGAGGTAATACAGAATATAACAAGATTACATACCCTTAAACCACCCTTATACTCATAACCATAACCCTTCAATACCCTTACATACCCATAACCCTTCTTGGCAATCGGGGACCTCAACTCTTATGCCAAACTCTAATTTATAGCATATAAATTATGTAATCTATCTTAGTTAATCATTGTAATTAGTCATGTACGGTTTTAATTACCTATAAATAAACAAATAAATTTAGATTAAGTTCGCAGGTCTGCATAACAAGAACTTGAGACGCAATATGACGGACTACGTTTAACATCACTGTGCATCCTGTCCAATGAATTAATGAAAAAGTAATTGCGTTTTATGTAAATATACTATTCTTACTTTTATTCTTAATTAAGCACACAGCTACTCAGCAATCTACCTGCTGTTTACTATTAAATAAATTTCAGAAGAGATCAAAATGAATGCGTTATTTATTCGGATACTCAGCTTTAAGTATATCGTCCAGGTAGAACATGAAATCTAACATTATAATTTTTTTTTATAGAGGACACGTCCATTTGACTTCACCTCACCTGATGGTAAACTGAAGACAAAGTCTCAGACGCTTTAGCAGAATTGAGTACCTGTACTTACAGCCCTGTATTAATCAATAACACAGTAAAATACTTGTGCAAACATTGTTTGTGCTTAAAAGGAAAGCTTACGATAGGAACAGATATATACGATACATACGAGTATACCTAATATCCGCTGTCGGATATCATGGCAACTGAAACGTCAGCACAACGAGTTGTTATAATAAAATATATAAACATCCGAATTGAGAACCTCCTCCTTTTTTGAAGTCGGTTAAAAACGAAAGAGATTGAAAGATTTGCTTTACGTTTATTTATTCAACTCAAATATACACTTTGATTAAAACTGTAAATTGATAATATTGTAAGTTTTGAGATTTTGAAATACCAGACATTGTTTGTGTTTTTAATATTGGTAGTTGCGAGTTGTTTGATTAAAAGTAATCAATATATCTGGTTATGTTTAATTACCAATTGAGAGAAATTTCTATTATAAACTAGTTGTCCCGGCGAACTTCGTACCGCCATATTTTTTCAGCCCGCGTCAATTTTTGATACCGTTCCCGCTGCACCTATTTTCTCACCGTTTAAACCTTCTCTGGACATCCACGAATATCTCAAGACTAAAATTAGCCAAATCGGTTCAGCCGTTCTCGAGTTTTAGCGAGACTAACAGAATTGCAATTCATTTTTATTTTTATGAAGAAGATAGATAGTAGCAGTTGAATTAGAATTTGACTCAAAAAAAAATCCTATTTCGAGTAATATAGAAATATCGTTTTTTCCAGGTTTGCACCTTTTTTGAACTAATTGAACTGGGCTATAGTTACTATTAGCTATTTGATTGAAGACATTAGCTTCCTTTATTAGTTGAAATTCTTTTATTTTTGTACTTACTTCACCTATCGATATATGGGATATCCATTTCACGTACGGGGGGAACAAATATTCCCCCTTACACCACCTGTAGGTGAAGGGGTAGTGAACCGATAAATATTTATTACGGATCATTCTTCACTTTGTAATAAATTTAATGTTTTTATCGCCATGGAAACTTAATAAAAAGCCAGATCGACTCAGCGGGTTGCCAGTGCAGGCAATATCGGAATTTACAGCGTTTATTAAATTGTGGCTCACCACGCCTCGCCCCATCAATTGTCTATGCTTATTATATATACTTCATTGGTGACGTAGGCCTTCCGGTCATTGAATAGGTAATATTATATTGATATAGTCAAAGATAATAATAATATAGTCTAAGGTCACTGTTGTGTCTATAGTTTGTACAAACTCTAGCGCTACAATTTGAAATATACATACATCCCTTAACATGCACACATTGCTGCATTTTGTTAGCAATAGACAATATGATAGCTCTGGATATAGACATTAGGAAAATTAAATTGATAGTTATTTTAATATTTCATTTCGATAGCACGAGTGTGACTCCCCTGGTGTTGCACTCACACAACGGTAACCACTTACCATCAGGAGGGCCGTGTGCTTGTCTGCGACCTAAGTAGATAGTATAAAAAAAAACTTAATTCAACTGCCACAAGTTACAGTTAATGATTCAATAATTTGTAACTCTGGGTTCTGTTCATAAGGAATATCTTAACTGATGAGTTCAGAATCAGGTAGGTACATGGTGTTTGTGTGTGTAATGTGAATTGGATAGCGAAGGCGGCGAGCTGGAAAATATCCAATTAACAGTCTAAGCGGGTAAGTACTTGCCGGTACAGTACGCCTTCCTATGAATATTGCACAGTGATTTACACCTATTATACTATGCTTCCCCGCTCAGTGCAAATATTTGTATGCATTAATATGGGTATTTGCATTGGTCTGGCCGTGCCTCGGAGAGCACGTTAAGCCGTCGGTCCCGGTTGCCATACGAACATCTATGGCAGTATTGAATAAAGCACTTGTACTTTTCCACAACTAATTGTGGAAAAGTACAAGTGCTTTATTCAATATGTGTAGCAAGTTCCACCAAATGCCATCAATGTCCAGTATAAACAATCTATGGCAGTCGTTACGGGTAAATGGAGCCCTAAGGAAGTCCAACAACAACGGTCTAGCTGCAATGCTTCGATATCGCCTAATGCCACCGTTGGGTTGTGGAGGTCAGATGGCAGTCGCTTCACGGAAAATTCAAAGTCCAGCCAAATCCGCAGTTAGACTGGTAAAGCGGACCCCGGACTCAGAGGTGAATGCTTCGGATGCGACTGGAATTAACGCTAGGATGAAGAAGAGACTATACTTCATGACAGGCTTTCTGGCGTGGCGGTAGTGAACGCGATTGCTATACAAGGGGCGCGATTTCGATTCCCGCACAGTGCAAATACATATTTGTATCCTTGAATAAGTCTATTTACATTGGTCTCTAAGACCACGTTAGCCGTCGGCCCCGATTGTGATACGAACGTCTATGGCGGTCGTTACAGGTAGTTTCTATAAAAAAAATTATCGCGCGGAAAATCCCCACTGATACCAGCCAGCCCCCCTAGACAAGTGGCAATTCGTTGCGCGGCGTATCATGGAATAGAATGACGAAAGTATAGGATTTGACGTTTTTGACTTTCGTTGACGCCTGTCATATACGTCAAATTCCATACATTTGGCATTCTATTCTGCGAAACGCCGGCCGACGAATTGCAAGGGGCAGAGCCGGCAGGAGAGGCTATGTCGGGCATAAACCGATTAAAACGCACGCTGTCTGTGGGTCGTTGGTTGTCGAGTGAGATTGTCATAGATATATCTCTCACATTATACTAACACTAGCTGACCCGGCGAACTTCGTACCGCCATATTTTCCGCCCGCGTGGTACCTATTATCTCTAAATTTATCAGTGTTTCTCTACAATATTATGCATGTATTATACATCTAAACCTTCCTCTTGAATCACTCTTCTTCCTCTTAGCGTTAATTCCCAGTCGCATCCGAAGCTTTCAGCTCGGAGTCTGGGGTCCGCTTTACCAGTCTTAACTACGGATTTGGCTAGACCTCGATATTTTCCGTGAAGCGATTGTCATCTGACCTCCACAACCCAATGTTAACATTAGGCGATATCGAAGCTTTGCAGCTAGACCGTTGTTTTTGGATTTGCTCCAACTACTCGTAACGACTGCCATACATGTTCTTATGGCAACCGGGACCGACGGCTTAACGTGCTCTCCGAGGCACGACCAGACCAATGCAAATACTCATATTTCATGCACACTAATATTTGCACTGAGCGGGGATCGAACCCGCGCCTCCTGCGTAGCGGCCGCGTTCACTACCGCTACGCCACGGAGGCTGTCACTCAATCACTCTATCTATTAAAAAAAACCGCTTCAAAATCCGTTGCGTACTTTTGAAGATTTAAGCATAGGTACATAGGGACGGACAGACAGCGACAGCGATTTTGTTTTATAATTATGTAGTGAAGTGAAGATAGGCAGGTTCCTCTTAAAATCAATGAGTCATGTTTGAATTTCGTTCAAATACAAAGGTTTCTTTTTCTAAAGCCTATTATTACGTTTCCATTTCCTCCGCGGTAATGTGGACGTGATTTTTACACAATATTCGAATAAAGCTTCAATCTGAAACATCAAAGCTGTGAGCTTTTCTTATTCGGAGTCTGGGGAGCTTTTCTGAGAATGCAAACAAAAGCGCCGTCCTAGAATAAGAGTAGGTAGGTACTTTGACACATATTGCCTGAACACGACAACGTGAGTGGCAGGTAAGCAGAAGTCTTTTGTGATCTATCTACATACAGCTCAATGTTACGATGCAATATACATTGTACCAGGGCCTCTCTGAAGTGAAAGAGTAAGAAGTTATAATATTCATGCACATACATACAATCACGCCCCGCTCTCGTTGGGGTAAACAAAATCTTTGACATCCCAAAAGGGGTAGGTAGAGGAGTATCAATACCTTTTTTTTTTTATCGTGCGAAAAATCCCCACGGATACCTCCTCCGCCGGAACCGGCGGAGGAGGTTATGTCGGACTCGAACCGACTAAAACGCACGCCGTCTGTGGGCCGTCAGTTGCCGGAGGTGAGATTGTCGTAGCCATATCCCTCGCACCCCGGCCGACCCAGGACCATATCTCTCGATCTGGCCCTCTTCCGGTGTGGGGACCACAGAGTCCCCGACTCGCCCCCGGGTGTGGGGAAGCACGCAATGCGTGCTGCCGCCGCAGCCTGCTTCTGCTAGGGTGACAGGCGGCTCCACCCGTCACCCCCAGGCCCGCGCTCATGGGGGACGGAGGTCATTCTGCGACCTCCGACGCCCGAGTTGCCGCCGCTCCTCGCGGGCCACGCGGTTTGCGATTCTCCTTCGCTCCTCGCGGGCCGCAAGGTCTGCGGTTCTCCTTCGTTCCCGCTCCGCCGCCTCCTTCACGAGCATTACCTGCTCGCAGAAGGAGGCGCCGGCGGCCCACGCATCCGCGCAGCGAACCGTCGCTGCGAGCAAAGTGGCGAGCGTGAGAGCTCTCACCCCCAGGGTCGCCACCAGCTCCCGTCTCGGCGTCTCCCAAGCCGGACACTCGGTGAGCGTGTGCAGCGCCGAATCCTCGCTCGCGTCGCAGTGATGGCACTCGGACGTTGGCTCTTTCTTCGCGGTCCGATGCAGATACCGCCCGAAGCATCCATGCTCGGTGATAATCTGCGTCAGCCAGAACGAGAGGCCACCGTGTGGCCTCTCTAGCCACTCCCCCATGATGGGTCTTACCACCGCTACTACGGCGCGCCCCGCGCGTGGTTGCCCAAGTTGTAGCTCCCACTCTGCCACCATGTCCCTGTGGAGCCGGGATCTCACGGCCCGAATTTCTTCAGGCTCAGGATCGTGTCCCCGCTCCCGTGCCGCCTTTCGGAAGCGGTATAGCGCCGAAAGGGATCTCGCTTCCAGGATCCACGGTAGCGATCCGGCGAGGAGACTCGCTGCTTCAAAGGATAGGAGTATCAATACCCACATTTCGCCAAATGATTTTCGGTCCCATGTTTCCGTTAAGCGGACACTTTGTCATGGGACGTATAGACATACATCTACATTAGTAGCCTACTACTTAGTACTCTATCAGGATCCATCACACACCATTTTTCTTTTTTAAGTTAAAAAAAAACGTGATGATGACTTCATTAAGTCGAGATGATTTTTTTTCAAAGATATGTTATTAGCAACAAAAAGGATACACTTTAAAAAATGTTATTTATATATTTCTGTAACCTACCCCGCGCCTCACGTCAGCTGAAAAGGATCAGGTTCCCTTTCATTCATCATACTCTATCATATTTATTTATTTCATAATATAACCAGCGGCTCGGAGCCCTGCTTCGCATGGGAATAAATTTGGAACAAAATAATGAATCCTATTACTTGACTGTAGCGCCAACGTCGTAAGAAGCTTTAACATTGATGTATGCTTCTAACTTCTAAAGTAAATAACTTTTCATGTACATTTTCTACCCCTACTTCGCCTTGTAAGGGGTAAAATTTTGAAAAGCCGATGCACGTGTAGGTAGGGAAGCGCGCATCGCAGTATTATTAGCTTTGTTTTTAAAGTTCGAGGTTTTATGTGTGAAAGGTCTGAAATATTTTTTTTTATGTAGATACTTTTGTGCATAATTATGTGCAAGTGGCATATTAAGGTGCGTCGAGAGCTCATGTTTTTCGCAGCATTATCACTAAAAACACACAAAACAACATATAGAGATTAATATCACTATGGTTTTTCATAACATTTTTTATTTTATTTGGTACTTTAAAGAAATAATTATTTCTTTAAGGTGCCAAACATAATAACAAATTATACCATACCTACCTTTACAAGGAATTGTTATTTTTCGTGTTACATAGCTCCAAATCTCCTTAACCATCTGTAGTGAAGTCTCCTTACTCTGCTGAGACCGCACTCATCATATTTTATAATCCTCATGGACTATCATTCCAACTCGAATGTGTGTGATATGGTGTAATACAAAATAAGACTTGACTTAGCCCTAGTTATCAGGTCATAAAAGCTCAAAAAAGGACCTAAGCGTTTGTTCAGCTAAAAATGGAATGCTTGCCAGACATAAGTAGGTAATAAAAAATGTTGTTTTTTTTTTATACCACTTAGTTGGCAGACAGGCACACGGCCCACCTGATGGGAAGCGGTCACCGTGGCCTATGGACGCATGCAACACCAGGGGCGTCACACTCGCGCTGCCGACCCTGAAGAAACCTTCTAATGCCCTTCTTGAAGAACCCCATAGTGGTCGCTTGGGAAAACCACCGCAGTGTATGATAAGTAAGTTTCACTAGGTCAACTACAACACAAACCCATACCAATATTATAAATGTGACAGTAACTCTGTCCGTCTGTCTGTTACGCCTAAACCACTGAACTGATTTTGATCAAATTGGGTACAGAGATAGATTAGACCATGGGAAGGGACATAGGCTATGTTTGATCGCGATAACCGACATCCACGCGGGCGGAGCCGCGGGCAAAAGGTAGTAAATAAATAAATAAGAAAGTTTCAGTAATCTAATATATAAAATTCTTCTGTCATGGATGTGCGTAATCGAACTCCTCCGAAACGGCTCGACCGATTTTGATGAAATTTTTTGTGCTTATCCGGTATCTATGAGAATCGCCCAACATCTATTTTTCATCCCCCTAAATGTTAGGGGTAGTCCACCCCTAAATTTTATTTTTTTATTTTTTAGACAAAATTTTTAATTTCTATTTTTTTATGATACAACATACAAAAATACATACAATCCTCAATTTTCACCCTTCTACGATCAACCCTTATTTTTTAATAGCCATTTGAAAATTTTGTGAGCATATTGAGTAGGTCTGAGAATCGGCCAACATCTATTTTTCAAACCCCTAAGTGAAGTGATAAGGGTAAAGCGGGAACGGGATTTGAATACCACGCGGGCCGAAAATATGGCGGTACGAAGTTCGCCGGGGCAGCTAGTAATAATAATAAATAAATATTCTACAACATTCTACACAACGCTATCTAGACCCATGGTAAGCTTAATTAGCTTGTGTTATGGAATCTAGAATGCGGATATACATACTTACTTAGATACTTTTTTTTTTTTTGTAAATACATACATATTATACATAGAAACACCCAGACCAATGCAAATATTTATATTTATATTTATGCATACAAATATTTGCACTGAGCGGGGATCGAACCCGCGCCTCCTGCGTAGCAGCCAACTGTAGGTCAACTAGAACGCATAAATAATATAATATTTATACTTGTATGTGGTCACAAATGTCTACTTATAGTAAAAACAAACATGTACAGTACATGGGCAAATATGGCTGCCAGCAATATTATGTTTGCATTGTGGAATAGCTTTTCCGGGAGTTTAATCGAATCCAGCGAAATGTAATTTAATGCAATATTTTCAGCAACAAAAATATCATGCCCCTGGCCTCTGGGTGAAGTGGCAGTCTATCAGATAACGACAATTGAAACTTATGATATTGACATAATCAATGACATAATTAACATAATCATAATCGAAAATTTAATGACATTTAAATAAATCATTGTCTTCTTCCTCCTAGCGTTAATTGCCAGTCGCATCCGAAGCTTTCAGCTCGGAGTCTGGGGTCCGCTACCAGTCCTAACTACGGATTTGGTTAGACCTCGATATTTTCTGTAAAGCGATTGCCACAACCCAATGTTAACATTAGGCGATATCGAAGTTTTGCAGCTAGACCCTTGTTTTTTGGACTTTTTAGGGCTCCAACTACCCGTAACGACTGCCATAGATGTTCTTATGGCAACCGGGACCGACGGCTTAACGTGCTCTTCGAGGCACGACCAGACCAATGCAAATGCCCATATTTAATGCACATAAATATTTGCACTGAACGGGGATCGAACGCGCGCCTCCTGCGTAGCGGCCGGGGTGCTACTGCGGTGGACGAGCTCCAATTCACCAAGCATAGACTATTACAAAACAATTCGTGCGACAGGGCATCGTTTGTCTCCCGATTTAGGTCCAAGATACGTTTCCCGATGTATTAACAATGTTAGCCTACAATAGGCCCAATGAACTGTGGTCTGTGACGGCAACGGTAGAAGTAAGCGAGTGTGATTCGTTGGACGTCCATCTCTTTACTCTCTCATTACCATACACAGGTGGCAAGCGCAGCCAACTAGCTTAATCAGCAGTTCAATTAAATGCCTAGGCTGTTAACTAAAGGGCTTCTAACCTACTCTATCCAAGTCGGATTGAGCAGGTTTCTCAATAAAAAAGCTACTATTATTATTTTGTTATGTATTGTAAAAATGTTCAAACCTTAGAGTATACATTATAAATATAGAGCGCGCCTATCACTCAGGTCTTTGGCGCCGAGTGTTAGCAGATACTTTGCGATGGTATAGCGCACCTATAGTGACGTTTCATGCATTACCGAAAATATCAATAGATGCACTGTTAAGAAGGTTTTTGTTCGATTTGATATGCATGGTTAAATTAAAACCAAAATACAAAAAAATGGCGTCATTTTGCGGTATTTTTGCGTCATTATTACTACAAATATACGATGTTGTATAAAATTTTGATTTAACATATCGAATTAAATATTACTTGTGAAGTCATTTTGACGGGTATCGTTTTGCTACTGATTGAGGTTGAGCCAGGAGCCTCGGTACTGTTCATACCCGTGATAGCAGTTCATACTTGTAAGGCGCGCTCTATAGCAATGTATACTCTAAGGTTCAAACACAATGTAAAAATTGTACATGAATTAAATATACTGAAAATACTGAAAAAACCTATCACTAACTTTGTGTCTGATTTCAGGGTGGTGCCCTATCGTGCGAATGGCCTAAGCAATTGTCAGCCAGTTAGTTAAATGTAGTTAAAACAAAAAAAAAAAAAAAAACGTTACGAATGAATATCATTCAGGCCGTTTATTGAACGGCGCCGTGGCTGCGACGTATACATACACTATAGTTTACCATCAAGTGTGCTTGCTTAATACCTTAAAAGAATAAAGAATGAATGTAAAGCGACTGGTAATACTCGTTCTTTGTCGAAAATCTCTTTCTACTTCCCCGGGATCGGGACGCTCCTTTTGAATAATGATGAACTTGCACTATCGCTGATATTGTGTCGTAAAGGTGGGGTCTCAGTGATGCTGTGTGATCTAAATATAGTGGGCAACTTATCATTTATTTTGTCTACAATTGTCATTTTGATTACTGAAACGGTTTTGATTACTGAGATGGATGTTTAGAAAAACAATTGAACAAGTCTGTTTTTATTTGGCAAAACTATATTACCCTTCGCGATTATATGTATCACGTTTTCATATTACAATAATCATACACACATACATACATAATTATATACTCACGCTTTCCCCCTCCGGGGAAGGCAGAAACAACAGCCCACCATCTGCTCGGAGTCTGGGGTCCGCTTTACCAGTCTAACTGCGGATTTGGCTGAAATTTGATACTTTCCGTGAAGCGACTGCCATATGACCTCCACAACCCAATGGCGACATTAGGTGATATCGAAGCATTGCAGTTAGACCGGTTGCTGTACTTTTTAGGGCTCCAACTACCCATAGATGTTCATATGGCAACCGAGACGGACGGCTTAACGTGCTCTCCGAGGCAATAAACCGATCAAATAAACAGAATCGGGGTCCTAGTTTAACCTAGTTGTTTCTCAAACAAAATAATGATGTCAGGTCCGTTTCGTCCGCCTGCTCTCCGCTATGAAAGGCACCAATCCCTAACCTGTAGAGCGGGTGAGTGTTCACTGAAAGTGCTTATATTTCGGCGTTTTCCGAGATATTATCCGTGTTCGTTTAGCGTGTTGTAAGTTCATTGTTCACTCACACGTTCACCCTCTTTCAAATAATCTCGGTATCGAAAATGGTTGTATTGTATTACGATACAAATAAACTTAATAAAATAGGTTCTTCTGCTGTTGAATTTTAGTGTGTAGCTCAGTGGTTAAGCTGTCGGCTTTCGGAGGTAATGGGTTCGAACCTGTCATTTCATTTTACACGTTTATTTCACTTCACCTCGTCTGATGGTAAGCTGAAGGCAGTGGTTAAGTTGGCGGCTTTCGGAGGTAATGGGTTCGAATCTGCCATTTCATTTTACACGTTTATTTGACTTCACCTCGCCTAATGGTGAGCTGAAGGCAAAGTCTCAGAAAAGAGGGTCACCATTATAGACACGTGCCATTTTATAATAGTGGCACTGCCTCATCAGATGCTTTTGCGTATGAATGAAATATCCACCATTAGGACACGACGGTATTTCCTACCCAATTGAGCAGTCAGACTGGGGAAGTACCTCTGCCCTACAGAACACCGCGTCTATAATAACCTCGTGTTGTGTTTCCGGCGGTGAGTAGGGTAGCCAGAGCTCACTGGAGAGGTTTTGTGCTGTCAGTGGGAAGAACAAAGGCTTGTCCTACTCGTCTTCATTGCTGACGGCACCGAATCTCTCTGTTCTTACAGCGTCGGCAGCGCGAGTGTGACTCCCCTGAACCGCTTTCCATCAGGTGGGCCGTGCGCTTGTCTGCGACCTGGGTGGCATAATTTCTTTTTTGAATAAATACCTGTTTTCAATCCATTTATAATTCAATCTCAATTCAATCACCCAATTCCGTTCTATGACGATTTAAGATTACGGGAATTGGCCTTCCCTCCAATAAGTTTAAATCCATAGCAACCAAGAGGGGTAATTTTATGTAGGTACATGATTTTATATTGAGCTTTCGTTTGAACAGGAAGCAATTTGGGACAATTCAGTTTTGAGCCGTAAATTGACGAGGTGTCAATGAAATTGGTTCCTTCACTTACACAAGTAATATTTAGATGTCGTAAAACATTGATTTAGATCGACTATGAAAGGTTTTTGTGTATAAAGGGGTGTAGGGGATGTATAATCTGCCGAAGGACTGATGGCCGTTGGAGCAAACGAGTCCTAGAGTGGAGACCGCGGGAAGGTAAACGGAAGGTGGGACACCCCCTAGCCAGGTGGACTGATGACCTGCGAAAGGTGGCTGGGACGGACTGGATGCGGATGGCGGAGGATCGGAAAACGTGGCGCGTATTGGGAGAGGCCTATGTCCAGCAGTGGACTGCAGTAGGCTAATTGATTAATGATTGATTGTATAAAGGGGGCTTATATATAATTGTCGCTATATTGAGATAATTTTAAAGCATTTAGTATGCTAAACTAAACAAATTATTTTAAATTGGAAAAAGCGAAATCAATACGATCTTTCCCTTACAGGGGGAATGCTCTGACCACTGAGCCACCGAGCTAGGGAAAGGGAAAGGGAAAGATCGCGGGTTCGAGTCCTGCCCGAGTATTGATTTCGCTTTTTCCAATTTAAAATAAATGGTCGCTATAAATACTTAGTTATGTTATAACGCATAGAAAATATTGAACGAACGAAATAATATTTTTGCCTTGTTGGGTCTCGGTGAATTAGAATAGGGCCACCCATCCTTCCTGTGGGTGTCGTAGAAGGCGACTAAGGGATAGGGCTGTTCTCCATCCGACAGTAAACATACAGCCCATGACATAGCGCCCTTTAGCCGGCAATAGGGCATAGGGTCGCCCCCTATTACGTGGGACCGAAAACCATAGAACGTTGGCGAAATGTGGGTGTTAATGAGGTGTATTCTACCCCCCTAGCTCTATTTACAGGTGTGATTTATATGTATGTATGTAATATTTTTTTAGATAATATACCCCTGCCTACTCCGTACAGGCGTGAATATATGTATTTATATTATATGTTCAAATATCCAGTTCTACTTAACCAATTGCAATGAAACATTCCTACGGTAGATTTTAATTCTGACTTAAATCTACAAACCAATGCAGGCTGCGTGTGTTTCATACGAACTCCCTACACATGTCCTAATTGAAACTATTTCCTCTCGGCACGTGTAGAAACGGACTCAGGGAGAATAAAGGCTCATTTAGACGAGGAGAGTTCCTCGCCTGCAATATACGATTATCGAAAGGAAAACAAAAGCGGATTCGTCTAAACATTCGCAAAAACAATTGCCGCTCGCTCATCTACCCTGGCGAGAATTGCCTCGCAATTGAATATTGATTTATTTATTTATTTATTTATTTATTTATTGGGACATGAAACAGTCACACGTTAGTACATTGCTAAAGAAAAAATACAATAAAACTATTGAGTGAACGTGTAACCCACACCGATGTCCGCGGAATAATATTAAATTATGATTATAAAATCCGTATGAATCGTGCGATATTTTACAATATATTTTAAATGTAAGAAAAAAAAAAGCAACAAAACTAGCAACAAGATTTTAATTTAAGCGTTGCTTTAGTTTTAAATTTAAGATGTGCGTGCGCAAAGATATCTATGTCGGTGAGGTATGTGTTATACGTCTCCACAATATGGCGGAGAGGAGCCCGCACTCCGGCATTCGTTCTGCACTTGGCAGTGTAGAACAGCCGAGGAACGCGCGCCTCGCGCTGAACAGTTCTAGGAACCACATAACATAGCTGATTGCTGATGTCAGTACAATCAAACTTATTGTTACATATACCGTGCAGCATCATGGACATGAGCAATTTGCGTCTGGACTCCAAGCTTAATAAATCGTATTCTTCGAGAAGAGAATTGTATGGACATTTCGAGCGGTGAAACTTGTAGTGAACCGTTTTCAAGAATTTTTTTTGAACCCTTTCAACCCCCGCAACATACTTGCCATATATGGGGTCCCATATGGGGACCGCAAACTCTAACTGCGATCTGACAAGAGACTTGTACAGCAGTAGCAAGGTGGACGGACGCTTAAAATCTTTGGAAGATCTCATGACAAAACCATACATTTGGAAGGCTTTACTAACAATATTGTCAAGATGTAGATCAAGATGCAGTTTTGAGTCAATAGTAACGCCCAAGTCACGGATGTAGTCAACCCTTTGTAAAGCAATATCATTTAGAGTATAATTGTGTGTTATAACTTTCTTCTTTTTAGTATAGGTGATCACCTTACATTTGGGTATGCTAAGGTGTAGTTGGTTGTGGGAACAGTAAAGTGAAAGCCGGTTAAGGTCATCCTGCAAGAGTAGGCAATCGAGTGGACTGACACACTCCCTGTAGATTTTGATGTCGTCAGCGTACATCAGAAACTTGGAGTTAACAAAGCAATGACCAATGTCGTTGACGAACAAAACAAAGAGAAGGGGGCCCAGGATTGACCCTTGGGGCACCCCGGAAGTGACAATTGTGGAGTCCGATTCGAAGCCATTAATAACAATTTTTTGAGTCCTGTTAAATATATAAGACATGAACCAACGAAGTAAGTTACCACGGATACCGTTGTAGGCAATCTTATCTAGGAGCAATTTGTGATCCACCTTGTCGAAAGCTTTCTGGAAGTCCGTATAAATAGTATCAACCTGAGTTCTGACATCCATACTTTTGAACAAGAAATTAGTGAACAGCATGAGGTTAGTGGTGGTTGAGCGCCGCTTAACAAAACCGTGCTGTTCAGGTACAATCAAGTTATGAATATGTGGGTATAATTCATTGTGCACAAGGCTCTCAAAAAGTTTCGACAAGGCGGACAAGATAGAGATTGGACGATAGTTCTTTATATCGTTTTTATCGCCACTTTTATACACAGGCGTTATGGAAGCGCGTTTCCAGATTTCGGGAAATATCCCCTCACGCAAGCACCTGTTGAAAATGATAGTGAGAGGATATGCAATATGCTCGGCTGTTCTTTTGATAAATATGGGGGGCAAACCATCTGGGCCCGGGCCCTTGTTGAGGTTCATATTTTTGATCTCTCTTAAGATAGTATCGGAGGTGAAGGCTATATCAGATAAACATGGAGAATTTAATGCTGACCTTGAAGGAGGTTCCCAGAGGTCGGGTTCAAGGGACGAGACCTCGTAAACAGAAGTGAAATATTTGGAGAACATATTGCATATTCCAGTCGGGTCACTCGAGTGTTCGTCGTGAAGATACATACTCGCGGGAACGCTCCCTTTGCCCTTCCTCTTCGCAATGTATGTCCAGAAATTTTTTATGTTAAGAGGAATGCTGTCCTCGACCGAGTTCATGTACCGCTGAAAACATCTGTGGGACTCAGTTTTAAATTGGGCACGCGAAATTGAGAATCTTTCGTAGTCTGATGCATTGTGGTATTTTTTCCATTTCGTCCAGGCCCGTTCTTTATGTTTGAAGATACGAATTAGGGCTGGTGTGAACCAGACAGGGAAGTGTGTATTCCGAGGTCTACAAAGAGGTACATGCACCCTGACGAAACCATATAGGATCTCATAAAATATTTCAACAGAACCCACAGCGGTTAGACTAGAGAATATCTCGTCCCAGTCCAGGTCGAACAAGTCTTTATTGATTAGATCATAGTTGGCTTTATAAAAGTTGTGTTTAGGGCGATGATTACGCGTCATAGGTGAGGAAACAGTCTCAAGCGGTGTCAGTACACAGAAAGGCGGATGGGCTACATCGGGAGTAACAAGGGCAGCACAAGTACTAGGGTGACATTCGGCATTTGAAATAAATAAATCTAGTATGCGACCTAAGTTGTTTTTAAATATGTTATATTGGAATGTACCTGTGATTGATATTAGGTCACAAATGTGGTAATCCACCGTCGCGGTTGGTTGCGCAATAACATATTTATTATCATTATTGTTGTTGGCGTGCCAGTTGATGCTAGGTAAATTGAAATCCCCAACTATAAAGAACATTTCCGTGCCAGTATCGTTTATGAGACTCTGCAAGACATCCGCATGATAAGCGTACAACTCATCGTGAGAGCGCGGTGGTATGTACGTCGCGCTTATGAGGTGGTGCCTACCGGGACCGAGAGCCGGTAGTTGGACGACAACATGTTCGATGTCCGCATAAGCGGAGTGCAAAGATAAGCGTGAGGGCCGTAATGAGCGCAGGATGGCAATTAGCACACCTCCACCGTCGAGTTTACCAGTGGCGTTACGATTGCGATCAGATCTAAATACTAAATAACGCCCGTCAATAAACTCATCGTCCACTATACTCGCAGTCATCCAAGTCTCAGTCAGGATTATGACGTCGTAAGCAAAGGACATAATATTCATGAATAGTGTATGTAATTTAGTACGCAGTCCACGACAATTTTGGTAATAAAAAGATAAGCTGGATTTATCCATGAATGACAATTAAAATACAGATAAAAGGAAATGTAAACTTGGAGTCAAAATTGAGCAAAATCGTTGTTAACAAGCAAAGATATTTTAACAAGTAATGAACATTTACGTGAAAACCAAACATGAGTATGCAGTGTGCCATACAAATGGTACCAAACAGTATCTGCAGATTAACAACGCTAGACACTAACAAGTAAACACGTACCCTATATGACACAATGCACCCTGAGATTATTAGTTTTGTATATGATGTGAGTATCATTAATGCAGTAATAACTTTAACAATATAAGGCAAGTAACGTGATTTCCTGATGCAAAAATTATAACAATTTTTTTTCACAGCTGATCCAAAGTAGTATGTACATAACAAAGATGAGGTAGGTATATGACACAACGTCCGTGAGCTTATTAGTTTTGTATATGATGTGAGTATCATTAATGCAGTAATAACTTTAACAATATAAGGCAAGTAACGTGATTTCCCAATGCATAAATTATAACAATTTTTTTCACAGCTGATCCAAAGTAGTAGGTACATAACAAAGGTTTGCACACTTACAGAGATAGACACGGGCTTCACGTTGTTTATGTAGTTAGCCGAGGTAATATAATACACCACGAATGCACTAGAACTACTTAGGTATGTGTATTTTAATTTAAACACGTTAAACTCATTAATTGGGACAGTTATGTGACACAATATTGCGATATTGAATGTATAGGAACAAAGAAAACAATAAGCCGGCACATATTTTATGCCACGATTATGGGTGGTTGTTGAACACTGCAGGTAATGACCACAGAGTAATATAAGGAACAGAGAATGCGTGCAATAGGACAAAGTAATATTACAGTACTTATGCACTAAATAGATAATTATGTTAAATAGTAAAAACGCTATTGTTGCATTTAAATTAACATAGTAAGAAATCAATATCTTATTATTATGGTTATAAAAAGGTAAATGTAGGTATGTAATAAAACATTCTATGTCCGAATGTTCTATAGTAAACACACAGAGTAGTGTATGTATCAGAGGTAGGAAATGATAAAAGAAAGTGTGTGAATAGGTAGGAATTGGCTGTGCTAATGTTATATGTAGACCTATTAAAAAACAGGTGAGTGAAGCTATAATAATAATATTATGTACGTTGTGATGTTCCTTATTTGCGAGCAGTATGTGGCTTGATTTTACATAAATCCTTTTCGGAGCGAATAACAAAAGCAGGCTCAGTGGTGTCCGCCCGAACAAGAATAACACCGTGCTTGATCCACACAAAACGATGTCCATTTTGTTTGGCAATATCCCGGGCCTGTCGAAACAATTTTTTGTTCTGAAGCGTAAGATGTTCATTTACGTAGATTTTTGTTGGTGTGCCCTGTAACATTAGTTCGTCAGATGTGATTCCTTTCTTGAGGCGTACAGCTGCAAGAATATTGTCACGCACTACCTGGGTGGAGAATTTTACCACTATGTTTTTGGGACGGGAAGTGTTAGAGTTCATCTGTGGAACACGGTGAATTGTCATGATGTCATGAGCAGATATAGGCTGTTTTATTATCTTCGAGATGTTATCCATAATAGAAATGAGGTTTTCACCGCGTCTTTCAGGTAAGTTACTAATCTCGATATTGCAGTTCCGGGATCTTTGCTCTGCGTCTTCCAGTTTGGCTTCCAGAGCCGATATGCGCTGCTCGTATGCCACGGACGATGAGATCTGCTTTTCCAGTACCGAGACACGTGATACTACCTCGCGTGATGTCTTTTCTAGATCATCATATTTGTCACTAAGGAATGTTAAGGATGATTTGACTTCTCCAAATTCGGCAAGGAGTAGTGACAACTTCTCATCTTGCTTGGCTAACCAAGACTCGAACATACTTTTTATGCTCAGCTCAAATGATTGATTTTATTGATATTATTCAATTGCGAGGCAATTCTCGCCAGGGTGTCCGCCTAAACAGCATTTTAAGGTATGATTCCGTAGCCAAACGCATACGACAACTGCCTACGCACGCAGCACATACAGCGTACCCATTACTTGTCAAACGCAACAACAACATAACGCGTATGTGCTGCAGTTGCGTCAGCAGTTGTCGTATGCGGTCGGCTACAGAATCATACCTTTAAGCAATAATCGTATGTTGACATAAGCATTTAGCATTTGCCTGTGTGTAAACATTTTGATAGGATAATTGTATTGCGTGTAGGTATGGGTCTGGGTCGTGCCTCGGAGAGCACGTTAAGCCGTCGTCGATGCCGACCTAAAATCCAACAACTGGTCTAGCTGCAATGCTTTGATATTGCCCAATATCGTCATTAGGTTATGGAGGTTAGATGGTAAATCTGCAGTTAGACTGGCAAAGCGGACCCCAGACTCCGAGGTATAGTTTCGGATGCGACTGGGAATCGCATCCGAAACTAGACATCATGATGATCATGATGATGGATTAATGCTAGGATGAAGATGAAGAAGAATAATTGTATAGTGATTATTGCCAGCGATAGTCTCGAACCGAAACGTGCGAGAAGCTCTTTCTGTGTAAAGTAGTCTCAACGTAAGAGGCCCACTATGACATTTGTCATTTGGACGTAACTAGGGATGTAACCACACCACTCGGTACACGATACTCAAGATAAATCGATTCAAGTTTGTATGCGTATTTGATCGATTAGAATATGTATTGTATTGTAGTGTAAAGTTCATTGGCTTAAAGTTCTAATTAGAAAATTTAATCTAAACTTTGATATTGTAGGTATTTTTAAACAATACAATACTGCGAAAAGTCAATTTTCTTTCATTTAACATTTTTATTACAATAATATTCACTCAATAATAACCAATAGAAATCGCATGAAAATGAATCTTTAGTAAATCATTTTCTTGATACCTACTGTCTGAAGTTTACGCTTATATCACTTATTGAAATGAAACCACTTTTTAACGGCTTCTATCGCGATTTATCTGTCACTATTTACTTTTAACCCTACGTCGGCTACTTTCTAGCAGCCCTGGTCCCGGGGTGACTTTAGATGATATTTGAAGCCTAGGAATAAAAAAACCTAGATAACAGCAAACACAACAAAGTCACAAATTGGGATAATGTCATATTTGTCGATGAGACTTGGCTGAACTCGAATCATACCGTGCCGCAGTCATGGACAGATGATACCAAGGTCTCTTGCTCAAAAGTGCCAATAGGAAAAGGTGGACGCTTAATCATCTGCCACGTCGTCGGGTCAGCTAGTGGTGGTTTTGTGAATGATACCTTGCTCGCATTTGAGTCTAAAAGTACAAAATAATATCACAGAGTGGTTTACTAACCTGTTAGCAAACCTCTCTGAACAGTGCATAATAAAATTATTGTGTACAATGCACCGTGACCACTAATAATATTATTAAACAATAATATTCGAAATAAAAATATAAGTACCAAATATTATGTGAAACATTTTCTGGGAAACGAAATTCTATGAAATTTCTGTCTGCGAAACAAGGGGCTCCCAGTTGGAACCCTATAAGTACAATCTAGTCTAGCTGCAGTGCTTCGATATCGCCCAATATCGCCATTGGGTTGTGGAGATCATTAGATGGCAGTCGCTTCCGTGAAGAATATATATATATTCGAATATATATATATATACATATATATCACGGATTTTCAAACGCTTCCTTTTATTTGTGCTCTATGACCTTGCTTCGTCTCACATTTCAGGATTCTCGCTCAACGAGGAGTACCCTAAAATCAAACTTCTAATTCAACGCAATCAAAGTATTGCCGGTCTTGTAGTATATTGCCGGCCATGTAGCATATTGCCAGTACTGTAGCATATTGCCGGTCATGTAGCATATTGCCGGTCATGTAGCATTAGTTCGCACCACAATTCAGTTTCGTGAGGAATCTTTAATGCGCAAACACGAGTCGTGTTTGCGCATTAACACACGTTTTGCACTTGACCGGATTTTTACAGATAAGTGTACGATCTTTAACTTTGTCTTAGACATTTTTATGATAAAATTAAAAAAAATATCTTAATCGATTTATTTTTACCATAACCAATTTATTAATAGTCTGTGCAGAGTATAAAAAACTCGTTATGGACAGCACTGAGCGGAGTGGGCGGTACCCATCAATGAAAAATGTCATTCTACATTTGAAAAATATCATTGTTTTACGTTCTCAAAATTGAGAACTTCATGGACTTGAAATGTCCAAACGGGCTTTTTACATAGCGATTACTTTAAATGGGCCTTAACCGTCAAATGGTCACTGTGAGATAGTTTTAATTACGCTCATAGTTTTAACGACTGTTCGGAACTATTCGTTTAATGAATTATTCAGGCTGGCAACTCCATTAGTATTTTGAAAACGTTTGAAGACAACTTTGGAATACAAATCCATTATTTGTGTTAGACGTTCTATGGTGGTTATATATGGGTACTATCTTGACCCAAAGTAGGCATAACTAGCATGTTTTATGGGTTCTGGAATGCGAACACTTAGATAGATGTTTTTTGTAATACACACTAATGTTAATAAATTCATTTATGCATATAAATATTTGCATGGAACGGGAATAGACCCTCGGACTTAGCTTATCCACTATGTATCTTGAACTTGAGATATGTCACCCCTTCACCCACATTCGCGCAGGGCACGACATTCATTCCCCCTTTGCCGGGGTTCGACGAGGACCCTGTGTTCCCATACCCTGAGGAAAAACTTAAAACCGCAGAGGGCCTAAGGTCAGCCGGGCTGTGAGGGATATGCTCTAGCTAGGCAATTTGCTACGGCCTGCTTCTGCTAGGGTGACAAGCTACTATATCTGAAGACCCGAGAAGGCGTGCGGTTTTAGTCGGCCCGAGTCTGATGATACCTGATTTCCGCACGAAAAAAAAGGTTTGTAGGTAGAAAGATATAACCTATCTATATATTAATAGTGTCTCTTAAAATTAATAAACCTTTAATACATTGGTATATCGTACCGCTATGAAGTCATTACGAGATGTAGTGAAAACGCAACTAACCCCTATATTTAGGGTGGTATATAATGGTATAATTAGGTAGTTACTTTCGTATTCCTCAGAGGGTTGAAGTTACTATGTGTTCATAGTAACTTTACCCTCTGAGGAATATAAACTGTTTATATAATACTAGCTGACCCGGCGAACTTCGTACCGCCATATTTTCGAGTCGAAGACGTTTGGGACACAAATTCTACGGACACTGTGTCCCTAAGTGTACTTTCAAATTTATTTATTTTTTCGAAGACGTTACGGACACAAAATATAAAACGATAGTTTTGTACAGTCGACATGGAAAACTTATTCAATATTGGATAGGTTGTACAAAAGAAAGTGTTAATATGTTGTTGGAGGAAGTGCCTGGAATAAGGGAAATTCGGAGGGGCCCATTGGGCTTCTGGTGGTTTTATTAAAACTAAGGACAGGTGATTCTGATGAAAGAATATATACATTAGTTAATGTGCCTAGGCGAACTTTAGAAGTTCTTTAACAGGATTTGTGCCAGCCCAGCTTGGGATTAGCCATATTCAGTGATGCCAACTTAGGGGTTTTCCCCCTAAATTTAGGGGGAAAGAACATGTCTAGGGGATTTTCTAGGGGGTAAATTTAATTAGGGGGATTTTTAGGGGTAGATTATTCAAGGATTATCGTTGTTTTTTTTAAGTGTCCGCCATTGGTACTTTATTATAAATTTGTTTAATCACTCAAATAATGTTGTGCCGTATCTTAGTCACGAAATAAAAAATCACCAGGGGGGAGGTATAATAAGATATTACGTGTATTTATTTCTTCTTATAACGCGCGATTTTTAGGATAGATAGATAGATAACACTTTATTTTACACCAATAGATGTACAGTAGAGACAAGTAGGTATCATGTATACAGCTAGAGTCGATTTTTATCATGTTTCTTAATTATCTAGCATTCAAAAAAATATTAAAAAATACACATGATCTTGGTTAAGGGATAGGGGGAGGGGGGTAGTCTAAAATCTCACCAGGTATCACCATGGGGGAGGGAGGGTTAAAAAATTAGTAAAAAAGTTTAGGGGTAAAAACCCCTGTTTCTGCACTTGAATGACCTTCAGTTGTTACAAAATTCATGCGTATTCAATTTCCGGCATTATGAGATGCAGTCCTATTGATTAGCTAGACATTTTGGGATTAAGCTCTTATGGACCGGACGCATTAAAACCATTCATGATTGTAGCGATTGGAGAGAGACATGATGTTTGTTTTTGAAACATTATAGTTTGCGCTTTTATTAATATTAATACATCTGCCATCACAGATAACTATACTATTATGTCTTTTACCATACAGCCCATTAGGTATTAACAAAGTACGATTGATTACTTGTTCCCTGGCAATATGGCCAGGGAACAATTAATCAATTGTGCAAGTACTTATGCAAGTACAGAAACAGGGGTTTTTACCCCTAAACTTTTTTACCAATTTTTTAACCCTCCCTCCCCCATGGTGATACCTGGTGAGATTTTAGACTACCCCCCTCCCCCTATCCCTTAACCAAGATCATGTGTATTTTTTAATATTCTTTTGAATGCTTGATAATTAAGAAACATGATAAAAATCGAATCTAGCTGTATACATGATACCTTTTTTTTTATTTTTTTTTATCGTGCGCAAAATCCCCACGGATACCTCCCCCACCGTAGCCGGAGGAGGAGGTTATGTCGGACTAGAACCGACTAAAACGCACGCCGTCTGAGGGCCGTCAGTTACCGGAGGTGAGATTGTCGTAGCCATATCCCTCGCACCCCAGCCGACCCAGGACCATATCTCTCGATCTGGCCCTCTTCCGGTGAGGGGACCACAGAGTCCCCAACCCGCCACCGCCGCGGCCTGCTTCTGCTAGGGTGACAGGCGGCTCTACCCGTCACCCCCAGGCCCGCGCTCATGGGGGACGGAGGTCATTCTGCGACCTCCGACGCCCGAGTTGCCACTGCTCGTTGCGAGCCGCGAGGTTTGCGATTCTCCTTCGCTCCTCGCGCTCCCGCTCCGCCGCCTCCTTCACGAGCATTACTTGCTCGCAGAAGGAGTCGCCGGCGGCCCACGAATCTGCGCAGCGAACCATCGCTGCGAGCAAAGTGGCGAGCGTGAGAACTCTCACTCCTAGGGTCGCCACCAGCTCCCGTCTCGGCGTCTCCCACGCCGGACACTCAGTGAGCGTGTGCAGCGCCGAGTCCTCGCTCGCGTCGCAGTGATGGCACTCGGACGTTGGCTCTTTCTGCGCGATCCGATGCAGATACCGCCCAAAACACCCATGATTGGTGATGATCTGCGTCAGCCGTGTGGCCTCTCTAACCACTCCCCCATGATGGGTCTTACCGCCGCTACTACGGCGTGCCCTGCGCGTGGTTGCCCAAGTTGTAGCTCCCACTCCGCCACCATGTCCCTGTGGGGCCGGGATCTCACGGCCCGAATTTCTTCAGGCTCAGGATCGTGTCCCCGCTCCCGCGCCGCTTTTCGGAAGCGGTATAGCGCCGAAAGGGATCTCGCTTCCAGGATCCACGGTAGCGATCCGGCGAGGAGACTCGCCGCTTCAAAGGATATCGTGCGGTACCCCCTGATGGTCCTTGTATACATGATACCTACTTGTCTCTACTGTACATCTATTGGTGTACAATAAAGTGTTATCTATCTATCTATCCTAAAAATCGCGCATTATAAGAAGAAATAAATACACGTGATATCTTATTATACCTCCCCCCTGGTGAGATTTCGTGATTTTTTATTTCGTGACTAAGATACGTCACAACATTATTTGGATGATTAAACAAATTAATAGTAAAGCACCAATGGCGGACACTTAAAAAAAACAACGATAATCCTTGAATAATCTACCCCTAAAAATCCCCCTAAATAAATTTACCCCCTAGAAAATCCCCTAAACATGTTCTTTCCCCCTAAATTTAGGGGGAAAACCCCTAAGTTGGCATCACTGAATATGGCTAATCCCAAGCTGGGCTGGCACAAATCCTGTTAAAGAACTTCTAAAGTTCGCCTAGGCACATTAACTAAAATGTATATATTCTTTCATCAGAATCACCTGTCCTTAGTTTTAATAAAACCACCAGAAGCCCAATGGGCCCCTCCGAATTTCCCTTATTCCAGGCACTTCCTCCAACAACATATTAACACTTTCTTTTGTACAACCTATCCAATATTGAATAAGTTTTCCATGTCGACTGTACAAAACTATCGTTTTATATTTTGTGTCCGTAACGTCTTCGAAAAAATAAATAAATTTGAAAGTACACTTAGGGACACAGTGTCCGTAGAATTTGTGTCCCAAACGTCTTCGACTCATATTTTCCACCCGCGTGATATTATCTCTAAATTTATCAGTGTTTCTCTACAATATTATGCATGTATTATACATATGGGTAATTTCACGATGCCTAATTTTGAAAAAATTTAATGGAGTTCTTTTAGAACACATCAGTATTCTAGATATTCTAAAAGAACTCCATTAAGTTTTTTCATCGGCAAACCTATGATTGAAAAATGCCACCGAAATTAGCAAAAAATTAGGCATCGTGAAATTACCCATATAAACCTTCCTCTTGAATCACTCTATTTATTAAAAAAAACCGCTACAAAATCCGTTGCGTAGTTTTGAAGATTTAAGCATACATAGGGACGGACAGACAGCGACAGCGACTTTGTTTTTTAATATGTAGTGAAGTATAGTTTTTTTTATTATTTTATGAGCTAAGGAGACCAACATATAGAATGACGTGTCACGCTACTTTGATCTTTGACTGTAGATATTTGTGAATTACCATCTAGCGGGGTGCAGTCAATTGACAGACCAATTATAGAACGAAATTGCGAGTGTAACTCTACGGGCTACACCTAGTAGGAATATAAGCTGTCCCCTTAAATAATAATAAATTCACATCCAGTTCATCATCATCATGGAGAGGTATTTTCCTGTTTGCATCCATGGCCAAGATGACCTCGAAGCTCAGGGTCCGCCTTCCGGCTCTTCCTCCTCCACTTCGCACGATCTTGGGCGTTCATAGTAGTGAGGCTATTTGCACGCATGTCACCCTCCACGATGTCAAACCAGGACTTCTTGGAACCGACGGGGGCAACATTGCCAGGCATTTGCTATAGCCCGCGCCACGTATCTTGGACCTAAATCGTAAGACATACGAGGCTCTGGCGCCCGCGGATTGCTTTTTAATAGTCTATGCTTGGTGAATTTGAGTTCGTCTACCGCAGTAGCATCCCGTGCTATCCTCAAAAGACACCCAAGAAATGTGTACTGCGCAGGCACATTTTAGGGCCAAGATACGTGGCGCGGGTTATACCCACGCATATTCAGTTCAAGTATTAGAAGAAATTTGGATTCACGATGTTAACTCGATTGGAACTAATTCTATAGATCCATTTGTAATTAAAGAAAACATACTTTTCGTGTTTATCGACACTGAATACATCTGAGAGGTTCAATTACTTTTTTCAACAAAATCCTAAACAAAATCATTCAAATTGGCCAGTTCAAAGGAATATAAACATTAAATTTGTTCAAAGGTCTCCGATGAAACGATATTGTTTTTAATATTAATATTTAATATTGGCCGTTGGGGTTAAACGCTGCTGCAAAAAATTCAAACGAAATAAATATTTTCCTTTATAACCTAAATGAGTGAACCCTTTTCGTATAATCTGCATTTGATTCACTTCAAAGACATTAAATTAAGCTTTTTTTATTATTTGGTTATTGTAGTAGGTACCTACATACCTTTACTAGTTGATGCTCGCGGTTTTGTCCGGGTGGATGTAGCTTCTCAGTAATCCCAAAAAAAAACGGTAAGTTTTGAGGAAACTTGTATGAAATAAACTATTATGACGTCATAATATTTAATAATTAAAAATAAATAAAAACAATAAAATAAGAACAGACGCAGCTTTTGCGGCTCTCTGTATTATTCTTAATTTAATAAGCTCAATTCAATAATTTATTTTAATTACAGAAAAACACCCAACTATAAAATAACTCAAAGAAACTTATTTTTAGTAAAGCAAAGTATGTTACACCTGAAAAATACAGAGAGTATAATTATAACATTAATTAACTCTTATTACAATAGGCATTCCTCTAAAACTGCTTTAATTTAGCAAGTTATTATACCCATATTTACATTATTATTATACCACTAACTAAATAAAGAATAATAGAATCGTTTAGTAAAATTCTGAACTTGAATTGAGTGTATTTTGATTAATAACAATTTAGAACGCCTCCCACTCTGCTCCCCACCTGAATACACAAGTAAGGATATGGGTAGGCAGTCTGTAGCTCAAGGTGGGATAGTCATTTCCGTAGTCCTCTATACGCGCGGTAAGAGAAGGCAAGCGACGGTAAGCGACGGTAAGCTAATTTTAACGGCTTGTGCGATTTACTTATCCCCTTTTTGGAAGTGTTGGAAATTATTACATTTCCGTATGTATATAACCATCCAAAATTTTTATAGCCGCGTGGTTCCCGGCAAAGTAGAATTTGGGCCACTGCATCTTCTCCAAGGTGATTAAGAGATACGGCTATATACAGCCCAGGCTCAGTCTCAGATACATGGCTCGAGTCAGAATACAGAACAGAACAGTAGTGCCCGGAATACGGCAATTGGCTCACCCCCTATTACGTGGGACCTTTTTTTATAGTGCGAAAAATCCCCACGGAAGTTATGTCGGACTTGAACCGACTAGAACGCACGCCGTCAGTGGGCCGTCATCGGTTGCCGGAGGTGAGGTAGTCGTAGACATATCCCTAGCACCCCAGCTGACTTTGGATTGGATTATCATACCCAAATCATAACATTTTGAAATCCTGGATAGTTGCACCAATTTTTAAAGAAGGATGCTATAGTGGTGTCTGTACTTTTTATTTTCACCGCGATAAGATAAAGTGGGTCGAAAGTAAAAATGTATGAAAATTTGACGACAAAAAAAATATTTTGACTTATTTTTGTAAAATAACTACAAATATTCTATATTTATTCAGGGTGTTGATGGATAGCCATGCTTTTTAGCTTGCTAATACAGAAAAGAGTTCACAAATATTTGCAAAATTGTGGACGTGGTAGTTGAAAATATCATTAGGGGTACCGAATTTTGAAGGATTTTAAAAAAGTTTAAATAATTAAAAACAAAATAGAGATATATTTTTTTTCTTATTTTTTCCAGAGCAGCCATAAGTAGGGTCACCCTCTGTTGCCGGCTTATCCTTGAATTTTGGGACACCCTGTATATGCGTAAATTTTTTAAAGTTTAGTTTAGTATAGTTTCTGATTTCCCATTGAATTATGCAAGAATTTCCGAAAAATAAAATTGGACCGGAAAAAAGAATTGAATTATATTTGTCGATCTTTTGTTGGTCAAAAAAGTAATTAAACTTTTTGAGCGGCCATGGTAATGAGCTTTGAAAACGGTCGGAAATCGAGGGTCGCGAGCGAATTCGGAATTAGTTAGACGATGTCGAAAGCGATTATGCGAAGAGGGTCTGCAACCGAACTCATATTTCTTGTAGCACGTAATCGCTCGAACTTGGGATTAAGTCCTACAATAACAATGGTATATTTTAAATCGATTAAGATAGAAAAAAGCAAATATAGCTCAGGCGGGACTCGAACCCGCGATCTTTCCCTTACAGGGGGAGTGCTCTGACCACTAAGCTACCGAGCCTCACCCGAAACTGATTTAAATTTTTCTACACATAGGTATCTGCACCCGCTATCTTTTATTAAATGCTAAAATTCAATAGTTTATTTTGTTTTTTTTTTTATATAGGACACTTCAATTTGACTTACCTCGCCTGATGGTAAGCTGAAGGCAAAGTCTCGAAATAGAGGTCACCATTACAGACACGTACCATGTTACAATGGTGGCATTCAGCATGACAGCCTCATCAGATGCTTTTTCACGCCCCGCTTAAATGACCCGGGACTATAGGAGGAGGGAAACACGTATACTGGTAAGCAATTCCAGGACTTAATGGTGGGGCAGAAGAAGGAGTCGCCAAACCGCTTGGTTCATGATGGTATATCGATCTATTCCGATTCTGTACCATTTTTCTAATACCAAGTGGTATTTCTTTTTTAATTATCACATTAGGTCGCACCTGATAGAAAGTTACCTTGGCATATGGACGAGTGCAACACGAGGGGAGTCACACTCGTTCTGCCGATCCTTTAAGAACAGAGAGATTCTGTACCGTCAGCGAAGAAAACAAGCAGGACAAGCCTTTAGTCTTCTCACTGACAGCACAAAACCTCTCCACTTTAAAAACGGGTTTTCAGGTAAAAGTTATCGCAGTTTCCTTTCAACTAGTTTGTGCAAAACTGTTCAGTTATTCATGACTTAAAGCTATTGCAGAAAAGTCAATTAACGTCCTAGTTTTATTACAGCCAAGCCCAGAGTCATTGAAATGGATTCTTTCATATTTAAAACGGGGAAATCTCGCATCGCTCGAATGGAAATCAGCTTCGAATTCTATTGAGCGATGCAATGTGAACGCCACTTAATATTGAAGAAAAAAAGTACAGCTAACGACAAAAGTTGATCGACATTAAAATATATAACTATTTTAAAAGTAATTTTATAATCATTAGAGGCCGAAATTATTATATTTCTTCACCCACCCCCAAGAAACGTGTACCGCGCGTATAGAGGGCATTTCGGTAGGATAGAGACATATGATATGATATAAAGGATAAAGATGATATAAAGGAGAGGAAAAATGATTGGCCACCTGATGCGACATGATTTGTTTCTAAAAACATTATTGAAGGGAAAATAGAAGTTTCCCTTCTATTTTCCCCAGAGGAAGAGGTAGGCCCAGAGGAACGTTTATGAAACAAATAAAGGAAAAGATACATATCGCGTCGTATCAGGGAGTCAAGCAATTGGCAGAGGAAAGGGAGGAATGGCGATTGCTCCACCGACAAGAGCACAGCTCATAAGTTTAGAGAGAGAGAGAGAGAGAGAGACATATATCTTGTACCTAAAATGTGTTCACCATTTTAGGTCCAAGATATTATGTCCCGAGCAATAACAACTTCTTTAGACACGTTGGGCACTTTTCGCAGAAGCTTTTGGCTAAACAAAAATCATGAAACTAGCGTCATTGTCACCTCCGTCCGTCACGATAGATATTAAACTTCGTGTTTTGTTAATTATTTTATGAAAGATTTAAGAACTAAGGTGATCAATAAAATATATAATATGTTAACCATTTTGTCGTTGACTGTACTTTGAAACCGGTAATTGAAGGATGAATGAAAATGTTGAATAACTGAAAATATCGAGCAGTTATAGTGGAATACCTATTCGTTTGAACCGTGGTGGGTGCCGTACTTGTGTACAGATAACGAAAATAAAACATGTGAACCAGTCTTTGGAGACTGTCAGTAGAAGTGGTAACAGTATGTATAAAAAGTAAAAAAGTATTTACTTCACAAAAAAGTATGTAGGTACCTTGAGTATCATCATCATCATCATTTCAGCCATAGGAAGTCCACTGCTGGACATAGGCCTCCCCTATAGATCTCCAATAAGACCGGTTGAAAGCGGTTCGCACCTTGAGTATTGAAATAGAAAATTGTTTGTTCACCCGAAATACTTAATATCGGGTAAAAACCCGACTGCTGTTGAAAATATTGACTTTGTAGTTTTTATTCACATTTTGTGGACTCTATAACAATCGGAACGTTTCACTTAAGACTTCATTCATTGAAGTGCGTCCAGCCGTAGCGTAGTGTAGGCCTGTAAAGGAGAACAAAACTTAAATTAACTACATACATACACAGTCGAGTGAAAGAGGCTCTTTTGACATCATATTTTATTACATAACATCAAAAACAGTTGACGAAATGCGAGTATCAACACACTTCTATCCACCCCCTAGGGTTATACAAGCGTAATATATGCATGACTTGTGAAAACTGTATAATTTATAATGGAGCTTTGTTGTGAAGACATTCATACAAAAACTTATGTCAGAAACGTATTCCAACGTGAGAAGGGTTGTCAGGTCCTCTATAAAGTAAGTCAGATTTCTTGGTTCGTTACAAACAGCGCCTATTTTTTGTCTAGATGAAATATTTTTTTAGGCGAGAACAAAGTCGAAATACTGATTCTTTCCTGAGAAAGAGGGTTACATTACAGACACGTACCATGTTACAATGGTGGCATTCAGCTTGACGGCCTCATCAGATGCTTTTTCACGCCTCGCTTACAAGACCCGCGACTGTAAGAAGAGGGTAACACGTGAGCCGATATCCTTTGAAGCAGCGAGTCTCCTTGCCGGATCGCTACCGTGGATCCTGGAAGCGAGAACCCTTTCGGCGCTATATCGTTTCCGAAAGGAGGCGCGGGAGCGGGGACACGATCCTGAGCCTGAAGAAATTCGGGCCGTGAAATCCCGGCTCCACAGGGACATGGTAGCGGAGTGGGAGCTACGACTTGGGCGACCACGCGCAGGGCACGCCGTAGTAGCGGCGGTAAGACCCATCATGGGGGAGTGGCTAGAGAGGCCACACGGTGGCCTCTCGTTCTGGCTGACGCAGATCATCACCAACCATGGATGCTTCGGGCGGTATCTGCATCGGACCGCGAAGAAAGAGCCAACGTCCGAGTGCCATCACTGCGACGCGAGCGAGGATTCGGCGCTGCACACGCTCACCGAGTGTCCGGCGTGGGAGACGCCGAGACGGGAGCTGGTGGCGACCCTGGGAGTGAGAGCTCTCACGCTCGCCACTTTGCTCGCAGCGATGGTTCGCTGCGCGGATGCGTGGGCCGCGGGCGCCTCCTTCTGCGAGTAAATCATGCTCGTAAAGTGGGCGGCGGAGCGGGAGCGAAGGACAATCGCAGACCTTGCCGCCCGCGAGGAGCGCAGGAGAATCGCTAACCGCGCGGCCCGCAACGAGCGGCGGCAACTCGGGCGTCGGAGGTCGCAGAATGACCTCCGTCCCCCATGAGCGCGGGCATGGGGGTGACGGGTGGAGCCGCCTGTCACCCTAGCAGAAGCAGGCCGCGGCGGCGGCGCGCATTGCGTGCCTCCCCATACCCGGGGCGAGTTGGGGACTCTGTGGTCCCCACACGGGATGAGGGCCAGATCGAGAGATTTGGCCCTGGGTCGGCCGGGGTGCGAGGGATATGGCTACGACAACCTCACCTTCGGCAACCGACGGCCCACAGACGGCGTGCGTTTTAGTCGGTTCGAGTGCGACATAACCTCTTCCTCCGGCTCCGGCGGGGGAGGTATCCGTGGGGATTTTTCGCACGTTAAAAAAAAAAAAAAAAAAGGAAAAAAAAAAAAGGGTAACACGTGAGCTGGTAAGGAATTCCAGGTCTTAATGGTGTGGCAGAAGAAGGAGTCGCCAAACCGCATGGTTTTTGATAGAATATTCTACTGTATACTCATTCAAATAAAACCATTTTTAAAGGATTCTACATACATATAATCACACCTTTATCCGTAGAGGGTTAGGCAGAGGCGAACCAACACCCGTATTTAACCAATCTTTGTATTAGGTCCCACGTAATAGGGGGTGAGTCTATTGCCGTATTCCGAGCACTACTGTTGACTCGAGCCATTCAGCTGAGGCTGAGTCTGAGCGCCTGGTGGTACAATTTGGTGGTACTAGTAGGAAAAAAGGGTATATTGGTTTCTGTCTGATGTTAAACAACAGTCCGTTAACAATTAAACCATTTAAACACCAATTTAAATTATAATTATAATTTAAAAACGAAATTAAAACAGCTAAACCACTATCTACTATTAAAATTTGGGTCTTTTTTTAAAACTTCAATAGCCTCGCGGATCATTCTACGTAGGTGTACTCGTATATCTATCTAGATAAAATAAACTAGCCCAGTCGTTTCAAGTTTGAGCAAAGATACTGATTACTATCTTCAAAATTCTTACTAAAACCGTCTTCAGTACGACAATTGGGCCAAATTCTCAGAAGTTACGCCGAGATAAACAACTCGTGAAGCAAATAAACAAGTCCCTTTGATTTGATGGTGTGATTACGCCTTGTTCACCATCTTGGTAAGGACAGGCCTGGCGTGTTGACACGGGTATGAATGAGGGGAAATATACTTTTTAATAAATTGCTTACTTTACAAAGACCTGTGTACACCCGGCCTTATTACCAGTTGTGAAGTGTGTACACTCGGCCTTATTACCTGGAGTTATGAAGTGTGTACACCCGGCTTTATTACCTCGAGTTATGAAGTGTGTACATAGGTGTTTATCATTGAGAGACGAGGTTTTGAAATTTAAAACGAGAATTAGATTTTTAACTCGGTAAATAATTAATTTTTGGGACAGCAAACATATATAGGTCTGCATCTGGACATGTGTGTGTATGTAAATAACCTCACGTTGCGTTGTGTGTGTGTTGTGTGTAGCCAGAGCTCACTGGAGAGGTTTTGTGCTTTCAGTGGGAAAACCAAAGGCTTGTCTAACTTATCTTTTGCGCTGACGGCACAGAATCTCTCTGTTCTTACAGGGTCGGCAGCACGAGTGTGACTCCCCGGGTGTTGCACTCGCCCATAGGCCACGATAACCACTTACCATCAGGTGGGCCATCTGCGACCTAAGTAGTAGATATAAAAAAAAAATATTTACAAAAAATTCAATCCACATAAGTTATGAATATTTTGTATCTAGATAGCGCTGTGTAAAATGTTCTAGCATATTATTATGTGGATGTCATATCTATGATATTATATTAATCGTCTATCTTGTCTCAAAGTAAGCAGGCAGGCAGTTTTAATATTGCGGTTCACCGGACCATCACGTGATTGTCAAATGTGGATTACTTTGATCTCGATTAGATTAAAATGTTAAACTGTGGCTGACATGTGGTTTACTTTGTAACCAAAATAAGTGGAGTGTTATGAAAGTAAGGGCATTTTTTATTTTGAAAGACGGGTTTTATAACAATAAACGCGAATTTGGATGGATGGATAGATATTTGAAATTGTGCCCGGAATACGGTGAAAGGCTCACCCCTATTACGTGGGACCTAATAGAATGATTGGTGAAATGTGGGTGTTAATTCACCTCTGCTTAACCCACCGGGGATGTAGGCGTGATTGTATGTTGCTCGCGGCTTCGCTCGCGTGGTTGTCGGTTATCGCGACCAAACATAGCCTATATGTTATTCTGATGTATCCATACTATTATAAATGCGAAAGTAACTCTGTCTGTCTGTCTGTCTGTTACTCACGCCTAAACCACTAAACCGATTTTGATGAAAATTGGTACAGGGATAGCTTAGACCTTGAGAAAGGACATAGGCTATGTTTGATCGCGATAACCGACATCTACGCTGGCGGAGCCGCGGGCAAAAGCTAGTAAGCTATATATTGTAAAGTTTCATTAAAATCCATTAAATCGTAGAGTAACAAACATACATCGTAAACTTACAAACTTTCACGGTTTTAATATAAGTTGGCTTACTGTGCTGAAAATAACAGTTAGAAAGCCCCCAAGCTTGTTAGCTGTTGCAGATGTAATGGCGTGTCCACATTGTGCTGTAACGTGTAACAACAGATTGGCTTGGTAAAACCCACGCCACTTATCTTGGACCTAAAATGTGCTCAAAATGTGCCCTATACGCGCAGTACACATTTCTTGGGTGTCTTTTGAGGATAGCACGGGATGCTTCTGCGGTAGACGAACTTAAATTCGCCAAGCATAGACTATTACAAAGCAATCCGCGGGCGCCAGAGCCTCGTATGTCTTACGATTTAGGTCCAAGATACGTGGCGCGGGTTATAGTCTGGGTATCATGGCGAACGGACGGCGGCGCGTCGCATCGTATTAATATGTAAATATGCAGACCTCGCTTGTAAGTCGATTTAAATGTTTATTATACTACTTAGGTGGCAGAAAAACTCACGGCTCACCTGATGGAAAGTGGTTACCGTGGCCTATGGACGTGTGCTACACCAGGGGCGTCACACTCGTGCTGCCGACCTTGTAGGAAGCTTCTAATGCGCTTCTTTTATATCTAAACATCTTATATCGCCAATAGCCGGCGTATGTGACTGTCATATACGTCAAATCTCATACATTCGTCGTTCTATTCTACAATACGTTGGCCAACGGATTGCCACTGGTCTATGGGGGCTGACTATGGCTGGAAACTTTGAAACCGTTACTAATCACTACATATATAAAACAAAGTCGCTGTCGCTATCTGTCCGTCCCTATGTACCTATGCTTAAATCTTCAAAATTACACAACAGATTTTGAAGCGGTTTTTTTTAATAGATAGAGTGATTCGAGAGGAAGGTTTATATGTATAATACATGCATAATATTGTAGAGAAACACTGATAAATTTAGAGATATGCAGCGGGAACGGGATCAGAAAATATGGCGGTACGAAGTTATAAATATCACATTAACGCAAAAAGCACAAAATGACCATTTTATTAGAAATTCACAGAACAAATCCAAAGCTACATGGCAAATTGTAAATGGACCGACATCTCAACTACCAAGACAACAAATACTGAAAATAAAAACTAATGACTTGACACTAACTGAACCTTGTGACATAGCTAACGCTTTTAACAACTATTTTGTAGACGACATTGAAAATAATATTATACCTGACATTCAATCCAATAACAATCTAGATAGTCTGACATTAAAATCAATGTTTATGCAGCCTGTTTTTGACAATGATATATCAGCAGCTATAAGGTCATTAAAAAACACAAACACTGTTGGGCCTGACGACGTGACCACAAAGGCGATAAAATACGTCAGAGAAACATTAGCCCCCATTCTAGCATATATTCTTAACCTCTGTATTGTTAATGGAACCTACCCAAATAGACTGAAACATGTAATTATTAAACCTATACACAAAAAAGCGGATACAATATATATGAAAAACTACCGGCCTATAGCAAAGATTTCAATATTTTCCAAAATTTTTGAAAAAGTAATTTTCCAATCGATATATACATACTTGGAAAAAGATAACCTACTGTGTTATGAACAAAATGGTTTTAGAAAAAATACTACAATCAACGTAGCCATATTTGAACTAATACGTACTGTCCTTACAGAAGTTGACAAAAGAAATCCAATATGTGCTTTATACACAGACATGACCAAAGCATTCGACTATGTAAATCATAAGACCCTATTAAATAAATTGCACAATTATGGCATTAGAGGAAATATTCTTAACCTACTAGAATCATATCTCAGTGAGAGATCCCAACAGACAGAAATAACCAGAATTTGTACAAAAGGAAACCTAGAGAAATCATTTCTATCCACTCCTAGATTAATAAGATATGGTGTACCACAGGGGAGCGTACTTGGTCCTTTGTTATTCTTGGTCTATATAAATGATCTCCCTAATGCAACTCAACAAAAAATGATTTTGTTCGCAGATGACAGCACTGCCATAATAAAGTGCGAGAATCCTAACGCATATCAAAATGAAATAAATAACACACTTGCTAATATAATTAACTGGCTAAAAACTAATAATTTGCTCATAAATTTAGATAAAACCAAAATTATGCAATTCCATCAAAGAACTGCCAATCCGGAAATAAACATCCAATACAATAATTCTGACATAGAAGAGGTCACTGTTACCAAATTCTTGGGCCTAAAAATAGACAACCACCTGAACTGGAAACCGCATATTGAGGAACTTGCTAAAAGACTAAACAAATCTGCATATGCCTTGTTCCAAATCGCTAAAAAAGTAAACATTAAGGGATTGGTGACTGCCTATCATGGCCTGGTAGCATCTGTTTTGAGGTATGGAGTTATCTTCTGGGGAAACTCTACAGACAGAGAACTAATATTTAAAGCTCAAAAACGATGCATACGCTCTATGTGTGGCCTGAAGATGGATGAAAGCTGTGTACAGGCATTTAAATCTTTAAAAATACTTACGCTACCAGCACTGTACATATATGAAGTCAGTGTGTTTGTCAAAACAAATGCAAACTTATTTATAAAAAAAACCAGTTCACGAAATGTTCCACTACGTAGTCAGTACAAAAATCTACTATCACACCAAACATGTCAGACAGCACTAGTAGATAAGAGTGTTTTAGGTATGGGGCCTCGAATATACAATAAGTTACCAGATACATTAAAAAATGAAAATATTCATCAATTTAAGAAACTTCTAGAATCATTACTAATTAATAAATGTTACTACACTATCGATGAATATCTTGATGATAAATTTATTTAATTAATATTAGCCTGACATTTTTATTTAATTTTTTTTTTTTTTTTTTAATTTATTTTTTTAACATTTTGATTAGTATATCTTTTTCTTTTTGACATTATTTTAATTTTACTTTGCTTTTAAAAAAAAAAAAAAATAATTATAATTCTTTCATTGTTTTAAATTGACCTATAATGTATTATTTGATTTTATATTGACTCATTAATTATTAATGACATTGAAATGATGACCTATGATGCAATTGAATTTATATGTTTGTTATCAGTATGTATACACTACTGCATTTGTACGCCATATGGCATAACATAGCGGACATTATATTTAACTCTGTCAACTGTAACCTATACCTATGTTAACAAATGAATAAATGATTTATGATTTATGATTTATCATGGCACCGATAGAACATGACATTTCCACTAAAAATAGGTAGGTATATTGTAATATCGTTATTAGTCAAATATGAGTTTTATGCAAAACAAATTTGATATTATGGACGAGATAAGCCTCATCGAAATAATTACGCGTGCTTTTTCACCAGCAGAAATAGGCCAAGTAAAATCGTTGTTTTTTGATTCGGTGAAAACGATAACCGCGTGGTTTCCAACATAGTGGAACCCACCCCTTTATATAGTGGCCACCCCATCTCCTCCCATGCGGTGTCGTACAAGGCGACTAAGGGATAAGGCTGTTTAACATCAGACAGATATAAACAGCCCAGACTCAGCCTCAGATACATGGCCCGAGTCAACAATAGTGTCCGGAATACGGCAATAGGCTCACCCCCTATTACGTGGGACCTAATATCTACAATGATTGGTGAAATGTGGTTTTTGGAATTATTGTTAATTCACCTCTGCCTAACCCTCCGGGACTAAAAGTGTGATTGTCTGTCTGTCTATCTGAAAAGGAAAACATGCTAAGTCTAACTGTGCGTTGTTATTTGCAATAAACACGTTTACTTTCTTTCTTTCACGCAAGATTTACACGAATCATACAGTGTCTGAAAATTTATGTGTGTGATGTTGCACATATTTGTACATAATAGTTTAATTAAAGGCCTGCAGACGACTATCGCATGCTCTCAGCCGAAGATGATGTAGACTATTGTTTGTACGGCTAACTATTCATGTAGTGTTGTCGCCTTGATTACAATTTGTGTGTTAATTACGACGGTTGATTAAGAATAATGTTTCAATGGAATATCTTTAAGAAGAATATTTAGTAACTACTTATTTCATGTAGTTTAAATGCTTCTTACATCAAACTTCAAGTATATTACAAAATAATTTAAAAAAAAGAATGCGCTTGAAAATTCATAAGTATGTATAAGGGATGCTGACCACGGCTGTGTGTAGTTATAATATAATTTCCTACACAAGCAAAAAAAAAAAGTTAAATTAAAAATCAATTGCTTCTTATGTATGTATAAAGTGGCCCTACCAACACCGTGACTCTCTTTCCTGAGACTTTGCCTTCAGCTTACCATCAGCCTAGGTGAAGTCAAATTGACGTGTCCTGTAAACAAAAGAACTAATAAAAGCCCTGTTGGTGCCGGTGGAGTAGAATAGAATCACCCCATCTCTTCCTGTGGGTGTCGTAAAAGGTGACTAAGAGTTAGGTCTGTTCTCCATCCGACAGTAGACATACAGCCCATGACAAAGTGCCATCTAGGCGGCAATAGGCTCGCCTCTATTACGTGGGACCGAAAATAATAGTTGACGACACGTGGGTGATAATGCCCCTCTGCATATCCCTACGGGGATTAATAGGCATTAGTATATGGGTATGTTTTCTAGGGTTTGGTTGCCATGTAAGTCAACGACCGCCTGCCGATGCTCCCGCAGGTCGGTAGACGGGTGCGGCAGGGTGATTATCCCTACAGGGCACTGTCCACTACGGGTTACGTGCATTGATTTATATTGTTACTACAGGCTACGTGTCGCTCGAGCGCTCGAAATAGCCGGAGATCATTCGAGGTTACACCACACCCCTAGACAAGTGGCAATTGTAGAATACGTACATACATACATACAATCACACCTTTATCCTCGGAGGGTTGAGCAGAGGTGAATTAACACCCACATTTCACCAATCATTGTATTAGGCCGCACGTAATAGGGGGTGAGCCTATTGCCGTTTTCCGGGTACTATTGTTGACTCGAGTCATGTATAGGCTGAGTCTGGGCTGTACCTATATCTGTCGGATGTTTAACAGCCCTATCCCTTAGTCGCCTTGTACGACACCGCATGGGAGGAGATGGGGTGGCCCAAATTCTACTCTGCCGGGAACGACGCGGCCACGTGTTGTAGAATATAATGACGAATGCATGGGATTCGAGATTCGACGTATATTATGACATTCGTCAACATATATAATCATAACCGTCAAATCTCATACATTCGTCATTCTTTTTTTTTTATATAGGATACGTAATTGACTTCGCCTCGCCTGATGGTAAGCTGAAGGCAAAGTCTCTGAAAAGAGGGTCACCATTATAGACACGTACCATGTTACAATGGTGGCACTCAGCTTGACGGCCTTTTTCACGCCCCACTTAAAGGACCTATAATACGTCGTTCTATGGGGGCAGCATAGGCAGTGCTCGCAATAACCGCACATTAATCCACCCTATCCTGATGGAGTTACTAAAAACTTCTCAATTTTTCGGCTGCTCGTACTTTCATAAGAAATAACTTTGTTTATTTTATTCGTGGTACTAAAATACTTCTAAAAAGAATAATTGTATTGATAGGGGTAATCTAGGAGCGCTTTCTCGGTCCCGAAAGACTCCCGACCCATGATAATAGTACTCAAAAACATTCAAACAAAAAAGTTTCCAAAGTTTGTGAGAAAGAATACAAATTGGAGTTTTTGGAGGGAAGGTAGGAACTCTAAATGAGCTTCTGCTCAAAGGAATCGTTCCTTTATTACGAAAAGGAAAATTATCGCAATAACTGTACCTACTGTACACTCTGTACAGCCGTTTAAACGTAATTCGTGATAAACATTTACACAAACATTTTTATATCCTATCTTACTAGTCCTACTTATAATTTTTTCTATAGAATACTTCCTAGCGTTAGGAGTGGCCAGTGGGTTAACGTCAGTAGTGCAATGCCCAGGATTCGAACCCGGGACCTCTCGATCGTAAGGCCGGTTAACCACCAAGCTACCGACGCTTCTAAACACACTACAATGGCGAAGTGTGAAAATTTTCAAAAGGGAAGCCGTTGAAAATAAAAGTTTTTGTAATCAAGAAATTCATTCACACTTTAATAGGTTTTATCACCATATAATAGACGAATTTCAAAAACATTCAGTTTCAGATAAGGCATTAAGTATATTGTTTATTAGAGTAAATTATCTTTACTAAGTTTTCCTTTTGCAGAGCAAGCCGCAGGAATTGGGTTATAGGGGCCTCTCGCCACTGCCTACTAATCCTACTGCCTATCATATCCCATTATATCCGTGAAAGTTTGTGAAGATTTTTGTAGGTATGTTTGTTATTCAAGCAACGGCTGAACAGATCTGATTTTTTCATACACGGATATATTTTAGTCTGGAACAACGTATAGGCTTATCTCGGGGAGTTCCCATAGGATATCTGGGACAGGATTCCTTTAGATTTATCAGAGCGCTTCTTGCTATAAAACTCCGCTTTGTAACAAATAAATCCAATTATTCCGGCCACCTTGGAGACCACTCTCCTTAAGTGTGGCTTAATTTGTTTGTGCCCACCATCTTGGCTCTAAATGTTATGTTAAATACTTTCTACGTTTCTGTTGTTTTATATAATTTCTCACCTATTTTGCCGCGGGCTTTTTTATTTTATAATAAAGCTAAGAAATATAGAACCCCATTTACAAATTTAGCGTAAATTACAATTTTGTTTTATACCTTTATACAGAAAGTTTTCATAATCGATTCCATTATGTTATAAGATCGATTCTGTGTGTATAATAACATCTTTACAAAACTTATTTCATGGGGATTCTGGTGAACCGACGAGTTCACTGGGATCCCCTGGGGAATCGGGTAAGGAGATCCTGGTAGCCACGATGTATTAGGACATAAGGTCAAATAAAACGTTGTACCAACCCGTCTGTTACCCGTCTGTTAACTATTTCATTCACACAAATATTTGCACTGAGCGGGGATCGAACCCGCGCCTCCTGCGTAGCGGCCGCGTTCAATACCGCTACGCCACGGAGGCTGTCAACTGACTGGACTGCGATTGGCTAATTGGTTGATATAGGACACGTAAATTTGACTTCAAGTCTCGGAAAAGTGGGTGGTGGTACTATGCTTGACTCAGCAATAAGTAGCTACAACGAACTATAGATTATATACCTAGAATTATGACATGCAAGAAATAAAATAAGAATACAAGTACTAGTACTACACTTAGTCTACAGGCTTTATCTCTCTATCTCGGATTAAATTCTGGATTTGCAAATAAATACAGCTATCTCATTTAAGTCGAAGAATACCATTATTTTGTGTTTTAAATACGCCAGGGATTAAGCTCATCCCTTTTTAGGGTTCCGTAGCCAAACCCTTAGATTCGTCATGTCTGTCCGTCCGTCTGTCTATCTGTCTGTCCGTCCGTATGTCACAGCCACTTTTCTCCGAAACTATAAGGCCTATGCTGTTGAAACTTGGTAAGTAGATGTATTCTGTGAACCGCATTAAGAATTTTACACCCATACTTCGAACTGAAACTCAAAAAAATTTTTTTCATCAAACCCATACGTGTGGGATATCTATAGATAGGTCTTTTAAAATGCTATTGAGGTTTCTAACATATTTTTTTTCTAAACTGAATAGTTTGCGCGAGAGACACTTCCAAAGAGGAAAAATGTGTGTCCCCCCCCCCTCTAACTTCTAAAATAAGAGAATGATAAATCTAAAAAAAATATATGATGTACATTGCCATGCAAACTACCAACGAAAATTGGTTTGAACGAGATCCATTAAGTAGTTTTTTTTAATACGTCATAAATCGCAATTTTCGCCTTTGCTGCTACGGAACCCTTCATGGGCGAGTCCGACTCGCACTTAACCGAATTTATTTTAATAACAATGTACTCACTTTTATAAAAACAAACTAGCTGTTGCCCGCGGCTCCGCCCGCGTGGAATTCGGATTCCGTACAAACTTTTCTTTCGTGCTAAAATTGCCTCGGATACCATCCCCGTCAGCCATCAGGAGTGCCATGTGGAATTCGGACCCACTAAACAGCATGCCGTCGCGGGTCTTCAGTTGCTGGAGTGTAAAATTGCCTAGGGCATTTTCCGCACCCCCCGGCTGACCCTGGGCCATATACAATTTTAAGATGGCCCTCTCAGAAGTGGGAAGCACGATGTCCCATCAAATTCTGGAAAGGAAGGAGACGGGCGTGAAGGGATGACAGGAGGCCGGACCTATAATCCTCACGTCCGCGCTCGGTGACCAGCCCTTCCCTTTCCCGCTCTCTACTGGGCCTCCTCGTAGTCAGAGGGACATGTGGGAAGCCTTTGATCAGCCCTCTATAGAGCTGCTCCCGTTGCTGTATGTATTTGCCGTAGGCGGTAGCGCCTCCCCTGGGTGAGGGGCGTTAATGCCTCCGTTACCCAGGATGCATCACATGGAGGTTCCAATCCCGCATTCGGATCCCGTTACCGTTGCATCTTGTGTTCAGCTGACCTTCCCTGTCTTCACTCGTGAAATACTTCGAACACCCGTGGTTGCACCCTTTTAGCCCATGCCCGTAATAATAATTAGTTTTCAAATAATGTATGGTAATTTACCGGATTTATTGACGTTATAATTTCGTAATATCTTTTGAATAGAACGTCCGATTTCAATAATTCAAAAAGTAATCAACAGGTATTGAAACAATCTTAAATACCAAACAATTTATTTAGATAAGAATTAATATAAAGGTATAGATTCCGTGGTCTGACTTTGATCGGCATTTCGGCTTGAATTTATATCGTCGCGCGTTACTTTCATACTGCAATAGATTCTAAAATATTCATTATAATTATACAGTGTAAAGGGCAATTTTGATCTACATTAAATGTACAATGTATCTAACGTATTTAGTCAGATTAGGCTTAACACTATATTGTTAAAAATAGCTTCGAAAATGACACATATTTTTTTTATAATTTGTAAAAGATAAAAATGGTTATTGTGAGCTACCCTTAATATATAGACATATGCTGTCGCGGACTTTTATGTAGACCTTTTTAAGTTATACATTTCTACACTACATTATTTTGTTCTTTCTTCAATAGTTTTCGCAGCGTAAGCGATGTAAGGAATTTTTTAGGTCATTTTTTTACACATTGGGTTACATTATTGAAGTTTTATCCAGGATCCCTATTTTTTTGAAAATTAATTATAGCTTATGTTAGTCAGTGATAGTGCAGCTTTCTAATGGTAAAAGAATTTTTGAAATCGGTTCTGTAGTTCTTAAGTTTACTCGAATACAAAAATACAAATCTAATATTAGTAAAGAATGTATGGAAATCTGCCCGATTTATTGACATTTATGCTCACTGCTCCGCTCCCTTCAGTAGTAGCGTGATGTTATATAGCCTATGTTACTCCCAGATAGTGTAGCTTTCTATAGGTGAAAGAATTATTGAAATCGGTCCAGAAGTTTCGGAGCCTATTCGTTACAAACAAAAAAACAAACAAACAAACAAACAAACAAACAAACAAATCTTTCCTCTTTATAATATTAGTATATATATATAGATGACAGTTGAATTTTTTGTCTTAACCTTTTTTCAACAGTCTTAAGGTGGATTTAGACCAAATAAACATAGATCTAGAACAAGAGCATTCTTTCTTAATATTTTAGTGTAAAACAAACCTTGTTTTCAGTGTTTACTTATGAAAGAACAACGAACGAATGTTCTGTCACTGTTTACACTAGAGTCCGCGCCAGTTAATAAGTCCCGCGGCAAAACAAGGAACTATTATAAAAAGACATCGCCGCCATACTGTGTGTTGATTGGCTCAGGCCATGTTACTGTCATAGCCTGAACCAATCAACACACAGTATGGCGACAGCAGTTGCGATTGCTACGCCGCCTCCATGTGATTTGTTTCTTGGCGCGTACCCTAATAGAATTTGACATAAAGGGGATAGAATGATCGCTCGTCTGATATAAATCTACCTTTAGATATATTAAAAACCTAACGTCTTACATTACGTTTTTCTTTTTTTCCAGGTCTCCCCAACGACCTGACAGTATTGTGGCACCAGTACCCTTACAGCCTGGGCATAGGCTTCTGCAAGCTACGAGCACTTATATCTGAAGCGTGAGTATTTTGCAATTGCATTGAACTGAAATCTCTTCATACAATCCAGGGTTCTACGAGAGGGGCGTGAAAAAACATCTGACACCATGGCCATGTGAGAAGGGAACGCGTTGTAACTTTTTGGACAATTATTTCTGTCGTATGAGGCAAAAACTTTCGAATGCTTACTCATCGTTAACTGTGGAAAAGTGAATTTGAAAAATAGAAGCATTTCTTATCTCCCGTGAGTATTTAGTAGTGAAAAAGTCCAAATAAAACCGTAAGAGTCAGTATAAAAAAATACTAAGTATAGTAAAACAGTGGGTATAAAAATGGAATAAAATCTACATTTGAATTTATGTCATTTTACATTTTGAAGAAACTGAAATGACAGATACATGAATCTTATAAAACTACATAAAAATATTCCAAGAGTTTCTTCGGCACTTTACAAGATTGCATTCACGAAGGCCAGTCATGAATGAATGAAAGGATTGTAAAGACCTCTCCCACAACAAAAGCTAACAATCCTTTGTACAGACGTTTATTTATTTCTTCTTCTTTACTCCAACAAAGGACCCCTAGGCTGTTTCTTTAATGAATTTCAGCTTGTCTTCAAGACAATTGACATGCTGAACACTAATCGCCATTTTGTTGGAGCATTTTTTTTGAAACTGTACGCGTCCTTTTGTTGTGCAGTTATTCGTGAGATTTTGAGAGAACTATAAAGGTATGACTCCGGAGGTGACCGCATACGAGAACTGCAAACGCACGCGGCGGTTACTCGCAATTCATTGCGACTTTTCAATGATCCACTTTATTCGTATCTGAGTTTAACTACCACATAAGTGATATAAAAAAATTGCTCCAATATGCCTATACATACCAATTTTGCTGCAAACTTGACGTTAACACGGCCAAGAAATAAGTAAACACCTTCATTTCCTTGGTCACCGTTATAGACACGTACCATGTTACAACGGTGGCACTCAGCTTAATGGCCTCATCAGATGCTTTTTCACGCCCCGCTTAAAGGACCCGGGACTGTAGGAAGAGGGAAACGCGTGAACTGGTAAGGAATTCCAGGTACCTATTAATGGTGCAGCAGAAGAAGGAGTCGCCGAACCGCTTGGTTCTTGATGGAATATTCTGCACCGTATGCGGGTGACGTTCCTATATAGGAAAGGAGTAAACGTGTATACTTATCTCTTTAACCACGTGTACATTAAACAAATTATTTATCCATCTAGTTATCAAGGAACACACACATAAAATATTATCCCATTACCCAGTTTTAATCCAGCAAATAATTAATTCTCCCTCATCCCTAAAAGCTTCACTAAGGGCGGCTCACGCGTTGTAATCATTACACTTAATGAAATTAACAAAACATTTCGCTTCTGCTCTCTCCCAACTTAATTCAAATAAATTTAATGTAGCCAGGTGAACCCTGGGCTGGGTTATGCTTAGTTTTCTACTAGCTGTTGTCCGCGGCTCCACCTGCGTGAAATTTCGATCCCGTGGGCAGCTAATCCCGGAACAAAGATGGTAGAATAGCCTTATTACCCAGACTGTAATCTATCTCTGTACCAAATTTCAGCCAGATCCGTTTAGCCGTTAGAGCGTGATTGAATAAGAGACATCCAGTCATTTGTCAGCATATTAGTAGATATATTTTTCACATTTTTCTTAATTACTTTTTGATTGCTCGATGGATTAACCCATGTAAAATACTGTACAACGAAAATGAAATAAATTTGATTTGATTCGTTTTTTTTAAACCACTTAGGTGGCAGACAAGCACACGGCCCACCTGATGGGAAGTGGTTGACATGACCTATGGACGTATGCAACACCAGGGGCGTCACACTCATGCTGCCGACCCTGAAGGAACCCTCTACTGCCTTTCTTTAAGAACCCCATATTGTAGTTGCTTGGGAAAACCACTCTCTGAATTGAAATTCTACATTTGTTCACCTGGAAATTTTCGCACTTTCGCACAAAGAATTTAAAATGCAAGCTATAGGTATCTTCACTTCTTTGAATCAATATGGCACAGTATTGTTGGTACAATTCTATTTTTAATACTCAATTATTTTGCGGACATAAGTGTGGGTTATACATTTACCAAATTCAATAATGTTGACTTTCATGTGGTACTCGTATAACACAATGTGTAACTGTTTTGTGTCCCATTATACATCTAAGTTAACGTTTAATTGCGATATCATCGACATAATATATAAAATATACTCAAGGAAATATCAGAACACATCAAAAATCTCGTTTTCTGTACTTAGTTCCTTCATACAAGAAATTAAGAAAGTACCTAAGTATACAATGTTTGACCGGCTATAATTAGTAAATGCGACTTCAAAGCATGCCACGGAATTAGTTTTTTGTATTTATTGGTTATTCAAGTTATCAGAACTGAAATATGAAGTTTGTAATAGAAAAACTACCACTAAAAATTTCAAATAAGATAAACTCTATAAAATTGTAATTCCGTGGTATACAACGGTAATTAGAAACACACAAAAATATTTGACACCTAATGCCGTGGTATTTTTAACACTTATTTTCTCCTCAATTAGCAAATGGTAGTACTTACGCGCATAAGGTCCGAAATGTATGGAGCGTGTGTTCGACTCAGGTGGCAGTGGCAAACTAATCGATTATTTTAAAATATACACACACCAAGGTACTTTTGTCTTCACATAAATATGAACAGATAAATTATTATTTGATTAATGGGCCTTGCAGTCAAAAATAATTAGTAATTTGCTTTATAAAGCTGTTTTTCTAAATACCACGGAATTAGTAGCGGATTTCTGCACCCCACGGAATTAGACGCGTTTACCTTATTTTACTTTATAAATCTCATTGAGTATTTTTTTTTTTTTTAAATCTTCTAGTTTTTATACCTCGGAATTAGAAAACTTGATTTTGTGTCATAAAAACTAATTCCGTGGTATTTACAACGGTAATTAGATTACATGGGGACCAATTCCGTGGTATTGACACCTGTTATATACAGCCTGTTCATTATTTTACTCGACGTGTTAGTATTATTAGTAAATTGTAAAGATATTACTAACACTAGCGGTGGCTAGTGGGTATTTAAAACGGTAGCTTACCTAAGTATAGACTTGGACTACCGTTTCTATATTATATATATACTATTATATACAATAAGTTTATGAACCTCTAAACTAAATACCTAATTAGAACACGAAACTCGCATTCGAACTCGCTAACTCACGATGTAGGTGGGTGAATTTCAACAAATGCCATTTTTTTTATCATATCGGTGAACTTTTTCATTTATATGTTTTTTGTATATTTTTAAGGTTTTATGTAATCTTTGTGATAATCATGTATCCCCAAATTTAATATCATCAACGTATCATTTAAGATTATGGAGAAAATTCAGTTTTAATTTTGGTTTCCACCGACATGACAAACCCGCACCGATTATTTTTTCTGTACACCGATTTGATAAGTTTATCCACCGAAATTATATACATATCCACCATTATGATAAAATATTCACCGAAATGATAATCTATCCACCTTTGAACATCAAAAAGGAAATAGTAGGTGCCTTATTTTTACAAGAGTGACTTAAAACTGAATGCCTGACCTGAAGAAGATCATATCCGACGAGAATAGAGTTCTTGAAGATCCAATGAAAATATTATATTTTTTGAAATTATGTATATAGGTACCTATTTTATTATATTTACTTTCTTCTATTCTTTTTTTATAATATATAATTAATTTAAAAAAGAACGTATATAAGCTGGTAACACAAATCAATCAATTAGCCTATTGCAGTCCACTGCTGGTCATAGGCTTCTCCCAATATGCGCCACGTTTGCTGATCCTCCGCCTTCCGCATCCAGTCCTTCCCAGCCACCTTTCGTAGGTCGTCAGTCCACCTGGCCAGGGGGTGTCCCACCTTCCATTTTACTCCTCGCAGTCTCCACTCTAGGACCCGTCTGTTCCAATGGCAATCAGTCCATCGGCAGATGTGGCCAGCCCACTGCCACTTCAGCTTGCTTATTCTGCGAGCTATGTCGGTAACTTTGGTTGTAATGTCGGATGACTTCGTTTCTAATTCTATCCATCAAAGAAACTCCAAGCATAGCTTGCTCCCATAGCCCGCTGTGCGATTTTTAGGTCACGGACTAACCCCACCTTCAGTGGCCACGTTTCGGCACCGTAAGTCATAACAGGCAGAACGCACTGGTCGGAAAACCTTTGTTTTAAGGCATTGCGGCAAGGGGGAGGAGAAGACCCGACGTAATTTGCCAAATGCTGCCCACCCCAGTTGGATTGTTCTGGCTTCTTCTTTCTCGAAGTTGTTTTTACCGAACTGAATAACCTGCCCCAGATAGATATACCTATTTTTGAACAACTTCGAGTGTCGTTCCTTCGATGGCAATTGCTCTCGGTACAACATGTTCGTTTTGGATAAAACCAAGATTATGTATCTTGGTTTTATCCAAGTTTACACTGAGGCCGACTTGTCGAGAAGCTCCATTCAAGCTGTGCATCATTTTGCCCAGTAGTTCCAGCGACTCCGCAACTATTATGATGTCGTCGGCGAACCAAGGGTGCGAGATGTACTCACCGTTGATGTTGATACCCCGCCCAGTCCAGCCCAGAGTCTTAAAGACGTCCTCCAATGCGTTGGTAAATAGTTTGGGAGATATAACATCTCCCAGTCTCACTCCACGTTGGAGGCTAATGGGTTTTGTCTTCTTCTTCGACAGTGTAATACAAGCATCTCAGCACCTCGATGTGCAATCGAGGCGGCACCGCTGCAGCGCATCCAGCACTGCCCAGATTTCGATAGAGTCGAAGGCTTTTCCGTAGTCCACAAACGCTATACACAGCGGCTGGTTGTACTCCTGAGTGTTTTCTACAATCTGCCAAACAGTTATATGGATGTGGTCCACGGTACTATGTGGTCTTTTCAAAACCTGACTTGCTCAGGTGGCTGGAACTCGTCGAGCTTACCTGCGAGGCGATTTGTGACGACTCTCGAGAACAACTTGTAGACATGACTCAGGAGTGAGATGGCCTGCGTTCTTCAGCAAGGTCTTGTCACCTTTTTTGAAGAACAGTACCACCGCACTCCCGCTCCATGCCCTAGGTGTTAGCCCTTGCGGGATGACGGAATTAAAGAGGCTTGCTAGCTCTTTCAGGATTGGAGCCCCACAATGCAATGGTTTGACCACTAGTCGGCCTTCCCGTCAATGCCTCCCTAGAGGTTTCCAGTATTGCGACCCTAGAGCTACTTGGAGCGGCGTAGGTGGGAGGGCTGACCTTATCATTTGGAATCATAATATTTAGAGAGCCTCAGATAAGTCGGTAATCGCTTCCAGTATTAAACTTGTTGATCACACTTGTTGATCTCTGAATATGTGCTTAGGTACCATTATGAAAAAAGTCTATATCGTTCCTTATTATAGTCCACTGCTTGTGGGGTATTTTCTTAAAGAAACTATTCATGAAGAGATGCCTGTGACTCGAGGAAGCTGACTAGCATTTGCCCCCTGCGATTTCTGCATACCACTCCTTATGATCCGATTTTCTTCTCGTCGCGTTCTTGTATTCCCACTGTGGCATTGAAGTCCCCCCTATGTATGTATGTGTTTATATGTATGTTCTTGTATGTTTCATTTTTCCTTTGTATACTTAACGAAATCGCACAGGATCAACCGATATGATAAAACGACTCACCGAGATGAAAAAATATCTACCGATATGATAAAGCAAACCACCGATGTGACAAAACTGTGCATTGATCATGAATCAAAACACCGATATTAGGTGTAAGACACCGATTCGTCTTTTCTTATCATTTTCGGTGTAAATTATCATATCCGTGGTAATAAAGACCACCGATTACACCGATATGCGAACACCGACGTGAGAAATTTCACACTTTTTAGAATATTAGAAAAAATGCATAATATCTAGGTTAAATTCAATAACAATCAATGAAGCTAATTCACTTTCTACCTCTATTAGAACTAAAAAACAATAATAAAACTGCTTACTACACTAGAAAGATGCCACCACCGATAGTATAAAATAATTGTCCGGGAGCAACTAAAATGGCGTACTTATATTATTGGCGGGAATATGCAGTGATTTAACATACGTCCGTCCTGACTGCGCACTAGCAGGCACTAACGAGAGAAATAAAATTGAGGTGGGGACACTGTCGGACTCGTCGATATAAAGTTATGTGTAAATTACTTTTGGTCACCGATTTGAGAACATTTCGCAGGACAAGTACGTTTGTGCCTCTCAGTAATAATATTCGTTAATTATATAATAAAATATGACTTAAATTAATAATAAAACTAATATTCTATGAAATAGAATAATTTGTTATACTTAATTTACTTATTTTTATTAGTGTATAAGCTTTTTTGTTTGTAAAAAAAGTAGAGGGACAGCACCGATTTGAAGAAAATAGAGGTTTATGTATTTATTTCTACCTTTATATATAGTCCTAGCCTAAATATATTTTTGCCACAACTCATTAACAACCTATTGAATACTAAAAAAAATAATTCAGAACAATATTCCTTTTTACAAATACTAATTTCACCGAAGACAAAAAAAAAGCAATTTGGGAAATTCACCCAGGTATAACCCGAGCCACGTATCTTGGACCTAAAATGTGCTCAAAATGTGCCCTATACGCGCAGTACACATTTCTTGGGTGTCTTTTGAGGATAACACGGGGTGCTACTGCGGTGGACGAACTCAATTCCTCTCTTTATTCATTTTAAAAGCCTATAAATGACATTTTTAAATACATAAATATTATTATCTAATAAAAACATATATTTATAAATATAAAAAATAGTGTCCCACCGGCATCGGGTACAGGGACAAAGCTACCGGTGGTTAGGGCTCCAGAGAGAGGAACCTCCTCACAATACGTGCCGTGTCGAGGAGTACCGCCTTATTATAATATATTATGTTCTTTAATATAATATTATTGTTAATACAAATAAATATGCTTGCCAATTGTGATTCTATTTTGTTAGACATAAATGATAGACTGATTTGAAATACAAAGCTAAAATAAATACATTCCATTTTTGAACACCATGTATCATTCTCTCCATGTCATTACGTTCATACTGTTTACACACGGAATTAGAAACCAAATACCACGGAATTAGAATATTTACCACGGAATTAGTCGCATCTGACTTTTTTTATTTTTTTATTAATTTAACAGTTTTAATGAACTTTTAGAGTCAAATTGATGGTATTTTTCAAAAATAAGATAGATTACACATCTAATAAAAATAGCCTTATGTAGAAAAAGTTACAATGAATACTTAATTTTTGAGGTTCTTTCGAGATTTGGTGAAAATACCACGGAATTAGAAGCGTTTACCTTAACACTAGACCCACCAAATTCACCGGAAAAAACAGCTTTGGTAAAACATGTTAGCTTAAGTTTCGTTGCACTTTTCACTTGTAAAATTCACTCTAACGCCTTCTATGAATGACGTTCAAAGCCACGGTCTACGAGTTCATAGACCGCTTGCAGACGTCAATGTAATGCTGTTATACGTATGCAACAAATTTCTATAAAACTCCCTTATTAGGTCCACTTGACGTCTTAAAAGTAATAACTTTTTATTGGGTGTCGGGCCAGTAAATAGTCTGCCTCGCATTTGTCTAAAGACAGCTTCCCAAGGTGCGTTTTTTTAATTTCATTATAATTATATTGATGGAAACTTTGTAGTACGGTGGAATAGGTAAAAGAAAAAGGTTACCAGCATAGATAACACAATTCAATATTAAATGATAATATGCGAAATTTTGATTACAAAACTTATAGTAGATACGGCTATATAAAACCGACATATTCGTAAGGCATACAAAAATAACGGAAAGAAAAAAACTACTTAATCAAAGTTACAAAATACTACGGATTCGTTTAAATTAAATTTTAAAGCAATTAGTATGCTCACTATTTCTCAGTTAGTTAGAGCATTCAGGGACTGGTCGCGGGTTTAAGAGATGTATACTTTTTCTAATCTAAATCGATAGGAACTTACGGCATTTAGTTCTACAATTTTTATCAAGTAGGGCATGGACATGGCAGACGACAACAACAGTCATGCACCGTACCACTTATTCACGATGTGTGTTGATGGGTTTGAAGCCATAGATGTGCTTTCTTTTACAGCCTTTTTGGTCTGCGCTTCTGTAGTGACTCTTTCCGTAGAGCATTCGTGCAGGTCGATCCGCGTCTGTTCGCAGAATCACGCACCGTGGAAAGTCACCTTTACTCTAACACATTGATATTTCGGTCTTAAACGATTGTGAGCTTAACAAATATATAGAGGATCAAATAACTGAATATTGGCTAGTGCACTTTACCGAAATAGAACCTCTTTTTAACTGACTCTATCACGTAGACTTCAGACAGTATCTTGTGTACTTTATTTTATTGCAGGCTTTTATTGTGGAAATTGTATTAGACATCGATGTGTAGGTCTACGTTTTTAGATAGATAGATAACTATATCTTTATTGTATTCCAATAAATTTGCAGTAGAGACAAGGTAGGTAGTGTGTATACAGTTTAATGTACAATGGGCGGCCTTATCGCTGGGAGCGATTTCTTCCAGACAACCTTGGAATGGACAGTAATGTGATTAAAAGAAAAGATAAATGGTGTAGTTAGTTTTTATGATAGTTTTTTTGAAGACAGAAGTTACGCTTTATTTTCATTCGTTCACTCATGTTTTTAATAGGTGACAGATAAGCACATGGCCCACCTGATGGAAAGTGGTTCCCGTGGCTTATAGACGTATGCAACACCAGAGGCGTCACACACGTGCTGCTGACCTTGTAGGAACCTTCTAATGCCCTTCCTGAAGTACCCCATATTGTCGTCGCTTAGAAAAACCACAGTTGATTACTGCACAACCGCGGTAGCCTAGTGGTATGGGTAATGGACTGCTGAGACGAGGTCTCGGGTTCGATCCCAGGTATTACCATGGCACACACCAATGACTTTTCGATGCTTTTCGAAGTTATGTGTGTATTTATCGCAGGTTTATAAGTGCCCGGTTAATGGCAATAGGCTCGCCACCTATTACATTGGGACCTAAACATAAACGGCGAAATGTGGGTGCTAGCACCTCTGCCTACCCCTTCGGGGAATATAGGCGTGAGTTTATGTTATGTTATGTTGATTACTGCATGCGTTTTTGCAATCGTTCATTTGTTCGCCGTATGAAGACTAGCTGAGCAAGAGGTGCGGGTGCGATCCCCGATCAGTGCCAATATTTGTATGCAAATGGGCATTTCTAGTCGTGCCTCGGAGAGCACATGAAGCGGTTGTCCCGGTTGACATACGAACAGCCCTTAAAAAGTTCAAAACTGGTCTATACTAGTCCCCCCTTAGTTATTGCCTCTTGCCTATCGACTGATTGATCCGATATTCGGTACACACGTTTATTTCAAACGATAAAACAATTATTTTGCCATTTTTTGCCACCTTTCCAGTACATGTGTTTCCATCTTATTAATGTCCCGGATCCTTTGAGCGGAGTGTGAAAAAGCATCTAATGAGGCCGTCAAGCTGAGTGCCACCATTGTAATATGGTACGTGTCTGTAATGGTGACCTTCTTTTCCGAGACTTTGCCTTCAGCATACCATCAGGCGAGGTGAAGCCAAATTGACGTGTCCTATTATAAAAAAGATATATATATTTTTTTATACCACTTAGTTGGCAGATAAGCACACGGTCCACCTGATGGGTATGATATCTAGTACTTTGCTATTCAAGATCGATCTGATGTGACTGTTCGCAGCTTAACTACAAACTGTCGCACGTAGTGACACCCGTAGCGGGTGTAGCGACTATTCGCCACTCCGTAAAAGCCCTTATCTACATTATTATTATGTTTTATTTTATAAAGCAATAATGGAGCGATGATTAAATTAAAATACGTAATGCAGCTTAATGGAGGATTATCCTCACGTTAATTTGTATTATCATGTTATAGAAATTGTGTTAAAATTCGTTTGAAATTAATTCGCTATTTATTTCGAGTAATATCTTTATTTTACCTCTATCTGTACACTGCTATTATACGCTATTTTACTTCTATAGGTTAGTTTGAATTTGAATAACTCAAAATAGCACATTTATTTACTAACATAATCGTGATATTGTGAATACAATAATTAATCATATCATTATACCTACAAAATTCTACGAAATTCGTTTTACTTAAAAAGAAATTATATGCTAAGCTGGTACGGCGCGCCACCATTTTTTAATTTAATATCTATGAAGGTATACCTAGCTCCCATCATTAAAAACATAAATCTTAAATAACAAATATGTATACGAACTTTTAAATATATTTAGTTTATTTCAACCTACGTACTTAGCTGTTGCTCGCGGCTCCACCCACATGGGATTCTGAGCCTGTTCCCGGAACTCATTTGAACATATTTCATGGATAAAAAGTCTATGTGCTATTCCAGACCCTATTTATCCCAGACCCAGACCAGATATCTATCTCTGTACCAAATTTCACCCAGATCGGTTCAGTCGTTTGAGCGTGATTGTCATTTGTTTAGTTTAACGCGCTAACCTCAGGAATTAATGGTTCGAATGAAAATGGCATTTGTGTTGAATAGTCCGTTTATCGAGGAAAGTTAGACACTGTATATCATAACGTACTACTTAAGGGAGTGAAGTAGTAATTATAAATGTCAACAAATCCGGAAGATTCCCATAGGCACGCTATTTGAAAATTAATAAATGTAAGGTGTGAAACGAGGTTCCGAAGTATGGCTAGTATAGTAAAATAGGATATTAGGACTTCTATTCCGTTTTGTTGGACTCCATTAATCGGACAGTATGGAAAAGACTCCCTGCTGTGGTTTTCCTAAGCGACTACAATATGGGGTTCTTCAAGAAGGGCATTAGAAGGTTTCTTCAGGGTCGGCAGCACGAGTGTAACGCCCCTAGTGTTGCATACGTCTGCATACGTCCATAGGCCACGGTAACCACCTTCCATTAAGCGGGCCGTCTGCTTGTCTGCCACCTAGGTGGTATAAAAAAAGACATTATTTTTCCGTGTTGGTTCCCGGTAGAGTAGGTATAATAGGGCCACCCTATCTCTTCCAGTAGGTGTTCTCCATCCGACAGTAATCATACAGCCCATGAATAAGTGCCTGCTTGACGTTAATAGGCTCGCCCCCTATTACGTGGGACCAAAAATCGCAGTTGGCGATATATGGGTGATAAGATAATACACCTCTGCCTACCTCTTCGGGGATTTACAGGCGACCATCAAAACGGAACTTACAAAACGTCAAAATTAACAATATATGAAACTCAGTGGGTTTTTTTTATTTGGTCTATTTACAAATAATGCTTAGTCTACTTAGTCTAAATACAATCGTTTGCTTGAGTAGCATACATGAATGAACAGCTCATTTCCAAGCTAGTTTATCATCTATAATAAATATTCTTATTATTTTAAATTGGAAAAAGCGAAATCAATACTCGGGCAGGACTCGAACCCGCGATCTTTCCCTTATAGGGGGAATGGGAATAGTTCGTACGAATATCGGTAGATTGCTCCCACCATCGCCCCAAGATGGATGTATTGGAAAATTTGGATCAATCTCGGGCGAAGCTCGGTGGCTCAGTGGTTAGAGCATTCCCCCTGTAAGGGAAAGATCGCGGGTTCGAGTCCTGCCCGAGTATTGATTTCGCTTTTTCCAATTTAAAATAATTTGTTTAGTTTAGCATACTAAATGCTTTAAAATTATCTCGATAAATATTCTTGTATTTTATAATAGCCTTTTTGGCACAATTTCCTCTTAACTAAATTTTTATATTTATTTATAGGTAAATCCCTAATTTCATTAGGGAGCTTGTTAAAAAAGCGTATACAGTTACCCTGGAAAGAATTACTAATTTTTTGGAGTCTGCTAGTATATAATATATACTAGCAGAATATATTATTATTATTATGTAGCCGGGTTAGGGTCTTCAGAATGAAAAGACTAGATTGTATTGATCCAAAGCAGCGTTAGAACATTTATTTACTCACAACGTAACAAGATTTACAGTTAGGACACAATTTACTTAGACAACTAGTTAACTACGACTACGAGGGTTCCTATGTATTGCGACGATCCAAAGAGATCCAACTAGTGGATACAATTTGTATACAGCAATTATTCCTACTATGAATGGAATGAATACACATAGTTGGTCTGGGCTTATATACTGAGCTTGTAACAAAACAATATCGCGATTCAGGTTTGAGTCCGAGGGTATAGGGTAACGCACGTAACGTAACCATATCGCGTTTCAGTAAAACCGTACAGTGCCATCTATCGAGGTGTGGGCAAAACATTTGTTACAATTATTTATTTTATTTTTTTATTATAATTTGTAATATTATTAGTTTTAGTTTTAAAATGCATTAGTTTAGTTTTATAATTGATACAATTAAATGACACAGAAATATTATATTCATTCATGAGAAATAAAACAAGCAGAATATATAAAATAATATACTCTATATTATTATATTCTTTTAAATACAATGCTTTAGCTTTTAATGAGATTGGTATAATATTATTAATTCCACGCACAAGACATTCCACAGTAAGTAGAAAGAAATGTAGGTACGTTAGGTCCCGACGGACTCCTAAATTCAGGACAGGCTGCTCTTAACAATTCTGGCACCCCCAGTGTCGTTCATTTAATTAAGTACCTCAACTTATAACCACCAGACTTCTTAATAACTTTTCGAGGAGACACTCTTCACAGTTAATTAATTCAATAGTTGTAATGGGTCCTTCAGAATTTTTGATCAAACTACTTTTGAAACTTAAAAAAATATTTGATGGATAAAAATTATGAAATATAAAGTAGAACGAGGATTGAATAGTAAGTGAAAGTGGGCAGAACTATCGAAGGCTAACTCTAGAGAAATAGACATGGATGAAATTATTACTTTTTTATATGTGACTAGAGCTGTCCCGGCGAACTTCGTACCACCATATTTTTCCCGTTCCCGCTGCACCTATTTTCTCATCCTTTAAACAGTTTAAACCTTCCCTGGACACCACGAATATTTCAAGACAAAAATTTGCCAAATCGGTTCACCCGTTCTTGAGTTATAAAATAACAACGAAAAGTGGCATCGATTTTTATATAGGTATTAGAGAAGATATATATATAGATAGATAGATAGATAGATAGATAGATAGATAGATAGATAGATAGATAGATAGATAGATAGATAGATAGATAGATAGATAGATTGTAAGCTAAAGGCAAAGTCACAGCAAAGAGGGTCACCATTACAGACACGTACCATGTTACAATGGTGGCACTCAGCTTGACGGCCTCATCAGATGCTTTTTCACGCCCCGCTTAAAGGACCCGGGACTGTAGGACGAGGGAAACACGTGAACTGGTAAGGATTTGAGGTCTTAATGGTGAGGCAAAGGAAAGATTACATATTTCTAAAAGTAAAACTAGCTGGCATCGTTATAGCCGAAGGAGGCAAGGGATTTGTGTCTCGACGGGTCACTAAGTCACTCAAATTATATAGTAAAATACTATATACCTACACGCCTTAGATTCCTGAAGGTGTAGGCAGGGCTGTATTGATACCATTACCACCACCATAACCATAAATTCACCATTTTTCGCTATCTATGACATTTGGTCACACATAATGGTCAAGCGGGCCATTAAAACGGCACTTACAAACCGTCAAAGATAAAAAATAACGCCTCAATATCAGGCAATAAATAATAAGGCAACAATATAATAAATATGTGTATAATGTTACATTGTGTATGTTTGCTTTGTATATTATTTGACATATACTTATATATTATACTAACAAGTTAAATATGTCCCGATACAATGGGACAGGGAATACTTAACTCGATTGAGTCGCGACTTCCGTCCCTTGCTGCCTTGTCGAAAATAATCTCCGACAACAAAAACGTAGACGACGCGATTTATTATTTCATAGATAGCTGAGTTTCTCAGCTTTCATCGTATTCATCCATCATCATCATCATTCATATCTTTTTTATAGTCAGTCTGCCAATTAATTGCAAAGAGACGACACGTCACCCGACCCCACATAAATAGACCATAGAGTATTATGTTGGCTGTGATCATGGAAATAAAAAAATAATCAGTCCCGCAATCCGTTCACTTGTCTATAACTAGGTACACATTTAAATTTTGCATTAAAAATACATAGTTATTATACTTGTTAAACTCGATACGGATAAAAGGCACCATTGAGAAGCCGCAATGAATTAAAACAAACAAAATTATCATAATTCAAGTATATTTTACGGGTCTCCTCGCCGGATCGCTACCGTGGATCCTGGAAGCGAGTCCCCTTTCGACGCTATACCGCTTCCGAAAGGCGGCGCGGGAGCAGGGACGCGATCCTGAGCCTGAAGAAATTCGGACCGTGAGATCCCGGCTCCACAGGGACATGGTGGCGGAGTGGGAGCTACAACTTGGGCGACCACGCGAAGGCGCGCCGTAGTAGCGGCGGTAAGACCCATCATGGGGTCCCACCCCATACCCGGGGGCGAGTTGGGGAAGAGGGCCAGATCGAGAGATATGGCCCTGGGTCGGCCGGGGTGCGAGGGATATGGCTATGACAATCTCACCTCCGGCAACTGACGGCCCACAGACGGCGTGCGTTTTAGTCGGTTCGGGTCCGACATAACCTCCTCCTCCGGCCACAGCGGGGGAGTTATCCGTGGGGATTTTTCGCACGATAAAAAAAAAGTCTATTTTACGGTAGGCTATATCTGCTGCATGCGTCTGCTGCTGCGGTCGGCTTCGGAATCATACCTTAATATCGCTCGGGAGATAATAACTTGGACCTAAAATGTGCTCTATACGCGCAGTACACGTTTCTTGGGTGTCTTTTGATACCACGGGGTGCTACTGCGGTGGACGAGCTCAAATCCACCAAGCATAGATTATTAAAAAACAATCGCCGCGCGTTTTTTTCGTTTGTCCCGCGATTTAGGGCCAAGATACGTGCCCTGAGGTACACCTATTCGTGCAAGACATTGATCATGGGTGTCTTGTTTCCCTATCAGCACGAAATCAGACGAATTTTTAATCGCCTTGTAGAACATTTCATGCAAAGGAACGTATAAAGTGTTATGATTTCACCCTTGCGTGCCTGTAAGTGGCGTAATTTATATACATCTTGATGTGGATAACTGCAAATTGGATTCTAAGTTTGAGTACGATGATTGATGCGAATCTTGTAGGTAATTGTGATAGATCTAAGGTATCTACGTGAGATAGTAATCGCAAAAGAAACTATGTAATAAATAAGTATTCAAAGATTCAAACTAAATATTACTTTAATAGTGTACACTCACCGGGAAATTTATCATGTTCTTATATTTGTTGTAACAACGCCGAAATATCGGTTACTCTAAACGCGTAGAGAGTTCAAAAAGCGTCGGTAGCTTAGTAGTTAAAGAGTTGGCCTTACGATCGAGAGGTCCCGGGTTCGAATCCTGACCATTACAGTAACGACGCCGTGGACCCACTCCTAACACACGCAATTTAGCTAAGTTGGAGGGGTTAGGAGGGAATATTAGTAATTTCGGTTGCTAATATTCTTTAAAAAAAGACATTGCATTTATCTTCTTCTTCTCTCTTCTATCTAATATATAAAAATCAAAGCCACTTTTCGTTGTTATTTTATAACTCAAGAACGGCTGAACCGATTTGGCTAATTTTAGTCTTGAAATATTCGTGGGTGTCCAGGGAAGGTTTAAAGGATGAGAAAATAGGTGCAGCGGGAACGGGAAAAATATGGCGGTATGAAGTTCGCCGAGACAGCTAGTTTTGTAATAAAAATAGCCACCCAACAATTCCGAAATACTTAATTCCGAATTTCAATATTCCGATTTTCAAAATTCCGAATATTATAATTCCTAAGAAACAAAACTCCGAGTATTCAAAAACACGATAGTTATTTATCCGAAAGTTATAAATACGAATGTTCATTCTTCCGAATTTCATTTTTACGAATAATTAAAAATCCGTAGTATTATTGGCCCGAAAAACGTTATTCCGAATTTCAAATTTCCGAAAATTCATTGCTCAAATTGAAAATTTGTATCAAAAATAGGTAAAAGTTAAAATTGATTTGACATGTTGCGTATTTTAGAGTTGATTTTTTGTAATAATAAATTACTTTTCTCGCCAATTATTAGGTACGTATAAAATTAAGCCAAACCCGACTTGCCGTGGTCCTACTGCCGTGGTACTTGTTTGCCCTACACTAGAGTGTTATTTAAAAACCGGAGGCGCAGAGGGAGGGCAGTCCTCGCCCGCAGTAACGAAGCTCAGGCGCCCGGGCGAGCTGGAGCGGCTGAGGCTGGTCGCCTCTGGCGACCAGCAAGCCGAAGCTGCGGAAGCGAGCATGGGTGCCTGAACTTTGTTACGCAAGGGCGGAAGGACTGCACATCCCGTAGCGCCGGAGAAGAGCGAAACTAATGCATGCCTGCATGCTTGCCTGAATGCATGCTTCCCTGAATGCATGCTTGCCTGCATGCATGCTTGCCTACATGCATGCTTGCCTGCATGCTTGCCTGCATGCTTGCCTGCATGCTTGCCTGCATGCTTGCCTGCATGCTTGCCTGCATGCTTGCCTGCATGCTTGCCTGCATGCTTGCCTGCATGCTTGCCTGCATGCTTGCCTGCATGCTTGCCTGCATGCTTGCCTGCATGCTTGCCTGCATGCATGCTTGTTACTGATAGTTGTATGGCAACGTGTATTTTGTAATCATTAGCATAAATAAATTAAAATAATAGTTCAATAATTCTATTTCCTGTTTATCTCGTGTACCCCGAAAATAGCAACTATCCTACTTACCTAATGCAGGTTTACAAGGCGCTTGATTGTCGGGTTTGTGTTGTTTCGGAGTTTTGATAATCGGAATTCGTATTTATGATATTTCGGATTATTAATAATTCGGAATTGTAATGGTTCGGTATCTTCAAATTCAGAATTTTAATATTCGCAGTTATAATCATTAGGAATTTTGAAATTCGGGTTTTCAATAAATAGGATTTATGATACATCGGATATCTGACTTTCGGAATTTTGAATGATTCGGAATTATAAAATTCGGAATTTTGAAATTCGTGATTGTAACTTTCGGAATAAGGCTTTTCGTATTTATGTAGTGTACCCATATAATACTTACGTACAAAATGGTAAAATGAAAATTATATTGTTTCACTATGAATAGTAATAATATCCTTGCAAGTCCTCTGGGGCAACAAAACTTATTGAAGATGGAAGATATTACATCTTGACTTTGACTTAAGGATATTAACTTCGGGGTATTGTTTGAATTTTGATCGTTTAATATTATGCAAGTTTTATTGCCGCTATCACTTCGTAGAAAGTTCGACATACTCGTAGGTATCAAACACGAAAAATATTCTAATTCGTAGCGTAGGTAAACGCATCAAGAGAACCACCCCAATAGGACCACCCCATCTCTTCCTTTGGGTGTTGTAGAAGGCGACTAAAGGATATAATAGGGCTGTTTTCTATCCGACTATATACAGTCCATGACTGAGTGCCCTCTTGACTGCAATAGGCTCACCCCCTGTTACGTGGGACCGAAAATAATAGTTTGCAAAATATGGATATGGTTTGCAAAATTTTGATAACTATCTTTTGCCCGCGGCTCCGCCCGCGTGGATGTCGGTTATCGCGGCCAAACATAGCCTATGTCCTTTCTCAAGTTCTAATTTACCTCTATACCAAATTTCATCAAAATCAGTGGTTTAAGCGTGAAAGCGTGACAGACAGACAGACAGACAGACAGACAGAGTTACTTTCGCATTTATAGTATTAGTATGGATACACCTTTGCCTACCCATTCGGCGATTTACAGGCGTGAGTATACAAGGTGAGTTTATAGTCGTTTCGGAGCGAAACATTTTAGGCAGTTTCGATAGCGAAAGCGTCTGGAAGTATTAATTTGGTGAAAAAAAAAACTTTTTTTAAATAATGTATGGGAATAATGTACATATGAAAGGCATACTGTATGGGGGGTTGTAAAAAAAAAAAAGTTTTTTTTCGCCGAAATAATACTTCCCGACGATTTTGCTAACGAAACTGTGCCCAAAATTTTTCGCTCCGCAACGACTATAATATCATCCAGCGTATATGTGTGTAATAATAATAATAAACCTTTATTTGCGAGAAACAGGGTTAGTACCCACTGGTCCCCTGGAATTCGTCCCCAGTGCCCATTCGTCTCTACAAAATTTTGAGGTGCCCACTCGACCTCTGGTCTATTTTATAATTAAACTAGCTTTTGCCCGCGGCTCCGCCCGCGTGGATGTCGGTTATCGCGACCAAACATAGCCTATGTCCTTTCTCAAGGTCTAACCTACCTCTATACCAAATTTCATCAAAATCGGTTCAGCGGTTTAGTCGTAAAAGTGAGACAGACAGACAGACAGACAGACAGACAGACAGACAGACAGACAGAGTTACTTTCGCATTTATAATATTAGTAGGGATAGTAGGGATTATTATTTATTTTTGTCATTTACTCTGGTCCCTGTGGTTGTGGTACAATCGCGTAGTAAAGGTTTATATGATGAATATACGATATGGATACGACATATGTGTAAATACTGAAACCGCGAAGCATCCTGGTCCGTAGGAATAGAACCAAATTAAATTTAAACTTAAATTCCCTGATTTATAAAAACCGAAATTTTCTAACAAAATAATTATTAAAATAAATGTAGAAAATGCAACCACTTGTATAAGTCATTAAATAGTTTCATCCATTGCTTTAAAGTCATTGACTGTGTCATAAGTCATTAATAAATACGCACGCACCTTCACACACACACACAACAACTTCACACACACACACAACAATAGGCATAGTAGGTAACTTACTTGAACAGCTAAGCGGCAACATGCGATTCTACAGAGTGCTCAAAGTTGTTCAAATTCTATAAAATTAAAACTCTAGTTTCTGCCCTTAATACTGGACCAATTTTGTTCAAACTTTTCCTGCTTGAAGCTTAGGGGGTACCAAGTATATGGTTTCAATTATTGCCTATATGTCGTATCCATATTGTATAAACATTTTTTTTTATATTGGACACGTCAAATTGACTTCGTCTCGCCTGATGGTAAGCTGAAGGCAAAGTCTCTGAAAAGAGGGTCACCATTACAGACATGTAGGTACCATGTATTCTCTTCGTCACACACAACTCTCACTTCGCCGACAAACTTTTTAAAGTACTTATCATAAAAATAATGATAATAAATAAATATTCTACAACATTCTACACAACGCCTCTTAAACAATTTTAAACGATATTATAAAACACGTACAAGTGCTGAATTCTACAGATTTATGAATAATTAAATGGCTCGTTATGAAGGTTACTGTTGAAACGTTTTTTTGGCGTAAAACGCTTAGGTACGTTTTACGACCTTTGACATAGACAGACTTTTTTTTAGGTAGGCAGACTTTTCATACTTTACTATATTTACTTCTAGCTGTTGCCGCTTCAACAGCTATAGAAGTAAATATAGATGCAATTATGTTTACGAGAATTAACACAATGGCGTGCAGTTGAAGAGGAACTGACAACAGCTAGTTGAAAGTTAACAACAGAACAGACAGTCGCTTGAAAGTTGAATACTAATTAAAACTTAGTACTTAGGCGGCGTGATGCACGGACGTACAAACCGGTCGTCTAACTACGCTGAAATTCTCAACAATACCCTCCACGTTTGAACTTGTAGGATCAGTACAATTCGCTCAGATACACAAAGGAAACTTGTGCAATTTCTCTACACCGATACCTAGCTGGTTCACCGAAGCTTAGCAGATTATGTAAACAAATAGAAGTTAGTTCTTGTAGTTTCACCGAATTATTTATCGATTTTTGTAGCCACTGTTTCGTGGCAGTAGTGAATGCGACTGCTACGCAGATTCGATTCCCGTTCAGTGCAAATAATTATAAATGTGTCTGTTTATGTCTGAGTGTTTCTGTGCCTTAAGGCGGCCACCCACTTACAGTCCGCCTGCAGTTTTTCGTCTGTCCGGCGGCCTGCAGTCCTTATGTCATCAATGTCATCATAATTTTAATACCTCAGACTAAAATAATAACATTATTTTATTCTTTTAGTCTGATGTTATTACGTATAAAATGCCGACGGCCATATACTGTCCGGCTTTAACTGTCTTTGCTGACCGAAATCGTCAAGCGGCCACATACATATTAGCCGGCCGTCAGTCCAATATCGTATACGAAACTGTAAGTGTGTGGGCTATTGCGATGAACTGACAGACCGATATCATCCGGTTGTCGTTCGATAAACTGTTAGTGGGTGGCCGCCTTTAGTGTCGTGGTTCGATCCCCGCTCAATGCAAATATTCATGAATATGTGTATTTGCATTGCTCTGGTCAGAGATCAGTCTCTTCATCCTAGCGGTAACCCCAGTCGCATACGAAGCTTTTCTCGCTCTTCGAAGAGTCTGCGGTCCGGTTTACCAGTCTGACTGCAGATTTGGCTGGATTTCGATATATTTCGTGAAGCGACTGCATGCAACAACGACAATAACTACCATAGAGGTTCGTATGGCAACCGGAACCGACGGCTTAATGTGCTCTCTGAGACCAGACCAATGAAAATACCCATATTTTGTACTGAGCGGAGATCGAACCCGTGCCTCCTGCGTAGCACCGCCTTCACTACCGGATGCCTAGCGAACGATCATCTTGGTGCACTATTTTTTTTTTCATTTGGTAACTTAGCGCTCTTTTTCATTTCTCAATACATTAACAATTAATTCGCAAATCTGTCCGCATTTACTGTTCTTACGACAATTACAAAACATATAATCAAAGACGGAGTAGCGTCTTAAGCGACTTAGCTATTGTTTAACACAAAGCACTTGTAATACACGTCATAATAGAAATCTAAACCTCCAAATGTGAGCCTTAAGTCCCGAAGGATTACACCTTAGAGAGTATATATAGAGAGCGTTCATACCGAGGCTCCTTGCTCAACCTCAATCGCTAGCAAAACAATACCCGTCAAAGTGTCTTAGCAAATAATATTTTACAACACACCTGCTCATAAATGTGATATTATTTTACCGCAATTAAGCACGGAATGACACCTATTATAAAACTGTGACTTTTTCGTTGCTATTATTCACAAAAGTGAGTTATAGATTCTTTTTTAAATTTCATAGGAAGTGTCTATAATTGTCTATGTTCTTAAAAAAGTTTTGATACAAAAAATAACGTGTTTAATAGTACGAATAAATTAATACGCCTATTGTATGGTCATTTGATGCATTTTCGTATTTAAATAAATAATTTCAACTTGTAATACTTGTGTAATAAACAAAATTTTCACTCAAATTTAACTTTTTTTTTTCTCTAAGTACAGAAAAAAAAAACAGAGTAAAAAAAAGTTAAGTTCAAACCTCATTTTTTTTTAAATATGGTCGACCGCCATTGTTAAATGCGCGCGCATAGGAAAACGAATTAATTTGTAGTATTGTTTATTTAGTATTTGTAGTATTATTTTATTCGCAAGTGTGTTGTAAAACGTCGTATGGCACGTGTGAGCATGATGATTACCGTCCTCGGCTGTCTTAAGACCCTCGCCTGGCGGCTCGGGTCTCAATGGCGCCTCGGCGGTAATCACCAACGTTGCTCACTTGTACCATAATGTACTATAATTTGATATTTTATATCAGTATTTTCTATTATATCATATATTTGAAGTATTAATTGTTTTCATAAAACATAAAATAATACCGTTGTTTTGTATCTTGGTTATATCTATAGTTAGAAAATTGAAAAAAAAAAAAAAAAAACATAATTATGACATTATACTAAATTCATAAGTCTCTATATGTGCGCTTAAACCATCGCTAAGCATCTGCCTCGGTACTGTTCATACCCGTGTCTACGCTCCGTGCCGTGATACACGCACTCTATAGGTATACAATGTATACTCTTAGGATTACACAGTTTACACCGGGAACGTTGTAACTCAGTGACGTAAGCCCCACTAGTGAGGTAAACACGTTCTTATCGATATTGCACACCACTTGAGGGCATTTCAAAGTATTTTATGAACACTAGTGAAGTGCCTTAGCATCATAAAGTACGATAAGAGTCACGGTGATGGTGGAAATATTAATTGAAAGATTAGGGGCTTTGCTAGATTTATAATAGTACTTAGTTAAAATCATCATCATCTGCATATAGACGTATTCTCCTGATTGCATCCGTGGCCAAGATGACCTCGAAGCTCAGGGTCCGCCTTCCGGCTCTTCCTCCTCCACTTCGCACGATCTTGGGCGTCCATGGTAGTGAGACCATTTGCACGCATATCACCCTCCACGACGTCAAGCCAGGACTTCTTTGGCCTACCCCTTTTACCTGGACCCGGCGGGGGTACCATTGTCAGGCATTTGTTCCCCACGTAGCCTGGCGGTTGCCGCAAGACGTGGCCGCACCAGCGAAGGCGGCTCTCTTGCATTTTATCCGCGATGTCACGGACATGGAGGCTGCCGCGGATGCGAGAGTTCCGTACGCGATCTTTACGCGTAACGCCGCACATCCACCGCAACATTTTCATCTCCGTGACACGCAGCTCTTGCTTGTGTCGCTCGAGCAGCGGCCACGCCTCACAACCATACAAGAGAACAGGCCTAATGATCGTCTTATAGACCTGCCCCTTCAACCTGACTGGCATTTTAGGATCACAGGTCACGCCAGTCATTTCTCGCCACTTGGCCCACGTGGCAGCAATGCGTGCCTTGACGTCGTGGTCGATCTCACCGGTCACATGAAGTACAGATCCCAGGTACTTAACCTGGTCCGTGCGCTCGACCAAATCATCGCCTATGCGGACGGGTGTGGGATCTGTGGAGTTTAACGCTAAGTATTCTGTCTTCGCTACATTTAGCTTCAGACCGCCATTCTCAAGCGCTTCTTTCCATCCTTTCACGCGTCGCACCAATCTGCTCCTATCCGCGTCCATGAGCGCAATATCATCAGCATACATGAGCAACCACGGAGGCTGCTCATGTGAGTTTCTAATGCTGTCCGACAAAACATCTAATACCACGCTGAACAGGTAAGGACTAAGGACGGATCCTTGGTGTACCCCGACGGTGATGGGGAAGGCTTTTGAGATAGATAGATTGTGCAGCTTACAGCACAGACGTGTTTCTTGTAAATTATGTATGATGAAAACCACTAAATAATCATAAATATAAATATTGAGTAATAATAGCAGTGTAAGGCAAAATAAGTGTGTCGCGTTAGTGTTGTGTGTTTCGTTTTGCATTTTTGCTGAGATGCAAGAATGAACTAAACAGAAAAAAAACTCGTCTTATTAAATAACTATGGAAAGCTCTAGCCCGTTTGGCCGAAGCCAAATAATGCACCGAAGTCCTCCGCCGACGCCTGCCCAGCGACCCCAACCGATAGCACCGCCAGATGAAACCGAGTGTGACTTGTCACCACAAGTGTTGCCGATGTCGGAAATCCAGAAATGGATGGGGAAGGGGAAGGGGATCCTGTCGGATCCGGGAGTCGATTATCCGCTCATAGAGCTTCATGGTGTGGGACATTATCTTTATACCGCGGTAACTACCACACTCCTGCACCGATCCCTTGCCTTTGAAGACTGGCGTGATGATGCTCAGCCTCCACTGGCTCGGGATCTCGCCGGTGAGGAGTACGCGGTTATAAAGATTTGCTAGAATGCCCACACCACGGGCGCCCATTGCCTTCCAAGCCTCGATGGGGACTTCGTCGGGTCCGACAGCTTTCCGGTTCTTCATGCGGCGAATGGCAGTCTGGACTTCCGCAGGCGTTATCGGTGGCACTAGTCCTTGATTCGGAGGGAGGTCTGGTGGCTGCACCTCTTTATGCTGCTTATTCAGCAGCTCGTGGAAGTATGAGCGCCATCTCTCCTTCACCGCGACTTTCTCGTACAACAAATTGCCCCCAGGGTCTTTAATGCAGCGGCACTTGGATAGACCCTGCGCCGCTTTGGCCCTGGAACGCGCCAACTTATATATGAGCTTTTGCCCCTCAGACGATTCCAACTTGGTATATAGAGGTTGCAAGTGGTCTCGTTTGGCCCTGGCTACGGCTCTCCTGGTGGCGCGTTTTGCATCTTTGTACGCATCGCGGTCGTCGGAAGATTTGGACGCTTGCCACTTTTTAAAGAGGGCTTTCTTCACCCTGATCTCTCTCTGGACTGTGTCGTTCCACCACCAGGTGTCCTTGTCACACTTGCGTCCACCCTTAGACATGCCGAGCACCACCCTCCCCGCCTCAAGAATAGCTGCCCGAATCCTGTCCCAAGAAACCTGTACTGGTTCGTCTACAGCATCGGCGCACTTGTCACCGATGGCTGAGACGAAACTTTGGGACTTAGCTTCATCAAGCAGCCACCACCTGATTTTGCGTTGGGCACGCTCGGCACGTTTGTCTTTGGGTTTCACGCGGAGGTCCATGACAAGGAGACGGTGTTGGCTAGTGAGACTCTCCCCGGGTATAACCTTGCAGTTGGCCACCCTGCTGATGCTGTGCCTCCTAGTGAGCAGGAAATCAACCTGGGTTAAGCGCCCCCCGCTCTTGTAGGTGACAAGATGTTCGAATTTCTTTTTGAAGTACGTGTTCACGATGGCCAGGTCGGCAGTCGCACACGTTCTAAGGATGTGCTCACCCTCTGGGTTGCGACTACCGTATCCAAAACCGCCGTGGACACGCCCAAACTCCTCACACCCGTCACCCACGTGACCGTTCAGGTCACCGCCCAGGACAATCTCCTGCGACAGCGGGACGTCACGAAGCACTCCCCCGAGTTGGTCCCAGAACAAGATCTTTTCGGCTTCGCTACGCCCAGCCTGTGGAGCGTAAGCACTTATCAGGTGGGTTATAATCCCATCGATAAGCACCCTCACAACCATAAGTCGGGCGCTATAGCTCTTCACCTCCAAGATGTCATCCTGCAACACCCGGGAGAGCACCACGCCCACCCCGGCCTGCCCGTCAGGTGCACCTGTGTACATCAGCTGGTAGCCCTCCCCAATGTGCATGGTGCTATCGCCACCCCACCGAGTCTCCTGCAGGAACGCCACGGCCACTCTCCGCCTGCAGAGTACGTCAGCCAACTCCCTCGTGCGACCGGTCAACGTGCCGATGTTCCACGTTGCGAAGCGGAGTTTACGGGAATCACAAAGTTGGCCTAACATCTTTAGCCGTGCCCGGCTCAGGCACGGTAGCCCTTGCCCACTTGCGACACGAGGCGGGCGACCCTCATGCGCGCCGTTTTGCGGCGGCGCCCTACCCTCATTGCGATTCCTTCTTTTTTTACGAGCCATTTATTTTAATTTTGGCAATTTTGGCTTTTCCGGGGGCGACTGCCGTCCGACCCCCCAACCCCGAGGGGAAAGCCAGCGCCAGAGCCTCGTCCGTTGTTCAGCAGGTGCACCAGCTTGCAGGTGAGGTTGGCTTGGGGCTCAAGATCTAGGTGAGCCCCCATACACCCCGAGCCCCCATACACCAGTACTTAGTTAAAATGTGTGTTATTAATTTAAATTGAAAGCAACGTATAGGACAGGATTTGAACTTGACTTCAAATTTTTGTGTTCAGTATCCAGACTAATATGTGCGAAAGTCACTCTGTCTGTCTGTCTGTTATGCTTTCACGCCTAAACCACTGAACCGATTTAGATGAAATTTGGTATAGGGGTAGATTAGACCTTAAGAAAGGGCATAAGCTATAACCGATATCCACGCGGGCAAACCCGCGGGCAAAAGCTAGTTGTTAATATAACAGAAACCAAATTTTTTTTGGAACAAAGAAAATTAACAACCGAAATTACTAATATTCCCTTTAACCCGTCCTACAAAGTTAAATTGCTTGTGCTAGGAGTGGGTTCACGTCGGTAGTGTAGGCTAGGATTCGAAGCCGGGACCACTCGATCGTAAATCGGATCGGATGCGGTGATAAACTTAGTTATAAGCAGAATTTGATGTCAAAAAGATGTAATAGCATTGCACAATTTTGAGAAATAAAGAATTTGAATATTCCGATAGCTTTAATAGTAATGTGAACGAACATGATAGTTTAAATACCTTTAAAGTTGCATAATTGTTTATCATGGAACGCGAAACTTTGTAAAGTTAGTACAAATTGTTTAGTACTGACATTTTAGGTGAAGTTGCTATTCTCGAAAGTTTAGCTACACTACTAGTCTCTGTTCTAGTGTAGGTAGAAGATATATTGGCTCGATTACTTGGAAATTACATGCAAGCAAACCCACTGTATAGATTTGGGTGTTAGTTGCATTGAAATACTAACTATTTGTAATATAAAATGTAATTCTGTAAAAGAGTACACGGTACACACTCGTTGACAATGGAAGAAGGGAACCATAGAGTAAAGTTGCTAGTGTACAAAAATATTATGTCATAGACATAGTTGGGGCGGCCTGAAATAGCCCATATTCTTAAAATAAACATAAACCGTAAAGGAAACAAAGAAATAAAGCCAGTATTATACATACAATACATTTTGTATTATTTATTACACTGGGAAGGCTGCGTGACTATATATATGTAGGCATGCATGTATAATACTCACCCCATACATAATAACAAAAGTTACATTATAAACAAACGTTATAAAGAAATGTTATATTGAACTTGAACAAAAAGGTTCAAGTTTCAATTGGCAAAACAACAACTTTGGAGACTGCTCTACAATGGAGCTTTTTATCTGAAGTTTGAACTTCAACTACGCGCACTAAGTTGTCTTTACCTGGAAATACTCTATGAACTCGACCTATAGGCCATTTGAGTGGAGGAGTGCTGGGATTTTTTAATAAGACCAACATTCCTTCTCTCAAATTAGGGGATTCCCTTTGCCATTTGGTCCTCTTATTTAAGGATGAAAGATAGTCATTAGACCACACTCTCCAAAATTGCTGCCTTACTTGTTCACATGAACGCCAAAAACGTAGCCTATTGGAAGGAATATCAACAAGGTTCGGTTGAGGGATGGAAGTCGGCACCGTACCCATCAAAAAATGTCCTGGAGTTAAGAATGAAAAATCTGTAACATCCTGTGACATAGGCGTGATTGGTCTAGAATTTAAGATGCTTTCAATTTCAGATATTATGGTATTGAATTGTTCATAAGTGAAAATTTTAAATGACGCGATTCTTTTTAAGTGGTGCTTTGCCGACTTAACTGCAGCTTCCCACAGACCTCCATGGTTGGGGCTGTATTTGGGAATGAAATGGAATTGTATTCCTTTTTCTAAACCGTAATCATTGACAGAATTTTTAAAAATTTCTGAGTTGTACATGTGGTATAATTCTTTTAATTTATTTTGAGCTCCCTTGAATGTAGAACCATTATCACAATATATATCAGAGGGATTACCTCTACGAGATATGAACCTTTTAAGAGCAGACAAAAAACAATCGGTAGTCATGTCTGACACAACCTCCATATGCACTGCTTTAGTAGCAAAACAGATGAAAACTGCAACATAGCCCTTGGTTATTAAACTGTTACGCTTTGTTGATTGTTTGATCTCGAAAGGTCCACAGTAATCTAACCCTACCTTATCAAATACACGAGCAGGATTTACACGATCTATAGGTAGAGAACCCATAAGTTGCTGAGCTGTATTTCCTCTTTCTCTACAACATGTGATGCATTTGTGAATTACACTTTTGATTTCTCTTATAGCATTAATAATATGATAATGTAAATTTAAGTTACTCAGTACAACCTTTAGGCCTCCATGCATTAGTTTAATATGTTCTTGCCTGATAATTAATTTTGTTATGTGACAGGACTTAGGGAGAATTATTGGACACCTTTGTGAAAAATCTAAATTAGCATTTTGTAATCTACCACCGACTCTAAGAACATTGTCGGCATCAATAAACGGCGTTAATGAATTTAGATTTGATTTGAATGGCTTATTTTCCTTTATGCATTTGATTTCAAAGTTGAAATAAAAAATTTGAATACCCTTTACTATGTAAGTTAGAGCCACTCTAAGTTCCTGCACAGAAAAGCTAGCACTATATGATTTACCTTTACATTTGTTAATGAAACGCAAAACTAGAGCCATGACTCGAGTGGTCTTAAACAATGTTGAATAATTTTCAAACAATGGCAAAATTGTAGGTTCCTCTTTTAAGGTACTTGCACATACTGACGTCTCAGGGGAAGATACCTCAGTATCCGCAAGTGGAGCCTCTATTGCTGATAAGTAGAAGTTGTAATTTTCACAATCTGTAAGATAATCAGGTCCCTGCCTCCATAGCTTATTATCATGCAATTCTTCTGGATCACAACCGCGCGAAAGAATGTCAGCTGGGTTCAATAAGCTTGGTGTATAAAGCCAACTCATGCTTGCGGTAAGTTTTTGTATTTCTTTCGTTCTATTAGCGATGTAAGCAGGGAGCTTTATTGGCATTATATTAAGCCAACTTAACACAATTTTAGAATCACAAAATAAAGCAATTTTTGTAACATTGAAAATGTTGCTCACATGACTCATAAGCCGTGCCAATAACAAAGCGCCATTCAATTCAAGCTTAGGTATGGTTAGTCGCGAGATTAAGGGAGTCACCTTGGATTTAGCACAGACAAAATGTACATGAAACTTTCCATTGATTTTAACTTTTATAAAAATGCAACAACCGTAAGCACTAGGTGATGCGTCACAATAGCCTATCAGCTCAGTTTCCTCAGAATCAGCTGTTTGTAAGTATCTGTTTACTGTAAATTCTGGCATGTGTACAACATTGGAATAGAACTCATTCCAAGCCTTTGCTAATTCTGTAGGCAATGGGGAGTCCCAGTCTAAGTTACTTTGCCATAACAATTGCAAAAATAATTTAGCCTTGACAGTGACAGGTCCAACAAAACCCATGGGATCAAATAGTCTACTGATGCTGCTCAAGACACTGCGTTTAGTGGGAACGCTTTCCCCAGCAGCAGCAGCAGTTAACTTCTTACCACTTACCTTGAATACATCACTCTGCGGGTCATAGTTAAGCCCTAGAATTTTGTGGACTGATTTATTTAGATCAATTTCCCTAGAACCTTGACTAATTTTTTCTTTAGGAAGGTCTTGTAATATTTGTGGGGTGTTTGATGCATATTTATGCAACTGAAAACCACCCTTTTGCATAAGTGTTTGTAATTCATCTTTTAAGGAGATAACTCCCTGAAGTGTATCACTACCAGACTGAATATCATCAATATAAGAACATTTCAAAATAGCCTCGCTTGCAAGAGGAAACTCTGTTTTATAATCTTTGGCTAACTTTACTAGACAAGCAGTAGCAAGGAAAGCTGAACTAGTTAGTCCATAGGTAACTGTCTGGAGTTGTAAACATTGTATGATGTCATTGTCCTTCCATAAAATATTTTGTAGACAACGATGGTCAGGATGGATGAAAACATTTCTGTACATGTGACGTATGTCACACTGTATAGTATATTTGTAAGTACGAAACATTATTAAGATTTCAAATAATGTTTTTTGTAAAACTGGCCCATTACACAGCATATCGTTGAGACTGAATCCCTCTTTCATGCGAGCACTTCCATCAAATACCACACGAAGTGTATTGGTTTGTTTGTCAGATCTCAATACTGCATGATGAGGTAGAAAAAATAAAGGTTGATCTTGAGAACTACAATTCTTTATATCTAGTATTTTAGCATGACCTAAATTCAGGTACTCTTGAATAAAGTCTTTGTATAGATTGTAATATGTATGATCCCTTTTAAATCTCTTTTGTAAATTGAGTAATCTTTGCAAAGCTATTGCATATGAATTGGATGAATTAATATCCTGTAAAGCGACTTTTAATGGAAGTCCTACTGTAAATTGGTTATTTTCTAAATTAACTGACTCTTGAAATACCTTTAAACTATACTCGTGTTCAGGCAATGTTTCATGATACACTTCAGGAACCTTTTCCACTTCAAAAAACTGTTTGACTTGGTTGTCAAGATCATAATCTAAACTACATACTGTATGCATAGTAAAGGTTGTATTACTTTCACATGTATGACCGCAGGTTGACACGATGTATCCAAGGCGAGTGTTGATCAAAACCGGATCCCCTGGGTCTCCCTCGACCTTGCCATTTTGCAAGATCCTGAAGAAAATGTCAGCTGCTAACAGGAGAGATACTTCACCTGGAATGTTGAATTCATCATTAGCCAGGGCTATATTTTTTGGTATTGTAAAGTTTTTTAAGTGAAATTTATGCTGAGGAAGCTTTGCTGTAATTTTGTTAATAATAGAACATGTAATATTCATATGGAAATTTTGTACTCTGGAGGAGATTGTTAGGTTAATACCTTTCTTACATTCCCCTTTAACACCACCCAAAGTTACAATCCTTTTATTTGAATCAAATGTTGATAAATTCAACTTATTAGCTAGCTCTGAGGTGCAGAATGACGTCTGACTCCCACTATCTAAGAGAGCAATTGCCAGGTGTTTGTTACCCTGTGCATCAGTTACTAATACTTTGGCTGTGGGTAATAAAACATTTATACTGGTAGAATGGAAAGAATGTAAACTTACAGGATTTTCATGTACATCCTTCCCCGCTAAGGGCGATGACTCCTTCTCAGAATGAATTAATGTGTTGTGATTGGCTCGGCACACTCCACATTTAAAAGAATATCTGCATTTCTTAGCATGCCTAGTTAAACATATTTTACATAAATGGTTACTTGTTACAAATTTCAGCCTATCTTCAATGGACATTGAAATAAATTTAGGACAAACATGTACTTTATGATTTTGTGAACACAATATGCATTTTAGAGTTTTATCAGAACCATCTGTACTACTAAATGATGAACTGGTGTTGCTTTTATTACATTTATATTTATCATTTGGAGAGGGGCTAGCTTCTAATGAAGCAGAACGTTTGTCCATGAAATTTAAAATATTTTGAATAGTAGGAATCTGTGTTATATCTCTATCACTATGGTACAGCCGAACAGTGTAAGAATCAAGTTTGCGAAGCACAATATTGGACATTATGGCATCCCAGTGATGTACCGGTTGCTCAAGGTTTGTTAAGGCTGTTAAATGTTGTCTAATTTTGGCAACACAGTCCCTCAACTGTACAGCTGTACCCTTATTTATATTAGGCAAATCTAACAAAAAATTGATGTGGTTATTTACCAGGAGAGCCTTGTTTTCGTATCTTTTTTGTAACAATTTAAGCGCTGCTTCGTACGAGTCTCCTAATATGGGAAGATTGTCGATGAGTTGTAGTGGTTCATCCCGAAGATACTTCTTCAAAAAACATAACTTTTGAACGGCGGGTATCCTTTCATCACGATCCACCATAGCCTCGAACATTTCGATAAAGGGCTTGTAAGTGCTGATATCCTTCCCGTTAAATGTAGGTATCTCTAATGTAGGAAGATGGGCTTTGTACGATTCGGTTTTGATTTCCGTCTTTGGAATTGCTTGAAAAATTTTCATAAGTCGGCTTATTTTAGCCTGTAGTATTAAAAAACGCTCTTCGAAATCGTCTTCTGTTGCGGTTTCGTCAATGAATTGCAATTTGGTTTGGTACTCCGTGTACTTACTGCTTACGTCACTTAGTAATTTCCAGCGTACTTCAAGGTCTTCCAACGTAAGCGTTGCCTCATGGTCAATGAGGAATCTTTCCTGGCGCGTTAGGGATCTTTTACATTGGCCACGCAACATGATCAACATTCTTTTTTCCTTTTCCAAGTCGTCGGCCATTTTTGTAGGTAACGCCGAGGTATCGCGAACCACGTGTACTGAGATGTAATGTATTGCACGAAATTACTACTTTTGTATGGAGATTATTATCCTGAACTGCTTTTTTCGGCACCATGTATAGATTTGGGTGTTAGTTGCATTGAAATACTAACTATTTGTAATATAAAATGTAATTCTGTAAAAGAGTACACGGTACACACTCGTTGACAATGGAAGAAGGGAACCATAGAGTAAAGTTGCTAGTGTACAAAAATATTATGTCATAGACACCCACTAACCACAATGTTAGATATTCGTGTGTATATTCTAGCTGACAAAGTTTCCTGCGAATTTAATTTATCTATTTATTGACCAAAATATGTAGGTAGGTATTAACTATTTCCATAAGCCATGGGTACTTATTCCAGAGATAAAAAGTAGCCTTAGTATTAATCCAGACTGTAATCTATTACTGTACCAAATTTCAGTCATATTTGTTCAGTCGTTTGAGCGTGATTAAGTAAAATTTCGCATTTATTATATTGGTAGGAGGAAGGATAGATGATGCTCGTGTAGTGAAGATTTCCTGTTTCCCACAAAAATCTTTTTCTAGGAATGAAAAGTAGGTATATATTGTGTTAATCCAAAAAATGGTCTATCTATGTGCCAATTTTTATCAAAATCTCTTCAAAAGTTTACTAGAAATTTTGAAATTATTTTGTAATATTAGTACGACATCTACTTTATATGGATCGCGCTCCCAGTAATATCCTCGCCAAAATAAATCAAACCTATCTTCACAGGATTCGAAAATAGATGAACTGCAATGATTTATTAAAGCAGTGCCCCCGCCAAGCCGGGGAAAGGAAAGTCGCCAAAGGAACCCGGCGTCAGTTGCCTTTGCTCGAAGCGATTCGTCGAATTGCCAACACCTCATAACTTTGTATCTCAAAGCTCAAATTCTCAGGATGAGATATAGTTAGTAATCTAATTATTCTTTGAACTTTTTTGCAAATAAGTTAGGTCCGGCGTTCCAGTCCAAAACAGGGGCCCGAATTACTAACTTTACGTTTAAGTTTTTGTGGTTTTGCGAATTATAAAACGTAACGTACCATTTCGATGAGTAAAACTATAGTTTTCTTTGTGGGTTTTTGGTAAAGAAGGAAACGTAAGTATATTATAATGACATAATTATGACAAGCATGCCAGACCAAAAAAATAACTAGAATTATTTATTGTTCTGCCAAGTTTTACTTTGACAGATTTTAATGAATACCACGTTATACGTTATCGAAATGGAAGTCACGCGTATACGATACGTGGCGTTAGTGAATCGGGCGGCCCGATTCACTAACCGGTACTTTTCTTCGTTTTGAACTTTTTCCTTTATTTGTGTCCCAAATTTCATTCTAGCTCAACGGGAATTACCCTAAAATCAAACTTCTAATTCCACGCAATCAAAGTATATTGGCGTCCAATTGCCGTCCATGTAGCACAAGTTCACGTCTCAATTCAGTTTTGTAAGGAATCCTTGCACTTGACTGGGTTTTTATAGATAATTGCATGATCTTTTACTTTGTCTGAGACATTTTCATGATAAAATTCCTTAACTGTGACCTTGCCCTCGAATAAAAAAAGTCCAGGCATTGAATCAAAGAGGACTTTTTTGATTTCAATTATGGTGGTTTTTTTTACGTGGGAAATGCATTTACGCACTTCGCTCACCCTCTGCGGGGGCAGGGGGCTCTTTTCGTGTGGGACTCCTGGCCTCAGAGAGAAGCCAGACTACCCACTAAACTACCACGGTGTTCCTCCGTCGCCTAGTCGCGGGATAGAATGCTCACCGCGACTTGGCTAGGGACGCCCTACTCAACGGGCTTTGCTCGTCAAGGCCCCATCATTAGTATGGTGGGGCCTGCCCTCCTCCGAAGAATGCGCCCCCGGAACACTCAGGGGCGCATTCCGCTACATTAGCATGGGGTGGCGGGTACCCCGACCCACCACCCGCGGCTCCTCTCATTTGGGGACGCGGGCGAATTGCGCTCGCCTGCGTCCCCTCGCCGGGGGCCAGTGGGACGGGAGAGTGAGCCCAGCTCGCTCCCGCTCCCGCAGAGCCTCTCTCTTGGCCACCATCACCTCGCTAGCGAACGAGGTGACGGCGGCCCAGCACTGTTCGCTGCCGGCCATAGCTGAAACTACGGCCGGCAGCGAGAGGTCAGCACCAATGGTGTTCGCGAGGGCCGCCCTTGGCTCATCCCACGCCTCACACACGGCCAAGGTGTGTTGGACCGTGTCGGGTTCGCCGCTGGTGCAGCTGCGGCATCGGGGCTCCGATTCCACCCCCACCATCTCCCACAGGTACTTGGTGAAGGGGCCATGACCTGTGAGAAGCTGGGTAAGATGGAATGTTGGAGCCCCATGACCCCTCTCCACAAACTCGCGCAGGATCATTTATGGAGGTGTTTTGTACAATCCTACCAACTTTCAGCTGGGTGCGAATTTTAAAATTGGTTCACTTTGACCGGAGTATAGTTATAATTTTACATTTATTATTAAGGACGAAATACCGCGATATATCCGAATTTTATAATTAATTATGAAACTCAATGAATAATACGAATACGATTAACAGTTTAATATAATTAATGACTCGTTTGATGTGGTTTTAGTGGTATATTGTGTAGTGACCGCTTTTATATTTGTTTGTAATGTAATAATACTTTCATGGTGTACAATAAAGAATATTTTATCTTATCTTATCTTACATTTCGTTCACAGTTACAAAACTTAAGTTCTGTTAGTGAAATTCTTTTTTATAAATAATAAACATAGTATTTTTATGTTATTCCTTTTAATATTACATAAATTAAATTTGAAACAACAAATTTGAACAAATTGTTTTGTATTAGATTTTTTATAACATTCGTTCAGTCTATGACATTTTTTTGGTCTGTTAAAAATTATAGAACACTTTGACTCTCTGGTGTTTCGCTGAAGACGTGCAAGACGTGTTTGAGTGATGGCGATATAAAATTATTGAAATAAAAAGTTTTTATGCACGGATTGTGACATACGATCGCATCCGTTTGTTCCTGCATCCAAGTGAGCTGTTGATAATGCAGAAGGTGAGTTTGGCGGATACCAATCCTAACGGCACGGGTATTTCGCCGATGCTGTTGGTCTAGGACCACCCACCTTCCGCAGGCTGAGCAGTTGGGACTGCTCATGTCAGATCCATGTGGCTGGATCTGGCGATGCCGAGGAACCTTCGCCCTTCCCCTATCTGCCATGTGAGGCAAAGCCTCTCTTCTTCTTCTTCGAGCTCATGGCGTTCGGTGATGTGCCGGCGCATGTCATGTCGCGCGTCTGCGCAGCCTGAGGATCACATACCCTGAGGGATTCATTGCCAGGGTATTGTTTTGCGTCCACGTGAGCTACTTATTTTATCCATACAATGTGTCGTGCGTAATCGCGTCGCGAGTGTCTCAAGTGCGGTTTAACCTATAACTTTTAATCGGAGTACCTAGCCTAAATTTACTTATAAGACGAAATATTGTTTAGTTGAAATAAATAACTTATGCATGGAACGACCTAATTTTCATTGTTAACTTCCCAAGCAAACCATGGATCTTTTCATTACTTCCAAGAGGCCCGTGAACTACACTCAGAATACAAACTACAATAGTTCAATGTATCTACGAGAGTATATCCAGGTAACCTCTTTTGTTCCTCATCCTACATCATTGTAACGTATCCTCATTCACCAGTTTCATTACTTACCAAGTAAGTTCTCTTGGTAAGTTACTTTTTTTTTTATTGTTTTTTTTATACGCTACAATTGGCGCCCGAACAGGGACATATCCCTATGGTTTGTCTTGGATTAAAATTTGCCTATTTTTGTGACTTGGAATACTTTCATTGTTTTGTTTTGAACTTAGTCGATGAAACTGTACAAAATGTTCTTATTTCAATGCATATTTGTTACTCAAAGCATAGTTACTATGTATTTGATTTTACACTATATAATATGGGTAAAACTTAATTTTTTTGTTATTGTTGAAAAATTTCGATTATTAAATATCGATTATAGATTTCTGTTTTATACATTGAATATTGGTAAGGGCACTCTGACCAACTTCCTGGACACATCCTTTTTTCATAGTGCGGAAATCCGCTCGGATACCCCCGTCGGCACCGGCGGAGGTGGTTATGTCGGACTCGAACCGACTAAAACCGCACGCGATCATCAATTGCCGAGGATGAGATTGCCTCTGGTATATCCCTCACGTCCCGGCTGATCCAGAGCCATTGAAATGACCTCGGGATCAGCCCCCCTAAACAAGTGGCAATTCCTTGCTCGGCATATCGTGGCATAGAATGACGAATGTATAGGATTTGACTTATTCGTCAGCTCGCCACTTGAAAACTCGTCACTCGGTGGCGAGTTGCCAGGAATTATTTTAATTTATTTTTCATTCGTCAACTCGGCACTGGCTTAGAAGTACAGTCGATAACAAAAACGTTTTTGACATTCGTTGACGCCTGTCATATTATCATATAACTACGTCAAATCACATACATTTGGCATTCTATTCGGCTGGACACGTTCTGGAGTCATCTGCCGGTTTTTTTTCGAACTAACAGATACAATCAGTTAGGGACCTAAGTTACAACTTCGCCTGAGTCATCACAAAATACTTATTCAAATATTAATACTACCTCTAACTTTCGGGTATTTCAGCCATAATGTCGAAATGGTGAGGGTACGCGTGCGACTGAGGCTTTGAATACGATTATGTAAACTTGTTTAAGGGAAACTAGTGATCCGTTGGGTATTTCACATATAGGTACAGTCAACGACAAAAGTAGATTAACAAATTCTAATTAATTAATATCTGTAGCGCCTAAACCTCACATAAAATAATGAACAAAATGTTAAATATATTATCTTTGCCCTTTTGGGGATCATAAAACTACTTATACATGAATAATTGATACATTTATTCCAATTTAAAAAAGGATTGTAAATATTTTAGTGTTAATCAACTTATGTCGTTGACTGTACATACATATAGCTCGCTGCGAGTTTGTTTCCCTGCTGTATAAATGGTTGTTTCGTAACATGGAAGGTAATGGTAAAAAGTATTAAGTTTAAAATAGAAGTGAAAAAGTGTTTTAATGGACTCCCTCTGCGGCGTAGCGGTAGTGAACGCGGCCGCTACGCAGGAGGCGCGGATTCGATCCCCGCTCAGTGCAAATATTGTATGCATGAATATGAATATTTGCATTGGTCTGGTCATTTCTATGTATAATTATGTATGTATTTACGAATAAAAAAATATATCTAAGTATGTTTATCCGCACTTTACAAGTTAGTTAAGCTATGCTTACTTTGGGTCTAGATACAATATTTCATTTAATTTAAAATAGATTAGGCGCGCGATAAATTAAAATAAATTAAAACACACGGCGCGCCTCCGATTAGGCGCGCCGTGTGTTTCTCCGCATCGATGCCGTTGTGGAGAAGCAGTTGACCGACTCGGACACCATGGCCTGTCGTGCTGCAGGAGCGCTGGGCGAATTCCACGACACGCCAGCCTAAACGACATTATCCGCCGTGCTCTTGTCACCGCCGGTGTGCCAGCCGTGCTTGAACCAAACGGTTTGGCGCGCGACGATGGCAAGAGACCGGATGGTATGTCGTTAAGAGGGGGTATAAAGCTAAATTGCCGATCGTAGATTTGATGTTTTTACCCGAAAGTAAGCCACAAATGAGCTGGGTTTTTTTTAATAGAAAATACGTTATATTTGTAAGGGACTGCTCATGGTGAAAACATAAAATAATAATATTTTTTCGATAGAATAAAATCACACAGTTATGCCTTATTTACTACTAAAATCAATTTATTTCCAATATTATGCACACAACTGAGTCAATATTTGAATACAAAGTGTAAAATTATGTAACCCAGTGACTCTATTTTCACTTTGAAAAAATTGTGTGGATTTTACGAGTAATTAAAAAAAATGAATTTGGCGCTTACGCCGGTCTTATTCCGCGCATAACGCTCTCTTTCTATCGCACCTGACCCGAGGTGTCGGCCATCTGTTGTTTCATCATTTAGTCGGGCTCGCCCCGTTGAGACGGGAGGACTGTATTTCTGTTTTCCGTGTCAAGAAAGTTCGTTAAAAATGAGCCAATTAAAAAAATATAAAAGAAACACTCTAAAAGAGAATATAAGAAACTAAGAATTCAACTCATGGCTAATTTTCGAAGGTAATGTATCTATATTATTTTACTTTCTTTAGTTTGTTACCAAATATCCACCGTTGCTAGGTAACTCTGGAGTAACGTCGGCTCGGGTATAGTATATGCAAATCAAATAGATGTTTTTGACTACTCGCGTGTTTATTGTATAATATTATTTATATAGCACTAATATAATTATTAAATATATTGCGAAAGTATTTATACATTGTATTATCAATTTGAATGCATTTCAGAGTTGCTTCAGCTCGTAATATCACACAAGCTGATGAATCCGATCCGGTCGAATCGCTTAGTAAAAAACTTTCGTCAACTTTGTAAGCTTATTGCAATTGTTTTTTCTCACATTCAGAAAACATTTCAGTAAAATATGCAAATTAATATGAACATGAACAAGTAGAATGATATGATTTGAGATTAACATGGTCATTCACATTAGTACCAAATGTTCACACATTCAAACGGCATGGTAAATACGAGTATCCCGGTGATTTTAATAAAAAAAATTGACCAGACGGAAAGCGGATGACTGCCCGTGGAAGGATATCTCAGAGTAAGAGCGCTGGAACGCCAAGGTTCGCGACCCTGGCATTCAAGTCCTATTGTGGGTTTGATTTTTTCCATTATGTACTTATTTAGCATTTATATCAAATTATCTACAAGTAGATTAAAATAGCAATGCAATGCTTATGTGATTGATATGTCATTAATTTGCAATTATTTTTACAGATCTCCCATTAAACATTTAGAGAAAGTTGAAGTTTTGAGAGAACTAGATCCAAATTGTGATGGAAATTTTGCACCAGAGTGGAATGAGCGGTATATTTTAGCCAGCCTGGATTTAATATGTCAGGGCCCTAGCTTCTTATACGTAATGATAAAATAGGGCAACCATATTATACACAATGTTCATCAGTAATATTGAACCACTATTTGGACTATTTGGATGACCCGACTCAGGATTAGTATTAAATTAATTGAATTCGCAAAAAAAAAATATTTGGGTAATTTATCACATATAGTTAGACGAACATCGCTAGATGTTAAATTAAAGTAAAAGCATTGTTTTTCCCAAATCGTCAAATCGTCGGTGCGCCTGCCAAAGTCGTTATGTGCATTTTTTCTATTTTTTTTTATTCGCTAGATGGCCTTAAAAAAATGCACATCAACTGAAAAAACAACCAAGTGTTAATTCCTTCTAGAAATAGATTTGACAAAATATACATGTGCAATTCTGACACTGCAAAATTGGTTATGTGTTCACATCAAGAGTTTTTCATCCTCATGTTGCACATGTCAGAATTGGTTTGCACATAGACAATTTGACAGCTTGTTTTTCTTCGGTTTGTTGGTTGTAAAATTGGTGTTCTACCTTTGTAACAACGTAAATAATCTTATAATAGTAAACAAAACGAGACAGATGAATAAATCAAAACAGCCTCACGTAAGGTCGAAGTCCTGAATAAAGTGAGACGTTTTTACACCATTTGTGTGAGAGTGAATTCACTGTCTATGGCAAGCGGAGCGGCGATATAAAGTAAAAATATTCTAGGCATTATATCAAACAATTCTTCTGAATACAAACCATCATACAGGCGGTAAAACAACCACAGCAAGTACCTTCTGAGGTTGAGAGGGACTACTACCCCGCCTGTGAGTATGGGATGGTCGACGATCCTCAGCGCCCGTCTTTGCACCAAGTCGAAGTGGTCTAGCTAGCCCAGGCAAAACTGTGACAGCAGTACTCCATGTGGGGCAGAACGGGAGCGTTTTAAAGAAGGAGTATTTGCCCCGCAGTGATGTACTACCTTGTTTCTTTGATACCAGCTTGACTTAGTCTTCCAAGTGACTACGGCGGTGATCGTCGCTGACGATAGCGATAGCTCCCTATACTCGAAAAGATGTTAAACGGTGTGTCTAGAAACTTGCGGCGCTATGCTATGCAGACGATAGCACCTTACACGGAGGCTATCACGAACATCCTGCGGCCAAGCAGTCCTATATCGCGGAAAAAAGAAGACCGGACCCTGAGCCACGTTTCTCAATGGGGCTCGGAAAACCTGGTCGAGTTCAACGCCAGGAAGACGCAGGCATGCGCGTTCACAGCAAAGGTATCTTCTTTCCTTCCCCTTCCAACTCGTCAGAGCACGCCACTGTCACTACAGGACAATCTCAATATCCTAGGTATGGATGTTCGCTGCAAACTAAACAACAAAAACTACATTGAGAGTATCGTCAAAACAGCCTCGCGTAAACTCGGTGTCCTGAACAGAGTGAGACGTTTTTTCACGCCGGAGCAGCGGTGCCTTCTCTATAAGACACAAATTCGCTCTTGCGTGGAATACTGCTCTCATCTCTGGGATGGCTCCGCAAAGTACTTACTAGATGCTCTCGACAGGCTGCAGCGACGTGAGGTCCATATTATTGGGAATCCTGAGGTCACCAACACCCTCGAGCCTTTGCAGTTGCGTAGAGATATGGCATCTTTGGCGGTATTTTACCGTCTCTACCATGGTGAATGTTCTGATGAGCTCTTCCAACTAATCCCACCCTCTCCTTTCCTATATAGGACAACACGTGCAGGACTTAGACACCTCCCGCATACGGTGCAGAATATTCCATCAAGAACCAAGCGGTTCGGCGACTCCTTCTTCTGCCGCACTATTAAGTCTTGGAATTCCTTACCAGTTCACGTGTTTCCCTCTTCCTACAGTCACGGGTCCTTCAAGCGGGGCGTGAAAAAGCATATTCTGATGAGGCCGTCAAGCTGAGTGCCATCATTGTAACATGGTACATGTCTGTAATGGTGACCCTCTTTGCAGAGACTTTGCTTACCATCAGGCGAGGCGAAGTCAATTTGACGTGTCCTATATTAAAAAAAAGACTGGAAAAGCGCACCCCGGACGCCGAGGGGAAGGGCTCAGATGCAACTAAAGTTTATAACTAACTAGCTTTTGCCCGCGGCTCCGCCCGCGTGGATGTCGGTTATCGCGACCAAACATAGCCTATGTCCTTTCTCGAGGTCTAATCTACCCCTATACCAAATTTCATCAAAATCGGATCAGTGGTTTGGGCGTGAAAGCGAGACAGACAGACAGACAGACAGACAGACAGAGTTACTTTCACATTTATAATATTAGTAGGGATTGGCAGCATAATGTGCACCTCGGAACTCGGAGATTTGCTCTTCTTTTCTGATTATCGTATTATCGGCTATTCCAGGAACGATCAGCAATTAGTTCCCAACTCCGAGAGGAAAATCGGCACCAGAACCTCGTCCGTTGTTTAACATGTGCACCGACTAGCAAGTGAGGTTGGCTTGGGTCTCAAAGGTGTTAGTAGGACCCTGTACACGGAACAGTTGTACTACTTTTATTTTTTTTACTTGTATGCCTTAATAAAGTGTATAGTGGGTATTTATTTACTTCGTATGTTATGTACCTTGCCATCTGTCAGTATTTATCCCTTATATAAATCCTATTGAGGTCCATAACAAATCTGATATGTATATATTTTTCACTTGTAAGAAATGGCGCTAGGAAGATAATTCTGATATGTGTATCAAAATGGAAAATTTTTTTATTGTGGATGGATAGTACCGTTTATAATTTTCACTTATATCTCAGTTCATGCAAAATATATTTTGGCATCATACATCATAGTTCGCCTGTGGAATGAACTGCCAGTGGAAATACGACGAGCTCAAACATTGGATAAATTCAAAGGAATGGTCAAGGAGCACTACTTGTCCAGTGCATCGCGTGTAAGATAGATACAACATAGATATTAACTTAAAAGTATGTTCTCGTTGTATCTGTTCTAATGTATTATTGTATGTATGTAGTATATTAACGTATAATATGGTGTATATGTGTATGTAATGTGTGTATGTATGTGTATATATATAATGTGTATGTGTCTATGTATATATATAATGTATGCATGTATGTGTGTATGTATGTTTATATACTGTAATTTTATATGAGTACGTAGGTATATGATATAACACTAATACATTAAACGCCAACAACTGCCAAATACTCTAACCAACATACATTTCCATCCAAAGGTTGCCTGGCAGAAATTGCGTAAAGCGATAAGGCCGCCCTTTGTACTGCTTCTGTTTTCATAATTCATGTATCACAATATTGTAATTTGGCGTACAATAAAGTATATAATAATAATAATAATAATACATTTTTAGTTTTTTGATACGCTCATCAATTATGTAATAAAACAGTTTAATGTCTCTCCTGAAAACTTGACCAAAAACACATAGAGGTTTTGGCAAGCGCAACGACGACATATTCCTTTACTTACTTACTTACCTTTTCATTTTATCAGAAATATTTTTTTTACCAAAAAGAAATTTATTGTTTCCAAAGTAGATAGTTAATGATGCAACTCGTATTTTGACAATTTTATCTGAGTATTTTGGGTATACTGTGCGCCTTCAAACTATACATGGCGGGTCGCTGCCACACAAAATAGGTGGCGGACTTGCCGGAGCGACGACAGGCGAGAGCGGGACGTGCGAGGGGTGCGGGTGAAATCTGATTTTTTTCTAGCTTTATGCGCACTCTTAATGCCATGGAAAATGGGTAGGACTCTGGTGTGGGACGCAACATGCGTCGACACCATTGCCCCTACCCATATTCCTGGCACGGCTGGCTGTGCCGGTGCTGCTGCTGCTTCTGCAGAGGCTCTCAAGCGGCGCAAATACTCCAATCTCATTGGAGATTATGAATTTGTGCCGTTTGGAGTCGAAACGTTGGGACCATGGGGTCCGAGCGCGCGCAATCTCTTCAGGGAGATTGCGAAGCGTATGGTCGACGCTTCTCGTGACCAGAAGGCTGGCCTCTTTTTAGGTCAGAGAATAAGCATTGCCATACAACGTGGCAATGCTGCCAGTCTTCTGGGAACGTTACCACAAGAGGCATGCGATGCGGAGGAATTCCACGACGCGTTCGGTTTTAGTTTTTAATTTGTCCTTTTATGTATATATTTTTAGTTTTATTGTTAATATTGTACATATTTAAATTGTAATATGTATCTATATAGTTATATGAAACCATAAAAAAAAAAAAAATTGTAATAAATTTAAAATAGAAGTGAAAAAGTGTTTATTGGAAAAAGGTTAAAAAGTAGACGAATGATTGGTGAAATGTGGGTGTTAATTCACCTCTGCCTAACCCTCCGGGGATAAAGGCATGATTGTATGTATGTATTCAATATTCTTATAATTACTTCTTGACATAATTGTAATATTTTGTGCCTAAACTAAATATACGAAATTGGTGATTAGAAAAACATTTCCAATATTTAGTTCACTGAAGCCTTACAGATGTGATTGAAGAGATCAATATGTAGAGCACCTACTCAACTGTAAAGACCGCAGCTATCAACCACATATTATACAAAATAATAAAGTTGAAGTGTCTAATGTGATGTTAAGAGCTTTTAATACCTAAATAATAAATACGTATATTGCCTGCATTATTATTATTGCATGCATAATAAACACAATGATGATAACAATGCCAGAAGTTGTAGAATATTTGTCTGTTCGTATATTTGTTCAAGTAATCTCAAAAATGGATGGGCCTACAGACGATATTGCAACCTTTAAAATAGGCTAGAATACGTTATATACATACATACTTAAATACATATCATATTCACGCCTGTAAATCCTCGAAGGAGTACACAGAAGTGTAATGACACCCACATTCCGACTATTATGAGTGTCTGTCCCACGTAATACGGGACAAGCCTATATTGTTGTATTGCAGTCCTTAGTATAAAATCACGGGTATTATCGAGACTAAGTTATTTATACACACAAACCAAAATAACAAATAACGCGTAGAACTAGTAGGATATTGAGGTCAGAGTTTTTTTGGCTCTCAAGGGATTGAAATTGTGTGTATGAAGTGTGTTTTTTATTAATAAAAGTGTGTCCGATCAACATATTTTCTCTTGGGAGATTCGACCAAATAAGTTTATTTTGGTCGAAGCTTGGGGCCCACTCGTAGGGGAACACATTGTACAACAATGGCTTTCGAAAGTAGTTGTTGATTTAATAAATGTAGAACTAAGTTAAGTCGGCCTCGGTGTAAACTTGAATAAAACCAAGATTATGTTTAATGAACATGTTGCATTGAGACCGATAGCCATCGAAGAAACACTCGGAAGTTGTTCAAAAATATGTCTACTTGGGGCAGGTTATCCGGCTCAGTAAAAACAACTTCGAGAAAGAAATAGTCAGAAGGATCCAACTGGGGTGGGCAGCATTTGGCAAACTACGTCGGGTCTTCTCACCCTACCGCAATACCTCAAAACAAAGGTTTTCGACCAGTGCGTCCTGCCTGTTATGACTTACGGTGCCGAAACGTGAAGGTGGGGTTAGTCCATGACCTAAAAGTCGCGCAGCGGGCTATGGAGCGAGCTATGGCTAGAGTTTCTTTGAAGGAGAGAATTCGCAACGAGGTCGGGTTCGCTTTCGACAACCTTCATGTTTCTGTGAACAACCTTTTTTCAATAGTTACCCCTAATTCGTATCTATTGACTTCTTTCTATTTTTCTATTACCTTGGTGTCGCCATTTTCCATTCATTCATCTATTCATCTGTGTCCTGATTTAACTAAATAGTAGTCAGTGAGGTCGAGGTTCTTTGGCACTAGCCTTGCTTGGCACTAATCTATGTAGAAACTACTAGGTATATAGATTGTAAAGTAGGTCGTGTCTGTACATTGGCGATATTTATAAATAAAATACTCGGGTTATGATTAACGATTCTGAATCCTGTTTGTTCGTGATGGTTACTTTTTAGATAGGACACGTCAATAAGCTGAAGGCAAAGTCTCGGAAAAGAGGGTCACCATTATAGACACGTATCGTACCATGTTACATTGGTGGCCCTCAGCTTGACGGCCTCATCAGAAGGTTTTTCACGCCCCGCTTAAAGGACCCGGAACTGTGGGAAGAGGGAAACACGTGTACTGGTTATTTAATTTTCAATAAATTCAAGCTATTTATAAATTCTTTTCACATAACTTTACAAAAACATAAATTCTGTTTTGACAGATCGTATTGAATACACCGTAATATATTATCAAAATGGATGTCACGCGTATAAGAAACATGGCGTTACTGATTACCCATAAAACAGACGTATGACCCGTGCAACCGCCTGTTTCCCCCACCAGGGGGGATAGGGGGAATTTGATTTCCCCCTAATTCCCAACGTATATTGGCAAGCGACCTCCGTGTGTTCTTCATGGGCAAACACGGGTAATTAGCTTTCTGTACGTGTTGCAAGTCCCGAAGGGGTAAGCAAACATCCAGCGTTCCTAGAAATAACCCCTAATGTGCAATTTTCTGGGAAAAACCACATCGTTTTAACTTGAAACTAGTTTTGGTAGCCTTTGAACTTCAAATGCTCATTACATTAGAGATATTTTATCTACTAATTGAAATCAACACGAACCTTGCATGAAATTATTAATTTAATTTTACTACAAGAGATTTTTTTTAATTAACAATCACTAGCATATAGCCACGTATTTCTTTGTTTCTTATTCTTAGTGAATGGTAAGGCTAGCGACACACCACACTCACTACAGTTTTTAATGGCTATAATAATTAAATTGCTCAAACCTAAAAAAAAACTGATGGAAAGTGGTTACCGGGGCCTAAGGCTATGCGCAATACCAGAGGAATCACACTCGTTCTGCCAACGATTTTACCTGATAGACCAGGATATGTGGATGTTATATCTAGTGATTAAAATAAACACGTCTTTTTATATATTTTTACAGTGCTATTATTTCACCGCAAATAGGCACGTAATGACACCTATTACCTATTTTCAACTTGTAATAAGTACTTGTTTAATAAACAAAATTTTCACTCAAATTTAACTTTTTTTTTCTCGAAGTACAGAAAAAAAACCAGTAAAAAAAGTTAAATTCAAACCTCTTTTTTTTTCAAATATGGCCGACCGCCATTGTTAGATGCGCGCACATAGGAAAACGAATTAATTTGTAGTATTGTTTATTTAGTATTTGTAGTATTATTTTATTCGCAAGTGTGTTGTAAAACGTCGTATGGCACGCGTGAGTATGATGATTACCGTCCTCGGGTCTCCTAAGACCCTCGCCTAGCGGCTCGGGTCTCAATGGCGCCTCGGCGGTAATCACCAACTTTGCTCACTTGTACCATAATGTACTATTATACCATGCTCCGATCTTTTAAGAATGAAGAGATTCTGTGCCGTGAGCGAAGTTGACAAGCAGGATAAGCCTTTGTTCTTCCCACTGACAGCACTGCCCACTGCCGGAAACACATCAAGAGGTTAAGATAACCGCGGTATTCTGTACTGTAGGGCGGAGGTACTTCCCCAGTCGGACTGCTCGATTGGGACGTAAATACCGTCGTGTCCTACTCGTATCTTTATTTATTCTACCTAGCCATATAGATGCATATAACATTGTTATGTATGCACAATTGTTGTAATTTTATTCTGGTTGCTAAGCTGTGTATATTTTTGTTTATGTAAGAGCTCGTTCACACGAAGACGAATCGTGTTTTTTCACGAGTCGTTTTTTTTCACGATTCGTTATTTTTTTTGACGGGAGCAATGCTTTTTAAATACCCATGTTCACACGCTTCACGAATCGTGTAAAACGACGGATATGGATACGTCTTAAAAATCATGATTCGTTAAAAATCACGTATCGGCTTTTGAAAATCTCGAATCGTGAATGCTTTATGGCGGATCCGCTGTTGCGCTGAACTCTAAACTGAAGTCAATCGCGAAACAAATGTGAACATCAATTCGGATATTTTGACGAATCGTGAAAAAACACGATTCCGTATTCAATGTCAACATCTATACGTCAAGGCGTATCGTGTTTTATAACGAATCGTCAAAGACGTATCCCGTGTGAATACGCCCTAAGCTGGGTTGAATAAAAATATTTTCTTTCTTTCTACTACTTAGGTCGCAGGTCAAACATACTAGCAACAATTCTTAGTCAATTATTCATGCCCTGAGGGTTAGGCAGCTCAACCCACCGAAGAATATGTCACGTACTATTCCTACCATCGTTAATCTTCCACACATTGAGGCGCGGGCCGACCTCCAACCTACAAATGGTTCAATTTTTCAAACAAGATCGTGACACTCTTATTGCTTACCTATATACTACTATTATAGACAAATAGTTCACCTAAAAAACAGTGCTGCAGAATTCAACACAGTATTTTTATCATCCCAGTTTTAGTCCCGGTTGCATTTGAAGTTTTTAGTTACTCTGGATGCCGAGGTTTGGTCCTGTAGACTCCTCAACGACCTCCGTTCCCGATGGGGTGACAGGTGAAGCAGTCTGTCACCCTTACAGAAGCAGGCCAAGACGACGATGCGATGCACCCTCTAGTCAATTGGGGTCATAGCTGCTGAAAGGTAGCCGAAAAGTCTGACTAAAAGTAAATAATAAAAAATATATACGTTAAAATGTTTTTTTATTTCAATAAGGCGATACAGCTACGACCCATTTCCGAGTTGAGATATCTGCTTAACCGCGCTACCCTTAACCACGATTTCCTTCCCTAAAGATTCGCCCCATTCGGAATAAACTCAATTTTAAACGCTAGAAGGGCAAGGCCACTAAATAAATTGAATCTTATTGTTATGAGTGATCTTATTCGGAGGCTATTGTGTAATTGGCGATTCCCATTAAATGATAAACGGAAATGAAGCTACGAAGGTCTGGCCGATGTCCTTTTCTGTTTTAGATGTGCGTATGTATGATACTTTTTAGATTGTTTGCCTTTGGGGTTATTCGATATACTTTTCATTACATTGTGTATTTATTAGTTTCTTTCTAAATTAGTATGTTCAATATTAATATTAAAATCTTCTACACAGCGTAATCTAGACCCAAAGTAAGCATAGCTTAACTAGCTTGTGTCGTAAGGTCTAGAATGCGGATAAACATAGGTACCTAGATACATTTATCATATTATACATACTTGTAAAACCAGCTAAACCAATGTAAATATACAAATCAGTTGCTTTTTCACGCCCGCTTTATGGACCCGGGACTGTAAGAAGAGGGAAACACGTAAACTGGTAGATAAGAAATTCTAGGACTTAATGGTGCGGCAAAAGGAGTCGCTGAACCGCTTGGTTATGGAATATTATAGACATAAAAACTCATTATTTTAAAGACACCGATTAGTGCTTCAGCGCGGCTGCGAAAGTAGAACAAGAAAAGCTAATTCCCAAAGAAAAGCGCCAAAGGTCATCGTCAATTACCTTGTAATTTATATAAACGACGCCGCGTGATTCAGCTACCTGCGGAGTGCGGAGAAATGTTTCGGCTCCAGTGATTTAGAAGCATTTAGATGTGAGATAGGTAGATAGCCTGTAATCTTCTACTCAGGAGCGATTACAATGGCAATTAATTCTATCATTACGCTAAAAGTGCTGATAACAAATGATGATGATTGTAACAAAAATAATGGTTCTCAAAAAATGCAGACTATTGAAAAATAACTGAATTTACGTAATTGATATCTATATTATTATATATCTACGTACAAACGTCTTTTTACTGATCTGTTAGAATTCGGTAACGGTCTTAATTGTTTTATACCACTTAGGTCGCAGACAAGCACAGGGCCCTCCTGATGGAAAGTGGTTACCGTGGTCTATGGACGAATACAACATCAGGAGAGTCACACTCGTGCTGCCGACCCTGTAAGAACAGAGCTGAACCTGTAAAAATTTTGACCCCGGCTTCCATTTTCAAATTTTTCACCCTTCACCGCTGCAATTTAAATGAATAAAATCCTGTAAATAAAAATACGGTCACCATATTCAACTCCATTAAACACGTTGAGAGATTTCCACGTTACAAATATGTACAAAATAATGCCTGAATGATTTTCAAACGAATGCACTCAATACTTTCGGTTCGCAACATGCTCGAGAGCCATTCATTGCTGGCGTGCATTGCACTTGTGAAATAAAACTAATGTAAAATGATTTGCTTATAATCAGGTAATATCGTTTTGTGCAATACTGGGAGTTGAATTTTTTTTTTTTAAATAGGACACGTCAATTTGACTTCACCTCGCCTGATGACAAAGTTTCGGCAAAAAGGGTCACCATTGCAGACACGCATGTTACAATGGTGGCACTCAGCTTGACGGCCTCATCAGATGCTTTTTCACGCCCCGCTTATAGGACCCGGGACTGTAGGATTGCAGGTAGGGAGGAAAGGTAGAGGGAGGGGGATTAAAATCAGTTTACCGTTTTGTGAAACTCTGGGTGTTGAACATATCGGTGCTAACGACATTTTTTATCTTCATCCATTTTTTTTTTTTTTTTAAAGAATATTAGCAACCGAAATTACTAATATTCCCGTTAACCCCTCCAACTAAGCTAAATTGCTTGTGCTAGGAGTGGGTTCATGTCGGTAGTGTAATGGCCAGGATTCGAACCCGGGACCTCTCGATCGACTCCTTAACCACTAAGCTACCGACGCTTCATATCGCATTCTTTAATCCCAGTCGCATCCGAAGCTATCACCTCGGAGTCTGGGGTCAGTTTTTTCCAGTTTAACTGCGGGTTTGGCTGATATTCGAAATTTTCCGTGAAGCGACGGCCATCTGACCTCCACAATCCATTGGAAATATCGAAATTTTGCAGTTAGACCAGTTGTTGAACTCTTTTAATGCTCCAACTACCCGTAACGACTGCTATAGATGTTCGTATGACAACTGGGACCGACGGTTTCACGCCTTCTCCGAGACACATTCCGATCATAAGAAATAGTTATATTCATGGAGACAAATAATTTGCACTGAGCAGGAATCGAAATCGCTCCCCCTGTGTAGCAGCCGTGTTCACTACCGCCATGCCAAAGAGGCTGTCGTGTCGTCATCTCTGTGGTAATATATATCTATGGTGAAGAGGTACTCTCCGCTCTGGCGGTTTCTTCGAAAAGGAAATCTTTACCTCTCAAAAATACTCTGAATTTAATGACAGAGGGCTTTGCAATGAATTATTTCTTGAGTTGAAGGTTAAGTGCCTCTCTGCAGTAAATTATTTGCAGGCACTTTCACTGTCGCAATCTGAAACGTAATGTGTGGGCCATTGTTCTATTTTACCCTGAATTTGAATGATACAACGGGAAATTCTTAAATTTAACGAATCGTAGCTTGCTCCTTGGTTTCCATTTGCTACTTTAGGTAGGTATATAAAAAATTTGCCGACGCGCCTTGATTAATTTTCAAATAACGTATTATAAGAAGAGAGGCCGCGAGAAGGAAAACGTAAGGTGGGACACCCCCTAGTCAGGTGGACTGACGACCTACGAAGGGTGGCTGGGACGGACTGGATGCGGAAGGCGGAGGATCGGCAAACGTGACGCATATTGGTAGAGGCCTATGTCCAACAGTGGACTGCAATAGGCTAATTGATTCATTGATTGTATAGAAATCTGCCGGATTTGTGACATTTAATAATTACAGCTTCCGCTCCTGTGGGTAGTAGCGTGATGATAATATATATAGCATGTAATGTAACCTTCCTTCATAAACGGACTATTCAACAGAAAAATGTGTTTTCAATTCGAACCAATAGTCCCTGAGATTAGCGATTTCAACTAAACAAATAAACAAACACTTCAGCTTTATAATTATTAATATAGATTAGTTGTTACCACCGGTTTCACCTGAATTCTGAAGTCATTCTCATAAAATATAAAAACCTATTGAAAGGATGATAGTTTATTTGCACCAAGTTTTATGAGAATTGAAACTTTACTACCCTCTATGGAAGGATTTTCAAAAATACGAGTAGGATTAGACTAATTTATTGGCATTCCTGTTAACCATGGACTGTACGCTTGTCTGCCACCTATGTGGTGTAAAAAAACGTGGTGGTTCAATAATTTACGTTACTCACTCTTAATACAACAATTTGTTCTTAAGTTCTTCGTTAACGGGGTTGGTTTTTTATACAACACCCACAGGAAGAGATGGGGTGACCCTATATTACTCCACCGGGACCTACACGGCAATAAATAAAACTACCGTTACTATATTCGCTCCTTTAAACACTTTGAGAGGTTTTCCACGTTACAAAGAAGTGCAAACTAATGTCTCAACGGTTTTCAAACATCTTGAAAGTGCCGCAGTGGAGTTTGTTGCGCCGTTTTTCTCGACTAGCGTGTAGGAAGCGGTGGTGAACTTTGTTGTAGAAATTATTAGATACGTCAAAAAGATGTAATGGACAATAATGTAATGAACTATTAAAGTGAAATGTTCTTATGATAAATAGTTTTATAGATAGGTATGATTGTTGAATTGAATTGAAAATTCAATTTCTCGAGCCGCCCGAAAGCGCGCCATACAAAATCGTAGCATGTGGTGACGTCACAGCGTATTGGTTTATATTGGCGCGTAGTGCAAATATAATGTGAAGTGCGAGAAAATATCGCATTTATTCAGTCCACGTTGCGTTTACGTATGTAAAATGCGTAATAAGATTGATTTGAAATGGAATAATGAATCTAAAAAGTTATAAATATTGCCTTATTTCGATTGTTTATATTTTGAACAGAATTATCAAATAGCTGGTTACATACTTGACATTTTGTAAAATAAATTATTTAAAAAAATCTAACAACCATTTTATCTCTATTCACCCGTTTTATTCGGTGTGCATTATATTCTTTGAGAAAAAACTAAGACATTGAGTAGTATTGGTAAGAATCTGATGACTCAGGACCCTTGAGGTTGCACTATTTCGAGAAACAAATGAGTTGAACCAGGTCTGCTTTCTCCCCAGGGCGTCGTACGTGTCAGTGCTGACGATCGTGGCGTTCTCCCTGGAGCGCTACCTGGCCATCTGCCACCCCCTGCACCTGTACGCCATGGCCGGGCTGGGCAGGGCGCTCAAGATAGTGGCGGCCCTGTGGATAGTGTCACTTCTAGCCGCGTCGCCCTTCGCTGTGTATACCACCGTCAGCTATCATGATTATCCACCAGGTATGTATCTCATATTGCTTACTAGCTTTTGCCCTACTGGATTTCGCGACCAAACATAGCCTATGTCCTTTCCCAAGGTTTGATCTATCTCTGTACCAAATTACATCAAAATCGGTTCAGTAGTTTAGGCATGAAATGGTAACAGACAGACTTTCGCATGTATAATATTAGTATGGATTTGAAACCCATGCAACTTACAGGGTCGAGTGTGACGCCCCTGGTGTTGCACTCGTCCATAGGACACGGTAACCACTTCCCATCAGGTGGGCCGTGTGCCAGCCTAAGTGGTATGCAAAAAATAAGCGTCGGTAGCTTACGAATACCATACCATACCAAGGGTAGTTTCAGTCGCGGCACAGACGGCTGGCACATGACATTATAATAGTACAGCAAGCGTTAACTCGCCCAGAAAATAATTTAAACCGTATTCCCAAATAAATAAAGTTGGTAACCTTTTCAAGATTTTCGAATAAAATTGACGCCATAACGCAACGTCCTGAAACATATCACTCTTCGTACCTCTTGTCACCCAATATGACACCTCATTGGCCCCCTCCCTTGCCGTACTGCGTGACATAATTTATGGATGGTCCTTTATTCAGTCTTTTCGAACACACTAAACCTTTTCGTCCTTCTATCACTGATCCCTGTTTTGTCCCACTTTATCCAAGACTCCAGGCTTTTGTAATTGAGATTATTTTTTTCTATTTTGTCATCTTTATTATCACATTTTTTTCGACAACTTAATCTCCCCGGCGACCTATTTCTGTGCTTTTTAATATCATAAGTTTGTCGTTCAAGGTTTTTGAACAGATTAAAAGAAGATGAGTAGAATTAATATTTTTTTAATCAAAATGTTTATAATAAAATGGAAAATTGAAAGTTAACTGAAGCAACGGATTAAATAAAAAATATTTTATGAATAAAAATAGCTAGCTAGCAATCTAACCTAACCTATCCAAGTTGGGGCGCGCTATACTCGATTCGTCTAAAAGTTGTCTGGCCTAATAAATAATTTGACAAAAGATAAATGCCCCAAACGTTTTTTGTCACTACAATAATCAGCTTAACAATAATTCTACCAAATGAAACGTTGTCATACAAAAATTTGGCAATCGTTAGTCGTCAAAGTGAAAAATAGGCGAAACGTTGGTTGGTAAGTGATAATCGGCCAAACAATTTTCGGCGAAAAGGCAGGATCCCGTTTGCTACATATAATAAACTGGCTGGCTAATGCTTAGGCCACAGAAAACCAACGAAATCCGACTTAGATAGGTTAGGTTAGAAGGTTATTGCGGAAGCGGACTAGGCTAGCCAAGTAATAAAGCGTCTACGATCTGTTTGACCAGATGGCTAAATATCATTCAGGCCACGGCTGATTAAGCTAGTTGGCGGCGATAGGTATATGTAAACCAGCAAGAAAATTATTATTAAACTGATGGCTATATTTGGGCAATGTTCAGATATGCCTAAACCGTAAGGGGTATCCACAGTTTTGGGATGGGCGAAGCAGCCTAAGTAACTTATCTATAAAATTGTTTAATGGAAAAAGGATACTATAAAGTAGATGAATATCTTAATGATAAAAATGCATGGTCATCCTAATCACTGATTGCTCGCACATTATAAATTGTATAAAAACTATATTTAAAAAATAAAATAAAAAGGATAACTGAGTTCTCTGAGTTTCTTGCTGGTATCTTCTCAGTAGAGTAGAACCAACTACCGAACCAGCGAAAGAATCATTTTCAAATGATTTATTAATTTACTTTATTTTATCTTGACATGATATTGTAATATTTTGACGTTCATATGTGCTCTTTATGTGCCTAAATTGAATAAATGAAATTGATTCTTTGATTCTTTGATTCTTGATATCGACCCATTGGAAATTCTCTCTGATGAGTTGTGGGTTAACAGACCTCAAGAAAGAATTGCTCAGGGAAGTAACTCGGCCCCACTTTTTTACCCGACTGCGTGACGCAAAGAAGTGATCAGCCTATGTATGTATGTACTATGTATGTTCGTTTGAAGCTCTATAAAGACCGAACGCCTGAACCGATTTTTATCATTCACACGTCAATCGATTCCACTGTCTGGCGAGTGTCACTGAAGACGAATAAATTTTTATTAATAATATATTTAGAATAAACGTTAGTGAAAATTCAATATAGCGACTACTGAACGCCATATTGTGAAAAGGAAAAAAAACAAAATATATCAAGAAGGGTATCGCTGAATAGGTATTTAAAAATCATTTTTAGTTTTCTCCCAACATTATTCTATTCGACGGACCGTTCATGGTAAAAGTAAGTTCCATAATTTAATCGGAATAAGTCCCGAACCATTATAAAAACTACGAAAAATTTATTAGTTTATTAAACTGCTATAATGCTAGAACTTTTTGGACTAAACACTTTTTCAGTAAATTAATTTGAAATTAATACTTATAATTTTGTTGATCACAATAGAAACCTTTCAAAAATGGCTATTAAATAGCCATTTCTTTGATTTATATGTCTGGATAGTTTCTAGGTTTATTAGTTATTAGTGCGTGATGATCACAAACAATTATGTGTATAGACTACAGATAAACCAATAAACTTTCAGATTTTTCTCTAAAAAAACTTTTGAAGATTCCTTCTTTCCCGAATCATCTTATCATCATCATCATAACAATATCCCAGTAGCGTTCATTAGTTTGCACTTTGGAACTCGAGGTCCACTTGCTTTTATTATTATAGCGATTGCCATATGCTCTCCCAACCCTGACAGAAAAGTCGGAGCATCGTCCGATGGTAACAGGTGCACCGACTAGCAGATGAGGTTGGCTTGGCGGTGCTCCAGCCGGTCATTATCCAGTGAACGGAGAGAATTTCCTTCCAACTTTCCAAAAACTGCTTCGGAGGATATCTGTTCTCGTTCACCAGGAGGGAGACCAGTCCCGCCTGCCATCACTATCCCTAGGCCAGGATTCGGCACAGCACACGCTCGAGGTTTGTCCTTGTCCCCTTATGTGCCTGGACATCGCCCATCCAGGAGATAGGTCCGCTCCGCACCTCTGCAGGCCAACTGTCTGCAGGCTTTGGGTGATCTGTTGATGACAGAGTAGTGTTTCCAGTGGGTGTAACGGTATTATGGCAGGTTGTTTTAGAGTGGTGAGAGCCTCACATAGTAAGAGCCCTGCCTGTGCAAAAAGGGCCTCAAGGATATTGCCAGGAACCGGTACCTTGCCATTTTTACTATTCTTGTCAGACAAATTATTATAATTATAGGAATCACCTTATTCGGAAAGTTTGAAGTGACGGTTCAACTGACTTCCTATAATCACACCTTTATCCCCGGTGGGTTAGGCAGAGGTGAATTTAACTCCCACGTCTCACCAGTCACAATGGGCAGTACGAGTGTGACGCCCCTGGTGTTGCACTCGTCCATAGGCCACGGTAACCACTTTACATCAGGTGGACTGCTTGTCTGCTTACTTAAGTGGTATAACAAGAAATCTTTGTAATAGGGGGTGAACCTATTGCCGTATTTCGGAGACAATTTTTTTTTATGGAGAAAATTAGCAACCGAAATTACTAATCTTCCCTCTAACCCCTCCAGCTAAGCTAAATTGCTTGTGTTAGGAGAGGGTTCACGTCGGTAGTGTAATTTCCAGGATTTGAATCCGAGACTTTTCGATCGTACGACCGACTTCATAACCACTAAGCTACCGACGCTTGTTGACTCTCGCCATGCGACTTCTTATTCTTCTTCCTCCTAGCGTTATTTCCCAGTCGCATCCGAAGCTTTTTCAGCTCGGAGTCTGGGGTCCGCTTTACCAGTCTTAACTACGGATTTGGCTAGACCTCGATATTATCCGTGAAGCGATTGCCATCTGACCTCCACAACCCAATGTTAACATTTAGGCGATATCGAAGCTTCGCTGCTAGACTGTTGTTTTTTGGATTTTTTTTTAGGGCTCCAACTACCCGTAACGACTGCCATGTTCTTATGGCAATCGGGACCGACGGTTTAACGTGCTCTCCGAGGCACGACCAGACCAATGCAAATACTCATATTTCATGCACACAAATATTTGCACTGAGCGGGGATCGAACCCGCGCCTCCTGCGTAGCGGCCGCGTTCACTACCGCTACGCCACGGAGGCTGTCTTGCGACTTCTTATTAAACGTTTCAAAACAAAGAATGTTCTGTACATAGGTACTTTAGTTTTTTCAAGGTAAGTGTTCAACATGGGTTAGGTTACAATTACCGAGCGACACGAGAAGCTTGTTTAAATTGAAAAAAGTTGGTACTTTGACTTTGAACTGCGCCGTTCGCAGTCAACTGGGAAATTGGTTTTACAACTGTTAAATTCCTAAATACTTCTACGTATTGAACTGGCTGTATTGAAGTAAACATTGCTTTTGCAAAAGTCGTATATATTGCATGAACATAGGGCAGTAGACATAAAACCCATTACAAAGTGCCTTTTAGACGGCAGTAGCCTCGCCCGAAAATGAGGGGAACAGTCGACAAAGCACAGAGTTTGCTTCAGAACAAATGTTACTTTTCCACGAAAGATTTCCCAAACGAACAATTCGGAGATTAAGTCAATTTTGAGTCCAAAATTGATTGAAATTGATTCTGTGAATCTTGACTTGTATAACTTATAGTTAGACATCTCTTGATTATATTATAAATCCTTGAGTTAAGTTCTTTATTTTGTTAAATCGAATTCGAAAATTTTCAGGGATTTCCTTTCATTTAAATAGCCATGTTTGTTGGACAGATTTGGTCCTTATGGTTTGCACTGTTGATTGATGTCATAAAGATACAGGATGTTATTTTTTATTTTTTCGGATTTTAGTTGGTTCGATTACCGGGCGTGGCAAGCGAATTTTTTAAGGGATCTGGGAATGCAGTTTTGTTTCTTTTTAAAAATAAGGGTGTTTAACCCCGGGAAATTAACCCCGGGAAACTACTGGGTAGGGAATCAAACAAAAATAAACAGGTTTCCCACTTGGAGGCTGTCTCCAAGTCTGTTTAATGGATAACAAAAATATTATAAACTTGGACTTATATACTAGTTGCGGAGGATCTTAACACCGCCATCTAGGTTTCTTTAATATAGCGCCATCTGTGATCCACTTGTGGAACTAAATCAATTAGTTACCAAAAAGGTCACCGGTGGCGTGACTTACATGTTGACAGTGCTTACTTAGCGTCGTTTCCGACATTCCGCCCACCAAGGACATATTGGGACACTATGTCCTTAGTGCGTTATACAAATATAAAGACAATGGACTGTAACTAAATAATAAAATATACACACAACAAGAGCTCACTCAACTCACAATGAACTTAACAGGCTAAATATCTTAGCTATTAAGATATTAACAACGAACATAGCACAACTTATAAAGGTACAACATTAAACTTAATACAAATAACATGTTGACTCCGAATTCTAAACTCTAAACCCCTTGAGGTCACATAGTGTTAATCTTAAAGTATATAGGTAGTAGCATTTATTGATTCTGTAATCCACCAAAATGGCACCACTATTTGGTAGCCTGGCCCTAACTTCCTCCATACATAGCAATCGAACAAAATCATATTGATATTTTCGGTTATGCACAAAACGCCACTACAGGACTACCCCTACAATAGCTAGGCACAACAACCCAGTACAACGGACCCGCGCGCTCCACATTTATTGTATACGCTAAGATGTAAATCACAACTCGCAAGCACAATATTAACCAACAGGCAAGACACACAACTTCGATGTCGGCCTTCTGAATGAAGATGTGCCTGTACGAAGAGTGACTACGCGTGTAAGGCCATCCTGACCAGGGTGTTTCGCAATCACTCTGCCTAGTAGCCACTTACAAGGAGGCAAATTGTCCTCCTTCACTAAAACAATATTGCCGACATCAGGTTCAGGAATTAGTTTCGCCCACTTATAACGGTGCAGATATGTCGTTAAATATTCCGACGACCATCGACGCCAAAATTCTTGCGTCATTTTTTGAACAAGATGCCACCTACGCAACATCGAAATACTCCCCGTTTCATAATTTTGATCTGGTGCGTTAACAAGGGGTTCGCCCACCAAGAAATGCCCTGGAGTCAGAGCGCCAGCTACATCCAAGTCTGGAAGTCTACATAGAGGACGAGAGTTTAGACAAGCTTCTACCTGACTTAATAAAGTTGACATCTCTTCATAAGTCAGCGTAGAGCCGCCTATTACCTTGCGTAGATGTAGCTTGCACGACTTGATCCCAGCCTCCCATAGTCCGCCAAAATTCGGAGCATGTGGTGGGATAAAATGCCATGCCGTGCCCTCATTAGCTAACACTTCTGCGATATCCTTGGTCATTCCCGATTTTTCGGCTTGGAATAAAGTTTGGAGTTCCTTGGAGGCTCCTTGGAAGTTTGTACCGTTGTCGCTCCATATATCCTTACAGGGCCCACGTCTAGCCACGAATCTCTTAAATGCCGCTAAAAACCCTGCAGTTGTCATATCACTTACAACCTCTAGGTGCACCGCCTTGGTTACCATGCATACGAATAAACAAATGTACCCCTTATATGCATGATGGCCCCTACCCTTGGACGTTCGTAAGTTAATGGGACCCGCGTAATCTACCCCACTGTTACTAAAGGGTCTATTAGGAGTGACCCGCGCGGCCGGTAGCTGCCCCATCAATTGGTGTTTGGATGCCGAGTTATAACGCAGACAAGTTGGGCATTTACGTACGTAAGTTTTAACTCGCTCATTTACTCCTAATATATGGTACTTGGTACCCAAATAGTTCCGCATCAACTGCGGCCCACCATGAAGTGTTATGCGATGTGCTTCGGCTATGAGAAGGTCTGTCAATGGTGATTTTCGAGGCAATAGAATTGGATGCTTTCGATTAAAACTCAAATCAGAGCGCTCCAATCTACCGCCCACCCTCAAGATATTGGCAGAGTCTAGGTAAGGATTTAATGAATTCAGACCCTTCCCCTTTGTAGTTTTACTTTGTTGCAGGTTCCTGATTTCCTCCTCAAAACTTTGTCTTTGACACTCCCTGATACAGGTATTCAATGCTAATCTCAACTCGCCAGCAGTTAAATAAGACGTGTTTCTTTCAGGTTTACGTGTCTTCCAGTTCAAGACACGCCGACAGTATGCTATTACTCTGACTAGTTTGGTAAGTGAGGAATATTTATCCCAAATCCAATGCTCCAGATCCTCCGATACTTTTGATACTACGTGAGTTTTTATTTCCTCAATAGCTGTAGTGATAATTTTACACTTACCAAACTTGATATCTTTCTCTTGCAGAAAGTCAGGGCCGTTCAACCATAACTCAGACTTCAGCAGTTCCGACGGGTAAAGACCCCTTGAAGCACAATCAGCAGGATTTTGCTTCGATTGAACGTGATTCCACTGTTGTGGTTCCGTAAAGGACAATATCTCTGTTACCCTGTTGGCAACAAAGGTTTTCCACCTATTGGGGTGGCTGTTTAGCCACGCCAAGACTATTTGGGAATCAGTCCAAGCATATAAATTAGATTTACTGATTCCCATAACCTCAGAAACTTCGACCAATAATTTCACCAATAGAACTGCTCCACACAATTCTAACCTAGGGATAGAAACGGTTTTAATTGGGGCGACGTTAGTTTTCGCGGAAAGTAAGGTGACATGAATATTACCCTCAGCATCGATTACCCGTGTATATATAACCGCTGCATACGCTGCTTTCGACGCATCACAGAAGCCATGCAACTCGACCTGTTTGTCACTGCATTTCGTGCTTAACCAACGAGGTACCCCCAATTTTGCCAAAAGTGGCAATTCTTCACGGTAAGTAGACCACTCTTGCTTTATATCATCAGGGATGGCATCATCCCATCCGACACCCGTAATCCACAATTTTTGTATAAATATTTTCGCTATAATGACCACGGGAGCAACCCATCCCAATGGATCGAACAATCTAGAAATGTCGGATAGTAATTTTCGTTTTGTTACAGGTTCCAGTATAGGTTCCAGTTGAACTGAATACTGGAAGCTATCTCTGCTTCGGTTCCAGGTAAGTCCCAGTGTTTTTATTATGTCATCTTGTTTTATTCTAATTCCTTCCTCTTCGTTATTACCTTCCTTCTTTTTTCCTTCTAATAATTTCTCCAGTAGTTCATTGCTATTACTCTAACCTAACCTCCTCTGCTTAATAACTGGTTCATTTGACTGTAGATTTCTAAACCCTTTTGTATTGTTTCACACCCTGTCATGAGATCATCCATGTAATAATCTTTCAGAACTCTTTCTGCAGCCAATGGATAATCCTTGCCTTCATCGTACGCTGTCTGATGCATTGCTCGAACAGCCAAGAATGGCGCGCTAGCAGTTCCAAAGGTCACAGTAAGTAGTTTATAATCTTGAATTTCAGATTCCTTGTCGTCTCTCCACACAATACGTTGGAAATCGGTATGCTGTTCATGTACGCGAACTTGCCGGTACATTTTGACTATATCTGCAATGAGACAAATAGGATGAACTCTCCAACGAAGAAGTAAGTGACGCAAGTCCGGTTGCAAAGTAGGTCCAATCAACAGATCGTCGTTGAGTGATGCTCCGTTATTACCCTTACTGGAAGCGTCAAATACTACTCGAACTCGTGTGGTGTCCTTATCATTTCTGATGACAGCATGATGAGGTAAGTAAACTGCATAATTGTTTTGCTTCTCGGATTCTGATATTGGTTGCATGTGACCTAACGACAGATATTCATGGATAACATCTGAATACTGAGCTTTCAATTCAGGCTTTCGACTGAACTTATTTTCTAATCCTTGAAACCGTTTTATTGCTAAGTTCCTAGAACCTCCATATTTACAGCTGGGATCTTCATTTCGAAATGGTAAGTCTACAACATAACGTCCATTATTATCTCTTGTCGTAGTAGTTTTAAATATTTCTTCACACTTGACTTCTTCTTCTGTAAGTAGTTTTTTACTTTCGTTTGGCTCTTTTTCTAATTCCCAGAACCTTTTTAGCATTTCCTCAGCCTCCAGATGTACGTGCAAGACAGAAATATTTGATGAATTGTTAGCTGCTGATTTTACCGTACCAGATAAAATCCACCCTAAGGTAGTACACTGCGCTATAATTTGACCACTACTAGATTTTTTTAACCCTTCCTGTATCACCTGCGGGAATACTTCGGCTCCTAATAGAATATCCACTTTATTCGGTATATGATATCGGGGATCGGCCAATTGAATATCTCCAACGAATAATTCCTCCGGGCAGGCAACTTCCCTAACAGGTAAGATGGAGGTTATAGATTTGAGTACATAAGCCTTTACCACCAATTCCGCAGAAGAATCAACCCGAGACTGAAGCCTTATCTCAACGATCGAACTAGATATCAGTGGATTACCTCCACCTACTCCGGATATAATTCCCTTAGCTGACTGTTTCTTTAGGCCCAAACGTTGGACAACACTCTCCGTAACAAAGGACGCCTGAGAGCCCTGGTCCAACAAAGCTCGTACTGTGTATCTAACTCCAATTCTCGAAATAGCCCTGACTAGAGCTGTGGATAGTAACACTTGATTGTTTGCTGACCCCTTCGAAAAACAAGTGACGACTTCAGTTGGATCTTCTACTTGAACTGCATTAGTGAGTTCAGTAGTTGAGCCTGGTTCCACGTTCTGGTCATTAGTCTCTTGATCGCTTTCAGGATGTAAGAGAGTGTGATGTCTACGCCTGCAAATACGACAAGTAGTTGTGCACTTGCATACCTTGACAGAGTGATTGTAACCCAGACAGTTAAAACATAGTTTGTTGTCGATAACAAACTTACGACGCGTACCCACATCGGTGTCTATAAATTGCTTACAAGTTACCAGTCTATGCTCTTCTTTACAATATTGGCACGCTAATGTAGCGAGGTGAAATGCCTTGGTTTTAGTAGGTTTTACACCTTGATTCCTTTGTTTGTCGTCTAGGAATTCAAAGGCCCTATAACGACTTGTCAAAAACTCCTTAAATTGATTGAGAGTAGGTAGCTCGTCACCCTCGACACTGCTGGCAATTCTTAACTCCCACTCCCTTTTAGTCTCTGTGTCTAATTTCAAACTAATTATATGTATGATAAGGATATCCCAGGATGTTACGTCAACCCCCAAGTTACTCAACGCGTCTAAGCAATCCGTGGTAGTATCTAATAGCTCTTTTAAAGCGCTAGCTGATTCACTATTCATATTTTTCTGACTTAATAACCTTTGAATTATACAATGCGACAGATACTTTTTATTATTATAGCGTGATTCTAACAAATTCCAAGCTCTTTCATAATTTGCTTCGGCAATTGGAATACGTCTCAACAGCTGTTCAGCTTCCCCGGATAAATAAGATTTTAAATAATAAAGCTTTTGTACCTTTGCTATACTGACATTTCTATGAATGGCCGAAAGAAACAAATCTCTAAAAGTTGGCCATTCAACATACTTGCCCGAAAATGTAGGAATCTTTGTATGTGGTAGCTGTAGTGACGTGTTGTTATTTTCTGAGTTATTTTGCACTGACGAACTCGAGTTCCGAGACACCCTAGATTGATTAATTTGGTCTAACACAGTTTTTAATTCACATTTTAACTCCATGTATAATTCCTCAGTTAGATCATATGTTTCTTTGGTAGTATAAGGCGAAGAGAACAATTCTTCACCTTTCGTATTTTTCATTATTGTTATATGAGTTTTATTAAATTGACACCATAACTCTTCTACAATTTCTAGTCTAGTTTCAATATACTGTAATGTGCGCCGATCTTTAGGGGTTTTCTTATAATTAGTTTTTGCTTTAGACAATCTATTGTAAATATCATCTTGCAACTGAACTAGTGAGATTAATGAAGACATTTTAAATAATTAAAGCTCTGTAGACAATTTAGACTAAATCGTTCTTTATTCTTACTTTTAACTAGTTTTAAGTTTCAACAATGTATTTTTATAAGTTCGGATTTTACTCGAAATTTTACAGACTTTAACAATGTACATGTAAACAGGAATCAAGTTTTCTAAGTGTATCTTACAACACAACTAAATCTAAGTTTTTTGGAACTAATTCAGCAAATTTTACAAGTCAATGTAAACAAAGTGAAAATTTTATAAGTGTTTTGAATACAACTAATTCCAAAATTTTTACAAGTCAATGTAAACAAATGCGAAATTTTTCTAAGTGTTTTGAACTTGTAATTCTATCCGAAATTGGGCATAGGTTCCCCGTCTGAACAATATTTGCCTTAAAATTAACTAAGTCTAAACGGGTTATGCGCACTTCGTCCCATTCGCACTTCGTCCTCCGTTCGCAAATGGTCCCATTCGCGGTTAGTCCCATTCGCAGTTGGTCCCATTCGCGGTTAGTCCCATTCGCAGTCGGTCCCATTCGCAGTTCGTCCCATTCGCAGTTGGTCCCATTCGCAGTTCGTCCCATGCATGTACTTTGTAAGGGAAGAGGTAGGTTTAAGGACCGAAGTGGATGGGATGAATAAAATATCATCAAAAAAATAAAAAAGTTCAAAATCCCGAATGTACGAAATACCGAAGTACGATATACCGAAGTTCAAAATCCCGAAGTTCAGAATCCCGAAGTTCAGAATCCCGAAGTTCAAAAGCCCGAAAATGAGATTTTGATACGTTACCGATGATAGGCGTCCTGGTTTAATTTTTATAGTTATTTTTTACAAAGGGGATAGTTTTAAAATGACTTCTTCGTTTCTTAGTCTACTTTGGCTAATTTCGTACATCGCGTCGTACGTTACTATAATATAAAATATATGTCGGAGGTCATTCTCATGCCCTTTTAACCTATATGTTTCCATGTCGAAGCGCGCAATGTCTACCCCGCGCAATCCGACTTGGATAGATTAGGTTAGAAGGCTAAGGCGGGAGCGGAGCGGAGCGAAGCTCCCGCCTTAGCCTTCGTTGTTATTTTTTTATAACCACCCAAAAATTTAATATTCGGTATTTTGTACTTTCGGTATTTTATACTTTCGGTATTCTGAACATTCGGTCAAACGAACATTCGGGATTTTTTAATTTCGGTCTTCCGTACGTCGCGACCAACGCGTCGGTATATGAAATTCGGTATTGTAGCTTCGGGATTTTGATATGTAACCTCTATTTAATGATATTTTATTCCGTCCTACCCACTTCGATCCTTAAACCTACCTCTTGCCTTACAAACTACATGCATGGGACGAACTGCGAATGGGACCAACCGCGAATGGGACGAACTGCGAATGGGACCAACCGCGAATGGGACTAACCGCGAATGGGACCAACTGCGAATGGGACTAACCGCGAATGGGACCATTTGCGAACGGAGGACGAAGTGCGAATGGGACGAAGTGCGCATAACCCGTCTAAACATGCACAACACAAATTTTCTAAGTTCTTAGGTTAGCTAATTATTTTAAGTTTTCAAGATCTTGAATTTAAGGTTCAAATTGCTGCTATTTTTAACTCAAACTTTACGCTGATCACTTTTTGATATTTAGATTCAAAGTTAATTTGACTATAGAAATAAGGTTCACTTTGGCTTGATTGATAATTATTGACAACAGTACTCACGGTTTGGCTTCACAATCACTCACTTCCGTATTATGCAGGTGCGCTATCCCTTACGACTGTTCGTCGTCTGTATCCAACACAGAGAACTGCTTCCCTCCGCCTTGGTACTGCTGTTTGCACACACTGCAGTATTCCTTCCTTCGCACTGCCCGTCACTGGTTCCACTTGTTAACGGGTTCTGCGAGGCTGATGTTACTCCCTGTGTAATCCTTACAACGTTGATAGTAACACCTGAAATGCACTTTCACTACCGTTGCCTAATTTTACCAATGATCCGGCTCAGAGGACCATGTTTAACCCCGGGAAACTACTGGGTAGGGAATCAAACAAAAATAAACAGGTTTCCCACTTGGAGGCTGTCTCCAAGTCTGTTTAATGGATAACAAAAATATTATAAACTTGGACTTATATACTAGTTGCGGAGGATCTTAACACCGCCATCTAGGTTTCTTTAATATAGCGCCATCTGTGATCCACTTGTGGAACTAAATCAATTAGTTACCAAAAAGGTCACCGGTGGCGTGACTTACATGTTGACAGTGCTTACTTAGCGTCGTTTCCGACAAAGGGAATGTTTCTTTTGAGTGAAATTCTGTATTTCCGGTGTTTGGAAAACCTTCCCTCCAGGTAGGGTTGGAGTCTTCCACCCTGTATAGCGGTATCGTTATGTAAATAATGTATGTTTTTATTTTTCTTTTTAATGATGTTGTGTACATGCCACAATTTATTACTGCTTATTCTAACTTTTTCATATCAATGAAAACTTGTAATTGGCCATCACATGATCTTACAATTTATATGTACTCCAAATAGCTGTAAGTTTTCTAAATTGTAAAATAAATAAAATAAAATAAAATAACTTTAAAATTAAATAGTCACATAATTTATTCAAACGAAGAAGAAATTATTAATTGTATGCTGACATCATTTGAGTTTATACTCGTATTTAAAAGTACGCTGGAGACAGCAGAATACTATGCACATCTATTCTGTAAAAACTGTCTTATCTCATCTCATCTTATCTTAAGTATGCACCTTTTCATACAATATTAAAAGATATATACTCATATCCTTGGTCGACTGTACAGTACCTATTCAAAAAGGATGTGTATCAGTATCAACATTTCAACAAGTATATATTTTTTACCACTTAGTTGGCAGACAAGCACACGGCCCACCTGATGGGAAGCGGTCACCGTGGCCTATGGACGTATGCAACACCAGGGGCGTCACACTCGCGCTGCCGACCCTGAAGAAACCTTCTAATGCCCTTCTTGAAGAACCCCATATTGTAGTCGCTTGGGAAAACCACCGCAGGGAATTCATTCCACATTATAATTTAAGTCTTACTTAAAGAACATATTGCCGTCAACCGGAAACTTCGAAATTTCATCAGTAACTATTTAAATAATCATCGTCCTATAAGTTTCAACTCAGTTGGGGTTTTACTTCTATAACCGACGACTTATTTGTGTTTGAGGAGACCCTTTCTGTTTGTACCGTAATTGGCGCGATTGGCTTCATTAAGGGCTTACCGGCTCGGCTTGGAGCCAAACTTCGGGACAAACTCCTAATGTTGTTATCGGCCGGTTGCCGACCGATTTATAACTTTTGTAACGTGGGATTTGAGATAAAATAAAAAAAGTCTCAGATTAAAACAAGTTTTTGTTTATTTCGTTTCCTGTGAATCTATTTGTTCCATAGTTCCTCCCGTAGTCCTGTCATAGTTTCCAGCTTGTCTTCTGCGCTGACGATGATTTATATTCTATCTATACCTATATAAATAACTAGCTGTTGCTCGCGGCTCCGCCTGCGTGGAATTCTGATCCCGTTCATCGCTTATAGTAGCGTAATTCATTGTTTTTTAGATTGTTTGCGTATGTAGCGTAATTGTATATAGCCTATGTTGGTATCTGGTAATGTAGCTTTCTAATGGCGAAAGAATTTTTGAAATCGATCCTTCTTGAGTTTATTCGTTGCATACAAAAATACAAATCTTTCCTCTTTATAATAATATTATTATAGTACCTATTGGTACTATAGGTAAATATAAAATTATCTAAATAACACGACTGACTGATTCATAAACGCAGAACCTTAGCAATAGATGTTTTTTATATTATAAAAGTCCAATAAGAAAGGATTTTTGGAAATTTCGCTACCAAGCGGGTACAATAAGGTATCAAAGTTTGTTCCATACAAACGTTAATCCCTGTTAAGAATAGAATGTTTTTACGATCCTCCGAGACGCTCTCTGCTAGAAATATCTATTCAACAAACAATATAATATTATTCGCTTACTAAGTTATATCCTCCAATTTACTAGTTGAAGTAGCTGAAATCGATCACGCCTGAGAAAATGAACTAGGTATTCAACTTCCTACACGCTGCCTGTGTATGATATCTTACACAATATCAAGTTAGTTCGACTCACAAACTTCTCCAAGTTGTTATAAGTGATCGATGACAAAACTTCTCAGCGAAGTAACATAATTATGGAGACAATACGAAAGTTATTCAAGAAGTATGTAATAAGTAGATAGATATATCGTTACATAACTTGCTAGCTTTTGGCCCGCTGCTGTGTCTTCGTAAATATTTTTTTTATACCACTTTGGTAGCTGACAAGTTTCGTGTAAGCAAAGTGGTTACCGTGGCCTATGGATATTCTTTATAAAAGTATAATAATAATGAAAATCTGACAAAAAAAACAAAGCAAAATAAAAGTTTCTAGAGTCAACGTGTTATCGTCAAAAGACTTGTTGTACTTGTACTTGTTGCTCAACGCTAATATCTACTCAGTCGAGTGATAATCCCGGTATCATCCAAGAACCAGGGGTCCTTTCGCCCATTTCGTAGGTCCATTATTTGTTTTTTACGGCCAGCTTTTACGACAACGCCTGCGATCTTACTCTTCCGACTCCGAGAGGAAAGTTTGGCATAAAAATGATAAGAGAAAGAAAGGAATTTCTCTGTAAAATATTTTCTATTTATGCGGGAATTCGGAACTTGGAATAAAACCAACTGGGTGTGTTTTTGATGTTATTGATGCAATCTTTAATGGTTGACTGGTATTATAAAAAAGTTTGATGCATACAACAAGTAGGTATTGCTCGAGAGATATATCTTGGACCTAAAATGTACTTTAAATGAGCTCATTTATTTTTATTTATTTATTTATTGCTTGAAACATGGTTGGGTGTACAGGTGTAATAAAAAAAATGTTCAACACGTTTTACAGGTTCACTGCATGCAAAATATTGCCAGCATTGTAGCAAGTGGAATACTGTGGTCTCTGCTTACCCCACTGGGAAAGAGGCGTCTGTATGTATGTATGTATGTATGTATGTAAATGTGATCTATATGCGCAGTACATATTTCTTGAGTGTCTTTTGAGGTTAGCACGAGATGCTACTGCGGTGGACGAGCTCAAATTCACCAAGCATTACAAAACAATCAGCGCGCCAGGGTCTCGTTTGTCTCACGATTTAAGTCCAAGATACGTGTCCCGAGGTATACCTACTGATCTCAATAAACTTAACATAACTTATGTTGCGGATAGCTCCATTTATATAACGTGTGATGTTGGGGATCCCATTTTTTCTCATAATGGTTTTTGTCCTAATTTAAATTGTCATAACAAGTTAGGCATAATTTTTTTTGTCATAATAATAGTGTGCCATAATTGGTTTTTAGCATACTATGTTATTAAGCATAAATATTGTATATCCTAATGTTTTTATTCATAACTTTGATATGCATAAAGTTATAAAGCATATTGTTTATTTGTCTAATAGTTATTTGGCATAATGATCAAAAAGAAATAATAATTTCTCAGACAGTGATAGATTTATTGAGAAAGCCCCTGATTCCCGTGCCCGAAACTGCAATATTGAGGTGTGTAATATCCCGGAAAGGCGCAGCGAAAATTTGGTGACAATTATGGAGAATATTGGTTCCCTTATAAAGTGCACGGTAAAGCGTAATGATAATTATAGTATCTATTCATCGAGTTCCACACGCACATCAAGACAACGATAAGTCAAAGAATATAATTGTCAAATTTACTTCGCGTATATTACGGGATAACATTCTGAGTGCCTTTCGATTAAATAAAGGTTTGACTACTGAACAACTGAGTATATCGGGTACTTCACTACCTGTTTTCATGCATGAGCATCTCACTTTGAAAAACAAACAATTGTTTCGTGAGTGTCGTGAAGCAGCAAAGAAGCATAACTATAAATTTTTATGGGTCAAACATGGAACAATCCTTATTCGCGAAAAAGAAGGAAGTAAATCATTTGCTATTAGGTGCCACCAGGATCTCGTTAAAATTAAGCCCCAATCGCAGTCAAATACAGAGGGTCAAATGTCATAGACTTTTTATACGTATAATTAATTCTAGGAATTATATTCGAATAACTTTAAGCTATTTGCCTCACAATTTGTATTATTGTAGCATGGTTTACGGGTATGTATGTTTCATAAGTTTCGTAACAAACATGGTACGCAAACATTATTTTGTTTGTCTATTTTGTATTTTTCTGCTCCTCGAGCTACTCTTGATGATATTGTGTTCTTGCATGTTGTATGGCCACATCGTTAATTTATCACTACATTTACTACAATTGTTCACTGTTCTTGAAATACTTCTTGTATATATACTTAGATTCCTTTACGCAGTTATATGTATTAGGAAAGATACTTCAAAAAATATATTTATATTGAACTTAGACGATAGATATGTAAGAAATAGCCTAAATAGAAAAGCCTTGAAAATGCTATTTTATTTGCAAGATTGTATAGGTGGTATAGTTACATTCACATTAAACCTCATTTGGATTTTCAATGTAACTTGCATTCTACGGAGTCATATTATTAACTTATTGTCCAGTGTTGCCAATAAACTGCAGTTGGTCGAGCAGAGACACTGTCTACTGATGATATACATGCTAATTGGATCTGGTGGTTCAGGCCTAGTGTTTTATTGTTTCGTTGTTGTAATATACAAATGTCTAATTTAGTACTGTATTATCAAAATTGTGGTGGGACCCGCACTAAATTGAATATACTATATATGAATATACTATCTAACAGTTATGATATAATTGTACTTACTGAGACTTGGTTGACGCCAGAAATATTTGACAGTGAGTTTATTGATTCCCGTTACATAGTGTATCGATGTGACCGCGATCGAATAGCTACTAATAAAAAAGATGGCGGTGGTGTACTCGTAGCAGTATTGAAAGGTCTGCGCTCAGTTAGAATTTTACCTCCGTCAACCATTGATTCTAAGATGGAGCACGTCCTTTTGCAAATACCTAGTTCGTCCAGAGCTAAACAGATAATTCTTAGTGCAGCCTATATACCACCTAGTACACCTGAATATGTTTACGCTCAACACTTTAATATATTGGAACCTCTGCTGGGGCACACTCACGTCGAAAATTTCTACATGGTGGGTGATTATAATCTACCTGACATTTGTTGGGCACCCTGCAATAATGACGCATCTCTATTGGGACTGATAAGCAGTGGTAGCTCTTCAGTTTCCCAATGCCTAAATATGTTTATGTCTTATCTAAATGCTTGTCAGTACAGCACGCTAAGGAATTCATATGGGAATTTGTTGGACCTGGTTATCAGTGACAGGAACTGTTCGGTATTCGAGCCCAGTAACTTTTTGCTACCACGTGATAAAAAACATCCGGTACTCTGTGTTATGATTACTATTGACTTAAGTCATACTCCTATGCAGCGGAAAGTAATTAAAAGGTACAACTATTTTAGGGCTGACTACAGTGGTATTAACGCTGTGTTGAGCAATATAGACTGGAGTAAAGAGATTAGGACGGATCAGTGCGTTAATGAGTCTGTTAACACATTTTATAATATCATTTTTAATATAGTAAAAACGCACGTACCATTAGTTAATAGTAGGTCTCCAAAGTTCCCATGTTGGTTCTCACCTGCCCTAATACATATACACAGAAATAAGACATCGGCGTGGACCAGATGGAAAACATATCAAAACATATCTGATTATGAACAATTTTCGTTGTTTAGGACCAGATTTCATACCGAGTGTAAAAATTGTTATGCTAAATATATGAACTCTGTGGAAGAGGGAATACGTAGCGATGTGAAATGCTTCTGGTCGTACGTCTCAAAACAGAAGTCTACTAACGGTATACCCGCTGATATGAAATATATTGACCAACATACCAGTGACCCAGCTGTGATCTGCAAATATTTTTCAGATTTTTTTCAATCAGTCTACGAACCGTCTACTATCAATAATGATCAAATATTGACCCAGGATTATTCCGAAGGTTGTTCAGTTTTTAGTGAGATTCAGTTCAGTGATCGTGATGTGTTGCAAGCGATGAAATCATTAGATGCTTCGAAAGGACCGGGACCTGATGGGCTTCCGGTAATATTTTTCAAAAAGACGGCAGTAAATCTTTGTGTTCCTATAGGAATGTTGTTCAACCTATCGCTAAAACAAGGGGTCTTTCCTGAAGAATGGAAGCGTGCGAACATAACTCCTGTTTATAAATCGGGTCCTAAGCAGAATGTTGAGAACTATCGCCCAATATCATTATTATCGGTTTTGTCGAAGCTTTTCGAAAGACTAGTTCATAATAAAGTCTATCCCGTGCTTCACAATAGTATAATCCAACAACAACATGGATTTGTCAGGAGAAGATCAACCACCACAAATCTGGTTGCATTTGCAGATTATTTATTTAACAACATGGACTCTCGTATACAAGTTGACGCTGTATACACTGACTTTCGAAAAGCATTCGACAAAGTTGACCATCAGCTATTACTGAGAAAAATAGCCTACAATGGTATACGTGGTGATCTTTTGCGGTGGTTTTCTTCATATGTTTCCAACAGAACGCAGAAGGTAGTAATAAATGGATTCCAGTCTACTGCTGTTTGCGTAACCTCTGGCGTACCCCAAGGATCGATCCTGGGTCCCCTTCTATTCATAATATTTATTAATGACATTGGCACATGTTTCCATAACTCTAAATTCTTACTATATGCGGATGATCTCAAAATTTTTAGACCAATAAAAAGCGAGTTGGATTGCTTATTGCTTCAAGCAGACTTGGATAGATTCGATGTATACTGCGAAGCTAACAAACTGCAACTTAGTATATCCAAATGCTGTTGTATAAGTTTTACAAAAAACAGGAACGTAATTAAGCATCCATACACGTTATGTGATACAATACTATCTATAGTACCATTGGTTCGTGATTTGGGTATTCTTCTCGACAATAAATTACATCTTGATGAACATATTAGTAATATCGTAAATAACGCTTATCGGATGTATGGTTTTGTAGGGAACTAGTAAAGAATTTGTGCGTCCATCGACATACTTGTATCTATACAAAAGTTTAATTAGGTCACAGTTAGAATATGCAGTGCCTGTGTGGAATCCTTTCTATAACCAATACTCAGATTATATTGAGAAAGTTCAAAGTAAATTTTTAAGAGCCATGCACTACCGTTGCTTTCGTAGTTTTTCATCGACCAACATTTTGTTGCAAAAGTATAATTTACAATATCTGAAGAGTAGACGTGTCTTGTTGGAGACGGTGTTTCTGTTCGATTTGTGCAGTAACATGTATGACTGTATCGATATTCGCAACAAGTTAAGTTACGTAGTACCTAGAACATCATCACGACGAGAGGCACGTGCGCAACTCACATTTGCTGTCTCTATTGCTCGTACTAATGCAGGTTTGCGAGCGCCTCTGCGTCGGCTTGCAAAAAATTATAATCAGCATTTTCAAGATATAGATATATTTGCAATATCTTCAGGCCAATTTAAAAAGCTTGTAATGGAAAAGTTAAATAACTTAGATGTATAAGTTCAATAATAGTCCTATATAACACACTGAGTTGTAACAACGTATGTTAGTTTTAGATTATTATGTTATAGTATGATGTGGAAAATGTTGTTGGTCCCACAGTGATATTCTTATAACTTAAGTTGTTTTTTTGTAAGTTTTCTGTGTGACTGTTTATTTTCCCAAATAAATAAAATAAAATAAAATAAAAAAAATTCCGACTTGGATAGATTAGGTTAGAAGGCTAATGCGGGAGCGGAGCGGAGCGAAGCTCCCGCATTAGGCCTTCGTGGTTATTTTTTTTTCTAACCATGTAGAACTTTATTTAGTCAATATAATTTGTATGCTTAAAATAGTTATGGTTACGCGTCGTAATGCTTAAGTAAACTTATACTTTGGGACAGTATGCTTATAAAATATTATGCTTATAGTAAATAGGATTAAAAAAATTATGATTAAAAAGTTATGGCAAATGAGTATTATGCGTAAATAATGTTAGGACAAGTAACATTATGCAATGTTAAATTATGACATAAAATTGTAGGAATAAAAATAGAGAACCGTGATGTTGCAGTGGCAGAGTGATCAGGCTCTTGAACACTTTTCAAGTTTATTTTTAGTTTTTGACCAAGATAAGAGGATTTCGAGTATCCAAGACGTGGTCCTTGTAGCTCTGTTGGTCAGAGCATTCCCCTTGTAAGTTAAAAGTCGCGGGTTCAAGTCCTGGATATTTACTTTTTCCCATCTAAATCTATAGGAAAAGTTAGCTTGTTAGCATATTACTTACGTTCATATCTATACTATTCTATAATTGTAAATTAAAAATGTTTGTCCGCGATGGAAGCAAAAACTATTGAACGAATTTTGATCCAGTATTTATTTTGTTAGAAAGGTCTTGTTCAGATTTAAAATCTTAAGTTTATTTGATTGCAATCCTTAATTTATATTTCAAATCACCAATTGGAGTATTTCCCGCAGAGTCTGGTAACTCGTCCCTGGACTCTGCGTTCTGCGCGATGCTGGAGCAGCCCTCGTGGTACCTGTGCGAGCTGAGCAGCCTGCTGTTCTTCATCCTGCCGGGAGTCATCATCCTCGGCCTCTACGTGCGCATGGGGCTCCGAATTAGGTACGTTCTGGGGTATGTATCTTTTGTCTTTGTATTTTCCTGTTCCCGCTACCAATGGGAACATATTCCCGGGATAAAGGTAGCCTAAGTGTTATTCCAGACTATGATCTATTCGATCGATCCGTTCAGCCGTTAAGGCGGCCACCCACTAGCAGTTTATCGAACGACAACCGGATGATATCGGTCTGTCAGTTCATCACAATAGCCCACACACTTACAGTTTTGTATACGATTTTGGACTGACGGATAATCTGTGTGTGGCCGCTTGACGATTTCGGTCAGCAAAGACCAGATAAAGGCCGGACAGTCTATGGCCGTCGGCATTTTATACGTAACAACATCAGACTAAAAGAATAAAATAATGTTATTATTTTAGTCTGAGGTAATAAAATTATGATTAAATATTATTGAACCCTCAGCGGAATTACTGTATAACAAACAGTATAAAATAAATAAAATGTCAAATTAACTTCATCCTCCGAGGACTATAAAACTACTTAATCAATTGATACATAGCCCATCTATTCCACTTTAAAAAGTCACTTTCTTATTCATTTTCCAACTTATAAGCTTCTGAAACACTTAAGTAATACACTTGAATAGTTGAACACTTTGAAACACAAATTAACCCTGCACTCCTAGCGTGTCTGTATTCTGTAGTCTCTATAGAACTCGTATAGAGCCTCAAAACCAAGACTTTACTGTATTTATTTACTGTCTCATGGGTATTACTTAAATGTATAACCGTTGTCCAACTGTCCAGAGTGCAATTGACACAAGAAGCCTTTTAGATAGATAGATAGATAGACACACCTAAACCACTAAACCGATTTTTATGAAATTTGGTATAGAGGTAGATCACAGGCTATGTTTAGTCGCGATAACTGACACCCACGCGGGCGAAGCCGTAGGCAACAGCTAATTAATATTATCAATGCGAAAGTAACTCTATTTGTTTGTTACGCTTTCACGCCTAAATCACTGAACCGATTTTGATGAAAGAATTGATTGTTGTTTCTTCAACATTTGTTTTTATGCGATAAAGAAATAAATTATAAGAATAAATATTATAATAGCAGTCATTGTCGCGTCCATCTCAGTAATTTAACTTAGAACAATATACGTACCCGGCCATAATAATTTCAACTGTATAACTTCGCTTTCTATTATTTTACCTAAAGCTAGGGGCTTTATATAAAATAACTACCTACGCGGCGCCCAGGAGTAACATAAAGCCTCCCAAATGATCTCAAAGTTTCATTTTCTTTAGGCGGTAGTCACAGAATCTATCTTCTTTATACATATATTATATAATTCTACTGACGGTGGAGGTGAGCGCTGATGCATCACAAGGTGGCCACCCTAAACCTACACCTGGGTCGCAAGTCCCAGTCGCCGTCACGGTGTTCCTCTCTGTATCACGCTATGGACCCGGCGACCGCACGCACCATCCATGGAGTGCTGAGAATCGGATCTCTGTGACTGACTGGACCGAGAATGATCTTTTTGTATGCGTTTGGGTGGCACCCTGGATGGTTTAGATTCCCAAATCAGTTCGACAGATGGCGCTGCAGAAAATATCATGCAGGACAACGTCTGTCCGGTCCGCTAGTAGGTATATAATATAAGATACAATCTCGGTCCCCTGTCTTAAACCGCCCTATAAAGGGGGTTTGACAGACAGACAGAAGGTTCCCTTTTTCTTTTTAGGATTTGAAATCAATCGGCTTGTTGTTTGTCTGTCGTGTCGTTCTAAAGTCGTATACTAAAGTGCCCCATACCATGCGTTCCCGAACTGAATAATTCAGTTATTGCTAAGAGCACTTGGCCTAGCTTTGTGTATCGTGGCAGAGCGTTTAGACTCCAACCCTAAATGTTAATGTCGAGTCATTTGAACCCCATTACTTTATGACAATGGGCTTATATCTAGGGCTCAAGTAAATGAAAGTTTTGTTTCTGTCCCTCGGGAAGTTACTAGGACTAGAAATGGTTCAGACTTCGTTTATTATAATGGGATTATCTTTGATGGTTGCTTTAGTAGGGGCTGACAAACTTATCAATTCTATATCCAATGTTAAGCGCGCTACACACGCACCTGCCGCAGGGGCGATCTAGGGTGGAAAAGTGGGGTTGACCCTTAATCGCTTCCTTAGTTGTTATGTGTGTAGCAAATTTTCTAGATTGCCCCGATATGTCCCGACCGCTTTGCACCCTAGATCACCCCTGCGGCAGGTCTGTGTGTAGAGATCCCCGATATTGCTCCGATATTGCCCCGACCGCTTTGCACCCTAGATCGCCCCTGCGGCAGGTGTGTGTGTAGAGATCCCCGATATTGCTCCGATATTGCCCCGACCGCTTTGCACCCTAGATCGCCCCTGCGGCAGGTGTGTGTGTAGCCCCTTTTAGGGCCGTCAAGCTGAGTGCCACCATTGTAACATGATATGCTGTGTGTTTTTAATGGTGACGCTCTTTTCAGAGACTTTGCTTTCAACATACCATCAGGCGAGGCGAAGTCAAATTGACGTGTCCTATGAAAAAAAAAAGTTCTCTCCCTAACTATAGAGCTCGATGGCAGTCGCTTCACGGAAATTAACGAACTTTAACCGCTTCGCTGTTAGACTGGAAAGTCGATCGCAACTGGTTTGAGACCTTCAGTCTAGACTACCTACATCAAGTGAGATAGGAGTCACACGTAAAAGGAACAACTTCTTCATCTTCTTCTTCATCCTAGCGTTAATTCCCAGTCGCATCCGAAGCTTTCAGCTCGGAGTCTGGGGTCCGCTTTACCAGTCTTAACTACGGATTTGGCTAGACCTCGATATTATCTGTGAAGCGATTGCCATCTAACCTCCACAACCCAATGGCATGTATTACCCGTGGTACAACCATTGATACAACTGGTTGTACCACAGGGCTTTTTTTTTTCCCGATGGACCAACTGGTTATACATTAGTATAGGCGATATCGAAGCTTTGCAGCTAGGCCGTTGATTTTGGATTTTTTTAGGGCTCCAACTACCCGTAACGACTACCATAGATATTCTTGTGGCAACCGGGACCGACGGCTTAACGTGCTCTACAAGGCACGTAAAAACAAAAATAAAATCGGTAAAAGAAAAGTGTTTGTTTTTCTGCTTCCAAAGGCTCTCCTAAACTCGACAAAACGTGTCAGTTAGGTTATTGGGTCTATAGGACTCCTATAGATCTTATGGGCTCAAACTAATCTATACCCCTAAGTGGTATAATCTGCCACCTAAGTGGTATATTTTTTTTCGAATTGAATCCGCTTTTTTTAATAAAGGACACGTCAATTTGACTTAAAGAAAGAAAGAAAGAAAATATTTTTATTCAACCCAGCTTACATATACAAAAATATAGGTACACAGTTTAGCAACCAGAAATAAAATTACAACATTGTGCATACATAACAATGTTAAATGCATCGACTTCGCCTCGCTTGATGGTAAACTTAGGCCAAGGTCTCTGAAAAGAGGGCCACCTCTGTCTGCTGAAAGGAGGCTACCTCTGTCCTAGCAGTCGAACCTTCTATAACAAAGCCAGACAGGTCAATTAAAGCTGATTACGGCCAACGGTCAGATCTGAAGGTCACCATGCCAATTTGCGAAAGTACACGATTTTGGTGGCGCTATTCACATATAGCGCCACCAAAATCGTGTACGTTCGCAAATTGGCATGGTGTCCTTCAGATTTGACCAATTTGTAGAATGTGGTGTGTGTTTGTCTTGTATCGAATTGCTTACGCTCGTGTTGGCCCAGGCTTGACCAACACAATGTGGCCGAGTTTGGAATACACCTCGCTGTAGCTTGCAACTATTATATTATATTCCAGTGATAGAAATACAAGGACTGAAAATCAGTCAGCATACTCCAATAGTCATGTACCTTAGTGTAAATACTTGCAATACGGGTCTAAAATCTGACTGAAATATTTTTATATAATAATAACCTAGATACAAAATAAATTAATGAAAAGTATTTTTATTTCAATAAGGAAGGAGACACCTCATCTTGATTAAAATAGGAAAAAGAGAAACAAGGTCCTTTTAGGTACGTTATATTGTGGAGGAATTCCATGAATTTTAATAGGCAACCGAGCTGAAACAAATAAAATTCTGTTTATAATAATTGTATTTGTATTTACAAACAGATTAATGTAGTAATCCCGCAGATCCTGTACTGCTAAGGAAGTTTTAATCCAATAGAGTTATATCAAGTTCGGATACAATAAGCCTTATTACAAACTTACTTTATAATGTAATACTAACTAATTTTGTTAGATTAAATTTCGTTCGTCAACCTATACTTAGAATCTGTTAAAAATAATTTTACTACATTTTTTATACCTACCACTTAGGCGGCAGACAAGCACATGGCCCACCTGATGGAAAGTGGTTCCCGTGTCCTATTATAGACGAGTGCAACACCAGGGGAGTCACACTTAGGGTTGCCAACTCTTTTTTCGAGAAAAAAAGTATATTTAGGTCTGAGAAGAAAATTGAACAGTATTCTAGAAAATAGAACAGTATTTTACAATTACATAAATTAATTTTAACAAAAAAGTTTAACCGACTTCAAGAAACGAAAAAGAGGCACTAAAAAGCGAAAAATAACTGCGGTGCCTAGCCTAGCCCGAGAGGCTTTTAATTTATTTTTCTCTTTTTAGTGAGTTATAATCGATCCATCGTCCATCCTTTGCTTAGGTTCCTATCATCAGCAGCTTAAAATCACGAGCAGGTAATTTTTAAATGCAAATACTGAAATTAAATTATGTTAAAACAGCAGAAACTGTGTTTTGCCATCATTTTGAGGATTTCCCTAGATCCTGTTATCCAATTCTGACTCCCTTGATCCTGTCATCCTATTCTGGTTCCCTGAATCAAAACAAAGATCATAAAAATCCGTTTCACAAAATACGGTTTTACATACAACGGTTCGTCACCTATTTTGCCCCCTTAGGTCTGTCTGTCTTAAAAGAAAGCATGGTTTCGTAAAATCTAAAATGGTAATATGGTTCCCATCAATTTTTTTATGGATAAATTAAACATAACATAACATAAACTCACGCCTATATCCCCGAAGGGGTAGGCAGAGGTGCTAGCACCCACATTTAGCCGTTTATGTTTAGGTCCCAATGTAATAGGTGGCGAGCCTATTGCCATTAACCGGGCACTTATAAACTTGCGATAAATACACACATAACTTCGAAAAGCATCGAAAAGTCATTGGTGTGTGCCACCGGTGGATAAATTAAAAGATTTAATATATGGCTGGCAAATAGAAGATAGCTGTGAACTGTATTATTTTCTATATTATGATTTATCATTAATAAATTTTGGATTATCATGGGACATCATCAATCAACACCTAACTAAACTTATAAAATAATTGCAAATTGGTGCCCAATTAATTAAAATTGTATCAATTGCTGCACATTTTTGTAGTGTTATGCATTCTGATGCTGAAAACAGTATTTTGGATACTGTTTATTTGTTGAACAGTAAACAGTATAATTGGGTGTAAAACAGTATAATACTGTTTTAAACAGTATGGTTGGCAACCCTAGTCACACTCGTGTTGCCGACTCTATAGGAACAGAGAGATTCTGTACCGTCAGCGCAGAAGCGCAGAAGAAAAAATATTATAGTGTGATCGCGAGCGTTGTACCACTTCCATTATAGGCGCAGGGTGGCGGGGGACGCGGTAAAGAAAGAGAAAGCGGGAGTATAAGACTAGAGCGAGCGAGATACCACCACTCGCTCTCAGCTAATCCATACAAAATATTATAAACTAGCTGTTGCCCGCGGCTCCGCCCGCGTGGAATTCTGATCCCGTTCATCGCTGATATATAGCCTATATGTTAATCCAGGGTATAACCTATATACATACCAAATTTCAACCAAATCGGTCCAGCCGTTTATGCGTGAAAGAGTAACAGACATCCACACATCTACACATCCATTCTCACAAACTTTCACATTTATAATATTAGTAGGAAGGATAGGATACAAAGTAACTCTGTCTGTCCTTCTGTCTGTTACGCTTTCACGCCTAAACCACTGAACCGATTTTGATGAAATTTGGTATAGGGGTGGAGTAGACCTTGAGAAAGGACATAGGCTATATTTGGTCGCGATAACCGATATCCACGCGGGCGGAGCCGCGGGCAAAAGCTAGTACATTATAAATTCGAAAGTAACTCTGTCTGTCCTTCTGTCTGTTACGCTTTCACGCCTAAACCACAGAACCGATTTTGATGAAATTTGGTATAGAGGTAGATTAGACCTTGAGAAAGGACATAGGCTTTGTTCGGTTACGATAACCGACATCCACGCGGACGAAATCACGGGCAACAGCAAGGGCTCTATCTTTTTCCTTTTTTTTTTCTTTCTATAACAATAGGGTGACAAACACGCATACATTCTGTATGTTAAGAGTTGGAACTCACACCAGTGTGCCCTCGAGGGGCCAGCGATGATGTATTGTACCCTGTTTTGCATGGCGTATTTTTTTAAGACTCTAAATAATGATCTTATATTTTTATTTCCGTTGGGAAATTAAGTCTCAGGATTTTCTATTTTTTATATCACAGGGTTTTTGTACAGGACGTGCCTTGGAGAGCCCGTTAAGCCGTCGGTCCCATTTGTCATAAAAACATCTATGGCAGTAGTTACGAGAAGTTGGAGTCCTAAAAGTCCGGCAACCGGTCTAAATGCAATACTTCGATATTACTATTGGGTTGTGGAGGTCAGAGGGCAGTTGCTTTACGGAAAATATCGAATATCAGCCAAACCCGCAGTTAGATTGGAAAAAGCGGACCCCAGTCTCTGAATATTCTTTTTGTGCTAAATGGACCGTCTATCGAGGGAAGTTATAGGCTATATAACATCACGCTACTCCCCAAGGGAACGGAACAGCAGTCATAAATGTCAATATTATTTAAAAACATTTTTTTTGTAAAATAATCTTAGCAACTGAAATTACTAAAATATTCCCTTTCAGCCCTCCAACTAAGCTAAATTGCTTGTGCTAGGAGTGGGTTCGGAGAGTGTAACGGCCTGGATTCGAACCTGGGACCTCTCGATCGTAAGGCCGACTCTTTAACCACTACGCTACCGACGCTTAATTACGGGCTTTAACTAAATTATTAAATTACGGGTATATATAGCTTAAAGGGGTGATATTTCCAAGTATCCAGACAGCCTCCGTGGCGTAGCGGTAGTGAACGCGGCCGCTACGCAGGAGGCGCGCGTTCGATCCCCGCTCAGTGCAAATATTTGTGTTCATGAAATATGGGTATTCGCATTGGTCTGGTCGTGCCTCGGAGAGCACGTTAAGCCGTCGGTCCCGGTTGCCATAACAACATCTATGGCAGTCGTTACGGGTAGTTGGAGCCCTAAAGCTTCGATATCGCCAAATGTTATCATTGGGCTGTGGAGGTCAGATGGCAATCGCTTCACGAAAAATATCGAGGTCTAGCCAAATCTGTAGTTAAGACTGGTAAAGCTGTCTGGGGTCCCCAGACTCCGGATGTGACTGGGAATTAACGCTAGGATGAAAGAATTTCGAAGTATATCACAGGCGATGCTGGGGCAAGTCATCTAGTTCCTTTATGAGTAAGAAAGTCATAACTCAATGTTATCAAATACAGCCTCTGTATTTATGCCTCTCTTGCCGTCGTTAACACAGTTACCTAACTCCGCTAATTAGTGGGGTAGGCAGGTTCACTCAACAGCTGTTTGTCGATTGCGAGAGAATTTACGAAGCTTTTACCGAGCTTAACTTTTGGCTCACGTTAATTCGTGGCATTTGTAAAATGTCAAGGTGCTTTTGAACTTTGTACGTCGCGCGTAGGTAGTTTTGTGGTTAGGTAGTCAGCCTTTCGATCGAGAGGTCTCAGGTTCAATCACACCTGACACAAGCCATGGAGGAGGGAGTTTAAGGAGAATTCTAGAAATTTCGGTTACAAATACTCTTAAAATAGGAAACAGTGAGTTTAAAAAGTGGTTTTGTAGTGCTAAGGTAGCAAACTAGTAGGCGATTAACCAGATTTTAATAGGTTAGCTGTTGCCCGCGGTTACACCTGCGTGAAGTTCTGATCCCGTTTCTTACAATTTATTCTCGGGATCAAAGTATCAGTCACTGGCAACTCTAGAGATAAGTACGATATTAGTAGAGATTGCCAATTCTATCCTACTAATATTATAAATGTGGAAGTTTGTGAAGATGTTTGTATGTTTGGATGTTGGTACATTTAAATATTTTGTACATCATCATCATCATCTGCATATAGACGTATTCTCTTGATTGCATCCGTGGCCAAGATGACCTCGAAGCTCAGGGTCCGCCTTCCGGCTCTTCCTTCTCCACTTCGCACGATCTTGGGTGTCCATGGTAGTGTGACCATTTGCACGCATATCACCCTCCACGACGTCAAGCCAGGACTTCTTTGGCCTACCCCTTACCTGGACCCGGCGGGGGCACCATTGCCAGGCATTTGTTCCCCACGTAAATATTTGTACAAATTAACACAAATATACAAATATTTGTGTATTTGTGTTGATTGGATATTTGTTATTCAATCACGCTCTAACGGCTGAACGGATCTGGCTGAAATTTGGTACAGGGATAGGTTAGGATAGGTTATAGTCACACATTATAGACACTTATTCTTATTATCCCGGGGATAGGTTTCCGTGGGTAACGGGATCAAAATTTCACGCCTTAGGAGCCGCGGGTAACAGCTAGTGATAGGTATCATAGTCCAAAATTTCAGTAGGACTTGCTATTATATTCTCGATGTAGTTAAATGTTTGAATGTTTGAACAATTCAACAATGTGCATGACCTTCTCATGAATGTCTATTGTTCAAGTATTTATTTCATTAGCATTAGCAAGCCAGTGAGTCCGTTCTGTCTCAGTTAATTTCAAATCAATAGTCAGTGACATTTAGTCGGCAATAAAGTAAAAAATAATACACAAATTGAAAAAGTTGAAAGGGCTCTGTTTATTACCAATTAGATTTTTATTCAGGATAGCTTGTCTGGCGTGGCGGTAAGCGCGGGTTCAATCCCCGCTCAGTGCAAATATTTATTACTAGCTTCCGCCCGCGGCTTCGCCCGCGTGGTGTGTTGATAAAAAGTAACCTATATGTTAATCCAGGGTATAACCTATATACATACCAAATTTCAACCAAATCGGTCCAGCCGTTTATGCGTGAAAGAGTAACAAACATCCACACATCCATTCTCACAAACTTTCACATTTATAATATTAGTAGGATTAGTAGGATAGTAGGATAGTAGGATTAGCTTTTGCCCGCGGCTCCGCCCGCGTGGATGTCGGTTATCGCAATCAAACATAGCCTATGTCCTTTCTCAAGGTTTAATCTACCCCTATACCAAATTTCATTAAAATCGGTTCAGTGGTTTAGGTGTGAAAGCGTAACAGACAGATAGACAGATATACTTTCGCATTTATAATATTAGTAGGTATGGATGGATGCTAAGGGTATTTTCATTGGTCTGGTCGTGCCTCGGAGAACATTATATGGCAGTTGTTACGGGTAGTTGGAGCCCTAAAAAGTCCAACAACTGGGGCCTTGCTTAGACAAAGTGACATTCTATTGGCGAAAACGCCAGTGGAATCGCTAATTGTAGTATGAAATTGACATAAATCATTAATATAACTATATTTTTTTAATGAAATTTGAGCCTTTGTAACTCGAAATACATTATTTAACTTATAATTATTACTATAACCACCGCAATGTCCCGAAATCCTTTGTTAAAACCTTAAAAATGGTTCGCTTCAGCGCGATTCCATCAATAGAATATCACTTTGTCTAGGGCCTAACTGCATCGCTTCGATATCGCTAATGGGTTGTGATGATGGCAGTCGCTTCACGGAAAATATCGAGGTCTAGCCAAATCCGCAGTTAAGACTGGTAAAACGGACCCCAGACTCCGAGGTGAAAGCTTCGGATGCGACTGGGAATTAACGCTAGGATGAAGAAGAGTACTTTGGTCGGAGTTTTTTTTTTCGATATTCGTTACTAATTGTTGTCTGCGACTCCATTTCCGTATAAACAGAATTTGATGATCTTTCAAATGTGAAATGAGCCTGTTTTTAGGGTTCCGTAGCCAAATGGCAAAAAACGGAACCCTTATAGATTCGTCATGTCTGTCCGTCCGTCTGTCTGTCTGTCTGTCTGTCCGTCCGTATGTCACAGCCACTTTTCTCCGAAACTATTAGGCCTATGCTGTTGAAACTTGGCAAGTAGATGTAATCTGTGAACCGCATTAAGAATTTCACACAAAAATTAAAAAAAAGCATTAAATTTTGGGGGTCCCCATACTTAGAACTGAAACTCAAAATTTTTTTTTTCATCAAACCCATACGTCTGGGGTATCTATAGATAGGTCCTTAAAAATGCTATTGAGGTTTCTAACATAATTTTTTTCTAAACTGAATAGTTTGCGCGAGAGACACTTCCAAAGTGGAAAAATGTGTGTGTCCCCCCTCCCTCTAACTTCTAAAATAAGAGAATGATAAATCTAAAAAAAATATATGATGTAAATTGCCATGCAAACTACCACTAAAAATTGGTTCGAATGAGATCCAGTCAGTAGTTGTTTTTTAATCCGTCATAAACCGCAATTTTCGCCTTTGCTACTACGGAACCCTTCATGGGCGAGTCCGACTCGCACTTGGCCGATTTTTTTCTGGTAGTCTTATCATATTAGATACCGAAGCTTTTTGATTTTTCAAAATAGAATTTGGGTATCATCACTAGGATTTGATCTATTCCGATCCAATACTATTACTTACTTCAGTCATGAACCGTCCAAACCATAGTTTTTTTTTTACTAACCGTACCTAATTCTATGACGAACTCGTTTTGGTATTCGTTTCATCAGTGGTATTCGTTCGGAATAGAATATTAATTTGATAAAAAAGAAATACCACGTGGTATTAGAAAAATGGTACTGGATCAGAATAGATCCTAGTATTTTGCTTTGCAGCATAGCCATAATGATGCGTCTTATGATATTGATATCATCTTGTAATCTGATCGACGAGGTTTAGTGCCGTCCCCTTTTATACTAATAATAGGTACCAATCAAATAGATATTACATTTGACGTCAAAAAGATGTAATTATGTTACACAATTTTGAAAGAATTAGAATTTTAAATTTTTTAATTCTTAACTTCTTTCAAACACGGCCCGAGGTGATGAAGTTGATTGCTTAATTCCATGCCATACAAACATTAGTACACAAAATAGATGACTAAACGGAGCAAAAGTATTTAATTTAGCAAACAAAATTATGATAAACGGCATAATGGTTCTTGGAACAATTTTGCTGACGCCGCAACGTTCTAATAATTCTGTTGAATGTTAATTTTAGTTTTCAGTTTACACGAATAAATATTCGTGGTTATACTCCAATGATTACAATAAATTGGGGAACTTCAATAAAACTAGTCCCGGGTCCTTTAAATGCGGGGCGTGAAAAAGCATCTGATGAGGCCGTCAAGCTGAGTGCCACCATTGTAACATGGTACATGTCTGTAATGGTGACCCTCTTTTCAGAGAATTTGCCTTCAGCTTACCATCAGGCGAGGCGAAGTCAATTTGACGTGTCCTATATAAAAAATATTTAAAAAAAACTAGATATTCACCCTGACTTCGCACGGTTCGAGCCGAGTCAGACGGCGTGACTAGGCTAACTTTCTTTTATGTGAGACCGAATACAGAGAGTAGTGTAAAAGTTCAGTGCAGTTTTAGCTGGCAATCGTAAAAAACACTTTTTACGAAATGCACCCCATTTCACCTCCGTAAGGTACGGGGGTGAAATGAGGGTTAAAGGGAAACCTTTAGGCACGCTTAAAGTCATCGTTCCCCGAACCTTTACGTGAATTATTTATCTTTTCCGTGAAGCGACTGCCATCTGACCTCCACAACCAATTAGCGATATTGAAGCTCTGTAGTTAGACCAGTCGGACTTTTTATGGTTCCAACTACTCGTAACAACCGCCATTGATATTCGTTTTCACCGTTTCGGGTCTTGAATTTCACCCCCGTACCCCGTACTTTAATTTATTCTCCCTGTTGTCGGCGCTATATTTCCTTCTATTTCCAAAAGACCTCATGCCGTTATTATTACTTCCTCTCCATACTGAACTAAAATCTAGAAATATTTCACATCTGTCTGCTCTAAGATGACAGGCGTGAAGATATATGTGTAGTCTTCCTTGTAAAGTGACAGGCGTATGTAAGAATTAAAGCGACATCTTAATTAAGACTACAGGGACTCTATTCTGAGTGACATCGAGTTTCAAACGCATTCGTAACGTGACTTGTGGGTGTCGTAAAAGGCGAAGTAGGGTTAGAGCTGTTCTCCATCCGACAGTAAACATACAGTCCATGACAATGTGCCCGCTAGACGGTAATAGGCTCGTCCCGTATTAAGTGAGATTGATAATAGCAGAAATGTGAGTGTTAATACATTTTTACCTACTCCTATAAGGATTTACAGGCATGAGTAATATGTAAATGTATGTAAGATATGTATCGTATCGTGAGAAGACGGTGGATTACAATTGGTTAACATAGAAGAGCGATCTGGCCCTCTATACAAGTGGCAATTCGTTGCTCGGCGTATGATGGAATAGAATGCCATATGTATGGTATTTGACGTATATGACAGGCGTCAACGAATGTCAAAAATGTCAAATCCTATACATTTGTCATTCTATTCCATCATACGCCGAGCAACGAATTGCCACTTGTCTAGAGGGGCTGGCGTGAAATTAAACCAACTTAAATGTGTCGGCTTTTATGAACGTACGTAGTTACGAAACGGTTTGCCACTCAGAATAAGGGTCCAGGTTCACAGACAAAAAAAAAACTAACTACAGCTATATTAATTGCATTCACAGCCTTAGTGCTAAAGCGACGATATTTAATTAAATAAATCTCTTCCAATCTTTCAAATTAACTATTCAAGGAGAAAAGCGTTTGTAAGTTCGTCAACCCGAGACGTTATTATAATCAGATATTCTGAAAAATTTAATAATTTGAGACAAATCCGCAGTATTTGCTTGAAAAATATTTTCACCTGTTCAAAGCCCTTGAATATTTTATGTTAAACATTGAAATTAACATCAAAACACTTTTATTCTTTACTCTTTTACATTTTGTGTACTTAAAATTGATTCAATTGCTGTATTAGAAAATATTGAAAAGTTTTGCTAAATTACACCTTTTATTTTCTTCATCCTAGCGTTAGGGGGTATCTATAGAGACCAAGATTTTGGGGGCTCTGGGTACGTGAACCCCTAGGGGTTCGCCATTCGACGGTAGGGGGTTTGCGACACCGTGGCAAGATGAGGACAACGTGTTTTCCACACCTGAGCGGCCAGAGATGTCTCTGAGTCATCCGGGGTGCGACGGATATGCTGTTGGCAATCTTACACCCCGGAATCTGAATACCAGAGACGAAATGCGGTATTAAATGGTTCGAATTTGACATAATCATCCCTATCGAACATCGGGGGGATAAAGGGTACCACACACACGCTTACCCGTACAAATAACTTGTATGTTTATTTTGTTGGTAACTTTGATAATCAGTGTCAGAAACATTTTGATGGGATGTAATATCCTGTGTTGACTTCCCACGTTACAGCCACACGCTCGTCACCTGACGGCGCTTGTCATCTACGTGGTTTAAACTAACTAAAAACAGATTTGTACCCGATGCACTGACTACTAAAAATAAAGATTTTGTCTTTGATCTTCATGTAGGTACAAGTATTGAGTTTTTTTTCTTATATTCGTAATCAGTGTCATCTCTCTTGTCATGACTTCTTATGTACTAGCTCCGTTACCGGGACAAAAGTGGCCTGTGTGCTCAAATAGCACATAGAAAAAAAAAATTGAAACTACGAGTATAAATTTCGAAGAAGAATCTAAGAAGCTTGGGGTGCTCAACAGGGCGAAGCAGTACTTCACTCCGGTGCAACGACTCCTCCTTTATAAGGCACAGGTTCGGCCCCACATGGAGTACTGCTGTCACCTTTTTGCCGGGGCGCCTGCATGCCAGCTTAACCCCTTTGACTCGGTACAAAGACGGGCGTTGAGGCTCGTCGGCAATCCCATACTCACAGGCGATGTGGAACCCCCTAGTCTCAGGAGAGACTTTGCCTCACTATGTGTGTTCTACCGCCTATACAATGGTTTGTGCTCAGAAGAACTGTTTGACACGATGCCCACAGCTACATTCTATCATCGCACCTCTCATGAAAGGAACTTCATCCCACGCACACTCAAGCTGTGGAATGAACTCCCTGCGGTGGTTTTCCCAAGCGACTACAATATGGGGTTCTTCAAGAAGGGCATTAGAAGGTTTCTTCAGGGTCGGCAGCGCGTCTGCCACCTAAGTGGTATAAAAAAAAAATCTGTGTCCTGAAGTGGTTACGACAATTCACCATTCATTACAACTACGGTCTAATAACCACTACCAATAACCGGTTGAAATAACCAATTTCTACAACCATTAGATGCATCGTCACATAGTTCAATTAACGTTTAAAAAAAATTAATTTAAGCAGAATGAACCAATAGTTGAGTCATCCAATATGCGTTTTAACCATAGGAGGAGTCAACCGTACTTGATTTGACCGTAGTTGAAATAACCGTAGGTGAATTGAAACGTAACCGTAGGTTTATCCAGATCCGTTCACTTTATAGTAGTAGTTCGTGTCCATATTCCTTCGTAACTACTAAACGGCTGAAAGGATTTTGGTGAATGAATGAATGAATGAATATTGTATAGTTATGAGATTCGTCTTTATTACTCGAATGTATCCTTATGTACCATCCATATGTAATCAATAAATAAAAAAAATAAAAAAAAATATTGGTGTAGTATTTTTGTTTTGAATATTTGCATATTCTAGGAAAATGAAAAATAAACTTTCAGATGGTATCAGAGAGGGCAGTATCCCTAATATCGTTAGTAGGCATAAGTTAATAACTGAGTGCTTGAGTAACTTAGTTGATAAAGTATCCAGGGAGTGTTTAAAATTTCATGAATTCACGACACTTTCATCGATTCCTATAATACACTTTGAGAATTTTTTGACGAAGGAATTTTTTTCTTAGAAAGTTACCTTAAAATTTTTGATGTGATTTTTATTCCAAGAATTTTTTAATTTAATATTAAAGGTGTGATTCCGAAGCTGACCGCATACGACAACGACAGACGCATGCAGCATATACAGCGTATCCATTACTTGTTAAAAGGTGATACGGATAAAGGGAACCATTGAGGAGCCGCAATGAATTACGTGCATGTGCTGCGTGCGTTGGCAGTTGTCGTAAGCGGTCAACTTCGAAATCATACCTGGTGTATAGGGAAAATATCGCTGTGCTCAGCGACAAGAGCTATGAAAAATAACACTCGCTGAGTCGCTCAGCGCTCGCTAAGCGATTAAAACACGCCGAGAGAGCAACCAGCGGTCATTTCTCTACAGTGCAAGCGAGTGTTGCGAGTAATCACTCACCTCACTCGCACACTCGCTTATAGCTGAGCTACAGAACTATCAAAACTACACACTCGCTCCTCGCTAACTCGTTTTGTATCTCTAGCTTTACTCGTTACTCGTTCATCGTTCCCGGTGAGGCCTTAGGCCCGAACATATTATTGAATTTTATTCCCTCTCGAATATGTGTAAAATCGCATTTTAGACGAATTTTCTCACTGTCAGAGTTTGTTATAATGCATCCATATTAATATTTTAAATGTAAAAGTAACTCTGTCTGTCTGTCTGACTGTTATGCTGTCACGCATAAACGACTGAACCGATTTTGATACTTGGGGAAGGACATAGGCTATGTTTGGTCGCGATAACCGACATACACGCGGGCGGAGCTGCGGCCAAAAGCTATTATAAGAAAAAACGTATTATAACCCGCGCCACATATCTTGGACCTAAATCGTTAGACATACGAGGCTCTGGTGCCCGCGGTTTGCTTTGTAATAGTCTATGCTTGGTGAATTTGAGTTCGTCTACCGCAGTAGCATCCCGTGCTATCCTCAAAAGACACCCAAGAAATGTGTACTGCGCGTATAGAGCACATTTTGAGCACATTTTAGGTCCAAGATACGTGGCGCGGGTTATACAATAGCTTCAGGTATAAATCGAAATTCCGTAGCACTCGTAGCAAGTCTAACATTCAATAGAGGAATTGCTACGAAACATCTGCTACGCTTCGTAGCACATGAATGTAGGAAGCCTACGTGCGCTACGCTACTAACGTCTTGTGTCTAATTGCAGTTAGTCGTTCTATTATATTATGAGTTCGGACCTAAATGATGCACAATTTCTACGATTTCGATGACGTGTATATAGCGATCGACTGCTAAGTCAGGTCGTGGTTTTGTTTCCCGCTCAGAAAAAATATTTTTTTTGCATGAAGGTGTATAATTGCAATGGTTTTTATGCATGAAGGTGTATAATTGCAATGGTTTTGGTGCTTTTATGTATTTATATTAATAAGACACATAATTATAAGCATGTTTTATTATTCTAGAACCCATGTTTGCTTACTTTACATTACATGGCAGTCATGGCACTGTATAATATATGTCCTGGCGAAAGAATTGATAAACTGGTATTTTTCGAGTTCGGTTCGGTACGGAATTTGAGTGAATTCCAAGTCAACACGTACTTTCGTTGGAAGCCTATCACCATTGTGATTAAATAACACAAATATCATTAACAACGAAATTAAATTACGATGAGTAATTTAATCATGGAGCCTTTTCGTGTGCGCCAATGTCAAATAATTAATTATTAATTATCACGGGTTGGGTTTTAGTGTTAGCGGAATTGATTTTCATGTTTGTCAATTTGTTTGAAATGTGTGTCAATGTGCGTATCTTGGTTTTTTTATACCACCTAGGTGGCAGAAAAGCACATGGTCCACCTGATGGAAAGTGGTTACCGTAGCTAATAATGGACGTATGCAACATCAGGGGTGTCACACTCGTGCTGCAAACCCTGAAGAAACCTTCTAATGCCCTTATTGAAGAACCCCTTCTATGTATTATCTAACTTATAAGTATCGCTGTATAACTGTTTTTGTGGCTAATAAAATAAATTATCTTCTGCGCTGACGGCACAGAATCTCTCTGTTCTTACAGGGTCGGCAGCACGAGTGTGACTCCCCTGGTGTTGCACGCGTCCATAGGCCACGGTTACCACTTACCATCAGGAGGGCCTGTCTGCGACCTAAGTAGTATAAAAAAAAAGAAACCTATGCTTTTATTACCTTCAATTTTGGAAGATTTCATATTTTAAAATATCCAAAATAAATTATAGTAAAATATGACTATAAAACACGTTTCAACAGAAGACTGTTCATGCTCGGGGTGCTTAATGATGATTGTTGTAAGCACCTTACGCTTTTTTAATACTAAATTATAATTATCATAGTCATTATTACTTTTTTTTGTATTGTAAGACCAAAGCCCAGACTCAGCCTCAGATACATGACTCGAGTCAACAATAATGCGTATTACGTGGGACTTATTACAATGATTGATTAATTGAAAGGTGAAATGTGGGTGTTAATTCACCTCTGCCTAACTCTCCGGGGATAAAGGCGTGATTTTATGTATGTATGTATGTATGTATGTAACACCAAACAAAACAAAAGAAAAAGGATTAAGACGTAAAATAAGCCATTTAAATAAGTATAGTATTTAAACGAGCGAATATAAATTCAATTTATGGGTCATGGGTGTCAAAATTACTGGATGTGACGTACAGGGCCCATACCATGAACAGAACTCTTAAAACAGGTCAATAATTGAACTGCTGTCATTCTACCAACTGCAAATGTCACTTTGTAATCCCTACTAATATTATAAATGCGAAAGTAACTCTGTCTGTCTATCTGTCTGCCTGTCTGTCTCGCTTTTACGACTAAACCGCTGAAACGATTTTGATGAAATTTGGTATAGGGGTAGATTAGACCTTGAGAAAGGACATAGGCTATGTTTGGTCGCGATAACCGACATCCACGCGGGCGGAGCCGCGGGCAAAAGCTAGTCTACTATATAAAAATAAGTCGGGTTTTCCTTCCTGACGCTATAACTCCAGAACGGCTGAACCGATTTGACTCATTTTAGTCTTGAAATATTCATGGGTGTCCAGGGAAGGTTTATAGGTGCAGCGGGAACGGGAAAAATATGGCGGTACGAAGTTCGCCGGGACAGCTAGTGTCATATAAATATATAGGATTACAAAGTGACATTTGCAGTTGGCAGAATGACAGCAGTTCAATTATTGACCTGTTTTAAGTTAAGAGTTTATGGTAAGGCCGCAGAAATACTACAAGTGAGCGGAAAACTGAGGGCGAACACAAATATTGAAAAAAGGCGACTTAAAAGTAACGCCCAGTAAACGTTCAAAAACCTTGTCAACTTTTCCGCAATTTGAGTGTTTGTTATTTGCAGCTTTGTTGAACGTACGAGTATTTGTCAACACGACGGGCATCAATCTGTCGTTTGACGGCCACGTTTGCGTTTGGCCAACAAAGGAGCCCTCTTTGTTCAGAGTTCAGGCCCATTTGACATTTTGGCAAATAATAATGAGATTTGTGTTGATTTATTCGTCCTTTATATGAATTAAAATGGTTTTTTACTTGAGTGATTGAAATATTGGTAACAATGAAATTTAATTGTGAACATAATTAAGGACTTACATTTTTCATTTAATGTTGGCAGAGATTTGACCTTTCCTTAAGGCGGCCACCCACTTACAGTCCGCCAGCAGTTTTTCATCTGTCCGGCGGCCTTCAGTCCTTATGTCATCAATGTCATCATAATTTTATTACCTCAGACTAAAATAATAATATAAGACAGCCTCCGTGGCGTAGCGGTAGTGAACGCGGCCGCTACGCAGGAGGCGCAGGTTCGATCCCCGCTCAGTGCAAATATTTGTGTGAATTAAATATGAGTATTTGCATTGGTCTGGTCGTGCCTGGAAGAGCACGTTAAGCCGTCGGTCCCGGTTGCCATGAGAACATCTATGGCAATCGTTACGGGTAGTTGGAGCCCTCAAAAATCCAAAAAACAACGGTCTAACTGCTAAACTTCGATATCGCCTAATGTTAACATTGGGTTGTGGAGGTCAGATGACAATCGCTTCACGGAAAATATCGAGGTCTAGTCAAATCCGTGGTTAAGACTGGTAAAAAGCGGACCCCAGACTCCGAGCTGAAAGCTTCGGATGCGACTGGGAATTAACGCTAAGAGGAAGAAGACTAAAATAATATCATTATTTTATTCTTTTAGTCTGATGTTATTGGTGTTACGTATGAAATGCCGACGGCCATAGACTGTCCGGTCTTTAACTGTCTTTGCTGACACATATTATCCGTCAGTCCAAAATTGTATACGAAACTGTAAGTGCTATTGCGATGAACTGACAGACCGATATCATCCGGTTGTCGTTCGATAAACTGTAAGTAGGTGGCCGCCTTTAAAACGTCCTTAATCACATGATTTTTTTATACCACTTAGGTGGTAGACAAACACATGGCCCACCTGATGGGAAGTGGTCACCGTGGAATATGGACGTATGTAATACCAGAGGTGTTACAATCGTGCTACCGACCCTGTTATGTTATAATACATCTTCTTCTTCAAAACTAAAAGGTTTCAAATAAATTAGCCATAAGTAATTTGCCGTGTGGTTCCCAGCAGAGTAGAATATAGGCCACCCCATCTCTTCCCATGTGGTGTCGTACAAGGCGACTAAGGTATATGGCTGTATAACATCAGACAAATATACACAGCCCAGACTCAGCCTCAGATGCATGACTCGAGTCAACAATAGTGACTGAAATACGGCAATAAGCTCACCCCCTATTACGTGGGACTGAATACAATAATTGGGGTAATTTCACGATGCCTAATTTTTTGCTAATTTCGGTGGTATTTTTCAATCATAGGTTTTCCGATGAAAAAAAATTTCATTGTTCTTTTAGAACACTATATACTACTAGATATTCTAAAAGAACTCCATTAAATTTTTTCATCGGAAAACCTGTGATTGAAAAATACCACCGAAATTAGCAAAAAATTAGGCATCGTGAAATTACCCATTGGTGAAATGCGGGTGTTCATTCCCTCTGCCTAACCCTCCGGGAATAAAGGCGTGTTTATATATAGGTATGTATGTAGATAATTGGAATTCAAGACGAGTCAGTCTGCCCACGCGAAGAGAAATATCCGAATTATGCCGGCCACAACCCGGAGAAGTGTTCAGGAATGAATAATGAAGCGGGATCATTAATTATCCTAATACAGTTATCCCGGGAACTTGCGCCAAAGAGCCGCTAGTGACGCTACACTATATCCTCCCGTTTATATCATAGTTTTGATATATTATTCTATTTGCATAACTACACCCGCGGTCTAAAAATTTAGACCGCGGGTGTACTTTTATTTCTGTTAGGAGACGTTAATTTCGCTATTTCTTTTTTGGGGAAAAGCCACAGATAAAACATGTAACTCATGTGGTGAAGCAACTGGTACGGCTAGGCACCTGCTAGTGGGTTGTAGGACGTTATTAGACCAGGGTCATTACTCGCGCCGACATGATAATACATACCATTGGTGTTGGTTCACCTCTGCCTAACCCTCCGGGGATAAAGGCGTGATTGTATGTATGTATGTATAATACCTCGCTCTAATACTTCTATACCATTATATAATAATTGTAAAGTGGTCGTGTCTGTACATTGGAGATATTCAAAAAAAAATACTTGGGTTATGTTATGTTAACGATACTGAACACGAAAATATTTTTTTTGAATTTCCTGTCTGTTTGTCTGTTTGTCCGCGATGGACGCAAAAACTACTGGACGGATTTTGATGCGGTTTTTTCGTTAGAAAGGGCTTACTCAGACTTAAAATCTTACGTTTGTTTGATCGCAATCGGTTGAGTAGAACCGAAGATATGAGCAAATGCACGCGGGCGGAGCCGCGGGCGGAAGGCTAGTTTCTAAATAAAAAAAACTTCAATACTTTAGGTACTTTCGAAGTAACAAAAAAGATAAAATTAACCCTAAATCAATTGCGATAGAATCCGTTGGGAATAGTTTAATTCTTTTTGAAACATATGGGAAACATTTTAACAATGACCACATTTAAATAAATACATCTTCTCAGCCTGTTCAATCTGTTCATACCAGTAGCAAGAAATAGATATACACCATAAGAGAGAAAAGTATTGCAATGTGTAAAACCAATACATACTTTTTGCTATCCACTGCCCTCCCAACGGCACAATATCACGATCCATTTAACCCAAAACGATCAACGGAAAGTAAAGTGAATCAGTAGAAAAGATGTTCTGCCGCGGATATTGAGACTGGAATCCAATATGGCAACCCTTACCCGTTTTTGATTATCTCACCGACCGGAACAGGGATACGATGATAACGAGTTTGTATGTACATATTCGTATGCAAAGGGCATGTCAGGCATGTTTACAGTCTAAAGGTATGATTCCGTAGCCGACAGCATACGACAACTGCCGATGCACGCAGCAAATGCGCGTAATTAGGCTTGTGTCCTATTTTTTTATTATCGTAATCTATACATTTTTCAATAATATAATCTATACTTACTAATATAATATTATAAAGAGGAAAGATTTGTTTGTTTGTTTGTTTGTTTGTTTGTTTTTTTGTTTGTAACGAATAGGCTCCGAAACTACTGGACCGATTTCAATAATTCTTTCACCTATAGAAAGCTACACTATCTGGGAGTAACATAGGCTATATAACATCACGCTACTACTAAAGGGAGCGGAGCAGTGAGCATAAATGTCAATAAATCGGGCAGATTTCCATACATTCTTTACTAATATTAGATTTGTATTTTTGTATTCGAGTAAACTCAAGAACTACTGAACCGATTTCAAAAATTCTTTTACCATTAGAAAGCTGCACTATCACTGACTAACATAGGCTATAATTAATTTTCAAAAAAATAGGGATCCTGGATAAAACTTCAATAATGTAACCCAAGGTGTAAAAAAAATGACCTAAAAAATTCCTTACATCGCGTACGCTGCGAAAACTATTGAAGATAGAACAAAATAATGTACTGTAGAAATGTATAACTTAAAAAGGTCTACATAAAAGTCCGCGACAGCATATGTCTATCTAATAAGGGTAGCTCACAATAACCATTTTTATCTTTTACAAATTATATAAAAATTATGTGTTATTTTCGAAGCTATTTTTAACAATATAGTGTTAAGCCTTATCTGACTAAATACGTTAGATACATTGTACATTTAATGTAGATCAAAATTGCCCTTTACACTGTATAATTATAATGAATATTTTAGAATCTATTGCAGTATGAAAGTAACGCGCGACGATATAAATTCAAGCCGAAATGCCGATCAAAGTCAGCCCACGGAATCTATATCTTTATATTAATTCTTATCTAAATAAATCGTTTGGTATTTAAGATTGTTTTAATACCTGTTGATTACTTTTTGAATTATTGAAATCGGACGTTCTATTCAAAAGATATTACGAAATTATAATGTCAATAAATCCGGTAAATTACCATACATTATTTGAAAACTAATTATTATTACGGGCATGGGCTAAAAGGGCGCAACCACGGGTGTTCGAAGTATTTCACGAGCGAAGACAGGGAAGGTCAGCTGAACACAAGATGCAACGGTAACGGGATCCAAATGCGGGATTGGAACCTCCATGTGATGCATCCTGGGTAACGGAGGCATTAACGCCCCTCACCCAGGGGAGGCGCTAACGCCTACGGCAAATACATACAGCCACGGGAGCAGATCTATAGAGGGCTGCTCAAAGGCTTCCCATATGTCAATTTTACACTCCAGCAACTGAAGACCCGCGACGGCATGCTGTTTAGTGGGTCCGAATTCCACATGGCACTCCTGATGGCTGACGGGGATGGTATCCGAGGCAATTTTAGCACGAAAGAAAAGTTTGTACGGAATCCGAATTCCACGCGGGCGGAGCCGCGGGCAACAGCTAGTTAACTGATAAAGTGAAATATGCTTACGACAAATAGTTTTAAAAATATTTGATTTTGAAAATATAGTTTCTCGAGTCGCCCGAAAACGCTCCATACAAAATCGTCGCACGCGGTGACGCCACCGCGTGTTGTGCGTAGTGCAAAATGTATAGAGTGCAAGAGAATATCGCATTTATCTCGGTCCACGTTGCGTTTACATGTGTACAATGCGTAATAAGATCGATTTGAAATTTAATAAGGAATCTAAAAAGTTATAAATTGTGTCTTAATTCGATTGTTTATATTTTGACCTATTTTGGAAATTGAAAATAATGAAAAGTCATAGTTTCAGTTTAATTGGGCAATATCTTAGATACTAAGCAGTATTGGTAAGGATCTGATGACCCATGAAGAAGACTTCTCAATGGTCCTCTATATCCTATATACGCCGATAGCCTTTAACAAGTAATGAGTACGCTGTATATGCTGCATGCGTCGGCAGTTGTTGTAAGCGGTCGGCTTCGAAATCATACCTTAGGCTGCCTTCCTTTCTTTCTACGATAATATGCGTTTGATATCTACCAATCTCATTCATTGGTCCACAAAGCCACAAATGACTGCCTCTGTGGCGTAGCGGTAGTGAACGCGGCTGCTACGCAGGAGGCGCGGGTTCGATCCCCGCTCAGTGCCAATATTTGTATGCATGAATATAAATATTTGCATTGGTCTGGGTGTTTCTATGTATAATATGTATGTATTTACAAAAAAAAAAGTATCTAAGTATGTATATCCGCATTCTAGATTCCATAACACAAGCTAATTAAGCTTACCATGGGTCTAGATAGCGTTGTGTAGAATGTTGTAAAAAAAAAAAAAAAAAGCATAGCACTGGTGGAAGGGAGTATTGCTCATGAAGCTATTTGCACAGTAAGCTGACAGGAATCGGTTTATAGGAATCCCTCACCGCTGTAGTTTACATCTAAAAATAAAGTTTTAATATGTTTACCAACCTGTTGATATAATGATAAACATAACATAATATGATAAGGTACAAGCAAATGACTATAAGGTTTCAAGTAGAAACTTGAGCCTCAATAAATATGGGAGCCCTACGATTTGTAAACATACACTAGGCGTCCAGTAGCCGTCAGCACCCCACTTAGGAGGACGACTTATGTTTCAAGGCAGAATAGGTTCAATCTAAAATCCATATTTGGAACAAATATTGGCCTATTGACTACTTATAATATTATAGGGTTTCTTATTCATCCTACTTCCTAACTAATATTCTTCTTCATCCTAGCGGTAATCCCAGTCGCATGCGAAGCTTTCACCTCGGAGTCTTGGGTCCGCTTTACCAGTCTAACTGCGGATTTGGTTGGACTTTCATATTTTCCGTGAAGCAATCTCTACAATCCAATAACGATATTGCAGCTAGACTAGTTGTTAATGTGGAAATGTGTGTGATAAAACCATTTGGGGTTAAAAGTTATATGTTAAGAGTAATTTTATAATATTTTATACAGTTTATCCTAGAGATAAAAAGGTATGAAGTGAAATGACAGTCTTCGTGGCGTAGCGGTAGTAAACGCGGCCGCTACGCAGGAGGCGCGGGTTCGATCCCCGCTCAGTGCAAATATTTGTGTGCATTAAATATGGGTATTTGCATTGGTCTGGTCGTGCCTCGGAGAGCACGTTAAGCCGTCGGTCCCGGTTGCCATAAGAACATCTATGGCAGTCGTTACGGGTAGTTGGTGTCCTAAAAAGTCCAAAAAAAAAAACTAATGTTAACATTGGGTCCTGGAGGTCAGATGGCAATCGCTTCACGGAAAATATCGAGGTCTAGCCAAATCTGTAGCTATGACTGGTAAAAGCGGACCCCAGACTCCGAGCTGAAAGCTTCGGATGCGACTGGGAATTAACGCTAGGAAGAAGAAGATAAAAAGCTATGAATTATAATCATATCTTTGTATGTATAGATGTGTGTAATATTTATGATTCATGAACACATCGCCGCGTGGTCCCCGGCAGAGTAGAATTTGGGCCACCCCATCTCCTCCCATGCGGTGTCGTACAAGGCAACTAAGGGATAGGGCTGTTCAACATTAGAGACGGACCTAAAGGCTCATTTAGACAATGACAATATACGATACTCGAAAGGACAGGAAAAAGTTTAATGAGATTAACACTTACTTGATTACTTTAGTAACAATATAAATCAATGAGAAAGTTGCTTCGTCTAAAACATTAGCAGAAATAATTTCCGCTCGCTCGTCCACGCCTGGCGAGAATTGCCTCACAAGTCACAATCAAATATTCAAGTGACCGTCCAAACAGAATATCGTATTTTGACAAAGGCGATAATGTCACTTGCGAATTATATAATCGTAGGCGAGAATTTTAGTGTTTGCCTGTCTAAACACCGATACGATAATGGTATGGCGATCATTGCTAGCGATAGTCGCGAACGATTTCTCGGACTGCGAGAAACACTCCTGGTCTAAATGATACTAGAAGTTTCCACTTCAAAAATCTTAATTATACACGAACTTGTGAGCTCAAACATTAATGCGGTTAATGAGCTAATGAGGTTAATGAGGTTTGAACGAGTTACGTCGGAAGAATCAAAAAGTCCCCTTTCATAACTCACTTCAAGTTTCCTGCTACGATACCAAGTTTCGTTGAAGTAAAAAAACGTGTATGTACGTAAGTGGTATCGTACAAGGACGAATTATGTTTAGTTACGTAGCTCTGGTTTCGTAGACGGCCGAAGGGTACAAAACAACTTAATTATCTCATAATTTACGTATAATGACTTACAACATTACGTTTTGACAGAATACAACCACGCTCCCAGCAGTTTTTTAATATAAAATTAAACCAACATTTTCCTTTCTTTTTCTATCCTAATAAATTAAGTAACTTTGGGGTTTTCCCCGTTATTAACTACAATCTAAATTGGCCATCCCCTAATCCCTCTTTAGTCAGCTTAAGAGTGTTTATTATTCGGGGCGCGTACATAAACTAGATTTGTATTTAGTTTGCAAAAGTACTTTGGCCACTGCTGAGAGAGGGAAATGAAAGTTCTCTCAGTATGTTGTTGGTAAATACTACATAGATACAGCCAAGATACAGCCTTCTCATTTCATCTTGTATATTTATTTTGAGTAACATTTTCCCCAAAAATATTTCATATTTGAATGATATCTTACTATTCTATTTCGAATTTACGTTAAACATGTGAAAGTTACTGTGAATGTTTAGATATTTGTTATTCAATCACGCTCAAACGGCATAACTGATATTTGGTACATATTCGATTAGATAATAAATAAATTACCTTTTTGATACTTTCTGAAATTTACGTGAATATTACTCATAACTTTTTGTCTCTAAAATAAGCCCAGTCTAGTTTGGCTTGCTTGTGTAAAAGATAAACTTTAATTATATTACTCATTTCCTTGTCTTTACTCATTTCTTTGCCATGTTCTCTGTCGTAAAATCCATTTATCTCTTCTTGCGGTCGCCTCTCCTCGTACAGCCCTCAATATTTATTATTTTGAACCGTTCTGAAAATATTTTTCTTCCTCCTTCAACGTCTATAAATGTATTTCAATATAAAGTAGAAATTCCTTTCTACACATAAAGTAACATTGTTATCAAAAGGTGTGTTGTGTTAGACAGACAATACCGAAATAAAAGGGTATATTCTAAGCTTATTTCAAGTTCTTAAGCGAAAGTGAAACAAAGGCGGTTGTTGGATCAAACGAAACGACATATCTATTGAATATAGATATTTCTGTAAAACATCTACTTTATAGGACATTAATTTGAAGTATATCTTACACAATTCCACGACACAGGGAATCTTAGTGTGGGATCCAGGGAGCAATCGAATGTACGTTTGTTTATCTGATAATTAAAGAAAAATTGTTACCTATAACTTGTTTCTGTAAAGAGGAAAGATTTGTATTTTTGTACGTAAGGAATAAACTCAAAAACTATTGGACCGATTTCAAAAATTCTTTCGCCATTTGTTTATAGAACAATATTCTTATTCTTATTTGAAAGCTACATTTATTATTAGGTACCAACATAGGTTATAATATCATCACGCTACTGTCAGCGACGAGCGGGGTTAGAATTCCAATCGGGCGGGCTCCGCAAGCAACAACTAGTAAATAATATAATAATCACCAAATTAAAAATTTAAAAAACCGACTTCAACCGATTTTTGTTGATATTTCATAAATTGCTAAAATACAAATTAAAAATCAACGCATATACACCGGAAATATAGCTGAATATTCTGAACACTTCTGCATACCCTTTCAAAGGATTCAGGCGTGATGTTATGATGTGTAATGGCAGAGACATTGCAATAATATGCGATTGCAGCAATCGCGGCTGATTTCCTGGTATTTTTTGAAGAGTTCCTTGGTCTAATCTCGGAAACCCATCATCAGATCTTTACGAAATTTAAATGGGACCATTTCGGAATAATCTACTTTCGAACAAAAAAAGAATTTTGCAAATCCGTCTACGCATGGCGGAGCTATGAGCGAACAAACATAAAAAAAAAAAAAAAACATATAAACATCCGAATTGAGAACCTCCTCCTTTTTTGAAGTCGGTTAAAAACAGATTTATTTCAATAGAGATGTGTAAAAGAAAATCTATCTTTGTATTCTTGGAAAGCCCTTGTATTGACTCTTCACTGTCAATAAATCAAATAATTATTTCTTATTTCAAGTCTCTTGACTGAATCCATATATTTTGCCCAATACATTATTCATTTCTCAAGTGACAACTCACACAAAACAATTGAAACATGTTTATTTTTAGACTACTTTTGTTCGTGAACAGATAATAGAATAAAAATACATATTGTTAAAGTACCGCTTTTGATTTTTATACAAAGGTACTTATATAAATACTTAGTACCTACCTGTGTGTAGAACCCTTAAAATATACATTACTAGCTTTTGCCCGCAGCTCCGCCCGCGTAGATGTCGGTTATCGCGACCAAACATAGCCTACGTCCGTTCTCAAGGTCTAATCTACCTCTATATCAAATTTCATCAAAATCGGTTCAATGGTTTAGGCGCGAGAAACGTAACAGACATACAGACAGACAGACAGACAGACAGAGTTACTTTCGCATTTATAATATTAGTATGGTTACTCTAAGGTGGAACCGTTCCACCTCAGGAGAGACTTCACATCGCTGTGCGTGTTTTACCGTCTGCCCCTCTAGACAAGTGGCAATTCGTTACTCGGCGTATGATGGAATGGATGGAATAGAATGACAAATGTATAGGATTTGACGTTTTTGACATTCGTTGACGCCTGTCATATACGTCAAATCCCATACATTTGTCATTCTATTCCATTATACGCCGAGCAACGAATTGCCACTTGTCTAGGGGGGCTGTACAGTAATGTAATGGGGCTGTGTAATAAATTTCTCGACATGATGCCGACGACTATATTAAAATTTTATCATTGCACCTCTTACCTCAGACAGGGCATCCATCATCAAACGTTACGACTGCAAACAGTACGCACAGTCGACTCAGTACAAAGACGGGCGTTGAGGCTCGTCGGCAATCCCATACTCGCAGGCGATGTGGAACCTCTGTCTTTTTTTTTATACCACTTAGGTGGCAGACAAGCACACGGCCCACCTGATGGAAAGTGGTTACCGTGGCCTATGGACGTATGCAACACCAGGGGTGTCACACTCGTGCTGCCGACCCTAAAGAAACTATCTTCTAATGCCCTTCTTGAAGAACCCCATATTGTAGTCGCTTGGGAAAACCATCGCGGAAATCGCGGAAATATGAAAGGAACTTCATCCCTCGCACGCTTATGCTGTGGAATGAACTCCCTGCCGTGGTTTTTCCAAGCGACTATACAGAATGGGGTTCTTTAAGAAGGGCATTAGAAGGTTCTTACGGGGTTGGCAGCTCGAGCGTGACGCCCCTGGTATTGCATACGTTCATAGGCCACGGTAACCACTACCCATCAGGTGGGCCGTGTGCTTGTCTGCCACCTAAGTTGCATAAAAAAAACTTATAGGTACAGTGTATGACCTCAATCAATTTTATACAATGATACGGAACAGTGGCGAAACGTAAAAATTTTCAAAAGGAAGCCGATGGATTTTCTTTTTTACAGCGAACTATTTTATCACACACCATGCGATCCATTGCTCCATTGATCTCTGCAAAGACAAGCCGGCTGGAATCGTGTCACAGGGACCTTCTGCCACTGGTACGGACCTTTTGTGGGCAAGCCCAACACACCAACCAGTTTTTGATACTGGTTTCTCCTTTCTGTGGCGGTTCCAGGTCTAATTCTGTTTTTTTTTTTACAGAACAACACACGCACATAAGCCTGGCAGTCCTGGCACGCTGAACGGGGTGAACGGCAGCGTGCATGGGGAGGCGAGGCAGGCGCAGTCCAAGAAGACCATCATCAGGATGCTGGGTAAGTCTCAGAATAGAAGATTGCTATACTCCTTACACCTTGTACCTAGTTTATTTGCTAACTACACCATATTTTTTGTTTTTATCACATTACTGTCCATCCCAAGGTCACCTGGAAGAAATCGCTTTCAGCGATAATGCCGCCCATTGTACATTAACTGTATACATGCTACCTACTTGTCATACTTGTAAATCTATTGGTGTACATTGTGTACAATAAAGAATTATCTGTATATCTGTCTACCAATGGCAAATGCTTCGATCCGATTCTCAGCACTCCATGGATTCACCGTGCGGCCACCGGGTCCATAGCGTGATACAGAGAGGAACACCGTGACGGCGACTGGGACTTGCGACCTAGATGCATGTATTACCCGTGGTACAACCATTGATACAACTGGTTGTACCACAGGGCTTTTTTTTCCCGATGGATCAACTGATGTAGGTTTAGGGTGGCCACCTTCCTTGTGATGCATCAGCGCTCACCTCCACCGTCAGGAGTGTTCCCCCGTCGTGTGTTGTGTGTGTAGGGGGGATCCTATCAATGCTGCTTTGGATAAATTGATTCAGTAAAGAGTTTACTGAAGCTCTTTGCAATCCGAGGTCTTTTAGTAAGTTGTACAGGGATTTAACTAGAATTTCCCTTGCTTCTACTTCTACAAAGTGAAGCCGATGTAAAAAAATACTTCGATCTAGTTTATCAAGCATCATGCGACCCATTGGAAAGCCAGCAGGAATCGTGTTATAGGGAAACCTCGCCACTGTTACACACTAAGAAGTAAAATTAAGTGGAGGTGTAAATAATAATAAATAAATACTGTAGGACATTCTACACAACGCTATAAAGACCCAAAGTAAGCATAGCTTAACAAGCTTGTGTTATGGAATCTAGATTGCGGATAAACATACTTAGGTATATTTTTTTTTGTAAATACATACATATCATACATAGAAACACCCAGACCAATGCAAATATTCATATTCATGCACACAAATATTTGCACTGAGCGGGGATCGAACCCGTGCCTCCTGCGTAGCGGCCGCGTTCACTACCGCTACGCCACGGAGGCAGTCAAACGTGTCACACTCTCGTGTTCACGAATGTCTTATATTTCAATACTATAAAGTTTTGTAGAGTTTTCACTCACTTGCCAATCATATCCTGAAAGAAAATTAGTGGGCACCGCCTGCTAATAAACTTGTTTCGATCATAAAAACAGCAGTTGGTTTTTTAATTGTTTAATATTTTTATAATCTCCTTCAAATTCTCTTCATTTTGATAACCTACTAGGTTACATTTGAACAAAAAAATTGACAATCGCATTTTGGCACCAAAAATTGCGTTCAGTCGCGTATGGTCAAATTCGCAATCGGTCAAGTGACTGAAAAACCGTCGAAATCGTATTAGGTCAAAATTGCGATTGGTCCATATCTCGATCTGTCAAAATAGCAATTGGTCCATATCGCGAATGGTCGCAAAAATTGATCGTATAGTTTTTGTTGACATTTTATGTGCCCTATAACCTTCGAGAGATGAATACTTTTCATTTGAGACCCCATTGATCTAAATCCGTCAAGCCGTTAGGCCTGTAGAGGGGAACAAAGAAAACTACATACATACATACATCTCTCCCTCGCTGGCGCAGTCGGATAAAAAGCTATTTTATCAACGATGCCGTTGTCAATACTGAAATGTATTGCTCACATTACGTTGGACGGATACAAATTTGAAAGAAAGGAAACATTATTGTTACGTATTGAGATCCGACAAATAAAGATCTGTTACAGCTTCCAGATCCGTACGTACGAGCTGTATCATTTTTAACCCCCGACAAAAAAGAGGGGTGTTATAAGTTTGACGTGTGTATGGGTGTGTGTGTCAGTCTGTCTGTGGCATCGTAGCTCCCAAACAGCTAAATCGATTTCGATTCTGTTTCTTTTGTTTGAAAGATGGTTTAGTCGAGAGTATTCTTAGCTATGTTTCATAAAAATCGATTCAGCCATTTGAAAGATATGAGGAGTGAAAGTGGCAATGCAAAATCTAATATTCTCAAATATACCCGTGTTGGGTATCAAATGAAAGGTCATAATTTATACATCACGATATAGCAGGTTTATATGGAAATAATATGGAAATTGGTTAAGCGGTTACCTCTAAAAAGCATGAAATAAAAAAATAAAATAAAAAATTTAAAAAACCCTCGACCCAAAAAAAAGAAAAAAAAAAGAAAAAAAAAAAAAAAAAAGATGGCGGCATTATCGCTCTGTAGCAATTTCTTACAGGCAACCATAATTTAGTCTGTTAATTGATTGCTATCACGCTACTTAGATGGTAAAAATCTGAGGTGCAGTCCAGAAGATACGGACCACCATTTCTGATTCTATTGGCCTTAAAAGGACAGCCCCTAATTTGACGGTCTTGATAGATGCTATTTCACGCTCCGCTTGAAGAACCCGGGACTGTAGGAAGAGGGAAACACGTACGCAGGCAGAGCATTCCAGCTCTTTATCGTGCGGCAGAGGAAGGAGGCCTCAATCAGTTTGGTACGAGACGGAATGGATTCCACAGTTTGTAGGTAGCACCGCAGGCCAGCACGAGAGGAAAGGAAAGGAGAGGGTGGGTGTTATTTTGTTTATGACGTAAGTCACAAAGTGTAAATACATCCTAACTCACTTTTAGTGCTATATATTTACAGTTTAAATTGAATGCCATATCTACGATATTATCCCTCATTTCCAACTCGACAGATTTTTAAGTCGTCAGATTTGCAACTCCATACTGTCATGATATTAAAATAAAAGTACAGTGTAGAAGAGAAGTTTATTTACAAAAAAATAAAAAGGCATAATCCAAACTCACCTTTTCAGCGGGGGCACACGATGCGTTGCGGTGCCGCACCGCAGAAATTTCGGCCAATCGGCGGCCACAGAAGCGGTGCGGGGCCTCTCGTATGGCCGCCGATTGGCCGAAATTTCTGCGGTGCGGCGCCGCAACGTACCGTGTGCCCCCGCACTTATGCTATATCTTTACAGTTTAAATTGAATATCTGCGACGTTATGGGTAACTTCAGTTTCCCAAAAGCAACATTCTTCTTCCTCTTAGTGTTAATTCCCAGTCGCATCCGAAGCTTTTTCAGCTCGGAGTCTGAGGTCCGCTTTATCAGTCTTTACTACGAATTTTGGCTAGACCTCGATATTTTCCGTGAAGCGATTGTCATCTGACCTCCACAACCCAATGTTAACATTAGGCGATATCGAAGCTTTGCATCTAGACCGTTGTTTTTGGATTTTTGAGGGCTCCAACTACCCGTGACGACTGCCATAGATGTTCTTATGGCAACCGGGACCGACGGCTTAACGTGCTCTCCGAGGCACGACCAGTCCAATGCAAATATCCATATTTCATGAACACAAATATTTGCACTGAGCGGGGATCGAACCCGCGCCTCCTGCGTAGCGGCCGCGTTCACTACCGCTACGCCACGGAGGCTGTCCCAAAAGCAACATTATAGTGTTTTAATCCAGTTTTTGTACCGAATCCTCAATTTACGAGTCCCACTGGCACTTGACAGGTTTTTTACACACACATAAAAAAGACTCAACACAAATAAAAATACTTTATTATTGAGATTGTAAACGTTGGAAGAATGAGTCCTTATTATATTTGTTTACTACTGCCGTTCCCAATAACCTATCTACTGCCAGTTTTGACATTAGAAAGGACAAAAACGTCATCAATCTCTATGGTAACGCAATTATTAGTAGCACCAATGGTATGGACAAAGGAACTACCTCTACCTTTAACTGTAGGTATGTTATTGCGAACGGCCGTTAGAGATATAATACAAAACTATATTATTAATCAAATGTTTCGATATCATTGCCGTACAAACCTTTCTCGATAGGCATACCAACAGAGTCTAAGTCTTTCTCGCAGACAAACGGGTAAGGACCGACGGCGTACCTGTCGTCCAATTGACCGTTTATAGTTAAAACCGCACACTCAATACCCGATCGCGTGGAGGACCACACATTAAAAATGTCTTTGATATCATCACCTGCAAAAAATAAAAATAATTCTATAAAGCAGCAAATCTATTATAAAAGTAATTGTCCAGCTGACTGACTCATCAACGTGGAGCCTAAACTGCTGGAGCTACAAAATTGAAGTTTTGGCAGGTGATGCCTTTTATGGCGTAGGCATCTACTAAGAAAGGATTTTTGGAAATTTTGCCACTAAGCGCCTTCGCTACGTTTAGGGGGTTTGCGGGTCGAGGGTGCAGGTCGCGGATGCACGCGCAGTGCGTCCGCCTGTCCGTCGCGTGTGACGGATATCCGCCTCACGCAACGCTACTCTTGAAATAACATGAAACAAGCACGCGAAGCGGACGTCCGCGCCGTGCGCCCGCTAAACGCAGCGAAGGCGCAAAAGGCATACGACAATAAAATTGCAGACACACGCAGCACATACGCGCCATTCATTGCTACTTCTCAATGGTCCCCTATATCTGTATCGGAGTTTAACAAGTAATGGGTACGCTGTATCTTGCAATTATCGTATGCCGTCGGATTCGGAATCATACCTTTAAGGGGAAAAGTTCGTATAAGATTCTTTTGCGAATTTTTGCCCGGGCTGCTGTTGACGGTCCAGACTCTGGTTCAAGCTTTCCTGTTGAGGTTTGGGAATCAGACTATCGAAACATGGGTTGCAAATTTAAAAGCAACCGGCGTGATGACCGGATTAGAATGAATGAAGATGATGATAATTGTAAAGAGCATACCTTTCACACTTCGCCAGTCGTTGTGTCCAGTGACGTCTCTGAGTCCTACCCAAGAGCTAATGGTAGGGTCAGCGATTTGGCGAAAAATTTGTAATTCTTCGTCGTTGTTGATCACGGCTAAGTAACCACCTTCTGCGGAGCAGGTGCAGTTCGCAAGTTCCCATGAAACGCGACTCTCATTGTACACCTTGTAACAAGAGCCCGTTGGGTACAACTGGTAACCTGAAGATGACAACAAATTGAATCAATCATCAGACAAGTATACACATACAGGCCATACAGCCCAGGCTCAGCCTCAGATACATGACTCGATTCAGCAATAGTGATCGGAATATGGCAATAGGCTAACCCACATTACGTGGGACCTAATACAATGATTGATGAAGTGCGGGTGTTAATTAAACTCAGCCTAACCCTCTGGGGATAAAGGCGTGATTGTATGTATGTATGTATGTATGTATGTATAAATAAAAACGCTTATTTCCAGTAATCCCTTCAAAGGAAAGGAACTTACAAAGGAACTACTGGGAATAAACGAATAAAAAGACGGTGATTTGGTGTTAAAAATGTACAAATATAATGCAAACATCCTATTTTTTTATATTTGATTGAAAGAGAAAGAGTTATACTATCTAAGTAAGAAATATAAAAAGTAATACCTGAGCCGCAATCAGATGCTACATCTTCCAGTACTGGCTCAGTAGATGATGGGATGAACGTCGTAGGAACATCTGCGGTTGTGACCTCCGGGTTCTTGTAACACATGTAGGGTAGCCGACTCCAGCACGGCACCACGCGTATGCTGCTGCGGTCCATACACAAGCAGTCGCCATCCCGAGGGTCTATTCGCTCAATCATGTCTTGTACTGGCTCAGATATGTCCTCAAGTAAGATACCTGCAAGTTCAATATTATTGGTTTCAGCTGACTTTTTGGGTTCCTAACTAACATCATCATCTAAGTATATGTCATTCATAATGAAAATTGGATGATTAGTAACAGCGGGGGCACACGATGCGTAGCACCGCAGAAATTTCGCCACATTGGCGGGCACACGAGCGGTGCGGCGCCGCTGCGTTGTTATGACGTGCGCCCCAGCAGCGTTGGACAGTCTGTTATGTTTCTTGTGACGCATAAACAACTGAGCGGTGCCACTCCAGCGTCGTAACGCATTCACCCATCCCCGCCTCGTCTCGGTGGTTGCAAATCCGCAATGCCACAGATATTTCTATGTAAAACAATGCAGCGACGCCGCTCCGGCGGCGCACCGCCGCCGCAACGCATCGTGTGCTTTAAGTGAATAAATATAGTGAATGTTCTGATGAGCTCTTCCAATTAATCCCACCCTCTCCTTTCCTGTATAGGACAACACGTGCAACGTGCAGGGCTTAGATGCCACCCGTATACGGTTCAGAATATTCCATCAAGAGCCAAGCGGTTCGGCGACTCCTTCTGCCGCACCATTAAGACCTGGAATTCCTTACCAGTTTACGTGTTTCCCTCTTCCTACAGTCCCGGGTCCTTTAAGCGGGGCGTAAAAAAGCATCTGATGAGGCCATCGAGCTGAGTGCCACCATCGTAACATGATACGTGTCTATAATGATGACCCTCTTTTCCGAGACTTAAAATATCGAATTAAATATTATTTGCGAAGTCACTTTGAAGGGTATTGTTTTGCTACTGATTGTGGTTGAGCCAAGATCCTCGATACTGTTCATACTCGTGCCTACGGGTCATACTTAGAAAGGTGCGCTCTATAGCTTATGTATATATGACTGCCTCTGTGGCGTAGCGGTAGTGAACACGGCTGCAACGCAGGAGGCGCGGGTTCGATCCCCGCTCAGTGCCAATATTTGTATGCATGAATATAAATATTTGCATTGGTCTGGGTGTTTCTATGTATAATATGTATGTATTTACAAAAAAAAAAAGTATCTAAGTATGTATATCCGCATTCTAGATTCCATAACACAAGCTAATTAAGCTTACCATGGGTCTAGAAAGCGTTGTGTAGAATGTTGTGGAATATTATATGTGGAATATATATTTTAAGCAATTACGTATCTTTTACTGACTGGATGCTTGTATTGAGTGTTTAACAATGATATCATGCAAAAAAATAATTCAAAACAATACTTTGAAATTGACAGATAGGAGATAAACTTGATAAACTACTAAATAACAGATAATGGTAACGAACTTATTCTTTCATTTCGTTATTATAATCCTAGTTGCGATAAATTATATTATATTAAACCATGAAATATCATCATCGCTTGTTTTAATCATACATATTCTACAAAATAACCTGCATAGTTTGTCAAAAAGTACAGAAAACCGGTAACAACGCGATCTTCATTTTCGTCATACGGCAATATTAACATGAAATTAGAATCTGCTTAGTAAAAGAATTGTTGCAATTCTGCTCTAGATGACTGATTATTTCGAATCGTATAGGAATCGATCAAGATCTGCTAGAAGTTCATAAAGTTACTCTTTTTAGCGGAATCACTTAATGAGGCCTTTATAGACCTGCAGAAGTTAAATACAATGTATACGACAGGACTGATGGCATCAAATGCTGACCTTCCTCCGATACGAACTGCAGTTGCGCGCTGTGTCTCGCCTTGATGCCGATGAAGTAAGGAGTGGTGTGATTGTTAACCTCGATTACTGACATCATGTACTTGAGGAGTTCTGTGTCTGTAGGGGACGCCAGCATGGCACCTGGGATAAGCAAGATACATGTTAAAGTTGGTATGTTTGGCCTAACATCACAAATATGAACAGAATAGAATTCCAAAAAAGTATTATATGTTCGTCCCAAGTATTCTTTTTAAAGTGTCCAATGCACAAATACGAATTATTAAATGAATTTGGGCCACCCCATCTCCTCCCTTGCAGTGTCGTACAAGACGACTAAGGAATAGGGCTGTTTAACATCAGACAGACAGATATATACAGCCCAGGCTCAGCCTCAGATACATGGCTCGAGTCAACACCAGTGTACGGAATACGGCAATAGGCTCACCCCCTATTACGTGGGACCTAATACAATTATTGGTGAAATGTGGGTGTTAAATCACCTCTGCCTAACCCTCCGGGCATAAAGCCGTGATTGTATGTATATCAAATCTCCACAATAGGTGGATGGGCTCCTGTAACCTGCTGAGTGTTATGTCCGATATTGGCGTATTAGTTACAAAAAGGGAAGAAGATATGATTACACCATTAAACAAATCAAACTCAACGTTACCTTGACTCTCACAGTGCTGCTGAGCTTCCTCCCATGTCGCCACAATTATATCTCGGGCTATCCAGCGATGGAGGTTCGGCTGGTACACATATCGACCCTGCACGATTGCTGCAAACGTACACCATGTTAGTCCAAATAGACATCAGAACAGACCACCCAGAACCTAACTTAGATGCCATGCTATATAATTTTTTTATTTTTTTTTATTCTTTCGGTCCAATTTTTGGTCACGGCTACATCATTGTCCGTTGCTCTACTCAGGTCTTCGACAGGAAGGGCACAGTGGGCAAGAGAGCAAATGCAGCATGAACTTAATCACGACACGTAAAATAGTTAATAAAAAGTTAATTACTAAAACAGCCAAAAACTACTATGGCGAACGTACTACGGACTATCTACTACCCAGGCTTATAAACGAGATACCAGTAGAAACCAGAAATAAAATTAATGCTCTCAACTTAAAACGAGTACTTAAACACATATTCCTACCTGAAGTAAATAGCAACCTAACAGAAACCCACACAAAAATATAACAGAATGAATATACTTAATACAAATAAATATAAAATTGAAGTTACATGAATAAATAATTGATAAAATCAAATTAATTTAATAATAACTTAGCAATATTATCTTAAAATGTATTAGAAAAAAAAAAAATAACAAAAAAAAAAAAAATAAGACTTACCTTATCTGTACAACTACTCGTAACTAATCGCTAAGCAAAACAATATTAAAAAAATAAATTGTAATTAATATTATTATAAATAAACTGAAATTAATAATAATTTAGCAATATAAAAAAAAAAGAAAAAAAAAATAATAACTAAAATTAAGTATGTTGTGCTGATTGCAGTCGCCCTGTAATGTGTCATGGAGCGCGGCGCGTAAACAACAAACCGGTTTAGCGGTAAAACTGTGCGCCTGCCTACTCTGCACCTAATATTATTCTTCCTTTAATATTTTCTTATTAGGTACGGGTGAAATTGTAAGAATTTGTGTGTGTTGTCATGTGTATAATGATAATTCTATTATGAATGTACAGACTGTCACACCCAAGATAAACCCATAAGGGTTTAATGGGTGCTTTTATTCAATTTTATAGTGTTTTTGTTATTTCAATAAAAAAAAAAAAAAAAAAAACTGTAATGGAGCCCCACAGTCGCAGGTCGCTTGCGACGGGATCCCTTTCGTTAACACAAAAATGTTTTGTCCTAAAATATTTTAGCATAATGAATTTGGCATAATCTTTTCGGGTGTGTAACGGTTGATATAATAACAAAAAATCTAACGTTCACTTGATATAATTTCACTTAATATAATTTTGTTTAATATAACGATCAGTTGTCATAATGAATTGTAGTTATAATTTCATTTTACCTAATTTCTTTTGATATAATGAACATTTCTTATAATACACATTTGACATAATATTCATTTACTATAGTATTCATAATCTCTAAGTAACTTTTAATATAATTTAGAATATCTGATACGATTTTAAACCCACACCCAACTATTGTTACCAGGAGGATCTGGATACTATCTGGACTTTAGGGCACCCCGACTCGGATAGGTTGACTCGGATGACCCCTTCATCCCCTTCGTGGTTTTTTTTTATAAACCAACCAGAAGTAGGAGCCCCGCCCTCCGTCGACTAATTAGGTCAAAAGAACATTAGGTTAAATGAACGTTATATTAAAAGAATATTATGCATTTTGAAAATTATATAATATGAACTGTATACTAAGTGTTATTATATCAAAGGAAGATTATATCATATAAAACATTAGATCATATGAAATTAGGTTATTTGATATTATAGCATATGAAAATTATAACATACTAGCTTTTGCCCGCGGCTCCGCCCGCGTGGATGTCGGTTATCGCGACCAAACATAGCCTATGTCCTTTCTCAAGGTCTAATCTACCCCTATACCAAATTTCATCAAAATCGGTTCAGCGGTTTAGGTGTGAAAGCGTGACAGACAGACAGACAGACCCACAGACAGCCAGACAGACAGAGTTACTTTCACATTTATAATATTAGTAGTGATGACGTTATTTCAAGTGAAATTAGAGCATTTTGTTATTATATCAAACATTACACACCCAATTTTTTCGGCTTAATTATACTTGGCATAATTTTACTATGTAATCATGCCAAAAGATCATTAGTCTAAATTACCATATGCCAAAATAGGTAGGTAATGGTTATTTTTTTTATGCAAATGGATAGTGAACCGCTTGCGACTAGTCTAAATGCTAACTGATAACAGAAGTCATATCCACCATTAGTAAATAGATATAGATGTGAACTTACAGGCCGTAGTGATTAGCAGGATGAACCAACTGACTGAACAGAACACCTTCGGAGACAACATGGTGTGGACACTACCTAGCAAGCTTCTGGGACTAACTGTCAACAATGCTGAACTAAATAATACCTATTGTGTACAAACGTGATAACAGAGAGCATGACCTCTGTAATCTTGTCGTGCAAAAACAAATAAACAAGTAACTGTTGATTACTAGCTGACCCAGCGAACTTCGTACCGCCATATTTTCTAATCCCGTTCCCGCTACATATCTCTAAATTTATCAGTGTTTCTCTACAATATTATGCATGTATTATACATAAAAACCTTCCTCTTGAATCACTCTATCTATTAAAAAAAACCGCTTCAAAATCCGTTGCATAGTTTTGAAGATTTAAGCATACATAGGGACGGACAGACAGCGACAGCGACTTTGTTTTATAATATGTAGTGAAGTGATGATGATGGTAGTGAAGATAGGAAAAACCGAAATCAGCTCAGTTGGAAATCAAACCCGTGTTCTTTCCTGGGAAGGGGGAAAACAGGGGGCATGCTCTGACTAAAGAGCCACCGAGCCACGCCTGAAGTTATCCAAATTATCCGTCTTGGGGCGACGCGACGGTGGAAGCCATTTATAAAAGTAAATGTTCATTTATTCAGGTTTCTTATGCTGTTTTAGAATTGGTGCAATATTTATGTCCGGTGCGCTATGATCTAATCTTTTTTTTATACCTCTCAGGTGGCAGACAAGCACACGGCCCACCTATTGGAAAGTGGTTACCGTGACCTATAGCCGTTTACAACACCAGGGTAGTCACACTCGCGCTGCCGACCCTGTAAGAACAGAGCTTCTGTGCCGTCAGTGCAGAAGACAAAGAAGGACAAGCGTTTGGTCTTTCCACTGACGGCACAAGGTCAAATTGACCTGTCCTATATAAGAAAAAAAAAATACTTACCTATTAAAAAGTCCTACTAATATTATAAACGCAAAAGTTTGTAAGTATGGATGGATGTATGGCACTATGGTTGTTTGTTACTCTTTCACGTAAATTCTAATGAATTTTAATGAAATTTTACAATAATATAGCTTATATATCAGAACAATACATAGACGATGAATGGGATCACAATTCCATGCGGTCGGAGCTGTGGGCAACAGCTAGTTATACATAAAGATAAACAATTGTAAGGTACAATAAAATAAGATACAATAAAGTTATTTATTTATTTAAATTTTATTGCCCAAATAAACGTACAAAGGCGGACTTAGGCTGCTATCAGACGGACTGCATCGCAGCGACTGCACGCGGTCTATATATTTAACTGCATGAAGTTGTATGTTCGATTTCATTATAGTCATGATAACAACTGCACGCAGTCTGCTGCAGTCGTGTGAAGTCAATATCAACTGCACACAGTCGTGCCTTCAACTTCACGCGGTCGGCTACAGTCGTGTAGTGTCGCCACATGCTGTCCACCGCTGACGCATACAGTTACTGTGCAGTTAGTCAAGGAGCAGAACAAGGGCATAAACATGCTTGGCTTCAACTGATCCGACTGCAGACAACTGTATGCAGTTGTATATAGCAACTGCATGCAGTTAAATATATCGACCGCGCGAAGTCACTGCGATGCAGTCCGTCTGATGGCAGCCTTAGTGCCATGGGCATTTTCTACCAGTCAACCTTAGGGTGATGCAGTTAATTGTTAAGGTAGGTGCTTGAAAGTTATCGAGAGAGTGTATACTTATTCAAGTAGTAGTAGTAAATTTAGTCACACAGATCGTGTATTAAAGGTAAGTACAGTTAAACAGCAGGAATCTTATTTGGCCTAAACAACTGAACTATAACTAAGCGCATTTATATTTACCGACACGTATTTATTGACTCGGGACATAATCTTGAGCGTAAAATGTGCTCAAAATTAGGCCTTTGATATTTTATTCTCATTGTGGTATCACCTGGTCTGCAGTCTATGGCTTACCTAATATTTTACTTCCAAATACACTGGCATTGGGATGACCTTTCTTATAAAAGACCGGTAACACAACACAGAGGTTTTAATTTAAGCCCTCTGGCTTTACCAATTCATTAAAGCCCCAGGATGAGCCCTGTTCATTACGGAAATGAGGAAAATTTAGAAAAGTAATATTGTTTGGTACAGAATAAGTAGTAGGTTAGGGAAGTAATATGTGGTCGTTTTTGGCAGAGGTTCAGCCATGATGTTTAGGAGCTATGTATGATTTCAACAGTTTATCTTGGCGTCAACGGTTGCAATACGAACAACTATGGCGTTCATTACGGCCACTTACGGATAATTGGAGCTCTAAAATATTCAGAAACCTGGGGCCTTAGACAAAGTGACATTCTATTGGCGAAAACGCCAGTGGAATCGCTAATTGTAGTATGAAATTGACATAAATCATGAATATAACTATATTTTTTTTATGAAATTTGAGTCTTTGAAACTCGAAATACATTATACAGGGCGTCCCACGGCGATGCCACATGGAGGGAAAGTACCTTAAATCCTTAAGTTAGCTCATTTTGTTTAAAGGAGACTTCATTTTATTTTTAAAAAGAAACAAAACTGCATTCAAAGATTTTTGAAAATTCGCTTGCCACACCCGGTAATCGAACCGACTAAAAGCCGAAAAAGTAACATCCTGTATTTTTATGGCATCAATCGATAGTGTCAATCATAAGGATCAAATCTCTCTAAGAAACATGGTAAATTAAACGAAAGGAAGTCCTTGAAATCTAAAATTATAAATTCAATTTGGCAAAATAAATCACTTTAACTCAAAGTTCATCCATCCATCTGATACCATATTAACAATAAAATTCCATATTTAAACTACTTTTCTTTTTTTATCGTGCTGACACCACTGCTGGTCAGCAGTAGTATTTAGGTATGTCGAACTCAAACCGACTAAAACCGCACGCCGTCTAAATTAACAGGTTATAAGTTGATCCATAGGGCAATTCTCTTGCCATTTTCGTTGCACAGGGTACACCGCGTGCAGGTTTCTAATCAAGCACCCAAAAATAACTACCTACCCTACCTACACATACCTCATGCAGTTACCCAATAAAGTTACATTCTAAACAGGTAACAAAGTTCATTCATTTAGTACTCATTTTACTAAATAAATTTCATCAAAGATATCTCTAGTGTTGATACCTTGAGAGAAATTCTTACAAGGTATCAACACTAGAGATATCTTTGATGTGTTGATATCTTGTAAGAAATTCTTACAAGGTATCAACACTAGAGATATCTTTGATTTGATTAGAAACCTGCACGCGGTGTACCCTGTGCAACGAAAATGGCAAGAGAATTGCCCTATGGATCAACTTATAACCTGTTAATTTAGATGGCGTGCGGTTTTAGTCGGTTTGAGTTCGACATACCTAAATACTACTGCTGACCAGCAGCGGTGTCAGCACGATAAATAAAGAAAAGTAGTTTAAATATGTAATTTTATTGTTAATATGGTATCAGATGGATGGATGAACTTTGAGTTAAAGTGTTTTATTTTGCCAAATTGAATGTATAATTTTAGATTTCAAGGACTTCCTTTCGTTTAATTTACCATGTTTCTTAGAGAGATTTGATCCTTATGATTGACACTATCGATTGATGCCATAAAAATACAGGATGTTACTTTTTCGGCTTTTAGTCGGTTCGATTACCGGGTGTGGCAAGCGAATTTAAAAAAATCTTTGAATGCAGTTTTGTTTCTTTTTAAAAATAAAATGAAGTCTCCTTTAAACAAAATGAGCTAACTTAAGTATTTAAGGTACTTTCCCTCCATGTGGCATCGCCGTGGGACGCCCTGTATAACTTATCATTATTACTATAACCACCGCAATGTTCCGAAATCCATTGTTAAAACCTTAAAAATGGTTCGCTTCAAAGCGATTCCATTAATAGAATGTCACTCTGGTCTAAGTACAGAACTTCGATATCACCATTGGGTTGCACAGACCCCTAGAGCCTAGACAAGTGGCAATTCGTCGGCCGTATAGAATAGAACGATGAATGTATGAGATTGACACGTATTTTAATGTTAATGACATAACGTTGACGTCTTTGACGTCTATGACAATCGTCAACGCATGTAAGTCGATACATGCATCATTCATCGAACTGAAAGCGATTCTGCAGCCCTTGAAGTCGCAGGTAAACATAATATGCAATACGAATACTACATAATCCCAGAATTTACATAATGGTAGTGATATGACAATGTATCTACGTATCTGAATGGTGACTACAATGATGGGCATACATACGTTATATAGTCCCAGAAGGATTTGAGAGAGGCGAATGAATTCGCAACGAGGCGAAACATTTCACCGATACTCGCACAATAATCATAATGCCCGCATTAATCACATGGTCCATAACATATACCTACATTTGAAGGTCGATCTGGATTGTCAGATTTATCGAGCAAAAAATTGGACTAAACATTTAGATACGTATTTCGCATTTAGATACGTATTTTATATTCTCCTTCTTCTGCCGCACCATTAAGTCTTGGAATTCCTTACCAGTTCACGTGTTTCCCTCCTCCTACAGTCCCGGGTCCTTTAAGCGGGGCGTGAAAAAGCATCTGATGAGGCCGTCAAGCTGAGTGCCACCATTGTAACATGATACGTGTCTGTAATGGTGACTCTCTTTTCAGAGACTTTGCCTTCAGCTTACCATCAGGCGAGGCGAAGTCAAATTTACGTGTCCTATATAAAAAAAAAGTACAATGCTCACGCCTGTTCTTTTCCAGGGTAGGCAGAGATAACAGCTTGCCATGTGCTAGAAGCACACCTCACTAGCTCCCTCTACTGCCATTGAACCTTTCATACAGGCCTCCAGTGCTTCTGACCTGCCCTTTGTTGAATAGTTCATTAATTTGGTCATTTAATTTAAGATTTAAAGACTGCTACAGTAAGTTTAATTGCAATGTGGTCGCATCCATGATTACTTAGCTACAACTTAAACTCAGGGGAGGCTAACTCGCATGCAGTTAATTTCTTGTCTGCAGTTAGAAGGTATGGTGTGAATTTAAGTTTGATGGACTAATTTGAACCAACATTTACAATTAATTGGATCTTGGGATCAAATAAACTCCGATAATAGAGGTTGCTTTCTACTTCATATGTTTCCGACTTTAATCTTCTAATATATAAAAATCAATGCAGTGGCATTCGTTGTTAGTTTATAACTCAAGAACGGCTGAACCGATTTGGCTAATTTTAGTCTTGAAATGTTCGTGGGTGTCCAGGGAAGGTTTAAAGGATGAGAAAATAGGTGCAGCGGGAACGGGAAAAATATGGCGGTACGAAGTTCGCCGGGACAGCTAGTCTAATATATAAAAATCAATGCCACTTTTCGTCGTTATTTTATAACACAAGAACGGCTGAACCGATTTGGCTAATTTTAGTCTTGAAATGTTCGTGGGTGTCCAGGGAAGGTTTAAAAGATGAGAAAATAAGTGCAGCGGGAATGGGAAAAATATGGCGGTACGAAGTTCGTCGGGACAGCTAGTTTGTTATAAATGGGAAGGATTGTGAAGATGTTTCGAACTTTGTTATTCGGGCATCACGCATAAATAGCTGAACGGATCTGGCAGAAGCGATAGAACATAGTTCGCATTCCCATAGGAATTTATTCCAGGGAGGATATAAAAACGGGAGCAGAATCACACACGGGTGAAATAACGGGCATCGGGTAGTTATTTTTTTAAATACATGGTGCTTTATTCAATTACGATAATGCCAAATACGTTTTTACGAAACCATCAGAAAACGCAGTCGTTTGTCGTCGAATTTTTCCAAATTTTCGGTTTTTACAAAACTCTTCGAATAGGCTCGTCTTTAATAATGAGATACTGTCAAACGATACTTATAATAAAGCTATATTTATAAAATATAAAAATCAGGACTTTTATGAAAGAATTCTAAAATTACGCAAAAGATGGTAAAGATTGTAGATGGCCGTTGCCAAAGGAAAGTTGATTAAAGTTTGCTTTTTGTTCTAAGCTTTTTTTATTTCGTACTTTGATGCCACTCGGAACAATTTAATTTCAAATTTTCACTTTTGACGCCAAAACTTCTCTTATAACATAATCTATTTAATGATTTTTTGTAAATGTTGACTTTTTTTTATATATATCACTTAGGTGGCAGACAAGCACACGGCCCACCTGATGGAAAGTGGTTACCGTGATAAGCATATTGTGCTTAAAAGTATTGATTTGGAAGAGGGAACTCTGTATTTGATGAGCTCTTTCAATTAGTCCCGCCCTCTCCTTTCCTACACAGGTCACCCGCATACGGTGCAAAATATTCCATCAAGAATCATCCTTTTACCGCACCATTATGACCTGGAATTCCTTACACGTGTTTCCCTCTTCCTACAGTCCCAGGTCCTTTAAGCGGGGCGTCAAACGTATGATGAGGCCGTCAAGCTGAGTGCCACCATTGTAACACGGTACGTGCCTATAATGGTGATGGCAAAGTCTCGGAAGACAGATCTTCCGAGACTTTCTCTGGCTGCCAACTGACGATGACTATACAACAGTGTTTCATTGCGATGTCTTTCAAGAATAATGAAGAAGAAAAAGTAGTATAAAAACCGGCCAAGTGCGAGTCGAACTCACTTATTAACATAATATTAGTTGTTATAGCGGCTACAGATGAATTGAAAATTTTCAAAGAACGATGTTCTGTGAAAATTTCAAATGTCACGGTACACGAGATACACCCTGGGGCCCTAGACAAAGTGACAATCTATTGATGGAATCGCGCTGAAGCGAACCATTTTTAAGGTTTTAACAATGGATTTCGGGACATTGCGGTGGTTATGTGCCTAAACTGAATGAACGAAATTGATACATTGATTCTCTAATTGGTTGCGTTTTTACCCTCTAGGAAAGGAACCCTAAAAATGAGCAACGAGATAAAAAATAAACCAAGTAATACTATCCTTTTCATTTCCTTTCAAACGAATATAGAATATCAGATTCTATTTTCCTTTGATAGTTGAAGATGAACGATTTATCTCAGTGCTACGTCTGTGGTCGGAGCCGTCGGAGTTACTCGGTAATAGTGCTGGGAACGAGGTGTCGAATGTAATTCTAGACGCTAGACGAATTCAATCTGTAGTGATGTAACCAACAAGTAGGACAGAAGATGGCGCAGTTGTTATCAAATACTTTTTTTAGTTAGTAGTAAATGCCAAGGTTCGAATCTTGGCCATTCAACCACCGATGTGAGCACACTGCTAACAGGAGGAACATAGCTTGGCGGAAGTTCAGGGGTTTATCTTCGAGAAATACGTATATTATACTTATTATTACTTAAACTTCTACGCAATACCAAAGAAATTTTGAAAAAAAAAACACAATACCATCAGAAGAACCTACCTTTTTAAATCGCTCCATATCCATTTATTCAATTCCCCCCCCGCTCGGTGTCACGGAACAGACGTGTTTACAAACGGCTCGTAATCATTAATTTGCAATAGTTGGAAAAGTTTAACTTCAGTGGAAAAAAACTACATCAGAGTGTAAACAAACAAAATACAGAAGTAGCGGTGTAACTACGGTGTCAAAGCACGCACAAACAACAAAGTTACAATCGAAAACTGTTTATGAAATTCGTTGTGAAAGTGATTGTGTGACAGAATTAAAAGTTCAATACCCTCAAATAAACTATTTCACCAAGATCTCCGATACTTTGCTGCTAAGCTTCATACTTAGCATTGGGTTGATATTTTCAAGACAAAGCTTAATGTCACGATAGCTTCGGCGGTAAAGTACGTGGTAACAGTCGATAACACAGAGTGGCTCAAGTTCGATTCTGACTGGTCACGTGTGCTCTTTTTGTGTTTATAATATTTTCTGCCTAATAATAGGAAGCACTGGGTTCCAATTATTCACACAATTCCAAACATAAATAAACACAATTCCACACAGTTCCATTAATATAAACACTACATCTCAAAATGAAATGCAATGGTTGTTTAAAGAATACAAAGGAGAACTGTATAAAATGTTCAACCGATGCATGTGCAAAAAGTTTCTGTTCTCAATGTATTAAATTGCCTACGTTGTCAACTGAGAAAATAAAAGTATGGAAATGTCCGGACTGCTGTGCTATGCAGAAGAAAGGAGGGGACAACAGTTTAACACCTGTACGTTCCACGGATACAAACGTCACTACGAGGAAAAAGACCGACACTTGCACAGAAGTTAACATCAACTCCGAGGTCAAGGAACTGATCGAAGAAGTACGTCACCTAACGCGGGAAATATCTTCACTAAAAAAACAACTTGAAGACGCCACAGAGTCGTTAGTACGCTGTCATACTAAACTGGCAGAATTGGGTTCAACCGTGGATGCTAATGATAAACGAATAAAGCACCTGGAAAAGCGTGAAGAGGACATGAAGCTGCTCGAATCGAAGGTCTCGGAACTGAAGCAAGAACTGAACGGACAAGCGCAACAACACCTGCGCAATGAACTCGAATTAGCCGGAGTACCTGAACACACAAATGAAAATCTACACCATATTGCACTCTTGGCGGCGCGGAAGATTGGTGTTGAGTTAAGCGACTGCGATATTGATTGGGTTGCCAGAGTGGGTCCCCGTATCAAGTCTGCATTATCTGCTGAGCAAAACGTCAAGTTTTCAAGACCAGTGGTAGTGCGCCTTCTACGACGGAGCAAACGAGATCAGATATTGAACGCTTCGAAGTCCAGAAGGAATGTGACAACTGCTGATTTGGAAATTCCTGGTTCCTCACAAAAAATCTACTATAATGAGCGTCTAACCAAGGAAAATCGACTGCTTTTTCGTGACGCAAGAACAAAATCAAAAGAAAATAACTACTCCTTCTGCTGGTGTACACAGGGGAATATTTATGTTAAGCAACGCGAGGGCAAGCCTGCCCTGCCAGTACGCACACAAGACGATCTTCAGCGTATTTTCAATACACCCATCTGAACTTTTTTATAAGACCTCATTTCATGCACACATTTATAAGCTCTTTGTATACAATATTATCTTTTTATATCTAATATTATGTAATAGCGATGTCAACACTAATACCGCACTACACACCATTATCTATATATCTGATTATTTGATTACTTTATTTTTTTATTATATATATTACTGTAATTTTATATTTAAACACATAATAAGTCACAATACCTATTTTATACAAAAAACTTACAGTACCATAACAAATAAATATATTTTATATTATATGTTGAGCGGTGGTAATCATCATAGTCACATTCAATCAATCAATCAATCAATTAGCCTATTGCACATTGTTCTATGCCTAACCTTCCTGAGACCTTACTTATTACGCAAATATGACTGATAAACATATTGAAGAGTTAGACTCTTTAAGTATAAACTGTCTTACAGTACCAATGCCTGAACAATGCGCATCAGTAATAACAAAGAATTACAATTTTAAAATATTAACATTCAACATTAGGAGCATCACAAAAAACTATGACCAATTTATCGTATTTCTTAATAGAATGAACATTTCCTTTGACATATTAATATTAACAGAATGTTGGCTCGATGACTGTACTATAATACCACAAATGCCATCATACACTAGTTTTAATACGAATGGCATTATTAACCAAAACACAGGAGTAGTGGTTTACGTCCACGATTCGCTGAGTGCAAATGTCACAGAGCCAGATATTGGCGATGCTAGCGTATTGCAGGTAGAACTTAACAATATGATTACTCTCCTCGCTATATATCGGCCACCCTCAGGTCACCGCAAAAGGTTCCTGCGTTCTTTGAATTGCCTTCTGGAGGAAATGTCATCCAAATCAACGGTACAAATCCTTACTGGTGACATAAACATAAATTTACTTTCACCGAAATGTGAAGAGGATCTAGTGGAATATCTGTCCTTAACTGCAGAACACGGCCTTTTTCCTGCAATTTCAGAACCAACTAGGATGGACGCATGTCATGATCACATATTTGTAAACGCTGTCAGAAATGTGGTTGGTGTAGTTTGTAAATCGAGTATAACAGACCATGACATGGTGTTGCTTGGCCTAACTGTAAATAGAACTGTTAAACGTTGCCTAGACCGAACTATCACTAAACGTGATACAGAGGCTATAAAAAACGAACTTGGGACGGTTGACTGGCTCCAATCGTTAAGCAGTTCAGGGGTGAACCAGAGAGTAAATAGTTTTTGTGGCCAGCTAGCCGATATTGTTGGCAAGCACACACATACAACACGGATATGCCACTCAAAATATAACATCAAACCCTGGATCACACCTGGACTTATTCGATGCATGCAACATAGGGATCGATTACATCTCAAGACCAGAAAAGCACCGAACGACTGCCTCTTGCGCATAACTTACAACAGATATAGGAACTTCTGTAATGACTTGTTGCGTAAGCTAAGAACAGAGTATAATAACAATGAACTTTCGAACAGCCTAAGAAATCCTAAAAAGATGTGGAAGACAATAAAAAATGTATGTAACCTATCAGCAAGTAAAAAAGAGCCTAAGGAACTTCTAACTTTATCTAACGGCACAGACACTGCACAATCATTGAACATATGTAGTACTTATTTTTCAACAGTGGGACAAAACCTAGCCAATGAAATATTGAATCAGCTTCAACTGAGCCAGAAAGCATTAGCAGCAAAGATCAGTAGCATTCTTATAACAAACTCATTCTTTCTGCAACCCACTGACGAAAGCGAAGTTGAATCACTAATACTATCATTGCAGAATGATAAAGCACCGGGTATTGATGGACTGACTAACAGCTTGTTAAAAGAAATAAAAAATGTAATTGTACCACCCTTAACTGACATATTCAACTTAAGCTTACAGTCTGGTGTATTTCCAGATGCCTGGAAGATAGCGTCGATTACGCCAATTTACAAGCACGGCCCAAAGGATTCGCCGGAAAGCTACCGACCGATCTCGTTGCTGACAGCGTTTTCCAAACTACTCGAGAAACTGGTTAATGACAGACTGGTTAAATATATTGAATCTCACAATCTTGTCTCTGATAGGCAGTTCGGGTTTAGAAGAGGCAAATCGACTGATGACGCTGTAACCATGTTAACATCAACAGTTTCTTCTCATCTTGACAAAAGACGATTCGCCATAGGTGCATTCTTGGACCTAGCTAAGGCGTTTGATACCGTTTCAGTACCGATCCTTTTAGCGAAACTGGAAAAGAAATTTGGCATACGTGGCATAGCATTGAAATGGTTTGAGAGCTATTTGTCAGGAAGGAAGCAGTGTGTTAAAGTGGGTAACTCTAAAAGTGAGCTACATACAATAGACTTTGGCGTCCCACAGGGTAGCGTGCTTGGCCCAACGCTCTTTATAATGTATATGGGTGAATTTCAACAAATGCCATTTTTTTTATCATATCGGTGAACTTTTTCATTTATATGTTTTTTGTATATTTTTAAGGTTTTATGTAATCTTTGTGATAATCATGTATCCCCAAATTTAATATCATCAACGTATCATTTAAGATTATGGAGAAAATTCAGTTTTAATTTTGGTTTCCACCGACATGACAAACCCGCACCGATTATTTTTTCTGTACACCGATTTGATAAGTTTATCCACCGAAATTATATACATATCCACCATTATGATAAAATATTCACCGAAATGATAATCTATCCACCTTTGAACATCAAAAAGGAAATAGTAGGTGCCTTATTTTTACAAGAGTGACTTAAAACTGAATGCCTGACCTGAAGAAGATCATATCCGACGAGAATAGAGTTCTTGAAGATCCAATGAAAATATTATATTTTTTGAAAATAAATAGGTACCTATTTTATTATATTTACTTTCTTCTATTCTTTTTTTATAATATATAATTAATTTAAAAAAGAACGTTTATAAGGTGGTAACACAAATCAATCAATTAGCCTATATCAGTCCACTGCTGGTCATAGGCCTCTCCCAATATGCGCCACGTTTGCTGATCCTCCGCCTTCCGCATCCAGTCCTTCCCAGCCACCTTTCGTAGGTCGTCAGTCCACCTGGCCAGGGTGTGTCCCACCTTCCGTTTTACTCCTCGCAGTCTCCACTCTAGGACTCGTCTGTTCCAACGGCAATCAGTCCATCGGCAGATGTGGCCAGCCCACTGCCACTTCAGCTTGCTTATTCTGCGAGCTATGTCGGTAACTTTGGTTGTAATGTCGGATGACCTCGTTTCTAATTCTATCCATCAAAGAAACTCCAAGCATAGCTTGCTCCCATAGCCCGCTGTGCGATTTTTAGGTCACGGACTAACCCCACCTTCAGTGGCCACGTTTCGGCACCGTAAGTCATAACAGGCAGAACGCACTGGTCGGAAAACCTTTGTTTTAAGGCATTGCGGCAAGGGGGAGGAGAAGACCCGACGTAATTTGCCAAATGCTGCCCACCCCAGTTGGATTGTTCTGGCTTCTTCTTTCTCGAAGTTGTTTTTATCGAGCTGAATAACCTGCCCCAGATAGATATACCTATTTTTGAACAACTTCGAGTGTCGTTCCTTCGATGGCAATTGCTCTCGGTACAACATGTTCGTTTTGGATAAAACCAAGATTATGTATCTTGGTTTTATCCAAGTTTACACTGAGGCCGACTTGTCAAGAAGCTCCATTCAAGCTGTGCATCATTTTGCCCAGTTGTTCCAGCGACTCCGCAACTATTAATGATGTCGTCGGCGAACCAAGGATGCGAGATGTACTCACCGTTGATGTTGATACCCCGCCCAGTCCAGCCCAGAGTCTTAAAGACGTCCTTAAAATGCGTTGGTAAATAGTTTGGGAGATATAACATCTCCCAGTCTCACTCCACGTTGGAGGCTAATGGGTTTTGTCTTCTTCTTCGACAGTGTAATACAAGCATCTCAGCACCTCGATGTGCAATCGAGGCGGCACCGCTACAGCGCACCCAGCACTGCCCAGATTTCGATAGAGTCGAAGGCTTTTCCGTAGTCCACAAACGCCATACACAGCGGCTGGTTGTACTCCTGAGTCTTTTCTACAATCTGTCAAACAGTATATGGATGTGGTCCACGGTACTATGGTCTTTTCAAAACCTGACTTGCTCAGGTGGCTGGAACTCGTCGAGCTTACCTGCGAGGCGATTTGTGATGACTCTCGAGAACAACTTGTAGACATGACTCAGGAGTGAGATGGCCTGCGTTCTTCAGCAAGGTCTTGTCACCTTTTTTGAAGAACAGTACCACCGCACTCCCGCTCCATGCCCTAGGTGTTAGCCCTTGCGGGATGACGGAATTAAAGAGGCTTGCTAGCTCTTTCAGGATTGGAGCCCCACAATGAAATGGTTTGACCACTAGTCGGCCTTCCCATCAATGCCTCCCTAGAGGTTTCCAGTATTGCGACCCTAGAGCTACTTGGAGCGGCGTAGGTGGGAGGGCTGACCTTATCATTCGGAATCTTGATATTTAGAGAGCCTCAGATAAGTTGGTAATCGCTTCCAGTATTAAACTTGTTGATCACACCTGTTGATCTCTGAATATGTGCTTAGGTACCATTATGAAAAAAGTCTATATCGTTCCTTATTATAGTCCACTGCTTGTGGGGTATTTTCTTAAAGAAACTATTCATTAAGAAGAGATGCCTGTGACTCGAGGAAGCTGACTAGCATTTGCCCCCTGCGATTTCTGCATGCCACTCCTTATGATCCGATTTTCTTCTCGTCGCGTTCTTGTATTCCCACTTTGGCATTGAAGTCCCCCCTATGTATGTATGTGTTTATATGTATGTTCTTGTATGTTCCATTTTTCCTTTGTATACTTAACGAAATCGCACGGGATCAACCGATATGATAAAACGACTCACCGAGATGAAAAAATATCTACCGATATGATAAAGCAATCCACCGATGTGACAAAACTGTGCATTGATCATGAATCAAAACACCGATATTAGGTGTAAGACACCGATTCGTCTTTTCTTATCATTTTCGGTGTAAATTATCATATCCGTGGTAATAAAGACCACCGATTACACCGATATGCGAACACCGACGTGAGAAATTTCACACTTTTTAGAATATTAGAAAAAATGCATAATATGTAGGTTAAATTCAATAACAATCAATGAAGCTAATTCACTATCTACCTCTATTAGAACCAAAAAACAATAATAAAACTGCTTACTACACTAGAAAGATGCCACCACCGATAGTATAAAATAATTGTCCGGGAGCAACTAAAATGGCGTACTTATATTATTGGCGGGAATATGCAGTGATTTAACATACGTCCGTCCTGACTGCGCACTAGCAGGCACTAACGAGAGAAATAAAATTGAGGTGGGGACACTGTCGGACTCGTCGATATAAAGTTATGTGTAAATTACTTTTGGTCACCGATTTGAGAACATTTCGCAGGACAAGTACGTTTGTGCCTCTCAGTAATAATATTCGTTAATTATATAATAAAATATGACTTAAATTAATGATAAAACTAATTTTCTATGAAATAGAATAATTTATTATACTTAATTTACTTATTTTTATTAGTGTATAAGCTTTTTTGTTTGTAAAAAAAGTAGAGGGACAGCACCGATTTGAAGAAAATAGAGGTTTATGTATTTATTTCTACCTTTATATGTAGTCCTAGCCTAAATATATTTTTGCCACAACTCATTAACAACCTATTGAATACTAAAAAAAATAATTCAGAACAATATTCCTTTTTTCAAATACTAATTTCACCGAAGACAAAAAAAAAAGCCATTTGGGAAATTCACCCATATGGATGATATTCACGATGCGATCAACGCCAACATAATATGCTATGCCGATGACACTGTTGTCATATTTGATGGTGCAAGTTGGGTTGAAGCGTTTTCGAAAGCCGAGTCGGGCTTGGGGCAAGTGTCAGCATGGTTACATTATAATTTACTGACACTGAACGGCAGTAAAACTAAATATGTATGCTTTCATAAAACAGCTACATTGGCCCCTTGTAAAACCCTAGGCATCAAATTACACAACTGCCAAGATATAAAGGGTTGCAACTGTGGATTTATCCAAAGGACAGCTAGCATTAAATACCTTGGCGTAATCATTGACGAAAACTTGGACTTTAAAGAACACATCGTGGTTTTATCAAACCGAGTCCGAAAAACCGCAAACATAATGAAACTGCTCCGTTCTTCAGCTCCAACAGACGTCCTGAAATCCGTTTATTTTGCCCTGACTCAGTCGCTTGTGACGTATTGTATACGAAGCTGGGGTTCTGCTCAAAAGACCTTCCTTATGCAACTGGAAAGAGCCCAACGCGCAGTACTGAAAGCCATGTACCAGAAGCCCGCTAGGTATCCCACAACACAGCTCTACAGGGACAGTGGAGTGCCTACCGTACGCCAACTGTTTATACTGAGAACGTTTCTTAAAGCCCATCGAACAGTTATAAACAGTGAAAATTATGAATATCTACTTAAGCTTCGGGTGTATAGAGTAACGGTACCTAAAGTTAATTCGACATTTGCAGAACGGTTTGGCCCACGCATAGAGTATCACATATACAATAAGGTAGCTAAGTCTTGTGACATCAAAAACTGCTCACTAAAAGAGGCGAAAATGGTGGTTACAGAGTGGCTGACTTCATTGACATACGAGGCTACAGAAACTATTCTACTGCACTAAGTTGAATGCCTATTAGTGGGTAATGTCCGAAGTTTGTAGGGTGCATTATTATTATTTGCCCATTACTCATTTATTTATACATGCAATATATTTATACATTACATACAATATAGGTATACATATACATTTATATATTTATATATAACGGGTGGCGCAAAAGTAAAGACCCTATTTGGTTCGGCTATAACATTTTTTCTAAATTAGAAAACTAGATTTAGGTTTTTTTAAATGTATATTTGTACCATTAAATTTCGTACCATTAGGATTTAAAGATGATGTCTTTTAAATGGTGACCTCCAGAGTTGATACATTTGAGCCCTATTTATGACATTTTGCATAACTTGCCGTAACACTACCTGCGATATGTTCGTTATTTCTTGACGAATGTTTTCTTTTAGAGCTGCGAGAGTCTGTGGCTTGTTCACATACACCCGAGATTTCAAAAAACCCCAAAGAAAGAAGTCTGGACTGGTCAGATCGGGTGATCTTGCAGGCCAAGGCAAATCGCCAAAACGAGAGATAACTCGGCCTGGAAAAGCGTTTGACACAATTATTCCACGTTCTTGGGGAGTAAAACGGTCCATGTTTATTTTCAGTGTATTTTACATTTGTACACTACACAATTTTCAACAACAGAATGACAGAAAATTTCATATAAAAAAAATAAAGGTATTTTCTTTGGTGCCACTACTTTTGCGCCACCCGTTATATATACACATACATTACATATCCTATCTCTTCTTCTTCTAACTTTTGTAAGTGTGATGATTGTACTAAACTTGATGACCGAGCACTGAAACTGTACAAGGCAAACGTCACGGTACCCACAGGACAGGCTTGCCTAGTGTGGGGCCAACGGGAAACTTTAAAAATGTCAAATTGTTTTTGGAAATAAACTATTTTTATTTATTTATTTTTTTTTTATATTCAGCGTTCAAGCCCTAGCTTTGGATGCAGGAGTCGCGCTCGACTGAGAATGACTAGGATCAAGTGGACACTGAGCGAGATTCGAACCCAAAACCTCTAACAATAGTACTCAAATGCTCTGTTATCACACACAGTACTTCCATCTCAATTGAGGAAGTACCTTCACCCTAAATAATACCGCGGCCATAATAACCTCTTGTTGTGTTCCCGGCGGTGAGCAGGGTAGCCAGCGCAGCGCTCACCGGAGAATTTTTAAGCTGTCATGTCAGTGGGAAGACCAAAGGATTGTCCTGCTTTGTCTTCTACACTGACAGCACAGAAACTCTCTGTTCTTACAGAGTCGGCAGCACGAGTGTGACATAGGCCACAGTAAACACTTTCCATCAGGTGGGCCATTTACCGTGCCTAGACAAAGTGACATTCTATTGATGGAATCGCGTTGAAGCCAACCGTTTTTTAACAGTGGATTGCGCGACATTGCGGTGGTTATAGTAATAATGATATGTGAAATAATATATTTCGAGTTACAAAGACTCAAATTTCTACGAGCTACTACTAGCTGACCCCGCGAACTTCGTACCGCCTTTTTTTAATTTTTCTCGCCGTAAGAACCATCCTCGTATCAGGGAATATTCTAAACAAAAAAATAGCGAAATCGGTTCAGCCGTTCTCGAGATTTACGCTTAGCAACACATTTAGGGATTCATTTTTATATAAGATTTATGTCAATTTCCTACTACAATTAGCGATTCCACTGGCGTTTTCGCCAATAGAATGTCTCTTTGTCTAGGGCCCCTGAGTCGTCTAAAAAAGGTCTTCAAAATTAGAACAGTTCACAAAATACAACGTCATCAAAGTAACTTCCTTAAAAAAATAAAAAAGTATCATCTCAAGAAGGGTTTCAAAGGCCCCAATATTCTATGATGTTGCCAAGTATTTATTCATTATTATAGCAAATTACATTTTGGAACAACGAAATTTTTCCCTAACGTATTTTGATACGAGCCCTCGAAGATAATAGTACATTATGGTACAAGTGAGCAACGTTGGTGATTACCGCCGAGGCGCCATTGAGACCCGAGCCGTCAGGCGAGGGTCTTAAGACAGCCGAGGACGGTAATCATCATGCTCACACGTGCCATACGACGTTTTACAACACACTTGCGAATAAAATAATACTACAAATACTAAATAAACAATACTACAAATTAATTCGTTTTCCTATATCGTTAACAATGGCGGTCGACCATAATTATTTTAAAAAAAATGAGGTTTGAACTTAACTTTTTTTTACTCTGTTTTTTTTTTCTATACTTAGAGAGAAAAAAAGTTAAATTTGAGTGAAAATTTTGTTTATAATACAAGTATTACAAGTTGAAATTATTTATTTAAATACGAAAATGCATCAAATGACCATACAATAGGCGTATTAATTTATTCGTACTATTAAACACGTTATTTTTTGTATCAAAACTTTTTTAAGAACATAGACAATTATAGACACTTCCTATAAAATTTAAAAAAGAATCTATAACTCACTTTTGTGAATAATAGTAATGAAAAAGTCACAGTTTTATAATAGGTATCATTCCGTGCTTAATTGCGGTAAAATAATATCACTGTTATGAGCAGGTGTGTTGTAATAGTTATTTGTTATACAAGAGTGCAAAGTTGCTTTTTAACCGCGTGCTCATTTTTGATGACCGAGCAAGCGAAAGATTCTAAATTTGAATCACGAGCGTAGCGAGTGATTCACAAATTAGAATCTTGAGCGTTAGCGAGGGAATCAAAAGAGCACAAGGTGAAAAATCTTTGCACTCGAGTGCAACACGTAACTTTTCATCCCACCTCAGCGAGGAAATAATGAAATGCTTCTCCTTCCTAGCGTTAATTCCCAGTCAGCATCCGAAGCTTTCACCTCGGAGTCCGGGGTCCGCTTTACCAGTCTTAACTGCGGATTTGGCTGGACCTCGATATTTGCCGTGAAGCGACTGCCATCTGACCTCCACAACCCAATGATGACATTAGGCGATATCGAAGCATTGCAGCCAGACCGTTGTTGTTGAACTTTTTAGGGCTCCAACTACCCGTAACGACTGCCATAGATGTTCGTATGGCATCCGTGACCGACGGCTTAACGTGCTCTCCAAGGCACGACCAGACCAATGCAAATACCCATTTTCATGCATAAAAAATATTTGCACTGAGCGGGGATCGAACCCGTGCCTCCTGCGTAGCGGCCGCGTTCAATACCACTACGCCATGGAGGCTGTATAATATGTGTATTAATACTAGTAATAAAATACAACAAAATAAAAATTCAACAACAATGTCAACAATATGACGTGAAAAAAATTGATGCGCGCAAAGCAAATTAAAAAAAAAGTACACCAAGGAGGTTACGAGTCTGAGTTTTTCATGAATTAAAAAAAAGTTGTATGATAAATTCGGCACCATAGAGGTAGAAGTAAATAGGTTTAATGATGTTTTGAGTCCACAAACCTAGTACACACGATGTTCTAAATTCAAATTTACTTTACCTCTCTAGAGGATAAAAACGACTTTTACGCTCAGTTATCGAAGAGCAAAAATAGTCTTTCCGAGATGGTGGGATGAAAATATAATTTACAACACACCTGCTTATAAAAGTGATATTATTTTACCGCAATTAGGCACGTAATGACACCTATTATCAAACTGTGACTTTTTCATTGCTATTATTCACAAGTGAGTTATAGATTCCTTTTTAAATTTTATAGGAAGTGTCTATAATTGTCTATGTTCTTAAAAAAGTTTTGATACAAAAAATAACGTGTTTAATAGTACGAATAAATTAATACGCCTATTCTATGGTCATTTGATGCATTTTCGTATTTAAATAAATAATTTCAACTTGTAATACTTGTGTAATAAACAAAATTTTCGCTCAAATTTAACTTTATTTTTCTCTAAGTACAGAAAAAAAAACAGAGTAAAAAAAAGTTAAGTTCAAACCTCATTTTTTTTTAAATATGGTCGACCGCCATTGTTAAATGCGCGCGCATAGGAAAACGAATTAATTTGTAGTATTGTTTATTTAGTATTTGTAGTATTATTTTATTCGCAAGTGTGTTGTAAAACGTCGTATGGCACGTGTGAGCATGATGATTACCGTCCTCGGCTGTCTTAAGACCCTCGCCTGGCGGCTCGGGTCTCAATGGCGCCTCGGCGGTAATCACCAACGTTGCTCACTTGTACCATAATGTACTATTTCTTGATTATTTTCTTAAGTTTTTAAACAATATTTTTGTGCTGTTAATTAATTTTAACGCGAAAATTGCGTATCTTTTTTACAAATCGTTTCGGTGTAAAGATCTTCTGTATTAGGAGTCTCCGCTTTTATTATTAAAACACTCTTTAAGACAATGGAAATAATAACAAAACATACATTCATATTAATCCAAATCCTCGTAAATAATAATATGAACTAAAAATATAGAAAAAGGCGAGGCAGTTTTCCACCCTTCTAGTTCAATTTCCCTCATGGGTAGTGAAATCGGATTCAGTGGTGCGACCGGGAATCGCAGCTATAATTGTGTCATGTTCCTCGCTATGAGTAGGGGCTCCAAATCTCCTTGAGAAGGCTCCGCCCTGTCACCCGGGACGACCGCTATCCCGAGAACTGTCAACGCAATGTTCTGCGCTTAAGTATAAAAATATGTACTGAGTATGCCACTGTTTATCAGATTATCCTTCTGTAGTGTAATTTAAAAGATGGGTTGTGTGTTTGACCTGTGTACCTTACGTATTTAATGTGTCTTTGTGACTAAAAAAGCCTGAACTGATTTTGATGAACGATAATTATGTGGTTAGTTTCATAATATCGCAGTGACTATAAATGACAGCCTTGGTGTAGCGGTAGAACGTTTAACTGCTACGCAGGGGGCGTGGGTTAGATTCCCGCTATGTAAATATTTGTATGCAATATGTATATTTAGAGTTTCTATGACATGTGTATATCAAATTCTAGATTCCATAACACAAGCTAGTTAAGCTACGCTTACACGATGCGTCTAGATAGCTTTTTTTTTTTTTTTTTTTTTTTATCGTGCGAAAAATCCCCACGGATACCTCCCCCGCCGGAGCCGGAGGAAGAGGTTATGTCGGACTCGAACCGACTAAAACGCACGCCGTCTGTGGGCCGTCGGTTGCCGAAGGTGAGGTTGTCGTAGCCATATCCCTCGCACCCCGGCCGACCCAGGGCCAAATCTCTCGATCTGGCCCTCATCCCGTGTGGGGACCACAGAGTCCCCAACTCGCCCCGGGTATGGGGAGGCACGCAATGCGCGCGGCCGCGGCCTGCTTCTGCTAGGGTGACAGGCGGCTCCACCCGTCACCCCCAGGCCCGCGCTCATGGGGGACGGAGGTCATTCTGCGACCTCCGACGCCCGAGTTGCCGCCGCTCGTTGCGGGCCGCGCGGTTAGCGATTCTCCTGCGCTCCTCGCGGGCGGCAAGGTCTGCGATTGTCCTTCGCTCCCGCTCCGCCGCCCACTTTACGAGCATGATTTGCTCGCAGAAGGAGGCGCCCGCGGCCCACGCATCCGCGCAGCGAACCATCGCTGCGAGCAGAGTGGCGAGCGTGAGAGCTCTCACTCCCAGGGTCGCCACCAGCTCCCGTCTCGGCGCCTCCCACGCCGGACACTCGGTGAGCGTGTGCAGCGCCGAATCCTCGCTCGCGTCGCAGTGATGGCACTCGGACGTTGGCTCTTTCTTCGCGATCCGATGCAGATACCGCCCGAAGCATCCATGATTGGTGATGATCTGCGTCAGCCAGAACGAGAGGCCACCGTGTGGCCTCTCTAGCCACTCCCCCATGATGGGTCTTACCGCCGCTACTACGGCGTGCCCTAGGTATGCGTCTAGATAGCGTTGTGTACAATGTTGTAGAATATTAATTTTAAAAATCTTAGCAAAATAAAATTAATGGGCGAAATAATTCTTTTTAATTACTCTTTTTTAACAAGTGTAGCGCTCGTAAGCTGATACCGAGTTTTAGGTGGTACATTAATTATGTTTGCTATTAGTATTCAAGAAGACAACCATCCAAGGATTAGTAATTAAACAACTAAGATAATTACTAGAGAGTGGGCTTGCAACACGTCACAGTAAACAGTAAGCCGACTTCATAGAAATGTGCGGTTTCCGGTTTATATGTGTGCGTGCGTGCCGGGCGCCGTGTACGAACGCGCTGCCACGCACACCTTCGCATAATTTAGGACTGTTTAGGACTGTTTCAGTGCGGGCTGTGTCGCGAGGGAGATCGCACGCGTACGTTGCGTTGCTATAATACCTAAGTTTTGCGCGATGACTTCTTACAAAGCAAGGGTTTATTGTTGTGTTTACGGGTGTCTACATAATACATACTCAAACCCGGACTTATCATTCTTCAAAATACCACAAGAAGAAAATAGGTAAGTAGGTACCTACCTAAATAAACACACAGCGTAACCGTCGACGACGCGTTAACTCATTTATGCATTTTACCTCCTACCTACATACTGCCTATTAGGTAGATAACTTATATACAAAAAACTGTTATTTCTATTTGTGAAATAACATTAAACATGTAGTAGATACCTAATTCAGACACTGCAATTCGACAAAATTATGTATACCTACGCGGTAAATCAGTATGTACCTACATCAGATAATGTTAAATCAAAGTTCTTGAGTGCAATAATTGTGTATAGTTACCGGCATAAATTTTGACCCCAGTAACGTCACAAAATGTATTCTTTATGCGCAGTAGGTAGGCGTTTTTGGATGTCTTTTGTAACCAATCAGCGCGCACCCGGGGCCTCGTATATCTCGCGACTTGGAGATACGAAGATATATGCCGGTAACTACCCGTGACGCACTCAAGTACTTTGATTTACCATAGTATGAAAAAGTAATGTAATAATACTCTGAGATCATGAGTTTAATAAGAACAAACTATTATGTGGGTGCAATATGTAGGATGTAGGTAGTGGTAGGTACTTACATTTTTTTTATGAAACGTTTCTAATGTTAGTTACCACAAAACGGAATGTACACATGCACGCGCGCATACACACAGACACACATACACATAGACACATGCACGCGCGCATACACACAGACACACATACACATAGACACATGCACGCGCGCGCACACAAACACATACACACATACATACATACACACATACACACACACACACACAGACACAAAGACGCAGACACACACACACACACACACACACACACACACACACACACACACACACACAGACAGACGCACAAACACACATATACAAACACGCGCGCGCATACTCACACACACACACACACACACATAGACACATGCACAGACACAGATACGCACACAGACAAGCACACGCCCATGCACATGAAATTATTCCTTTTAACCCCCGAGAAAAAAGAAGGGTGTTATAAGTGTGACGTGTGTGTGTGTGTGTGTGTGTGTGTGTGTGTGTGTGTGTGTGTGTGTGTGTGTGTGTGTCTATGTGTGTGTGTGTGTGTGTGTGTGTGTGTGTTTGTGTCTGTGTGTGTGTGTGTGTGTGTGTGTGTGTGTGTGTGTGTGTGTGTGTATCAGTCTGTCTGTGGCATCGGAGCTCCCAAACGGCTGAACCGATTTCAATTCTGTTTCTTTTGTTTGAAAGATGGTTTAGTCGAGAGTGTTCCTAGCTATGTTTTATAAAAATCGGTTCAGCCATTTCAAAAATATGAGGAGTGAAAGTGGCAATGCTAAATCTAATATTTTCAAATATACCCGTGTTGGGTATCAAATGAAAGGTAATAATTTAAACATCACGATACAGCAAGTTTTATGGAAATCGGTTAAGCGGTTACCTATAAAAGCATGAAATCAAAAATTTAAAAAAATAAAAAAAAACCACCGACCTAAAAAGAACCTATAAAAACCTATATATATTATTTTACTTTTTATAGGTTCTTTTTGGGTCGGGGGTTTTTTAAATTTTTTATTTTAACTTACAGGAAATTATCCAATTATTTCAGGCGCTTACAATGGCTTCGATTAATCAATCGCGAAGACTTATCTGAGCAGCCAAAAGCTAGACGAGTATGTGAGGTACATTTTAAAGCAGAAGACATTTCCGTCAATTCTCAACGAAAACGCTTACATAACAATGGCTTACCGTGTTACCATTTACCTAAGAATAAAGAAGATAAAGAGACTCAATTTGATGTACTAAAAACAGTCAACACTTCAACCGAAATTGATTTACCGACATCGACATGCAGTTTTTCATGCCAAACAGATCAAATCAATACATCAGTGAACGTTACGCAAACCACCGCTTCGCTTTCTGCTGATACTCCACGTAAAAGGAAATTGAAATCTGAATTGTCACATTTAAAAAAACGGTTGAAACTAAATGAAACAGGACAGACTTCAAATGAATCGCAACGAAACTTGTTTTCAAGTCTATGTGACCGCCTTTTATCGAACGACTTAGCCGAAATTGTGAAGGCGCAAGTATCTCTAAAGTCAAGTTCTAAAGGCAACAGATACACTCTCGCTTACAAAATGTTTTGTTTGAATTTATATTATGTCAGCCCACAAGCCTACCGTTTATTACGACAAACTCTTTGCCTGCCATGTAAATCTACGTTACATAAGCTGTACATTCCTATAACAACGCAGGTTAATGACGATTTAATGGCTGCTCTTAAGTTAAAAGTAAACAATATGTCTGATAGAGAGAAACAATGCACTTTAGTAGTGGATGCAATGAGTCTCAAAACAAATCTTTTTTATAATATTAAGGACGACAAAATCATCGGGTTTCACGAAGTAGATGGCGTACAAACACCGTCACCAGCGAAGTACGCTTTAGTTGTATTAGTAAGAGGTATTTTCGAAAAATGGTCACAAGCAATAGGATTCGCTTTGTTATCCGAATGTAAAAGTGATGATAATATATCCAAATGGGTCGACAAAATTATAATAAAACTCTTTGAAGTCGGGTTAAAAATTAGAGTATTTGTATCTGATCTTGGGGCTGATTTATTGAACGCAGCTAAAAAAAGGGGAATATCTGTGGAAAAAACCTATTTTACTGTTAATGATCACAAAATCTATTACATTTTTGATGCACCTCACCTTATTAAATTAGTTCGTAATAACTTGATGAAATATGATTTTCATTTACAAAATGGTACAGTTGCGAAATATGAACACATTGTTAAATTTTACGAGAATGATAAAAACAAGACTTTTAGACAAGCTTACAAGTTAACGAACAGCCATATTAACCCTACAAATTTTGAAAAAATGAAAGTCAAGTATGCCACGCAACTTTTAAGTAGATCCGTTGCTGCTGGTTTATCCACCTACATTGATTTTAAATATATGGACGAATCTGCGAGGCACACGGTAGACTTTATAAAAAACATGAACGATTTATTTGACGCGCTCAACTCTTCCACGCAACGTCATAGCTACATTTATAAAAGTGCATTTTGCGGCAATGCAAACCAAATAGAATTTTTCAACAACATGTTAATGCTTTTTCAGACTTTAAAGTTATATAACCCAAAAAACGGTACCGACGTTACAAAAACAGTCAAATTCATAGACGGTTTTCAAATTACAATTCAGTCCATATTACAGCTATATGATGACCTCAAGCAGGAAGGATTCACATATATAATGACAAGACGTCTTAATCAGGATGTAATTGAACATTTTTTTGGGAAAATTAGATCAAAAAACGGTATGGCTACAGAACCAACCACGAGACAATTTATTTCAGCATATAGAAAACTTTATTTTAGTAATATCTTACAGCCTCCAAAGGGAGGTAATTGTGAAGAAGACCTAACAGAATTTCTGGTCAATTTAAAGAACCACCCACATGTAGTAACAACAGGTGTCAGAGATATCACAGAACATCCAACTAGCAGCAGTGATAGAAATGAAACGCAAGAAAACATTTTATCTGAAATCATACGTTCAGACTACGTACCATTTGATCTACCCGAAAAAAATGGCTTTTTTTATGTTTGTGGTGCTTTGTTAAGAAGATGTGTTATTTACCACAACAACTGTGAAGTTTTAAAACTTTACGTCGATATCAATGAGCGTTCTTACAACTTAAGTGCAGAAACTAGATATATTAACTATAGAAATTTTGATACGAATGTACTCATGGTCCCACCTGATGACTTTGTCGTTAATTTAGAAAGGATGGAACAGGTGTTTTGCGAAGCGTTCGAAAAGGATCACATCAACATTAAAATCGGCACGTCTATTTACGAAAAATTAAAAAACGTAGAATTTACGATGCCCTGCCCATGTTTTCCAAAAAGCTTTTTACTAAAATTGTATGTAAGAATGAGAATTTACTTCACTTTAAAGGCTAACAATAAAGCATTCCGAATAAGTAGAAACCGTAGGAAATTTTTTTCTGTATCAAATCTCTAATCAAAAAGGATTACATTGAACGTGAAATTAGATCAGAAATTGAAGATCATTGCACTATTTATAAATCTGTCATAGTAGTGAATGAGTAAAAAAAATTGTTTTTCTTTATTTAGAAGTTGATTGTCTTTGATAATATTATGATATATCTTTATATCATATAAAAAAAGTGTTGCACTCGCCATGGGCCACGGTAACCACTTACCATCAGGAGGGTTGTGTGCCTTTCTGCGACCTAAGTAGCATAAAAAAAAGAAGGTAAAGTGATTTTGTAGAAATTAGCAGTTATCTCTGGAATTCTATGATTTATTTATGTAACTTTTTTCTCTAAATAATAAATATAATATTTTTAAGTTTGTTGTACTGTCTTATTTATATTTCATTAACAATAATCCCTAAATTTGATAAAATTTTAGGAAATTCATAATCATTCATTCATAATATATGGGTCTTTCGACCCAACGCGACTGTTCGTGATCGTGACGTGTCCTAAAAAGCGCGACTACTGGCGGGTTAATTTAATTATTTTGTCATGAAGTGAATAACCTCGTGTTATGTTCCCGGCAGTGAGTAGGGTAGCCAGAGCTCACTGGAGAGGTTTTGTGCTGACGGTGGGAAAACCAAAGGCTACTTATCTTTTGCGCTGACGGCATAGAATATCTCTGTTCTTACAGGGTTTGTTCTTAAAGAGTCGGCAGTACGAGTGTGAATACCCTGATGTTGCACTCGTCCATAGGCCACGGTAACCACTTTCCATCAGGTGGGCCGTGTGCTTGTTTGCGACCCAAGTGGTATAAAAAAAGCAATCAGGGGTAAACTTAGCTTACGTAAAATAGTAGGATTGACGACAATAACATAAAATCATGTTGTTGTATATTAGGTATGTAAAAATAAGGAACATTGAACATTGACCTTGACTCCTAAGGTACATATTTAAAAGGCCTTTATGATACCTCATTTATGATATAATGCAATACTGCAATATAATATATAAAAAGAATCTAGTGCTCCTCATAAAAAGCAAATAATATTGAACTAAAATTAAACGTGACAACCCTAAGCACCATTACCTGTTTAGGTAAATAACTCGCCAAGCGGCCTTAGTTATCCTACTTCTCTATTTATACTATGAACACGTCGTGCAATAACTTATTTACACTATAAATCATAAGAGAAAAAACGAGTAGAATGTATCTTAGTATGTATAATAATTTATAAACGCAGGCTTTAAAAATGGCGCAAACACTGAGCTAGCTACCTACCCGCGTGTAGACATAACACGTCCTTATTATTAATTCACATGAATTATGAACATTAATACTATTTAAAGAGATGCGATTCTCAGCACTCCATGGATTCACCGTGCGGTCGCCGGGTCCATAGCGTGATACAGAGAGGAACAGCGTGACGGCGACTGGGACCTGCGACCCAGATGTAGGTTTAGGGTGGCCATCTTGTGATGCATCAGCGCTCACCTCCACCGTCAGTACTGTTTCCCCCCCCCCCCCCTATCCAAATTTGGTAAGATCCTATCAATGCCGCTTTTGATATTCGATTTAGTAAAGAGCTTACTGAAGCTCTTGGCAATCCGAGGTCTTTAAGTAAGTTGTATAGGGATTAAGCTGGAGTTCCCCTTGCTCCTACTTCTACGGCGTAGTACGTATTATTATTGTGGATTTTTTTTTGCGTAGTGCCATGCCGCATGTCTGATTGAAACTTAAAATCAGGACAATATCCTCATTTTTTGTTGCCATTTCAAATTGCAGACAACGGATCTACGAGTATAGTTCTTAAGTATATGGGTATTATATTACTTATCAACCTTAGGCACGGCGCTCAAAGTGAGCGTTTATATGTATAGTATACATAGTAACGTTGCCCACCGCTCCGCCTGCATGGACTTCTGACCCCGTTTTCTATTGATAAAAGAATTTTCAAAATCGGTTCAGTAGATCCAGAGATTACCCCCTACAACGTCGCAAACTCACAAACTTTACCTCATAATAATGTACTATAGAAGTTTTTTTTTTTTTTTTTTTTAAATAGATACCTACTGGGCTCCCGTGTGCTAGCGAGCATATTGTTCTACTTTTAAATGGGTTTACTAATGTTTGGCAAAAAACGTTCCCCAAAGTGTCACATGCCAAAGTATGTTTCCCAAATTTTCATTTGGCAAAAAAACATTTGGCAAAACAACTTTCGCAATTTTACAGTTAGCAATACTATTTTTGGCAAATTATTGTTTAACAAATAATTACATGGCAAAGTTTCATTTTACCAAATATTATGTAGTCAAATATGGTTTGGCATGTGATTTACTTAAGAGTCTAAATTCACCGCATTAAAATCATTAAATTTTTAATTTTAAGATCCAATTTTTTAAATACACTGCTGCATGGATGTTCTTTTCACCTTGGACGAATAAATTTACAGGTAAGAACTTCTATAATAATTATTATAATATTGTTATCATACAAATCATTTCCGGCTCTGTTGGGGTCACAGTTCTAACCTAACCTAATCCACTTTTCTAGCAGTTCCAATTCTATAATAATTATATTGTTATCATACAATTCATTTCCGGCGCTTCGCCGGCCGCTGCCGCGGCACGCTCGCTTCACTCGCTCGGCTCGCGCTCTGTTGGGGTCACAGTTCTAACCTAACCTAACCCTCTAGAAGTTCCAATCCAGCCTACGTTACAAACTTCGTCTTTACTACGCCTTTACAAAATAAAGCATTTGCTAAATGTATATATTTGACTTAATGAAAATTGAGCAAGTAAATATTTGCCAAATGAATATTTGACCAAGTGATTAAAATGCGAAATGTAAAGGAGACGATTTTTTATGTTAGAGCTTTCGGCCACCTACAAATTTTGGAGAACAATAATGAAACGAGTATTGATTTATTTATAATGTTATCGGGATTACAATGGTACATTGCTTCTTAGCTAGTCTAACCGGAACATTGATATAAACCAAATCAAAACTGATACTAAAATCAATGTGAAACTAGGTGAAACTGTCATGGCGCCAATCTCAGAAAATTATAATTTTATTGATTATTTAGTATGACATAATAGACGTCATTATAATCATGTCCTATGCAATGTATTGAATAAATAGAAGATGGATAGGGCAATAACCTTCTTTTTAACAAGTGGAAATCCACTTAAATCCGCCGGAGCCAGTGAAGGTGGTTATGTCGGACTCGAACCGACAAAACCCGCATGAGCCGTTTTTCACAGTCTATATGTCTTTCGGATGTAGAAAAGCAGGATTATCCTTACTAGTTGGGCGGTCAGACGGCAGCCGCTGCCATAAAAGGCATATTTCCAAACCGAATAAAAGAGAAGGAGCAAGCGGCCGGTAAAAGCCTCGGTTACAACTACAATTCCTAAGATGATGATTCATATTTACACCATGAAATGAATGTAGGTATCCAATGAAATAAAAACAAACAAAACCATATTATATTAATATTTATTTATTACCTTTTATTACATAGGTAAGTATAGGTATATAAAACGTTTCTTGGAAATTGTTGGTAGGTATGTCGTCCAAAAAGCATACAAATCATAGTGATTATAGTAAATGAGCAGAAAGAAAACTCAATTAATGTAAATAACATACATTCTCCTAATACCTTGGTTTATGTTAGTAATTGTTTGTTTAGATACTGATTTGCAGTAATGCATCTGAAATAAGATGGTTGGCGGCACGGCTGGTATATTTATTAGAATTGTTTGACTAGGTACATCACTTATAGACACTGTAATACTCCACTCGTCCATATTATTCAATACTAGCCATTGATTTATATAGCAGCTGCCTGTGTAACATCTGTATTATATAATACTATTTTTTTACAATGAGCATTGAACAACAAGAAAATTCACTAATCATTACTAATCAATCACTCAAAATAATTACAAATTAACTGTCAAACAATTTTTGGCACTTTTGGGATTGTATTGCCATTCGAAATAATGAAATCGTAATCGCTAACAATTTTTACCACATGGAATCGATTCCTCGATTGATACTTTAAAATCAAAGTAAAACATCAGTTTAAAATTAAAATAATCTCCATTAGCGGGTTGTGGAGGTCAGATGACTGGAAGAGGTGCAACCGGGACTCCAAGGTAAGGCCAAGATAATGATGACGACAACCAAGTAGGTAAAGAGTGCAATGCCCAACCTAACGTTGTATTTTTGTATTCGTAAAGCTATAACCTGAGAGTATTATAGTTTAGAGTGTTTACTTTTAGACAGGCATAGTGTAAATAATAATATTTACACTATGCCTACACTCTAAACTATAATACTCTCAATGGACTGTTGTATTATATACAGGGCGTCCCACGGCGATGCCACATGGAGGGAAAGTACCTTAAATCCTTAAGTTAGCTCATTTTGTTTAAAGGAGACTTCATTTTATTTTTAAAAAGAAACAAAACTGCATTCAAAGATTTTTAAAAATTCGCTTGCCACACCCGGTAATCGAACCGACTAAAAGCCGAAAAAGTAACATCCTGTATTTTTATGGCATCAATCGATAGTGTCAATCATAAGGATCAAATCTCTCTAAGAAACATGGTAAATTAAATGAAAGGAAGTCCTTGAAATCTAAAATTATAAATTCAATTTGGCAAAATAAATCACTTTAACTCAAAGTTCATCCATCCATCTGATGCCATATTAACAATAAAATTCCATATTTAAACTACTTTTCTTTTTTTATCGTGCTGACACCGCTGCTGGTCAGCAGTAGTATTTAGGTATGTCGAACTCAAACCGACTAAAACCGCACGCCGTCTAAATTAACAGGTTATAAGTTGATCCATAGAGCAATTCTCTTGCCATTTTCGTTGCACAGGGTACACCGCGTGCAGGTTTCTAATCAAGCACCCAAAAATAACTACCTACCCTACCTACACATACCTCATGCCGTTACCCAATAAAGTTACATTCTAAACAGGTAACAAAGTTCATTCATTTAGTACTCATTTTACTAAATAAATTTCATCAAAGATATCTCTAGTGTTGATACCTTGTGAGAAATTCTTACAAGGTATCAACACTAGAGATATCTTTGATGTGTTGATACCTTGTAAGAAATTCTTACAAGGTATCAACACTAGAGATATCTTTGATTTGATTAGAAACCTGCACGCGGTGTACCCTGTGCAACGAAAATGGCAAGAGAATTGCCTTATGGATCAACTTATAACCTGTTAATTTAGATGGCGTGCGGTTTTAGTCGGTTTGAGTTCGACATACCTAAATACTACTGCTGACCAGCAGCGGTGTCAGCACGATAAAAAAAGAAAAGTAGTTTAAATATGGAATTTTATTGTTAATATGGCATCAGATGGACGGGTGAACTTTGAGTTAAAGTGTTTTATTTTGCCAAATTGAATTTATAATTTTAGATTTCAAGGACTTCCTTTCGTTTAATTTACCATGTTTCTTAGAGAGATTTGATCCTTATGATTGACACTATCGATTGATGCCATAAAAATACAGGATGTTACTTTTTCGGCTTTTAGTCGGTTCGATTACCGGGTGTGGCAAGCGAATTTTTAAAAATCTTTGAATGCAGTTTTGTTTCTTTTTAAAAATAAAATGAAGTCTCCTTTAAACAAAATGAGCTAACTTAAGGATTTAAGGTACTTTCCCTCCATGTGGCATCGCCGTGGGACGCCCTGTATAACATCATTGAAATAAAAATATTTAAACGGATTCTATTACAGCCTATTAAGTGGGACCTAATACAATGATTGGTATAATGTGGGTGTTAATTCACTCTGCCTAATCCTCCGGGGATAAATGAGTAATATGATGATGACAGTAGGTATATAATGAAGTTATATCTTCATAGAATGCGTTGTAGATAGTTTTATTTCAATTACACATTGAAATAAAACTATCTACAACGCATTCTATGAAGATTCGTTTATAGCAAAATACTTTTATTAGCAAAAACTTTCGATAATGTCATATGGAATGAGAATTGTAAGATTGAAGATTTGAAGAGAAAACCTATAGTATGTATTATGTGCCTGAAGTTTTATCGAATACAATCGCATTCTTAATCGATTTGTGTCTATGGTAAAGAAGATGTCTGGCAACATTTTAACATCTTGTCATGTGAAATATTAAGAATTTTCACAAATACAATAAATGAAAAAAACACTCTTTAATAAGTTATCGTGAATCGGTTAGACTTTGGAACATTCTTCGTCCAATTATGATAATAAATGGATTCGTATCTTGTGCATATTGTACAATGACTGTTCATGCCCTATTCTCTGTTGTCTCTCTCTTCTCTCACTCTCGCTTTGATGTTTTACATAAGAAACAAAAACTTAAAAGTCGTTGTTTTGATGGGCCGAAAATAAATCATCTCCTTTGCTAAAGATTCTTTTGGGAAATGAAAATTAGCGATAAGTTTTTGGGAAGTGAAATTTGACGAAACATATTTTGCCAATTTTTAAATGTATCGCGATAGAATCCGTTAAAAAGTAGTTTTATTTCAATTTAAGTCTAATTGTTTAATCTATCATAAAGTATAAAAATGTGAACGTTCGGATGAATAAATAAAAATCCTATATTCTATCTGTGAGAAAAAAAATCAGCCAAAACGATCCAGTCGTTTGTATGTACTACCTACATGTAGTAGATAATTCTTGATGAAGGCAAGAATATTACCTATCTGTGGTGTGAGCACGAACAACTATCGTAATCGTATCGTGAACGTAACGAGAGCACGGAGCATTGCGATTGGCCGCCTGCCTGAAGCCTGCCAATCGCAATGGTGAAATTCAATTAACGCCTCTTTTGTTAACAACGCGATATAATTAATTGTTGCCTCAGTCTCGCATATTACGCACAATTATGGTCACAATACACTAATCCGACATAGTAATTACTAGTCATTAGTCATTGGAGAACGCCGTCATTATAATGGTTCTTATAGGTATTCCGAGGGCATTGGCCTCTCATTGAATTGGTCCCTATAACGGCAATTAGGTATTTGTTACTAGCTTTCGCCGGCCGCCCGCGTGGATGTCGTTTATCGCGACCAAACAGAGCCTATGTCCTTTCTCAAGTTCTAAACTACCCCTATACCAAATTTCATCAGAATCGATTCAGCGGTTTAGGCGTGAAAGCGTAACAGACAGACAGACAGACAGACAGACAGACAGACAGACAGTCAGATAGACAGACAGATAGACAGGCAGACAGACAGACAGACAGAGTTACTTTCGCATTTATAATATTAATAGGGATTCGGTAGCTTGTATTTTTTTTGTTATTTAACGTACCAAGAGAAGAGATGTGCATAACGAATTCACAATACATGTAAATATGTCGAGCGTGCAATATTCTACCTAAAGAGCTTAACAAGAAAATGTAATATCCAAACGTAGGTACCTACTCAAAGGATTTCTTCAAACTTAGTGCAGTCTTGCACGTGGCACGAGTTGTCGCATTGTTCTAAGGTTACTATCTTATAAGCAGTTCTCTCTTTTGAATTGAGTCTACGAAGTATGTCATGATTTTAATCTGACATTAAAATTACTATTACTATAAATGTAATCCTACTAGTCTATTACCTATTAAAAGTAGATATGAAAATGTTTGTATGTTTGGTATTCAATTACATTCAAACGGTTGTACGGATTTGGTTGAAATTTTGGCCAAGAATAGATCATACTCTGGAATAACATATAAGCTACTCTTTATCTCTGGAATAATTTTGGGTTAAGGAAAAGGATCAGAACTCTACGCGGGCGGTGTCGCATAAAACATGTCAATCAATCATTTAGCCTCCTGCCTATTGCTGTCCACTGCTGGGCATAGGCCAATTTTCAGGTCGTCAGTCCATCTGGTTAGGGGACATCCCACCTTTCGTTTGCCTTCTTGCAGTCTCCACTCCTAGGACTCATAACCGAGAGTCCAAAATATACTAAATATAAGATTTTATTAAGTTTATTATAATCATGATAATATTAGCGTCAGCGCGAATTTCCCGCTAACCGTGAGGCCGTTTACACCTTATAAGATATTTACTTGTGTCTTATGAGAAATGTCTTATACGAAATGCAGTCGCATTGGTTGTTATATGAGACTGTTCACATTACAAGATATTTTTTCTTATGTTTAGTGTTTAGTTATTTGTTGGCTGCATGTTCGATTTCGTACAAGACACCTTGTTCAGACACAACATAGACGTATACTCGAGTAGTATGTAAACAAGTTTGCGCATGCACATGAATGTCAACACTTTATTGTATTTTGATGAAATAATGATATAACGAATCGAAAGAACGACGTTGCACCGTAAAAATTGCAACGAGTGATTTTCGTGTAAGCTGTGAATCTCTTCTCTTGGTACTTACGTTGAATAACAAAAAAAAACAAGCTACTGAATAACAAATAATTGCCGTTTTAGGGACAATTCAATGAGAGGCCAATGCCCTCGGAATACCTATAAGAACCGTTATAATGACGGCGTTCTCCAATGACTAATGACTAGTAATTACTATGTCGGATTAGTGTATTGTGACCATAATTGTGCGTAATATGCGAGACTGAGGCAACAAATTATATCGCGGTGTTAACAAAAGAGGCGTTAATTGAATTTCACCAGATTTCACCAACAAATTTGAATACTTCAGATAGGGAATATTCTTGCCTTCATCAAGAATTATCTACTACATGTAGTACCTACGAAAGGCTGGATCGTTTTGGCTGATTTTTTTTCTCACAGATAGAATTATCTATTTTTATTTATTCATCCAAACTTTCACATTTATAATATTACTAAGATAGATTAAACAATTAGACTTAAATTGAAATAAAACTACTTTTTAACGGATTCTATCGCGATATATTAGGTACTAGCCTTCCGCCCGCGGGTCCGCCCGCGTGCATCTCGGTCAACGCGACCTTTGCTCATATCTTCAGTTCTACTCAACCGATTCCGATCAAACAAACATAAGATTTTAAGTCTGAGCAAGCCCTTTGTAACAAAAAAAACCGCATCAAAATCCGTCCAGTAGTTTTTGCGTCCATCGCGGACAAACAGACAAACAGACAGGAAATTAAAAAAAAATATTTTCGTGTTTAGTATCGTTAACATAACATAACCCAAGTATTTTTTTTTAAATATCTCCAATGTACAGACACGACCAATTTACAATTATATAATAGTAGGTATAGATGATTCCGAAGCCGACCGCATACGACAACGATAGACGCATGCAGCACATGCAGCGTACCCATTACTTGTCAAACTACGATACGGATAAAGGGGTCCATTGAGAAGCCGCAATGAATTACGCACATTTGCTGCGTGCGTCGGCAGTTGTCGTATGCGGTCGGCTACGGAATCATACCTTTACTTTACTTTTAGCCCGACGTATTGGGTAGTTTTTAGCAGCCATGATCGCTGGTTAACTAGAAATTGTAACAGTGTGAAGTCCAGTAACCGCAACGTCAGGCTAAAAAGTAAATAGTTACAAACATATCGCGACAGAATCCGTTAAAAAGTATTTTTATTTCAATGAGTGAGTTTCTCGTAAACTTCAGACAGTATCAATTAGACTTACAATTTGAATTTTCCACCCCATTTACTGTCCTCAAAGTCTCTTAATAAAATATAGAGTTATATCTTAATTTGTGTCAAGTGTAGCACAAAGTTTGGCCGTTTGAACCTTTCACACTTTGTCGTAAACAAGACGAGAAGAGAAGAGACGATATAATTAATTTTATTTCAATTAGTATTAATTTAACTAAAGGCGGCCACCCACTAACAGTCCGCCTGCAGTTTTTCGTCTGTCCGGCGGCGGCTTGCAGTCCTTATGTCATCAATGTCATCATAATTTTATTACCTCAGACTAAAATAATAACATTATTTTATTCTTTTAGTCTGATGTTATTACGTATAAAATGCCGACGGCCATAGATTGTCCAGCCTTCAACTGTCTTTGCTGACCGAAATCGTCAAGCGGCCACACACATATTAGCCGTCAGTCCAAAATCGTATACGAAACTGTAAGTGTGTGGGCTATTGCGATGAACTGACAGACCGATATCATCCGGTTGTCGTTCGATAAACTGTTAGTGGGTGGCCGCCTTAAGAATCAAGTAGACAGAGACGGTCGGTGAGTTTGGTGACAGACCTTTTGTCGACAACAAGTGTTACTTAATCGAATTTAACTTGCTCGAGTTAACAATAGTGCCCGGAAAACGGTAAGAGGCTCACCCCCTATTACGTGGGACCTAATACAATGATTGGTGAAATGTGGGTGTTGACGATTCACCTCTGCCTAACCCTCCGGGGATGGGGGCGTGATTGTATGTATGTATGTATGTATTTTCCGTTAGTCGCCTCTTACGACACCCTTCGGATGGGATGGGGTGGTAAAGTTGGTAGGATTGTTCCAAACATCATCATAAATTAAATCTAAAAATTCCTCATCGATACCTAGATTTTTTTATTCAAAGGTCATAAAAATATTCGCGATAAAACCGTAACGGCAGCAAATCGGTAAATTTTATCATAAACATATCTAGACAAAGTTGGTTGATGCAATTATCTATAAAACCCAGTCAAGTGCGAGTCGGGCTCGCGCACTAACGGTTCCGTACGAAACTGAATTGAGGCGTGAACTTATATTAAGTAGACGGCCATATACTTTTATTACAATATTTTAATGCCACCATTGTAGCATGGTACGTGTCTATAATGGTGAATATCTTCTATATCTTTCGAAGACTTTGCCCTCAGCTTACCATCAGGCAAGACGAAGTCAAATTGACGTGTTCAAAAAAAAGATACGTTGAAATAGAAACGAGGCTCTGGCGCTCGCGGATTGCTTTGTAATAGTCCATGCTTGGTGAATTTGAGTTCGTCTACCGCAGTGGCATCCCGTGCTATTCTCATAAGACACCCAAGAAATTTGTGCTGCGCGTATAGGGCACATTTTGAGCACATTTTAGGTCCAAGATACGTGGCGCGGGTTATACTTCCTATTGAGCCAGAATTATGAAATTTAGGGGGAAGCAAGATCTTCTAACAAAATTGAAAGGAAAAGTTCAAAACCGTAATTATGTAACTCATCACCAGAATCTAACTATTTACGGTAGCAGTACGTGTAGCTACATATTTTCCTACAGTCTTCTTCTTCTTCATCCTAGCGATAATCCCAGTTGCGTCCGAAGCTTTTCATATCGGAGTCTAGGGTCTGCTTAACCAGTTAGACTAACTGCGGATTTGACTGAACTTTGATATTTTTCGTGAAGCGACTGCCATCTGACCACCACAACCCAATGGTGATATTACGAAATCGAAGCATTGCAGCTAGACTGGTTGTTGAACGTTTTAGGGCTCCAACTACCCGTAACGACTACCATAGATGTTCGTATGACAACTGGGACGTGCTTAACGTGCTCTCCGAGGTACGACCAGTCCAATGCAAATACCCATATTCATGCTCACAAATATTTTCACTGAGCTGTGATCGAACCCGCGCCTCCTGCGTAGCGGCTGTGTTTTTACAAGTTGTTGACCCCCTAAATGAAAACTATATTAACCATGATTTTAACCATTTTGTATTCTTTCTGCAGCTGCTGTGGTGGTCGCCTTCTTCGTCTGCTGGGCTCCCTTCCACTTCCAGCGCCTGTTCTTCATCTACGGGGACTCGTCTCCGCACTACCACATTATCAACGAATACCTGTTCTACGTGGCTGGAGCCTTATACTACATCTCTGCTACAGTCAACCCGATACTGTACAATGTTATGAGTCACAGGTGAGGAATGAACCCCGTATTGTATAGAATGATATTCTAGTAAATGATATTCGACTGCACTTTTAAATCTAAAACGTCCACATCCAAGACGGATCCCACAACCTTTCCTTTCGAGATAGACTACACTTGTCTAGAACAGTTTGAGGTATCCAAGATAGACTTTTTTTATATAGGACACGTCAATTTGACTTCGCCTCGCCTGGTGGTAAGCTGAAGGCAAAGTCTTGGAAAAAGAGGGTCACCATTATAGACACGTACTGTGTTATAATGGTGGCACTCAGCTTGACGGCCTCATCAGATACTTCTTCACGCCCCGCTTAAAGGACCCAGGACTGTAGGAGGAGGGAAACACGTGAGCTAGCAAGGAATTCCAGGTGTTAATAGTGTGGCAATCAAGCTAGATTATTGAGTAATTCTTAAGTGTACGAGGGCAGACCCTCAGACTGGGTCAATTTTGTAAAAGATGATAATAATATGCGATCCAATGGTCTCACTGTCTGGAAGTTTAAGACCAGGCAAAACGGCAAAAAAAGCATTGGATTCCAGGCTCAGAAATGGAAGCTTCGGACGCAACTTAAACACATGATAGGATGATGCTGATAACTATGATGATGGTCAAAGAAGTATAAAACAGTATTAGACACAAATAGAAATAAGATGATTACAGAGTGATATTCAAAGAAGTTTAGGACTTCACTCAAATCGAGTGATGATTACTACCGACTTTCACTAACTGGCATAAGTTTATGCAACTCATTATTCTTCCAGAAAGGGTAAATTATATTTGCTTTCCACAGGTACAGGATCGCTTTCACAGAAACCCTTTGCTGCGGCAAAATAAACTTGAACAAGAATAAATACCGCGAGCACTCCAGCGTGAGGGAGACCACGGTGAACCACACCTCAGAGGGAGGGCATCTTGTCAGGGTTCGCTCCGAGATCCAGGATAGGAGGAACAGGTATGTATTTAGAATACTTCTCACAGGCTATTGCTTGCGGAAACGAGTGTTAGAAAATAAATGATACTTAATATCGCCACCAATCAAGTTGTGTGCGATAATTTTATTACATTATCATAGAAATTATCTTCTTTTTAAATATTTAGGTACATAGCTGCACTGCAGGCACTTATATTATTTATGCCCTAATTATACCTGAATCCTCGTAAATCATGAGCCTCATCATGTCAATCGTCAATAGTTGATTGGGTTGTAATAGATATAGGTATACATTTTGAAAATAGTTAATTTCTCAACTTCCTGTCAATTGTTTAATCAGTGGATGGTCGTGGTAGGTATTTGCTCGGTGTCAATTCCGATTTATACAGGACCCATATTGATAAAAAATGTACTGCACCACTCGACATTTTATCTAGAAAGAAAAAATAAATATTTATTGGTGCAGAGCGGTCACATCATAAAATGAACAATAATAATATTGATAACATTGGAGATTAGAAGCATGTCCACTCATTGTGAATAAATAGCAAAGCACATTGATGAATCTAGTTTCAATTTTGGTATTTTAGGCTAGACCGAAGATCCAGGAGGTGCAGCTACTACGGAACTGAAACCACGAGCCTTTGCAGTGACAAGTGGATGCAAGAGACGCCGAAGAAAATGAACAGTATTCTGATCAATGGCAAGAACAGTGTCAGCTCCAATCTGTGTAACAACAACGAAGCTAAACAGCTCATTTATAATAATTATAAGCTCGATAATAATGATGTTACTTAGGAAAGTAGCGTCGAAGTTAATCTAAATATTAATATTTTTACACAAATAGAGATGATAAACATGACGTTATTGATGTATCCGACACTTAAATTGTTGGGTTATGATAAGTATGACTATTTCTAAATAAAGTCTAAAAATTTCTTCAAATTTGAAACAAAATGCTTGAAAATAAAATATAAAATATGAAAATACAGATTGATACTAGGTACTATCAAGAATTATAAAGAAGAATGTCTTCATATCAAAGCGTCAACTTTTATAATAAGTTCTTAAATATTTTTACACTAGTTATGTCTTAGCAGAAGCTGTGTGTCTTTTTGTAATCAATATGTTTTCTTGACTTTGATCTAATATTAAACATATAACCAACATATCACATTATATAGTCAAAAAGGTTTTTAGGGGCAGAGGCAGACCCAAGAAAAGATGGATGAATTACGTAAAAGAGGATATGGCAAGGAAGGAAATGACGTCTGACTGGAATATGTGGAGAGAGGATCCCACATAACTGGTATTGCTCGAGACCTATCTTGGCCCCAAAATATGCTCAAAATGTGCTAGCTATACGTGCAGTACACGTTTCTTGACTGTCTTTTGAGGATAACACGGGGTGTTATTGCGGTGGACGAGCTCAAATTCGCAAGCATAGAGATTTATAAAACAATCAGCGCGCGCCAGGGCCACGTTAGTCTTGCGATTTAGGTCCAAGATACGTGTGCCGAGGTATAGATGATGAGTACAGCTAAATGTATAAAATCGTGTGTCATATTACCACCTATTTCTGTAATAATACTTGTGGTCTTTGATTTCAATTCAAAAGAACTGTACGACTTAATATTTTGGTTTATGACATGCACAATTTACAGTTGTTTGGCTAGTCGACTATACTTTTGTTGTGAATACTATTGTTTTATTCTAGGTTATGATATTTATTTACGGACATGACAGTGCTAATAATTATAATCAGCTTATATTTAGGTCAGGTCAAAATTTGAATAGTTTGACAAAAATAATTTCTATATTTGATGAAATGAAATTTATTAAAGGAAATGAAACAATTTAATATAAGCGTTTGAGGTTCTGAAAGAAATTCCATATGTGAAAAACGCAAATATAATTGTGAACTTAAAATAAAATTTTGTGTATTCAGGTTTTTTTATAAATTAATTTGAAATAAATTTAATACAAGATCAGTATGATAGAAAAAAAAAACAATAAAGGTATGATTCCGCTACCGATCACATACGACAACTGCCGACGCATGCAGCACATGCAGCGTACCCATTATATGTCAAACTACGATACAAATGAAGAGGACCATTGAGCTCAGCTGCGGGCGTCTGTAGTTGTCGTATGCGGTCGCCTACGGAATCATACCTTAAATTTTATACGATAATGATGTTACGTGTGTTAAATTCAACTGTTAAGTTAACTTCCCATACTGCTGTATGTTCAAGAAAAGATTTTTTATACTACCTTTTATATTTTATAACATCTTAATAGTATAACTCCGGACACGTATCTTGGACCTAAATCGCAAGACAAACGAGGCTCCGGCGCCAGCGGATTGCTTTGTAATAATCTATGCTTATAGCGCTCTATTTTGAGCTCTTATCTTGAACCTAAAATGTGCTCAAAATGTGCCCTATACGCGCTGTACACATTTCTTGGGTGTCTTTTGAGGATAGCACGGGATGCTTCTGCGGTAGACGAACTCAAATTCACCAAACATAGGTTATTACAAAGCAATCCGCGGGCGCCAGAGCCTCTTATGTCTTACGATTTAGGTCCAAGATACGTGGCGCGGGTACGATTGGCCACTTGTCTAGGGGGGCTTTACAAGTTATTTATTTTAAGACTTTTCCGTGATTGCACATCGCGATACTTTCAAACTTTCCATACTCTCTAGTCATCGAAAACATTTTTAATTTATAATCATTACGTGTAAATACTTTATATGGTGTTAACGGATGTTTATAATTCTAATATATATGAAGATACAATATTTATAAGAAATAAATTCATTAACTGGGATGTTTTTTCTTTCTTTTTCATTTATGAAGGTGACCGCATACGACAACTGCAAACGTATACAGCAGATACAGCGTACCCATTACTTGTTAAACGCCGAGACGGATAAAAGGGACCATTGAGAAGCCGCAATGAATTACGCGTATCTGCTGCATACGTCTGCTTCAGCTGTCGTTTGCGGTCACCTTCGGAATCGTACCTTTAGAGCAAAGTAAAAGCTGAAGCAAGAGGTTTAGGAAGAGGAGTCCTACAATCAATGGACTGTGGTACACTTTAGATTGACTCTACTTTTTTATACTACTTATGTCGCAGACAAGCACACGGCCCTCCTGATGGTAAGAGGTTAACATGGCCTATGGGTGAGTGCAACACCAGGGGAGTCACACTCGTGCTGTCGACCCTGTAAGAGCAGAGAGATTCTGTGCCGTCAGCGCAAAAGATAAGTAGGTCAAAGCCTTCCCTACTCTCAGTAGTTCAAGGAACAGTTCAATTGATTGAACTAGTGATACTTTTTAGTATCCAGTAGTTCAATGATGTAAACAAATTGAACTACTTATACGAATAAATTCATTTTAACAAAAAAGTTTAACCGACTTCAAGAAACGAAAAAGAGGCACTGAAAAGCGAAAAATAACCATACCATTGCAGCAATCGCGGCTGATTTCCTGGTACTTTTTGAAGAGTTCCTTGGTCTAATATCGGAAACCCATCATCATATCTTTACGAAATTTAAATGGGACCACTTCGGAATAATCTACTTACGAACAGAAAAAGAATTTTCAAAATCTGTCTAGAATTGGCTTCACAATCGCGTAACAAACATAGGTACAAAAAAAAATAAAAAAAATAAAAAAATTGGGCACGAATTGAGAACCTCCTTTTTTGAAGTCGGTTAAAAAGTATCACTAGTTCAATCAATTGAACTGTTCCTTGAACTACTGAGAATAGGGGAAAGCCTTTAGTTTTCTTAGTCTTGTATTGCAATTTGCAATCGAAGTCGCAGGTTCTAAGGCGCCCTCTAGTTTGAAAGCGGAGGTGGAAAATAAGACGGCATTAAAAGGAAGTAGGTAAGTAAGTCGTTACCCTAGAAACTATATTTTCACGTTATATTGACCACGTAATATGGTGGTTGGTGGCCAGTCAACAGAACAGACCCTCGATTCTACCAAAGCACAACTGTCATACCACAAAGATTGCAAAAAATGGCAATACATTTTAGACCTTATTTCTATAGAGTTGAATGGTGAATGTTCTGATGAGCTCTTCCAAGTAATCCCACCCTCTCCTTTCCTATATAGGACAACACGTGCAGGACTTAGATGCCACCCGCATACGGTGCAGAATATTCCATCAAGAACCAAGCGATTCGGCGACTCCTTCTTCTGCCGCACTATTAAGACTTGGAATTCCTTGCCAGCTCACGTGTTTCCTTCCTCCTATAGTCCCGGGTCCTTTAAGCGGGGCGTGAAAAAGCATCTGATGAGGCCGTCAAGCTGAGTGCCACCATTGTAACATGGTACGTGTTGTAATGGTGGCCCTCTTTTCAGAGACTTTGCCTTCAGCTTACCATCAGGCGAGGCGAAGTCAAATTGACGTGTCCTATATAAAAAAAAAAAAAGAGTTACAGTGAAAAATTAAATGAAAAGAGTTTCATTACACTCTTTTATTCACTCTACAAAAAGCCATTTAGGTAATTTTGAACTTGAACTGCATTACTTTAAAGGCTAAAATTAAATGGAATTTTCTTGAAGTGACAGTGGCCTAAAAGTGGTTTTGCTTTAGCAGAATCTCTAAGAGCTTGAGAAAGGTTGCGATAACCAAAATCCACGCAAAAAGAACCACGGGCAACAGCTAGCAACGATTATACATCAATGTATTTATGGCAGCCTTTAAAACCGGCTTGAGACTGAAAATATTCTTTTAGCACTAAATCTTATTTAGGGCTCATTAAGCCAAAGTTAGCACCGTAAGTCGTAAAGAATTCTGAACTTTATCACCAGTATATAAAATTGAAGTTTCTTTACCCTATTTATTTTCAAGGCACGTAACCATATCACGTTGAATAGGTCATAAACGGTTATACCATCAAATTGAGAGGTGGGTTATTGGTTTAGGCGCTAGATACATTTTTGGTTTATCTGTTATGGCCGGATTTTACAGTTTTTCGATATATGAAATCCGTATTTACAACATTAAAATTCAATAAGTATACGCTTTTACAGTCATTTCAAAACCTTTTATGTAACAAAACCGTAATTGAAAGTACATAATATCCTAATGGAATGTTTATTACAAATTACAAATTAGTATTTTATTTATAGAAGCTGTTTTTGAAAGCTTTGTACATATTTTCTGGAGTTTACTTTGAAAATAATAACTGGGATACAATTTCAAATTCAAATATTCATCTATACTGTTTAATATAATAAAGCTGAGTTTGTTTGTTTGTACACGCTAATCGCAAAAACTACTGGTTCAAATTGAAAAGTTATATTGTGCTGAATAGCCTGTTTATCGAGGAAGGTTATATAGGCTAAATATCATCACGCTACTCCTCAAGGGAGCGGAGCAGTGATCATAAATGTAAACAAATCCAGCAGATATTTAAAACAGGCTATGTTTGGTCGCAATAACCGACATCCACGCATGCAGAGCCGCGGGCAACAGCTAGTTCTTTTTATATTTTGATCAATTTTCAGAACTAAAAATAATGGGAAATCATAGTTTCAATTTAGTTAAGCAATATTTTATTGTGAAAAAACAAGCAGTATTGTTAAGAATCCGACGATGGTGGAAACATCCCCATTCTATCAACAATGACTACTAATGTCATTTAATTAAGTAGATACTCGTAGCTTCGAGAAGGCATACCTCATATCATCTGTAATAGGATTAGCAATATAATTTGTTCACGACTGAAAGCTCCCAGTAATAAACTTGATTCATTTCATCTCGTTAAAGGATCGACGATTATAAAAGAAGTGATTTCTCTACGGATTTCATTTTCTGTACAAGATATTAGTACTTAGGAGATTGGTAGGTATAACCCGCGCCACGTATCTTGGACCTAAAATGTGCTCAAAATGTGCTCTGTACGCGCAGTACACATTTCGTGGGTGTCTTTTGAGGATAGCACGGGATGCTACTGCGGTGGACGAACTCAAATTCACCAAGCATAGACTATTACAAAGCAATCCGCGGGCGCCAGAGCCTCGTATGTCTTACGATTTAGGTCCAAGATACGTGGCGCGGGTTATACATAAGTATAGTCCATACATACATACATATACTCACGCTTGTAAATCCTCGAAGGGGTAAGCAAACCAAAGGGGTAGGTAACCAAAAATTAAAACAATTATTACTTGTTTATGTAATGATGAAATTTTTGTTTTTATAGGACATGTACATTTGACTTCACCTCGCCTGATGGTAAGCTGAAGGCTTAGGAAGGGAAGGGAAGGAAGGAATCTCGGAAAAGAGAGTCCGTATTCTATAATAGGGGCTCTCTTTTCTGAGACTTTGCCGTGTCGTGTCTATATACATTCCATTTTTCAATGGCGGCACTCAGCTTAACGGCCTCATCAGATGTTTTTTCACGCCTCACTTAATGGACCCGGGACTGTAGGAAGAGGGAACCACGTGTACTGGAAAAGAATTCTAGGTCTTAATGGTGCGGCAGAAGTAGGAGTCGCCGAACCGCTTCGTTTTGGATGGAAGAAATTAAATGAACGCTCAAGACGGCCCCAAAATGGTAGGTAATTTCGGATGCTTACGTCATGGATTGGCTATCTCAGTGGTCAGAAGCATTCCCTTTTTAAGGGACTGGTGCGAGTTCAGGTCCCGTCTTGAGCATTCACTTTGTCCAATCTAAATTATTATCCCGCTCGATATTGTCATCAACGCAACGATCAGCTGATGCTATTCTCTAACTTGCATTTATCGCAAGACACAATATCTGCCTCCTGCAGTACCTATGTTAGCACCTAGTACATATATGCTCCTAGCACACAATAGAACATCTCAAAGGGGGATGAAGCCTAGTTAATGAGTTACATGAACCTGTTAGAACATGCATGAATGGGTGCTCGGACAGCCTCCTGTCTTGTAAAGGAGAATTCAAATTAATATACGTGCTCTGAATATTCATAGACACAGTCTAACGAATTTCATGTCATACTGCGACTCGTTATACTGTGGTATATGTAATGGGGGTAATTTTATTGAATTCTGCAATGAAAACAATAGCATTGATGTAGGTACGCCGCGTAGTTCCCGGCAGATGTCACCATGGAGATGGCACCATGTTTCTTAGAGAGATTTGATCCTTATGATTGACACTATCGATTGATGCCAAAAAAATACAGGATGTTACTTTTTCGGATTTTAGTCGGTTCGATTACCGGGTGTAGCAAGCGAATTTTCAAAAATCTGTGAATGCAGTTTTGTTTCTTTTTAAAAATAAAATGATGTCTCCTTTATGTAAAATGAACTAACTTAAGGATTTAAGGTACTTTCCCTCCATGTGGCATCGCCGTGGGACGCCCTGTATACAGCCCAGAACAGGTCCAGGCATATATAGGCCCAGGTAGGTAGTGTAGTAGGTACCTACATAATTACTATCACACCTTTATCCCCGGGGGTTAAGCATAGATGAATTTTATTAACACTCACATTTCACCAATAATTGTATTAGGTCCCTCGTAATAGGGGTATTGCCGTATTCCGGGCACTATTGTTGACTCGAGCCATGCATCTGAGGCTGAGTCTGGGCTGTATATATCTGTCTGAAGTTGAACAGCCCTATCCCTTAGTCGCCTTGTACGACACCGCATGGGAAGAGATGGGGTGGCCCAAATTCTACTCTGCCGGGAACCACGCTGCGTTGGTAGTTAAAGTTGGTGTAAATTTAGGACCACTAATTGACTAGTGCCATTTCGCTATTCAGTCTAACATAACTAGGAACTGAACAATGAAAACCTGAGTTTGACAATCGTGATTAATGGTTTTGGTTGAACCTTAAAAAAGAATTATTGCCTCTGATTGAGAGTTTGAATTTATGGTGAATATAAAAAGTTGGTTGAATTGAAATTTTTCTCCTTTATTGAATGAATTCGTTTAAAAATAACTGTGTAGGCACTAGTAGACTCTTTATCAAGGTTGTCAAAGCCCAAAGGCTTATTTTTTGTAGATAGATTTATTTTTAATCTATTCACAAATATGTTTTCTTAAGTAGGTACCTACCTACAATGTTTTGTTTGAGTAGCCTAATTGACTACAAATTTTATTACATTTCCAGTTACCCAGAAATAAATTTCTAATCTTCTAGAGTCGACGTTTGTAATGCACTGGATCAAACAGTAAAATTCTATAATGCTACTTTTCCCATCGCAATACATACCTAGATGCTTTCCTTAAATCTGACTTCTTAGCTTTTAATTTTATTGTACACAGTAAAATATACATTACACAGTAGAAATATAAATTTTATTTACAAAGGCGATCTTAACTCAGCATTGTTTTCTGACAGTAAATCTTCAGGGAGTTTTAGAGAAAGCACAGCGGGAGGGTAAGCTTATACCTATAAATCCGGGAAATACGAGTACTATCTAGGTATTCTATCCTACTATATCACTACATATTATAAAACAAAGTCGCTGTCGCTGTCTGTCCGTCCCTATGTATGCTTAAATCTTCAAAACTACGAAACGGATTTTGAAGCGGTTTTTTTTAATAGATAGAGTGATTCAAGAGGAAGGTTTATATCCATACTTCCATACTAATATTATAAATGCGAAAGTAACTCTGTCTGTTTGTCTGTCTGTCTGTCTGTTACGCTTTCACGCCTAAACCACTGAACCGATTTTGATGAAATTTGGTATAGGGGTAGATAAGACCTTGAGAAAGGACATAAGGCTATGTTTGGTCGCGATAACCGACATCCACGCCGGCGGAGCCGCAGGCAAAAGCTAGTGTATAATACATGCATAATATTGTAGAGAAACACTGATAAATTTAGAGATAATACCACGCGGGCGGAAAATATGGCGGTACGAAGTTCGCCGGGTCAGCTAGTAATATTATAAATATGGGAGGTTCTGAAGTTGTTTGTTTAGGCTGATTTATATTAAACGAGCCAATGCTGAAGCTATCACCTCTACGTCAAATTCTATTAGTGTAGTGTAAACAGTGACAAAACATTAGTTCCTTGATCTTTCATAAGTAAACGATGAAAATAAGGTCTCGTTTACACTAAAATATTAAGAAAGGAAGCTTTTGTACTAGATCTTGCTTGTGTTCGTTTGGTCTAATTACACCTTTCACTCAATCACGCTCTAACGGCCGAACGGTTGTGACTGAAATTTGGTACAAACATACATACAGTCACACCTCTTTCCCAGTGGGGTAGGCAGAGGCCATATGTTTCCACTAGCTACGATAATTGTATATTAGTAACTTTCGCATCTTCTACTTTCCAGTGGCGAAGGGTGAAAATGTTCAAAACGGAAGCCGGTGGAGATAGACCCAATTTAAAGCTGCGTTTACATACTCGCGGCAGAGCGAGGGAAGTGGGCAGAGGCGTGGTGTGAATGGTATATTCGTCATGCCGCGAGTACCTACTGCCGCGTATGTTGCTGCGAATGTCGGCTTGGCGGCGTGAGTCAAAGGAGCGGCAATACTAGCGCGATGAACTATACGAGACCGCTAGATGGCGCTAATCAGTAAACACGGCTTTCGTTATTGCTCCTCGAATATTTACTTTTAAAAATATTTATATCGATCTACGGAAACTGTATAGTAGTTGAAAGTGATAGTTTTTATTAATAATCTATTTAATTAATTCGCTATACTGTAAAAGCATAATGTGTACACTGCTACAGCGTTGTCCTCCATACGTTTACGTTCGTCTCCATTGCAGGGCGAATACTGTAATGCGTGTGTAAACGCTAGGGCATTAATCGCGCGAATATTTCCGGCAACACGATGAGCAATGCGAGTGGCAGTATGTAAACGCGGGGTTAGATGATGTATTATGTTTCATATTACATTGCAACGTCGGTATAACGAATCGGAAAGGAACAGAGCAAATATTCGTTATATCAAGTAATTTGTTAAACTGGGGTTTGTAATCTTAATATATATAAATCTCGTGTCACAATGTTTGTCCTCAATGGACTCCTAAACCACTTAACCGATTATAATAAAATTCGCACACCATGTGCAGTTCGATCCAACTTGAGAGATAGGATAGTTTAAAACTCAAATTATAGTCGCAATTTTAATTTATTGCTATATGGCGGTACGAAGTTCGCCGGGACAGCTAGTATTGATATATTTTACGTCTTAATATATATAAATCTCGTGTCACAATGTTTGTCCTCAATGGACTCCTAAACCACTTAACCGATTATAATAAAATTCGCACACCATGTGCAGTTCGATCCAACTTGAGAGATAGGATAGTTTAAAACTCAAATTATAGTCGCAATTTTAATTTATTGCTATATGGCGGTACGAAGTTCGCCGGGACAGCTAGTATTGATATATTTTACGTCAACTCTTATGGACAATTCAAGGGGATTAGGAAAAGTTCGTTAAATCGAGTAATTCGTTATATGGAGGGTCGTAATATCAAGGTTGCTCTGTATTTAGGTATTGGAGTATAAACTTAAGCATCTCTACCACGGCTTCCTTTTGCGGAGCAAGCCGGCAGGAATCGTGTTATAGGGACTCATCGCATTTTTTTCATACACGCTCGCCGGTTTCGGGTAGGTGCACATGTCGAAATAAATAGCTGTCAATATCAGGCACGCTACCAGTCACCGCCAACGAGGACGCATAATTAGTTACATCCAGTGTCACGACAGTTATTCAATTAAGATTAGTAACATAAAACGGTTCACACATTTTCATCCCATCGTTGGGCCACGAGGACGGCGATTTTCTTTCCTTATTTTAGGTATTAGAGCTGACTGGAGAGGTTTTGTGCTGTCAGTGGGAAGACCAAAGGCTTGTCCTACTTATCTTCTGCGCTGACGGCACAGATTCTCTCTGTTCTTACAGGGTCGGCAGCATGAGTGTGACTCCCCTGGCGTTTCACTCGTTCATGGTCCACGGTAACCACTTTCCATCAGGTGGGCCGTGTGCTTGTCTGCGAGCTAAGTAGTATAAAAAGGTATGTTTGGGGAGTTCGCTTGAACTTAATATAAAAACTAACAGCATTTCCAAAAATAAATGAATTTATATTTTGTATTTTGAATACTTGTACTTACTGAAAAAGTTAATAAGTCTAGGGACCGAAGCAAGCATAATAAATGATTAACCGTCTTCCCACCTCCTTCCCATGGCCCTACCTACCATCTTGGTTATAACGGGCCGAATCTTGGGAGATGCGCGCCCTACTGGTCTACTCTCTTTCGGGTGCGCATTTCTTGACTCCCAAATTATTTTTTGTGCCCTATTATTTTCGCTCTCTCCCCTTTCTGAGGTAGCACACCGCTAGAGACACTCGCACAGAGCTCCACAGCCGTCCGCAGTTTTGGGGTAAAAATGAGTGGTAAGCAGTCGCAATTCTCGTGGCCCCACACCGGTAATAACATCATCGTCACTCACGCACGATACAATTGGTAATGAACGTGGCTGTTCATGTTACCGTATATAAATCTATTTTGTGTCAATGTATCATATTCGCTTATTAATATCGTGCGAATGTCTTTGCTAATTTATTGTAACATCACGATGAAATTTATACGAAACTGTATCATATGAACCTAACATTGACATTTGAACAAAAATATTCTAGGATAGTTTACACAGCACAATCTAGACCTAAATTAAGGATAGCTTGTAATATGAGTTCTAGAATGCGTATATATTCGAATATTTGCATTCGTCAGGGCGTTAATATGTATAATTTATATGTATTTACAAAAATGTATGTAAGCTTTGGGTCTAGATAGCGCTGTGTAGAATGTCCTACAATATTCATTTTCATTTAATAATTAGACTTTTCTCCCTATTTATATATATTTTATACACTAGGACCACAGAGGGTAGACTATAATTAGGTCTCGGGATACATATCTTGGACCTAAGTCGGGCGACAAACGAGGTCGTGATGCGCGTGAATTGTTTTATAATAATCTATGCTTGGTGAATTTGAGCTCGTCCACCGCAGTAGCTCCCCGTGCTATCCTCAAAAGACACCCAAGAAATGTGTACTGCGCATATAGAGCACATTTAAGTCCTATATTTATACGTTCCGGGGTATACCTACCTAACTTTTGGTAATAGATCGAATCTTCTAAATAAGATTAAATCTTTGAGTTAGTCTATCAGGTTTCGCTGTGTTGGAATTAGTTTTGTCAGTCGCCATATTAGATGTAATTTATAAAGTTTGTGTTTTCTTTTAGGTTTCGTCTGGTTTATTTTTGTAAAAAGGTCGCAATGAATTCTTGAAGGTTAAAAGTGACTTATATTTTATCATGCCATGTTGATGCCCGTTGACGTAGAATGGGGTCACCCCATCTCTTCCTGTGGGTGTCGTAGAAGGCGACTAAGTTACAGAGCTGTTCTCTATACAACAAACATACAGCCTGTGAATTAATGCCCGCTTGACGTCAATAGGCTGGCCCCCTATCACGTGGGACCGAAAATTTATAGTTTTCGAAATGTGGGTGATAAGATAATATACATCTGCCTACCCCTTCGGGGATTTACAGGCGTGAGATTATGTATGCATGTATGACCTTATGGTACTCTTATGATTTTTATCATAAGTACCTACACAAAATTCATCAGATTATCGTATTGGTTACTTGACTCGCATACGAGTTTAGTGTTTAAAGTGGTTCACCCTTGTTTGACCAAAAAACTTATGACAAAACATCATTTGACAAACAACGTTTGAGAAACTAATCATTTGACAAACTTTCATTTCGCAAACATATTACTTTAAAAATAATCATTTGACATAATACATGTTTCGCAAATGTATTACTTAGAAAACATTTCGATTGCTAAAATTTTATTTCAAAAATGTTCATTTGACTAAATAAAGTTCTGCATGGTTATAAAAAAAAATTACCATGAAGGCTAATCTATCCAAGTCGGAATGAGCAGCTTTCTCAATAATCTATGACTGTCTGTTTGTCAACTAACATGTTTTTAAAATAATCAATTTGTCAAATGATGTTTTATATAATGATTTTTTTCCGAATAAATGATTTGTCTAATGAGTAGTTTATTAAGCAAAGTCAAATGATACATTTATCAAGTACTAGCTGACCCCGCGAACTTCGTACCGCCTAACAGTCAATTCTTTTTTTTTTTCAATTTTTCTCTCCGTAAGAACCATCCCCGTACTTTAAGGAATGTTCTAAAAAAAGAATTATCGAAATTGGTCCAGCCGTTTTCATGCTATGTCGTGACAACGGAAAACGGGTTTCATCCCTACTAATATTATAAATGTGAAAGTAACTCTGTCTGTCTGTCTGTCTGTCGCGCTTTCACGCCCAAACCACTGAACCGATTTTGATGAAATTCGGTATAGGGGTAGATTAGACCTTGAGAAAGGACATAGGCTATATTTGGTCGCGATAACCGACATCCACGCGGGCGGAGCCGCGGGCAAAAGCTAGTTTTTATATATATTTATAGATAATTTTGTCAAACGTTGTTTGTCAAATGAAAATTTGTCATTCGTTTTTTGTCAAATGATAGGACACCGTTTAAAGTAGGTATCACTCAACTCAAGTGTAACAAGTTACAACACTTCTTTAGTGTAGGACGATAAAAACGGAATATAGAATTATTTGCTTTGGTTAACGTTCAAATGGCGTGTTATCTACCTAGGTACCGACTGTAGTGAAATGAATACGACATGCTTGTGACATAGTCGGGGAGGCAGTACGTAGGTACGCTACTTATTTTCATTTTATTTTTTATTTAGGCGCGGTTACTTTAGACAATTTAAAATTTGATTTTTTAACCATAAATAATCATCATCATCATCATTTCAGCCATAGGAAGTCCACTGCTGGACATAGGCCTCCCTTATAGATCTCCAATAAGACCGGTTGGAAGCGGCTCGCATCCAGCGCGTTCCCGCGGCCTTAATGAGGTCGTCTGTCCACCCACCTTGTGGGACCATAAATAATAATATTATAAATTTTCAATAATTATCGTCACTTTATTCAGAAGTGGTGATGCTATGTTGAATTACAGGATTCATCAGTTTGTTACGTGTGCCTGTTTTTATTTAATTTTTATTTATCGTGTGAAAAATCCCCACGGATATAGGAGGAGGTTATGTCGGACTCGAACCGACTAAAACGCACGCCGTCTGTGGGCCGTCGGTTGCCGGAGGTGAGATTGTCGTGTTACGGTGCCTGCTACTTTTGCAAATATCAAATTTTAAATTGTCACAGTTACTCAATTGTGCAAAGTAACACCATTTTGTTTAACATATTTTATACAACAAAACTTTACTTATTCACAGGACACTTCAATTTGAAAAGCTGATATACGATAATTCAGGCATACGCAGGTGACATTCAAATAAAACTATTTTCTACGGATTCTAATGCGATTTACATGGTGGTTTAATAACATAACATAAAATTTCTTACTCGCGATAGAATACATTAAAAATAATTTTACTTCAATTTGTGATGTTCGCGTAAACTTCCGACCGTAACAATTAGGTGACAGGAAATATTATTCCCAGGATGAGATTCCCAGGAGTAATAAAATTAAAATGATATGATTATTCTACATGCCGCTGTCTCCCTACCTATAACAAATATATGCTTGTCCGTTTCAAATCCAACCGTATCATCGTCCGGACAGTCAATCAGTATGCGAGTACCTGGCAGCTCTGAGGCGAACAATGTTGCAACTCGTTTTGTGCCTCACAGTGTTGTTGTTCATCATTGAAGTACGTACTTTATACATACATACTTATTATGTCTACCTACAACTACCTACTTACTTTAAATAGTCTATCTAAACCTACTATTAAAATTATTACCGTACTGGTCCCCACACCGGAAGAGAGCCAGATCGAGAGATATGGCCCTGGGCCGGCCGGAGTGCGAAGGATATGTCTACGATAATCTCACCTCCGGCAACCGACGGTCCACAGACGGCGTGCGTTTTAGTCGGTTCGAGTCCGACATAACCTTCCCACCGGACCCAGCGGGGGAAGTAACCCTAAGGATATGTCGCACGATAAAAAAAGAGGTATTTTGGAGATATTCAAAAAATTGTTGGGTCTATAATGGATAGTAATTGGCACAGATGTCATCTTCTACGCCGCCAGGTAATTGCTTCTGTCTAGCCTCCCATTTTCAAAAAAGTCGATATGCCTATCAAAAAGTATAATTTAGTGTAAACGAAGTGAGTTTCTCGCCCGCATAACACGATTAACGAAAGGACAGAAAACATTTGCTTGGTTTATACATTCGCAGAAAACATAGCCGCTTGCTCGTCCTCGCCTGGCGAGAATTGCCTTCCTTTTGACATTTGGTAGTGTTCGTCTAAACAAAATATTCGTACCGAAACGTGCGAGAGACTATCCCCGTCTAAATGACGCTTAAGGATGATATCAATAGCTAATTATAAACACAAAAAGATAATTATTGGTTCATTGAAATCTACTGCTATCAAATAGTTCAAAGCCCAATGGTGTAAAGCTTTCCAATTACGAACACAAAAAGGGCAAAAATGAGCTGAAACATGACTACTAGTTGAAATTTATTAGACACTGTGTCACTTTAGATATCAAATTTAACTGAGCAACATTGGCTTTATTAATTCACCGAAGTCTTAGTCTGTTTAAACAAAGAGCTCACTAAAATTTCTAAATTAATTAGCAGGTGTGCTGTTACCTCCGATTCATTGGCCTTTACGCTCAAATCTCAGTAATCTGAGAAACAAATTTTGGCATAAACCATTCCTAGATAAACTAATATTAATTTCAAACACAATTTCATTGCTAATTAATAAATTGAATCCCATTGAAACTATTATTTATTATAGAAGTGCAATAACCAGTCCGATTGCAAAACTTCGATATCACCGATGATGGGTTGTGGAGGTCAAATGGCAGTTGTTTCATGGAAAATATCAAAATATAAAATGTAGTGTTAAACTGAAAAGTCTTCTATTGTCTATTAAAATATATGGCTTAGATATCCCCAAAAGACTGATTGTAGTACATAACAAGTTTATATATTACTAGCTGACCCGGCGAACATCGTACCGCCACATTTTCTGATACCGTTCCCGCTGCATATCTCTAAATTGATCAGTGTTTCTCTACAATATTATGCATGTATTATACATATAAATAAACCTTCCTCTTGAATCACTCTATCTATTAAAAAAACCGCTTCAAAAATCGTTGCGTAGTTTTGAAGATTTAAGCATACATAGGGACGGACAGACAGCAACAGCGACTTTGTTTTATAATATGTAAAAATGTAGTGATGATACTCCTTATTTCCAGCCTACTTCAGGTATCTGCGATGCAAAAGTGAGTACCACCAGTTATTAATTTACAAGCGGACTTAAGACAATTATATTATAAGTATGTGTCGCAACCAACTAGCTTAATCAGTCGTTCAACCACAAGCCTTTTTACTAAATAGTGCCGTTCAACTAGAACGGCCTGATTGATATTCAGCCATATGATCAGACAGCCTGGCAAATGACTTGGATCTATGACGTTTCATTACTTGCATAGCCTAGTTCGCTCCCGCATTAGCCTTCTAACTTTCTATCTTAAGATAGGGGTACCACCTGGGTACCACCCAGAAATAATTTATAGGTACCTATAATTATTTCTGGGTGGTACCATATTGTACGAATAAGTTTACTAGATGTTGTAACAAACGCTACAGCTGTATATCATTCAGGCCACTAGTTGAAAGACGTTATTTGATAAAGAGGCTATGCTGTTGTTAATTGAACTGCTGATTAAGCTAGTTAACTGCGACGTATCTACAATAATTAGACAGGGTGTATGGGGCTTCGGGACACACCTGTTGATTAATGAACAAGACTCTGGCAAAGACCCTCTTTTCAAGTTTAGGAGATCAAATGGCAGTCGGTCTCTCGTCGATTAGACTAAATTATGAAGGAGTAGGTACAGTGGACCATGGTCTCTAAAACAAGCTTTAGCGGCAACTAGGATTGTGTCACACACACATAGATTACTTTTGAGGACTATTAGCTAAAGTCTAGACTTAAATCATAGATAAATAAATGGCAGTCGCAATCTACTAATTGGCTAAACAATTATAGTTGTACAACTTAGGGGAACTGAGAAGCCAAGAAAACAAACTACAGAACGTGACGTCTGCGAGACGGCTACGTGACGGCTGCGACACTTCTACGTGACGTAGCTGATGGAATGTGCACTTAAATAGATAATTATTGCGAGTTATGTCGTAAGGAAGGCATTAACTATGGAAATGGATGGCTACAAGTGAAGAGGCAGACCTAGCTTAGAGATGGATGGACTGTGTGAAAGATGATATGGCTAGAAAGGTAGTGAATGTTGAGATAACTGCAACCACGGATAAATGGAAAGGTACACAGGATGCGTAGACCTTAAATAAAAATGGGATAAGGGCAAGAAGAGGGGTACCTATCTAATTTAATTTAAAAATCTCTTCTCCAGTGTTTAGGTGACGGCTGCAAAGCTGGAGTAAGTCTAACATTTATCCTAGAATATTCCTAATTTTAGTCAACCGTATTTTTAGTCAGTCAAAATAGACGATTTAATAAATAATAAATAATAGATAATTTTAAAGCAATTAGTTTGCTAGACTAAACAAATTATAACAGAGCGTTCCCCCTGTAAGGGAAAGATCGCGGGTTCGAGTCCCGCCCGAGAATTGATTTCGCTTTTTCCAATTTATTATAATAAATAATAGAGCTTACATAAATTCGCCTAGAGCTGAAAATTGGTGGGGGTGGAAAACTACACCATAATGAAAGAAATGTCAAAAGTCCCCATCGATTGGACCACTGCATTTTTTTATTCAAGGTTAATAATGTCAAATATATTGGATTCTCGTATTTTTCTCGTAAATAGCGAATGTTATCGCAAAAATACGTTAGACAAAGTTAAATGAAAATCTGACTGAATTAAATGATAAAGTTTAGTCGTTCAAGTAAATGATTTTATATAATATGTCTGGCTCATCTGAATATTAGTGACTATGTGAACTAAAGTTATTATTTAAGTTTTGACAAATATAATAAGTAACATTATCATACCACTCTGCCCCTATAAATAGATGGGATACTAGCTGTTGCCCGCGGCTCCGCCCGCGTGCTTGTCGGTTATCGCGACCAAACGTAGCCTATGTGTAATTCTGATGTATAAGCTATATTATTGTAAAGTTAAATTAAAACGTATTCAGTAGGTTTTATGTGAAAGAGTAACAAACTTCTACTCTCCATCCTACACCCATACTACAAACTCTAAATACGTGTCAATCCTATACATTTGTCATTCTATACTACAATACGCAATGAATTGCCACTTTTCTGGGGAATCTGATTTACATGCTTCATGTAATCTATTAATATGTCGACGGTTCAAAGGCTTTTACACATTAGGAAATAGCAGATCTTTTCCCTTTGATTCATCCCCAAGTTTACACCCTTTTGTTTGTTATCGACATGAATGTCTCGAAGATTCAAGATTTTTATTAGCTGAGATTATTATTCTTTTTTTATAAATAGTATAGGTATAGGCCATAATGGTAATAATGGCAGACACTTTCTATTTGGGTGCCACACCTCCACCACATCAGTTTAAGAGGATATCATAATCATTATTTTAATTAATTTATTAAACTATTTATTGCATATATTATTTTCAGCTGGATTTAGCCGACAACTGTTACAGTGATGTAAGTATCATCATCATCATTTCAGCCATAGGAAGTCCACTGCTGGACATAGGCCTCCCCTGGCCTGTGTCGAAAAGTCCTCGAGTGGAGGCCACGTATCGGCAAGCGCAGCGTAGGACGTCCACCCACAAGGTGGACAGACGACCTCATTAAGGCCGCGGGAACCGGTCTTATTGGAGATCTATAGGGGATGTAAGTATACTCTTTAAAAATCATAATTTTATTGTTTAGAAAAACCAACCGACTACTAACAGATCAGTTAATCTGTAATTTCATAAAAGAGAATTTCAATTACTTTCCACCTTCCACACTGGAAAGTAAAAAATAACTGAAATTCTATTTTTGTGTCTTGAAGTCAAGACCCTGAATCACCTATTAAAAAGTCTATCTTTGTGGTACTTCAGCCTATTTTTTTACATTTTAATGAGAAGGTCCACTCCAAAGGCCTGGCTGCCCACTGGGTATCCTTATTATGAATGTTCCATGGAGCTTTTAACTTAATGATGAACTCTGTGTGAATTGTTTCAGTGCCATGATACACTGTGTCTGGCTCAGGTAAGAAATATCTTCACTATAACGAAATTCATACAATATTGTTTACACGAAACCAGCACCTGCGCAAGGCAAGACACAGTTATAAAAGTATCTAATATTTACGTTTTTGAGAACATTAAGTACCTACCTATCATTGTCAAAGCGTCGTTTTACTGTGGCGTCGTCGTAGTGTTTTTACCAAACCATTTATTTTATTGATGTAGATGTATGTAGAGTTTGGGTTAGTCCTTTAACTGAATAATGTCGAAGACGAATATCATGTCCCTCGGCACGTTTATCTTGTAGTAAAAGCATAGTTTCACAAAAAAGTATAATTTATTTCTAGTGCTTTGGAGACAAATGCACAGCTCGGGTATGTAGTACATTATACCTACTTATTTCTCCTTTTCAGGTTATGTTGTACCTACTCTAGAAACTCTGGCACCTACACATGTTTTATATTAAATTCATAGAGAGAATAAAACTGAAATGGAATGGAAAGGGGACTGTTTTTTCCGCACTTAGCCTCTTTTTGGGCCATTGTGCGTGAAGAGTGCTGGCTAGAGCATCCATACTAGCTCCGCCCAGAAGCGCAGAAGCTTACTGGGGGCTTCACAGAGCGACCTCACTGTGCCGAGGATTTGAGAACGTTGGGGGGCCACTGCCTCGCATTGCAGTATTAGGTACGTGGGCGGCCGTTTCCTCGGCGACGAAGCACCCCCTACACACATAGAGGGCTCTCCGTGATCCCGATGGTGTATAGATGCTTGTTTAGAGGACAGTGACCTGTTATTGTCCCCATAATTTTATTGTTCTTAGATTTGTTCTGTCTAGGACACGTTTCGTAAGCCGTTTGTTTAACGACGGCATGGCCATATTTGATTGATTGAGCACGCGGTTAAAATGCAAATTTACACTCTGATATAACAAATAACTATTGGCGGAGAATCCATCGCGATTTATGTGAAATTATTTTATTAATTACATTGTGCCCGACCTTTCGGTTGCTTTCCAGCAACCAGTCACGGGTAGACTACTAAAGATAGATGCCTATTGGATCTATTTAAAAACAACGTTGAGACGCAATAAATATTTCGTAATAAGCCGTGATTATTGAGATGTAGGTACGCTGAAGTATTTTTTGGGGTGCCGTGTATATATCTGTCAAAACAATTATATCAAGAATATTGCGATGCTTAGCGAAATAGAAACGCATTGAGATGAATAATTTTAAGACGCAATATCCAACGTGAGGGGTATCATATGACTGCGTATTTTAATAATAGGTACCTAAATAATGTTATTAGGAGACAAATAAGCCTACTACGATTTATACGGCTACAGGAATAAATCATTAGCATCTTCATGGAGAGGTAGGTATTATCCTGATTGCATCCGAGGTCAAGATGTCCTCGGAGCTCAGGGTCCGCCTTCTGGCTCTTCCTCCTCCACTTCGCACGGTCTTACACACTTGTCACCCTCCTCGATATCAAGTCAGAACTTCTTGGGCATACCCCGCTACAGGGTTATATTACAGTCTAAAAAAATAGCACAAAGACTAGGTACTTTTTAGTCTTAGAATAGGAGGGTACAGGATGAAAATTCTACGCGGGTGAAACCGCGTGCAACAGCTAGTTCGGTAATAGGAGTAAATATATGTTTTCTTTTTAGTGTCGAGGAACTAAATGTGAATCGCACGTAAGTAACATAAATTACCTTTTATTAAAAACTGTAGCTACAATCCCAGTTCCCAACAGAGTAGAATTTGGGCCACGCATCTCCTCCTATGCGGTGTCGTACAAGGCGACTAAAAGACAGGGCTGTTCAACATCAGACAGATATATGCAGCCCAGACTCAGCTTCAGATGCATGGCTCGAGGTAACAATATTGCCAGGAATACGGTAATAGGTTCACTCCCTTTTACGTGGGACTAGTGTTTGGTGAAATGTGGGTGTTAATTCACCTCTGCCTAACCCTCCGGGGATAAAGGCGTGTGATGTAGGGTCAGGGGGAGCACCAACAGTATTCTGGGAGTGTTTGCAGAGAGGATGGATGGGTCTGGCTTTGGTAAATTCATCAAGCTACATGTGGTTTGATGAATCTATCAAGTGATGCGGCCAATCTGAGGATACCTACCTTATAATGTATTACTAATAGATACTATATTAAGAATAAGTACTAACAAAATATGGGCCTTTGTTGTCTGCAATAAAAGAATTTTATTTTTATTTTTATTTATTTAATAAACAGCAACTTGAGCTAAGTAGGTATAATCACTAAAGCCTTAGGGCAGCCAAGGCTTTAGTGATTGTACTTAGCTCTTCAGTTTGTCTTGTTAGCTTCTCTCATTAGTTTGTCTAAACTTGTGTTTGGTATTGTTCAGTGTTTTGGAGATAAGTGCCGGGCAACAGTAAGTAGAAAATATTAAGTATACATACATGTAAAACCTCGGGGAATATATCTTGACCCCAAAATGTGCTCTACACGCGCAGTTCGCGTTTTTAGATGTCTTTTGAGGATAGCACGGCATGCTACGGCGGCCAACGAGCTCAAAACCACCAATCATAGATTATTGAATTAAATTTTTAAGCATTTATTATGCTAACTATCAGTGGCGAAGGGTGAACATTTTTAAAAGGGAAGCCGGTAGAATAGAATCTTACCTGTTATAGAATATCCATAGTAATTTTGTATAGTTAATCTCTCAATTGCAAGTTTTAGATAATGCATTATTGTTTTTTTTATTGAGTTGAAAACCAAAGGCTTATCCCGCTTGTCTTTTGCGCTGACGGCACAGAATCTCTCTGTTCTTACAGGGTCGGCAGTACAAGTGTGACACCCTTGGTTTTTCACTCGTCCATAGGTCACGGTAACCTCTCTCTATCAGGTGGGCCGTGTGCTTGTCTGCGACCTAAGCGGTATAAAAAAAGTAATAAGGTGAACATTTCTACCACGGCTTCCCTTTGCAGAGTAAGCCGGCTGGAATCGGTTTATAGGGACCCCTCGCCACTGCTAACTATTCAAATCGATAAAGATAGGGAAAATAGAATCGATTTCGGGCGGGACTCGCCCCAAGACGGATGTATAGGAGAATTTAGATCGGCTTCTGGCGGGCCTCGGTGGCTTAATGGGCAGAGTATTCCCCTTGTAAGGGAAAGATCGCGGGTTCGAGTCCCGCCCAAGGTCTATTCTCTTTTCTCTATCTTAATCGAATCATAGATTATATCAAAACTAAAAAGATTTGGGTCCAAGATACATAATTATTATGTGCCCGGCCCAGAGGTATAAGTAGGGAAGTGCCATCCCCTCACAAGCATGATAGAGAATCAAAATACTTTACCTAAACTCGTATTTCCTTGTTCCTATAATCTCGATTTCAACTTTGACTTAATTCCAAAATGTATTTATATTATGTTAAACAATTGATTTGATTCTAGTGTTCGGGTCTGTCCTGTAAAGCATCGGTAAGTATCTAACACAGCCTGCGAGTAGGTGAACGTTATTGCAGACTGAAATTAAATAGTCCGGAATGTAGTTGACCATACTGGACTTTTATTAGGTGTTGGTATTAGCCGACACATTTAAAATAGGTTGGTTTAGCACTAGTTCCACCTTCTATGTTAGCCAATTGAAATTCACCGTCTTCTTACGTTACAACTGCGTTTGAAACACATTGTCAAGCAGAATAACGCGCTTGTCAGCCTACTGCGAACTATTATTGTGCTATAAGCCTTAGGGCCCATACCATGAACTCTTAAAACAGGTCAATAATTAAACTGCTGTCATTCTACCAACTGCAAATGTCACTTTGTAATCCAATATATTTATATGACATTACAAAGTGACATTTGCAGTTGGCAGAATGACAGTAGTTCAATTATTGACCTGTTTTAAGGTTTATGGTAAGGCCGAAAATGTTTTTATATAACACCCATACATTATTCCGTTCACCTGTACATTATTGACTAATACATTTTTTTTTTTTCATCAATCGGAACTGTGTCTAAAATCTTCGTGGTAGCGATGCTGATCATTCTCAGAGGATATATCTTGATAATAATATTACTTGCCTTCCAGTGTAGCGGCGAATTTTGCACTTTTGCGGAGGCACTGTGGTGAACCTATGTGATAAGAGAATATAATAAAGCCTTATTAGTTCATGTGACTTTCATTACATGAATATTGAAACTATCAATCAATTAGCGTACTGCAGTCCACTGCTGGACATAGGCCTCTCCCAATATGCGCCACAATTCAGGTAGATACCTACTTTATTCTTTTTTATACCACTAAGGTCATAGACAAGCTCACGTCTTACCTGATGGAAAGTACCTAGTTACTGTGGCCTATAGACAAGTGGAACACCAGGGCAGTCACAATTGTGCTGCTGATCTTGTAAGAACAGAGAGATTCTGTGCCGTCAGTGCAGAAGACAAGCAGGACAAGCCTTTGATCTTCCCACTGATAGCAATAATATATTTCTAATACATTAGGAATATAACATAGTTGCATTTTATTGAAGTTAATTCTACTTAACCTGAGTATACCATAGCACCCGATCCACATTGCGTTTCTAGTCTGTCCTAGTCACCCTTTTCAGATCTAATATAATTTTATTATACCTAATCAAATAACAACGATTTTTGGCAGTGTAATCGTGTTTTCTTAATATGGGAGGGACTACCAACTGACTTCTCAACTCTGAAAGGGAAGTCTGCGCCAGAACTTCGTTCTTCAATCGGCAGGTATCCACTAAAAAATACTACCAGAGACGAACATCAATACAAAGTATAAAATATAAAATTTTACCCATAGAGGTTAAAGCGTTATTTAGACGGGGACAGTTTCTCGCATGTTTCGGTCCGAAAAATCGCACACGACTATCACTAGCAATAATCATCATACCATTAGATATCGTATAGATCTAAGAGTTAACACACAGGTAAACACAAAATTCTCGCCTACGATTATATCCACGGAGGACAGAATATTCCTTCTCCATGATTATATCACACGAGATTCGCAAGTGACATATTGCATTCAAAATATGAAATTCTTGAAATTGCTTGAACATTCTGTTTAGTTAGACGGACACTAACCAAAATGTCAAATGCGAGGCAATTCTCGTCAGGCGTGAACGAGCGAGTGGCAATTGTTTCTGCGAATGTTTAGTTTTTTTTTAGACGAAGCAATTTTATTGTCCTTTCGACGATCGTACCTTGCAGGCGAAAAACTCTTCCCGTCTAAATGACGCCTAAAGTAAGTACTTTTATATTACTTTTGGGAAATCAAACAGTTCCTGAATTTAATATATTGAAGCTAAAACGCGGCTCATAAAATATATTGCCTTCTCTCCGAATGAGTTATCAGAAACGGGCATACAACTTTCTAACATCAATAGATAGCTACTTACCTACGTAACATAAGACCAATATGTTAAGCTCAGATTAATTAATGTTGATATTGTAAAGTATCTACCCATATTTTCTAATAAAATAATTCATTAAGGTCCATTAAGACCTACAATTTACTTCTTACAAAATTTATCGTCGCGTGGTTCCCGGCAGAGGAGAATTTGGGCCAGCCCTTCTCTTCACATGTGGTGTCGTACTAGGCGACTAAGGGATAGAGCTGTTGTTGTTGATTGCTGACATATTATACAGTCCAGACTCAGCCTTAGATGCATGGCTAGAGCCAACAATAGCACAGAGTGCCCAGAATACGGCATTAGGCTCATTAGATAGGGGATGAGCTTACGTGGGGCCTAATACGATTGGAGAAATATGAGTGTTAATTCACCTCTGCCTAACCCTAGGGGGATAAAGGTGGTTTAGATGTATGTAGTAAAAGATTTATGATGAGCAAAAACTCGATAGGTGTATCTTGTTTAGTTTAAGAGTTCCTATGGCTATTGGCCACCTTCCTACTCCATCATTTAGTCCATACCACTAACCGTAAGTAACCGTATAAGCCAAACTAAAGTATAAATATTGCAAAAATTTTATCTTAATCGGTCGAGGATTGATGCTTTAAAATTCTATTAAAATACTCTCAAACTAGTTCTTATTTTTTATACGACTTATGTGGCAGACAGGCACACGGCCCACCTGATGCAAAGTTGCTACCGTGGCCTATGGATGTGTGCAACACCAGGGGAGTCACAATCGTGCTGCCGTCCCTATAAGAGCAGAGAGTTTCTGTGCCGTCAGTGCAGAAGACTAATCAGGACAAGCCTTTAGTTTTCCCACTGACAGTACAAAACCTCTCCAGTGAGCTCTGGCTACCCTACTCACCGGCAACACAACACGAGGTTATTATACCCGCGGTATTCTGTAGGGCGGAGGTACTTCCCCAGTCGGACTGCTCGATTGGGACGGGAATACCGTCGTTTCCTACCTCTGGTCGTTTATAAAACTACGTCTTCTTTAGTAGACTGTAAAGACAAACAAATACTTTGACTTGACTAACGAGTTAACCAAAAACGGCTACGTGGTTAAACTCTACGCCGTAGCAGTAGGAGCAAGGGGAATTCCAGCTAAATCCCTATACAACGTAAGTTAAGTAGGGGGGAACACTACTGACGGTGGAGGTGAGCGCTGATGCATCACAAGGTGGCCACCCTAAACCTACATCTGGGTCGCAAGTCCCAGTCGCCGTCACGGTGTTCCTCTCTGTATCACGCTATGGATCCGGCAACCGCACGGTGAATCCATGGAGTGCTGAGAATCGGATCTCTAGAATTTACAAAAGACACGAATCGGACTTACGCGCCGTGGGTTTCGTACAAAACTACTTACTTAGGTATGTTAAATAAGCAAAGGGAAGTGATCGATGATCGCAAGCGAGACCTAGAATGGGGTCCTCGAAACAAAATGTAAGACGAGTCGCCCTCAGTCAGATAAACTGAATACTTGGATAAGCTGGAACCTGGAAAAGGTAGATAGGTAAATATGTAAGACGAGGATTGGATATTATGACGCATCTTGAGATCTAGGTGTTGCAGTAGATTACAATAGGCTAAAAGAAGATAGAAGTAATTTTGATGTAATTAGAAAGGAGTCAAAGATAAATTAACATTCAGGTCTGCTCTGACCGCTGAGCTACCAAGTACCTACCGTTATTAGATAGAGCTGAGTATGTCCTATAACTCCGGACACGTATCTTGGACCTAAATCGCAAGACAAACGAGGCTCTGGCGCCCGTGGATTGAAATGCTTGGTGAATTTGATTGCGTCCACTGCAGTAGCACCCCATGCTATCCTCAAAAGACACCCAAGAAATGTGTACAGCACTTATAGGGCAAATTTTGAGCACATTTTAGGTCCAAGATACGTGTCCGGAGTTATACGAATAGCGGTAGATGGCTCCCACTGTCGCCCAAATTAAATTAATGAAATATTGTAGCAATTGAAATAATGTGTTATATAGATAAATAATTGTAAGAAATAAAACTTGTAGCAATTAATATTATGTTAACTTTTCCTATAAATTTAAACCGACACAAGAACTTTGTCTGTCAACTCCGATGGGGCCCCATCATTCCTTAAGGTTCCACAGAACCCTAAAAATTAATTTAAATAAACCAGTTACCTTATTATTCCGCATACCTATATTAAATGTCGGAGAAAATTTTAATCATGATTTTTTGGCTAAAACAGCATTTTGTTGTAATTAAAATCGTAAGTTACCTAAGCCAAAAAAAAAACAATTTAGAGGCCAAATTAGAGGTAATAAGAGGGAGATAGAGAGGGTGAGGATCGCTATATAAAATTAATAACTTTATGTATGTCCGGTTGTTGCGGGTAATATCTAAATTGGATGGGCCGATTTTGACAAGAGTTTTTACAGTCGATAGTTGATGTTGTTGATGTGTAGGTGCAATGTGCACTATTTTTAACCCCCGACAAAAAAAGAGGGGTGTTATAATTTTGACGTGTTTAAAACAATATAATAAACGATCGACACAAATAATTTAAGCTCACGCACGGCTGATCCTACTAATCCTACTGGCTCCCGCCGTAGCACCTCATGCTATCCTCAAAAGACACATTTTAGGTGCAAGATATTATTATAATGTTCCGAGTAACCACTGACCTCCGTTAACGCGCGTTACATGTGAAGCTAGCCTAAAATATCCTGTACATTTAAAATAGGTACCTAATTTAATCTATTACAACGTTTTTGTAGCTGACTGTACACAAATACGTCATATTTTCACAAACGCGCGAGTTGATGACACAAAAATAATTCAAAATCGAAACTTGCCAACTCGCGCGCGCTCGCGAATTTGACGATCGCGAGATGGTGAATGACTCCTAATATCATAAATGCGATAGTTAATGTTTGGTTGAGGTTTGTCTGTTATACAATCACGTGCTAACAACTGGAAGAAAGTAGCTGAAGTTTCGTACAGGGTTAGATTACTTAAAGTCTGGAATAAAGCGTAGGTTTTTTATTCCGGGAGTAGGTTCCCATGGCTAGTGGAAACCGGGAACGGGATCAAAATTTCACCCGGGCACTGCGGGCAATAGCTAGTACAGAATAAAATTGGTACAGCAATTTACTGAAAATAAATTATCTTACTATTATATAATTGTAAAGTGATCGTGTCTGTAGGTACATTGGGGATATTTAAAAAAAATACTTGGTTTACTTCAAATTGTTATGTTAACGATACTGAACACGAAAATATATTTTTTGAATTTCCTGTCTGTTTGTCTGTTTGTTCGCGATGGACGCAAAAACTACTCGACGGATTTTGATGCGGTTTTTTTTGTTCGAAAGGGCTTACTCAGACTTAAAATCTTACGTTTGTTTGATCGCAATCGGTTGAGTAGAACCGGAGATATGAGCAAAGGTCGCGTTAACCGAGATACACGCGGGCGGAGCCGCGGGCGGAAGGCTAGTAGCAAATAATAACAAATAGTGCCAATTTAGATAGTTAACCGAAACTGGCCGGCCCTCTATTAGCCAGCCTCTCTAACGACGGATAACTCAGTTTGTGACCTCCTCCTCCCCGCAGACTGTTTGTTTCGACTTGAGTCTATATTGCTATGACTTACGGTGTTTTACTTTGCACAAGTTTGAGATAGTTTACTGTTGATACTGGAACTTTAGTTCGATACTATTATAGTACTACCTATAGTAATTATAGTTAAGCTAACTTTTGCCCGCGGCTCCACCCGCGTGGATGTCGGTTATCGAGACAAAACATAGCCTATGTCGTTTTCAAAGGTCTAATCCATCTCTATACCAAATTGCATCAAAATCAGATAAGTGGTTTGGGCGTGAAAGCGTAACAGACAGACAGACAGTAGTACAACCGATTTAGCTCAATTAAGGGGCAAACCTAGAAATAATTCCTAGTAGCAATTTTCTTTCTGAATTCGTTGAGGGAGGTCCCTGGTAGTCTAAGTTTCGATTTGCGTGGTATTCGGTTCGTTGCGTTCTCCGTGATCTTGAATTTAAGGATACGTTTTTGTTTACTGAATAAATCGTTTAGTTCTAATTTTACACGAAAAGTTGTTACAAAGTTGTTTAGAATTAAATTTTCTACAGTCTAACTCTTCTTAATTTTTTCTAGGATCGATATTTTTTGATTTATACCCCAAAAAGTGGTAAATCTTTGTTTGACTTTTTTGACTTATGAAAAATTCCTAGTAGCAATTTTCTTTCGGAATTCATTAAGGGAGGTTACTAGCAGTCTACATTTGGTTTTGCGTGGTATTCGGTTTATTGCGTTATCGGCCATTTTGAATTTAAGGGTAAATTTTTGTTTGTCGAATAAGTCGTTTAGTTTTATTTTTACACGAAAAATTGTTACTACAAAGTTGTTAAGAATTAAATTTCCTACCTTTTAGTATTCATAATTTTCTGCTAGAATCAATATTTTTCGATGTATACCCCAATAAGGTGGTGAAATTGTATTCGATTTTTTTACAAAGGAAAAACTCCTAGTAGTAATTTTTTTTGGAAATTAGTTGAAGCAGGTCATTGGCAGTAATGGCAGTCCAAATTTCGATTTGCGTGGTATTCGGTTCATTGCATTCTTCACCATTTTGAATTGAAGTGTGAAATTTCAGTTACTGAATAAGTCGTCTATTTTTAGTTTTACACGAATAATGGTGATAAAACATCTTTTTTTCTTTTTGAAATTTAATTCTAAACAAATTTTAAATTACCATTATTAGTGTAAAATTAAAAATAGACGACTTATTCAGTAACTGAAAATTCACCCTTAAATTCAAAATGGTGAAGAATGCAATGAACCGAATACCACGCAAATCGAAATGTAGACTGCCAGTTACCTGCTTTAACGAATTTCCAAAGAAAATAACTACTAGGAGTTTTTCCTTTGTTAAAAAATCGAATACAAGTTCCCCACCTTATTGGGGTATACATCGAAAAATATTGATCCTAGGAGAAAATTATGGATATTAAACGGTAGTAAATTTAATTCTTAACAACTTTGTAGTAAATATTGTTCTTGTAAAAATATAACTAAACGACTTATTCGGCAAACAAAAATTTACCCTTAAATTCAAAATGGCCGATAACGCAATAAACCGAATACCACGCAAAACCAAATGTAGACTGCTAGTAACCGCCCTTAATGAATTCCGAAAGAAAATTGCTACTAGGCATTTTTCTTAAGTCAAAAAAGGTCAAACAAAGATTTATCACTTTTTGGGGTATAAGTAAATCAAAAAATATCGATCCTAGGAAAAAATTATGAACTGCAAAATTGTAGAAAATTTAATTCTAAACAACTTTGTACTAATAATTTTTCCTGTAAAATTAAAAATAAACGACTTATTTAGTAAACAAAAATGTACCCTTAAATTCAAGATGGCGGAGAACGCAACGAACCGAATACCTACCACGCAAATCGAAATTTAGACTGCCAGTAACCTCCCTCTATGAATTCCGAAAGAAAATTGCTACTAGGAATTATTCCTGTGTCAAATCCTAATTTTCTCGTACTACAGACAGACAGACAGACAGAGTTACTTTATAATATTAAGTATGGAGTATGGATTAGTAGATATGGATTAATTTAATAATAGTCATGATTTTAATATTAAATTACATAATCCAAGAAAAAACGTTACCGGCATGTCTTGGCCACTCAGTCACGTTCACGTCACAAAAATGTAAACACTCTTCAAGCGCAGTGCGCGTTTTTTGGATGTCTTTTTTTTATACTACTTACTTAAGTCGGAGACAAGCACACGGCCCTCCTGATAGTAAGAGGTTACCGTAGCCTATGGGCGAGTGCAACACCAGGGGAGTCACACTCGTGCTGTCGACCTTGTAAGAACAGAGAGATTCTGTGCCGTCAGCGCACCCGCATACGGTGCAGAATATTCCATCAAGAACCAAGCGATTCGGCGACTCCTTCTGCCGCACTATTAAGACTTGGAATTCCTTGCCAGCTCACGTGTTTCCTTCCTCCTATAGTCCCGGGTCCTTTAAGCGGGGCGTGAAAAAGCATCTGATGAGGCCGTCAAGCTGAGTGCCACCATTGTAACATGGTACGTGTTGTAATGGTGGCCCTCTTTTCAGAGACTTTGCCTTCAGCTTACCATCAGGCGAGGCGAAGTTAAATTGACGTGTCCTATATAAAAAAAAATAAAAAAAAAGATAAGTAGGAAAGCCTTTGGTTTTCCCACTGACAGCACAAAACCTCTCCAGTGAGCTCTGGCTCCGTCGGAAACACAACGGGTTATTAAGCCACGGTCTTCTGTAGGGCGGAGGTACTTCCCCAGTATAGCACGACGACGTAGGTGCTCAAATCAAATCCACCAATTATAGATTACATAATATAAAAGCGATTCGCGCGCGCCAAGGTTAAGTTTCTCTCGCGACTTCGGCACAGCCTGCGTACAAAATACTCTTGGCATGGCGAATATTCCCCACGCACCTAGTCGAATAGGTATCTTAGTAGGTGCCTACCTACTAAGATATTCTTTTTATATTGTGTACAGGCTGTGCGTCGCGATGGAGATTCGATTTGTTGAGTCGAGACTGTTTATGCAACGCAGTGACAATATTTATGATAATATTTGATAAATATGGAATCTTTGTTGAGTATCAAAAACATTTTCATATAAAATAATCATCCCATTTTATCATTTAGCTTTTTCGGTCTTAGAGCAGTGGCGGATCCAGGGGGGGGGTCGTGGGGGTCATGACCCCCCCCTGGGCGGGTCACCTACTAAAAAATATCCCAACGTCAATGATAAATTTTAAAAAATACCACGCATAAGAAGACTGACTCTTTGTACCTAATAGTATTTGTTAGCACCACACTAGTTTAATTGTACATCCCTAGTGGAAGAGTGTCTATGACGACCATATACATAAGTTGTAACAAGATGGCGAATTCGGGAATACAGTTTGTGATACAGTACACCAGTGATTTTTATTTATCCGAATGAATACAGTTACATACACAACAGAAGTGGCGACGAGGATCAAAAATGGAAGCCGTGTTGACGGAACTTACCAAAGTATTGAAGATTTTGCAAAAAGAACCTCAACTTCAACATCAAAATCAATCCACGCCGAATACAATACAACCATTCGACGAACACAATGAGACTTTCGATAATTTCTTAGCGCGAATACAAAACTTTATACACCTTAAAGAGTGGACAGATCCGCAAAAATGTACACGCATCTTTCTCAATTTCATCGGGCCGAAATATTTCCAAACGATCTGCAACCTAACGGCACCCGACAAACCTGAAAATAAGACTTACGAAGAACTAGTGGCACTTCTACGGACGCACGTCTGCCCAAAACCAAGTGAGATAGCGGAACAACATAAATTTTGCATCCGATTACAAAAAGAAGGTGAGTCAATTGCCAACTATATTGCTGAACTCAAAAATATAGGAGGAAATTGCAATTTTACATGTACACACTGCAAGAAGTCTACATTAGACACCCATTTAAGAGTTCAATTCATTAGAGGTCTAAGATGCAGTGAAACCAAAGAGAGGTTATTACAAGAACCTGATATAGAGAAATTCACAGATGTAGTAAAGGTAGCGCAAGCGATTGAATTATCTAAAAAGGAAAGTCAACAAATGGTACAGCCATCTACAAATATAAATAAAATAAATATAAATAATAAGCATTACAAAAGCAGAAATACAAATACACCTAAAATACATAATAACAAAGGGGAAAATACAAATAAAAATACACAAATAAGATGTTACAAATGTGGGAGAAATAACCATAAAGCAAATAAATGCAGAGCGAGGAATTTACAGTGCACTACATGCAATGCAAAAGGGCATGTCACAGAAGTATGTTTCAAGAAGACGGCAATAAAGCAAATGGAGATACATAATGAAGGCTCTGATGAGGAAATATACGAAATAAGAAACATGTGGAGTGATACAGGCTCAAATAATACAGGAAAATTTTACATTACAGTACAAATACAAGAAAAACCATGCAAATTTGAAGTGGACACAGGCGCAGCAGTGTCAGTATGTTCATATGACTTCTACAAAAACAATTTCCCTAATATAAAAATTTCAGCATCATCAGCCAAATTAAGGACATATACAGGAGAGCAGATAAAACCTTTGGGGACATGTACAGTACAATACACATACAAAAATAATACAAGTACAGGAAGAATATTTATTCTACGAAAACCAGTTTTTGCAATCATAGGACGTGAATGGTTACGAACAATGGACTGGAGTTTTCAAAATTTAAACATAAAGGAAATGGAGGTAACAGATACAGGAACCTACAAGGTAAAATTGAACAATTTATTACACAATTACAGCGACTTATTCTCAGAAGAAATAGGTAAAATTCAAAATTACAAAGCTAACTTAAAACTAAAAGATAATGTGAAACCTGTATTCTTACGCCCCAGACCAGTACCATTTGCAATGAGAGAACGAATAGAAGCTGAAATTGACAGGTTAGAAAAGAATGGAATAATTGAAAAAGTTACATATTCACAGTGGGGAACCCCAGTAGTACCAGCCATCAAACCAGATGGAAGAATAAGGTTGTGTGCAGACTACAGAGCCACGCTGAACAGGAATCTACTGGATGACAACTACCCGATACCCCGAATAGAGGAGGTGTTCGCCCGACTCAGTGGAGGTAAATACTTTTGTACACTCGATATTAACCAAGCATACCTTCATATGGAAACAGACGAGGAAACAGCTATGATGCAAGCTATAAGTACTAGTAAAGGTACATACAAGGTTAAACGCTTAATGTTTGGTACGAAAGTAGCACCTAATATTTGGCAGAGATACATGGACCAAACACTCCAAGGTCTTACAGGAGTAGCTTGTTTTTATGATGACATTGCTTTACAAGGCCGCACCTATGAAGAATTATTACACAGATTAAGACTAGTATTTGACAGACTGCGAGACAGTGGACTACACTTGAATAAAAAAAAGTGTCAATTCTACAGAGATTCTATTACTTATTTAGGACATACAATTGATCAGAATGGGTTACACCCAATGAAAGAAAAACTTGCTGAGATTACGAATACAACTCCACCTACTGATGTCACTACACTACGACATTTTTTAGGTTTGATTAATTATTACCAGCAATACATACCAAATTTATCATCTAAATTACACCCATTATATAAGCTTTTGAGAAAGGATACAAAATACATTTGGACAAAACAATGTCAAGTTGCATTTCAAGAATTAAAGAAGGAAATATGCAGTGACAAGGTGTTAGTTCCATTTAATACTGAATTACAAGTCAGTCTAGCTACAGATGCATCACCAACAGGATTTGGAGCAGTCCTATCGAACATCATGCCAGATGGATCAGAGAGACCAGTTGCTTTCGCATCCAAATCGCTGACAAAAGCAGAACTAAACTACAGTCAATTAGACAAAGAAGCAGCAGCTCTAATATGGGGACTAAAGAAATTTTTTCAATTTTGCTATGGAAGAAAAATTCTATTAATAGTAGACAATCAGCCATTAGCTAGAATTCTACACCCAGATAAACCATTACCAGTTACTACAGCATTAAGGCTAGTACACTACGCCAATTTTCTAGGAGGATTCAATTACGAAATTAAAGTCAGAAGGACGCATGAACATGCAAATGCAGACTATTTTTCAAGAATAAAAGGAAATACAGAAAATATAGAAGATCTTACAAATGATGATACTTTTTACATAAGTCAAATACAAGAACTACCTATAACTACAGAAGAAATAAGAAAAGCTACACAAAAAGATGAAGAATGCCGAGAATTATACAATAAAATACAGTCAGGACAAGGCAATAGAAATACACTACATGAGTACACATTACAAAATGGATGCATATTTAATGGAATCAGAATAGTCATACCAAAACAACTACAAAACAAAATACTACAAGAATTACATACAGCACATACAGGAATAGTGAAGATGAAGGCTATTGCAAGAAGCTATGTATGGTGGAATGGAATAGACAAGGATATTGAGAAGACAGTCAAAGAATGTAGAAATTGCAGTTTAATTCAGAAAAATCCAGTGAAAGCACCAATACACCCTTGGGAATACCCAAAAGAACCATGGACTAGAATACATATAGACTATGCGGGACCTATGTACAACTATTATTTTTTAATTATAGTGGATGCTTACACAAAATGGATGGAAGTGATACCTACTAAAACTACTACAGCCACAGCTACAATAAATATACTAAAGCAATTATTCACTACATTTGGTTTACCAGTCACAGTAGTATCAGACAATGGATCTCAATTCAAGTCACAAGAAATGATAAAATTTTTAAGAGAAAATGGTATACAAACTAAATACTCCGCACCATACCACCCAGCCTCAAACGGTCAAGCCGAAAGGTATGTACAGACTTTCAAATACAAACTAAGAAAAATTATACATGAACCAGGAGACATACAGGACAAAATAAATACAATACTCATGCAATACAGGAAGACACCTAATAGTACTACCGGTTTGAGCCCAGGAGAAATGATGTTCAAGAGAAATTACAGAACCAAGATTGATACACTAAAAAGAAATCTATACACAGAAAGCTTTGACAAAAAGAAGAAAGAAGAATATACTTTAAACAGAGAATACCAAGCTGGAGATACAGTAGTGGCAAGATTTTATATAAATGAAGAAGAAAAATGGAAAGCAGGGATTATTACAAGAAGACTAGGAACACTTAATTACGAAATATTGATTGATGGAAAGAAACATATTAGACACATAAACCAGATAAAGAAAACAGAGATGGAAATCCCATACAAAAACCCTATACCCATAATAAGGTTCTTTTCAGGTACACAAGATAAACCTACAGCTACAGGTACCAGAGAAGAGCTGCCCACATACATGGACCAGCCTACTACGAGAGAGGAGAGACCATCTACACCGAGCTCATCCAGCCAGCCCGACGTCCAATCACAGGAGCAGGAGATGTCAAGAGCACATAAGAGTCAACCTACACCTGCAGTTCAACCGCAGCAACTCCGAAGATCAGCAAGAAGTGTTAAAATACCTAACCGTTTAGATCTTTAGCTGCTATATATTTTGTTTCATATTTTACTATCAAAATTCAATTCAATTTCTTTCCTTTATATAAATACTTGGTCAACCTAGATTTGTTATACACTTACCCTTCATTCTTTTATACAATCATGTACGTAGTTCAGCTTTTCATATAATAGCGTGGGGGAGTGTTAGCACCACACTAGTTTAATTGTACATCCCTAGTGGAAGAGTGTCTATGACGACCATATACATAAGTTGTAACAAGATGGCGAATTCGGGAATACAGTTTGTGATACAGTACACCAGTGATTTTTATTTATCCGAATGAATACAGTTACATACACAACAGTATTATAATTTTATGAGGCACCAAACATCAGTATGAATATTATTCGCACGATTGAAAATTTCAATTTATCGTGCAGCGCAGCCGATCAACCGATGGACTCGAATAGTTTTCGGACCTGACACCCTGTCCGATATGTTAAAGAAATAAGCGCGAATGACTAACCAGGCCGGCAGTCGAAGGTCTGGAGCTGACAGCCATGAGGTCCTTTTTCGATTCGGGCAACAATTTGGCTTGGGCTCAGCTTCAAAGGCCCTGTATTTATGTTACTGTTTGCTTACAAAAACTTTTGTGAACTTGGAAGAAGCCTTCCTTTCTGGATCCGACGTAGGTAGTCACCAAAGCACCCGTGCCCGGTAATAACCTGCGTCAGCCGGTACGAGAGGCAGCCATGTGGCCTCTCTAGCCACTCCCCCATAGGATGGGATGGGCCTTACTACCGCTATTACCGCGGGCCCAGCGGTTGTGGCCAGTGGCCATCTTCTCCTACGGATGACGCAGCTGGCTCATATGCCTGGTCCTTTTTTTTTATCGTGCGAAAAATCCCCGCGGATACCTCCCCCACCGGAGCCGGAGGAGGAGGTTATGTCGGACTCGAACCGACTAAAACGTACGCTGTCTGTGGGCCGTCAGTTGCCGGAGGTGAGATTGTCGTAGCCATATCGCTCGCACTCCGGCCGACCCAGGGCCATATCTCTCGATCTGGTCCTCTTCCGGTGTAGGGACCATAGAGTCCCCAGCTCGCTCCCAGGTACGGGGAGGCACGCAATGCGCGCCGCCGCGGCCTGCTTCTGCTAGGGTGACAGGCGGCTCCACCCGTCACCCCCAGGTCCGCGCTCATGGGGGACGGAGGTCATTCTGCGACCTCCGACGCCCGAGTTGCCGCCGCTCGTCGCGGGCCGCGCGGTTTGCTATTCTCCTTCGCTCCTCGCGGGCCGCAAGGTCTGCGATTCTCCTTCGCTCCCGCTCCGCCGCCTACTTCACGAGCATTAGAAGGATGCACCGGCGGCCCACGCATCCGCGCAGCAAACCATCGCTGCGAGCAAAGTGGCGAGCGTGAGAGCTCAGCGCATTGCGTGCCTCCCCATACCCGGGGGCGAGTTGGGGACTCTATGGTCCCCACACCGGAAGAGGGCCAGATCGAGAGATATGGCTCTAGGTCGGCCGGGGTGCTAGGGATATGGCTACGACAATCTCACCTCCGGCAACTGATGGTCCGCAGACGGCGTGCGTTTTAGTCGGTTCGAGTCCGACATAACCTCCTCCTCCGGCTCCGGCGGGGGAGGTATCCGTGGGGATTTTTCGCACGATAAAAAAAGAAAAAAAAATGAGTCCCTGGGATCTGTACTTCACGTGACTGGTCACATCAACCGCGACGTCAAGGCACGAATTGCCGCCATGTGGGCCAAGGGGCAGGAAATGATTGGCGTCACATTTGAACCTAAAATGCCAGTCTGGTTGACGGGGTAGGTCTATAAAACGATCATTAGGCCTGTCTTTTTACACGGCTGTAAAGCGTAGCCGTTGCTGGAGCGACATAAGCAGGGGCTACGTGTCACGGAGATGAAAATGCTGCGGTGGATGTGCGGCGTCACACGTGAAGATCGCATGAGGAACTCTCAGATCCGCGGCAGCCTTCATGTCCGCGACATCACACATAAAATGCAAGAGAGCCGCCTTCGCGGGTGCGTGCAAATGGTCTCATCTCACCACCATGGACGCCCAACGTCGTGCGAAGTTGAGGAGGAAGTGTCGGAAGGCGGCCCCTGAGCTCCGAGGTTACCTCGGATTCGGAAGCAATCAGGAAAATATGTACGATAATCATGAAAGGGGGAGGCGCGCATCGCGCCGCCAACGCGGCCTGCTTCTTCTAGAGTGTCAGGCGGTTCCCCCTGTCATTTCCAGGCCCTTGCTAATGGGGACCGATATGGAGATATTGATACGATAGTGGAGATGTTGAGTGACCTACGTCGCCCGAGTCCTTCGCGCATTGTGTATTATGCGGAATGGGAAACAACTGAATCTTCTCCAGACCCGTTCCGCCGCCTCCTTCTCGAGCATTACTTGCTCTCAGATGGAGGCGGTGGCAGCCGCGAGCTTACGGTTTTACGCCATCACTGTAAGCAAGCGAGAGAGAGTGCTGAGCGAGAGAACTCCCATCCCGAGGGCCGCCACAAGGACCCGTTTCGGCGTTTCCCATGCCGGGTATTCGGTCCGCGTATGCAGCCCCGTGTCCTCGCTTGCATCACAGTGATGACACCCGGGCGTTGGCTCCTTCTGAATTCGCCGCAGCTAACTTTCGTAACATCCATATCCGGTGATCATCTGCGTCAACCGCTACGAGAGTTCCCCATTGAAGCCTTTCTAGCCAGTTCTCCATGATGGGTGATAGTAAGCTGCGGCTATCTAGTTCACCGTGATAGTGATGGTAAGAAATACCACCACTATCACGGCGTGCCCTGCGCTTGGTTGTCCAAGTCGTTGTTTCAACTCCACCATGTCCCGATAAAGCTGGGACTTCGTAGCCTCGATTTCTCGCCTTTTGATACGGGTTTAGTACCGAAGGTGCTCTGACATCTTTTTTCGCCATAAAGTCTCCTGCAGGAGTCCTCCAGCCCCCTCAAGCCAGAGTGCCAGCTGCGTCCTTCAACTTGGGGGCCAGCAGCTTAACCGGGTTCTGGATCGTATTTAACAACAGTCGTTCAAGGTATCTTACTTTTCTCCTCTCACCTCATTCCTCCTCCATTATTTCGTCATGAATTTCATACACATTTATTTTCATTGTATTGTTCAATGACGTTTTATTGGGAGACTAGACAACCCCTCCCCCTCCCTCCCCCCGAAACTATGTCTCGGCTACACCATGACCCCCCCCTGAATTGAAAGCTGGATCCGCCCCTGTCTTAGAGACTAGGACTAGAGGTGCTCGGGTACCTATTTGCATTACACTATTTGTACCCGCGTATGAAAGGGTTATTAAATACAAGTATTACTTAATTATGTATAATTTATGTTAAAGATAATTAGTAAATTCTCTTAGAGTAAAAAATGTAACAGAATATAAATTCGGACAGCACTCGTCTTAGGGTATGTCTGAGATGAATTCAGAAACACTTTTAAATAAAAAAGTGAAACATGCTGAGAAAATCTTTTAAAATTTATTATATCGTGTAACTGAAAATTGTTATGCTAATGAGGTATTTTAGGGTTGCGTACCCAAAGGGTAAAAACGGAACTCTATTACTAAAACTAAGAGGTCAGCTGACAGTCGCTTCACGGAAAACGCTACTAACGCCACTTTAGGCAGCACGAGTGTGACGCCCCTGGTGTCACACGTCTATCGGCTACGGTAGGTAACCACTTTCCATCAGGAGGAAAGTGCGCTTGTCTGTCACCTAAGTGGTATAAAAAAAAGTTCAATGTTGTAGACTACAAAAAGCGGACCCCGGAGTCCCGAGTTCACTTCGGAGTTCGGGATCCGGGGCTCGGATGCGACCGCGGGACTATTGCAACAATGGAGATGATGGTTCATAATAGCAAAATAAAAAATAACTTTAAAACTAATTTATGTATTTATAAAATCACATAATTGAGATCACAGACATAGCATTAATATAATTATTATACTTATATTAATAATATCATTAGTCTAACTTAACCTAACATTGCAACTATGACACAATACTTACAGCTAAATTGTACACATCACATACTTAACTAAAATCATAAAAATTGTAATTAATTAGAATTATGCTAAAAATATAGAATTTATACCTATATAGCTATAGAAAATAAAATAATATTTATCTACCTACTCTCATACTAAAATGTAAACATTAAAATATTAAAAACAAAACTTTAATGGCGGTCTTTACGCACAGAATAACAAAATAAAATTGAACATTATGATACAGCTCTTCTATAGTCAACTGTATCAAAATGTAACTTGTTCCATTGCCATTATGATACAAATTTAGCTGAATTTTTTCTATACAGTCTGTGGACGCGGCGCAACAAGCATGCGCGATCCTCAAATGGATTTTGGCACTCAACGTTTCTGTCATTAAAATGATGCAAATTATATTATTTCATTAGATTAAAGTGTATGAAACTGCACATAATTTGGTCTTAAAACACTCGTGCGATACTATAAAAAAATCGCCTGCGGCTCTTTTGTTAATTCACACTAGTAATTGAACCCTTATTATGCAAGTTTCATAAACTACTATTTTTATATTTGTTGTAGGTGCCTCCTAGTAGCACGACACCTACATTATAGGTGAACCACTTAGTTAGACAACAGCCCCCCTAGACAAGTGGCAATACGTTTGTAGAATAATGGTATGGGATTAACATACGCTGACGATTGTCATAAAAGTCAAAATACATGCCAAACCCATACACTCATCTGTTCTGCAATTCGCCGGTCAATGAGTGCCACTTGTGTAGCGGGGCTGAACTACGGATTCTGCATCGCGCAAGTGAAGTTTTCGCACTGGTATATTATTACATACAACATCCAAACGACAACCATCGGGCCGCGATACACTATAACGAACGTGATCACACTGCCTGCCACAAGACCCTGCTCCACTGTCGCTTGTATATAAATATTGATTACCTAAATTTCTTTACTATTCTTGCTGTTGTTCCTGTTCCGCCATTTTTTCTAAAACAAAAGTAGGTGAATAAAAAAAAGACAATAAAAAAATTAATTTAACCCTTACAGAATAATGAACTTATCAATATTTACTTACTTTCAAGCATATTTTGAGCATACATGGACGTGAATTTCCGCATTTCGTCAGCTAAACCTTCAAATGCCGCTGCCTGTCGATTTATGGCACAAACCATTGCCCGGTCCACTTTCAGCCGGGACTCCACTAGACGGGTTAAACGGTTACTTGCTGCCTTGAATTCACTTGCGGCTAAAAAAATAACAAAAAGAGAATAAGGTAAGGAAGGCTATCGGATCGGATAATAGCGTTTTCATATTATCCGATCCGATAGCGGACGACGATAGCCGATAGCTAACAACAGCGACAGATACATTTTTCATACATTTTACTTCCTCTGATATCGAATCGGCGTCCGATACCGATAACGGATCGGATAATGTGAAAATTCTTTAAGATGTAATTTAAGAAAATTAATGGTGTCAGACCTTTAAGTGAATGTAGACGGGGCCGATGACTCCTTTTGGGTGGTTCTATGTATACCCTGAAAAATGTCACACGTTACGACTTGAAACAGTACGCATAGTCAGGTATGAAAGGAACTTCATCCCCTGCACGCTTAAACTTAAAGGAATGAACTCCCTGCCGTGATTTTTTTTCAAACGACTACAGTATGGAGTTGTTTAAGAATGGCATTAGAAGGTTTTTACGGGGTCAGCAGTGTGAGTGTAACGCCCGTGGTGTTGCACACGCCCATAGGCACAGTAACCTCTTTCCATCAAATGGGCTGTGTGGATCTCTGCCTTTTCGCCGAAAATTGTTTGGCCGATTATCACTTGCCAACTAACGTTTCGCCTATTTTTCACTTTGACGACTAACGATTGTCAAATTTTTGTATGACAACGTTTCATTTGGAAGAATTATTGTTAAGCTGATTAAGTGCCACTTAAGTGGTATAAAAAAATATTTTTTGGTGAAATTGTGATGTATAGGTAAAAAAAAAAATAGGTATCGTGTAGCAGTGGCGTGAAAGGGGAAGATGTTGGAATTTTTGGGTGTCAACTAGCATTTAAAATAGTAACTAATAATTACAATAGAGAAATCACCTATGACTCTGAGGTTCCTGACGAGTAACATGTGAAAAGCTACCATTTTCGTTACTGTAACAAATATAATAAAAAAACATTTAATTTAATACCATATCATCATCATCAATTTAATTTTGCCTGGCGGTAAGCCGAAGGCAAACTCACAAGAAAGAGGGTCACCGTTACAGACAATCACTACATTACAATGGTGGCCCACAGCTCGACAGTCTCATTAGATTATTTTTGAAGGCCCCCGTTTAGAGGCCCTGGAACTATAGGAACTTCGCGTTTACTTTAATATTCTTTAGTTTGCAATAATATTGCTCAATTTGTCTGGTTCTACTATCATATAATAGTAGTTTATGAATCTGTCACGAGGGTGAGTTAAAAAACGAGCCGCAGGCGAGTTATTTTATAGTATCTTTTTTATAGTATCACACGAGTGTTTTAAAATCAAATTATTTGCAGTTTCATACACTACTTTATTTAATCCCATGAAAAAGTTAAAATAATTTGCATAAAATTACAACGTTACGTTTGTATTTACTTGGAAAAGATTAGCGCCAAAATCCATTTGTCGATTGGGCATGCGCGATTGCGCTTTGCGCTCGTGACCACAGATTATCTAGTGACAAACTGCATAGAAACCTGTATAATCTAGCTGCAACTGTATCATAATGGAAAAAAGTTATATTATGATACAGTTGCCCATAGAAGAGCAGTATCATAATGTAATTTCTTAAATTGATTTTGATACTCTGTGCGTAAAGAGTGTCATTAAAGTATTGTTTTTAATTTTTTAATGCTTACATTTCAGTATGAGAGTAGATAAAATAAATAAATTATATGAATGAAGAATACTTATAATATTAACAAACATGTTAAATAACTTACTCGTCATTAGGAGCAGTGCTGGCAGTGCGGCCATTAATTATAGTTGGTCCTACATCAGCCACTTCATTTCTAAAAAAAAATAATTCATTAATAATGTACTAAGTTTTAAAATAATTAAACATAAGTTTATTTATTATTAAAGATGGTACATTCTCATTATAAAATTAGTCATTATTATCATTCTGAGCCTTTTCCTAAATTTCTTAGGACGCGTCAATTTGACTTCGCCTCGCCTAATGGTAAGCTGAAGGCAAATAATTTAAACAGCTGGGGTCAACTTTCCAGCCTAACTGTGACTTTGATGCAGCTGAACTTCAATATTTTCTATGAAGGGACTGTCATTTGACCTCCACAAGTATAATAACATTACTTACTCAATGGTAACATATACTCCAGGATCACTGAAACAAAAATTATAAAATAAATTATAGTGAAACCATAGTAATACATAGGCATTTTTAATTATAATTCCTTACTTACATGGCCACATTTTCACTGACACTGAAAAATATTTCTAACATTAATGGCAAATAAATAAATTGGTCATAAACATCTTATTATTATTATTTAATTAAAGTACATATTATACACTAACAGCTTTGAAGCTGATGTGTGTATGTCTTGTTATTTGGAGATTTTTTATCAGGATCCCGATTCTGCTAATTAGTTATACTGCTGACATTGCAAAATAGACATTCAATTTCAAACTTTAATTATAGACATAAAGTCCACAATTAAAAATGAAAGTTCTTTCATTTTTCATTCACTTTACAAGATACTATTTAATTTTAGACTGTAAGAGCATAACAGTAAAGTCTATAAAATTAAATGGCATTTTTTTTGGGTAGTGTTTCCGGGATTTGAATCTAGATAGAATTGTACATAGCTTTAGTGCGTGACCCGACATGTCTTGGACGGCAATAACATCATAACAGTTACAAAATTTCAAATAACTCACTTTGCTTCTGTATGTGTTTCCATGATCTTCCAATCATTACTAGTGCCGTCTCCATACATACTGTCTTGTTCATCCTACCACAACAACAGGCAAGTCAGAAATTGTGAACGATAACTTTTAAAGGTCAGCTATTTCTTAAATAATGTATACTCACATGCATAGCTCCTGTGTCCTCCTTTTGGCTGACTGTCAAAGGGGAGCTACAGCGTCCTAATATAGAACAGAGCCGTTCTTCAAGAGGAGTCAGAGCCGTTGGTGTTCCTGGGCCTCGTCCATTTATAATAAGTGCATTTTTCGCCTTTATACGACTTTTGTATTGGTTATAATACTGCAAAAGTTAGTAGTACTGCATATTATCTAATTGAGAATGGGTATTTGTAACTACTAGAAATTAGGAATAATAGCTATACAACAGTACCTTTTTCCATTCTGGAACCGTTTTTCTGGCTCCATTAAATTCAGCATTCAGTATTGAACTGCATTGGTGCCACAAACGTTTAGAAACAGCGTTTCCCTCCTTGCCTCTCACTCGTCCTAGGGCCAATGCTCGATGCTGTTCCATGAAATCAAGGAGCAATTCCAACTGGCGATACGAAACTTGTTTATTGTCCATCGTGTTGGTAAACTTTATTTGTTTACTCAAACTTTCAAACCACTTTGATGGCGAGAATTTGTTGAAATTAAAAACAATAACAAGTGAATATTGTCTATGTCCGTGGTCTAGATTACCCAAAATCTGACTGAAAATTCCCAATTCTCGTAATTTTAAAGTATCACGGACTGAAATGTGATTGAATTGCGACTGAATTATGAATTGAATGCAATTGCATTTAAAAAAACAAACAATTCAGCTTCGGTATGATTTTAGTCTAATTTTGATATGTAATCTCAAATGTCAAAACTGTCAAAAATCCTCTACTCTATGAATTAGTTTTTTTTTTCAATATGAATTGTTTGAGTATGAGTATACGCTAGTGTCAAATAATTTGACAAATTGCTAGAATTTTAGACTATTAAGACCTGTGAATAGGGACAATCGACATTCATAATTTCGTCATTTTAGTCTCCTAATAAAAGTCCATCATCCACAGGAATGACTTCCGCAATTTTCAGCATCTGAAATTCACATTCTTAAATTCCGACACCTCTTAAAAACTTTTAAACCTATCGTATCTACTACAACGTATTATATTACTTAAACCTACGAAATTATAAGACTCTAAGGATGAAAACTTAGCATAGCACTAATCGCTCCAATCGCTCTAATAAAAACTGTTTGATAGATGGTGGATTAATTTTTCACTTGTCCCGACTAGCGGACTGTGTGGTCAATCAACGCAAAGCCTAACTAAACTGCAGCTCCAGACTTGAAATTTTAGCATACCTTTCTTAGTGTAAGGATAATAAGGATTTTTGCTAAGAGAGTAAAAATATGGGATGACCGGGACTCGTGCCGCTTATAATAATGTACCTAATTCTTCTGTATGTGTGTTTGTCCTTAATTCCTCCTAAATAGTTAGACCGATTTGGATGAAATTTTGTTTGTAGAATTCAACGGCTTCCTGGATGGTTTGAAAATATTATTGTACCCGGTAGGTGGCGCTACTAATGGTATATTATATATTTTTTTATAGGACACGTCAATTTGACTTCACCTCACCTGATGGTAAGCTGAAGGCAAAATTTCTGGCAAGAAGGTTACCATTAAGGACACGCACCATTAGACTGGTGGCACTCAGCTTGACGGGGTCATCAGATGCCTTTTCACGCTCCGCTTAAAGGACTCAGGACTGTAGGAGGAGAGAAACACGTGAACTGGTAAGGAATTGCAGGTCTTAGGTAATGGTGCGGTAAAAGAAGGAGTCGCCGAACCTTTTGGTTTTGGTATGCTCTGTTTTACTAGGACGACATCTGCCGGGTCCGCTAGTGTAGATTTATGAAGGTAACATTTTAACTTGCAGTTGCGAAAATGGAACCTTTCCTTAACCTACTGTTCTGTTGCCGGATATTAATTAGTAATGTGCCATTTTTCCGCTGGTCGCTCGCTGTTATAACTAACTAGTTGTTACTCGCGGCTCCATCCGCGTGGAATTCTTATCCCGTTTCCGCTGTACTTTCTGTTCCATTTTTAATACAAACCATTTTTTTTTTACCACTTAGATCGCAAACAAGCACACGGTCCACCTGATCTAAAGTGGTTACCGTGACCTACGGAGGAGTGCAGCACCAGAGGAGTCAGACTCGTGCTGCCGACCTGGTAAGAACAGAGAGATTCTGTGCCGTCAGCGAAGAAGACAAGAGGACAAGCCTTTGGTTTATCCACTAACAGCACAAAACCTCTCCAGCGAGCTCTGGCTACCCTACTCACCGCCGGGAACACTACACAAGGTTATTAATACTGGGTGGCGCAAAAGTACTGGCACTAAAGAAAATACCTTTATTTTTTTTATATGACATTTTCTGTGATTCTGTTGTTGAAAATTGTGTAGTGAACAAATGTAAAATACACTGAAAATAAACATGGACCGTTTTACTCCCCAAGAACGTGGAATAATTGTGTCAATGTTCTTACGGAATAATTCATCAGTGATAAGAACACAACGTGAATTTCGTCGACGATTTCCCCACCGTCCGGCACCGATTGGTCGCACAATTCGACGCTTTGCCACACGCCTTGAAGCAACTGGCTCAACATTGGATAGACCTAAGTCTGGGAGACCAAGAACAGGCCGTTCAGCTGAAAATATCGATGCTGTGCGCGAAGATGTGGAAGAGTGTCCAGAAACATCAACGAGGCGACGTGCCACGCAATTGGGCATTTCCAGACGGACCCTGCAGCGTATTTTGGTGAAAGACTTAAAGATGTTCCCGTATAAAACTCAAATGACTCATCAGCTTGTGGTAAGATCTCCTTTGTCTGTAATACTGGCTGTTATGTTATTGATATGACATTGCCAGTCATACTTGATTGTCTTCTATCGATTCATTCAACTAATGTTTTAAGCTGAATAAAGCCATAATTCCGTAATGGTTGTTTCTGTCTAGTATCAATTTATTCAGCTTATAATTTTGCATTTGCGTACTATGCCGCAAGACGAGACAAAAAGTACGACCATACCCGCGTCAACTATGTCAAGATATCTTCGCCCGGACCGCTTTGATGTCGAACCTTCCACATCTGCTTCAGATTTGAAATGGACGCACTGGAAGTATTCTTTCGAAAACTTTATCTCGGAAGAGGCCGCTACCGCTACCGAAACCGTAAAGTACAAACTTCTCATAAACCATAATATATCTCTCCAACTATTTTTAATTTCATACGAGAATGTACCAAGTACAGTGATGCTATCTGCATACTCAATAGCACCTACGAAAAGAGAAGAAATATCACCTTAGCTCGGCATTCTTTAAACTCCAGAAGGCAACAACCTGGAGAATCGGTAAGCGAGTATGCGAGAAACCTTACATTACTTGCTCACGACTGTCATTTCAAAGCAGTAACAGCCGATGAACACCAGAATGAGACAATTCGCGGAGTTCTTATCACAGGGCTCTCTTCTAACAAAATAAGAGAACGATTATTAGAGAAATGTTCTTTAACTTTAGCAGAAACATTAAATCTGGCCATTTCTCTTGAAAGCGCAGAAAACACTTCCCACATCATAGAAAACAATACTAGCCTTGCCTATTTCAATGCTGTTACTGAGCCCGCTACACAAGAACGGCCACCACCACCACTAACAAACCTGACCGCTATAAATTATCGCAATAATCGAAAATGCTTCTTCTGTGGTGGCCACATTCATCTAAGAATCAAATGTCCCGCTATAAACGCCGAATGCCAACTTTGTTCTAAAAAGGGACATTTTGCCAGTGTTTGCCGAAGCTCTCGCCAAATGCAACCTAACACAAATGCAGTTTTTTCTCCTGATGAGCACACTGAATCTCGTGAATCTATTCTATCTACAATATTAGCTGCTTCACCTTCAAGCCTACGCAAAGCTACTATACCTATAACTGTTAATGATTGTCGAGCCGATGCCCTAGTTGACACGGGCAGCTCTCTCAGCTTCATCGACAACAATCTCGTACGAATAATGAACCTAAAGAAAAGGCCATGTAGACAAGCCGTAACTCTCGCTTCGCTAAATTTCGTATCGTACGTCGACGGACTATGCTATGCTACTATAAAAATTGACCACTATGTATATAAGCACCAACCGCTACTTATCGTAAAAGATCTCTGTGCAGACGTGATCATTGGGCACGATCTTCTAAAGAATCATTCTTCGCTTGAACTTCAATTTGGTGGTGATAAAGAACCACTGAAGATCTGTAATGTCCTCGAAGCTTCTGTGCCACCGGCTTCTATTTTCACTAATTTGTCGCCTGATATAAAACCTATAGCTATTCGCTCACGACGCCACTCGAACGAAGACCAGGAATTTATATCAAAAGAAATTTCTAATCTATTGAAGGACAAAGTAATAGAGCCCAGTGTCTCTCCGTGGCGAGCTCAAGTACTTGTTGCCGGTGGAGGAGGTCACCGTAAACGATTGGTGATTGACTACTCCCAAACCATTAACCGTTACACAGACCTAGATGCCTACCCCCTACCAAGTATCGATTCCATCGTATCACGAGTAGCTAAATACAACTATTTCACACAAATTGACTTAAAATCTGCCTATCACCAGGTCCCCATTATTCCTAAGGAGAAAATCTACACGGCTTTTGAAGCCTGTGGGAACCTTTACCAGTTCACTCGGATCCCATTTGGTGTGACAAACGGGGTCGCGGCATTTCAAAGGACACTGAATTACATAATAAACACTGAAAAACTCAAAGGAATATTTGCATATTTAGATGATGTTACTGTGTGTGGGAAAGATAAACAAGAACATGATGGAAACCTGCACAGATTCATGGAAGCTGTCGAGAAATATCACTTAATCTTGAATACTAATAAATGTATCTTTGGTGTCGAATCTATCAACCTTCTTGGCTATACTGTTTTCCAGAATACTATAAAACCAGACAAATCTCGCCTAGAACCACTTATAAACTATCCCATCCCTTCGGATGCTGCTTCTTTGAAAAGAGCACTAGGCTTATTCGCTCATTATTCTAAGTGGGTTGATAACTTTTCCGCTAAAATCAGACCACTAACATCACAAGACACTTTCCCGCTCTCTGAGGAGGCAGTTAACCGTTTCAAGGATCTTAAGGCCGAAGTAGCAAAATCTGCTCTAACTGCCATTGATGAGAAAGAAACGTTTGTCGTCGAAACGGACGCTTCGGAATTTTCCATAGCTGCAACGCTATCTCAAAAAAGGCGACCTGTTGCTTTCTTTACCCGCTCCCTTAATGATTCCGAACGTCGCCAATCCTCCATAGAAAAGGAGGCTAGCGCTATAGTAGAAGCACTTCGTAAATGGCGTCACTATTTGATTGCAAGACATTTCATACTGATCACTGATCAAAAATCCGTGACGTTCATGTTTAATCAGTCACATTCGAGCAAAATAAAAAATGAAAAGATAGAAAGATGGCGCTTAGAATTATCTTGTTATAAATATGATATTATTTACAGACCAGGAAAACAAAATGTTGCAGCTGATGCTCTCTCACGAGTCTGCGCCCATATGAATGGCGGTTCAAGAAAATTATTGGAACTACATAATTCCCTATGCCACCCCGGCGTGACGAGGTTAGTTCACTGGATTCGTACAAAAAACCTCCCATATTCCGTTGAAGAGGTTAAAAGAATGACTGCAGCGTGCCCGGTTTGCGCCGAAATAAAACCGAGGTATATTAAAAACGAAGGGAAGCTCATTAAAGCTACTACTGCTTTTGAAAGGCTGAATTTAGACTTCAAAGGCCCTTTACCATCCAATACTCGAAACCGGTACATTTTAACCATTATTGATGAGTATAGCCGGTTTCCATTCGCCTTCGCTTGCAAAGACATGACTTCGGGCACTGTAATCAATTGCTTGAAACAGCTATTTTCCTTATTTGGCACGCCGGCCTACATACACTCGGATAGAGGAACATCATTTTTATCAGAGGAGTTGAAAACTTTTTTAACAGACCTAGGTACGGCATGCAGCAGGACTACTCCATACAATCCAAGAGGTAACGGGTTGGTGGAGCGCCTCAATGGAACCCTGTGGAGGACGATTCAACTACACCTTCGCTCCAAAAATCAAGACATAGCTAATTGGGAGTCTGCGCTGCCTGTGGCTCTACATTCGATAAGATCATTACTATCTACTGGGACTAATGCGACACCTCACGAGCGAATGTTTAACCATCCAAGGCGCTCATCAAATGGCCAATCCTTACCGACATGGTTGGTTACGCCGGGCCCTGTCTTCATGAAGAAGCACGTTAGAGGTTCCAAATACGAGTCAGACATAGAACAGGTAGAGCTTCTGCAGAGCAACCCTGATTACTCGTTCGTCAGATTACCTGATGGGCGCGAGACCACGGTATCGAATAGATCACTTGCACCTTGCCCTGTGACTAATGAGCTGCCATCTGATGATGAGTACTTATCCCCGGATTCAGAGGAAGAGGGAGCCCCTCCTATTGAAGAAGCCTCGTCTCCGGAACCCGTTGTCGAAAACCAACAGCCTCGCCGTTCAGGTCGGGAACGCAGACCGCCTGCTCACCTACAGGATTATGTGAAGTCTTAACTACAGGGTGAATGTGGTAAGATCTCCTTTGTCTGTAATACTGGCTGTTATGTTATTGATATGACATTGCCAGTCATACTTGATTGTCTTCTATCGATTCATTCAACTAATGTTTTAAGCTGAATAAAGCCATAATTCCGTAATGGTTGTTTCTGTCTAGTATCACAGCTGCTGCCTGCTGACCACCGAGCTCGTCTAGATTACTGCCAGCGCGTCATAAACCTCAACCTTGAAGAGGATGATTTTCCTTCAAAATTGGTTATGAGTGACGAAGCGCATTTCCATCTCTCAGGGCATGTCAATAAGCAGAATACTCGGTTCTGGGGCACTGATAATCCGCGCATTATTCAAGAAACACCTCTACACCCACTAAAAGTTACTGTATGGTGTGGCATCTGTGTTGACAGAGTGATCGGACCCTATTTTTTCGAAGACGCTGGAGGCAATGCGATAACTGTCACTGGAGAACGCTACAGAACCATGTTACGTGAGTTTTTGATACCCAGTTTGGACGAATTGGGGCTGGAGCACATCTGGTTTCAACAAGACGGCGCTACGGCACACACAGCGCGCGACACTATGGACTTAGTGAGGGACGCTTTTCCAGGCCGAGTTATCTCTCGTTTTGGCGATTTGCCTTGGCCTGCAAGATCACCCGATCTGACCAGTCCAGACTTCTTTCTTTGGGGTTTTTTGAAATCTCGGGTGTATGTGAACAAGCCACAGACTCTCGCAGCTCTAAAAGAAAACATTCGTCAAGAAATAACGAACATATCGCAGGAAGTGTTACGGCAAGTTATGCAAAATGTCATAAATAGGGCTCAAATGTGTATCAACTCTGGAGGTCACCATTTAAAAGACATCATCTTTAAATCCTAATGGTACGAAATTTAATGGTACAAATATACATTTAAAAAAACCTAAATCTAGTTTTCTAATTTAGAAAAAATGTTATAGCCGAACCAAATGGGGTCTTTACTTTTGCGCCACCCAGTACCAGCGGTATTCTGTAGGGCGGAGGTACTTTACCAGTCGGACTGCTCGATTGGGACGGGTATACCGTCGTGTCTCACCTTGTCCTGACAATAGCGAATACAAAACAAAAAGTATTATCCAATTTGGTGCAGTCTTTTGAAGTCATTTCAGAGATTACATAATTTCTTATTGCCTGGTAAGGACGGGCGGCGTTTTATGGATCAATCAAAGAATCAAGAATCAAAGAATCAATTTCGTTTATTCAATTTAGGCACATATAGAGCACATATGAACGTCAAAATATTACAATTGTGTCAAGAAGTATGTGAACAAAAAAATAAAATATTAAATAAATTAAAGTAAACCATTTGAAAATGATTCTTTCGCTGGTTCGGTAGTTGGTTCTACTGAGAAGATACCAGCAAGAAACTCAGAGAACTCAATTATCCTTTTTATTTATTTTTTAATACGGTTTTTATACAATTTACAATGTGCGGGCAAGAAAGTGATTAGGTTGACCATGCATTTTTATCATTAAGATATTCTTCTACTTTATAATAAGCTTTTTCCATTAGACTTTTTTTCACGTTTATTTTAAAAATATTAAGTGGCATGTCAATCAAATCCTGAGGAATTTTATTGAATATTTTTATACTGTTGCCTACAAATGAATTACCAACCTTATGAAGCCTGAGTATTGGCACCGCTAGTTTATCTTTATTTCTCGTATTATAATCATGTGTGTCCGAGTTTTTTTTTTAAAAGATTTAAGTTCTTCCGTATGTACTTATAAAATATTATCGTAAATATATTGACAAGCAACCGTTAATATATTAATTTCTTTAAATGTTTCTCTCAGCGAGTCACGGGGTCTGAGGCCGTAGATTGCTCGTATCGCGCGTTTCTGTAATATGAAAACAGTCTCAATATCGGCAGCTGAGCCCCATAGCAACAGACCATATGACATAACGCTTAAGTTAACAAAATCATAACCCTCCTTCTTCATTGTAATCGGGTAAAAAATAAGGGTGACTAAGTAAAGTCCGTTCGCTACCAATGTTACCTACCAAACAATTTTAGATATTATATTTATTATACAATAGAGAGTCAATTTTAGCCTCACTTTTTCTGAGGTGCAAGATCAAACGCCGCGCCTACTTGTACAAAATAGATTCCACACACGGCACGCACCACGGTTAGTTAAGTCTATTGTCGTGGGAATTTCCCTTCAATTCAATTTGTCAGTAGACCAAGCTGAAAGATTCTGCTTGCGTGTGACCAACATTGAACCATAGCAACGTAGGTATAACTCCGGACACGTATCTTGGACCTAAAATGTGCTCAAAATGTGCCCTATACGCGCAGTAGGTACACATTTCATGGGTGTTTTTTGAGGATAGCACGGGGTGCTACTGCGGTGGACGAGCTCACATTCACCAAGCATAGCATAGGGCAGGGCAACTATTAGGTAATCTGTGGCCAGGGCTTCGTTTGTCTTGCGATTAAGGTCCAAGATTTGTGTCCGGAGTTATATAAGTACTATTATTTATTCTGTGACCATAGCATACAAAGGAATATAGGTAAGTAGGTACTGTGTTTGAAATTGAGGTGCTGGAAAATTATGACTTGTAGCTTGTAGTTCATGCACAGTGCTGTTCATCTGATTGCGGTTTTATGCTGTCAGTGGGAAGACCAAAGGCTTGTCCTACTTATCTTCTGCGCTGACGGCACAGAAGTTCTCTGTTCTTACAGGGTCGGCAGCACGAGGGTGACTCCCCGTGTGACGACGCGGCATAAGTCACGGTAACCACTTTCTATCAGGTGGGCCGTGTGCTTGTATGCGACCTATTGACCTGACGGCCTGACTATTCCACAACCGATGTAAACCCAATTATCATAATAATAATAATAATAAAATATTTGGATTTGGCTCGCGAGGTTGTCGACATGTGGGCTGTGGATTCGGCGATTGTTGTTCCGATAGTCGTATCGGCTCACGGGTTGATTGCCAAGAGCCTCGACCAACATCTTAAGAGGCTCGCGTTAGATAGTTGGATCAAGGGCCTGATGCAGAAGGCGGTACTCCTCGACACGGCACGTATTGTGAGGAGGTTCCTCTCCCTGGAGCCCTAACCACCGGCAGCTTGGTCCCTGTACCCGATGCCGGTGGGCACTATTTTTTATATTTTTAAATATATGCTTTTTCTTTTAGATGTATTTAAAAATGTAATTTATAAGTTTTAAAAAATGAATAAAGAGATAATAATAATAATATATTCTTTATTGTACACCATAAACAATATTTACAAAAAAAAAGAGTTAAAAATTTACAATTTATGCGGTAGGTAGTACAAACGGCGGTCTTATCGCTAGGCGCGATTTCTTACAGACAACCTGTGACAATGGAGTCTGTGGATTGGAGAAATGCATGGGCAGACATACCTACCTACTAAAGGGTTAACGGGAATACCTTCATAATATAAGTACTTCATTTGGTTAGGTTAGGTTAGGTTATTATTTAGGGTATTTTTTTCTGTAAGAACAAATTTTTTACTTCAACCGAAATAGAACCACTAGTTAAGTCAGTTATGTAGTTAGCCTAGTTAACTGGTACTATAATAATATGTCTTTTTATAAATCTACAAGATTGTTTATCTTAAGTTAAAAAACGAACCGAATGGAGTGTACCTACTGCTACGTGGCGTTAACTCAACGTCATAAAAATCACCGTTTATTTGTCACCGGTGAATGCGAAATCTCGCACTAGGCACTCAGAAAACATGTTATCTCAAATGTAAATACTCCATCGAATTTTATCCATTTATCTCACTGCTCACGGTAGTCACGGTTGAATATCGCCGACTTATATTTTCGTCTAGCTCATAAATAAATCGGCTCATATAAGCCGTTGTGACATGAATGCTTATAGGGCAAGATATGGGACTCGGTTCTGTCGCCATTTATCTTGGGCTGCGAAGTTTAAAAGAAAAACATTTATTCGCAATTGGTAAACGATATAGTGGATTGGACATGATCATGGGATTATACATACATATATTCACACCTGTAAATCGCCAAAGGGATAAGGCAGACGTGTATTAACACCCATATTTCACTAACTAAATAAAATAAACATACATACATACATACATATAATTACGCCTTTATTCCTGAAGGGTTAGGCAGAGGTAAATTAACACCCACATTTCACCAATCATTGTACCTATTAGGTCCCACGTAATAGGGGGTGAGCCTATTGCCGTTTTCCGGGCACTATTGCTGACATGAGGCTGAGTCTGGGCTGTATATATCTGTCTGATGTTGAACAGCCCTGTCTTTTAGTCGCCTTGTACGACACCGCATGGGAGGAGATGGGGAAATAAAATAACTATAATGCTCGGTCCCACGTCTCAGGGGACGAGCCTAATTGCCGGCAAGTGAACCCTTTGTGATTGACGTACGTTTACTATCGGATGGAGAATAGCGCTTGACAGCCTCCGTGACGTAGCGGTAGTGAACGCGGCCGCTAAGCAGGAGGCGCGGGTTCGATCCCCGCTCAGTGCAAATATTTGTGTTCATGAAATATGGGTATTTGCATTGGTCTGGTCGTGCCTCGGAGAGCACGTTAAGCCGTCGGTCCCGGTTGCCATGAGAACATCTATGGCAGTCGTTACGGGTAGTTGGAGCCCTCAAAAATCCAAAAACAACGGTCTAACTGCAAAACTTCGATATCGCCTAATGTTAACATTGTGTTGTGTAGGTCAGATGACAATCGCTTCACGGAAAATATCGAGGTCTAATCAAATCCGTGGTTAAGACTGGTAAAAGCGGACCCCAGACTTCGAGCTGAGGGCTTCGGATGCGACTGGGAAATAACGCTAAGAGGAACCGATACCGAACCGGCTACGGCTAGTATGGCCTTAGCTTAGTGGCACAAAAAAATAAGTAGGTACTTATGTCCAATCCAGCAGGGAATACCAAGCCTACATCTAGAAAACAATAAAGCGGGCTAACATACTTGCATAGTTTTCGTACAATAACACAAAAACAATGGCGTCTTCAACATAAAGAGTAAAGAACATATTACATCTTTTCATATAGAGCATAAAAGAATCGAAAGATGTATAAAATACCTTTCGTATTCTATAAACTGATATAAAATCCTTCCGAGGAGTAATACAAGTCGGCTATTTGATTATAAGGTAATAATATCCGATATCGGGACGGGTAGGCTCGGGTTAGGGATCCGAGAAGTGAGTAAAATCTTTGTGACGCGTTTTTATACTGGAGTAATAAGGGTCGGATAGCGTAGCTAACATTATTGTTATACCTACTGATAGGAAGACAGTTAACTGCATGTCTGTAACATGTTTCTGGTATTGTCTGCTGTTCAAGACAATACCAGGATTGTTTTAATTCACCTTGTCGCGAGATGACGACGAAAATATAATTCGAAATCAAAAATTGCCAACTCGCGCGCGCTCGCAAAGGGGATTGGGTAATCTAGTATGGACAGTGGCGTTCTTAATTTTTTCAGCGGCCATAATTAATTTTGATACCACTTCATTGTACTGTGTTAAACACACGTACAAATGTCATTATTTTCATTGTAAGTAATATCGGAGCTGCGATATACAGGGTGGAACATTTCGACTTTACCTTGAAGGAAAGTACCCTCATACTAAAGATAGCGAATTTTACTTAAAGGAAACTTTACCTTATTTTTTAAAAGAAACAAAACTGCATTCAAAGACTTTTGAAAATGCCACACCCGGTAGTCGAACCGACTAATATTTTACAAAACCTTCTTTTTCATAGACTTCCTTTTATTTAATTTACCAAGTTTGTTAGAGAGATTTGATCCCTATGATCGACCCTATCGATTGATGTAATAAAAATACAGGATGTTATTTTTTCGAATTGTAGTCGGTTCGATTATAAGGCGTGGCAAACGATTTTTCAGCATTCCTTAAATGCAGTGCTGATTCTTTTTTAAAAACACACTAAACTGTATTCAAAGTTTTCTGAAAATGCCACACCCGGTAGTCGAACCGACTAAAATCTTTCTAAATCTTCTATTTCATGGATTTCCTTTTATTTCATTTACCAAGTTTGTTAAAGACATTTGATCGTTGTGATCGACTCTATCGATTGATGCAATAAAAATATAGGGTGTTATTTTTTCGAATTGTTCGATTGTGAGACGTGGCAAACAATTTTTCACCATTCCTTAAATGCAGTTCTGTTTCTTTTTTAGAAACATACTAAACTGTATTCAAAGTTTTCCGAAAATGCCACACCCGATAGTCGAACCGACTAAAATCTTTCTAAATCTTCTATTTCATGGATTTCCTTTTATTTAATTTACCAAGTGTGTTAAAGAGATTTGATCCTTATAATTGACCCTATCGATTGATGCAATAAAAATACAGGGTGTTATTTTTTCAAATTGTAGTCGGTTCGATTATGAGGCGTGGCAAATGATTTTTCAGCATTCCTTCAATGCAGGGCTGTTTCTTTTTCAAAAACACACTAAACTGTATTCAAAGTTTTCTGAAAATGTCACGGTACTCGAACCGGGTACGAGTACCTACTCTTACTACCGGAGATAGTTAATTTCATTCAAAGGAAACACTCTCTTATTTAAAAAAGAATACAAAGCTGCATTTAAGGAATTTCGAAAGATCGCTTGCCACGCCCTGTAATCGAACCGACGAAAATTCTAAAAAATAACACCCTACATTTTTATTGCATCAATCGATAGGGTTGATCATAAGGATCTAATCTCTCTAACAAACTTGGTAAATTAAATGAAAGGAAATCCATGAAATAGAAGATTTAGAAAGATTTTATTCGGTTCGATTACTAGGTGTAGCATTTTCAGAAAACTTTGAATACAGTTTAGTGTGTTTTTGAAAAAGAAACAGCCCTGCATTGAAGGAATGCTGAAAAATCATTTGCCACGCCTCATAATCGAACCGACTACAATTTGAAAAAATAACAGCCTGTATTTTTATTGCATCAATCGATAGGGTCAATTATAAGGATCAAATCTCTTTAAGAAACTTGGTAAATTAAATAAAAGGAAATCCATGAAATAGAAGATTTAGAAAGATTTTAGTCGGTTCGACTATCGGGTGTGGCATTTTCGGAAAACTTTGAATACAATTTAGTATGTTTTTAAAAAAGAAATAGAACTGCATTTAAGGAATGCTGAAAAATCGTTTGCCCCGCCCTATAATCTAACAATTCGAAAAAATAACACCCTATATTTTTATTGCATCAATCGATAGGGTCGATCATAAGGATCAAATCTCTCTAACAAACTTGGTAAATTAAATAAAAGGAAATCCATGAAATAGAAGATTTAAGAAGATTTAGGAAGATTTTAGTCGGTTCGACTACCGGGTGTGGCATTTTCAGAAAACTTTGCGTACAGTTTAGTATGTTTTTAAAAAAGAAACAGAACTGCATTTAAGGAATGCTGAAAACTCGTTTACCACGCCTTATAATCGAACCGACTATAATTCGAAAAAATAACACCCTGTATTTTTATTACATCAATCTATAGGGTCGATCATAAGGTTCAAATCTCTCTAACAAACTTGGTAAATTAAGTAAAAGGAAATCTATGAAATAGAAGGTTATAGGAAGATTTTAGTCGGTTCGACTACCGGGTGTGGCATTTTCAGAAAACTATGAATGCAGTTTTGATTCTTTTTAAAAATAAGGGAATGTTTCTCTTCAGTGGAATTCGCTATCTTCAGTATTTAGAGTACTTCCATCTAAGTAAAGTTGAAAAATACCACCCTGTATAGCTAAGTCCCGATATAGTTTAGAGAAGTTTGTCCATAGTAACTTTTGATCACTTTATACTGTACTTTCATATTATACCAATTTCATTGATGGCCGCTCAATTCTGACACGACGCCAACATTACCCAACCCCCTTTGACGATCGCGAGATGGTGAATGACTCATATATGATATGATAACTACACCATATCTTTTATTTTTGTCATATTAGTGACCATCCCAAGGTTGTCTAGCAGAAATCGCGTCCAGCGATAACGCCGCCTATTGTACATCAAACTGTATACCTACATGCTACCTACTTCTAAGCTATTCGAGAAGAATATTTAATACAACACTACTTGTAACTTGTACTTACTATTCCATAGTGTTGTATTTTTTAACCTGATCGGTTTCGCCTCTCTGAAATAGTAAATTTAAACCGATGTTATAAACGCGTAACCAGTCAGGTTAAAAAATAAAATAAGTACCTACTGCAGAAAAGTTAAATTTCAATATGTGCAGCATTTTACCAAGTAGGTACCATCGATCAAAAGTATTTATTAAACAATCTGTTTGAGAAGGGTTTATAAGTAAGTATAGTGCGATATCGTATAAGTAGCTGGATATTGGTAGTACCTATATACAGGGCGTCCCACGGCGATGCCACATGGAGGGAAAGTACCTTAAATCCTTAAGTTAGCTCATTTTACTTAAAGGAGACATCATTTTTTTTTAAAAAGAAACAAAACTGCATTCAAAGATTTTTTTAAATTCGCTTGCCACACCCGGTAATCGAACCGACTAAAATCCGAAAAAGTAACATCCTGTATTTTTATGGCAACAATCGATAGTGTCAATCATAAGGATCAAATCTCTCTAAGAAACATGGTAAATTAAATGAAAGGAAGTCCTTGAAATCTAAAATTATAAATTCAATTTGGTAAAATAAATCACTTTCTTATAGGTATCAACACTAGAGATATCTTTGATGAAATTTATTTAGTAAAATGAGTACTAAATGAACGAACTTTGTTACCTGTTTAGAATGTAACTTTATTGGATAACTGCATGAGGTATGTAGGTAGGGTAGGTAGGGTAGGTAGTTATTTTTGGGTGCTTGATTAGAAACCTGCACGCGGTGCACCCTGGGCAACGAAAATGGCGAGAGAATTGCACTATTGGATCAACTTATAACCTGTTAATTGAGACGGGCGTGCGGTTTTAGTCGGTTTGAGTTCGACATACCTAAATACTACTGCTGACCAGCAGCGGTCTCAGCACGATAAAAAAAGAAAAGTAATTTAAATATGGAATTTTATTGTTAATATGGTATCAGATGGATGAATGAACTTTGAGTTAAAGTGTTTTATTTTGGCAAATTGAATTTATAATTTTAGGTTTCAAGGACTTCCTTCCGTTTAATTTACCATGTTTCTTAGAGAGATTTGATCCTTATGATTGACACTATCGATTGATGCCATAAAAATACAGGATGTTACTTTTTCGGATTTTAGTCGGTTCGATTACCGGGTGTGGCAAGCGAATTTAAAAACATCTTTGAATGCAGTTTTGTTTCTTTTTAAAAATAAAATGATGTCTCCTTTAAACAAAATGAGCTAACTTAAGGATTTAAGGTACTTTCCCTCCATGTGGCATCGCCGTGGGACGCCCTGTATATAAATGTCTAGGAAAAGTTGGTAGAAACAGTTGTTTTAAAAGTTCATTAATTGAATACATACCTACCTAATTGTATGAACTTAATTAGCACCTAACATTCAATAAATATCGTGACCTAGTATAGTCAAAGTCAAAGTCAAAAATCATTTATTCTGTATAGACCATTAAAACGGCACTTACAAAACGTCAAAAATATATAATTATGTACTAAAGACTAGGTTAGCAAATGGACCACCGGTTCGAAACGCGGCCCTGGCCTGAGAAGACTCCGGCAAGAAACTCAGCGGGCTTTTTTTTTTTGGTCTATTTACAAATAATGCTTAGTCTACTTAGTCTAAATACAATAATTTGTTTGAGAAGCATGCATGAGTGAACAGCTCATTTCCAAGCTAGTTTATCATCTAAATATTCTTGTATTTTATAATAGCCCTTTTGGCACAATTTCCTCTTAACTACATTTTTAAATTTATTTATAGGTAAATCCCTAATTTCCTTAGGGAGCTTGTTAAAAAAGCGTATACAGTTACCCTGGAAAGAACTGCTAATTTTTTGGAGTCTGGTATCACAGACTACAAGATTGTTTTTATGTCTCGTATTTATGTTATGCCTGTCACATATTTTTGGAAATTTGAAAATATTTTTCTTAACATACATTAGGTTCTCGAAAATGTACTGTGACACTACGGTCAGAATGTCTATTTCTTTAAACTTTTCTCTGAGGGAGACTCTTGGGCCCAAATTATAAATAGCTCGCACAGCCCGCTTTTGTAATATAAATATTGTATTCAAATCCGCGGAACTACCCCAAAGGAGAATTCCGTAGCTCAAAATACTATGAAAATAACTGAAATAAACTATTCTAGCCGTATCCACATCTGTCAGAGTCCTAATCTTTTTTACAGCGTAGGAAGCTGAACTTAATCTATTGGCTATTTTTTCAATATGTGATCCCCACTGCAGTTTGGCATCAATACTCAAACCTAAGAACACTGTTGATTCCACAAGGTTCAACACCTGACCATTGAGTTGTACATTGGTTTCCACCTGTGCAACATTAGGTAGGGTAAATTTAATACATTTAGTTTTATTCCCATTTAGGCAAAGATTGTTTGTACTAAACCAATGGACCACTCTTGTTATTGCACCATTCACTTCGTCATAATTGTTTAGTTGCCTCTTAATTTTAAATATTAACGAAGTATCGTCAGCAAATAAAATAATACTATGTTTGTCCCTTACGTAGTAAGGGAGGTCATTAATATAAATTAAGAATAAAAATGGTCCTAGTATCGAACCCTGTGGAACGCCCATCGAAACCACGGATCCTACTGAGCGTGTACCGTTAACATCGACCCTCTGAATTCTATTATTCAAATATGAAGTCAGAAGATCGAGAGCCCTGTTCCTTATTCCGTAATGTTCTAATTTCTTGATTAATGTATCATGGTGGACGCAATCGAAAGCCTTGGATAGATCACAGAAGACACCCAATGCATCATGCTTATCTTCCCAGGCTTCGTAAATACAATTTAACAATTCTACACCAGCATCGGTGGTCGAACGTCCTTTAGTAAACCCAAACTGTTTATCATGAAACAATTTGTTTTCACCAAAATGGGTTAACAATTGTCCCAGAATTAGTTTCTCAAATACCTTACTCAAGGTCGGCAACACAGAAACGGGTCGGAAATTAGAAGGATCTGTGGTGCTGCCAGCCTTGAACAAAGGTATGACTTTGCTATGTTTCATTAAATCCGGAAATATACCGTTGCTGACACAGTCATTAAACACAGCTGCTAGACGGGGAGCAATGACATCAATAATACATGACACAGTTTTGACTGATAATCCCCATAGATCCGCGGTCTTTTTAATATCAATAGATTTAAACGCTTTGGTGATGTCCTTGCTATTAACAGCTGAGAATACGAAAGTGTCCTCACATTTTTCTATTGATTCCATAAGCAATGATTCGGCGGAAGTGGAAGACGACTGGAGAGTTTTGGTTACCATAATGGGAATGTTTGTAAAAAATTTTTATTATATATATTCATTGTTGTTGTTACAGGGCTACAACTGATGGACATGTTAGACTTTGTAGAATTGTCACTGTCCACAAGGACAGGACAGGGCAGTGAGGTCAACCCTTCCTGGGATGTTACAGACAGGGTGGAGCACGGCAAGGATGTATCCCAGTCACATCTCTGCCTGTATAGGTTTTACAGTGAATGAAACCTTGCTTCATTACTATGACATGAGTCCACTAGGCTATTTAATGCCTCAATGTACTCCCCTATTTCTTTTTGTGCAATTTGGTATTTTTGTGTAATGGAATTTAAGGAGTCATTCAAACGCCTGATTTGTAGTTGTTGCTGATACATATCAGACTCATATTGCTCTGTTTGAGCTTTGCCTACCTCTATTATTTGTCTTAGCTGCAAATTGGTTTTACAGGCCCTACGACACTTGTTGATGCCCATTTTGAGGCACCTTATCTGTTTTTGTGACTTTGAAATAAATTTATTTATTTTTATATATTTTTTAAACTTATTTCTGCCACTACCAATTAACCCAACTGAAGAATCCAACAGTGATTCATTAACACAGGCTTTAATAATAGATGTACTTGGAATGTCAGGTGTTCTAATGTCTATCAACTCCGCGGTGATGCATGGCTCAAGACAAATCAGGTCGGGCTCCCCAGCCACCAGCTCATTATAGAGGCTGTTGGAGAGGGCGGCCTCATCTGCCAATCTGACTGATTCCATATGAGTGATGGAATTATGTACATCACTCAATTCACACTCCAGAAAGCTTATGCGTTTCAAAGCTTGTTCGTGGGTGTTGCTGCATTCCTCTAGGCCTGTCAGTGTTGCCTGGAGGTGATCCCGCTGGAGTGTAAGCTCCACAACCTGATTATGTAAGCCGGTCAATTCTTTTTTAAGTTGGGTGTTTTTCTCGACTACAACTAAAACTTCCCTTTCACTTTCTTCCCGTTCTTCCATCAATTGCTTGTTTAGGTTTTTGTTTATCTCCAGCTCCTTTAAGGCGAGGTTTAACTTCTGTTGTAGTTCCCGGGATAGAACACTACGGGTCATCATTATTGTTATTTTTCTTATCAATTAATTGCTTCACAAGGGTGTATTAGGTGGTACTGAAATGAAAAGAAGGGTGGTTAGTAACTAGGTATAGTATTGATAAGGTTAAGGGAATAAAAAGTAAGTTTATTGCAGATAATTTTTTAGGTTGAGAAGGGAGGGTACAAAAACAAAAGAAAAGTTTATGGGTATGTAGCTAAAGTAGACTTAAGTAGAAATATGTTTGAAACTGTACTGTGTGAGTGTGTTAAACTTGTCTGAGGCTATATTGTTGGCGTCGTCAAATTGGCTTCCACAATTTGTCAAGGCAATTGAGACTGTAACAGAGCCCGCTGTGTGGATGGACGTTGCTCACAGTTATGTGAGCGTTTGTGTAGTATTGTAATGTACAGAAGGTGTAAGGAATAAGTGTAACACCAAATACTTCCCCTGATTTCCAACGTAGCGTAGGCGCAAGTTTCAAAAACAGATTCAGTTACACTAGTTTCACCAGTTCCTCAGTTCATCAATATACCAATTGCGTTTGCACATCAATTTTATACACAGGATCGCGCGGATTGCGATATTATAATGACTCTCTAACATCTAATCCTTCCTAGCCTTGCACTAAAGCGACACATTAAGATAATAAACAGATATTATATTGTTAGACTTTTTATATCACTTAGGTGGCACACGGCTCACCGGATGGAAAGTGGTTACTGTGGCCTATGGACGTATACAACACCAGGAGCGTCACACACGTGCTGATGACCCTATAGAAAGTCTTTCTAATACCCTTTTTGAAGATATTGTAGTCGCTCGGAAAAACCACTGATTCCACGCTACAAAAGAATAAATACAGAAATAAAATAACTGTTTTATAAATGTTTCGCACCCGTTACTACTGTGAAAATAACCTTGAATATCGTTTATCCGGGTACAGCCGGATCACCTTCCAAATTGGACACACTCGACTGGTACGCACATAAAGGGATACAATCGAATAAAGGAGAGGATCGCCATTTTTATATGCGGATAATATCCTCAGCATCTATACAGAGAGATTTAGACACCTTACTTACTTAGAGTACGACAGAAATATTATTAACTTTTTTCCAATTCATACTGTTTATTCCTTAACCGGTAAGGTTCAAATAAATAAATAATTGTGGAAAAGTACAAGTGATTTATTCAATATGTTTTTTATTCATAATTTACTTGTTTTGCTTGAATACTGAATGAATGAATGAATGAATTATTTATTTATTAAAACAACAGTGGTTCATCTTTGTTAGTATTACTTATATCTAGGTTAGTACATTATTTATTACTATTTTATTTATATTATAATACTGATTTTTGGTAATTTTAAATGGAATCGTTTTAGATATTAAGTTTGGAACAATTTTCAATTCCCCCAGGGGGGAGCGGCGTTGATAGCTGTGCCACAGTGTAAAACTTTTACAGCTGTCATCGATATAATTTTATTTTTGTTGTTTATGTTCTAAATAAAGATTTAATAGTTTACTCGACTGCGAAAACCCTGCAGGCGTTTCTTTTTAGGGTTTCGTCAATCAAACAATTTTATATTATGTACTATATAAGAATTACAAGTTGAAATACATCTTATAATGAATCTGAATCATTTAGAAAACTAAACTAATATATTTTAATACTAAAACTAATATTATACCTACAAATTATAATTTAAAAAAAAAGAATAATATAATAATAATAATTAAAATGCGTCGTACGCGTGTTTCAATAAACTTGAATTAGTTTCATGAGTTCGCCATATTAATTTCATATGTTTTAAAGATGTTTTAAAGTGTACGCGTAAAACATCATTGTTTTGTGCTGGCTTCTACCCTTTATCGCCCACGAATCGAGTGACCGTCGCGTCAAGCGTCGATGGTCTCGTCCCTTCTCCGACAAGAAGCTATAGCTTCCCTTCATGTACTATATTATGCTATAGTCATATAGGCTAACTATTAGCCTATTGCAGTCCACTACTGGACATACCTAGGCCTCTCATAGTGAGTGTGGAGTTGTTCCACCGACTATAGTGGACCCCAGAATCCGAGGTGAAAGCTTCGTATGCGACTGGGAATTAACGCTAGGATGAAGAAGAAGATAAGTACATAATATTTAAGTCTAGATAATATTTGAGGTTGACATCGAAACGGAGGCGGAACTGCCGGTGCACGGAAACAAAGCAATTAATGGATTAGCGGATGTGTTTAATGTGAGTTTCGTGCTGACTAATGAATTATACAGCAGATTCACGGATATTGTGGCGTTTTAATGAGTTTTGTAACACATTTTGTTCTTTTAATACTGAATCAAGGATGCGTCTCTTTTCTTTGGTTCCATCATGATCTGAATTTGTTTTCGAATATTCTTTGTCAAATTTTAACTAGCTGTTGCTCGCGGTTCCGCCTGCGTAGACTTCTGCTCCCATTTCCTCTAATGCCCTGTAATAGTGTGATGATATAATAGCCAACTAGCTGTTGCCAGCGGCCCAGCCCGCGTGGATGTCGGTTCTCGCGGCTAAACATAGCCTATGTCCTTTCTCAACGTCTAATCTACCCCTATACCAAATTTCATCAAAATCCGTTTACCGGTTTAGGCGAGAAAGCGTAATAGACAGATAGAGTTACTGTCGCATTTATAATATTAGTATGGATGACAGACACAAATGATGTGACTTTATGTTAGTAAAAGAATTTTCATCCCCACCATCTCGGAAAGAGCATTTTTGCTCTTCGATAACTGAGCGTAAAAGTCGTTTTTATCCTCTAGAGGATAAAGTAAATTTGAATTTAGAACATCGTGTGTACTAGGTTTGTGAACTCAAAATATCATTAAACCTATTTACTTCTACCTCTATGGTGCCGAATTTATCATGCAACTTTTTTTTAATTTATGAAAAACTCAGACTCGGAACCTCCTTGGTGTACTTTTTTTTTAAATTTGCTTTGCGCGCATCAATTTTTTTCACATCATATTGTTGAACATTGTTGTTGAATTTTTATTTCTTTGTATTTTATTATTAGTATTAATACACATATTATTTACAGTCTCCGTGGCGTAGTGGTAGTGAACGTGGCCGCTACGCAGGAGGCACGGATTCGATCCCCGCTCAGTGCAAATATTTTTTATGCATGAAAATGGGTATTTGCATTGGTCTGGTCGTGCCTTGGAGAGCAAGTTAAGCCGTCGGTCACGAATGCCATACAGACATCTATGGCAGTCGTTACGGGTAGTTGGAGCCCTAAAAAGTTCAACAACAGCGGTCTAGCTGCAATGCTTCGATATCGCCTAATGTCACCATTGGGTTGTGGAGGTCAGATAGCAGTCGCTTCACGGCAAATATCGAGGTCCAGCCAAATCCGCAGTTAAGACTGGTAAGGCGGACCCCGGATTCCGAGGTGAAAGCTTCGGATGCGACTGAGAATTAACGCTAGGAAGGAGAAGCAATTCATTATTTCCTCGCTGAGGTGGGATGAAAAGTTACGTGTTGCACTCGAGTGCAAAGATTTTTCACCTTGTGCTCTTTTGATTCCCTCGCTAACGCTCAAGATTCTAATTTGTGAATCACTCGCTACGCTCGTGATTCAAATTTAGAATCTTTCGCTTGCTCGGTCATCAAAACTGAGCACGCGGTTAAAAAGCAACTTTGCACTCTTGTATAACAAATAACTATTGTTTAACAAATAACTAGTGCAAAGTTGCTTTTTAACCGCGTGCCCAGTTTTGATGACCGAGCAAGCGAAAGATTCTAGCAAGCTAACGCTCAAGATTCTAATTTGTGAATCACTCGCTACGCTCGTGATTCAAATTTATTTTATTTAATTTAAGCACTCTTGTATAATAATAGTTATTTGTTATACAAGAGTGCAAAGTTGCTTTTTAACCGCGTGCTCAGTTTTGATGACCGAGTAAGCGAAAGATTCTAAATTTGAATCACGAGCGTAGCGAGTGATTCACAAATTAGAATCTTGAGCGTTAGCGAGGGGATCAAAAGAGCACAAAGTGAAAAATCTTTGCACTCGAGTGCAACACGTAACTTTTCATCCCACCTCAGCGAGGAAATAATGAAATGCTTCTCGTTCTTAGCGTTAATTCCCAGTCAGCATCCGAAGCTTTCACCTCGGAGTCCGGGGTCCGCTTTACCAGTCTTAACTGCGGATTTGGCTGGACCTCGATATTTGCCGTGAAGCGACTGCCATCTGACCTCCACAACCCAATGATGACATTAGGCGATATCGAAGCATTGCAGCCAGACCGTTGTTGTTGAACTTTTTAGGGCTCCAACTACCCGTAACGACTGCCATAGATGTTCGTATGGCATCCGTGACCGACGGCTTAACGTGCTCTCCAAGGCACGACCAGACCAATGCAAATACCCATTTTCATGCATAAAAAATATTTGCACTGAGCGGGGATCGAACCCGTGCCTCCTGCGTAGCGGCCGCGTTCAATACCACTACGCCATGGAGGCTGTATAATATGTGTATTAATACTAGTAATAAAATACAACAAAATAAAAATTCAACAACAATGTCAACAATATGACGTGAAAAAAATTGATGCGCGCAAAGCAAATTAAAAAAAAAGTACACCAAGGAGGTTACGAGTCTGAGTTTTTCATGAATTAATAAAAAGTTGTATTATAAATTCGGCACCATAGAGGTAGAAGTAAATAGGTTTAATGATGTTTTGAGTCCACAAACCTAGTACACACGATGTTCTAAATTCAAATTTACTTTACCTCTCTAGAGGATAAAAACGACTTTTACGCTCAGTTATCGAAGAGCAAAAATAGTCTTTCCGAGATGGTGGGATGAAAATAACTATTTCAAAATCAGTTCTGTAGAACCAGAGATTACCCCTTACAACGTCATAAACTCACAAACTTTTACCTCTTTCCAACCATCTCTCATTCTCTTTTTTATTTAGTACAGCGTGTTTTTTATTCAAAGAATCACTCAAGCTGTGTAATGAACTCCCTGCGGTGATTTTCCCAAGCGACTACAATATGGGGTTCTTCAAGAAGGGCATAAGAAGGTTTCTTCAGGGTCGGCAGCGCGAGTGTGACGCCCCTGATGTTGCATACGTCCATAGGCCACGGTGACCGCTTCCCATCAGGTGGGCCGTGTGCTTGTCTGCCAACTAAGTGGTATGGGCAGTCACCAAAAAAAACCCGTTTGTGCATAACTTTTCCGTTCTTACACCATCAGGTATCAAGGACTCACCCTGTGTGAAGTTAACTCGCTAGCACTGACACCGCAGCCTTACCCGCGGCAATCAATTACTGGTAATAGCCTCTGGTGCAGGTGAGCGCGGACCGCTCGCTTAATTAATTTGTACTCCATAATGAACCTTCCTTGCAGATATTTATGGTGTTTACTTTAGACTGACAGCCAACTTAATAGACTATAAAATCACAAAAAAGCTAAAAAGTATTATACTTTACTATACGTCCTACCCCGGCTTCGCTGGCGTTACTTTGAAACCTCTTATCACCACTTAAATTTCTTATGGAAATTTGTCGGATTTGTTGACATTTATGATCACTGCTCCACTCCCTTGAGTAGTAGCGTGATGATATTTAGCTTTTAATCTTCTTCGATAAACGAGCTATTGAATACAAAATCATTTTTTCAATTCTAACCTGTAGTTCCTGAGATTAGCGCTTCAAACAAACAAACAAACTCTTCAGATTTATAATATTAGTACTAGTATTAATAAATAAATGTATCCCTATGATTCTCTACTTCGTGATGTAGATCTACTTAAGGTATATTTTGAAATATCAGTGATTTGAGTAAAATTAATACCCAAAGGGAACATCACTATGTCCTTACCCGCATTATGTGTGCAGTGTGCTACCGTTATTGCTACGCGAGCTACAAAACTCTACGTCGTAGCACTTGTAGAACCGATATTTCTCTTTCGACTGCTAAATCAGAGGCTAGAGAGAGGAGAGACTGTATGTTCGTTTCCGAATATATACTCATACATACAAAATATTTGCATTGAGCGGGAAACAAACCCACTACCTTTGACTTAGCCGTTGAACACTATCACCACGACGTGACATAGGTCGTATAGCGTTATATAAATTGTTATTAACGTAATTTAAATTTAGTTACGCCCGCGTTTTCATCCGAGTGAACATAGATACATACATACATATGAATTGAATATTGTTTATACTGGAGATTGATGGCACTTGGTGGAACTTGCTACACATATTGAATAAATCACTTGTACTTTTCCACAATTATTTATTTATTTGAACCTTACCGGTTTCACCTAAAACATTTAAAACATTGTAAACCTTTGATAATGCCGTAAGGTGAAACCGGTAAGGTTCAAATAAATAAATAATTGTGGAAAAGTACAAGTGATTTATTCAATATTGTGAATTGAATATAATGACATGTGTTGATTATAATGAATTTAGATAATGAATTAATATATAATGGGTTGATTATAATGAATTGAATACAATAGGTTTCTTGATTATAATAAAATGAATATAATGAGATGATTATTATGAATTTGGATAATGAATTGAATATAATGAGTTGATTATAGTGAATTAATTTAATTGTGTTGATTATAATTAATTGAATATAATGAATTGAATATAATGAATTGAATATAATGAATTGAATATAATTAAATGTATAATTATAAACTGATAATAATGAACTGAAAATAACGAATTGTACCTTTACCATGATTATTTTTTACTATTTGTAAGTAAATAGAATAGCATGATAAGCGATTTGGTGTACTCCACTGTAAGCTTGTTTTGTTTTTGTGTATAAAATAAATAAATAAACATATATTCACGCCTTTATTCCCGGAGGGATAGGCAGAGGTGAATTAAATTAAATTAAAATATTCTACACAACGCTATCTAGACCCATGGTAAACATAGCTGAAACCAGCTTGTGTTATGGCATCTAGAATACAATTAACACCCATATTTCACCAATCATTGTATTAGGTCCCACGTAATAGGGGTGAGCCTATTGCCGTATTCCGGGCACTGTTATTGACTCGAGTCTGGGCTGTATATATCTGTCTGATGTTCCTATTAGCGTTAATTCCCAGTCGCATCCGAAGCTTTCAGCTCGGAGTCTGGGGTCCGCTTTACCAGTCTTAACTACGGATTTGGCTAGACCTCGATTTTTTCCGTGAAGCGATTGTCATCTGACCTCCACAACCCAATGTTAACATTAGGCGATATCAAAGCTTTGCAGCTAGACCGTTTTTTTTTTTGTTTTTTTAGGGCTCCAACTACCCGTAACGACTGCCATAGATGTTCTTATGGCAACCGGGAGCGACGGCTTAACGTGCTCACCGAGGCACTTTCAGACCACTGCAAATACTCATATTTCATTCACACAAATATTTGCACTGAGCGGGGATTGAACCCGCGCCTCCTGCGTAGCGGCCGGTGTCATCTGTCTGATGTTAAACAGCCCTTAGTCACCTTGTATGACACCGAAGTGATGGGGTGGCCCAAATTCTACTCTGCCGGGAAACACTTGGCCAATAATCTACTATAGAGAAATAGATTGTTATCAGCGAACGTTCCAAGGGCGAGCCAACTTTGCCCGTTTGCTGCACAGATAAGCAAACGGGCAAAGTTGTGTGCTCCCAAAGCAATTGCGAACAAATAAGTAGTTTCAAGTCGCAGTAAGCTTCTCACTTCAAACAAACATACCAACATTGCTTTTGTCTGTATTCTGTATTAGTTTACTGTACGTTGTAGTTAAACAGAATATGGAATACTAGCTTTTGCCCGCGGCTCCGCCCGCGTGGATGTCGGTTATCGCGACCAAACATAGCCTATGTCCTTTCTCAAGGTCTAACCTACCTCTATACCAAATTTCATCAAAATCGGTTCAGCGGTTTAGTCGTAAAAGTGAGACAGACAGACAGACAGACAGACAGACAGACAGAGTTACTTTCGCATTTATAATATTAGTAGGGAAGTAGGGATTTTAGGTATTATTGTTCGTGGTGAATGTCCCTGTGGCGTGGTGGTAGTGAACGCGGCCGCTACGCAGGAGGCGTGGTTTCGATTCCCGCTCAATGCAAATGGGGGTTCTTCAAGAAGGGCATTAGAAGGTTACTTCAGGGTCGGCTCCACTTGTCCCATGGAACTACTGGGACGTAATCGTCTCAGTTGTCCCATGATGGGACAACTCAATAGAACTAGTGAGATAGATAGTGCAGCACGAATGTGACGCTCCTGGTATTGCATACGTCCATAGGCCACAGTAATCACTTTCCATCAGGTGGGCCGTGTGCTTTTCTGCCACCTAAGTTGTATAAAGAAACAGAGTATGGAATATTACAGGTATTATTGATCGAGGCGCGGCAGTAGCGAGCGCGACTGCTACTTAGGGGACGCGGCTTTGATGCCCGCAAATATTTATTTGTAAGCATGAATAATTTGTCTATTTGCATTGGTCTGGAAATTTTCGTGCCTCGAAGAGAACTTACTTTATGCTTTTGGGCCCGGATGTCATAATTCTGCGACAGTCGTTAATGGGCAGTGGAAGTCAGATGGCAGTCGCTTCACGGAAAATATCGAAGTTCTGCCAAACTGCATAGATTGGAAAAAGCGGACCCTGGACTCCGAGGTGAAAGCTCTTCTTTAACTTAAACTTTCTATGCGACCGGAATTAACGCTAGAACGAAGAAGATATAAGACATAATATACTCGTAGTATTACTAGCCTTCCGCCCGCGGCTCCACCCGCGTGCATCAAGGTTAACGCGACCTTTGCTCATATCTTCGGTTCTATTCAACCGATTGGGATGAAACAAACGTAAGATTTTAAGTCTGACCAAGCCCTTTCTAACAAAAAAAACCGCATCAAAATCCGTTCAGTAGTTTTTGCGTCCATCGCGAACAAACAGATAAACAGACAAACAGACAGGAAATTCAAAAAAAATATTTTCGTGTTAAGTATCGTTAATATAACATAACCCAAGTATTTTTTTTTAAATATCTCCAATGTACAGACACGACCACTTTACAATTATATAATACATACATAGTAGATTGATCAAACTTAAAAAAGAAGGCGTAATAGTTACCATGTTTAAAGGCAAATAAATAAAATTATTCTATTCTATTCTATTAGCCCCTGATGGCCTTCGTGTTAAAATTAGAAGAACTCACAAAATGTAATGCTGCATACTATTTTCAATCTTGTGTAAATGGAATAGGGTTGACATTTAATTAACACTTAGCCAAAAAAAGGAAATTGAACAAATTATTGCACATTTTTTCGCCTGATCTGAATTGACTCTAAATCCAAGTAGTTTAGCGCGGCAACCGCCGGGCTACGTGGGTAGCAAATGCCTGGAAATGGCACCCCCGCCGGGTCCAGGTAGAAGGGGTAGGCCCAAGAAGTCCTGGCTTGACGTCGTGGAGGGTGACATGCGTGCGAATGGTCTCACTACTATGGACGCCCAAGATCGTGTGAAGTGGAGGAGGAAGAGCCGGAAGGCGGACCCAGAGCTCCGAGGTCATCATGGCCACGGAGGCAATCGGGAGTACACGTCTATATGCGGGTAATTTTAAAATTTCGGTGGTATTTTTCAATCATAGGTTTTCCGATGAAAAAATTTAATGGAGTTCTTTTAGAATATCTAGTAGTTTATAGTGTTCTAAAAGAACATTAAAAAAAATTTTCATCGGAAAACCTATGATTGAAAAATATCACCGAAATTAGCAAAAAATTAGGCATCGTGAAATTACCCATGCAGATGATGATCCAGGTAGTTTACTAACAAAGTAATCTGCCCCTCTAGACAAGTAGCAATTCGTTGCTCGGCGTATGATGGAATAGAATGCCAAATGTATGGGATTTGACGTATACAGGCGTCAACGAATGTCAAAAACGTCAAATCCTATACATTTGTCATTCTAATCTAACTTTTAAACTCTCGCGTTCCATGATTTCCATCCATCCATGATCCAGCCAGTCAGCCTGTGACCACGGCCGGTGTAACCTGGTCGAAACGTCAGGCAAATCAAAGGTATGTATGTACCTATACCATGATCGCGTTAATTCCCGTTAACATTATTGTATATTTGTCATTCTATTCCATCATACGCCGAGCAACGAATTGCCACTTGTCTAGGGGGGCAGTGTGCTGGTCAAGAATTTGACAAATCAACCACTATATCCTAGCTACCGTTTTTAGGTCACCAGTCTGAAGGGCATCCTTCTTTACAAAATATTCCATTAACGTAAAACTCGACGCACATTTCTAGTTGTTTTGTTCTATGAAAACAAACAAGTCGTGTATTGTTTTAGACAGGTGATTGTTTTGTTCAATCGTACCAGTCGATGAATATGTATAAGGTGTGATGGAAAATTGTCGGCGTGATGTTATTGAGAGGTACCTTTGAACTTGAAAACTTATTATGAGGATGTAGTGTATATTGTAAGACCCGTGTTCTAGAAAGTCGCTCAACCATAGGTATAAACACGGATGGCCTAGTCATTTCTTAAGACACAAATCTTTACTTACGCAGTAATCTTCCTCTAGGGTGTATTAAAAGACAATGCTTAGGGCCCCGAGAACGAAAATCATTGAAATTAGTAACGTTAACGTATATCGAGAGAACGAAGCGTTGCGATTGGCAGGCTTCACACACACACAGGTACACAGTAGGCAGGCGACCAATCACAATGCTCGGTTCTCTCGATACGTATACGTTACGAATTCAAATATTTTTTGTGGTTCGGGCTTGGCTTTCAAAGTGACATTTTTTTTAAAAATATTAGTAATCGTAATTACTAATATTCCCGTTAATCCCTCCAACTAAGCTAAAATTGTTTGTGTTAGGAGTGGGTTCACGTCGGTAGTGTAATGGCCAGGTAACCCGGGACCTCTCAATCGTAAGGCTGACTCCTTAACCACTAAGGTACCGACGCTTAGCTACCGAAATTAGAAGTGTCATAAAAATAACAATCTCTTCTCAAATCTATATTCTGTTCTGGAATAAGAGCCTAAATCTGTGCTAAAACACAATTTGCCTGAACTTATATAAACGAATCTAGTCTCGGATGAAGCATAAACAATAGCAGATGACAGTTCTAATGTTATTCAGGAATAAAACTGGATTCAGGTGACTGACGATCATAATATTTTCACACAAGCATAGTTCTAGAATACAATCTGTTCTGAGTTCTACTTATAAATCGAGATTTCGGACTCAGGACTCGGGATTCAGATTCAAAACTCTCTAGAATACGGGCCATTTTGTTAGAAATGCTGTGTCTATACAGTGTAAATGGCCAAAGATCTGACCCTTATGCGAAAGATAAGTGCTTCTAAAACAATAACTTGAAAGTATTCAGTGAATACGATTTCAATTCATAACTTTTAGTTCATCGTACTCAAGTCTGAACCGAAGGCTTTTGTGTCACTGATAGCGAAAAACGACAGGCGAACGATTTGAACGTTTTATAAAACGCTTCATTGTACAGCTGTTGTGAATAATGCGTCATGAAGCGGAATGCCTCAGTAAAACGTCGGTAAAGATAGAGTTAAGAGTTCAAATTAGTTACTTCAAATCCTAGTGATTGCACTACTAACGTGAATCCACTCATAATATAAACAATTTAACTTAGCTAGAGTAGTCAACGGGATAACAGGCGTGGCTAAATTTATTTTGGATGATAAATACTAACGTTTTTAACATGATTACTCAGGATATAACACTACCAGCGTTAAGTTGGTCATGTAGTTTAGAAGTTATGCATGAACAATTACATACAAGTATATATAATGTGAATAACTGACCACGTTATGGTTTCCTTTTAACAAGATATCACAGAAAATCAAAACTAATTAAAGCACCTTAATAAGAAATTAGTCTTATTGGAGATCTATAGGGGAGGCCTGTGTCCAGCAGTGGACTTCCTATGACTGAAATGATGATGATGATGATGAATAAGACCACCACCACAAGCGACACGTCACCTAGCGATTTTCTAATCGCCGCTAATCGCTGTTAATGTGACAACAGCCTAAAGACTGAACTAAAAAATCGAGAATCATTCGACTGGTCAGAGATTTTTATTCAACTGCGGGTTGATTCGCTTTGTGTGTGGCTATTTTAATATAGCTATAATTTATAACTTTATTTTATCGTGCGAAAAATCCCAACGGACACCTCCCCCGCCGGAGCCGGTGGATGAAGTTATGTCGGACTAAAACGAAAACCGACTACAATTATAAATTGTTGGTAAACGAAATTATTTTTTTTTTATATAGGACACGTCAATTTGACTTCACCTTGCCTGATGGTAAGCTGAGGGCAACGTCTTGGAAAGAGGGTCACCATTATAGACACGTACCATGCTACAATGGTGGCACTCAGCTTGACGGCCTCATCAGATGCTTTTTCACGTCCCGCTTAAAGGACCCGGGACTGTAGGAGGTGGGAAACACAAGAAGGAGTCACCCAACATTTTTACAGATTAACTACAACTATTCAGCTTTATAATATTAGTTTATATACGGCTCGTGCGCTACCTAAACTCTGATGTATCTAAATAACTTGATTCTTATCTCAACGTTAACTTATGTGCGTTACTGCCACACATAACAAGAATGGATGAGGTGAGGAATGAGTCCATTAGAGAAAGTTTGAAAGAAGCGTCAATCATAGAAAAGTTGCGAAGAAAGTTTGTGATGTTTAGATGTTCGTTCCTTAATCACGCTCTCTTGGCTGAAACTTGGAACAGGGATAATTTATAGTCTGGATTAACACATAGGCTACATTTTATGTGGCTGTAGGGACGGGATCGGAACTCCAACAAACATCTTCACAAACTATCACGTTTATAATATTAGTAGGATACTTACCTAGAGAATACCTAAAGATCACGCTATAAAGACAAACTAATACTTTGACTTGACTAACGAGTTAACCAAAAACGGCTACGTGGTTAAATTCTACGCCGTAGAAGTAAGAGCAAGAGGAATTCCAGCTAAATCCCTGTACAACTTACTTAAAGACCTCGGATTGCCAAGAGCTTCAGTAAGCTCTTTACTAAATCGAATATCAAAAGCGGCATTGATAGGATCTTACCAAATTGGATAGGTAGGGTGGGGAACACTACTGACGGTGGAGGTGAGCGCTGATGCATCACAAGGTGGCCACCCTAAACCTACATCTGGGTCGCAAGTCCCAGTCGCCGTCACGGTGTTCCTCTCTGTATCACGCTATGGACCCGGCGACCGCACGGTGAATCCATGGAGTGCTGAGAATCGGTTCTCTTTTTAACAACTTATGTGGCAGATAACCACACGACCTACCCGATGGAAAGTGTCCACGGCCTATGGACGTATGCAACATCAGGGGTGTCACACTTACGCTGCCGACCCCGTAAGAACATCTTGAAGAACCCCGGAACTGTAGTCGCTTAAAAAACCATGGCAGGGAAGTTCACTCCACAGTTGAAGCGTGCGGGGAATGAAATTCATTTAGATTGGAAAAAGTGACCGTCCAAGACAGCCCCAAAGACGATTGCATAGGAGAGTTCCAAGTGTTCAAGACGTGGTCCTTGTATACCTCAAGACACATATCTTGGACCTAAGTCGTGTGATAAACAAGGTCCTGGTGCGCGCGGATTGTTTTGTAATAGGTAATCCATGATTGGTGAATGTGAGCTCGTCCACCGCAGTAGCACCCCGTGCTATCCTCAAAATACACTACAGAAACGTGTACTGCGCGTATAGAGAACATTTTGAGGACATTTTAAGTCCAAGATTATATGTCTCGAGGTATAGCTCTATTGATCAGGGTATTCCGGGACTGGTTGCGGGTCTCAAGTCCTGGAAATTCACTTTCTCCAAACTAAATCTAAAGGAATAGTTATTATACTATTGCCTTAAAATTTCTTCACATTAGTAGGGTAATTTCACGATGCCTAATTTTTTGCTAATTTCGGTGACATTTTTCAATCATAGGTTTTCCGATGAAAAATTTTAATGGAGTTCTTTTAGAATATCTAGAATACTGATGTGTTCTAAAAGAACTCCGTTAAATTTTTTCATCGGAAAACCTATGATTAAAAAATGCCACCGAAATTAGCAAAAAATTAGGCATCGTGAAATTACCCAGTAGGATAATAATTCTAAATCATATTAAAGCGGTATACGCAGAACTGTTACGAACAGCAAATATTCAACAGACAGAAATCTAACAATTCGACCAAATACACAAGTACCCTTTGTGAGTCAACACAAAGATAGGTACGCCGGGAATTTGAGGCTTGAAATTTAACATTTTGAACGTAGATATTATACCTGTATTGTATATTATTCAATAAAATAGTGACACGTTTTCAAAAATAATAATATACTTTTTATACTACTTAGGTCACAGACAAGCACACGGCCCACCTGATGGTAAGTGGTTACCGTGCCTATGGGCGAGTGCAACACCACGGGAGTCACACTCGTGCTGCTGACCCTATAAGAACAGAGAGATTAGTATGCTAGAATGGAAGGAAGACTCTTTTATCCGCACTTAACCTCTTTTTTGGACATTGTGCGTGAAGTGCTATCTAAAGTAGCCAGCCTACTGGGGGCTTCACAGGCTTCACGGAGCGACCTCACTATGCCGAGGATTTGAGATTGTTGGGGGGCACTGTCTCGCATTCCAGTATTACAGGCAGCGGCATACGCATTCATATTTATACACCTTTCCATCTAAAGTTCTACCTATCATGGAGACTTACTTTCCTGATTGCATCCCAGGCCAGTGAACTAAAAGCTCAGCTTTTCCTCTGACACTTCACACGATCTTGGGCGTCCATGGTAGTGAGGCTATTGGCACGGATGTCACCCTCCACAACTTCAAGCCAGGACTTCTAAGACGTATCCCTCCTACTTGGATCCGACGAAGACGCCTAAAATTGTATGAAAAGGTGTGGACTTATCTCCTTAGTTAACTGTGCATATTAAGGTCCGAGTTAAGAGATGTTTCGATTCATCTTTACAGACAAAGTTTGCTCAAATGACCTTTTATCATTATCTAAGAAAGATTGGACCTTGGTAGACAGCCTTCGTGGCGTAGCGGTAGTGAACGCGGCCGCTACGCAGGAGGCGCGGGTTCGATCCCCGCTCAGTGCAAATATTTGTGTGCAATATGGGTATTTGCATTGGTCTGATCGTGCCTCGGAGAGCACGTTAAGCTGTCGGTCCCGGTTGCCATAAGAATATCTATGACAGTCGTTACGGGTAGTTGGTGCCCTAAAAAGTCCAAAAACAACGGTCTAGCTGCAAAGCTTCGATATCGCCTAATGTTAACATTGGGTCGTGGTGGTCAGATGGCAATCGCTTCACAGAAAATATCGAGGTCTAGCCAAATCTGTAGCTATGACTGGTAAAAGCGGACCCCAGACTCCGAGCTGAAAGCTTCGGATGCGACTATGGATTAACGCTAGGAGGAAGATTGGACCTTGGTAGAAACGAATCAGTGAAAAGCTTGTGTTAATCATCTAACACAAAGCTAAAAATCATTGACAGAGGTAGGTCAGGAGGTAGGCAGGACAAACAAATAAATAAAATGTTCGTTCCGTCATTAATACTGCATGCCGCAACACACAGCCACTCGCCCGGCTCTCAACCCATTCACTGAAATTCAGATATACTCAAATGAATTTGAATATTTGAATGACTCTCATGCATGCTACAAATTGAAAGTATTGCCACTCAAATTAGAATAGGTAGGTAGGTACCTACCTACCTACCTATTCTAATTTGGTAGGTAGGTACCTACCTACCTACCTATTCTAATTTGGTAGGTACCCTAGCTACCTGTTTGGTAGGTATACTTAGGCTAATTTGGTAGGTAGGTACCTACCTACCTACCTATTCTAATTTAGTAGGTAGAGGTAACTACCTACCTACCAAATTAAAATAGGTAGGTAGGTAAATTAGGCTAATTTGGTAAGTAGGTTACCTACCAAATTAGAATAGGTAGGTAGGTAGGTACCTACCTACCAAATTAGCCTAATTACCTACCAAATTAAAATAGGTAGGTAGGTAGGTAGTACCTACCAAATTAGCCTGATTACCTACCAAATAGGTAGGTAGGTAGGTACCTACCTATTCTAGTTTGGTAGGTAGGTACCTACCTACCTACCTATTCTAATTTGGTAGGTACCCTACCTACCTATTTGGTAGGTATAATTAGGCTAATTTGGTAGGTAGGTAGGTACCTACCTACCTACCTATTTGGTAGGTAATCAGGCTAATTTGGTAGGTACTACCTACCTACCTACCTATGTTAATTTGGTAGGTAGGTAGGTACCTACCTACCTACCTATTCTAGTTTGGTAGGTAGGTACCTACCTACCTACCTTTTATATACATATGTATTACCTATATTATTTAATTAGATCCGTAGCAAGCATTTCAATAAATTCTATTGATTTTTCGTTGGACCATTCGATTGGTTGCGTCATTGTCATGATAATAAATTCGAAGTAATCCTGTGACTGTGACACGCGCGTACACAACGAGCGCTCGATGCGAAGTGTGCGCGACGCGAGTATGTGAATGCTTCATCGCGCTAGTATTGCCGCTCCTTCTCGCGCCGCCAAGCCGACACTCGCAGCAACATACGCGGCACTACTCGCGGCATGACGAATATACCATTCACACCACGTCCCTGCCCACTTCTCTCGCCACTTCCCTCGCTCTGCCGCGAGTATGTAAACGAAGCATAAGGTATGATTCCGAAGGTAACCGCATACGACAACTGCAGACCCACGCAGCAGATACGCGTAATTCATTGCGGCTTCTCAATGGTCCCCTTTATCCGTATCGGAGTTTAACAAGTAATGGATACGCTGTATGTGCTGCATGCCTCGGCAGTTGTCGAATGCGGTCGACTTCGGAATCACAACCTCACAAAGTTACAATAACTTTCAATTAAGATGAGGTCATAAGAAGCACCGGTAGCTTGTGGTAAGTCGATCTTACAATCGGCAAGACCGGGTTCGAATCCTGGCTATTAGGTACACTACCGTTAACCCACTCCTAACACTAGTAATTTAGCTTAGCTGGAGGGGTTAGGTAATACTAGTAAGTAATTTTGGTTTCTAATATACTGTAACCAATGACATTTTTTGACTGTAACAAAAAATATACCTACCCAATAACGTATATAAAAATGTTAAATCTATGTCTTTATTTTAAGTATTCTACTTAGGTCGCAGACAAGCACATGGACTACCTGATGGTAAATGGTAACCGTGGCCTATGGGCGAGTGCAACACCAGAGGAGTCACACTCGTGCTGCCGACCCTGTAAGAACAGAGAGATTCTGTGCCGTCAGAGTCTAAGATACGAGTAGGTAAGTAGAACAAGCCTTTGATTAGTTTTCGCAGCCAACTAGCTTAATTAACTGCATATGCTGTTAAGTAAACGGCTAGATTCCATTTAGGTTGCAGACATGCTTGTCTCGGTCACGGCTTATCTGATGGAAAGTGGTTTCCGTGACCTATGGACGTGTGCACCACCAGGGGCATCACACTTGTGCTGCCTACCCTTTACACTCGAATAAAATCATTATCTTTTTACCCGACTGCGCCAGCGAGAGGGTAATGAGTTTCGCGCGTATGTATGTATGTATGTATGTATGTATGTATGTATGTATGTATGTACCAGCTGTTGCCCGCGGCTCCGCCCGCGTGGAATTCGGATTCCGTACAAACTTTTCTTTCGTGCTAAAATTGCCTCGGATACCATCCCCATCAGCCATCAGGAGTGCCATGTGGAATTCGGACCCACTAAACAGCATGCCGTCGTGGGTCTTCAGTTGCTGGAGTGTAAAATTGCCTAGGGCATTTTCCGCACCCCCCGGCTGACCCTGGGCCATCTACAATTTTAAGATGGCCCTCTCAGAAGTGGGAAGCACGATGTCCCATCGAATTCCGGAAAGGGAGGAGACGGGCGTGAAGGGATGACAGGAGGCGGGACCTACTTATAATCCTCACGTCCGCGCTCGGTGACCAGCCCTTCCCTTTCCTGCTCTCTACTGGGCCTCCTCGTAGTCAGAGGGACATGTGGGAAGCCTTTGAGCAGCCCTCTATAGAGCTGCTCCCGTTGCTGTATGTATTTGCCGTAGGCGGTAGCGCCTCCCCTGGGTGAGGGGCGTTAATACCTCCGTTACCCAGGATGCATCACATGGAGGTTCCAATCCCGCATTCGGATCCCGTTACCGTTGCATCTTGTGTTCAGCTGACCTTCCCTGTCTTCGCTCGTGAAATACTTCGAACAGCCGTGGTTGCACCCTTTTAGCCCATGCCCGTAATAATAATTAGTTTTCAAATAATGTATGGTAATTTACCGGATTTATTGACATTATAATTTCGTAATATCTTTTGAATAGAACATCCGATTTCAATAATTCAAAAAGTAATCAACAGGTATTGAAACAATCTTAAATACCAAACGATTTATTTAGATAAGAATTAATATAAAGGTATAGATTCCGTGGTCTGACTTTGATCGGCATTTTGGCTTGAATTTATATCGTCGCGCGTTACTTTCATACTGCAATAGATTCTAAAATATTCATTATAATTATACAGTGTAAAGGGCAATTTTGATCTACATTAAATGTACAATGTATCTAACGTATTTAGTCAGATAAGGCTTAACACTATATTGTTAAAAATAGCTTCGAAAATGACACATATTTTTTTTATAATTTGTAAAAGATAAAAATGGTTATTGTGAGCTACCCTTATTAGATAGACATTATGCTGTGGCGGACTTTTATGTAGATCCTTTTAAGTTATACATTTCTACAGTACATTATTTTGTTCTATCTTCAATAGTTTTCGCAGCGTACGCGATGTAAGGAATTTTTTAGGTCATTTTTTTTACACCTTGGGTTACATTATTGAAGTTTTATCCAGGATCCCTATTTTTTTGAAAATTAATTATAGCCTATGTTAGTCAGTGATAGTGCAGCTTTCTAATGGTAAAAGAATTTTTGAAATCGGTTCAGTAGTTCTTGAGTTTACTCGAATACAAAAATACAAATCTAATATTAGTAAAGAATGTATGGAAATCTGCCCGATTTATTGACATTTATGCTCACTGCTCCGCTCCCTTTAGTAGTAGCGTGATGTTATATAGCCTATGTTACTCCCAGATAGTGTAGCTTTCTATTGGTTAAAGAATTATTGAAATCGGTTCAGTAGTTTCGGAGCCTATTCGTTACAAACAAAAAAACAAACAAATCTTTCCTCTTTATAATATTAGTATAGATGTATGTGTCTATGTATGTATGTAGTTTTCTTTGTTCCCCTGTACAGGCCTAACGCCTGGATGGATTTTGATGAATAGGGTCTCAAATGAAAGGTATTTATCTCCCGAGTGTCATAGGGTACATAAAATTCCAACAAAAACTATACGGTAGATTTTTGATGCTAAAATATGTGTTGGCAAAAATTTTTTTTCATTCAAATTTATCGAGTAGGGTATCAAAATGAAGAAAATTAAAAGGAGATTACAAAAATATATAGATTTCATATCCTAACTAAAAAGGTTAAAATAAAATTAATTATTAAAAAATAAAAAAACCCGACTGCTGTCTAAAAGATCGAAACAAGCTTGATAGCAGGCGGTACCCATTAAATTTCTTTCGGTTTATGATTGGCAAATGGGTACCGCCTGCTATCAAGCTTGTTTCAATCTTTTAGACAGCAGTCGGGTTTTTTTATTTTTTAATAATTTATTGCTGTGGAGCGATGCCAGTTTATTATAATACATACACTTACGCCTGTAATATTCGAAGGGGTAGGCAAAAGTGTATTATCACCCAAATTTCTAGTAATTATGATTTTCGGTCCCACGTAATAGGGGGCGAGCCTATTGTCGTCAAACGCGCATTTAGTCATGGGCTGTATGTTTACTGTCGGGTGGAGAACAGCCCTATTAGTCGCCTTCTACTATTATAAAGTTTGAACATTTGAAGTAATTTGACAGCCTCCGTGGCGTAGCGGTAGTGAACGCGGCCGCTACGCAGGAGGCGCGGGTTCGATCCCCGCTCAGTGAAAATATTTGTGTGCATTAAATATGGGTATTTGCATTGGTCTGGTCGTGCCTCGGAGAGCACGTTAAGCCGTCGTCGTCTAGCTGCAAAGCTTCGATATCGCCTAATGTTAACATTGGGTCGTGGAGGTCAGATGGCAATCGCTTCACGGAAAATATCGAGGTCTAGCCAAATCTGTAGCTATGACTGGTAAAAGCGGACCCCAGACTCCGAGCTGAAAGCTTCGGATGCGACTGGGAATAACGCTAGGAGGAGAGAGATTTACAAGTTCAAAATAATACTAAATTAAATTAACACTACACACTATTATTACTAAAATAAACTAAATAAAATAAATAAAATATTTACATGCATAATGCCTCGTGAAATTCCTCCACATCGTCACCGACCGGTAACGTTCCCAGAAGGCTGGCAGCATTGCCACGTTGAATGGCAATGCTTATTCTCTGTGCAAGATAATAACCAGCCTTCTGGTCACGCGTAGCGTCGATCAGCCGCTTTGTCAAATCTTTATCTTTTTCTGTATTATATTTATTCCTAAAAGCTCCATTAAGATATACGTTCATCGATCCTTCTAAATGGTGTTTGTAACACGTGAAACTCAATCCGAGGGCTCAGATCATTAGCTCGCTGTTCCCCGAGGGCAGGCTAATTAACCTGAGTCCCGTAAATGTATCTTCCCAAATAATGTTTTTAAACAAAGTATCATGTGTCATGACAGATGGAAATTTAATTATTTTAATTACAATTTGATTTTATTTAACAGACTTCAAAAAAGGAAGGTTCTCATTCGTTTTTTTGGAGGAAGTAGGACAGGATGGTATATCTGTCCCAATCGAGCAGTCCGACTGGGGAAGAACCTCCGCCCTACAGAAGACCGCGGCTTTATAACCTCGTGTTGTGTTTCTGACAGTGAGTAGGGTAGCCAGAGCTCACTGGAGAGATTTTGTGCTGTCAGTGGAAAAATCAAAGGCTTATTCCCACTTATCTTTTGCGCTGACGGCACAGAATCTCTCTGTTCTTACAGGGTCGACAGCACGAGTGTGATTCCCATGGTATTGTACTCACCCACAGTCACAGTAACCTCTTAGCACCAGGAGGGCCTATTTTCCTATTTGCGCTATTAGGAATCGAACTCGCCTATACGGTAGATGGTAGAATATGTATGACCACTGTTATGACATAATATACTCGATGTACCACATTCTTAGTAAAAAATGCATGCATTCATTCATTCATTCATTCATACGCTATAGATCTTACATTACTTGTTAGCCTCAAGGCTAGCCTGTAACAATTGTTATAAGTTAAGGCTTTTCTTTTCATCTTAACATGAAAAGAAAAGCCTTAACAACGTACTACATTGCAATTAAGGTCAGACAGACAGACATGTTGTATTCTCGTGTCCTATTAGCGAGAACAAATACTGCCATTTTGTTTCTCAATCGTGAGAATATCCATTCGTATATTATTTTTGGATTTTATATTGAACCCTGGGCTGGATGCAGCCCAGATCAATGTCAATTTATCTGATTTACTTACCACTAGTCCCTGTCAGTTACCTGAAAGAACTGTCTATCAAGCAAGTTTTTATTTATAAACACATTTTGTATACGTCGGGCCGCATATCTTGGCCCTGAATCGCGAGATTAACAAAACCTTGGCGCACGCGGATTGTATTGTAATGATCTATGCTTGGTGAATTTGAGTTCCTCCACCGCAGTAGCACCCCGTGCTATCCTCATAAAACACCCAAGAAACGTGTACTGCGCGTATAGAGCACATTTTAGGTTCAATATTTGTGCTCCGAGCTATACGCCTTTGAAGGCTCTTGATATAAAAACAAAATTGTACACCATGAATGACTGGGAAAAAATATCGCGATTTTTAACATTGTTAATCAGTGGATTAACCCATTTTGCATTCTTATTTGTTAATGGTATTGTATACATACATATAATCACGCCATTATCCCCGGAGGGTTAAGCAGAGGTGAATTAACACCCACATTACATCAGTACATGTAAGTAATACAATTTGAATCAATAACACAGTTTGAGTCATTCACCATCTCGCGATCGTCAAATTCGCGAGCGCGCGCGAGTTGGCAATTTTTGATTTCGAATTATTTTTTCGTCATCATCTCGCGCGCATGCTAAAATACAGTCAGATAAAAAAGGGTCAAAGAAAACATGAAAAGGAAACTAATGTTTACTCGCGTCTTTACCTGCATTGGTTGATGCGCTGCGAATGTTTTTTTTTTTCATCTTAGATTTCGATATAGACTTGCGAAGTGAGACTACGCCACTAGGGGGACACGGCCGATATTATGATATCTGTTATGAGTAGCTATGTCATCTTAATATGCGTCGTATGAAATTAGATTTTTTTTTTGCTTATCTTTTACTTTAGGCTGTATTTAAGATAAATTTCATAATGTTTCACATATTAAGTAAACTAGTTAAAATATTTACAAGAATAAAAAAAAGTATTTACAACACACCTGCTCATAACAGTGATATTATTTTACCGCAATTAAGCACGGAATGACACCTATTATAAAACTGTGACTTTTTCATTACTATTATTCACAAAAGTGAGTTATAGATTCTTTTTTAAATTTTATAGGAAGTGTCTATAATTGTCTATGTTCTTAATAAAGTTTTGATACAAAAAATAACGTGTTTAATAGTACGAATAAATTAATACGCCTATTGTATGGTCATTTGATGCATTTTCGTATTTAAATAAATAATTTCAACTTGTAATAAGGTAACTGTACCAATGCTCGACACTTTAAGGAAAAATAAAATTTCAATCTAAAAAATTTAACAAATTAATTACAGCATGGTCGTTACATTCTTTTTTAACTGTTACAGCAACAATTAGACATTAACTTTTGCCCATAAAATCTTTAAAATCTATCATACTTTTACTTTAAATTAAATTATTATGCACTTGGTCGAAAACACCAATGCTAGACATCATTGTCCCAATGGTCCAAGTATGTCAATAACTTCAATATTTATAACGTTTATACTAAAATTAGTAATAATCATAACTTATAAACAAAAAAATCACACCTATAAAAATCAGTACCCTTGGCAAAAATCTTAAGAAATAACACGACCGTGTTCACGGAGTCACATTATTTGCTGTCAACAGTCTTTCTAAATTTACTTCGGATGGTGTTGCGAATATTTGAACATATCTTATAGATACCATTAGGCATCTTTTAAGTCAATAGTCTTATAAAACAAATGGATAATTTTCTCAAAATACTGGGTTTTGTTCGAAAGTGTCTAGCATTGGTACAGTGTCGAGCATTGGTACAGTTACCTTACTTGTGTAATAAACAAAATTTTCGCTCAAATTTAACTTTTTTTTTTCTCTAAGTACAGAAAAAAAAACAAAGTAAAAAAAAGTTAAGTTCAAACCTCATTTTTTTTTAAATATGGTCGACCGCCATTGTTAAATGCGCGCGCATAGGAAAACGAATTAATTTGTAGTATTGTTTATTTAGTATTTGTAGTATTATTTTATTCGCAAGTGTGTTGTAAAACGTCGTATGGCACGTGTGAGCATGATGATTACCGTCCTCGGCTGTCTTAAGACCCTCGCCTGGCGGCTCGGGTCTCAACCAACGTTGCTCACTTGTACCATAATGTACTATTATTGCAATTTTTATTTCTTTACATATATTTTTTATGATATTTGTAATTCATTTTAAATTAGTATAGTGTTTTAATGTATATATTTATTATAAAAATATTAAATAAAGCTATTATTTTTGTTGGAATAAAAAATGGATAAATAGTTGGGGTAAGTAGTTCGGGTATCGAATAATTCCTCCTCATCGATTTTTACTGGTAAAGTGCCCAAAAGACGGGCGGCATTGCGCCGTCGGATGGTAAGCTTTTTTTATGCCAAACTAATTTCGTATCTTTTTCAAGGATCGTATATTTTCCACAACCTTTTTTTTATTAGACAGTTTTTATTATTATTTAAGCATCGTGTTGTAAAATATAATTCAAGAATAAAATATACCTAATCGATTACTATAAAAAAACGATTATTTATTTCCCACGCTTCCCCAAAAGCGATTTCAGGAGTATTTTTTACTGTGAATCCCTTAAAGTAGGTATATATGTTACGGGCAACTTGAGAAATCTGGTCCCTATGAATAGTGACCGGCCTGTATACATAATGCCCTTCTCACATGGGCAATTTGATAAAATTTTATTTCTAATTACTTTTCCCGGTCAGTATGAATCCTCAATATTATGCCCTTGCCTTGGGCAAAATGACAAAAAAATTAAATGAAGCGTTTTTGTTTATTAACGTTAAAAAAATACCTAACCTAACCTGGGGTGTGGGATATATACCAGAACAGTGCAGTAAAATTTTATGCATTTAAGTTAAGATTGCCGTTTAGTAAAAATGTGGCAGCCTTTTGTGTTTTTTATGTATTGTGGAGGTAAGTTTTACATTTAGCTTAGGTATAAAAGCTATACAAATAAAGAAAATTGAATGTCTGTAACTTTAAAATAACAGCTTTTTAACTGAAATTGTAACACACAAAAAGATGGATAGCCAGAGTTACTTTCATTTATATTATTAGTATGTATACGAGATACCTAACTATAACAAAATAGTTTTTTTTTTAATTTTGTGATCTGTGTACGGATTGTTGGCTACGGATAGTCTCCAAAGTGGCTGAACCGATTCTGGAAGGACGTCTCGTAATATATTATCTCGTAGTATTTATAACATATATATATACATTTCTTTATAACATACAAAATAATAGCTTCTTCCACGTCCATTTTCTAAGCTCTGCCGAAACAAACTGACAAACTCTCGCAAAACGCGGTAGCGCTTATACCTCGGGATCGGGACCCGTATCTTAGACCTGAATCACGAGACTAACGAGGTCCTGGCTCCCGCCGTAGCACCTCATGCTATCCTCAAAAGACACATTTTAGGTGCAAGATATAATGTTCCGAGTAACCACTGACCTCCGTTAACGCGCGTTACATGTGAAGCTAGCCTAAAATATCCAGTACATTTAAAATAGGTACCTAATTTAATCTATTACAACGTTTTTGTAGCTGACTGTACAAAAATACGTCATATTTTCACAAACGCGCGAGTTGATGACACAAAAATAATTCAAAATCGAAACTTGCCAACTCGCGCGCGCTCGCGAATTTGACGATCGCGAGATGGTGAATGACTCCACAGTTTGTATTGATTTTATTACTTATTATTATTGGTATTAAGGTTTTTTTGAGATTTTGGTACTCAAGATCAATCTGATTGTACCCCCTCACAGATTTAAACAAAGTCATTTACTAACCTCCTATTCGAAATAATGCAAATTGGCAATCAAAAGACCAAAACAAGACTATAATTATTTTGAATCAACATCTTAATTTGGTGAAATTATTCATCAAATTAAGATGAGAAAATGAAATATACAGGGGTTGCCTCTCGGCCGGGATGCGAGGGATATGGCTACGACAATCTCACCTCCGGCAACTGTCGGCCCACAGACGGCGTGCGTTTTAGTCGGTTCGAGTCGGACATAACCTCCTCCTCCGGCTCCGGCGGGGGAGGTATCCATGGGGATTTTTCGCACGATAAAAAAAAGGGGGGTTATAGAGGCGGTTATATATATATATATATATATATTTTCTTGAAGAACCCCATGATACTGTAGTTGTTGTAGTCGCTAAAAGCCACGGCAGGACTTGAAGTTCCGGGGGATGAAGATCCTTTCATACCTGAATGTTTACACCTGTAAGTACCTGACCATCCCGAATGAATCCCGAATGACGAATGTATTGAATTTGACGTTTTTGACATTCGTTGACGCCTGTCATATACGTCAAATCCCATACATTGGTTTTAAAGCCAGAGACCCAACGCGCGTATGGAAGTTTTCACTACAAAAAATAACATACAAATGTTATTAAGCTACAGTTTTATTATCACTGCTATTGTCTTATTTTGTAGAAATATTTGTATTGAGCGGTAATGGAGCTCGCGATATCTCTGTAATTTTCCCACTTAAATAAGGCGCAGATTCGTGTTTCTTTAAGAAAATTCTAGATATAATTGCAGATATTTCGCAGTACATTTCGTATCATTTGTACATAGTTAGTTGGGACAAACTGAATCGCAGAGGGAGGCACGTACAAAAGGGATTAAAGATATAATATTGTGAAAGTGACACTCTTTAGAGTCTTTACTGGGTTGACTAGAGACTTTTACTTTCATTAAAATTTAAATAAGAAAGGAAGAAAGAAAAATGTTTATTGTGTATTACAACGGACATAGTTAAGCATAGTATCAAAATGACAATCTACTATACATTTTTTTAAGACACGTCAATTTGGCTTCACCTCGCCTGATGGTAAGCTAAAGGCAAAGTCTCAGAAAAGAAGATCACCATTACAGACACGTACCATGTTACAATGGTGGCACTCAGCTTGACGGCCTCATCAGATGCTTTTTCACGCCCCGCTTACAGGACCCGGGACTATAGGAGGAGGGAAACACGTGAGCTGGAGAGCCGGAGGCTAAGGAGCTCCAGATCTTAATGATGCGGCAAAAGAAGGAGTCGCCGAACCGCTTGGTTCTTGATGGAATATTCTGCACCGTATGCTCTAATGACTCGATGTCAAGATTTGTGCAGGTAGTTATACCCGAACCCGGCAAAGGCGCCCTTGCCAGATATTTGTCTGGAAGTTTCCGTAAAACTTGATTCCATTACTGTTCAGTCTGTCCACTGCTACCCGGCCTGGTCTCCCAATATGCACCACGTTTGCTGATCCGCCGACTGCCGCATCCAGTCCATCCCAGCCACCTTTCGCAGGTCGTCAGTCCACCTCGCTAGGGATGTCCCACCTTCCGTTTTCCTCCTCGCGGTCTGACTCTCCACTCTAGGACTCGTCTGCTCCAACGGCCATCCCGACATAGTTTGCCAAACTTGACTGCACCAGTATAACTACAACCTACAACGCAACCTATCTTAACAAAAACTGTTGGGTGACGTCAGCAAGCTCGCCTTGACAAGTAACTTCAACCCTTCAAACACAATACGGGCAAGATAGCAATCAATCACACATTATCTAAACGTCAGTTTCAACCCAGGGAAACACCGAAACAGCATCAAAAGACCCTTATTAATAACTCTCGCGTAGTTTCCGACCTCCAATATATCAGAGTTTATCGATATTTCCCTATTAATCATATCGGGAAAACGCTAGCAATTAATATCTATACGCTTTATGTGCGCAACGAGGGAGCGTCAGGGGATACTACATTAAAAGTGAAATTATGTGGGTGTTAATTCACCACTGCCTTACCCTCTGAGGATGGGGGCGTGATTGTATGTATGAATTCAACAACAATTCAAGCACACATTCCACAATGGATATCCTCGGAACTATCTACCAATCGATTTTTTAATTATGCGAAAGTATAATATCAGTAGTGAAATTGTGTAGAAATGACGCGACATTTTCACTGTGTTGAAGGTACGTATCGACTGTAAAAACTGAAAAGTCACAATGAGTTGCGAATCGGCCATTAAATCATTAATCATCAATAACTCATGGCTGGTTTACTTGCTAAAATTGTATTTGCCGTAATTACCAAAAGTCAATATTGAAGTGTTCAGAACAAGTCGGAAGGGGTAGAGTTAACATAAGAACAATCATGTGAGAATGTTAATTCAATAGAATTTCTACGAAAGAAAATACATATGTATAATATACTCACGCCTATAAATCCACGAAGGGTTAGGTAGAGATGTATTAACATCTACATTTCGCCAAATATGATTTTTGGTCCCACATAATAGGGGGCGAGCATATAGCCGTCAAGCGGGCTCTTACCCCGCGTTTACATACTGCCGCACGCATTGCTCATCGTGTTGCAGGAAATATTTGCGCGATTAATGCCCTAGCGTTCACACACGCGCATCATCGTGTTGGTCCGCATTACAGTGTTCGCCCTGCAACGGAGACGGACGTAAACGTATGGAGGACAACGCTGTAGCAGTGTACGCATTATGCTAGCGAATTAATTAAATAGATTATTAATAAAAACTATCACTTTCAACTACTATACACTTTCCGTAGATCGATATAAATATTTTTCAAAGTAATATTCGAGGAGCAATAACGTAAGCCGTGTTTACTGATTAGCGCCATCTAGCGGTCTCGTATAGTACATCGCGCTAGTATTGCCGCTCCTTTGACTGCGCCGCCAAGCCGACATTCGCAGCAACATACGCGGCAGTACTCGTGGCATGACGAATATACCATTCACACCACGTCTCTGCCCACTTCTCTCGCCACTTCCCTCGCTCTGCCGCGAGTATGTAAACGAAGCTTTAGTCATGGGCCTGCGGCTGTATGTTTGCTATCGGGTGAAGAACAGTCCTATCCCTTAGTCCCCTTCTACGACTCCCGTAGGAGAGAAGAATGAAGATGGGGTGACCCTATTCTACTGAGTTTGTTTGTTTATTTGCTTGAACTCTCAAGAGCTATTAGGCCGAATTGGAATTCTTTAGTAATTTTTTATAGTCCGTTCCGTATATTTATTTATAGGAGTATATTTCCCAAAAACGGCACGGAAACGACCACAGAAATGAAGGGCCGGACCCCATCTTCGGACATTGAAGACCCTCCGCGCCTCTGCCACGAAGAGACCTCGGCCGCAGCTGTAACTAGCAGATCTTTGTGCAACAGGTGTAGATGGTTATGCAGGGGCAACAGCAGCCCCCATATCAAGGAAGGTATAGGCTATAGACTATCTCATCACGCTATTACTCAAGGGAGCGGAACAGTAATAATAAATATCAACAAATCCGGCAAATACACCTCTGCTTACGCCTACGGAATTTACAGGCGTGCGAATACCGGGTTTATACACCATAAGGGCGTTACTTAGTGTAGTAACGGGTGGGTAGAACTAGAGCTAGCTGGCTAAAGGCCAAGGAAATCGCCCTAGGACCTGGCGACATACCAGGCCCAGCATAGGTCCTAGCTTTAGGCGACGAAGATGCTCTCGAGCCCCGACCGAGAGGGGTTTCTCAATGCATGTCTAGAGTGGGCCAGTTTCGGAAATTCTGGTAGACGGGCAAACTGAGCCAGTGCCATAAACTCTTAAAACAGATCAATAATTGAACGACTGTCTTACTGCCAACTGCATAAATAACTTTGTAATCCATACTTCCATATCCATACTAATATTATAAATGCGAAAGTAACTATGTCTGTCTGTCTGTCTGTCATGCTTTCACGCCCAAACCACTGAACCGATTTTGATGAAATTTAATATAGGGGTAGATTAAACCTTGAGAAAGGACATAGGCTATGTTTGGTCGCGATAACCGATATCCACGCGGGCGGAGCCGCGGGCAATAGCTAGTCCTATATAAATATAATACGTTTACAAAGTTACATTTGCAGTTGGTAGTATGACAGTTGTTCAATTTTATTATTGTCCTGTTTTAAGAGTTCATGATAGGCCTGCTGATCCTTATTTGCAAGGTGGGGTGAGCAGTGTGTATAACATTTTTCTTATTTTTATCTGAAAAATCTCAACACTTTGAAGGAGTTTAGAAATTGAATGTACTCGCAAACATTCCATTTAATCGAATCATCAAATCGATTAGGATTCAGTTTATCTCAAGCGAGTTGATTGAATGTTTTGTATTTGTGATGAAACATGATAATCGTCGGCTGCTTCGTCGTCGGTTCGTATATATTCACCCAAATGAGGTGAAAATAATAGTAAATGTTCTTCAAAACCTTCGCATATCCGCGGATGGTCCGGATCCATGCGGGCACAACACATCAGTTACTGTATGTATGGACAAAACCTTGTGAAAGGTGAACGTTTACATGTATTGTATGACTTTTTAAAATAAATTATTGTCAAACCTGTTTGTGATTGCACTCTAGTAAAATGGCGGCCCTCAGACGGAGTCGCTCACGAAGGATGCTACGGATTCGGCAGTTCCTCACGTGATCCTCTTACGAGATTCCACGTTCATTTACTGCAGCATTTTACGGTTTGTCAGTTTAATCAATTAGCGCCACGTCTGCCGATCTTCCTCCTTCCGCATCCAGTCCGTCCCAGCCACCTTTTTAGGTCGTCAGTCCACCTGGGTAGCGGGAGTCCCACCATCCGTTTTCCTTCTCGCGGTCCCACTCGTCTACTCCAACAGCCATTAGTCCTTCGACAGATGTGGCCAGCCCATTGCCATTTCAGCTTGCTTATTCTGCTATGTCGGTAACTTTGGTTCTATGTCGGATGACCTCTTTCCATCGACTAAACCGTTACGTAACTATCGGTCGTATTGTGTCAGCACCCATTGGTCCTCTAAAACTCGACCCCTAGCATAAAATTGTAAATTCGACCCCCTTTTAGGTACCCATTGGTCCTTCGGTGTAGGAGACCAATAATATTAATTAATTTTTAAGGTACCCATTCGTCCTCTGGAACAAAATAAATTTTAATTAATAGACTCAACAACTATTCAGGTGCCCATAGGTCCCCTCATACACAAACAGCTATATTTTTTACATAAAATCCGTTGATTTAGTACAGTTGTGAACAACAAGTTTAAAGAACTCTCAGACCGCCAGAACTCTCAGACCTACCGAATAAAATCAAAAACTCTGAAGTTTCTGAGGAGTTTTGTTACAAACACTGTGACACGAGAACTTTGTATATAAGTAATATAGGAAGATAGCCATAGACAGCCTCCGTGGCGTAGCGGTAGTGAACGCGGCCGCTGCGCAGGAGGCGCGGGTTCGATCCCCGCTCAGTACAAATATTTGTGTGCATTAAATATGGGTATTTGCATTGGTCTTTTCGTGCCTCGGAGAGCACGTTAAGCCGTCGGTCCCGGTTGCCATAAGAACATCTATGGCAGTCGTTACGTGTAGTTTAGTTGGTGCCCTAAAAAGTCCAAAAACAACGGTCTAGCTGCAAAGCTTCGATAGCGCCTAATTTTAACATTGGGTTGTGGAGGTGAGATGGCAATCGCTTCACGGAAATTATCGAGGTCTAGCCAAATCCGGAGTTAAGACTGGTAAAGCGGACCCCAGACTCCGAGCTGAAAGCTTCGGATGCGACTGGGAATTAACGCTAGGAGGAAGATAGGAAGATAGCCATAGATACCCATACCAATGCAAATCGTCATAGTAATTGATTCAGTTCCCTAAATTCTATTAACGCCGACCAATTCACATCCACCTTGCCATTGTAAACGACTGCAATTTCCCCTTGGTTGTCGAGTTCACGATCGATCGATAGATCACAAGGTCACACATTCGATGGGGGACACCCAGTACCCACCCTGGGCGTCGAGTGTTGTCATATGGACAGTTATTTGTCTCGTTTGATTATTTGAAAGATCACCCTCAATGCTTGTTTCGGTATTTCCAATATTACATACATACATACATACATATTATAATCACGCCTTCATCCCCGGAGGGCTAGACAGAGGGGAATGAACACTCAAATTGTAATAGGTCCTACGTAATAGGGGTTGACTCGAGCCTTATAAACTCAGCGATATCTGCGCCTGCGTCATCGGCTCGTGCGTTAAGGATAATATTTTGAAATAATTAAAGTACCTAATTAATATAAAATAATATTCCGAATTCGTAATTGTTTCCGGCATAAATTTTTATCCGTGCCTACCTATGCTAAGGCACTGTTCATATGACAGCGTTGCGCAACCCTGATGGATGCCTCGTCCATGAGCCGCAAGAGAAAGCAAATTTGCTGGTTAATCTCTTTGCGGACAACGCCTGAATGCGTTATGCAGCCACTGACACTGCCTATCTGTGAACCCAGCGCGATGTCGCACGGACATGTGCTGCAGTCACTTGATGTTCGGAAAGCCAGCGAACCGGATGGTATTCCAGCGGTGGTTCTTCAAAAATGTGCAACGGAGAAGTCTCCAATGCTTAAGTGGTTGTACCGAATGTCGTAAATTTCGCGTACAATTCCTTCGGCTTGGAAGGAGGCGAAGATACAGCCGATCCCCAAGTAGGGGGATCGCTCAAGCGAGGCGAAGTCAAATTGACGTGTCCTAGATGAAAAAAAAAACATAATTATTCATTCTATGCGACTGAACCCTCAAACAACCTTTGTCGAAACCGTTTATGAAATCAAAATACTAAGGTGAATGTATCGCCATTGTGAATGCATCCTTATAGGAAAAGGGTGGTACAATACCATTCCATTAAGCTATGTTACTAGGCAGGATATATAGGCACAAACTGGGAGGCAACATCCTAAATATACGGTTGCGGTTTCATCTAAACCGCTGGGCAGTATTAATAGCCGCACCTAGTAGTTACCAGACCAGTGCTGCAGAGTCGCGACCAGAGAGAACACTGAACACCATGCTGTCCTTGAAGTCTTCCTTGCTACTGAGTAGTGCCATCCTGTTGGCTGTCATAACTGGTAAGTTTTGCACACAGCTGTTAGTTAGCCCTATAAAAGGTGCTGCGAGCTACCACGACGCACATAAGCAATTTAATTTTGCTTACCTGTCCAGAGGAAGACGGTCTTCTGTCGAGTCGATAATATTCATGTCATATCGTCATTTGTTTGCCCAGTGCGCGGATGGCTGCGCTGACGGTGCTCTCAGAGGTACTCATGAGTTCCACCGTTTACGTAGCATACGTTAGCAGGTGGGTTATAGTCTGCGGCGTAGCTCCATACTCACACCGTGTATCCACCTCATCTGAGAAACCCCACATAACCCAGTTTTCGTTACTTCGGTCGACCTGCGTCCGAAATCTAATTAAGGACTTCCAGGTGGTCCAAGCCAGGTCCCGTCCAGGGGAAAGATTCTGGTAGAAAGAAAGTAGGATCTTAACATCATATAATAGCTTCATTCCTCTCCATCTGAACCGCTGCTGCCTGTACGTATCGCTTTTATGCGTGACGTGGCAGGCTCGCTGGTCGAATTTGGAAAATTCTACCTTGCGTTAAGTACATACTTTAAGATTATACATATGGGTGAATTTCCCGGGACCAAAAATTATAATTATAGTTACAATACTCTAATATTTTTTTCTGGTTAGGTGAAATAGTGATCTATGTGTAGCACTAAATATTTTATTAAATATGATTGTAGATTCTTCATAAAAAAAATTTAAACCTCGAAATTTTTCATTGCCGTGTTTGTCCACACGTCACCTATTGTGCTGTGATACTTCATTGATAAAAATCTATTGGTTTTTTTTTTATTGAAACCTAGATTTATTTGATACGTGAATAGTTAAAGTATTGTTACGAAATACATTTATTCAAATATTTAAACAATATAACGAATATCGACGCTGGAAAGGCAAAATGTTTTAACAGCCATTTTGGACGATATTGACTTATATATATGGTTGGAATCAGGAAAACGAATGGTCTCGGTTTCAGCTCGATCTGACGACTTTTATGGTCGTTAATACACCTGTGATTTTGATGATTTTCATATTTTTGTGTGTTTTAACTCCATAGTAAATGATGCATTTTTTCATTAAGACACCTCTTAATTTGAAAAATGACTTTAAGCCACTTTGCCCTATATGACTTTAACTAACTAAAAATGTTAAAACACTTTACCAAATTTTAATATTGTCTGTTTCGTATTTGATACATTATACCCAACTTGATTATGCTTAATCAATGGAGTTAAAACATTTTACTCCGAGTTTTAATATTATTCATTGTCAGTTAATACATTTTACCCGAATTTTAAATATTAGTCATTGTAAGTTGAAACGTTTTACTCCACTCTAGAATAATATTATTCACAAGATAATACATTTTACACTATCCAAAATATGGGGACATCATGCGTTGAGTCGTTTTACTGTTCTTTCTAAAAGCAAATTTCAGTACAATAATATAAATTTACTTGCTTTTTTTACAAATAAAACATGCATTTAAACTGTCTGTACTAGTTTTATTATTTGCCTTAAACTATCATAATTTTTTGTATCGCAAATCAAAATCGGTGGTTCATTCATACGAAATAAAGCTAATCTGTCGCTTCAGTCACCCCTCTCGTGCCAAAAAGGGCGGTTGTGCGCGCAAGAAACAGAAGTTTTATGTTTAAGAAATAACACTTTGATGTTTTACAAAGAACAGTTTTATGTTTTTATATGTAAGATTGAAGTAGAGACCTAAACTTACGATTACGATTTAATAGGCAATGCACAGGGTCATTATTGAATTATTGTTTTTTATAAGGTCTACACTGATGTCTATTATGCAATTGTGATACTTTAAAGTCTTGAAACTTGACACGAGGATGTTCCTGTAATATTTAAGCGTTAATTAGTATTTGTATGATTCATACGTTCATCATCATCATAGGTGCTATGGGGGTCCACCAAGATCTTGGGCCCAAATCCAACCTCATCTAGAAGCCGGTGCACCTGCTGAACAATGGACGACGCTCTGGCGCTGGCTTTCCCTTCAAGGTTTGGGGGGTCGAACGGCAGTCGTCCATGCACATTGGGGATGGCTACCAGCCGATATACACAGGTGCACCTGATGGGCGGGCCGGGCTGGGGGTGGTGCTCTCCCGGGCGTTGCAGGATGACATCTTGGAGGTGAAGAGCTATAACGCTCGGCTTCTGGTTGTGAGGGTGCTTATTGACGGAATTGTAACCCGCCTGATCTCATGGGTGTGAGGAGTTTGGACGTGTCCACAGCGGTTTTGGATACGGTAGTCGCAACCCAGTGGGTGAGCACATCCTTGGAACGTGTGCGACTGCCGATCTTGCCATCGTGAACACATACTTCAAAAATAAATCTGAATATCTTGTCACCTACAGGAGCAGGGGACGCTCAACTCAGGTAAATTTCCTACTCACTAGGAGGCACAGTATCAGCAAGGTAACTAACTGTAAAGTTATACCCGGGGAGAGTCTCACTAGCCAACATCATCTCCTTGCCATGGACCTCCGCGTGAAACCCAAAAGCAAACGTGCCGAGCATGCCCAACGCAGAATCAGGTGGTGGCTGCTTGATGAAGCCAAGTCATCAGCCATCGGTGAAAAGTGCACCGGTGTTGTAGATGAACCAGTACAGGTTTCTTGGGACAGGATTCAGGCAGCTATTCTTGAGGCGGGAAGGCGGTGCTAGTGTGGCTGCATTAAAGACCCTGGGGGCAATTCGTTGTACGAGAAAGTCGTGGTGAAGGAGAGATGGCGCTTATACTTCCAAGAGCTGCTGAATAAGCAGCATAAAGAGGTACAGCCACCAGACCTCGTTCCGAATCAAGGACTAGTGCCACCGATAACACTTGCAGAAGTCCAGACTTCCATTCGCCGCATGAAAAACCGGAAAGCATTCGGACCCGACGAAGTCCCCATAGAGGCTTGGAAGGCCATGGGTGCCCGTGGTGTGAATATTCTAGCAAATCTTTATAACCGTGTACTCTTCACCGGTGTGATCCCAAGCCAGTGGAGGCTGAACATCATCACACCAGTCTTCAAAGACAAGGGATCGGTGCAGGAATGTGGCAGTTACCGCGGTATAAAGATAATTCCCATAACATGAAGCTCTATGAGCGGATAATCGACTCCCGGATCCGACAGGAAAGTACACTTTTGGAGTGTCAGTACAGGTTTCGTCCCGGGCACGGGACCATGGACCCGGTGTTTACCCTAAGGATTGTGGCGGGCAAATACAGGGCGAAGAATACGCCCCTGCACTGCCTATTCTTAGACATGCAGAAGGCCTTCGACTGTGTTCCTCGCGCTGTGATCTGGTGGGCACTGCGGTCCAAGGGAGTTTCAGAGATTTACATTGACACCATCCGAGATTGTACTACGACTCTGGTTCCTTGGTTCGGACTGCTGTTGGTGACTCGAAAGCCTTCACCATCCCCGAGGAGATACACGAAGGATCCGTCCTTAGTTCTTACCTGTTCAGCGTGGTATTAGACGTTTTGTCGGACAGCATCAGAAACTCACATGAGCAGCCCCCATGGTTGCTCATGTATGCTAAAGATATTGCGCTGATGGACGCGGACAGGAGCAGACTGGTGCGACGCGTGAAAGGGTGGAAAAAAGCGCTTGAGAACGGCGGTCTGAAGCTAAATGTAGCGAAGACAGAATACTTAGCGTTAAACTCCACAAATCCCACACCAGTCCGCATAGGCGATGATTTGGTCGAGTGCACAGACCAGGTTGAGTACCTGGGATCTGTACTTCATGTGACCGGCGAAATCGACCACGATGTCAAGGCACGCATTGCTGCCGCGTGGGCTATATGGCGAGAAACTACTGGCATCACATGTGATCCCAAAATGCCAGTCAGGTTAAAGGGGCAGGTCCATAAGACAATCATTGGGCCTGTCCTCTTGCATGGTTGTGAGGCTTGCCCGCTGCTGGAGCGACACAAGCAAGAGCTGCGTGTCTCGGAGATGAAAATGTTGCGGTGGATGTGCGGTGTCACGCGTAAAGATCGCGTACGGAACTCTCGCTTCCGCCGCATCCTCCATGTTCGTGACATCGCGGATAAAATGCAAGAGAGCCGCCTTTGCTGGTGCGGCCACGTCTTGCCAGGCTACGTGGGGAACAAATGGCTGGCAATGGCGCCCCCTCGGGTTCAGGTAAAAGGCGTAGGCCAAAGAAGTCCTGGCTTGACATCGTGGAAGCTGACATGCGTGCAAATGGTCTCACTACCATGGACGCCCAAGATCGTGCGAAGTGGAGGAGGAAGAGCTGGACTGCGGACCCTGAGCTCCGTGGTCATCTTGGCGACGGATGCAATCAGGAGAATACGTCTTTAAGCAGATGCTGATGATGATTCATACATTGTTTCAGTTTAAAGCTAAATGTTAATGTTACTTTTATATTTTTATAATAACGTTTATGTTTGATAAAAGTTTACAGTGTCTCGTCATGAAAATTTGTTTTTTGATTGTTGTTTATGCCAGTCTCAATGTGATAAAACATTCACGTACAACCAAGCAAATATGCTTATTTTGTAAACATTACAATAATTACTTAAATAACTTTAGTACCTCTTGTATTTCATTTTTCTTAAATTTTCAGGTTTTTCTTAACTTGAAAAAAGAAAATGTTTGGGAATAAATTATAGTGAGGTATAAAGTTAAGTCACTTCGCTCTCTTTGTTAAAGCTCAATGATGTCAGTACAACTGTTTTTCCAGGATGGCATAGATATAAAATGGTTACATAAAACTATTTACCTCTTTTTAGCCATGATTAGATATGCTTTTAAGTAATTCTACTTGATAACAATATCCAGTTCGTTTGGATATAAAACACCTTACTTGAAAATAATAAAATTTATTTTGGAGATAAAACACTTTGCTTGACATTAACCGGATTTAGTTTCGGCATTTAAACTAATTTTACCTATCTGAAATTTTGAGGTATTTTGTATTAACTCCAATAATTGATAGAAATAATAGACACACATTATTTTTGTTCATTTGTATATAATTGTAATAAATTTATTATTAATTGACCCAAATTTCAGAGAGATATCTTCAATACTTTAGAAGTTACGACGTTTTTGAAACTTTAATCGTCTCTCCTGAACATTTTACTAAATGGCTGTTAAAACATCTTGCCTTTCCAGCGTCAATATGCGCAATTGCGCATTTTTGTTATACAGATGTGGTGCATAGCAAGTACGTGTATCATCCCGGGTCTCATCGGCACATCGCTCAACATAAGGCCGTGGCGACGTGGGAGATGGCCAAACAGCGCTGTGAGAGTGAAGGTACCGTGGAGGGACTGTCGGAGGTTGATGATGACGTCACTACTTCTTTTTACCAATATAATCTAATTTGACAGCCTATATGGCGTAGCGGCAGTGAACGCGACAACTCCGCTAGAGGCGTGAGTTCTAGCCCCGCTTAGTGTAATTTTTTTTCAGAATTACCGAACATTGCTAACGTCGTTGCTAATATTGAAAAAAAAATGTTTATCAGCCTAATGTATGTATGGTTGACTGCCTCTGTGGCGTAGCGGTAGTGAACGCGGCTGCTACGCAGGAGGCGCGGGTTCGATCCCCGCTCAGTGCCAATATTTGTATGCATGAATATAAATATTTGCATTGGTCTGGGTGTTTCTATGTATAATATGTATGTATTTACAAAAAAAAAGTATCCAAGTATGTATATCCGCATTCTTGATTCCATAACACAAGCTAATTAAGCTTACCATGGGTCTAGAAAGCGTTGTGTAGAATGTTGTGGAATGTGGAATATGTATGTTTGTATGTTCCTTTGAAGCACTAACTATACTGACCACACGCCTTGCCCTATATTTATGATTCACACGTTTTTTTCCACACGTCAATAGATTCCTCTTAATCTGGCGAGTGTCACTAAAGACATGACGTTAGTGAAAATTCTATATGGCGACTACTTGACGCCATATTGTGTAACATTTTTGATAAACATTGTTCTTACTAAAATATGGCTGAACATATTGAACATAGCTGATCAAATAATATATAATAGACCATCTCTGTACCTATCATTTATTTTGTTAAATTAACTAATTAAAATAAATTAAATAAAAACAAAAAAAAACCCGACTGATACTTACTAAAAAGTTAAAAACAAGTTTGGTAGTAGGCGGTACCCATTTGCAAATCAGAAACCGAATGAAAATGGGTACCTACCCCCTGCTTTTTTAGTATTAGTCGGGTTTTTTGGTTTTTATTTTTATAATTTATTTTTCAGCCTTTGGATTGTTTTATAAACTGTCACAATTCATTCAGTATTGCTTTTAACTTCGTATTGTTCATCATAGGTGCCACGCTGGCGTCTCCTTTAAGTGCGGAGCTGCTCCAGTACATGAAGACCATCATCACCGTTAACAATCACAACACTCCATATTTCATTGGCTTCAAGGCGAGAAACAATACGGATTTTAGCTCTGAGGAAGGTAAGTGAATTAATTAAAACTTGCATTGTAGAAGAAGGTCCAAAAACAGGATGACCGAATGTTGTCACACACCACGCTATAAAGACGGACACAAAAATAGTTTGACTTTATCGAGTTAACCAAAAAGGTTACGTGGTTAAACTTTACGCTGTAGAAGAAGGAGTACCTAAGGGGAATTCCAGCTAAATCTCTGTACAACTTGCTTAAAGACCTCGGATTGCCAAGAGTTTCAGTAAGCTCTTTATTAAATCGAATATCCAAAGCGGCATTGATAGGATCTTACCAAATTTGGATAGGTAGGGAGGGAACACTACTGACGGTGGAGGTGAGCGCTGATGCATCACAAGGTGGCCACCCTAAACCTACATCTGGGTCGCAAGTTCTAGTCGCCGTCACGGTGTTCCTCTCTGTATCACGCTATGGACCCGGCGACCGTATGAATCCAAGGAGTGCTGAGAATCGAATCTCTAAGACTATTTTTAACTAATTCTATCGCGATTTATTTGTTATAAATAATGAATATTTACACCGAGTGCGACGTGACGGTTGCTATTCATCGGCCCGAATATGGCATCCAAACCAGCACGCAGCCTACCGGCCAGCATGTGGTCACGATGGACAATGGCTTTTGTAATTTTTTTATTTACTCACCATTTCATTTTATTTTAGTTATAATTACTGGTGGACAGACGACCTCATTAAGGCCGTGGGAACGCACTGGATGCGAGCCGCTTTCAACCGGTCTTATTGGAGATCTATAGGGGAGGCCTATGTCCAACAGTGGACTTCCTCGGGCTGAAATGATGATGATAACTGGTAATTAAATTTTCGTAAATTTTCAGGTATTCTACTAGAAGACGCGCCTGCAGCGTTTGACATGGTTGAGCAAATAGACCCAGTGGAAGGGGACTGTTTGTGCATGGATGGACACACCATACGTATTGAATCGTGCTCGTCTCGGCTGCCGTTCATATGCTACACCGACGAAACAGCGGCGGTGGATACCACGACGACAGAAGTTTCAGCTACAAAATCTCATCAGTGTGATGACCCAGGTAAGGTTCACCATCGCTCTTGTGTTCATCCTGGCCCTCCGAGGCCTTGTCCGGGGAGTCTGGAAGTTAGGCAAAGGTGAATTAACGAGTGTGATACGTAACATTTCACGATATTATCACGCATTAGGTCCCATGTTATCCCGTGTTCCGGGCACTATTGTTGACTCAAGTCTGGGACTGATGCATCTGAGGCTGAGTCTGAGCTGTACGTATTATATATACCTATTTGTCTGATTATAAGCAACCCTATCCCTTAGTCGACTTGGACGACACCGCGTGGGAAAGGGTGACCCAAATTCTACTCTGCTGGGAACCGTATGGCTCGGGGAGTCTGGGCTTTGCTTACGATGTGGTTTAGTTTTTTCGGCTATATTGAAATTAGCTGTTGAGAGGTGAAGCTGGAAGTTCAGAACCTTCCAGATTAAGTTGTAGTTAGTGTCCAGCCTAAACTGACCTAATATAAACAGCCGAGATGAACTTTAACATTGCCCTTCAAAGCACGGGAGTGCCCAGATGAAATACCACTTAGCGGTCAGCCATTCAGATGACAACAGCGTCTACCTAGCGCTTATCTACCTGCCTAGCTAAATCTGCTGATCATTTACTGAATAAATGAAATATAACTATCATCCAGCGGAGTGTAGGCAATTGACCGGCTGTAAAATATAAAAATAAAAAAAGGCAAGATTTTAAATCAACTGATTTTCCACATTGATCTTTCTGTTCACAGAATATAAAATGTATCCGATGGGTTGCTACAAGGTGCACAGTAACTGGAAGAGTTGGGTCGATGCAAACTCAACTTGTACTGCGGAAGGCGCACACCTAGTTGTCATCAACGATAACGCTGAAGCAACAGTCATCATTGCCATTTTAAATGAATATGGTTTATATTCAACCTGGGTGGGACTCAGAAAAGTAGAAGGAACTCATGATTGGGTTGCTGTTACAGGTTAGCTTATGGCTATTGCTATTATTGTAATATAATGGATGCTATCGAAACGTAAGCTGTGCGGCTACAATAATTCGAGCCCAGCTGAATGTTGGTAGGATTGTGCAAAAGGCAAACAAAAACATAAAATATGAAATCTAAAACGTAAACAATCTTTCGTTTGTTTTTGTTTTCCTCTTTTAAGAAATTTCTTATTATGTACACGAGTAAACGCAATGAGGACTGAGATAAATGCGATTTCTCTTGCGGAGAGCAATTTTACGCGCTACACTTTCGTGTGGCGTCGCTTGAGTTTACAATAATTTTGTATAGAGCGTTTTCGCGCGGCCCGAGAAATATAATAACAATCAGATAAAACAAAGGTTCACGCGGGCACGTGGCCGTGATACTGCATTCGGTGTCGCTACAATGTGAAAAATGTTTACGACCCCTGAGTAACCGGTCTCGTACGGTCGTAAGGTCAACGTCGGTCAATCTTTATTATAAATTCATTTGGTACGAACTATGTGCAATTGCTATGTGTATGTGTTTCGGCCACCGCTTGTGTGGCCGCCGATTGGCCGAAATTTCTGCGGTGCGGCGCCGCAACGCATCGTGTGCCCCCGCTCTAAGTGTATAAGTTACCTTGTACTTATATAATTTCAGGTGAACGGCAGGATGAGGTGTACCATGTCTGGTGTCCACGTGACCCACGTAGCTTACCCTGTGGCGACATGGAATCCAATGGGCTTCTGGGCTCCTGGTATTGTGCAGAACCTGGTGCCAATAAATACATTTGTGAAAAATAGGTAGTTTAAAAACATTTGTTAATGTTATAGGTACCTATATTAAAACATGAGGATTAATTAATTGTTTTATTTTTTAACCGATTGCCAGGAAGGGTTGTGTTTTTTCGCGCACATCTTCATCTTGTATGTGGGTGAATTTCAACAAATGCCATTTTTTTTATCATATCGGTGAACTTTTTCATTTATATGTTTTTTGTATATTTTTAAGGTTTTATGTAATCTTTGTGATAATCATGTATCCCCAAATTTAATATCATCAACGTATCATTTAAGATTATGGAGAAAATTCAGTTTTAATTTTGGTTTCCACCGACATGACAAACCCGCACCGATTATTTTTTCTGTACACCGATTTGATAAGTTTATCCACCGAAATTATATACATATCCACCATTATGATAAAATATTCACCGAAATGATAATAATCTATCCACCTTTGAACATCAAAAAGGAAATAGTAGGTGCCTTATTTTTACAAGAGTGACTTAAACTGAATGCCTGACCTGAAGAAGATCATATCCGACGAGAATAGAGTTCTTGAAGATCCAATGAAAATATTATATTTTTTGAAATTATATAGGTACCTATTTTATTATATTTACTTTCTTCTATTCTTTTTTATAATTTATAATTAATTTAAAAAAGAACGTTTATAAGCTGGTAACACAAATCAATCAATTAGCCTATTGCAGTCCACTGCTGGTCATAGGCCTCTCCCAATATGCGCCCCGTTTGCTGATCCTCCGCCTTCCGCATCCAGTCCTTCCCAGCCACCTTTCGTAGGTCGTCAGTCCACCTGGCCAGGGGGTGTCCCACCTTCCGTTTTACTCCTCGCAGTCTCCACTCTAGGACTCGTCTGTTCCAACGGCAATCAGTCCATCGGCAGATGTGGCCAGCCCACTGCCACTTCAGCTTGGTTGTAATGTAGGATGACCTCGTTTCTAATTCTATCCATCAAAGAAACTCCAAGCATAGCTTGCTCCCATAGCCCGCTGTGCGATTTTTAGGTCACGGACTAACCCCACCTTCAGTGGCCACGTTTCGGCACCGTAAGTCATAACAGGCAGAACGCACTGGTCGGAAAACCTTTGTTTTAAGGCATTGCGGCAAGGGGGAGGAGAAGACCCGACGTAATTTGCCAAATGCTGCCCACCCCAGTTGGATTGTTCTGGCTTCTTCTTTCTCGAAGTTGTTTTTACCGAGCTGAATAATCTGCCCCAGATAGATATACCTATTTTTGAACAACTTCGAGTATCGTTCTTTCGATGGCAATTGCTCTCGGTACAACATGTTCGTTTTGGATAAAACCAAGATTATGTATCTTGGTTTTATCCAAGTTTACACTGAGGCTGACTTGTCGAGAAGCTCCATTCAAGCTGTGCATCATTTTGCCCAGTTGTTCCAGCGACTCCGCAACTATTATGATGTCGTCGGTGAACCAAGGGTGCGAGATGTACTCACCGTTGATGTTGATACCCCGCCCAGTCCAGCCCAGAGTCTTAAAGACGTCCTCCAATGCGTTGGTAAATAGTTTGGGAGATATAACATCTCCCAGTCTCACTCCACGTTGGAGGCTAATGGGTTTTGTCTTCTTCTTCGACAGTGTAATACAAGCATCTCAGCACCTCGATGTGCAATCGAGGCGGCACCGCTGCAGCGCATCCAGCACTGCCCAGATTTCGATAGGGTCGAAGGCTTTTCCGTAGTCCACAAACGCCATACACAGCAGCTGGTTGTACACCTGAGTCTTTTCTACAATCTGCCAAACAGTATATGGATGTGGTCCACGGTACTATGGTCTTTTCAAAACCTGACTTGCTCAGGTGGCTGGAACTCATCGAGCTTACCTGCGAGGCGATTTGTGACGACTCTCGAGAACAACTTGTAAACATGACTCAGGAGTGAGATGGCCTGCGTTCTTCAGCAAGGTCTTGTCACCTTTTTTGAAGAACAGTGCCACCGCACTCGCGCTCCATGCCCTAGGTGTTAGCCCTTGCGGGATGACGGAATTAAAGAGGCTTGCTAGCTCTTTCAGGATTGGAGCCCCACAATGCAATGGTTTGACCACTAGTCGGCCTTCCCGTCAATGCCTCCCTAGAGGTTTCCAGTATTGCGACCCTAGAGCTACTTGGAGCGGCGTAGGTGGGAGGGCTGACCTTATCATTCGGAATCTGGATATTTAGAGACCCTCAGATAAGTCGGTAATCGCTTCCAGTATTAAACTTGTTGATCACACTTGTTGATCTCTGAATATGTGCTTAGGTACCATTATGAAAAAAGTCTATATCGTTCCTTATTATAGTCCACTGCTTGTGGGGTATTTTCTTAAAGACACTATTCATTAAGAAGATAATATGCCTGTGACTCGAGGAAGCTGACTAGCATTTGCCCCCTGCGATTTCTGCATATCACTCCTTATGATCAGATTTTCTTCTCGTCACGTTCTTGTATTCCCACTTTGGCATTGAAGTCCCCCCTATGTATGTATATGTTTATATGTATGTTCTTGTATGTTCCATTTTTCCTTTGTATACTTAACGAAATCGCACGGGATCAACCGATATGATAAAACGACTCACCGAGATGAAAAAATATCTACCGATATGATAAAGCAATCCACCGATGTGACAAAACTGTGCATTGATCATGAATCAAAACACCGATATTAGGTGTAAGACACCGATTCGTCTTTTCTTATCATTTTCGGTGTAAATTATCATATCCGTGGTAATAAAGACCACCGATTACACCGATATGCTAACACCGACGTGAGAAATTTCACACTTTTTAGAATATTAGAAAAAATGCATAATATCTAGGTTAAATTCAATAACAATCAATGAAGCTAATTCACTTTCTACCTCTATTAGAACCAAAAAACAATAATAAAACAGCTTACTACACTAGAAAGATGCCACCACCGATAGTATAAAATAATTGTCCGGGAGCAACTAAAATGGCGTACTTATATTATTGGCGGGAATATGCAGTGATTTAACATACGTCCGTCCTGACTGCGCACTAGCAGGCACTAACGAGGGAAATAAAATTGAGGTGGGGACACTGTCGGACTCGTCGATATAAAGTTATGTGTAAATTACTTTTGGTCACCGATTTGAGAACATTTCGCAGGACAAGTACGTTTGTGCCTCTCAGTAATAATATTCGTTAATTATATAATAAAATATGACTTAAATTAATAATAAAACTAATATTCTATGAAATAGAATAATTTATTATACTTAATTTACTTATTTTTATTAGTGTATAAGCTTTTTTGTTTGTAAAAAAAGTAGAGGGACAGCACCGATTTGAAGAAAATAGAGGTTTATGTATTTATTTCTACCTTTATATATAGTCCTAGCCTAAATATATTTTTGCCACAACTCATTAACAACCTATTGAATACTAAAAAAAATAATTCAGAACAATATTCCTTTTTTCAAATACTAATTTCACCGAAGACAAAAAAAAAAGCCATTTGGGAAATTCATCCATGTGTTTCTGCCGCACCATTAAGTCTTGGAATTCCTTACCAGTTCACGTGTTTCCCTCCTCCTACAGTCCCGGGTCCTTTAAGCGGGGCGTGAAAAAGCATCTGATGAGGCCGTCAAGCTGAGTGCCACCATTGTAACATGATACGTGTCTGTAGTGGTGACCCTCTTTTCAGAGACTTTGCCTTCAGCTTACCATCAGGCGAGGCGAAGTCAAATTGACGCGACCTATATAAAAAAAAAAGATCTTTAATAGTTCATATCGTCTGGACTATTTTATGGATTTCAATTATTCATATTTCAAATTAAAGGTATTCTTCGCCCAAGATTTCTTGGGTAGGTACCTACATAAAAATGTAAAAAAAAGTTAAATGGTGAACTTTTGGCGCTAAAACGTGTGTTGTGAAAAAAATGTATTTACTTAATTTATTTTTTTACGTATATGACAGTCGTCAAACGCATGTCATAAACGTCAAATCCCATACATTCGTCTTCGTTATTCTATCGAGTGCCTCCCCATGTCCAGGGGCGAGTTGGGGACGCTTCGATACCCCACACCGTAAGAGGCCAGGTCGAGAGATATGGCCCTGGGTCGGCCGGGATGCGAGGGATATGGCTAAGAGAATCTCACCTCCGGCATCCGACGGCACTCACAGACGGCGTGCGTTTTAGTCGGTTCAAGTCCGACATAACCTCCTCCACCGGCTCCGGCGGGGATTTTTCGCACGATAATAAAATAAAAAGTAGTCTTCTGTTTACATTATCGCATTTCAATCGTATAAAACAAATATTCTACATGAATGTTATTTTTTATGTTAGGTACCTATACGAGGTAGCTGTTATGGTGTTAACATCTTAGAAGTGCCATTTGTTTCGTTTAAGATAAAGGACCTCATTTTAAACAGCGATAAGGTGACGCAAGTGCCGCGCGCGCATGATGACGACAACACTTATGGCGCGAGCGCATTATTATGTAGTTCGGGGATTTAGTAAACACGCCTCAGTGAAAATAATTCGCGCGTACCGCACTAATAGAGAATAAATCGGTACTGAATCCATATATATAAAAATCAATGCCACTTTCGTTCTTATTTTATAAGTCAAGAACGGGCTCACCTATCCAAACCAAAATATTTAGGCTTTGTTCGGACTATTTAGTAGATGGTTTATGTGAAGTTTGCACAAAATCGATCGAGCGGTTCTTTATTTATCACATTTTTATCACATTATTTTAGTTACTTAAACTACTGAATTCAATAAAATGGCGGATCATTGAGATTGTGCTGTCAAATTGAAATTTTTTTCAGTGTTGACAGTACAAGCATTTTATGTCATTCATGCGGTCATCTATTAATAGGGCGGTACGAAGTTCGCGGGGTCAGCTAGTTTATTAATAAATCAGGTGTAATACTGAAATGGAATTCTGTAAGAGCACAACGACGAGCACAACATTGCGTCAGCCTTTGATATAGATTCTCATTGGTCGATCTCCAGTGACGTCATCCAGTCCGACCAATGAGAATCTATTATCAAGGCTGGCGCAACAACGTTGTGCGCGTCATTGTGCGCTTAGAGAATTGCATTGCTATTATTGTTTTTATTTATTTAATTAATGTTCTTGTAAGTACAAATATAATATAAGTGTACAAAGGTGGACTTGTTATCATAATATAAAGGTGCGTACAAATTATATAGCATAACATGTTATAAAACAATGTTATATAACATGTTTCAGTAATTAGACACTGACGTTATAAAACATGTTAGTGAGTTATATAACACGTTATTTTTATTTTAAAAGCACTGCAACGTCCAACGAAATTGTTATACAACATTGTTATATGACATTGTTAAATCTAATGTGTACAGTATTGTTAAATGTTGCAAAGTTATAAAACAATGTTAGATAATGTGGACGTGTTATAAAACACAAGTTATACAACATGTTACATAATCTGTACGCACCTTTATAATCTCATTACCTACGTAAGTTTACGTAGACTATTTGAGTAATTACTTTTCATCCCACCATCTCGGAAAGAGTACTTTTTTTCTTCGATATCTGAGTGTAAAAGTCGCTTTTATCCTCTAGAGTGGTAATAGTTATTTGTTATACAAGAGTGCAAAGTTGCTTTTTAACCGCGTGCTCAGTTTTGATGACCGAGCAAGCGAAAGATTCTAAATTTGAATCACGAGCATAGCGAGTGATTCATAAATTAGAATCTTGAGCGTTAGCGAGGGAATCAAAAGAGCACAAGGTGTAAAATCTTTGCACTCGAGTGCAACACGTAACTTTTCATCCCACCTCAGCGAGGAAATAATGAAATGCTTCTTCTTCCTAGCGTTAATTCCCAGTCGCATCCGAAGCTTTCACCTCGGAGTTCGGGGTCCGCTTTACCAGTCTTAACTGCGGATTTGGCTGGACCTCAATATTTTTCGTAAAGCGACTGCCATGTGACCTCCACAACCCAATGGTGACATTAGGCGATATCGAAGCATTGCAGCTAGACCGTTGTTGTTGAACTTTTTATGCATACAAATATTTGCACTGAGCGGGGATCGGACCCGCGCCTCCTGCGTTGCGGCCACGTTCACTACCACTACGCCACGGAGGCTGTATAACAATTATGTGTAATAATACTAATAATAAAATATCAACAAATAAAATTCAACAACAATGTTCAACCATAGGACGTGAAAAAAAAATTATGCGCGCAAAGCAAATTTAAAAAAAAAAGTAGGTACACCAAGGAGGTTCCGAGTTGAGTTTTTCATAAATTAAAAAAAAGTTGTATGATAAATCGGCACCATAGAGGTAGAAGTAAATAGGTTTAATGATGTTTTGAGTTCACAAACCTAGTACACACGATGTTCTAAATTCAAATTTACTTTACCACTCTAGAGGATAAAAGCGACTTTTACACTCAGATATCGAAGAAAAAAAGTACTCTTTCCGAGATGGTGGGATGAAAAGTAAATTTGAATTTAGAACATCGTGTGTACTAGGTTTGTGAACTCAAAACATCATTAAACCTATTTACTTCTACCTCTATGGTGCCGATTTATCATACAACTTTTTTTTAATTTATGAAAAACTCAACTCGGAACCTCCTTGGTGTACCTACTTTTTTTTTTAAATTTGCTTTGCGCGCATAATTTTTTTTTCACGTCCTATGGTTGAACATTGTTGTTGAATTTTATTTGTTGATATTTTATTATTAGTATTATTACACATAATTATTATACAGCCTCCGTGGCGTAGTGGTAGTGAACGTGGCCGCAACGCATGAGGCGCGGGTCCGATCCCCGCTCAGTGCAAATATTTGTATGCATAAAAAGTTCAACAACAACGGTCTAGCTGCAATGCTTCGATATCGCCTAATGTCACCATTGGGTTGTGGAGGTCACATGGCAGTCGCTTTACGAAAAATATCGAGGTCCAGCCAAATCCGCAGTTAAGACTGGTAAAGCGGACCCCGAACTCCGAGGTGAAAGCTTCGGATGCGACTGGGAATTAACGCTAGGAAGAAGAAGCATTTCATTATTTCCTCGCTGAGGTGGGATGAAAAGTTACGTGTTGCACTCGAGTGCAAAGATTTTACACCTTGTGCTCTTTTGATTCCCTCGCTAACGCTCAAGATTCTAATTTATGAATCACTCGCTATGCTCGTGATTTAAATTTAGAATCTTTCGCTTGCTCGGTCATCAAAACTGAGCACGCGGTTAAAAAGCAACTTTGCACTCTTGTATAACAAATAACTATTATACTCTTGAAAAATATTCACTTTATCTAGTGATAAGGGTGCAGCGGGAACGGGATTTGAATACCACGCGGGCCGAAAATATGGCGGTACGAAGTTCGCCGGGGCAGCTAGTCTAATATATAAAATTCTTCTGTCACGGGGTGCGTAATCGAACTCCTCCGAAACGGCTCGACCACGGAGGACAGAATATGACTATCATTTCCTTCTCCATGGGCTCGACCGATTTTGATGAAATTTTTTGTGCTTATCCGGTATCTATGAGAATCGGCCAACATCTATTTTTCATCCCCCTAAGTGATAAGGGTGCAGCAGGAACGGGATTTGAATACCACGCGGACCGAAAATATGGCGGTACGAAGTTCGCCGGGGCAGCTAGTCTAATATATAAAATTCTTCTGTCACGGGGTGCGTAATCGAACTCCTCCGAAACGGCTTGACCGATTTTGATGAAATTTTTTGTGCTTATCCGGTATCTATGAGAATCGGCCAACATCTATTTTTCATCCCCCTAAGTGATAAGGGTGCAGCGGGAACGGGATTTGAATACCACGCGGGCCGAAAATATGGCGGTACGAAGTTCGCCGGGGCAGCTAGTAATAATATAATGAACTGTTAAAGTGAAATATTCTTCCTGAAGAAACCTTCAAACGTCCTTTTTGAAGAACTCCAGATGATGAGATTACCTTTCATACCGCGCAGTGGTGCGTCCGTTTCGGTCGCAATGTGTGAGGTGAGGATGAATTCCCTGCCTATGGCGAGCGGTGCGATGATAGAATTTAGCTGTGGGCATCATGTCAAACCTTTCATACACCATATGAAAGCTTTATCAATTTTATACTTTTAAGGCAAGTATATAAGCTTTATCTTAAAATTGATAAAACTTTCATCATGATCCAGATGATCCAGACAGATGATCAGATTCCAGATAAGGCAGAAAATAACAGGGACTTAAATTCCCATTGCTTATATACGCATAGCGAATTTACGCCCCGGTTTGGTTTACGATCTAAGCACACTGTAATCATAGCTACTGAGCAATATTAGAAGCCGCATCAGACCAGTGCTGCAGAGTCGCGACCAGCGAGAACACAGAACACCATGCTGTCCTTGAAGTCTTCCTCGCTACTAAGTAGTGCCATCCTGCTGACTGTCACAGCTGGTAAGTTTTGCACACAGTTATAGCCCCATCAGTAAATTAGCTTTTTAAAGGGTACTTTGAGCTACCACGACGCGCATAAGCGATTCAGCTTTAGCCAGGTATTTTGACGGGGAGTTAACCCTATATATCAGGTGATCGTTGAGCTGAGTAGCTATCAACTTGGCACGATATGCGTAACAATATCAGTTAATACAGATGATATGGTTTTGCTGGCCCATCGATCAGTGCACCAAGGTCAGTGAGGGTTTTGTGGTGGCCCAGGGAGGGTATACGGTATAGTTTTCAAGGCGGGTACCAAATGTTACAAGAACGTGCCGCCAGTCTCACTCACACTCATCTAACAAGAGGTCCTCAATGCAAGTACTTGCATCACTGAGTCGCTGGTGAAACTACAATAGTTCTGGACTTGCGACTGGACTAGTGGCGAGGGGACCATATAACCCGTACCTACCGACTGGCTTTGCAAAGAGAAGTCGTGGTAGAATTCTATACAAATTTTTTTCCACCGGCTTTTTCACCCTTCACAATTGATAGCTTCACGATAATAATAGGATACTGGAAATCTTTCATTGACTCCTGCGCATACTTTGTTTTACAGATATGGTGCATAGCAAGTACGTGTATCATCCAAAGTCTCATCGAAAAATAGCTCAACACAAAGAGTTAATGACGTGGGAGGAGGCTAAGCAGCGCTGTGAGAGTGAAGGTAATATGGAGTAATTCTTCTTCTTCGAGTCAATGGCTAGCTAGATCTGGATTTTAAATTTTATCGGCCCAAATCTTGGCCACAGCAATAGCGTCTTCAGTTGCTCTACAAAGGTCGTCGGTAGTACAAGTGAAGGGGCACAGCGAGCAGAAGAGCAAAATATACAAAATGACATGGACTGGGATTGGACCCCGCAATCGCAGGACTCGACCGGTCGATAAAGCCCCAGTTTGCCATATGGGGCTTTATCAATCGCAAGTGAGTGATTGTCAGAGGTTGATCAGTTTCTAATCCTTTTTTTCATACCATTTAGTTCTAGTTTAAGTATTTTAGGTTATTTTTTACCAAAAGAAATGCAAAAGTGGCTAATTGCTATTATCCAGTAGAAAAACAAACCTAATTATTTACTTGTTGAAATAACACACGTCCTAAAGTTGGCATATTAACATTTTTAACGATCGTTCAATGTTTACAATCGCTTATAATAAATCAAACATAATTATAAACAAACATTCTTATTAGAATAGAAATAATGACTCATAACCATAACAAAAAACAGCACTTCGCTTATCAATTCAGTAGCAAACACTTCTAAACTAAACAGTCAAATGGTTTCAAGTGTTGTTTACATTATCTCGACCACCCAGCGAGAGGTGACGTCATTCGTTGCGCGTTTGCGGCAGCTTTACACAGCGCGATCAAAGGAGCGGTTATACGAGACCAAAAGATGCTTTTTTATGTAGTCAATATTGTCACTCAACATGGTGGTGAAGCTAGCCTTCTGAGCCGTCTATCAATTAACATCGATTAGGAAAAACTCGACATGTAAATCGTCTTTGGATGAGGTACAGTAAACTATCACAAGTCATTCCGTGTTGCTTGCTTTTAACGTTGTAATGTTCATCATAGGTGCCACGCTGGCGTCTCCTATAAGTGCGGAGCTGCTTCAGTACATGAGGACCAACATCGCTGTTAACAATCACACCACTCCATATTTCATTGGTTTTATGGCGAGAAACAATACGGAATTCAGGTCTGAAGAAGGTGAGTGAATAAAGTAAAAGCTACAACATGCGTTGAAGGTCCAAAAACCGGATGATCGACTGTGGTATTTTTTATAATCACCCAGAAATACGACTACCAGTCCAGCACCCCTCGAAAATTTATAAACATTTTTGTATTCCATATGTAAAAGCTAACTATAATATTTTGTAAATATTCAGGTATTCTTCTAGAAGACGTGCCTGAAGCGTTTGACATGGTTGAGCAAATAGACCCAGGGAAGGGGGAATGTTTGTGCATGGATGGGCACAGCATACGTATTGAATCGTGCTGGTCTCGGCTGCCGTTCATGTGCTACACCAATAAAACTTCGTGGACTGCTTTGACAGATATACCAGCTGTAGCGTCCACACGAAAAAGACTTCAGTGTGGCCCGGGTAAGGTTAATATTATTACATTAACATGCTTTTACCGATTAGGAAAATAAAATAGTATAATTGGATGAACCAACGACTGAGTAAGCTTATAAAAATTATAATCATTATCTTAATCCGTGAAGCAACTGCAATCTGATCTTCGCAAGCCATAAGCGATATCGACGTATTGCAGTTAGGCCAGTTGTTGAACTTTTTAGGACTCCGACTACTCGTAACGACTGCTATAGATGTTCCAATGACAACCGGGGCCAATGGCTTTCGGAGTATGTTATGTAGGGCGGGTCAGCAATTTCAAATTACCGCGTAACCTGATCTATTGTTAATCTATGGGCCACAATGGGGGAGGGATGCGGTCTGTTGAACTCAGTAGACCACTCGTCTACTTTTATATGACACAGCAGTAACGCACAGGCACAGGCGGCCGGATTCAGAGTAAATACCTACAAACTACCGTCAGGTGAAGCCGTGACCCTGACTGGCAACGGGAAGAAATGGTGGATTTTCTGTGCTGCGAGGAAGAGAATCTGTAGGAATGGTAAAGTTGGTGGCGAGATAGTAGCTCGTCACTTTATATTGTCCAAAGATGGCGCAGGCGTACTCACACGCGGGGCTTCAGTAGAAAAGGATTACGGGGAGGCCAACTATGGTGGGCAAGACCTGCTAGGTTAGAAAGTGGAAGGTTACAGTAGCAAGGGGTTTAAAATTGATGTTTCTGTTCACAGACTATAAATTGTATCCGACGGGTTGCTACAAGGTCCACAAAGAAGACATGAACTGGACCGCTGCTTACTGGAAGTGTGTCTTAGAAGGTGCATATTTGGCTGTCATCAACGATAGCGACGAAGCAAAAGTCATCACTGACATTGTGAAAGACTCTGGCTTTAAATGGAGCTGGGTGGGACTTCGAGACGTTACTGGAAAACAAGATTGGACTGCTGTTACAGGTGAGCTTATCGCTATTACATACCTACATCTCCGAAGGGGTAGGCAGAGGTGTATTAACACCCACATTTTGCCAACTATGTCGTGTCATCGAATAAGTGCCCGCTTGACGGCAATAGGCTCGCCCCTGTTAAGTGGGACCGAAAATCATAATTGGCAAAATATGACTGATAATACGCCTCTGCCTACCCCTTCGGGGGTTTACAGGCGTGAGTATAATGTACGAGTATATATATGTAAAAAAACGTATTTATGTAGAGGAGAGTGACCAAATATGGAATACCATTTTGATTTTCAGGCATAATTTGCACAAGTGTTATAAATAAAAAACTTTTTGTGCTAATTATTAATAATTATATGAAGACACGGACAGCCTCCGTGGCGTAGCGGTAGTGAACGCGGCCGCTACGCAGGAGGCGCGGGTTCGATCCCCGCTCAGTGCAAATATTTGTGTGAATGAAATATGAGTATTTGCATTGGTCTGGTCGTGCCTCGGAGAGCACGTTAAGCCGTCGGTCCCGGTTGCCATGAGAACATCTATGGCAGTCGTTACGGGTAGTTGGAGCCCTCAAAAATCCAAAAACAACGGTCTAACTGCAAAACTTCGATATCGCCTAATGTTAACATTGGGTTGTGGAGGTCAGATGACAATCGCTTCACGGAAAATATCGAGGTCTAGTCAAATCCGTGGTTAAGACTGGTAAAAGCGGACCCCAGACTCCGAGCTGAAAGCTTCGGATGCGACTGGGAATTAACGCTAAGAGGAAGAAGATTAATAATTATATATTTGCACTTAAGTTTATAACAATTTTAGCTTATATGGATTAGTTTAAGGTATGATAAATTATAAAAAATTAAATAACGAGGAAGGTACCTATATATGGAATAGTTAGGTACCCCAATTATGGAATACTGTAAATACTATCGAAAATTAACCTTAACTTATATGAGACTCATTGAAAACTTTGGTATAATGTAGAAATTAACACTAATTATTTGCAAAAATCACTAATCCAAGTATCAAATTCTGGTCAAGCGCAATCATAATGTGCCCAGAGCCCACACATGAGGCACTTTACCATAGTCCATAATTGGATACTGTGATCTGTCCATATTTGGATTTTCCAACGATTTCAAACTGACATTTACGTTTTTATATTTAAGAAAGTAATACCATCTAATACCGCTATAACATACAAAAGAACATCTAAACGGTCTTTAAAAGCTATAAAAACAATACTATGTGAACTTTCTGTACGAAAAATACTTCTTTTTTACATACCTTAAAAAGTTATGCGGGAGCGACAAAACAAAACACTCTCTCAGCGATGCCAGGACTTTCTCGACTGACTTGCCACGACTTGTACGCGTGAACGGGAGTAGAATGAGACAGAAGATCACTGTTTATTGCGTGTGTGAGTTTGCACTTGAGAGAAATGTAATGTAGGTATTCTATATTAAGAATCTATTCCATATTTGGTTACTTTCCTCTATTTATTACACTATGCTTTGGGTCTAGATAGTGCTGTGTAGAATGTCTTAAAATATTTACTTATTACTCAAACAGCATAGGCTACTTTATATGCTTGAAACAGGTACTTGTGATGTAACGAGAGCACGGAGTGTTGCGATTGGCAGGCTTCACCCGCACACACGCTCACAGTAGGCAGGCGGCCAATCGCAATGCTCCGTGCTCTCGTTACGTTCACGATACGATTACGATAGTGTTGTTCGTGTTCACTCCACAGCATTCAAACAGGCAGAGTGACTTGTATCGTTTTAGGTGAAAAGTTAGATGACGTCTTCCATACCTGGGCTACATCAGCATCCTACGACACCGAGCACGCGTGTGCGACCCTGTTGTTCACCGAGAGACTGGACGACTATCCGTGTGGTCGCAAGTTCTACTCCGTTTGCGAGAAATAGGCTAAAATAGGTTTTAGCTGGAAAACATTTTGTTAGTTGTGTAATATACTTAGATACTTATTAAAAACATGAAAATTGCTCGACGTTTTATTTTTCTTCTTTATCCTAGCTTTAATCGTGGTCGCATCCGCTCGCCGTGGTCCGTGGTCGCTTTCACCTTGAAGTCCGAGGTCCGCTTTTTCTAGTCTAACGTAAAAGTAATCATCTGACTTCCACAACCACTGGAGATATCTCACTTCCACAACCACTGGAGATATCTCACTTCCACAACCACTGGAGATAGATCACTTGCACTCCATGTGACTTTTTTTTTCTTTTTTTTCATGATCGTAAAATTGAATTTGGTGGTTGACTTAATTATACCTATCTACATTTGTTTTTTTTGTTTCATCTAAAGTAATCTAAACATTCCCAAGAGAGGATGCCTTCTTGAGTCCATCTGGGTAATTGGGTAGGTATGTGAAAACTATTAGGTACAATAAAAAAAGATGTGTGTTATGATAACTTTTATATAAATAACTAGCTGACCCGGCGAACTTCGTACCGCCATATTTTCCGCCCGCGTGATTACTATCTCTAAATTTATCAGTTTCTCTACAATACTATGCATGTATTATACTGTATATATATAAGCCTTCCTCTTGAATCACTCTATATATTAAAAAAACCGCTTCAAAATCCGTTGCGTAGTTTTGAAGATTTAAGCATACATAGGGACGGACAGACAGCGACAGCGACTTTGTTTTATAATTATGTAGTGATGTAGTGATAACAATACAAATACATTTCACATAAAAAAAAGAAAAAAAAAGTATTTAAGTAGATAAATGTATATCCGCATTCTAGATTCCATAACACAAGCTAATTAAGCTTACCATGGATCTAGACAGCGTTGTGTAGAATGTTGTAGAAAAAAAAAAAAGGTATGATTCCGAAGCCGCCCGCGACAGACGCATGCAGTAGATACAGCATTATCCATTACTTGTTAAACTCCGATACGGATAAGTGGGACCATTGAGAAGCCGCAATAAATAACGCGTATCTGCTGCGTGCGTCGGCAGTTGTCAAACAAGAAGCAAGATCAATATTAAGGCCCCGAATCAGATCAGCATCGAAAAATCGGTATTTTCGAAACCGTTTTCCTTTTTAACTATAAAATCTACAGATCTGGAATTCACATGCTTGCATACTACAGGATATACAGAGTAACTTCACCTTTTCACAAATTAAATAAAAAAGGAGTAAATAGTTGAAAACAGGCTCTGAACCTCACTCTACTCTTTCTTATGAAACCAAATATTTTCTACAATATGTATCCAAATAATCTAAAATTTCACATACAGTATGTTAAATAAGTGTATTATCATGACGTGACCTTCTTAGTTAGTAACCGTCGCCTATAAAGTTAATCTATTAAAATTAGTTTGACTGATTTTTACGGTTCAAATATGAGCGAATGACCTTGAGTATTTGTATGGTCAAAGTCATTCGCGTATGTAATCACCTTAAATATATATTCTCACTAAATAACATTGATATTTTCATGTGTATTTTACATGAAGAAAAACGCCAAAATTCGGTTTAACAGTCTGTTGATGTGACGTGACAATAAAAAAAATACTTAGCGAAACGCAAAGTCCTGTAGATTGGTCTCTTCGTAAATTATTCACTTATCAACAGAAAAATATGTTTTTTTTTTCTTATTAGTAAGGTTATATGGACAAAAGATGAATTTTATTGTAGACTAGCTTTTGCCCGCGGCTCCGCCCGCGTGGATATCGGTTATCGCGAGCAAACATAGCCTATGTCCTTTCTCAAGGTCTAATCTACCCCTATACCAAATTTCATAAAAATCGGGTCAGTGGTTTAGGCGTGAAAGCGTAACACACAGACAGACAGACAGACAGAGCTACTTTCGCATTTATATTATTAGTATGGAATGTATGGATTATGTTGTAGGTATTTTCTATACATTTTAAGATAGGTTTCCAAAATTTGTCAAATACCCAATTATTGTGTGCCTACATCACCTGCTGCGGACAGTACTTCACAATATTAAAGGGATGAAGATGGTCCCTTGTCCGAGTGACAGGGGCGTAATTAAGATACCCTTCGCGAAATATGGAGATTGAGGTAAGTGTGTGATTTGTCATTAACGCCCTTATACTTGATGATAACAGCTATCGTTTTATTTCTTTACTAGCTAACGGCAGTGACTTCACCCACATGAAATACCCAGAAACGAATTCCCGGTAACTTAGACTATATACAAATTCTCAGATATATACAGCCCAGACTCAGCGACATGGCTCGAGTCAACAATAGTGCCCGGAATACGGCAATAGGCTCACCCATTAGTGAAGTATGGGTGTTAATTTACCTCTGCCTAAGCCTCCGGGGATAAAGGCGTGATTGTATGTATGTATGTAGGTATGTATGTAAAGATACAATAATGACGATTACAAATGGCGTAAAAACTAGCTACTACTTATTGGTACGAGTGTGACTGTTTACTCTTCTCTTCATCTTAGCGTTAATTCCCAGTCGCATCCGAAGCTTTCACCTCGGAGTCTGGGGTCCGCTTTACCAGTCTTAACTGCGGATTTGGCTGGACCTCGATATTTTCCGTGAAGCGACTGCCATCTGATCTCCACAACTCAATGGTGACATTAGGCGATATCGAAGCTTTACAGCTAGAACGTGGTTGTTGGACTTTTTAGGGCTCCTGCTACCCGTAAAACTGCCATAGATGTTCGAATGGCAACCGGGACCGACGGCTTAACGTGCTCTCCGAGGCACGACCAGACCAAAGCAAATACCCATATTCATGCATACAAATATTTGTCATGAGCAGGAATCGAACCCACGCCTCCTGCGTAGCAGTCGTATTCAATACCGTCACGCCACGGAGGCTTCGTAAATTGTTTATGAAGATTTACGTTTGATATTCAAGTAGGGCAACAAAAGTGCGTCGGAGCGTCCCTCTTACTTAATTTCCTTTTCTGACGTGGGATTTATTTATCTTTCAAGATTTTAATGGAGGATATAACTTCAAAAAGCTTTCTAAAGCTGGTCTGATAAGGTACGAGAGGTTTTGTTCTGTATACACTCTGAAGATAATTTCTTTACGCATGTCATTTGGTTTGGACGCTAAAGAGCTTATAATTATGTCCTTTATCTCTTTGACCATATACGTACCTACTTTATAGACACAGCAACAACAAAATGCATCGCAAAAAACAAATTTTAATTTAAAAAAAAGGACGGGTCAAGAGTACTCGAAACCGACGAGCATGTATGAAAGCAATCATGAAAGAAAGAAAGAAGAAAGAAAATTATTTTTTATTGCGGACTAGCTGACCCCGCGAACTTCGTACCGCCTAACGTGATAAATGAAGAACCGCTCGACCGATTTTGTGCAAACTTCACATAAACCATCTAGTAAGTAGTCCGAACAAAGCCTGAACATTTGGTTTGGATAGGTGAGCCCGTTCTTGAGTTATAAACTAACAACGAAAAGTGGAGTGGTAACAACCACTGGAGATAGATCACTTGCACTCCATGTGACTTTTTTTTTCTTTTTTTTCATGATCGTAAAATTGAATTTGGTGGTTGACTTAATTATACCTATCTACATTTGTTTTTTTTGTTTCATCTAAAGTAATCTAAACATTCCCAAGAGAGGATGCCTTCTTGAGTCCATCTGGGTAATTGGGTAGGTATGTGAAAACTATTAGGTACAATAAAAAAAGATGTGTGTTATGATAACTTTTATATAAATAACTAGCTGACCCGGCGAACTTCGTACCGCCATATTTTCCGCCCGCGTGATTACTATCTCTAAATTTATCAGTTTCTCTACAATACTATGCATGTATTATACTGTATATATATAAGCCTTCCTCTTGAATCACTCTATATATTAAAAAAACCGCTTCAAAATCCGTTGCGTAGTTTTGAAGATTTAAGCATACATAGGGACGGACAGACAGCGACAGCGACTTTGTTTTATAATTATGTAGTGATGTAGTGATAACAATACAAATACATTTCACATAAAAAAAAGAAAAAAAAAGTATTTAAGTAGATAAATGTATATCCGCATTCTAGATTCCATAACACAAGCTAATTAAGCTTACCATGGATCTAGACAGCGTTGTGTAGAATGTTGTAGAAAAAAAAAAAAGGTATGATTCCGAAGCCGCCCGCGACAGACGCATGCAGTAGATACAGCATTATCCATTACTTGTTAAACTCCGATACGGATAAGTGGGACCATTGAGAAGCCGCAATAAATAACGCGTATCTGCTGCGTGCGTCGGCAGTTGTCAAACAAGAAGCAAGATCAATATTAAGGCCCCGAATCAGATCAGCATCGAAAAATCGGTATTTTCGAAACCGTTTTCCTTTTTAACTATAAAATCTACAGATCTGGAATTCACATGCTTGCATACTACAGGATATACAGAGTAACTTCACCTTTTCACAAATTAAATAAAAAAGGAGTAAATAGTTGAAAACAGGCTCTGAACCTCACTCTACTCTTTCTTATGAAACCAAATATTTTCTACAATATGTATCCAAATAATCTAAAATTTCACATACAGTATGTTAAATAAGTGTATTATCATGACGTGACCTTCTTAGTTAGTAACCGTCGCCTATAAAGTTAATCTATTAAAATTAGTTTGACTGATTTTTACGGTTCAAATATGAGCGAATGACCTTGAGTATTTGTATGGTCAAAGTCATTCGCGTATGTAATCACCTTAAATATATATTCTCACTAAATAACATTGATATTTTCATGTGTATTTTACATGAAGAAAAACGCCAAAATTCGGTTTAACAGTCTGTTGATGTGACGTGACAATAAAAAAAATACTTAGCGAAACGCAAAGTCCTGTAGATTGGTCTCTTCGTAAATTATTCACTTATCAACAGAAAAATATGTTTTTTTTTTCTTATTAGTAAGGTTATATGGACAAAAGATGAATTTTATTGTAGACTAGCTTTTGCCCGCGGCTCCGCCCGCGTGGATATCGGTTATCGCGAGCAAACATAGCCTATGTCCTTTCTCAAGGTCTAATCTACCCCTATACCAAATTTCATAAAAATCGGGTCAGTGGTTTAGGCGTGAAAGCGTAACACACAGACAGACAGACAGACAGAGCTACTTTCGCATTTATATTATTAGTATGGAATGTATGGATTATGTTGTAGGTATTTTCTATACATTTTAAGATAGGTTTCCAAAATTTGTCAAATACCCAATTATTGTGTGCCTACATCACCTGCTGCGGACAGTACTTCACAATATTAAAGGGATGAAGATGGTCCCTTGTCCGAGTGACAGGGGCGTAATTAAGATACCCTTCGCGAAATATGGAGATTGAGGTAAGTGTGTGATTTGTCATTAACGCCCTTATACTTGATGATAACAGCTATCGTTTTATTTCTTTACTAGCTAACGGCAGTGACTTCACCCACATGAAATACCCAGAAACGAATTCCCGGTAACTTAGACTATATACAAATTCTCAGATATATACAGCCCAGACTCAGCGACATGGCTCGAGTCAACAATAGTGCCCGGAATACGGCAATAGGCTCACCCATTAGTGAAGTATGGGTGTTAATTTACCTCTGCCTAACCCTCCGGGATAAAGGCGTGATTGTATGTATGTATGTATGTATGTAAAGACACAGTAATGACGATTACAAATGGCGTAAAAACTAGCTACTACTTTGGTACGAGTGTGACTGTTTACTCTTCTCTTCATCTTAGCGTTAATTCCCAGTCGCATCCGAAGCTTTCACCTCGGAGTCTGGGGTCCGCTTTACCAGTCTTAACTGCGGATTTGGCTGGACCTCGATATTTTCCGTGAAGCGACTGTCATCTGACTTCCATAATCCAATGGGGACATTAAGCGGTATCGAAGCATTGCACCTGGCGGCGTTGTTTTAGGACTCTTTATAACAACTGCCATAGATGTTCGTATGGCAACCGGGACCGACGGCTTAACGTGCTCTCCGAGGCACGTCCAGACCAAAGCAAATACCCATATTCATGCATACAAATATTTGTACCGAGCGGGAATCGAACCCACGCCTCCTGCGTAGCAGTCATATTCAATACCGTCACGCCACGGAGGCTTTGTAAATTGTTTATGAAGATTTATGTTTGATATTCAAGTAGGGCAACAAAAGTGCGTCGGAGCGTCCCTCTTACTTAATTTCCTTTTCTGACGTGGGATTTATTTATCTTTCAAGATTTTAATGGAGGATATAACTTCAAAAAGCTTTCTAAAGCTGGTCTGATAAGGTACGAGAGGTTTTGTTCTGTATACACTCTGTGAAGATAATTTCTTTACGCATGTCATTTGGTTTGGACGCTAAAGAGCTTATAATTATGTCGTTTATCTCTTTGAATATAATTATGCTGTATACTTAGATACAGCAACAACAAAATGCATTGCAAAAAACACATTTAGAAAGGACATGTCAAGAGTAGCCGATACCGTCTATCATGTTTGAAAACAATTGAAAGTAGAAGAAGCTTTGTATGCTAGGATCGTATAACTCCGGACACGTATCTTGGACCTAAAATGTGCCCTATACGCGCAGTACACATTTCTTGGGTGTCTTTTAAGGATAGCACGGGGTGCTACTGCGGTGGACGAGCTCAAATTCACCAAGCATGGGTATTACAAAGCAATCCGCTGGCGTCAGAGCCTTAAGTGTCTTGCGATTTAGGTCCAAGATACGTGTCTGGAGTTATAGCAAATGAAAAGCTTTGGTCTCTGCCTAACCCACCGGAAGAAGGAGACGTGACTATGTATATAGTACGTAAAAAAAAACGTTAAGTAATTTTCATGTTTGTAATTGATTATTTACAATGTTTTTACAACTAGCTACTTCTCACAGATGGAGTAGTACGTATGATGGCACGGATGGTCGTCCAGTTCCCCGGTCAGCCACAAGATGGCGCACAAGTCGTCATTGTTGTGTGAAGTAGCCCAGACATGATACACTTCATCTAACTTTTCACCTGAAATGATACAAGTACAATGTCACTGCAGCTGTATTAGAGGAGGTAGGACACGACGGTATATCCGTCCCGATCGAGCAGTCTGACTGGGGAAGTTACTGTACTCTACAGAATACCGCGGCTAAATAACCTCGTGTTGTGTTCCCGGCGGTGAGTAGTAGCCAGAGCTCACTGGAGAGGTTTTGCGCTGTCAGCGGGAAAACCAAAGGCTTGTCCTACTTATCTTTTGTGCTGACTGCACAGCACACATTTTTCAGTTCTTACAGGATCGGCAGCACGAGTGTAACTCCTCTGGTGTTGCACTCGCCCATAAGCCACGATAACTACTTAAAAATCAGTTGGACCGTGTGCTTATTTGCGACTTAAGTAGTATAAAAAAGCTGTCGCTGCTGTCATGCGCAGTCCGAAGGCTCTGGTCACAGGGGAAATGTCTCCCCGCCCCCAAATCGTGCACGTCTACTTTGAAAAGTCTTCTAAAATGGTATTTTCTGGAGAAATTGCCGCTTTAAAAAAAGTTGCATTTAAGTATTCTGTTGCAGCGCAAATGCAGATGTCAGAGGATTCATTATTACTTTTAAGCAAGTTCATAAGTTTCGAGTGCTTCTGACCTGCCCCTTTTACAAGACTAGCAACTCCATCGATACATGTGTGTTCTGTGATGATCAGACTACTCAGATTTGTGATCATTCGCTCTGAGTGTGTATACCAAATAAAATAGTATTAAAATAGTTTTCATTAAAATTAATCGGAAGGTAAATCCTCGTCGTTTAAGGCTATAATTCACTTTAGATCTGTTACGTTAGCTTACGCTAGGTATGCCAAAACATTCATTTCAAGAATAGTAATAGCGATAAACTCACCTGTAACAGCAGTCCAATCGTGATTTCTTTTTGCGTTGTGGAATCCCACCCATCCTTCACGTAAAGTAGAGCCCTTAACAATATCAGCAACGACTTTTGCTTCGTCACTATCGTTGATGACAACTAAATATGCGCCCTCCGCAGTGCACCTCCAATAACCATCGGTCCAGTTCATCCTTTTTTCGTGCAGCTTGTAGCAACCCGTCGGATACAGCTTGTAGTCTGTAAACAGAAACATCAATTTGAAAAACCGTTTACTACCGTATCATCCACTTCTAGCCTACAGTAGGGCTTGACTACTATAGCTGGAGACCCCGCTGTTTTGATGGAGACTATTCTTCTACCCTCACAACCCACGCGACTGTGTTAGCAGTCAATGGAAAGTTAATAATGTGAAGAACTGCAATCTCCCCACCAACATTACCAGTTCTACAGGTTCTTTTGCTCGCAGGACTGAAAAACCACAATTCCTTCCCGTTGCCGGTCAGGGTTACGGTTGGGCCTGACGGTATTCAGTATCAGTCCGGATTCGACAGCCCGTGCCTGTACGCTCAGGCGGTTTCATGAAGATAGACCAGGCGGGCTAATGAATCTGGCACGCCACATCACGTGGTGGCCCTTACATACACAATTGAACAGGCAACGCGGTGATCGATCTGTCGATATTCCTTATTGATATATCGATAACTTGAAGATAAGCATGTTAATGTTGACAGCCTCCGTGGCGTAGTGAACGCAGCCGCTACGCAGGAGGCGCGGGTTCAATCCCCGCTCAGTGCAAATATTTGTGTGTATGAAATATAAGTATCTGCATTGGTCTGGTCGTGCTTCGGAGAGCACGTTAAGCCGTCGGTCCCGGTTGCCATAAGAACATCTATGGCAGTCGTTACGGGTAGTTGGAGCCCTAAAAAATCCAAAAACAACGGTCTAACTGCAAAGCTTATTGGGTGAATTTCAACAAATGCCATTTTTTTTATCATATCGGTGAACTTTTTCATTTATATGTTTTTTGTATATTTTTCAGGTTTTATGTAATCTTTATGATATCATGTATCCCCAAATTTAATATCATCAACGTATCATTTAAGATTATGGAGAAAATTCAGTTTGAATTTTGGTTTCCACCGACATGACAAACCAGCACCGATTTATTTTTCTGTACACCGATATGATACGTTTATCCACCGAAATGATATACATATCCACCAATATGATAAAATATCCACCGAAATGATATAATCTATCCACCTTTGAACATCAAAAAGGAAATAGTTAGTAGGTGCCTTATTTTTACAAGGGTGACTTAAAACTGAATACCTGACCTGAAGAAGATCATATCCAACGAGAACTGAGTTCTTGGAGATCAAATTAAAATTTTCTTTTTTGGAATTATATAGGTACTTATTTTATTATAATATTTACTTTTCTTTTTTTACAATAAGTACATAATTAATTTAAAAAAAGAACGTTTATAAGCTGGTAACACAAATCAATCAATTAGCCTATTGCAGTCCTCCGCCTTCCGCATCCAGTCCGTCCCAGCCACCTTTCGTAGGTCGTCAGTCCACATGGCTAGGGGGTGTCCCACCTTCCGTTTTCCTCCTCGCAGCCTCCACTCTAGGACTCGTCTGCTCCATTCAAGCTGTGCATCATTTCGCCCAGTTGTTCCAGCGACTCCGCAACTATGACGATGTCGTCGGCGAACCGAGGGTGCGAGATGTACTCACCGTTGATGTTGATACCCCGCCCATTCCAGCCCAGAGTCTTGAAGACGTCCTCCAATGCGTTGTATACTATAGTCTTTTCAAAACCCGACTTGCTCAGGTGGCTGGAACTCGTCGAGCTTACCTGCGAGGCGATTTGTGACGACTCTCGAGAACAACTTGTAGACATGACTCAGGAGTGAGATGGCCTGCGTTCTTCAGCAAGGTCTTGTCTCCTTTTTTGAAGAACAGTACCACCGCACTCTCGCTCCATGCCCTAGGTGTTAGCCCTTGCGGGATGACGGAATTAAAGAGCCTTGCTAGCTCTTTCAGGATTGGAGCCCCACCTGCTTTCAGCAGCTCAGTAGTAATTCCGTCATCACCAGGGTACCTGTTGTTCTTTAGTTGCCTGAGAGCCACATCCTACCCGCACTGCTCAAAATCTGGCATATCCTCGGTGTAGTGGCGCGTAAGTGGGGCTCTGTGGTTTTCATCGCTGTGTCCCGTCGGTTTACTCGTCGAATTAGAATTTTACTCATAGAATTTCTCGATCTCTTTGAGTATCTCGACCTTTGAGGTATTCGTTTTGCCATTCCCAGTTTCAAGTTTCGTCAGATGGGGCCTCCTCAACTGCTGAGCGAACACTTCCGACCCCCTATTACGCTCGATTGCCTCCTGAATGGTGCGAGTGTTGGAGCGGCGTAGGTCGCGTCATATCAGCTTTTTGATTCGCTGGTTTAAGGCTCTCCCATCTGACGAAGACGACTGTGCGGATGGTTGTTTACGCCTCTTTCTCATAAGTTCGAGAGTCTCAGGAGAGAGCTTGAACTCTTGCTGTTTGCGTTTCACGAGAAACATCTTTCGAGACACTACCTGCAATGGTTTGACCACTATGTCGGCCTTCTCGTCAATGCCTCCCTAGAGGTTTCCAGTATTGCAAAACGATTTTGAAGTTCCAGTTGGAACTTTTCGGACCCTAGAGATACTTGGAGCGGCGTGGGTGGGAGGGTTGACCTTATCATTCGGAATCTTTCAGTCTTGATGTTGATATTTAGAGAGCCTCTTATAAGTCGGTGATCGTTTCCAGTATTAAACTTGTTGATCACACTTGTTGATCTCTAAATATATGCTTAGGTACCGTTATGAAAAAAGTCTATATCGTTCCTTATCATAGTCCACTGCCTGTGGGAATTTTTCTTAAAGAAACTATTCATTAAGAAGAGCCCCTGTGACTCAAGGAAGCTGACTAGCATTTGCCCCCTGCGATTTCTGCATCCCACTCACACGTTCTTGTACTCCCACTTTGGCATTGAAGTCCCCCATATGTATGTATGTGTTTATATGTTCCATTTTTTTCTTTGTATACTTAACGAAATCTCACGGGATCAACCGATATGATAAAACGACTCACCGAGATGATAAAATATCTACCGATATGATAAAGCAATCCACCGATGTGACAAAACTGTGCATTGATCATGAATCAAAACACCGATATTAGATGTAAGACACCGATTCGTCTTTTCTTATCATTTTCGGTGTAAATTATCATATCCGTGGTAATAAAGACCACCGATTACACCGATATGCGAACACCGACGTGAGAAATTACACACTTTTTAGAAAATTAGAAAAAATGCATAATATCTAGGTTAAATTCAATAACAATCAATGAAGCTAATTCACTTACTACCTCTATTAGAACCAAACAACAATAATAAAACTGCTTATTACACTAGAAAGATGGAACCACCGATAGTATAAAATAATTGTCCGGGAGCAACTAAAATGGCATACTTACGTTATTGGCGGGAATATGCAGCGATATCACATATTACGTCCGTCCTAACTGCGTACTAGCAGGCACTAACGAGAGAAATAAAATTGGGGTGGGGACACTGTCGGACTCGTCGATATAAAGTTACGTGTAAATTACTTTTGGTCACCGATTTGAGAACATTTTGCAGGACAAGTACGTTTGTGCCTCTCAGTAATAATAATCGTTAATTACACTGGTCAACAAAAAAAAAACTTTTTTTTTGCCGTTGTTCGCCACTACTTTTTTTTTATACCTTAGCTAATGGGTAGTCAAGATATGTGTGTAAAAAAAATTGCAAACAGCCAATTACGTAGAAATTTTTTTTTATTGAAAAAAAAAATTGGGCTTACTTTTAACGATAATCATTAAAAAAAAAATTATTCACATGATTTTTTGGGTCGTTTTGCTTGTCTTTTGTAACTGCACGTTGGGACATCTCGTTTTAATGTCCAACAAAAATCTGCGACCATTTTTGGCGACCATTTTCCTTGATATCTCTTTTCCATCGTCATGATATCCTGATGGAATCTTTCCCCGTGTTCGTCGCTCACCGCACCTAAGTTTTCTGGGAAAAAGTTAAGATGGGAATGCAAGAAATGCATTTTTAAGGACATATTACATCCTAAGGCTTTATAATCCTCTAGTAATTTTGACACCATTTCCTCATAGTTTGGAGATTTTTTGTTTCCTAAAAAATTTTTTTTCGGACATCTCGATGTAATAGAAGATTTTTATTATTTTTCTGTTAATACATGAACATTAGGGATACCGAAAATATATATTTGGACAAACGGCAAAAAGTCGTGTTGACCAGTGTTATGTAATAAAATATGCTTTAGATTAATAATAAAACTAATATTCTATGAAATAGAATAATTTATATACTTAACTTACTTATTTTTATTAGTGTATTTTAAGCTTTTTTGTTTGTAAAAAAAGTAGAGGGACGGCACCGATTTGAAAAAAATAGAGGTTTATGTATTTATTTCTACCTTTATATATAGTCCTAGCCAAAATATATTTTTGCCACAACCCATTAACAACCTATTGAATACTAAAAAAAATAATTCAGAACAATATTCCTTTTTTCAAATACTAATTTCACCGAAGACAAAAAAAAAAGCCATTTGGGAAATTCACCCTTTTCGATATCGCCTAATGTTAACATTGGGTTGTGGAGGTCAGATAACAATCGCTTCACGGAAAATATCGAGGTCTAGCCAAATCCGTAGTTAAGACTGGTAAAGCGGACCCCAGACTCCGAGCTGAAAGCTTCGGATGCGACTGGGAATTAACGCTAAAAGGAAGAAGAAGCATGTTAATGTAATAAATATGAACCTTACCGGGGCCGCACTGAAGTCTTTTTCGTGTGGGTGCGACAGCTGGTATGTCTGTCAAGGCGTCCACCGACATTTCATTGGTGTAGCACATGAACGGCAGCCGAGACGAGCACGATTCAATACGTATGCTGTGTCCATCCATGCACAAACAGTCTCCCTCCACTGGGTCTAATTGCTCAACCAGGTGAAACGCTTCAGGCACGGCTTCTAGTAGAACTCCTGATATTTACAAAAAAATTGTTACTAGTAACTCGCAAGCTGATAAAACCGGAGTAGTCGGCTATTTAGCTTTCAGAAACTTCTTTCTAAAGAAGTTTTAAAGAAATTATTATGATAAAAAATATTCCTATCGATAGATTGCAAAAAATGAATACTCAAGACGGATATTGATTCCGTGACCTTACTAGGGGAAAGTTTTAACCACTAAGCTAAATGAACACGTCTTAAGCATTCAAAATTATCTTATGCAAGCATTTTGGAACTTCTACTAAACATGCAGGTTTTAACTGATTCACGTACCTTCTTCAGAGCTGAATGCCGTATTGTGTCTCGCCTTGAAGCCAATGAAATATGGAGTGGTGTGATTGTTAACGGTGATGATGGTTCTCATGTACTGGAGCAGCTCCGCGCTTATAGGAGACGCCAGCGTAGCACCTATGATGGACAATAGGACGTTATAGACAAGCAACATTGAATGAGGTGTGATTGTGTCGTAGTGGTAGTGCCGTAGTAAGTAGTAATCACTTAAAGATACAATTATTCATTTTTCTATTTCTTTACATAAAAAGTAACCTAAAAAACTCAACTAAAAAGTAAAAAGTACTAGCTAAAAAATAGCTAGTAAAAAATAAAAAAATTACATAAAAGTTTAACTTTTAACCGAGTTCAAGAAACAAAAAATAGACATTGGAAAATGAAAAGAAAACTGAAATTGCTGATTTATGGATCCTGAATTCCTAGACTTGGGACCACCCTTGAAGTAGGTACCCTCTTACCAACAAAAGAAAAAACGCAATTATGCGTAACAAACATACAGAAAAAAAAAATACTTGTCGAAGCCATTTTGCTCCACCAGTGGGGACGCTTGGTGGGGCAAACTGGAAGTACCCAATTGAGAACCTCCCACGGAGGACAAAATATGGAACCTTCTTTTTGAAGCCGGTTAAAACCTCTCCCATATTGTCCCTAATAAGAGTACAACATTTCAAATCAACTCTACATTTTATGTGCTCAAAAATCTCATTTCAAGAAATCTAATATATAAAAATCAATGCCACTTTTTGTTGTTAGTTTATAACTCAAGAACGGCTGAACCGTATTGGCTAATTTTACTTAGTCTTGAAATGTTCGTGGATGTCCAGGGAAGGTTTAAACGGTGAGAAAATAGGTGCAGCGGGAACGGGACAAATATGGCGGTACGAAGTTCGCCGGGACACTAGCTGAACATATATACCTACCTACCCACTAAGGTAGTAAAAGTAAAGTGGAATACAAAGTATCCACCTCATCATCCACCTCCCATAATCACTCCAATTTACCTTCGCTCTCACAGCGCTGTTTAGCCGTCTGCCACGTCGCAATATCTTTATATTGAGCTATTTTTCGATGAAACTCAGGATGATACACGTACTTGCTATGCACCACATCTGTGAAACAAAAAATGATTTATGATTGATAGATGAGTCCGTGTTCCGAAATTCGAGTTTTTCATCAACTCGCTTGCGTGGGACTCGTACGCGCGCACGAGTTCCATGCCATTACAATTTTATTTTTCGTCGTCAATTTGCGCGCATTATATGCAGTCAGTCATAGAACAGTCTTTTAAGCATAGAGTAAAGTAATACATCGCTTTTAAGAATGGAATATTTTTTTTAAGACTTGTATTGCGCAAATTCTTTCTCTGTTTGCGCTTGTTTGCAATTTTTAAGAAAAGCTTGTTTTTAAAAAGCTCAAAAAGGTTTTATTAATATTTTCTCTTCTTAATATTAGTGAAGATTTTTTTGATAATAAATACGAGTAAAAGATAAAGAATTTTGGGTTCGGGCACGTAGAGCTAATGAGCACGGAGCGAATGATACACCAGGTAGGTATGTACGGGAGAATGGGTAGACCAGCCAGGGTCGATCTCGCAGTACACACCATGGCCAAAGTAATGAAATTTCGAGAAAAGGATAGGTCAGAAGTCCTCGAAACCAGTGAATTTGCATGAAAGTATTAATGACAATAGCGAAAGCTCGTGAAGTATGTAAGGATAGATAAATAGCGGGTTGTCTCTGCCTTCCCCGAAGGGAAATAGGCGTGAGCGTATGTATATATTTCTTTATACCACTTGGGTGGCAGAGAAGCACACGGACCACCTGATAAAAAGTGGTTACTGTGGCCTATGCACGTATGCAACACCAGGGGCGTCACACTCGCGCTGCCGACCCCGTAAGAACCTTCTAATGCTCTTCTTGAAGAACCCCACACTGTAGTCGCTCCATAAGGAAAACCGCAATAATAATATAACTCACTATAATAGAACTCACCAAAGCTCATTCCAAACATAAACAAGTAATATACACAAGGAAAAAACAACATATTTATTTTGTGTCGGAATTTTTGCTTCACTATAGATTTTAAATATATGTTGGTCGGACTGCTCGGTAAAACAGGTATAATACTATTAAGATGTTAGGACGGACTATCATTAACTAATACTGACCTGTAACTGTGTTGCCAGCCTTTGAGCTTCTCCCAATAATGTTGCATATTATAATAAAGTAGCACGGAAAAATCTGTACATTGATATTGATCACACTATTGGAAGATTTATTATTGTTTTAAAACCTTCTTTAATTACACACATATCTCTCGCCTGTAAATCCCCGTAGGGGTAGGACAAGGATGGACGATCGAAGATGGCCGCCGCCACATAATTGCGAATTATATATTTTTTTACAACTCCTCCGACATGGGTATTACATGATAGATCAGTTTAAAAAGTATGAAATTAAATGGAATTAAAAACATACCCTCCGACACCAAAAATACCTCTAAAAAGTAAAAGTGTGTGTGGTGCAGTGTGTAACACACACACCGCACCACACACACTTTCACAGTAGATTTTTTGGAAATAAGAATGGCAACACTGACTAGAAACGTCGACAGTGGTAAGGCAAAACGTTGCAAATGATATCGAAGTTTCAAAGCGAAAACATCCCAAACGAGATCCTTAACACTTGCGTTAAGGCTGATTTTCTTGTGAACACTACGTGCCGTTTACATCTTTTAGTTTTTTTGTAAACCGTCTCAATTACATTTAATATTATATGAAGATTTTTTATACAATTCTTGTCATTGAACATGATTTTTAATTTTAATATTAAGTAGGAACGTGTTTTTTGAGAAGATCTTGAGGAAAATGATGTTTTTTTTAAATTCCTGCTCTGTCAATGTGAAATACTTTTTTGTGTGTGCAAAATCCCCGCGTCTACCATAAAAGCCGGTGGAGGTGGTTATGTCGGACTCGAATCGACTAAAACATACATCGAATTTGGGTCTTTCGCATCCTCTCTAATCCAGGGCTATTAGATGGCTCCCTTTGTCCCGCCATCATCGTCATTCTTGGGTTATTCTCGATTGGAACTCACCTCACCTCACCTAGGGTTCGCCTAAATAAAATATTGCTCCCGCTGGCGCACTCGGGTAAAAGAATTTTTATTTCAATGTGTAATATTGAGGCAAAATTCCGACAATATCAAGTATGAACATTAAAAAATACACTAAATAGGTATAGTGTAATTATTATAACCAGTTCTGTTTCACAAGCGACATGGATAGATACTGTGTCTGAGTTCATCATTCAAAGTTAATACTTTTGTCAAAACTGTTGTCTGTTTGTCAAAATGCTTAGTTATTTCTATATATTGTGTTGCATTTTTTATGTGGCAAATCAAAGTGAGATGTCGCCTAAAGGTGAGGTTTTGAAATTTATTTTTTAATTGAAATAAAATAACTTTTTAATGGATTCTATCGTGGTTTATTTGTTATTGTTTAGTTTTAGTTTCGGCTACTTTTCAGCAGCGCTTGACGCGGGGTGACTATGGTGGTTGTCACATAGTTTGAAGTAAAAGTATTCTTAAATACTAACAAATAAGTCACGATAGAATGTGTTAAAAAGTGGTTTTATTTCAATGAGTAATATCCGCGTAAACTTCATTTATAAATAAAATAGGTATTATATCTGTAAATTGATCTTTTGAAGGTGTGGCCCAGTTTGGCCCAAAAGTAAGTTCTTGTATAGGACTTGCCAGCTCACAAACAGTTTTGGGTATTCGGCAAATAAGTTACCAGTTTTTATCGTATGAAGAGCCGCCAGGCGCTGTCTTTTACTGATAGATTTTGGATCATGGAATCATGGATAGGCTCACGTTTGAGCTACCGGATAATCGCTTTTCTTGTCGACATCATGACCCGGAGTTTTAATAGAATTTAGGAATGACCACAAACCGACCACAATTTTTGTTTTTTTTTATACCACTTAGGTGGCAGACAAGCACACGGCCCACCTGATGGAAAGTGGTTACCGTGGCCTATGGACGTATGCAACACCAGGGGCGTCACACTCGTGCTGCCGACCCTGAAGAAACCTTCTAATGCCCTTCTTGAAGAACCCCATATTGTAGTCGCTTGGGAAAACCATCGCGGGGAGTTCATTCCACAGCTTGAGTGTGCGAGGGATGAAGTTCCTTTCATACCGCACAGTGCGCACCATTTCCGGTCGCAATGTGTGAGGATGAATTCCCCGCCTATGACGAGAAGTGCGATGATAGAATGTATCTGTGGGCATCATGTCAAACAATTCATCTGAGCACAAACCATTGTATAGGCGGTAAAACACACACAGTGAAGCAAAGGTGTTTATAATTCTATGATTTTGTGGTGCATAGAAATGATATATACACAGCCTCTGTGGCTTCTGTGGCGTAGCGTTGAACGGGGCCGCTATGCAGGAGGCACGGGCGCAAATATTTGCACCCAAATGGATCTTACTAATCTATACCGACTAACCTATATCGCTTAGTTTAGAGGTTTTTGAGGAAAAATAGTGAATAAACTGGCTTGACCTTGTACACATTTTAGCAGAAATAATAATAAAATAATATTGAGTAGTTTGTTCGAGACAACAGTATTACGAGTATAACGCCATTATTTGAATTCGCTTCGCTCGCACGAGTCAACAGCGGAATGCGGCAATGATTGGTGAAATGTGGGTGGTAGTTCACCTCCGCCTAACCCTCGGGGATTGAGGAGTGATTGTGTGTATGTATTTGAATTTGTAACAGAGAAATAAAAGAACTTGCATCAATTGGTTATATAGTATAGACGGTAAAGAAGTAAGCAATACAGGTCCTCGATTCTACTAAAGCAAAACCACTGTCATACCACAGAAACTGCAAATTATTAAAAATAAAAATTTAATAATTTGATTAAATTTTAATTACTAAAAAATAAAAAAACCCGACTGCTGTCTAAAAGATCGAAACAAGCTTGATAGCAGGCGGTACCCATTTGCCAATCATAAACCGAAAGAAATTTAATGGGTACCGCCTGCTATCAAGCTTGTTTCGATCTTTTAGACAGCAGTCGGGTTTTTTTATTTTTTAATAATTAATTTTATTTTAACCTTTTTAGTTAAGATATGACATCTATATATTTTTGTATTCTCCTTTTAATTCTCTTCATTTTGATACCCTACTCGATAAATTCGAATGAAAAAAATTTTTTGACGACACATATTTTAGCATCAAAAATCTACCGTATAGTTTTTGTTGGAATTTTATGTACCCTATGACACTCGGGAGATGAATACCTTTCATTTAAGACCCCGTTCATCGAAATCCGTCTAGGGGTTAGGCCTGTAAAGGGGAACAAAGAAAACTACATACATACATACATACGCGCGAAACACATTACCCTCTCGCTGGCGCAGTCGGGTAAAAATAAAGCTCCACAGCAGCATTTTCAGTGGGTGTTGAACCTCATTTGATTTTCTATGTTACAGTATCATCACCAGTTATGACAGGAGTGAAACAGAATGGTAGCGCTTTCGGCAGGTAAGCACGTTTATCTTTAGTTTTACACTTTTTAAGGGTGCTTGTAAAAAGATACAGGTTATATCGGCTATCGGTTGCCAACATGTCAAATACGTCGTTTGTCAAAAAAAAAGACGTGTGGCACTCGGGGACTGCCGCGGTAAAGCTATTGCATAGCATTTTTTTATGAACTTATGCAATTATAATAAACTAGCTGTTGCCCGCGGCTCCGCCCGCGTGGATGTCGTTTATCGCGTGGTGTTGTAAATAGTGCTGAAAGTTGAGCGTTAAACGCTGATTAGACATTATACTCGCCATATACTCGGTATATTCGTCCCAATGGAGCAGTCGGACTGGGGAAGTATCTCCGGCCTACAGAAGGTCTACATAAGGCCGCGGCTTAATAACCTCGTGTTGTGTTTCCGACGGTGAGTAGGGTAGCCAAAGCTCACTGGAGAGTAGCTTGTGCTTTGTGCTGTCAGTGGGAAAACCAAAGGCTTTGTCAGACAGATTCTCTAAGTTCTTACAGGGTAGGCAGCACGAGTGTGACTTCCCTGGTGTTGCACTCACCCATAGGCCACGGTAACTACTCACCATAAGGTGGGCCGTGTGCTTGTCTACCACCTAAGTGGTATAAAAAAAACCTTCTATCTGCATTATTTACTCGACTCTCTACTCCCCATACCTTTGCCCGTCCCCCACCCTCTCCCCTATTCCTTCCCCTTCCCCGTTGTGTCTCTTGTCTACTCCACTATATCCCTCACCAAGCTCTAATCCAGGAATGGCGAACCCATAGCACGCGTGCCAAAGGTGGCACGTGGCACAATTTTTTGGGCACGCCAGCAGTGCCACCACAAAGTAGGTATTTAGATGCGCCCGTGCTATACGATAGCCACAAAAAAGGTTCACCATCCCTGCTCTTAGTTCTTACAGGGTAGGCAGCACAAGTGTGACTCCCTTGGTGTTGCACTCACCCATAGGCCACGGTAACCACTTACCATCAGGAGGGCCGCGTGCTTGTTTGCCACCTCATTACTACAGTACGACTCACGACTATAGTATGGGGTAGATACTTCAAGAAGGGTGAGTGTGACGCCCCTGGTGTTGCATACGTCATAGGACACAGTAACCACTTTCCATCAGGTGGGCCGTGTGCTTGTCTGCCACCTAAGTGGTATAAAAAAACCCTCTACCTGCGTATCTACTCGACTCTCTACTCCCCATACCTTTGCCCTTCCCCCACCCTCTCCCCTACTCCTTCGCTTCCCCGTTGTATCTCTTGTCTACTCCAGTACTCCACTATATCCTTCACCACGCTCTAAGTAATCTTTATGTGGAAAACGATTTTGTAACTGATCTTAAGACAGTACAGACATCTATTTCATACCTGACAAATTAGAAATTGAAAAAAATATGTAAAAAAAATGCTTATATACGTCCAGTTGGAACGAAACCATAGTAAGTTCAAAACCGCGTTAGCGCCATCTAGTTACGTATACGGAAATAAATTCATTGACAAAAAAATAATAATTTCATTATTAAAATCGCATTTGTTTACACAATTATAAATGTGAATTAAAGTCTATTTATTTACATACTTGCTCGGATGTAATAAGATATAAAATTTCATCCATAAAAATAAAAAAGCGCCATCTATATTTCCGCTCATATTCCGTTTATTATCAATATTGTTCACAACTCCGGTTCTACTCAACCGATTGCGATCAAACAAACGTAAGATTTTAAGTCTGAGTAAGCCCTTTCTAATAAAAAAAACCGCATCAAAATCCGTCCAGTAGTTTTTGCGTCCATCGCGGACAAACAGACAAACAGACAAACAGACAAACAGACAAACAGACAAACAGACAAACAGACAAACAGACAAACAGACAAACAGACAAACAGACAAACAGACAAACAGACAAACAGACAAACAGACAAACAGACAAACAGACAAACAGACAAACAGACAGGAAATGAAAAAAAAATATTTTCGTGTTCAGTATCGTTAATATAACATAACCCAAGTATTTTTTTTTAAATATCTCCAATGTACAGACACGACCACTTTACAATTTTATAATAGTATAGATAGATAATAATATAATTTGAATTTGAATTTGAATTTGAATTTGAATTTGAATCTGAATCTGAATCTGAATCTGAATCTGAATCTGAATCTGAGTCTGAGTCTGAGTCTGAGTCTGAGTCTGAGTCTGAGTCTGAGTCTGAATTTAAATTTGAATTTGAATTTGAAAACTAACAACTTATGCAATTATAATTACTTACGTTAAGCGAAGCTACTTCGGAGCAGCTCGGCTCGATTCGTGCGAGCTCGGAGTTGGGGGTGTTACCTTTTTTTCGTTACGGAATTTCTGGATTCGGTCTCCACGCTCAAGGCCCGCGATAGAAGCTATGCAATAGCTTAAAAATCACAAAGTATTCGCGCCCATGTGACGAATGCGTTGCGATAATTTTTACCATAATGTAGTGTTAGGATAGGACGTAAATGACGAACTCTCGTCATTTTTGTTGCTATGGAAAATTGTCGGGGTAGCTAGCGGCTAGCGGTGTGCAGTCAATTGATGAATCATATTTTTAAAAAAATCGGCCAAGTGCGAGTCAGAATCGCCCATGAAGGGTTCCGTAGTAGCAAAGGCGAAAATTGCGGTTTATGACGTATTAAAAAAAAACTACTGACTGGATCTCGTTCGAACCAATTTTTAGTGGAAGTTTGCATGGCAATTTACATCATATATTTTTTTTAGATTTATCATTCTCTTATTTTAGAAGTTAGAGGGGGGGGGGGGGGACACATTTTTCCACTTTGGAAGTGTCTCTCGCGCAAACTATTCAGTTTAGAAACAAATGATGTTAGAAACCTCAATAGCATTTTTAAAGACCTATCTATAGATAACCCCACACGTATGAAATTTTTTTTTGAGTTTTAGTTCTAAGTATGGGGACCCCCAAAATTTGATGCTTTTTTTCTAGTTTTATGTGAAATTCTTAACACGTTGAACGCCGCACGAAAAATCGAGGTTTTCCGTTCAGGCCACAGGACTCACCGGTGAGCCTTCCCTTACTGTTCCGTTCAAGCCACGTAGGTCACCCGTGAGCCTTTTGATAGGTCTAACGAAAACGCTTCCCACAAGCCACAGATTGCAGTTATCAAACAAAACGTATGTAGGAATGAGCCGCGAGGCCCTGCAGCGTATTCGGACGGCGTGGTTTTGAAATACGGTAAAAACTTGTAAGATTTTTTCAAGGTTCTTGTAAGATGCAAGGGTCGTCCTACGATTCAGTAGAAATTGTTATTTTGATTATGGAGTGTGAATCGAACTAATACATAATTGCGAATATTTTTATTCAAAATATAATAGGATATAATATTTTCTTCTTCACCAAATAAAAATCTCGCATTACGTTTTATATAAAATCTTGTTTACAACATTTTATATTAGAATATTCAAAAAGTCTTGGAATGGAATGGAAAGGGGACTTTTGTCCGCACTTAAACTCCTTTTTGAAGAGTGCAGGCTATAGTAGCCAGCCTAACACCGCCCAGAAGCGCAGAAGCTTACTGGGTGCTTCACAGGCTTCGCGGAGCGATCTCACTGTGCCGAGGATTCGAGAACGTTGGGGGGCTACTGCCTCGCATTCTAATACTACGTGGGCAGTCGTTTCCACGGCGATGAAGCACCCCCGACGTAGAGGGCTACCCGTGATCAGGATGGTGTAAAGGTGCTTGTTTAGGTGACAGTGACCTGTTATTGTCCCCAGAATTGTTTCGTTTCGTAAGCCGGTTGGTTCAATGATGGCAAGGCCACTTTTGACTGGCTGCAATCTGTGGTTTCTGCCATCTTTGGATGTGTAGTTCGGCAAATCTCTCACGCAACCAGTTGCGGATCTGTGAGAAAGATATCGGTAGTAATGGTAGTGGGCCATTCAACGACATGAGCCTCTTCACGCCAGTTAATTCGCGGCATCGTTGCCGTAGGACCCACTGTGCCCTTTTATCCACTGTAGCGTTACTACGTTGTTGGTGGATAGCTTGTGTAAAGCTGCCTGACACTCCGCTATTAGTATGCTGTTTGGTTATTTGGTGGTCTATGCTTTCAGGACAGCTGTGCTGTCGGTGAGGAGTCTTATATTTAAGCCCCTCACCTCCAGTCTGTTTCTTTCCGTCGCAGCTGTTGTTATGATGACAAATTCGAATTGGAAAATCGAGCTGTGTTTGCCCAGTGGTAAGTGGATGTTTAGGCCGAGGTCCAGGGAGTGTACGCCTGCTCCTGAAACATTTTCTGTTTTGGAGCCGTCAGTGTACACGCGTACCTCTTCGAAACCGGAGTAGTCCTTAACCTCAAAAAGTCTCTAAAAATCACATTTATGACAGGAGTCCAGGCTGCCATTCACCGCATGAAGAACCAGAAAGCTGTGGGACCCGACGAAGTCCCCATCGAAGCTTGGAAGGCAATGGGTGCCCGTGGTGTGAGCATCTTCACAAACCTATACAACCGCATACTCTTCCCCGGTAAGATCCCGAGCCAGTGGAGACTGAGTATCATCACGCCAGTCTTCAAAGCTAAGGGATCGGTGTAGTTACCGCGCGCCGCGGTTTAAAGATAATCTCTCCCACCATGAAGCTCTACGAGCTGATAATCGAATCCCGGATCCGAAAGGAGAGTGCACTTTCGGAGTGTCAGTGTAGGTTTCGCTCGGGGCACGGGACCGTGGATCCGGCGTTCGCCCCAAGGATTGTGCGGAGAAATACAGGGCCAAGAACACGCCCCTGCACTGCCTATTCCTAGACATACAGAAGGCCTTCGACTGTGTTCCTCGCGCGGTGATACGCGCAATACCCACCAGGGGTATTGTGGTCCAAAGATGTTCCAGAGGCTTACATTGACACTATCCAAGACATGTACCACGATTCCAATTCTGTGGTTTGGACCGCTGTTGGCGACATGAAAACCTTCCCCGTTACCGTCAGGATACACCAAGGATCCGATTATCTGAGCTCCGAGGTCATCTTGGCCTCTGATGCAATCAAGAAAATACGTCTCTATGAAGATGATGATGAATCACAACTATGGCAGTTTTTAATACTGATTCGACCAATCCAATGTTCCTTTGGCTTTGGAGGGCGGGTGGGCCGCGATGTAACCCCGCGGCCCCCGCCGAAGGAAAAATTTATTTTCCTTTGTAAGAGGCCACGAGACCCTCATGTGAGCCTTTTACTATATCTCTAAAACAAACTAGACGGTAGAAGTCGCTAATTTTTATTTTCTACACGTTTTATCGCACTTTATAGGCTTTGGGATGAAAATCTGAAGTTGTAAAAAATTGCGGTTTCATGATTTTTGGCGTGGCTCAAACGGAAAAGTACGCTAGGCTCACCGGTGGGCCGCGTGGCGTTCAACGTGTTAATGCGGTTCACAGAATACATCTTACCAAGTTTCAACAGCATAGGCCTAATAGTTTCGGAGAAAAGTGGCTGTGACATACGGACGGACGGACAGACAGACAGACAGACGGACGGACAGACATGACGAATCTATAAGGGTTCCGTTTTTTGCCTTTTGGCTACGGAACCCTAAAAAACGATGGTAAGGTTCCAAAATGACTGTTGGAAGAAGGAAACACGTATGTTGGTAAAGAATGCCAAGACTTTATAAATGAACTTGCTTTGAATTGTGTGAGGATGACATCTAAGCCCTGTATGCGTAGTCCTATATAAAAAAGGAGAAGGTGGACTAACACCGAAAAGGTTCATCAATATTCGCCATGTCAGAGGTGGTAAAAGCTGCCAAACAGGCAAGAATATCTTTACGCATGGCCCCACACGCTGTAGGCAATAATGTTCCAGGTCAAGAAGAGCCACCACCTGCTTCCTCCCCGCGTACCCTGACCACGGCACATATGACGTATTGAGCGTGAACAAGGCACCTGTAGGTCGCTCCTACGTCAGCGTGCTTCTGTCAGTGCGCTGTCAGCGAGGGTACGGCATGGAGAACTCGGACATCCCATACGGGAACCGCTCTTTGGCTCTTTGTGACAAAGGAGTATGGTACCAACCTATTCCTAAATGCGTTCGTAAGTACCTTTAACTATTCTTACATTACAGACATCTGGTGACTCCCGTACCAGGGTGTTCCTGGTGCAAAGGCTGGCCATCGCAATCCAGCGTGGAAATGCGGCGAGTGTTCATTGACTTGACTAAATTGTATTGTGATTTAATGTATAATTTTATATTTAAAGTAAAAGTATGATAGTTTTTGAAGGTTTTATCGAAAAGTTATTGTCTAAATTCTTAGATTTTATATCATTTTTTAAATAGGCGTACTGGCCTAAGGAGGAAGTATCCTCTCGGGCCTGGGAGGTCAGAAAAGCTACACCAAATCAAGGCAAAGAGCAGGAGATCGGACCCTCGCCTCGGCTCTAAAGGACGAACTATGTATGCAAGAGGGTCCATGTTCAAATCCTGGCCAATAAATTACTGACAGGCAGGAACCTACTCCTAACACAAGCAATTATGTTTATCAGGATATTTACTGGTATTCCCATACCCCAACGGGAATACCAGTAATTTCGTTAAGGTACCTACCTACTCTTTAAAAAAAACAGAACCTTTTCAGGGTTCTGCAAGCTCGATCCAGACCCCAGCGTAGAATACTTTTGCCACATACCAGATGTGGGCTTTAAACCGTGTGGGGGGTATTTAGCCCCGGGCACATTGATAAGCCCCGTCTGCAGAAGCCCCGAATACGCCTCCCACACCGATATCGTACTAGACATGGAGTGTATCCGAGGGCAGTGGAATTATATCGCTATGTGCAAAGCAGGTTTGGTATAACTTGAACTCACTTTAAAGTAATAAGTTTTTTTAGGATGTGGTTTCCTGTTCATGCTTGGCAATGGCGCCCGGGTCTAGATAGAAGGGATATTCTCAAGAAGTCCTGGCAAGACGTGGAGGGTGACTATCTTGGACTACCTTAGACGCCCAAGATCGTGCGAAGTGGAGGAGGAAGAGCCGCAAGGCGGACTCTGAGCTCCGAGGTCCTCTTGGCAATCATGAAAATGCGTCTCCATGAAGATGATGATGTTTTTGGGATGTGGTTCAAGGCGGTCGCCAAAATAATGCCGGAAGAATTTTTGGACAGATGAGAATGTGGCTTACACTGGCTCATCTTCTTCTTCCTCTTAGCGTTAATTCCCAGTCGCATCCGAAGCTTTCAGCTCGAAGTCTGGGGTCCGCTTTTACCAGTCTTAACCACGGATTTGACTAGACCTCGATATTTTCCGTGAAACGATTGTCATCTGACCTCCACAAGCCAATGTTAACATTAGGCGATATCGAAGTTTTGCAGTTAGACCGTTGTTTTTTTTTTTTTAGATTTTTGAGGGCTCCAACTACCCGTAACGACTGTCATAGATGTTCTTATGGCAACCGGGACCGACGGCTTAACGTGCTCTCCGAGGCACGACCAGACCAATGCAAATATTCATATTTCATTCACACAAATATTTGCACTGAGCGGGGATCGAACCCGCGCCTCCTGCGTAGCGGCCGCGTTCACTACCGCTACGCCACGAAGGCTGTCAAACACACAAACACTGGCTCATATTTAGGGTTATATAGACCGACCGCCGTGAGCGCTGGCGGCGGACTGACCAAATCTGATGGTCGATTGGTCATTAAGTACTCCTCCATCTGCCGCGCACATACCCAAGGCGCAGCGCGGTGGAGCGTTTACGATCGTAGTAAAAAATTCTTCTTGCCATGCTACTAACACATAATTACCCGTAATTGTACATTACACTGAATACATACTATCTGTTAGTGTACAATAAAAAATTATCTATCTATCTAAAATGACAAAAAAATACTCATTTCAGATTGTGGTCGAGTGTTACCTAAAGGTGGCACCGGTCTGATAGCTGGCGGTACTGACTCTGCGCACGGACAGGTACCGTGGCACGCCGGCGTCTACCGCAAGACGACCACACCTTACCAGCAGATCTGCGGTGCCACTATTGTCACCACCAAAGTTATTATATCAGGTATGTGAGTCCATTTTAGCGCACGGCCCCTCTCAACTGTTCATTTTCAAGATTTAGATACAGTCGACAAAGAAGATCGGTTACTTTTTAGCCGACTGCGCAACGCAAAGGAGTGGTAATGTGTTTATTCATGTAATGTTAGAAAGAAATAAATAAATAAAGAAAGAAAGAAAGAAAGAAAGATAGAAAGAAAGAAAGAAAGAAAGAAAGAAAGAAAGAAAGATAGAAAGAAAGAAAGAAAGAAAGAAAGAAAGAAATAAAGAAATAAAGAAAGAAAGAAAGAAAGAAAGAAAGAAAGAAAGAAAGAAATAATTTATTCAAGAACACACAATGCACACAAAGTCAAACAAACAAACAATATATTATAAATTTATAAGCATTCAATGCACATCGTGCGCACTCAAATTGGCCACCATCTCAGCATGAAGTTGTGTGTAAAGGGGCAACCGTATCTCTTTTGTCGAGTGTCATACGTACCTTTTTTCGTGCAGAAATCACAGACAGGCGTGCGTTTTGGTTGGTTCAAGTCCGACAGTACCACCCCGCTGGCTCCAGCAGGGGGTGTCCGAGGGGATTTCTGCGCACGTTAAAAAAAAATAAATGGGCCTGTGTCCTTCTGTAAAGTTTCATAAAGACTGTAAATTCTCGGATTGACTAGGTCAACTTTGATGAGATTTTTACTGCAGATAGCTCATGTTATGAGGTATAACTTAGGCTGTTACTTAGTTTAAAAATAGTATTATGGGTAGATACCGCCCAAAAAAGAGAAATGCAATTCTGGGTCCACGTGGATGAAGTCTAGTGATATATTGTACCCTGTTTTCAGCCGCTCACTGTTTCCCAAGTAGAATTCCGTCTGAGTACGCAGTGGCAGCTGGCAAGATCTACCGTCCGTGGAACGACACAATGGATACCAACGCACAGAAGACTGATGTAAGTGATGATGTCTATACATTGAGATGATGATGATGATAATTTTATAGGGCCGTACCACCATCGTTGACGCTTAAGCCACCTGCAAGCACCTGCTAAACAACAGACGAGGCTCTGGTGCAGGTTTTCCGTTTCCTAATAGAATAATAAATAATAAATAAATAAATATTGTAGGACATTCTACACAACGCTATCTAGACCCAAAGTAAGCATAGCTTAACTAGCTTGTGTTATGGGTTCTAGAATGCGGATAAACATACTTAGATACATTTTTTTTTGTAAATACATACATATTATACATAGAAATACCCAGACCAATGCAAATATTCATATTCACGCACACAAATATTTGCACTGAGCGGGGATCGAACCCGCGCCTCCTGCGTAGCGGCCGCGTTCACTACCGCTACGCCACAGTTGGGATGTCGGCGATGAAACCCATCATGGAAGACTAGTTCACGAAGCGACGCGGGAGCCTCTCGTACCGGCTGACATAGGTCTCTGAAAAAGGTTATTTCAGGGACCACCTGTTTCGGATCAGTCAACGTCTGAGTGCCATTACTACGACGTGAGCGAGGACTCAGGGCTGCACACGCTGACTGACAGTGTACCCAGTCAGGGAGGTATCGAGGCGTAACCTCCTGGCCGACCTCGAGGTGGAAGTTGTCTTGTGTTCGCTCAGGAGGTCGGTCAGCAGTTGTCTTCGGAATCCATCATTCCAAACAAAACAATACGCGGTCGACTGGCTTCGAAATTTAAATTATCACAACAAATAAATCACTTTATGTATAAATGCTGATGATGGAAGTGTGTCGAAATCTATACACAAATAAATGGTCTTACGTTTTACACGAAATCATCATTCACTGCGCCTTTTCCCAACTCAGCTGGAGTAGGCTTTTCAGTCTAATGTGATGCAGATGAACTTCGATATTTCCGTGAACCGACTGCCATCTGACGTCCACAACCACGTGAAATGTTGTACTTGTTAGAGGGATTGCAATACTCAATTGGACATAATAATAACACATTTAATTTTTTTTCAGGTAAAAGAAATAAAAATCCCGCGGCTGTATCAAGGCGCTACTGGTCACTTTGGAGTGGACATATCTGTGGTGGTCCTCACCTCGCCGCTCGTACTCAACTCCTTCGTGAGGCCGGTCTGTCTGAGCTCTGATGCTAACTTTGACAGATTGCAACTGCAGGAGGGACAGTTCGGAAAGGTGAGTAGACCTCTTCCTCATCCTTGCTAGGTTAATCCCGGTCGCATCCGAAGCTTTCACCTCGTAGTCCGGGGTCTACCTTTTCCAGTCTAACTGCGGGTTTGGCTGAACTTCGATACTTTCTGTGAAGCGACTGCGGCACTTTGTCATGGATTGAAAGAATACCGTTGGATGGAGAACAGCCCTATCCCTTAGTGACTTTCTACGACATCCACGGAAGGAGTAGAGGTCAACGATCATGGGAACAACATTCCAAATAGGCGAAATCGCTGGCATCAACTAGTTGTAGGATAACAATGAATGCGTTAGGTAGTATGTGCACTACTTCTACTACTTCTTGTGCATACATTAGTTTATTTCTTGCAGGTAGCTGGTTGGGGCCTGACATCAGGCAATGGCGCCCCTTCACCAATTCTGCAGGTCGCGGATTTCCCGTTCGTGAGCGAGGACACATGTCTCGACTCTGTTCCGCTGCACTTCAAGCCATACATCACCGGAGACAAGTTCTGCGCCGGGTACACCAATTGTAGGTCTTACCACTGATTTGGATCGATTCATCATCATCCTCGTAGCCAGATTATCAAATTTTTAAAGAGCATTGGAACTTGAGAACCAGAGAGGGGGCGCGGGCAACTACTGTCTGACCTTCCAATCCTGAAAAGTAGCCCGGAACAAGAGCATCATCCTCTGCTACAGCCTCTGCTCGTGGACTGCAGGAAAGCCTTCAATTCCATCAAAACCTGGGCAGTTCTGGATGCTCTGCATCGGTGATGAGTCGATTACCGATAGATCGAAGTGCTGAGATGCTCGTATGACACTGCTACAAATTCCCTCAAACTCCAAAACCAGGAGACGGCGTCCATCTGCCTCGACTGTAGAATTAACCAGGGGGATGTCATATCGTCACGCAATTCAACATGCCAAATGGTAGTCATCAGTGTCCCTTAATCACTGTACTTAATTTTTGTAGCAAGTAAGGCCTCATGCAAAGGCGACAGTGGGGGCGGACTGGCCTTCCCCGATAAGGAGCGGGGCATAGACCGGTACTACCTGAGGGGCATAGTCTCCACAGCGCCCATAAGCGATGATGTTATGTGCAATGACCTCGCTTACACTGCGTTTACCAGGGTTGCGGTTCATCAAGATTTCATCAAAAAGTACGTAAATATGTCATACAATACTGTCAGGGTCTTGACTTGGCCCGGCCATAAATTAGGAAAAAAATGGATGATTTTTAATTGTTTTTTTTTATAATATAGGGTGATTGCTGTAAGTGAGCGGACATCTTGTTCAGGTGTCAACTGCGACGAGGTAAGAATATTTATAATCATAGTGACCTACAATTAATTACTACTTATTGTGATTATCTTTAACCGACTTCAAAAAAGGAGGAGGTTCTCAACTTCTTTTCATTATTGTACTAAATTCTACACTGTGCTATCTATATCGAAAAGCTAAACCGAAAATGGCCCCTGGGGCAGCCGGGGCGCAAGAGATATACCAATGGCAATCTCGTCTCCGGCAACTGATGACCGAAGGTGGCGTGCGGGTTTGGTCGGTTCGAGTCCGACATAACCATACCCGCCGACTCCTGTGGAAACGTCAACGCGATTAAAATATATTGCAGTATGATACGTAAGTTCGTCCCTGAATCCAATTTTTAACGGAACTGTCGGTGCTCGAGTCCGACTCGCACTTGACCGACTTTTCATAATTGTGCGTGTTCTGAATAAAATGTTAACTTTCTTTCTTTCTTTGAACCGGCAGGCGCTTGCAGGTGAGATAGACCACGGCCACGAAGACCTTATATGAGGGCCAGACTAATGCTTCGGGGAACCAGCCGGTAAATCGTAAGATTTGCTCTGGCGTAAGCTTTTCTCTCAGAGTCAGGAGGTGAGATGGAAGTCGCTCCTGCAAAAGCCAAAATAAGATAGAAAGAGTAGTGTCAAAGGAGAAGAACCCGGACTATTGCGGTGATGATGAGAAGAATTGGATTATTAGGTAGTACTTAAATCACGAATAAAAGCCCGAGGACTGGTGCGCTTACTGCCCCCCTTGACAAGTTGTGGCAATTCGTATTGTATGTACAATGACGAACGTATGAGATTCGACATATTATATGACAGTCGGCACACACAAGCGTGTTTCCACGCTAGCGAGTTGATGAAGATCCCGAAATCTTTTCTTGACTCATACACATTTTTGATACACAGATGCGGTGCATATTAAGTACGTGTATCACTCCAAGTCTCGTCGAGAAATAGCTCAACATAAAGATATAGCGGCGTGGGATGAAGCTAAACAACTCTGTGAGAAGGAAGGTAACGTGAAGGGAATGTCGGAGATTGATCAGCCCCTCTAAACAAGTGACAATTCGTTACTCGGCGTATGGTGGAATAGAATGACAAATGTATAGGATTTGACGTTCTTGACATTCGTTGACGCCCGTCATATAATTATGTCAAATCCCATACATTTGGCATTCTATTCCATCATACGCCGAGCAACGAATTGCCACTTGTCTAGAGAGGCAGGTCGTCTCTATATAATTATGTTAAACGTCCTATTGTCCATCATAGGTGCCACGCTGGCGTCTCCTATAAGCGCGGAGCTGCTCCAGTACATGAGGACCATCATCACTGTTAACAATCACAACACTCCATATTTTATTGGCTTTAAGGCGAGACACAATACGGCATTCAGCTCTGAAGAAGGTGAGTGAATAAATTAAAAGCTGCATGTTCAGAAGAAGTTCCAAAATGGTTGCGTAAGATAATTTCGAATGCTCAAGAAATGAGCTAAATGAACACGCGTTATGCTCAGTTGATCAGAGCTTTCCATAAGGGACTGGTCGCCGGATCAAGTTCCGTCTTGAGCATTAAATTTTGTGAATTTTATCAAAAAGTAATTCCAGAACCTGGATGGATCCTTTATAACTGGAATAATTCTTCAATTGCAGTTAGAACAGCTATATTTTTTTTTATATACCACTTAGGTGGCAGACAAGCACACGGTCCACCTGATGGAAAGTGGTTACCGTGGCCTATGGACGTATGCAACACCAAGGGCGTCACACTCGCGCTGCCGACCCTGAAGAAACCTAATGCCCTTTTTGAAGAACCCCATATTGTAGAGCTAGCGTATTATAGTTACAACGTTTTGTATAAATTCAGGTATTCTACTAGAAGACGTGCCTGAAGCGTTTGACCTGGTTGAGCAATTAGACCCAGTGGAGGGGGACTGTTTGAGCATGGATGGGCACTGCATTCGTATTGAACCGTGCTGGTCTCGGCTGCCATTCATGTGCTACACCAAGGAAAAGTCGGTGGATGCTTTGACAGACATACCAGCTGTCACACCCAAACGTAAGAGACTTCAGTGCGGCCCGGGTAAGCTCGACTCATCGTCATTTTCATTTGCTATACCACTGAATATTGACGGTTGCACCAGTGATACTTCCTGACACGCTGAAAAGCTATCTAGGTACAAAACAAAACTCTTATATCTGCACCGCCAACAATTTTCAAAAAATAATATCAAAAAAAATCCTCGAATCCGATTGCTCGTGTGCCGGATCCTGAAGACGGCTCTTCTATTTCCATATAAAACTGCATGACACAGGCGGCTGGATGCGAAATGACAGACTACCGTCAGGCCAGGCCGTACCCTAACTGGCAATGGAAAGAACTTGTGGCTTTTCGGTACTACGAGGAAGAAAACCTGTAAAAATGGTGAAGATAGTGACTCGTCAGTTTATTAACTGTCCAGAGATGGTGCACTCACAGGTGGTAAGTTATTTTCCAATTTGATGTTTCTGTTTACAGACTACAAACTGTATCCGACGGGTTGCTACAAGCTGCACGAACAAAGGATGAACTGGTACTCTGCGTACTGGAGGTGTACTGCAGAGGGCGCATACCTAGTTGTCATCAACGATAGCAACGAAGCAAAAGTCGTTGCTGATATTGTTAAAAGCTCTAGCTTACGTGAAGGATGGGTGGGACTCCACGACGTGAACAGAAATCAAGATTGGAATGCTGTTACAGGTGAGCTTATCACTATTACTATTCTAAATGGATGTTTCTGTTTATCCCCGGAGCGTTAAGCTGAGGTGAATTAACACCCTCATTTCACTAACCGTTGTATTCGGTTCCACGTGCACTTTTGTTGACTCGAGCCATGTATCTGAGGCTGCATCTGGGCTGTATATAATTATGTCTGATGTTAAACAACCTTATCCCTTAGTCGCTTTGTACGACACCGCATGTCAGGAACCACGCGACTTTTTTTAAATAATACATAGTGAGTATATACACTTAGAATCCTTATCACACTGTGGCGATCTCTTCCAGGCAAGCATTCGATGGAGAAAAGAGTCAGAAGTCCATGTTTGGCAGCTAGAGCTATCTAGCTAGAGCGAGAGCTACATCTGTTGTATAAATGTGTCTTATCAGCCCCTCTAGGCAAGTCATAACATAATACGTGTGTAGAATAGAATAGGTAGAATAGTTTGATCAATGTATGGGGCTGACATACGTTGATGACTGTCATAAACTGCCACTTATTTATGGGGGCAGAGCTGATGCTTGGCCTTTTAGCACAACAACGGTCTCAGGCATAGCTGTGGAGCGTTCGAATGCTACGCAGGGGGGCGCGGGTTTGATTCCCGTAACTACTCAGTAATCTGTGGTTCAGTGTAAATATTTGTATGTATTGATATGTATATTTGCACTGTATGTATGAACTTGTATGATTTCAGGTGAACAGGCAGATGAGGTGTACCATGTCTGGGCTTCAACACACACCAAAGACGACCCGTGTGGACTATTGTGGACCTCTGGGAAACTGGACAGCCATCCGTGTCATTATACGTATTACTTCATCTGTGAAAAATAGTTAATTGTAAAACATTCATGCAAGAATCCACAGAGATGAAAACAATACGATTACTTATCTATTATGCGCAATAAGTGACTCCTCTGCCCTAAAGTTCATTATTGAAAGCATTCCTAGCACGGTGCCAACGAGAATTGCAGTTAGGGAGGGTATCGGTCCATTTTGACTGTAAACTCTGACGAGTAGAATTTGAGCCACCCCATCTCTCCCCATGTGATGTCGTATAAGGGCTGTTTAACATCCGACAAATATATTAAACAGCCCAGACTCAGCCTCAGATGTATGGCGCGAGTCAACAGTAATGCCCGGAATACGGCAATAGGCTTACCCCCTATTACGTGGACGGAATATAATGATTGGTGAAGAGCATTGGTACATGGGCTAGAGACGCCATGACAGACCTACGTAGTACAAGTAACAATATAAATCAATGGCTACAAAAATAGTCTTCTTCTTCAACATGGCTAAATAATGTCAGCCTCCAAGTAAAATATAATAAATGTTTATAAAATTATTAATGGTATTTTTTGTGTGTTCCATAGCAATCCCATCCGCAAATAACTCGATATATTTTATACTTTTTAATACTAATCGAAGTGACGGACGCGAAGTACCTACTTGCAACAGTGAACGCGGCCGCTACGCAGGAGGCGCGTGTTCGATCCCCGCGCAGTGCAATTATTTGTATGCATAAATATGGGTGTTTGCATTGGTCTGGTCAGGTCGTGCCTGGGAGAGCACGTTAAGCCGTCGGTCTCGGTCACGAACATCTATGGCAGTCGTTACAGGTTTTTGGAATTTAAAAAAAAGTTCAACAACTGGTCTAGCTGCAAAGCTTCGATATCACCATTGAGTTGTGGACGTCAGATGGCAATCGCTTCACGGAAAATCCAGCCAAATCAATCAGACTGATAAAGTGGACTCCAGAGTCCGAAGTGAAAGCTTCGGATGCAACTGGGATTAACGCTGGGATGAAGAAGGAAGGTAAGTACAGTCAGCGTCAATCTTCATCATATTCAAATTCACATTTATCGGAAAGTACCAAACATTTTTTTTTAGGTTTAATTCATTCGTAGATCAGGTGTGATTACTGACCTTCATATATATATAATAGTTTTGGTACCGGCAGGCATCGGCACATAGCGGCATGTTACCGGTTACAAGTTCTACTGGTTGGTATGTACCTACTGTATAACTAAGGAGACGTATCTTGGACACTTGCTCCTATACGCGCAGTACACATTTCTTGCGTGTCTTTTGAGGATAGCACGGGGTGCTACTGCGGTGGACGAACTCAAATTCACCAAGCATAGATTATTTACAAAGCAATCTGCGGGAGCCAAAGCCTCGTTTGTCTTGCGATTTAGGTCCAAGATACGTGTCCGGAGTTATACACAGGCACAGGGGCCGCTCCCGGTAGGCACCATTAAATAAAAAAGTTACTCGGTTATACATGTTTACATCACAACTAGCCTTGCGCCCGCAGCTCCGCTAGCGCTGATGTCGGTTAGTGCGATATATGCCTTTTGTTTTCTATCGTGCGAAAAATCCCCACGGATACCTTCCCCGCCGGAGCCGGAGGAGTAGGTTATGTCGGGCTCAAACCGACTAAAACGCACGCCGTCTGTGGGCCGACAGTTGCCGGAGGTGAGATTGTCATAGCCATATCCCTCGCACGATATGGCCCTCTTCCGGTGTGGGGACCACATAGTCCCCAACTCGCCCCCGGGTATGGGGAGGCAGTGCGATATATGCCCATTCAGTAACACCCAAACGAGTAACACTGTCACTAGTTGGGAAAAAAATTCCCAACTAGTCACAGGTGTTAGTGGATGCAACAATTTTGGTCCCAACGAGTGTTACTACGCTGTGGTTAATGAGAGTTTAATTGTTGTTGCGAATGTTTATACGAAGCAACTTTTTTCTGCCCTTTCGATAAATGTATCTTGCAGGCGAAGAAATCGCCACGACTAAATGAGCCTTGATCTGTGACTTGGTACCTACAGCCATTGGAACCTTATTTTCCAGGATTTACGCTAGAATGAAGACGACAAAACAAGAGTGTTTATCTTAACTATGAACTATATTATTATTATGATGTTTCTGGTGCTATATATAAGTACACAAGGCGTGTGTTCAATCAGTCGTAGAACCAGTTTCGTCGCGGTAACATCACTTGTACTCTAAGATGTTTGTTATCATTGTGAGTGCTTTTTTGTTGATTTCCATAACAGGTATGTACGTTTTAATGAACAGTGTTTGCTTTTTTGTCAGTCAGCTCTAACAGTACAACTAGGGATTGCAAAATTCGAATTATTTTTCAAATTCGAATATTCGAATTTCATTCGACTGAAATTCGAATTATTCGAATTATTCGAAGTTTTCGAAGTTTTTTTTTTGATAGGAGCATATTTTATTACATTTCGGTTTTTACAGTGCCAGTGACATCCCCCAATGAATTCTGAAAGAAAATTGCTACTAAGAATATTTTATAAGTAAAAAAAAATGCACCACCTTTTGGGATATAGTTAAATCGAAAAATATCGATCCTTGGAAAAAATTATGAACACCTAAAAGATAAGCACAATCAGCATGCAGCAATTTCAACGGACTGTCATCGTATTTCAGTTTTAAACAAATAAATAACAAATACAACAACAATATAAAAACGCTTAGGACTTATGTTGAAGTTGGTGCCAAGCCGTTTAAACCGTTAATTCATTTATTTTTAATTCCATCATTCAGCAAGGTCTAACATTTAGGGCATGGAGCAGGAGTGCGGTAGTACTTGTACTTCAAAAAAGGTGATAAGACCTTGCTGAAGAACTACAGGCCCATCTCACTCCTGAGCCATGTCTACAAGTTGTTCTCAAGAGTCGTCATAAATCGCCTCGCGGGTAAGCTCGACTAGTTCCAGCCACCTGAGCAAGTCGAGTTTCGAAAAGGCTATAGCACCGTGGACCACATCCAAACTGTTCGGCAGATTATAAAAAGACGCATAAGTACAATCAGCGTTTTTAGACTCCGAAAAAGCCTTCGACTCCATCGAAACTTGGGCAGTGTTAGGTGCCCTGCAGCGGTATCGGTTTAATTGACAATACATTGATTGATTAAGATGCTTATATGACACTGTCACAACGTCCGTCCAGCTCTAAGACCAGAAGACGAAACCCATCTCCAGTGTAGAGTGAGACAGGAAGATGTTATGTCTCTTAAATTATTTGCCAACGACGTCTTCAAGACTCTGGATTGGACGGGGAGGGGCATTAACATCAACGGTGAGAACATCTCGCATCTTCGGATCATCGAGGGCATCGTCATAGATACGGAGTTGCTAGAACAACTGGGCGAAATGCTGCATAGCCTGATTGGAGCTTCTCGAAAAGCGGCCTCGGTGTAAACTTGGATAAAACCAAGATTATGTTCAACGAACGTGTTGTACCGAGACCAATTGACATCGAAGGGGCTGCACTCAAAGTTGTTTAAACATATTATGTCTACCTGTTTTTTTTTATACCACTTAGTTGGCAGACAAGCACACGGCCCACCTGATGGGAAGCGGTCACCGTGGCCTATAGACGTATGCAACACCAGGGGCGTCACACTCGCGCTGCCGACCCTGAAGAAACCTTCTAATGCCCTTCTTAAAGAACCCCATATTGTAGTCGCTTGGGAAAACCACCGCAGGAAGTTCATTCCACAGCTTGAGTGTGCGTGGGATGAAGTGCCTTTCAAACCGCACAGTGCGCACCATTTCCGGACGCAATGTGTGAGGATGAATTCCCTGCCTGTGGCGAGAGGTGCGATGATAGAATGTAGCTGTTGGCATTATGTCAAATAGTTCTTCTGAGCACAAACCATTGTATAGACGGTAAAACACACACAGTGAGGCAAAGTCTCTTCTGAGACTGAGAGGTTCCACATCGCCTGCGAGTATGGGATTGCCGACGAGCCTCAACGCCCGTCTTTCTACCGAGTCGAAGTGGTCAAGTTGGCAAGCAGGCGCTCCAGCAAAAAGGTGACAGCAATACTCCATGTGGGGCCGAACCTGCGCCTTATAAAGGATGAGTCGTTGCCCCGCAGTGAAGTACTGCTTCGCCCTGTTGAGCAACCCAAGCTTCTTTGATGCCAGCTTCACCTTGTCTTCTAAATGACTACGGTATTGCACGTCGCTGGAGATATCGATACCAAGGATCCCGATACTCGAGGAAATGGTAAGCGGTGTGTTCAGGAATTGCGGTGCTACAATGAATGGAGTTTTCTTAGCGGTGAATACACACACTTGTGTCTATCCAGCTCGGTAAAAAAAACTTCGAGAAAGAACTAGCCAGAAGCTACGTCGGGTCTTCTCCTTACCTCTACCGCAGTGCTTTAAAACAAATGTTTTCAATCAGAGCGTCCTACCTATTAGTGTGCCGAAACGTGCTACGCAAGGTACCGAAAGGTGTTGTGGAAAGCGGGAAATATTTTTTTTACTTTTCGGTGCATTTTTGAATTTTTTTCATTTAGAAGTCGGTTCATTTTTTTTGCAAAATTCTTATAGAATACAAAGCTCATTCAGAGGCGCAGTGCGGGTAGCCGGCGGGTGAGCGCATTCTCAACTAACATCTCAACGCGCGGCAGTACTTACCTGCCTTGCCTAAATAATGATTTATTTGCATCATTTTAAATACCTATAATAATATTATGTGAAACGAAGTGTTAGAATTTAGAGAGTTAGATATTAGATACTTGTTGAATTAGAAAGTTTAAAAGTAAATTGGAGACTAAATGAAAGATGCTAAAAAAGATTTCCAATTTGTAATCCAGGAAGTTGGTTATTACAATTATAATTAATAAGAAGAATCTCAGGGGGTGAGTTAATATTAATTAAGACCAGCATTGAATTTATAGGCGATGAGAACGACCCGATGATGTAGGGCAGCAAGGCACTTAGCTTCGCCGCTGGAGTACGTGCCGCGCCGACACGAACCGTCGCGTGGCTCGTTCAACGGCGAAGGTAGATGCCACGCTAACTGCTGCCTCGGGTCCTCGTGCTGGAAAATATAGTGCAGAAGCAAATCAGTATGTTACATGACATACTGCTAGTGCGGGCGTGGCAGGTAAGGCCCAAAGCAGGTGGTCAAGCTTCTCCCAGGCACTTAGTGCAAAAGGTCATTACAGTAAAAGCCACACCCAAAATATTGCAAGCAGAAGAACAGATGCACAGAAAATAAGTTACACCGAATAGGGTAGGTAGGTAGATGGTAAAAGATCAGGAGGTCGATGACCCCCTGGTCGGCAGGTCACTGTCCTTTTGACGAGCAGAAGGAAAATAAAACAGCCTAAGAAAAATAAGCCTTGCAAATTATTCTAATCGAATAATTAAAATAAAATAAAAATGTTCGGGCGCCGCTCGCGTAAAAAGCAGACGCCCCAATGAAGTTTACCCATCGCGCATAGGCGCGACGAGTATGAAAATATTCCATATACGATATTTTATCGGATGGATTAAATTGAAATATGGCATATCTTGCTCACGTAAAAAGACAAGATGTACCTGGAAGAGCTTTGCAATGGCGACATGAGTACGACGTGTCTTCGTGGTAAAATATTGTGATAGTAATCGCGAGAGTTATAGGAATAACTCCTGATGGAAAAGATGGGAACCACGTCATTCGTCATTCTCATGTTTCCAAATGCGCCACCTTAAAATAAAAGAAATTAGCACACAATATGAAAAAAATAATATAGTATTCTCACCCGGGACGGACAGTATCTGGCTTAGGCCTCGCTCGCCCCGTGGATCTTGCCCCCGACTGCTTTAATGTTGCAACTCGCCCCCTTGAACATTAGATACCCCAAATCGCCCCCGATTGTTAGTAAGTTAAAAGTACTGTCAGCAATAAAGAGTTTTACAACACACCTGCTCATAACATTGCTATTATTTCACCGCAATTAGGTATGTAATGACAGCTATTATCAAACTGTGACTTTTTCATTGCTATTATTCACAAGTGAGTTATAGATTCTTTTTTAAATTTTATAGGTTAAGTTTCTATGTTTATAAAAAAGTTTCGATACAAAAAATAACGTGTTTAATAGTACGAATAAATTAATATGCCTATTGTATGGTCATTTGATGCATTTTCGTATTTAAATAAATAATTTCAACTTGTAATACTTATATAATAAATAAAATTTTCACTCAAATTTAACTTTTTTTTTCTCTAAGTACAGAAAAAAAACCAGTGTAAAACAAACCTCATTCTTTTAAATATGGCCGATCGCCATTGTTATATGCACGTGTGAGATTATTGTTTATTTTGGAGTTTTATAATGACAAAATGAGATATATGTAGTGTATATCTATACATTACGTTAAAGCAGAATTATGTTATTTGTTGGTATTTATGAAAAATAATTTTAATAATAATAATAATAATATTTATTTATTCGCATAATACAGTCACAAAGTTGGTCACATAAAATAGAATCAGTAGGTACATTGTATTATTACCAGTAATGGCATGCAAATATTACAATTTCTTTCTTGTAGTGTGGTAGTTTCTCATCATGCAATACGAGTTTATTAAATAATATATGAAAATTATCGTCATTAATATAAATTCATTCGATATTTAATTAGTCCAAAGAAAATAATATTATGTAGTATCATGTAATATAAATATAATTAAATGTCAAAATAAATGCTTAATAAAAATGTCAAATGCTAAACAAAAAATGTCAAATGCTAAATAATAAATGTCAAATGCTAAATAAGAATGTCAAATTCTAAATGAAAAGTCACATGCTAAATAAAATATCAAATACTAAATAAAATGTCAAATGCTGAATTTAAATGTCGAATGCTAAATAATAATAACAACATGTTTAATGATTTAACTTATACTATCTGCCAGGAAATCTGTTACGCTATAATATGCCCTTTGCAGAAGTAGACCTTTAACTTCTTTTTTGAATGTGGTGATGCTAAGTTCTTTCCAATGCTTAGGCAACTTATTAAATATAATTGGGGCCATGCAAAAGATACTTTTGCGCATAAGCGTAGTTTTAAAAGTAGGTAGCTGAAAATCAGGTGATATTTATGTGTCGCGGTGGGACGGATCGTAAGCTATAAAAGACGACACAATATTGAATGGGAAGGAAGTTATCCCGAGTCTTCGAAGAGTAAGGTACGATTATACCCCTGTTACATTTATTTGTTATATACTGTGTACTTACTGGTTGATATATTGCTGTGTAATTACTGTGTACTTACTTGTGTAATAATTGTGTGGTATCGAATATCTACAGAGAACAATTATGGCTATCATTGGCGTTACAGTAAATGTATGAAAATATTATCCAATAGTACCCACTTCGGGTGTGATATTAGAAGTAACAATTGGTTTATCTAAAACGTATTTGTAAGACTAGCTTTGTGTAAATGCTATAACTTGATATTATTTGTGTTACTCGTGGTGCTGTATCAGATGGTACAATAATATCATGATAGTGAGTAGTTATGACTATACAAGTACTGTGCCACTAAGGCTTTGTGAGATCTGGTTCGACACCAGGCTGTCTGATACAAATGTTATAGTGTTGGCTATTAACCTGTACTGGTATAATGATACCAGGGTTATGTTGTAAACTGTTATTGTTACTATATTGTTATTAGGAGACGGACTGGTTTCTTGTCAGTTCTTTTCCCAGTCGATACGTCCTTTTGGAACTGACGTAGTGTACCTTCCTTAACCCATCCTTACAAGAGATCCGTAGCTCGAGTTTAACGGAATAAAGAGATTGAAATAAGAGTAATACTGGCTGTTTAATTGTAATGTTATATTTCCCTAGTCTAGGCCCATGGTTACCGCTGGTTTTCAGGTCATCATAGTATCATCATGATGCTGAGGCAATACATTTCGAGTTGTGGGGTACAGTCAGCTACTTAATGACATGGAAGTTCAATTATGTGTACACTACATATATGTAGTGTGTATAGCTGATGTATACATTTTATGGTATTTTTATAGTAATACATGTCTCTTTTTACTCCCCAATCTAACATCAGAAGTGGGATTCGAAAAGACAATGTTGTAATACATATTGTACAAGTTTCAGATTGGATCTACATCTGGGAAGGTTTGCCAAAGCCTTCCGCAATAGTTCTACCCTCTGGAACAATGAATGACGACTGGGCTGTTTACGAGGCAGCGAGTTACAGCATTAGTCCGCAGAGGTACTGCGAGGTTGTCCACCATCGATAAAAAAATGTGCAGAAGGACGGTATTCTGAATTTTGTGTTTATTAAAAATTGAGTTGGATAATGTAACCTCATAATAGTATAATTGACAAACCACTTGGGCTGATCACAAATGATAGTTAAGTAATGGTCAAGTTAGCCTTTGTGGTGACCTGAAATAGTTCAATGATCAGAAAATGTGGTGATGCTATGATTATTGTTGTTACTTTTGGTACCCGTTAAGTAACTTATTATAAAGATGTATCAGGTTGGCCGAACAGTTGCTAATTTATGATTGTATGATTAGTTTATTTTTTTTAAACTACATAATTAATTATGTAATTAACTATTTGTTTTCCTTAGAAAGTTGAAAGATTAATTATTGCAATACTAAATTAAATTTTATGGTTGATTAGCAAGAGACTAAGTAGTCTTCTCACTTTGTTATATACCTTGCAAAGGAACTTGAAATACTTATTTTGGTGAAAATGCTTTATGAAGCTGATATATAATGTGGCGAATATATTGGAGGTTGAAGTGTAAGTGTGTGATTGCCAGGGTATAGTTGAAGTGCAAAGACTATGTAGGCCGCCATTTGCTTAAATGTGTTGGGCATTTTGGGGATACATAGAGATTGCCGATTTATGACAGAACTATATTTCCGCTGGGTGACCTTTTGCTCGTGCAGTCCTTGCCATTTACAGCGGGTGGAGCAGACTAGACACGGAATAAGCAAGTTGGTAGAATATAGAAATGACGACTTTTGACTTTGGTATACCGGTAGTCACAACTTGCAATTAAATTATAATACTTGTCAGTATGGCGGTGTGAGATAATGTTTTATTTTCAAGTGTTGTATGACAAAGTGAGAGAAGTTGAATCCAGAAAACAAAAAAAAAAAAAAAAAAAAAAATTGTACAGGAGTTTGGAAGATGGTTGGTAAAACTTGCAATTAGTTGTAGGTACTTCGAGAGCGAAGTACTTGTCAGTATGGCCGTGTGAGATTATTGTTTATTTTGGAGTTTTATAATGACAAAATGAGATATATGTAGTGTATATCTATACATTACGTTAAAGCAGAATTATGTTATTTGTTGGTATTTATGAAAAATAATTTTAAAAGTAGGTAGCTGAAAATCAGGTGATATTTATGTGTCGCGGTGGGACGGATCGTAAGCTATAAAAGACGACACAATATTGAATGGGAAGGAAGTTATCCCGAGTCTTCGAAGAGTAAGGTACGATTATACCCCTGTTACATTTATTTGTTATATACTGTGTACTTACTGGTTGATATATTGCTGTGTAATTACTGTGTACTTACTTGTGTAATAATTGTGTGGTATCGAATATCTACAGAGAACAATTATGGCTATCATTGGCGTTACAGTAAATGTATGAAAATATTATCCAATAGTACCCACTTCGGGTGTGATATTAGAAGTAACAATTGGTTTATCTAAAACGTATTTGTAAGACTAGCTTTGTGTAAATGCTATAACTTGATATTATTTGTGTTACTCGTGGTGCTGTATCAGATGGTACAATAATATCATGATAGTGAGTAGTTATGACTATACAAGTACTGTGCCACTAAGGCTTTGTGAGATCTGGTTCGACACCAGGCTGTCTGATACAAATGTTATAGTGTTGGCTATTAACCTGTACTGGTATAATGATACCAGGGTTATGTTGTAAACTGTTATTGTTACTATATTGTTATTAGGAGACGGACTGGTTTCTTGTCAGTTCTTTTCCCAGTCGATACGTCCTTTTGGAACTGACGTAGTGTACCTTCCTTAACCCATCCTTACAAGAGATCCGTAGCTCGAGTTTAACGGAATAAAGAGATTGAAATAAGAGTAATACTGGCTGTTTAATTGTAATGTTATATTTCCCTAGTCTAGGCCCATGGTTACCGCTGGTTTTCAGGTCATCATAGTATCATCATGATGCTGAGGCAATACATTTCGAGTTGTGGGGTACAGTCAGCTACTTAATGACATGGAAGTTCAATTATGTGTACACTACATATATGTAGTGTGTATAGCTGATGTATACATTTTATGGTATTTTTATAGTAATACATGTCTCTTTTTACTCCCCAATCTAACACACGCGCATAGGAAAACGAATTAATTTGTAGTATTGTTTATCCTTTTTTTAACGTCACGTTTTTCAACGTTAACATTATTTCAATCTATCAATACCAACAAGATACTATTGTTTTAGTAGTCAGAATACGATTTTGTTTGCCGACTAAAGAAATATTTAATTCAAAAATTAGATTATTCATTTGTGAATAAAGCGGGAAGCGATATTAAAACGACTACTAAATAAAAGCCAAACAAAAAGTAACGAATAAAACTATTTTGCAAATTTAATTTACATAAAATATCATAATACGATTGTAATACAAACTTACCTGACTTTCAATCCAAAATTTATATATGTTATAGGCAATGTGTATAATCCGGCATTGTATAGAATGCCTAGGCATTCTATACATTGCCTAAAACGTTCAGGCAATGTGTATAATACGATTAATTTCATACATTGCCTAGGTGTTGTATTAAATGCCCGAAGCGCATCAGGCAATGTGTATAATGGACGGGTTGTTGTAAATTCGTCTCTTTAAAATGATATTTCATGTGCGAAAATTCGTCTCACCTTGATAAATAAGTACTGTTAGCAAACAAAGTAATAGTTTAACAAAGCGTCATTTATTTGCGATCCTTTAAGAAGCCCTCTATGGATTTGAAAAATGGATATTACTGCTGAAAGAAAACCTGTTCATTCCAACTTGGATAGATTAGGCTAGAAGGCGGAGCGGAGCTCTAGCATTAGCCTTCGTGGTTATTTTTTTTAACCATGCAGAACTTCTATAGGCCACGGTAACAACTCTATTTCCATCAGGTTAGGTGGTTGACAAGCACAGGGATGGTGGTAAGAGAGTGGTTGCCGTGGCCAATAGAAATTCACTGCTATGTGAGAAACATTCTACGCAAAAAACACGTAGGTACTTAGGCATACCTACAAATAGAACACAAATGTCTTATCAGCACTGCCTGCTGGTGGAAGTTGAAATTAGGATTAGCTCTCAAAAGATTAGTATCTAGGTATCTAATTAAATCATAGAGAAGAAAAATAGATTACATACATTACCTATGCTTCAACCGGCATTCTATACAATGCCTAGGTGTTCTATACATTTCCTAGGCAAAGTGTAAAATAGTTTAAACATTGAATATCATTTCATACATTGCCTGAACGACCCCAGCATTCTATACATTTCCTAGGTATTGTATAGAATGCCTGCATTATACACATTGCCTATAACATATACACAATATCACAATACTCTTAAATATTGTGCATATTCTGTTGCACTTAGATGTCACTAATCACTACTATAGCCCGTTTTTTAATCTCAGATACTAATTTGAAATTACCTGTTGTCGGTTTTTTGCAATTAAAAAATAGTCATGTGCCACCAGTATCGAAATTTATCGATAAATTAAATTTAGTACAAATATTTGTAGGTTAATCTATAAAATTTATAAAATACTAATTTAAATTCGGTATGCGAGTTACCTAAATGAAACAAAACTTAAATAGGTATATTGTCATTGAAACAAAATGGCGTCCATTTTGCGTCACTTGGGTTGTCATTGTAAAAATCTAACTTAAGGCTTCATAAGTTTCATTTAATCGATTTGCAGAGACTATCGATAAAGATGACGCTATACTAGTCTTAGAATCTGAAAATTGTAGGTATGTAAATTACGGTATTTAAAATTTTTTGGTACTCCTAATTTAAATTTAAATTCAAAATAAAAACAAGAATTCGACTGATACTAAAAAGATCAACACAAGTTTCAATAATTTATTTTATTTAAAACTTTTTAGTTATATATTTTTGTAATCGTTTTCAATTTTCTTCCATACAGTCATGCGAAGTTTTCGTCTTTTCATCGTAAATTTCTACTGTCTAAATTAATATGTTAGAATAGTTGACACCATCCGAGACATGTACTACGATTCCGGTTCCGTGGTTCGGACTGCTGCAGATACAGCTGTTGGCGACTCGAGAGCCTTCCCCATCACCGTCGGGGTACACCAAGGATCCGTCCTTAGTCCTTACCTGTTCAGCGTGGTATTAGATGTTTTGTCGGACAGCATTAGAAAATCACATGAGCAGCCTCCGTGGTTGCTCATGTATGCTGATGATATTGCGCTGATGGACGCGGACAGGAGCAGATTGGTGTGACGCGTGAAAGGATGGAAAGAAACGCTTGAGAACGGTGGTCTGAAGCTAAATGTAGCGAAGACAGAATACTTAACGTTAAACTCCACAGATCCCACACCCGTCCGCATAGGCGATGATTTGGTCGAGCGCACGGACCAGGTTAAGTACCTGGGATCTGTACTTCATGTGACCGGTGAGATCGACCACGACGTCAAGGCACGCATTGCTGCCGCGTGGGCCAAGTGGTGAGAAATGACTGGCGTCACTTGTGATCCCAAAATGCCAGTCAGGTTAGTTTATAAGACGATCATTAGGCCTGTCCTCTTGCATGGTTGTGAGGCGTGGCCGCTGCTCGAGCGACACAAGCAAGAGCTGCATGTCATGGAGATGAAAATGTTGCGGTGGATATGCGACGTTACGCGTAAAGATCGCGTACGGAGCTCTCGCATCCGCGGCAGCCTCCATGTCCGTGACATCGGGGATAAAATGCAAGAGAGCCGCCTTCGCTGGTGCGGCCACGGCTTGCGGCAACCGCCAGGTTACGTGGGGAACAAATGCCTGGCAATGGTACCCTCGCCGGGTCCAGGTGAAAGGGGTAGGCCAAAGAAGTCCTGGCTTGACGTCGTGGAGGGTGATATGCATGCTAATGGTCTCACTACCATGGACGCCCAAGATCGTGCGAAGTAGAGAAGGAAGAGCCGGAAGACGGACCCTGAGCTTCGAGGTCATCTTGGCCACGGATGCAATAAGGAGATGCAGATGATGACGATGAGTTGTAGCGCAACTTTAAATCGATATAGATCCTAAACGGTAAGTCAAATCGAAAAATGGTGAGAAAAAACTGAAATGATTTTTAAATACCTATTCAACGATACCCCACTTGACATAGTTTGTTGACATTAATGTGTGAATCTTAAAAATCGGGCCAGGCGTTTGGTATGTATAGAGTTTAATAAAGGAACATACAATTAAACACATTACTATTCCTTTGCGTCGCGCAGTCGGATAAAAAACTAATAAACATTTTATATTTAACTTTTCTCTTAAAATACATTATAGCTAAACCACCTGTATCTAGGCAGCAAACATTGTCGATAGTTTCGACTTTCGAGTACACCACTAAATACAAAGCTGGTATCATTATTTCACAATTTGACATTTGCACTTGTCAATTTAGTATCTGAGATAAAAAAAAAACAGACTATAAACCACTACGCAAATATCGCAAAACATATCCCTTCCACATTATAATACGAACTTAGAAAGAGAAAGCATTATATATATGACTCTCTCCGACCTATTTTAACAAAGCTTTTGTTTATTGGACCTTTGAAAACGTTCCTTTTGTTCTACCTAATAGGTAAGCCAGGTAGCAAAAACTTAGTGTACGTAGTTGGTGATAATAATATTACAGACATCAAACATGGTAATTTTCATTTAAGTGTACATTTTTCTGTCTGACTGTACCATTTCACGGCTTATTTCAAAAGAAATACCTCAAGGGGCGATTCACAGCACCAAAATATTTATTTAAATGTCAATTTTTAACTCGCCCCGTGGCAAGGGGCGAGTCACTACACCAAAATAATAAAAAAAGGGGCGAGTGAAGCATTTTAATCGCAAGGGTCGAGATTCAGGGGGCGAGCCAGGCCTAAGCCCAGTATCGGCTCAGTATCTTAACCGAAGGTAGTTGTAACCGAAGCCAGCAGATAATGAGCTCGGAGTGGCTCGTCCCACAGTTTTTATAGCTGGTTCGGTGGTGGAACCCACTTCCGGCCCAAAATTACACGATTAGGCCGTAATAGCCTTTGGGTTTTGATTTTAATACGTACTAATTTGGCAAATACAATCAACTGCAGCCGCCATGATGACATGACGCTTGCAGATTTGCTCGCACGCAACCATAGACAAGGTGCTAGGTCCACTGAGTGAATAGAATACAGATAATATTTCATTTATTCATTTATTCATAATTTGCGAAATATGGGTATAAATACATTGGTGTTTATGATTGTGGAAGTATCACCATATTCAACCATACGGCATGCAAATGTCATATTTGTTAACAATACAATAATGTCAGACATAATATTTAAATTAGGTAGTGTGTCATAGTGACAGAATCATCACATAATATAAATTTCAATAATACAGTAATAATAATAAATAAGGGCATGTCAAACAATAAATTGAATTACAATTTTTCATTAAAATTAGGTACCTATAAGTGTTAATAACATAATATATATAAAATAAATTTCAGAAATTATTATGATGATTAATTATTATAATTTGTCAGATAAAAATTCATTTACAGAGTAATACCCTTTTTGAGTCAGAAGTTGTTTAACCTTACTTTTGAAGGTCTCGATATTATTAATTTCGAGTATAGATTTAGGCAGATGATTAAATATTCGTGGGGCCATGCAAAATACACTACTATTAAATAATGCTGTTCTATTTGTTGGGATACATATCTTTAAGTGATGCCTTCTACTATTCAGCTTACAATAGCTATCAATGTTATTTTTTACAAATAGCACAATGTCAAGTATATATAAGCAAGGCAGTGTCAAAATCTTTAGTTCGATGAAAAATGGTTTACAACTGTCTGTCTTTTTAAGATTACATATTGCCCTGACGCATCTCTTTTGTGCCTTAAATACCGCCTCTTTCTCTGTAGAGTTGCCCCAGAATATAATACCGTATTTCAAAAGGGGTGCAACATGTCCATGGTATGCAGTAATGACTGTAGATTTGTTCGCTGTTTTTTTAAGCATATATAGTGCGTACGAATATTTATTGATTTGTGAGCACAATTTTTCTAAATGAGATTTCCAGTTTATCTGACAGTCAATATTAATACCTAAAAATCTTGTAGTATCTACTTGTTCAATACTATGTCCTGAGTAGCGTACGTCAATGTCAGTCAATTTATTATTTTTTTGTCTAAATGTCATTAAATTAGTTTTGTCAAGATTTATTTTTAAATTATTAACCGTGAGCCAATTAATCACATTGTACAAAGTATTGTTGATTTCATTCTCTATATGAGATTTATCTTTACCTGTGAAGATGATTGTGCTATCGTCAGCAAATAAGATTGTTCTGTAATGTGTTACTTGAGGTAGATCATTTATGTAAATGTTAAATAAAAGTGGGCCTAGTACGCTTCCCTGTGGTACTCCACTAATAACTTCTTTATAATCAGAAGAGTAATTGACTAATCTTTTTGTTGATGGGCAGATTCTGGTTATAACTGTTGACTGTTTCCTATTGCTGAGGTAAGATTTTATAAGATCTAATACATTTCCCCTGATTCCATATGCATATTAGTCGAGTATCGATCGATATCGATTGAATATCGATCACTACTCCACCAATGAGCAGTTTTCCAGTAGGTATTTAAAGGGTTCCTAAAGACAAGCTAGATGGCGCAGCCGGCACTTTTGGTAACTAATTTATGGAAAAAATGATCTTCGGTTTTGTATTGATTTACTTTACATAGATGTTTTGACATGTTTTCTGATGAAATTATTTTAAATTATAATATTATTATTTTAAATTACAGACCGACGCGAAAAGAACAACAACAAACCACAGATTACATTAAAATTACCAAAAGTTATGCTAGCGCCATCTCTTGATGAATGAAAACCCAACTGATTATTATACCTACTGGAAAACTGCTCATACTATAAATTAAATAAAAAAAATACAGGATTGCAATTAAGACAATCTGCAATGTCACATATGGTTAAATTTTACAATACAAGTAGGTATTCTCAACTGCACAACAGCAACACAACAAAAACGAATTATAAAAAAAAAATTCGAATAATTCGAATTTTTGCTTTTAAAATTCGAATTTAATAAGTAGCAATAAGAAATCTATTTATTCTGGTTAATCCTACTATAATACAATTTTAATATTTACAATATTAACAATAAAACTAAAAATATATACATAAAAGGACAAGTAGCCCGAAAATTCGAATAATTCGAATTTTTCGAATTTCGAAGTATTCGAATTGCATTCCCTAAGTACAACCAGTATCATTGGTACAGTCTTCGGCCGGGGTGCGAGTGATATACCATAATCTCACCTCCGGCAACCGACGGCGCACAGACGGCGTGCGTTTTAGTCGGTTCGAGTCCGACATAACGTCCTCCACCGGCTCCGGCGGAGGTTGTATCCGTGGGGATGTTTCACACGACGAAAAAACAATCAGTGACAGGGGGTGACAGGGTGGAGCCACCTGTCACCCTAAGCAGAAACAGACCGAAACGGCAGCGCTTTACGCTTTCCCCCTATCAGGAGCCAAATGTGGAAACCATGATCTCATAGCCGAGGGGGCATCTCGATGGTACTAGGTCAGCCAGGGTGCGAGAGATATGCCAGTGGCTACCTCACCTCCGGCAACAAATGACCCAAAGCGGTGTGCGGTTTTAGTCGGTTCGTGTCCGATATAACCACCGCAAGGGGGGCAAAAAAAGACAATACAAACACCAGGGCCTCGATTCTGCTAAAGCACAACCACTGTCATACCACAGTGACTGCAAGAAAATTCCATTTGATTTTAGCCTTTAACCCTGTACATTTAAAGTTTAAAATTAAATGGCCTTTTGTAGAGTGAACGAAAGCGTGTAACGAAAATATTGTCATTTAATTTTAGACTTTAATTCTATAGCAATAATGTCTAAAATGTAATGCCAATTTTTGCAGAGACTGGCACTACAGTGGTTTTGCTTTAGCAGAATCGAGGGCCAGGTGACATGTTAACGGTACATGAGTACATGACTCAAGTTGCGTGTATACATTACTCTCGCCTTGCTTCTCTCGCGACTTGAGGTCAAGAACATGCTGGAAACTATATCTCTTCTTATGTTGCAAACGTCCTCGGGACCTGTGATTGTTTACTAACCTAATTTAAAAAAAATAAACATATTAAGGACAACCCTGTGCCCGCGGCTCCGCCTGCGTGGAAGTCGGCTATTGCGACTTTTTTGTCATATCTCGGGTTCTACTCAACCAGTTACGATCAGACATTAGTAAAAAATTAAGTCTGGCTAAGACTCATAAGGAAAATTACGTCAAAATCTGTTTATTAAGTACTAGCTTTTGCCCGCGGCTCCGCCCGCGTGGATGTCTAATCTACCCCTATACCAAATTTCATCGAAATCCGTTCAGTAGTTTAGGCGTGAAAGCGTAACAGACAGACAGACAGACAGAGTTACTTTCGCATTTATAATATTAGTATGGAGTATGGATTGTTTGCCCATCGCGAACAAGCAGACAAGAATTCCAAAAAGAAAAACATATTTTTGTGTTCCATATCCTATTGATATTATGAATGTAAATGTTTGTGAAGATTTTGGATGAATGCCATCTGACAGATGGCAGAATAGAAGAAGAAGAGATAGAGAAAGTAAGGCACTGGTGGCGGGTTCAAGCCCCGCCTGAGTGGCTTCTTTTACTTTTGTCTGCCTTAATCGGTTTGTGAAGATTTTCGATGTTAGGATGTTTGATTCAATCACGCTCTAACGGCTGAACGGAATTGGCTAAAATTTAGTTCAGGAATAAATAGAAGGATAATCCGGAATAATACATAGTTACTTTTTTACCCGAGAACAGGTTTTAGCCGTGGTATCAAAATTCCAGGCAGGCCAAACCTAACAGCGAGAACGGAGAAGTAACGTAACCTAAGTTTTTTTTTTAATACGTTCAACCAGCTGTTGCCCGCAGCCGCGCGCGTGAATGTCGGTTATCGCGACCATGCATGACCTAAGTCCCAAAGTCTGACCTATCCCTGTACCAAATTTCATCAAAGTCGGTTCAGTGTTTTAGGCGTGAAAGCGTAACTGACAGACAGTTAGAGTTACTTTCGCAATTATAATATTAATATCGATATACAGATAATTTTACAACAGTACCTAGGTATATTATTATATTCTCATCGCCGAAAACATGTTTACCTACAAGATATTCGACAAGGTCAGGCCAGGCCAGGGTCAGATAACGAAGTGCAAAGGGCCCCTATCATTTATCCAAGTATACTTACAATCAGTTTAGTTAAAATATTATGCTGTCTTACTGATTTAGTTGTACAGTTAGATTCATATCGTCAACACTATGTTTTACTTCAACATCTTTATTGTAAGTTTATGTGCCTCATTGCTGTCAATTGGTGAGTTCTATATTAATCTACGACACACTCCACTCCAAGTTATCCGAATTTTTGGAGGTCCAATAGGCACTACAAAAGAGGTCCAATGGAGCCTTATTTCATTTGATTTAATTTTGAAGGTCCAATGGGCACTGAAAAAGAGGTCGAGTGGGCACATTAATTATAATATTTCGAAGGAGGTCCAGTGGGACCTAAAAATGAGGTCGAGTGGGTACTTTTGTGAGAGGGTCGAATCTTGGAGGTCGAATGGGTACGTAGCCCCGAAAACACAGATTCAGGCAAGGCATTCCACTCCTTAGCAGTAGGTACACATGATGAACGTATCACCGAATGTCCACGGTGTATCGGTGGCGCGTCACCGTGCGGCTGGTCGCTCGATGGTGGAAGGGGCTTGGGGGAATAAGTACCACTTGACCTCCACAACCCAATGGCGATATTAGGCGATATCGAAACGTTACAGCTAGACCAGGGGCCTTAGACCAAGGTAACATTCTATTGGCGAAAACGCCAGTGGAATCGCTAATTGTAGTATGAAATTGACATAAATCATTAATATCACTATATTTTTTTTATGAAATTTGATTCTTTGTAACTCGAAATACATTATTTAACTTATCATTATTACTATAACCACCGCAATGTCCCGAAATCCATGATTAAAACCTTAAAAATGGTTCGCTTCAGCGCGATTCCATCAATAGAATGTCACTTTGTCTAGGGAGGGCCCCAGCTGTTCCATGCGTAGCGGCCGCGTTCCCTACCGCCACGCCTTAGGTACAGGTAAACACATTCGTGATTTTCCATTAGTAGCTAGAACAATATCATCAGCAAGCTATATAGCTTACTTAGGCTAGCAATGATAAATATTTACCTATCCCTCTCGCTTCCCAAGATTTCTTTTTGTAAATAGTTTTTAGAGAATCTCCAAACCTAAATAAATACGTGCGTAAAATAAATATGCGCACAAAATAAAAATGAGTGAATTAAATGACCCAGGAACACAGGCTAGTTACAATGTTTTGTTTGTAGAAATAACCTATATCAATAGATAGCCGCGTGGTTCCCGACAGAGTAGAATTTAGGCCACCCCATCTCTTACCCCGCGTTTACATACTGCCGCTCGCATTGCTCATCGTGTTGCCGGAAATATTCGCGCGATTAATGCCCTAGCGTTCACACACGCGCATCATCGTGTTGGTCCGCATTACAGTATTCGCCCTGCAATGGAGACGAACGTAAACGTATGGAGGACAACGCTGTAGCAGTGTACGCATTATACTTTTACAGCATAGCGAATTAATTAATAGATTATTAATGAAAACTATTACTTTCAACTACTATACACTTTCCGTAGGTCTATATAAATATTTTTAAAAGGAAATATTCGAGGAGCAACAACGAAAGCCGTGTTTACTGATTAGCGCCATCTAGCGGTCTCGTATAGTTCATCGCGCTAGTATGGCCGCTCCTTTGACTCGCGCCGCCAAGCTGACATTCGCAGCAACATACGCGGCAGTATTCGCGGCATGACGAATATACCATTCACACTACGTCTCTGCCCACTTCTCTCGCCACTTCCCTCGCTCTGCCGCGAGTATGTAAACGCAGCTTAACTCCCTTGCGGTGTCGTACAAGGTGACTAAGGGATAGGGCTGTTTATTTTTATTTATTTTATAACGGCTAGTGGCCCTCCTGATCCCGGGAGGCAACTCATTCCAAAGAAATATGGATTGTACAGGGAAGGAGGAGTGAATGAAGTTAGTGCGATGAGTAGGACAGCGCAAGACGAGGTTATTAGTCGAGCGCAGGTTTCCCGTTTCTTCTTGTGATTAGAGCCAAGATATAGAAAATAGGGAGAAATATACAGCTCAGACAGATATATGCAGCCCAGACTCAGCCTCAGATACATAGCTCGAGTCAACAATAGTGCCCGGAATACGGCAACAGGCTCACCCCCTGTTACGTGAGACCTAATACAATGATCGGAGTCTGGGGTCCGCTTTAGCAGCCTAACTACGGATTTGGCTGGACTTCGATATTTTTCACGAAGCGACTGCCATCTGACCTCCACAACCCAATAACAACATTGGGCGATAACGAAGCATTGCAGCTAGATCAGGATCTGATCAGATGTTAGACTTTTTAGGGCTCCAACTATCCGTAACGACTGTCATAGGTGTTAGTATGGTAACCGGGATCAGGCCAATGCATACAAATTACAAATATTTGCACGGAGCGGGGATCGAACCCGCGTCCCCAGCGCGGAGACACAGTGGCTGTCGTAAAAATTTATTAATATTTTTATGTACCTACCTATTTCATATCCAAAAAAAAAACCGCTTCAAAATCCGTTTCGTAGTTTTGAAGATCAAGTGTCTAAACATACTATGCCGAAGTTACGCGACCGAAGTTCGGCGGCTGAATTTACGTGCCGACGTATTCGGCTGATATGACACACCATAAGTGCCGAACTTATGCCGAAGTTACGCGACCGAAGTTCAGCGGCTGAAATGATGATGATGATGATGAACTTACAGTAGTTATGTATCATGGCTTCAACAAATTTAAAACGTGGTAAAATAATTGTTGCTCAATTTCGTGAAATTGTAAATAATGTAATTTTTAATTTAATTTTAAAAAAGAAGATAATTTATTAAAAAAAGAAGAAAATTTACTTTCTTCTGATAATTTATCAACAAAAATCAGTAGAAGTTGGTTTCTAAAATTTTTAACATGGTTATTATTATCAATTATCATTAATCCGATGTAATATCGTACTGTTACTTACATCAAACAGTAAAATATTGACTTACATCTATGAATTTCTTTATTTAATGTATACGAGTTCAATAAATAATGAATTGTCAAATTGATGTCGCTTCTGCATAATTTTCTTAGGTCTACGGTTAGTAATGTCATATTGGCAGATGCTATACATTGCGTTTATGATACTTCAAATTGAATGCTACATAAAAGAAATCGCGGTAATGTATGTCGTGTCATTTCCGTCCCCGGATTTAGGCCGGTGGCTCCCGGCTGCTCCCCGCCCCCGGATCTTCGTCGGCAATCGAACCGAACTTCGGTCGCGTATAATGTGTGCTCTCAGAATAAGTTGCGCCGCTGAACTTACGCCCGACCGAAGTTACGCTGTACGCTATGACGCGACGCAATTTCGGCATAGTGTGTCGTCAGTAATTCAAATAGCATTGCAGGCGTAATTGTGCCGAACTTCGGTCGCGTAACTTCGGCATAGTGTGTTTAGACACTAAGCATACATAGGGACGGACAGACAGCGACAGCGACTGTGTTTTATAATGTAGTGATATGTAGTGATGATAGTGACGTTTCATCTACTTTTCAGCTCTCCTGCGACCATGGCTGCTAATAACCAATATATCGCGAGAGAATCATGTAAAAAGTAGTTTTATTTCAACATGTATACTATTATACTTCACAGGAGCAGTAGAAGGCAGAGTTTCACAGGATCAAGTCAGACAACTCTGCGAACAAAATGGTAAAGTTGCTTTCTATAACGACATACCTACTAACAAAATAATTCATAGGTACTACGATGATCGGAATTCGACCACTATAAGCGCGCTGCAGGGGCTGTCAAACGTATGGTAATGAAACATACATTTCGATAAAATTACATTGTAATATGAAAACAACGATATATCATCCCGAATTCCTGAACATGAAGGGAATTTCTGTGATGAAATATGTAGGAGACCCACTGCATATTAGGTGCGAGTTATTCCTCTGAGACTCCCCTGCAACTCAGTTGAGTTCACTCCCGAACTCCCGACGCGTCGAGACAGTCAGAGAGACATACAATATCATACTGATATTGATACTGATATTATACTACTTTGTGCATCGTTTCGATAAATACAATAATATAAGTAATCTCAACTAGGTATAGGTACAGTAGAACTCAAAAATGCAGTAGCAATCCTACGTAACTATAGCGTCAACATTCTAGCGCTACTTGTGACCTTTTTCTTTTAAGACAATTTATACACACACATAAATTGTTCTTCCGTGGGAATATTATCGATAATTTCGTTATTACTACTTAAGCAACCCGTGGCCGAGTGGTTCTAGCATGAGGCTTATGGAAATGCAAAGGTTCATGGTTCGAATCCTACGATCTTGCAATAACACTTTTTGTGTTTCATTTATAAATTAATATCAGGTTGATGAATAAAACATGTTTATTATTTGTTAAACTTTAACAAAGATCAACATAAAATGTAAAAAGGATGCCAACTTCATCCAAAATAACTTTATCAATATTTAAAATTATATTTTTGTCATTAATATAAAAAATGGTTATGAGCTGTAATCGAACCACAAATATCTCTAATCACTGTGAATCACTAGTATCTTGCTTCAGCCACTTAGCTATCAGTTAATTTACTAGGTTGGTAAATTACTGTATTAGTATCTAATGATACACACACACACATATGTAAACACGGCGCGGTGGCCGCACGCCACACCATTTTGAGCCTTGTTGTGCTAATGCACTTATGAGCTCTGGCTCTACATATACGAGTACTGTACTCTAGGCCTCACCCTCGTGAAATACCACCTGTGTAAATGTTTCTAAATAAACCAAATAAAAAACCTGCTGAGTTTGTTCCCGGATTCTGCTCAGGCCAGGGCCTGGTTACCAACCGGTGAACCATTTGCTCGTTTAATATTTTTTGTTAATATCGCATTAATGGTCTATACAAAATTTTCTGATTTTTGACATGGTTGAAAAGGCCCTCCTAAAATCCAACCACACGTTCTGATCGACCACATAAATCTCATGGGGGCCTAAAGCCACGATAGTAAAGTTTACGTGCGTCCACGTAAACTTTACTATCGTGGCTAACGAGGCTCTGGTAGAATTTCTTGAAAAAATTAAAATTGGCGTGCCACCATCAATAATTTTACATTGGCAAAATTGCAACGATTTGCTACAGAAGCCATTAAGAAGAAGAACATCTTGGTTGAGAAGATTTCATTCATATCGTAAAGGTATGATTCCGTAGGTGACTGCAGACAATAACTGCAGACGCAAGCAGCAGGTACGCGTAATGTATTGCGGCTTATCAGTGGTCTATCCGTATTGGAGTTTAGTAATGGGTACCCTGTATCTGCTGCATGCGTCGGCATTTGTCGTATGCGGTCGGGTTCGGATTGTAAATCAAATTATGATGCTGTTATTTCTAGGTTATAAGCTGTATACAACGGGCTGCTACAAGCTACACGACGATGCAGTGTCCTGGGACACGGCCAGCTCAAATTGCACTGCGGAGGGCGCACATTTAGTCATCATCAACGATAGCGCTGAAGCAGAAGTCGTCACTATTGTTGCTAAGGACTCCTCCGGGTCTTACGAATGGGTTGGACTCCGAGACCAGAATGGAAACGACAACTGGAAGAGTATTAACGGTCAGCATACCACAACTACCCTTACCTTCTTATTATGAATTTTACCTTAACTAAATAGAAACTCTATACTCAGACGCACCTGTGACATTACAGCGTTGCGTAAAAAAATAGCTACTACTTCGGCATAAGTTGATACATATTATGATTATACATACATCCCATGACATGCAAATTGATAGTTTATAGAACAATATTGACATTAGCTTACTGACACAAAACGCGTTTGTTATGCTCTCTCATCCTAGCGTTAATTCCCAGTCGCATCCGAAGCTTTTCAGCTCGGAGTCTGGAGTCCGCTTTACCGTCTTAACTACAGATTTGGCTAGACCTCGATATTTTTTCGTGAAGCGATTGCCATCTGACCTCCACAGCCCAATGATAACATTAGGCGATATCGAAGCTTTGCTGCTAGACCGTTGTTTTTGGATTTTTTAGGGCTCCAACTACCCGTAACGACTGCCATAGATGTTCTTATGGCAACCGGGACCGACGGCTTAACGTGCTCTCCGAGGCACGACCAGACCAATGCAAATACCCATATTTCATGAACACAAATATTTGCACTGAGCGGGGATCGAACCCGCGCCTCCTGCGTAGCGGCCGCGTTCACTACCGCTACGCCACGGAGGCTGTCCATAACGGAGTATATAATATATAATGTATATCGTATAAGAATTTTGCTAACTACTTATACAGGGTGGAAAAATAAGTCAGGCTCTGGAGGGAAACTACCTTAAATCCTTAAGTTGGCCCATTTTACTCAAAGAAGATATTCCTTTATTTTTAAAAGCATATAAAACTGCATTCACAGATTTTCGAAAACTCGCTTACCACATCCGGTAATCGAACCATCTAAAATCTGAAAAAAATACATCCTGTATTTTCATGGCCTGGATGTATATGTCACACTTGTACCAAAGTAGCAATTTTTACGCGGCGTCGTTGTAGTGGCAATTACCGCGCCTATAGAGTTTGTTTAAAGTCTAAGTTTGCTTTTATCCTATCGAAGTGGGCAGGCTTTTTGTCAACTCATTTAAAACCGGTTTAGATCAGTTAAGTGAAATGAACTGCCATCTGACCTCCACAATCCACTGGCGCCATCGATGTTCTTTGACATCGTTCTTACATCATGTTCTTCGAGGCATGGAAGGGTCCTGTGTGTAGTATCATTTTGAACTTTTCTTCTTTACCGCCGAGGCGCCATTAAGACCAGAGCTGTTCATCCATATCCAAATCCTCATCCCATTCCCATCCCACTAATATTATAAATGCGAAAGTAACTCCGTCTGTCTGTCTGTCTGTCTATTACGCTTTCACGTCTAAACCACTGAACCGATTTTAATGAAATTTGGTATAGGGGTAGATGAGACCTTGAGAAAGGACAAAGGCTATGTTTGGTTGCGATAACCGACATCCACGCGGGCAGAGCCGCGGGGAATAAGCTAGTCATCAATATTTCTACTAATGTTTCAGGAGATCGTATAGAAGACTTATATCACGCGTGGGCTGAATCCCACACCGCTAAGTACACGTGTGGAGCCTTGAAGTACACCGGGGAGCTGGACGACCTGCCGTGTGACAGCCAGCGGTCCTTCATCTGCGAAAAGTAGATTCAACGGATTTGAAAATTGTGTAACGAATTATAAACTTTAAGCACTTACTGTTAATGTTTAATTTGGACTACCCCTTTTCCTATCATGTGCTCCAACATTGCGATGGATACAATAGTAAGCTAAATACAATATTGATCGAGGCTCCACCGCGAAGAATAATACTGATCCTCACGACCAACTGGTATTAATTTCCTGGATAGAAGTTTATATGCTATCTATACCAGTGAACGAGCTACGCTCGACATAATTACGAAACCATGTGAATGCACGCATCACCATTCTTGTTTTCTTCAAAGTTCACTCATCCATAGGTGGTTTAAATCCGACTCGAAGGACCATTACAATGTACAGGCAGTTAATAAGATGATGCACTTGAGAAGAAGAGAAGATAAGATTAATAAGATGATAAGAAGAAGAAGAGAGGTCCTCCATGAGTCCCGGCCTGGCAGTGACATGTGGTGCCGTCTGCCGAGGCAGCGGCGTGATGCGCTCCTCCCCATATCCGGGGCAAAATTAGGAAACCGTGGTCCCATACGTAAGAGGATCTTCTAAAGCCCTGGGTCAGCCGAGAAGTGAAGGATATACCAGAGGCCTCGCCTCCCTCTACAACCACTACCTCACTCTCGGCAACTGATGGCCCGAGACGGACTTGCGGCTTTGTTCGTTTCGACTCCTACATTACTACTCCCGCTGGCACCGTCGGTGTTATCCGTGGGGATTACCGCACGTTAAAAAGGCCCGTGTCACCGTCTACCCCATCTCATCCGAAGAACGTTGTAAGAGGCGACTCACAGAAAAATACGCAGACGACATCACTGCGAGAGAAGGAAAAATCGAAATAAAAGCAAACCGTCTGGCCAGCGTGGAAACAATAGGCCAAATCCTCCCAACATTGGGAGAGGCCTATATCCAGCGATAAGCTAGTTGATTGATTGATGAAAAAAAGGATTCTTGACTCCAAAGTGCAAGACTGGTACACAAGTGTATAGTATAGTATAACCCGCGCCACGTATCTTGGACCTAAATCGTAAGACATACGAGGCTATGGCACCCGCGGATTGCTTTGTAATAGTCTATGCTTGGTGAATTTGAGTTCGTCTACCGCAGTAGCATCCCATGCTATCCTTAAAAGACACCCAAGAAATGTGTACGGCGCGTATAGGGCACATTTTGAGTACATTTTAGGTCCAAGATACGTGTCCGGAGGTATACGATCCTAGCATACAACGCTTCTTCTACTTTCATAAATTGTTTTCATACCATGCTCGCCATACATTTTAGGTCCAAGATACGTGGCGCGGTTTATAGTTGTCTATCGTTTCCGGTGCTTTATATAACTACAGCGGGCTCGAGTTCGACCAGTCGTACAACCAGTTTCATCGCGTTAAGATGTTAGCTGTAATTGTTAGCGCTTTTTTGCTGATATCTGGTAAGTCTGTCTTGATAAACACGTTTCTTAATCACACGTAGATTTGTAATTAATCTTTTTTTGTTAGTGATATCTTGCACTAGGATCTTTTATATACCACTCAGATGGCAGACAAGCACGTTTCTGATGAAAAGGGCTTACCGTGGCCTATGAACGTGTGCAACAGCAGGGGAGTCACACACCCGTATTCACAAACAATACTTCGCTATGCGTACTACCAAAACTGTGCAAAGAACGACAAATTCTCAGTGCGTTCGTTTTAGCAAGCCTTTTTATTCAATGATAACACTTAAGTAATTACTGAACGCACTGCGTTAGATACTGCTCCGTGATGTTTGTGAATTAATTTTACCAGCCCTATGCGCTCGAGCACACTATGAGACCTCACAGTATTGTTTGTGAATACGGGTGACACTCGTGCTGCCGACACTGTTAGATCAGAGAATTTCTGTGTCGTCAGTTCAGAAGACAAGGAAGCACAAGCCTTTGGTCTTCCTACTGACAGCACAAAAACTCGCCAGTGAGCTCTGGCTACCCTACTCACCACTGGGAAGACTTCTATAGTCAACGTAGATGAGTTGAAAAGTCATACCTTTTATATAGGAGCAATGGATTCGATTCCTCTTTCACTTCGTTTTGATTTGGCTAATACAGCTATTAATTGGGACGACTATCATCTAGCATTCCTAGCCTGAGAGGAGCCGGGTCCTCAGCAGGTGTACTGGCTGAGTGTCTAAGTGACCTTGGAGAACCTTGGTCGCTATTATTCTCATCACCGAAAACGTGATTCCCGAGACAAGGTCAGGTCAGATCAGTCTGATAAAGAAGTGCAAAGGGCTGCCCTCTTATCAATTGTCGAAATAAAACAGTCGGTTTAGTTAAATATGTTGTGTTTTGTGACGTTAGATTCTAAAAAAACATCATGTTTTATTTAAAAAAAAGTTTGAACAGACACGACAGCACCAATCGAGTAGGGAGGTAGGATACGACGGTATTACCGTCCCAATCGAGCAGTCCAACTAGGGAAGTACCTCCGCCCTACAGAATACCGCGGCTATAACAAAGGGGTAGCCAGAGCTCACTGGAGAGGATTTGTGCTGTCAGTGGGAAGAGCTTGTCCTGCTTGTCTTCTGCGCTGAGGGCACAGAATCTCTCTGTTCTTACAGGGTCGGCAGCATAAGTCCCCTGGTGTTGCACTCGTTCATAGGCCACGGTAACCACTTACCATCAGGTAGGCCGAGTGCTTGAAAAAAAAATTTATGCTATTTTGCTGTCAATCATAGCTGGTGAGGGAGTCATAGATTCTACGGCAAACTACATAGGGCTATCTAGGCGTAGAGTTAAAGCTTTACTACCATGTGATTTAATTTATTTTATTGTTATTTATGAACTCAACACACATAATGTACTGCTATTGGATATTATGCTATATACTTAATTTATTAAATATATTTACAGGAGCCGTGGAAGGCTTCAGGGTGCCGCAAGAACAGATCAAACTACTCTGCGAGCAAAACGGTAAGAGCTTACTTTCACGATGTATTTGTATTATTAAATTTCCTCCTTAAAGGTAAGGTAGGTAAGGACAAACGCATGCAGCAGATTCAGTAATCGGAAGGCTGGAAATTCAGTACTCAGGGACGTTTTTTCTCATCATCCGAGTACCAATCGTTCAAATCTTGCGTCTAACCCTTCAAACTCGAGAGACAGGGCCAGCATCCTAAATTCTTGTGTCAATTAGTGGTGTATCGGCGATATACCGGGTCCGATCGCGATAATTACTCTCCCTTATCCAAAATTAATGATGATGATATTATTTCCAGGATACCAGCTGTATAGGACGGGCTGCTACAAGCTGCACGACGACGCAGTGTCCTGGGACACGGCCAGCTCGAAGTGCGCTGCGGAGGGCGCACACCTAGTCATCATCAACGACAGCGCTGAAGCAGAAGTCGTCACTATAGTTGCTAAGGACTCCTCCTTTTCTCACGATTGGGTTGGACTCCGAGACGAGAATGGAAACGACAACTGGAAGAGTGTAAACGGTCGGTATACGTCTCGACGCTGAGGATTGTCGACAATCTCATACTCACAGGGTTTTTTTATACCACTTAGGTGGCAGACAAGCACACGGCCCACCTAATGGAACCGTGGTGGTTACCGTAGCCTATGGACGTTTGCAATACCAGGGGCATAACACTCGTGCTGCCGACCCTGAAGAAACCTTCTAATGCCTTTTTCAAAGAACCACTTTTTTGTAGTCGCTTGGGTAACCCACAGCAGGGAGTTCATTCCACAGCTTGAGCGTGCGTAGGAAAGTTCCTTTCATACCGCACAGTGCGTACCGTTTCCGGTCGCAAAGTGTGATGAATCCTCACACATTGAATATTCATCCTCGGTGAGGATGAATTCTCTGCGCGTGGCGAGCGGTGCGTGGCAATTCATCTGAACACACACCATTGTACAGGCGGTAAAACACGTACAGCTAGGGGAACGTCTCTCCTAAGCCTTAGCGGTTCCACACTTCCACTGACTATAGGATTGTGGACGATCCTCAGCGCCTGTCTTTGCACCGAGTCACCTGGTCGAAGCCGGATTAGGGCTGTTGTCCATCCGACAATAAACATACAGCCCATTATAAAAGTGACCGCGCAATGGGAATACTAGTTGGTGAAATATGGATGTTAATACACCTCTGCCTACCTCTTCAGGCATTCACAGGTGCGGGCGTGAATACATGTACGTTGTATTTTTATAATCTTCAGAGAATTGCCACTGTGGAGCTTTATGTGTTCGGAAATAGGATTACTTTTGTGATTTACACTTTCTGAGCTACATGTATTGTTTCAGGAGATAAAATTGATGATTTATATCACGTGTGGGATGAATCAGATAAGCGTAAGTACAAGTGCGGAGCCTTGAAGTACTCCGGGGAGCTGGACGACGTGCCATGTGACAGGGAGCAGTCCTTTATCTGCGAAAAATAGTTAAGTGTTCAAAAATTGTGTAAAAAAAATTAAAAACTTTGAACACTTCCTAACTTTTAAACTTTAGCGGTCCATGATAGGAGGTACCATCTTTATTGTAAGTACATCAATTTATTTACAGTAGAGACAAGTCTGCCACCTAAGCGGTATTAAAAAAAATTTAAAAAGTAGGAAGCATGTATACAGTTTAATGTACAATGAGCGGCCTTATCGCTGAAGCGATTTCTTCCAGACAACCTTGATATACAACAAAGGGAATAACGCGATCATGGTATAGGTATTGTCGCAGCCAAGTAGCTTAATCAGCAGTTCATTCAACAGCCTAGCTTCTTGCTTCTTCCCTAAACAGTTTCGTTCTACGAGCTTCCTGGATGATTTGATCAAACAGGCAAATGTGTCATTTCTAACCATGTATTCCATCATTTAAATAAATACAGCAGAGTCCGTACCATAAACTCCTAACTGGTCAATAATAAATGAACGGCTGTCTTACACATACTACTAACTGCATAAATAACTTTGTAATCTTCTTATATCTTCTCTTATATACAAAAATCATATGCTGTTCGTTAGTCTCGATAAAACTCGAGAATGGCTGAACCGATTTGGCTAATTTTAGTCTTAAAATATTCGTGGATGTTCAGGGAAGGTTTATACGGTATAAGCGGGTTAAAAAAATATGGCGGTACAAAGTTCGCCAGGACAGCTAGTCTCATATAAATATATAGAATTAAAAAGTTACATTTACAGTCGTTAGTTTGACAGTCGTTCATTATTATTGACCTGTTTTAAGAGTTCATGGTAGGCCTGTTGGAATCTAAAAATAACCTCAGATCCTCAGGAAAATAATATCTTAATTACATTTTCAATTACAACAAAGCTCAATTTTCTTCCATCGCCATTTGTACTCAAAAGAGAATAATTATACAAAGCCGGTTCAGATGAAAATTTATCTGTACAGACTGATTGTAGACCATCAATTTTATTAGAAGATATCTATAATCCATACTACCTAATATTATAAATTCGAAGGTAACTCTGTCTGTCTGTCAGACTGTTACGCTTTCACGTCTAAACCACTGAATCGATTTTGATGAAATTTGGTACAGGGGTAGATTAGACCTGGGAAAGGACATAGGCTATCTTCGGTCATCCATGTGGGCGGAGCCGCGGGCAACAGCTAGTATTATATAATTGTAAAGTGTTCGTGGCGTGACATAGGAGATACATACATACATACCTATATATCCGCCTTTATCCTCTGAGGTTCACGCAGAGATGAATATTAACACCCACATTTCACCAATCATTGTATTTGGTCCCACTTAAGAGGGAGTGAGCCTGTTGCCGTATTCCGGGCACTATTGTTGACTCAAGCCACGCATCTGAGGCTGAGTCTGGGCTGTATATATCTGTCCGATGTTAAACAGCCCTATCCCTTAGTCGCCTTTATGACACCGCATGGGAGATGGGGTGGCCCAAATTCTACACTGCCGGGAACCACGCGGCTAACTACATTGGAGATTTTTTTTAAATTCTTGTCTGATTATTAGCAATGGACGCAAAATTTAAAATGTCTTAGTCTTAAAATCTTACATTTTGTTTGATCGCAATGAGGATCATTCACGTTTTTAGCTGAGTATGCAGATTTATAATGATTGAAAAAACAATAAACACTGTGAAAAAATTATTTCAATCCGATCAAAAATGACGAAGATACAGCAATTTTAATGCAGTAATCTCAAAAACGCTCGCCGCCGCGCCAAAATACTGTGTGACGTCATCTGTTATGACAGCGCGCGCCGCCGCTATGGAGAGTATGAAGACTTAGGGCTCTTTTGGGTTAAGACTCCATAGCTGTTTTATTTCGTAACGTATAATTTTGAAATTTTGTACGGATTTTAAGTAATTTACAAAGCTTCTAATAATATAGTTTTTGTGCTATTTACTTCAATATTTTTTTTAATAAAAATAACTATATCTATACCTACTTATAATATTATGAAACTGAAGAGTTTGTTTGTTTGAACGCGCTAATCTCAGGAACCACAGGTTCGAATTGAGAAGCTCTTTTTCTGTTGAATAGTCCATTTATCGATGAAGGTTATAGGCTATATAACATCACGCTACTACAAAAGGGAGCGGAGCAGTGTTCATAAATGTCAACAAATCCGGCAGACTTCCATACATCTATGTTAACATAGTAATAAAGAGGGAAGATTTGTATTTTTGTATTCGATTAAACACAAAAACTACTTAACCGATTTCGAAAATTCTTTTACCATTAGAAAGCTGCATTATCGCTGACTAACATAGACTTTATTTTATTTTCAAACAAATTAGGAATCCTTACTAAAACTTCAATAATGAAATCCAAGATGTAAAAAAATTACTTAAAATATTTCTTACATCGCGTGCGCTGCGAAAACTATTGATGATAGAATAAGATAATGTACTGCGGAAATATATAACTTAAAAAGGTCTACATAAAAGTCCGCGATAGCATATGTCTATCTCCTAAGAAAAACCCACAGCAATCATTTTTATCTTTTAAAAATTACAAAATAATAATGTGTCATTATCGAAGCTATTTTTAACAATACAGTATCATTCCTTATCCAATTAAATACGTTCAATATATTGTGCATTTAATGTAGATTAAAATTGCTATTCAAACTATTTGATTACAAAGAAGAACTTCAGCGTTAGGTAAGCGTAAGAGCGGGAAACGTGCGGTGCGGTGACTGCGGTGTGATGCGAGCGCTCAGGCGGGCGTTCGGCAGCAATTTATATTACCAAGTCACGCACAACAGCTTGACAGCGACGTGCGGCGGCATGACGCACGTCAAGCTGTCATGCGTGACTTGGTAATATAAACTTTAAATGCTGTGATATAACATTTATTTTGTTTAAAGATTGTAAAATCCGTTCCGATGCCGTCCGTTTGGTGGGGTTGGACCTTAATAGTAATGTGAATGGCCATGAAAGTTTAAATACCTATATTGCGTACCTACCTATGTCTATACATGATAACAAAATTCAGTCTAGAGATTATCCTGCAGGAGGCGTATACTATATACCTACCTATTCTATAATTTTTAAAAGTTACAGACTTGCACCACTACGAATAAGTCTCCTAAATACTTTTGAAGTGGTCATGACGGCAATACCTACTTAAGTATCTACTTCATTTTATTATAAAACTTAATACCTTTTCCTTTTCTGAACCTGTATTATACTAGCTTCAGTTATTTCACGTCATTTCTAACGTGGTTTATTACTCGCTTGACAACACAGTAGGTACAACTTTCGACAGAACATCATAAGGTAGGTAAATAAGTACAAGCGTTAGGACGAGCTACGTCTATACTAATATTATAAAGAGGAAAGATGTACCTATTTTTGTATGTTTGTAATGAATAGGCTCCGGAACTACTGTACCGATTTCAATAATTCTTTCACCTATAGAAAGCTACACTATCTGGGAGTAACATAGGCTATATAACATCACGCTACTACTAAAGGGAGCGGAGCAGTGAGCATAAATGTCAATAAATCAGGCAAATTTCCATACATTAAAGTTGGGCCGGAATCCGAATTCCACGCGGGCGGAGCCGCGGGCAACAGCTAGTATATTATAAAGTATTTTAAAAACAAACTGTATTTGAATAATCACCAAAGAACTTAAAACACAAATAAAGTACTACGAAAAACCAATAAAACGCAAGCACGACTGCGCTAGTCGGGACGCGTTCATAACAGATGACGTCATCGTCTAAATCGCAGTGTAAGCGGGCGTTTTTAAGTACTCGTTAAGAAATCCCTAATAGCTTCGTCATTTCTTGACGGATTTTGATTATTTAAAAAATAGGATACTCAGAAAGGTATAGCGCACCTGGTATACTGATTAAAAATACAATATTCCATTATGTGATTCATCCTCATTGGTTGAGTAGAAGCGGTAATATTTATTACCAAAAGTCGTGTAATCGACGTCCACGCGGTCGGAGCCGCGGATCGCAGGCTAGTATTACATTTATTTTTGAAAAGAAACCATACATAATAGTCGGTATTTTATAATGGTCGTTAATAAAAACTATAAGTGGCAATTTACAGGACTCTAGTATTAATTATTGCCAATTATATAAATGGCGGAGTCGATGAACAAAACCGACGATGATGAACGTTGAACATTTGTAATTAATTGGTTCTTATTTTTTTTTTTTCATATAGGTACTTATATTAGTAGGTACCTCCTTAGACAGCCTCTGTGGCGTAGCGGTAGTGAACGCGGCCGCTACGCAGGAGGCGCGGGTTCGATCCCCGCTCAGTGCAAATATTTGTGTTCATGAAATATGGGTATTTGCATTGGTCTGGTCGTGCCTCGGAGAGCACGTTAAGCCGTCGGTCCCGGTTGCCATAGAACATCTATGGCAGTCGTTACGGGTAGTTGGAGCCCTCAAAAATCCAAAAACAACGGTCTAACTGTAAAGCTTCGATATCGCCTAATGTTAACATTGGGTTGTGGAGGTCAGATGACAATCGCTTCACGGAAAATATCGAGGTCTAGCCAAATTCGTAGTTAAGACTGATAAAGCGGACCCCAGACTCCGAGCTGAAAAAAGCTTCGGATGCGACTGGGAATTAACGCTAGGAGGAAGAAGAAGATTAGTAGGTACCTATACACAATAAAGATGTGGCAGTCGCTTCAAGGAAAGAAAGATGACTACAGAAGACCGCATCGTGTCGTGTTTCCAAAGATGAAAAAGTAGCATTAGTTCGGTATACCGGACTAATCACCGAACTACTGCGAATAGGCGGCCAGAGCTCACTGGAGAGGTTTTGTGCTGTCAGTGGGAAAACCAAAGACTTTCTCCTACTTATCTTTTGTGCTAACGGCACAGTATCTCTCTGCCGCCCCTGGTGTTGCACTCGCCCATAGGCCACGGTAACCACTTACCATCAGGAGGGCCATGTGCTTGTGTGCTACCTAAGTGGTAAAAAAAAGGAAAAGAAAGAAAAGAAAAGGTCAAAAGAAAAAATATCGAAGTTCAGCTAAACCCGCAGTTAGACTACAAAGCGGACCCCTGACTCCGAGGTGTAACACTTCGGATGCGACTAGGATTAACGCTAGAATGAAGAAGATGATCCTATCGCAGTCCAGTCTCCTTCATTGTTCGAAGGATTTGGCCCACTGTTTCCACGCTAGCCAGACGGGTTGGGCCAGCCAGGTGTATAGATATAACGTGGATAGAATATATCAGCTATCCATACTAATATTATAAAGGAGTATCAAGTCAGTAAAAAAGTATCTCGGTCTGTCTGTCTGTATGTTACGCTTTCACGCCTAAACCGCTGAACCTATTTGATGAAATTTGGTACAGAGATAGATTAGAGCTTGGGAAAGAACATAGGCTATGTTTAGTCGCGATAACCGACATCCACGCGGGCGGAGCCGCGGGCAAAAGCTAGTATTAAATAAAACAATCAATGAATTTTATGCCATACAAAGAGCTTTACTCCTTCTCAAACACTCTCAAAGATCTTCTTGAGCGACTGGAGGTAATAGCTGGCGTTCTTCCCGAGGGCCACCACCTCGTCTTCCCCGGCCCTCCGCTCGACCAGGTCCGCGCTCCTGGCCTTCAAGTACGCCTCGTCCTTCTCACTCAGGCTGTCGTTGTCTGAAGCGTTGTCCTTGTCTAGAATGTAGATAAGTTTTTTTGACATTTGTATAATATACAACTCATGGGAACCTAATCTCGAGATAGAATTAGCCTATGTGTTATTGCAGACTATGATCTATTCCTGTACCAAATTTCAGCTAGATCCGTTAGGCCGTTTGATCGTGATTGAGTAACAAACATCCAAACATACAGACATACCAAACAACCTTTCGGGTCCTTTAAGCGGGGCGTGAAAAAGCATCTGATGAGGCCGTCAAGCTGAGTGCCACCATTTTAACATGATACGTGTCTGTAATGGTGACCCTCTTTTCAGAGACTTTGCCTTCAGCTTACCATCAGGCGAGGTGAAGTCAAATTGACGTGTCCTATATATAAAAAAAAAAACTCATATTAGTAGGATTAGTAGGAGGAAGATGTACGAATCAATCAATTAATTATTAGCCTCTCGCATTCCATTGCACAGGCCTCTCCCAATGTTGGTAGGCTTGAACCCACTGTTATCACGCTGGCCAGACGGGTTGGTACAAGCTTTTATTTAGAATTTTCCTTTTCTAGCAGTGATATCGTCAGCGTATATTGCATATAAGTATATTCCGTTAGTCGCCTCTTACGACACTCTTCGGATGAGATGGGGGGTGGCGATATTCGTATTTCCCTCGGAGGCTTAAGTAGATGTACAGTCAGACTTCATAAGTGCATTAGCACAACAAGGCTCAAAATGGTGTGGCGTGCGGCCGCGCGCTGACCCGGTTTTGTGCTTACATATGTATGTGTGTGTGTGTCATTAGATACTAATACAGTAATTTACCAACTTAGTAAATTAACTGAGAGCTAAGTGGGTTAAGCAAGATACTATTTATTCACAATGATGATAAGAGGTTCCAGGTTCGATTCCAGCTTATAACGATTTTTTATATTTATGACAAAAATATAATTTTAAATATTGATAAAGTAATTTTGCATGACGTTTGCACGTTTGCTAAAATTTTACAAATAATACAATGATATTAATTTATAAATGAAACACATAAAGTGTTATTGCAAGATCGTAGGATTTGAACCATCAACCTTTGCATTTCCATAAACCTCATGCTTTAACAACTCGGCCACGGGTTGCTCACGTAGTGACAACGAAATTATCGATAATATTCCTACGGAAGAACAATTTATGTGTGTGTGTAAATTGTCTTAAAAGAAAAAGGTCACAAGTAGCGCTAGAATGTTGACGCTATAGTTACGTAGGATTGCTACTGCACTTTTGAATTCGACTGTACGTGAGAGAAGACGATACGACGAGAGAGTACGAGAAAGCAGAGGCGGATAGATGTACGAATATATGCAAATGTTACCCTTTTTATCAGGCACCCAAGCCTCTAAGGAACCATCTGAAACCAATCACTTAATTTGAACGCATGAAAATAAATAAGGACACAGAAATCTTTTATGGAACTCAAATTGAATTTCACAACAGAAAATCAGTTCAACTAAACTAGCGTCTCAAGTTTTATATACAATGAAATTCATTTAGTATCTAACTTACTCAGTTAAGGTTGAATTAATCACGTAAAAACATCAGAAGTAATCAAATATGATTGATGCTTAATTTCGCTTTTTCCTAAGTATCTTAATCGACTTGAATTGTTTAGCACAGAGTTTCTCAAAGTGGGGTACGTGAACGCCATTTACAATAGGGGTTTCGCGACAAGATTCACGCAATGGTGTCTTTATGGCTGGTTGACAAGTACGGACGTATCGTCGCTTGCTCTTACAGACTCTTCAATGCAACTTTTCCAGCTGATTTATCAAGTATGTCATTGATATATTTTTGGGCAGCTACACAGGAAGTTTCAACTCTCATACAAAGTCGTTAAGGAATTCGGTGTCGTCTAGAAACTTCAACAGGGGTTGTCGGAGCCGAAAGATTAAGAAACCCTGGTTTAGCATACGAAATGCTTTAAAATTTCATTCAAGCAATCAAAATGTCAGATTGTGACAGACATCGTTTCATTAAGTATGTTTTGGGCTAACGTAATTGTAGAAGCGTGACAGTCTCTGGTCGACTTAAGTTTGACAGACTTCTTGTAAATATAGTTAACAGCATATATCTTGCACCCAAGTCGCAAGTGGGACTTGGCACGCGCGGATTGGGTTGATACAATCTGTGATTTGCAAAACCCTTAATAGGGGCCCATAAACACTTAGATTAATGTTTCATCGGCCAATCGCTGAAGACACAAATGCAGATTTTTTAACAGTATAAACACTGTAGATGTCACAATGGAAAGATGAAGATTTATTCTTCTATACTAATATCATGAATGCGAAAGTAACTCTGTCTGTCACGCTTTCACACCTAAACCGCTGAACCAATTTTGCTAAAATTTGGTACGGATTTAGATAAAAGGCTGTGTTTGGTCAACAACAACATCCATGCTGGCAAAGGCGCGGCCGTGGCCCCGGCTAACACCTAGCAGATCTAAAAGTTTTTGAAAAATACACTCCTAACTAATGGTTTCCATTTTTAGGGTTCCGTAGCCAAATGGCAAAAAACGGAACCCTTATAGATTCGTCATGTCTGTCCGTCCGTCTGTCTGACTGTCTGTCTGTCTGTCTGTCCGTCCGTATGTCACAGCCACTTTTCTCCGAAACTATAAGGCCTATGCTGTTGAAACTTGGTAAGAAGATGTATTTTGTGAACCGCATTAAGAATTTCACACAAAAATAAAAAAAATACATAAAATTTTGGGGGTCCTCATACTTAGAACTGAAACTCAAATTTTTGTTCATCAAAACCATACGTGTGGGGTATCTATAGATAGGTCTTTAAAAATGCTATTGAGGTTTCTAACATCATTTTTTTCTAAACTGAATAGTTTGCGCGAGAGACACTTCCAAAGAGGAAAAATGTTCCCCCCCCCCCCCCCCTCTAACTTCTAAAATAAGAGAATGACAAATCTAAAAAAAATATATGATGTAAATTGCTATGCAAACTTCCACTAAAAATTGGTTCGAACGAGATCCAAACAGTAGTTTTTTTTTAATACGTCATAAGCCGCAATTTTCGCCTTTGCTACTACGGAACCCTTCATGGGCGAGTCCGACTCGCACTTGGCCGATTTTATTTTCATTAGGTAAGGCTCTTACTAATAAAGAAATACACCGAGTCTTACTTACATACCCTGTGTACTTTTTTATTAGTAAGAGCTTTAATGAAGGCACTGCTAAGTCTTGCTAAAAAGGAATCAGGATAACAGAATCTCTAGACCTTCGAACGCTTCTCCTTCTACTCACATACCTTTATCAGCCTTCGCATCAGCGCGTTTCTTCGGCTTATTTTTGATATTATCATTGAAAATTTGCGATGCCCTGCGGACGATCTGCTGCAACTGGGTCCCAACTGGAGAAGCAGCTATCTGCCTGCCGATAGCCCCAAAGTCATCTAAATTCGCTGTGAGTAGAATGTAAGAGTGCGCTACGTGTACTGATAGTAACACCGCTGGAATGATAAATATTGTGAAATTAGTATAATTGGAGACATATTTTCCTGATTGCATCTGAGGCTGAGGTGAACGGTGCGCACTGTGCGGTATAAGAGGAACTTCATCCCTCGCACACTCAAGCTGTGGAATGAACTCCCCGCGATGGTTTTCCCAAGCGACTACAATATGGGGCTATTCAAGAAGGGTATTAGAAGGTTTCTTCAGGGTTGGCAGCACGAGTGTGACGCCCCTAGTGTTGCATACGTCCATAGGCCACGGTAACCACTTTCCATCAGGTGGACCGTGTACTGTCCCTCTAGACAAGTGGCAATTGGTCGGCCGGCATTTTGTGGAATAGAATGCCAAATGTATGGGATGTGACGATATACGAATCCCATACATTCATCATTCTATTCCATGATACGCCGAGCAACGAATTGTCACTTGTCACTTGTCTAGGGGGGCTGACCAAAACCGCACGCTGTCTTGGATTATTTATTACCGGAGGTGAGGTAGCCACTGGTATATCTCTCGAACTTCGGTTGACTCATTGCTACGGATGGTGCTGGCAAAAGCGCCGAAATATCGGCAACTTCAAACCATTTTTTTATACTAGGTACATAGGTCGCAGACAAGCACACGGCCCACCTGATGGTGAGAGGTTACCGTGGCCTATGGGCGAGTTCAACACCAGGGGAGACCCTGTAAGAACAGAGAGATTCTGTGCCGTCAGCGCAAAAGATAAGTAGGACAAAGTCTTTGGTTTTTCCACTGACAGCACAAAACCTCTCCAGTGAGCTCTGGCTACCCTACTCAACGTCGGAAACACAACATGAGGCAATTTCTGTAGGGCGGAGGTAGGGTGTAGATATATGGTAAATATCCCGATAGTTCTAATAACAATGAGTAGGTACGACCATGATAGTTTAAATACAAATATTATCTAATAAACTCACTTGCTAAATAAACTATGGCAGACATCTTTATTCTTCACTTCAACTGTGTACCTATATGAAAAATATTTTTATTACGCAAGTAGTGTTTTGCGAGTTATCGAATTTTATCACCTGTGAAATATCTACTTAAAATCCGCGGAAAAATTGCGTTTGAATTGCAATGGCTACCTACCTGCAGCTATTTATTGCATAACCATGCGAATTTTATAACCAGATAAGTACATACTTAAGAAATATTATTTAGATACAGCTACCATAAAAAATAAAAGAACAAAAAAGACTTAGGCAGGTATCGGGATACGTATCTTGGACCTAAATCGTAGGACATACGAGGCTCTGGCGCCCGCGGATTGCTTTGTAATAGTCTATGCTTGGTGAATTTGAGTTCGTCTACCGCAGTAGCATCCCGTGCTATCCTCAAAAGACACCCACGAAATGTGTACTGCGCGTTTAGGGCACATTTTGAGCACATTTTAGGTCCAAGATATGTGGCGCGGGTTAATCTATGCTTGGTGAATTTGAGCTCGTCCACCGTAGTAGCACCACGTCACAGAACAGATAATAGACGCCGTGGTACTATTATTGACTATTGATACCCAATTATTAAGTAAATCAATGCTGTGCTCTCAGACTAAAAGAATAATTTTAGTCTGAGGTTGAGCTATCCTCAAAAGACACCTGTAACGAGGACTTTATTATATTGGTTACAAGGGAAGTTAAGTTACACCGTACAGAATAGGGCTCACGCGACAATGATTGTTTGCTATCGTAGCGCAACGTCGACCGTCTGCTCTCACTGCGCGGCACCGACTGTCTCGTAATTCGATTGACATGGCGCGTCGCACGCGCCATAAGTACCTTTTAGGACTGGCGTAGTCTGGTAGACGTAATGTCCGAATAAGCATCGCTTGCCATAAGTACATGTTTAGGAGTGGTGTAGCTAGTAGACGTGATGTCGGGTTACATACTCCCCCTCTAGTTCGGACAAGGCGCCCTCGCGTTCGGACTAGCACTCGATTAGCCTACGTGGCCGACCGCGTCTGCGCTTCTCCCTAACGGGTGGGTCTACGGCGCTGCCTACGTAAGGTGTCAAATGGGAGACGTGATACTTCCCTACGTACTCACCTCTCGTGATGCCTTCCACTATGTATGTCGTGGGGCTCGCCACCTCCTTAACCCGGTAAGGGCCATCCCTTCTAGGTGCGAACTTGGCGGGTTGGCCGGGAGCCACATCCACAGCCACATCGTTAGCGCCTCGCGTCTCTAATAGGGCTAGGTCACTTACTTTACAATCAGAAGGGGTTCGTCTCCCTTCGTCCCCGTATCTCTTCTTGACACGCTGGGCCCTTTCGTGGACCTTCCCAGCGTCATGGAAGTCAGCAAATACCCTGTCCCTTTCACATACAGGGACCACGAGGCAGGCGGAATCGACGTCATCCACCTCGGGTGAGCACCTGTACGGTACTCCGTCGGATATCAAACATCCACGGTTGGACCGGTTTCTCCCCCTGATGGGGTCGTCGGGGCCCTCCCCCTGCATTGGAACTGCTCCGAGACAGTAACCACTACTGCCGGTCTTCGGAAAGGAAAGCCCGGTTTCGTCAGTGCGCTGCAGCTTCTCTATCTCAACGCCTAGTAGCTCCATCTTACCTCGCGACATCCGGTACGATGGGGAAGCGGTCTGCTCCTGCTTCTCATCGACTCGAATGCGTTGGGTAGCGCACGGCGTTGGGGGTCTCGCTGCGGCGAAGCGCTCGGCCTTTGACACTGCAAGCTGGTCCAGCTGCGTTCTCCGACCGGGTGACAGCTTGAAGCCCTCGTCCTGCCTTGACTCGAGACTGACGGTACTAATCCGCATCAGCTCTGTGTCGTTGGCGGCTTCAAGACTGTAAGACTGCACAAAGGGAAATTTCTCCTTTGGTAAATTATTAAAAGACCAACAACCCTGTTGGAGGTTGAGTAGTATACCTGCTTTCGCTATGAAGTCCTGTCCGAGTAGCGTTCTGTTGTCGGCGTCCGGTAACACCAAAAAACTTACGGGGATAACTCGACCCTGTATAGTAACGGTGGTGTCACCTATTAAGGTTTCACGTGACTGACGCGTCCCGTCCGCCAGGCCTATGGAGCGACGCACTTCGGTAAAACTTACCCCATTGTCGGTTAAAATCTTGTAGAGTCCGGGACTCGCAAGGCTCTCGGTGGCGCCGGTGTCGAGCACGGCGACACCAGTTCGAGATGCTACTTGAATCATCACTGTGGGCCGCGTCACATCTGGATCGTTAGTGACGGCACTTTGGAAACTAACCTTATTAGTTGCGGAGGCGTCCTTACATGTCGGGCATTTAGACCGTATCACACCTTCCCGTCCGCAGCCATAGCAAGCCAGTGGCACCTTGTTGTCCGTTGTACTATCACTACTTTTTGACTTAACCTTACATTCATCTATCGTATGACCAAACCGTCTACAAAAAGCGCAGCGCGGCCTTACACGTTTCTGTGCAGAGTCGCGATTTACATTTTCGGGTTTAGCTACAACTTTGCTATCGGCGATCGCAGGGTTGACACTGCGACGCATTGTATTATTCGCGGCATTAGGGGGAGCAGTATTAGTATTTGATCGACTCACCTCACCCAGCGACTCCTCTACATACCTCGCTCGTGAAAGCAGACCGTCGACACTATCAACACTATCTCTTGACACTCTTTCCCTAACCTTACGATCTAAGAGTCCGTATACAATGTCTAGCTGCACTATCTCCGGTAGATCATACGGTAATCGCGAGAGGTTTGTGCGCACTCGCGATATGTACGAATCGGCACTTTCGTCACTCTGTTCTCGGGCGAAGATCTCACGGAAGATCCGGTGCGCGGGGCGGGGTGCGCCGTACATGAAACGCAGCCGCCGTAATGCTTCGTCCCAGGTCTTCGTGGAATTTTTCACACCGTGCCACCACACGGCGGCTTCTCCAGTCAGCAGCATCGGTAGCCCCCGTAGTGCGTGCTCGTCGCTGACGTTCGCACATTCCTTGTACACCTGTGTGCTTTCGAGGAACGTTTCTAGCACATCGACGCTCCGGGTGGCCCCGTCGAATCGGGCCGTGCATCTGGTGAAGTTGCTCGTCGGTCCGGCACATTCGGCGAACGTGGGCGTCGGCGTCGGTGTCGCGATACCTCGCATCACGTTGGTCAGGAGCCTCGTTAGTTGATCTTCCGTCATGGTGATCGTGCCCCTGTCGGCCGCCATCGGCGTCGTCGCGTGGTTTGCCTCGGGTTCGTCGGTTGTCGTCGGCGTCGGTGTCGCGGCGTGCTGCGCCGCGTGAGCGTGACGACCAGTCTCGCTACTGCAACCGGCGGCGACGTGATCGTCGGCGCTAAAAACGTACTCTGTCTCGCTGTTGGCTCCGTTGTTTGTTGTCGGCGTCGCGGCGCGCAGCGCCGCGTGAGCGTGACCTTCAGTCTCGCTACTGCAACCGGCATTGTCGTGGTCGTCGGCGGTTTGTTGGCGTGTCCTTGGCATGTCTGTCGTCTATGCCTACGCTCGTTCTCGATCCGACTCGCACTCAAAACGCGGGAACTGTCCACGGATGTACGCAGGTAGGTAAATGCGGCGCGTCGGTGCCGCCCTGTTAGTATCTAACTTGAGTACGGGCCACTAGTTGGGCGCAATTTGTAACGATGACTTTATTATATTGGTTACAAGGGAAGTTAAGTTACACCGTACAGAATAGGGCTCACGCGACAATGATTGTTTGCTATCGTAGCGCAACGTCGACCGTCTGCTCTCACTGCGCGGCACCGACTGTCTCGTAATTCGATTGACATGGCGCGTCGCACGCGCCATAAGTACCTTTTAGGACTGGCGTAGTCTGGTAGACGTAATGTCCGAATAAGCATCGCTTGCCATAAGTACATGTTTAGGAGTGGTGTAGCTAGTAGACGTGATGTCGGGTTACACACCTAACAGCTAGTTGACTATAATTCAACCAATTTTCAGCTGGAATGAAATTACTGATTTTTTTATTTAAGACACGTCAATTAGAATTCGGCTTACCTGATTGCAAGCTGAAGGCAAAGTCTCGGAAAAGAGGGTCGCCATTATAGACACGCACCATGTTACAATGGTGGCCCTTCAGCATTCTACATGTTTGCGCGGTCACCCCTGCTCAACTCAAAGTCGCAGCTGACGACCACGAAAATTGTCTTTCTTATTCATTCATTCATTGTACGAATTGGCGCTAGGAATTGCAGTACCCGCGGTGCGGGATCCTGCAATCCAGCGATAACCTGAATCATTTTAGGCCCTGTGGATTCTGACAATATCTTTTGGATCCGCAATGCGAAACCGCAAGGATCAGGTGGTGCAAATTTATTGAAATTACCGCCTTAAGCAACGCATTTTAATAATTATAAGTATAACCGAATAACACGAATATGACGACACATAATGCGAAATACAATACACATATTATATACAAATGGTGACATTATCGCGCTGCGGCAATTTCTTACAAGCAACCACGGGTCCGTAAAATATTGTGGGGATCCAGCAGGGGCTAAAATGATGCGAGATTCAGCTGGGTTACGGGATCCCGCACTGCGGGATTGCAATCCCTAATTGGCGCAGACATACAAGAAGACCCGACCCCAGATAGATATGGGACTTAGGAACGGAAGAAGAAGAAACATTGTATGAATTACCGGCTGGGAGGAAGTTATTGACCAAAACGTGGCTCGGGGATTATCCTATTAGTCAACAAACTGACCTTTTTGCCATCGGCTGGTTTTATTTTAGGGTTCCGTATCTGAAAGGGAAAAAACGGATTCCCTGTTTTATCACTATCTGATCTGTCAAGACCTTGTTTTTAGGAATGCGTAGAACGTTGAAATTAATAAGTATCAAATATTCAGGTATGCAATTTTTTTGTAGCTGTGAAGAAATCTAACTTTCAAACACAATCAAAAGATCAGGCGTTTGAATGTAGCATAATTTAAACAATAGGCAATCGCAAAGTAATCAAAACTTTAGGGTAACTATTATAAGAAAAATCAGCCGGTTAGTAATCACTTTTGATGACCTCGATATCAATACATGTTGGAAAGGGGGACTCTTTAATCAAACCATACATTTTGTCGAATAACTTAGATAATTATCTTGAGATAGGTATAACAAAAACTAGCCGGTTAGTAATAAATTTTTGGAAACATGAAATCGACATATTTGACACATGCTACCTCTGTTAACTACCACATTCGAACGTTGCGTACAAGCAATTTTTGGGCGTCTCATCAAAACGAAGCTACTCACTGAAAATTAGCTTGATACTCGTAGTAATCAAGTTTTGGAAATGTACTAGGGAACCCGGTCTAGAAGGTTTGAAGTCAAACTTGTAGATAAAAAGTGTTATGGAACGTAGTGTGTATATTATGTGTATTTACAAAAAAAAAGAATAAGAATAAACAAACCTAGGTTTATTCACATTCTAGATTCCATAACACAAGCTAGTTGAGCTATGCTGACCATGGTTCTAGATAGCATTATGTAGAATGTTTTAGATATTTTTTTATGTTCATAGTTGGTTTTTTCAGATAAATGTGTAGATCTAAGGACTAGTTGTTTTAGTATAACCGTGCCAGTTATCTAAATTTTATCCATTTATGTTAGAAGGTTGGTCATGATTGTGTACCTAACGGTAGTTGTTATAGAATGTTCTAAAATATTAGTGAATATTGAAACCCTAACCAATTTTTTGTACTACTTAGGTTGCAGACAAGCATAAGACCCACCTAATGGTAAGTAGTTACCGTGCCCTATGGACGAGTGCAACACCAGTGGAGTTACACTCATGCTGCTGAACCTGTAAGAACAGAGATTCTGTGTCGTCGGCACATTAGATAAGCAAGACATGGATCACAACGCTTTGTGATTTTAATGATGTAATATTATTAGTTAATTTTAAAGAATGTCTATAATGTATTTGTTTTTTTTTTGTAGCAACAGACGGTTGTTGAAGCAAAGATAGAAGACTTGTCAATACCATCATATTGACAGTTCTACTCATCTAGTTTGGCTGAGAGATTCAACAAGTTGAAAGTGGACAGTAAAGCTGAAAAGGACTGCTGAACTGCTCAAGCACTTCAGTCATTGGTGATGGGCTGTGTTTACAAACATGTGTTAAAAAATAAAATAAATTATTTATTATTAAACTGTATTTTTATTTTGTTTTGATTATCATTATAATGTTTATTATTTGTTTATTTATTTAATAGAAGTATGTAGGTAGGTACCTATGTTCTCTCACCAGCCTGAAGTTTAAATCATCCATAATAATTATAGTTATCAGTTTATTTTGACTTATATGGGAACGACTGCTGTTTGACTTAGGTCAAACAGCAGTCGTTCCCTCTCATCCCTCTCGTCATTCAATCAGCAGGTGTACCGGCTTGCAGCCCTTGCAGGGGAGTTTACTTGGGCCTCAAAAAATTATCTATCAAGAGCCCCAAAGATTTATGTATAAATAGCAATCTAGAGAAGCATCGGTAGCTTAGTGGTTAAGGAGTAAACCCGATCGAGACGTCCCGGGTTCGAAGCCTGGCTATAGCCCATTATACATAACACAATTTGACAATGTTAATGAATAACGTGTCGTGTTGGTTCCGAGTGAGTGCCGTGTTAGTGGAATAGGACCATCTCTTCCTGTGGGTGTCGTAGAAGGCGCCTAAGGGATAGGGCTTCTCTCCATCCGACAGTAAACATACAATCCATTACTAAGTGCCCGCATGACGGCAATAGGCTCACTTCCTAATAAGTGGGATCGAAAATCTTAATTGGCAAAATGTGGGTGTAAATACACCTCTGCCTACCCCTTCGGGGATTTACAGGCTTGAGTATATTTATATACTAGCTTTTGCCCGCGGCTCCGCCCGCGTAGATGTCGGTTATGGCGACCAAACATAGCCTATGTCCTTTCTCAAGGTCTAATCTACCCCTATACCAAATTTCATCAAAATCGGTTCAGTGGTTTGGGCGTGAAAGCGAGACAGACAGACAGACAGACAGACAGACAGACAGACAGACAGACAGACAGACAGACAGAGTTACTTTCACATTTATAATATCAGTAGGGATGTAGGTATGTAATGATTAAATAAACAGAAAAATTAATAAATAAATAAAATATACACGGCGGCGGCAATTTTTTATAGCATGCCATTTCCATACTTTAAATGTAAAAACTCACGCACGAGAATCATTTGTCGACATGCGCTCGACAACGTCACGTCACCAAACTTACAGCATGCGAAATTGACATCTCACCGCGGATTCAGCTATCGAGCTCACTTCGATCATTCGAGATGTGTGTTACAGCATGTGCCTGCCAGTATGGCGGCGATGTCATTTTTATTTTTAGTTCCTATTTTCAGAGTATAGCAGAGGTTCCCAAACTTATTTTGCCTAAGTACCACCCACTTCAAACAAGAAAAAATCATTTAAATGCCCCTATTTTATTTACTACATCTTAATTAAAAACCACTATAACTGATGAAATGAAATAAACTATTGTAAGCTAGCTTCTTCTTCTTCCTCCTAGCGTTAATTCCCAGTCGCATCCGAAGCTTTCAGCTCGGAGTCTGGGGTCCGCTTTACCAGTCTTAACTACGGATTTGGCTAGACCTCGATATTTTCTGTGAAGCGATTGCCATCTGACCTCCACATCCCAATGTTAACATTAGGCAATATCGAAGCTTTGCAGCTAGACTGTTTTGGATTTTTTTAGGGCTCCAACTACCCGTAACGACTGCCATAGATGTTCTTATGGCAACCGGGACCGACGAATTAACGTGCTCTCCGAGGCACGACCAGACCAATGCAAATACCCATATTTCATGAACACAAATATTTGCACTGAGCGGGGATCGAACCCGCGCCTCCTGGGTAGCGGCCGCGTTCACTACCGTTACGCCACGGAGGCTGTCAGCTAGCTATTTATAGGCAATTAAACATTTACACCGTGAGTTAACTTGAGACCTGAGCGCTGTAGGTTGTACACACCTGCACAACGGCGGCGCTCTGGCCCTCGATTCTGCTGAAGCAAAACCACTGTGACACACTTTACTTAACATAACATCGCAATATCATCTCCATCTGTGTCAAAAAATTGTTTTGTTTTTCTTGTATTGTCATAAAAATTGAAAACCGGTTTTGTGAAATAAATACATTTTATTATTATTATTACACTGTAAAAGATACATTTAATTTTAGACTTCAAGTTACTATCTCTCATGGCCTATACTTGCGAAAGACAGAGGCGTATTTGAAGATTTGGATCCCCGGGCTAGTTAGTTTTGCCGCCCCATTTGCGTTCACCGCTAGCCTGTACCCAAGGGGTGACCCAAAATAGCGGTCCGCTAGAAATTGTTGGTGCCTTTCAAGCCTGATCCGTGAGATCTCTATCTTATGGTGCGAGGGAAGTGACTCCCATGGACCTCCCCACTAACCCGAGCCTCCAACCAGAACCACTTCAAGGGGACGTAGGCGTCTTGTTTCCAGCGAGTGAGAAGAAGCACAGTTCACGATCGATACGCTCCATTGAAGCACGCAAGATGACGTCGCAACCAAAATCACTTGAGTAGAGCAGTAATAGCTTACGAAGGAGATATGTGTTATCGTTCAAAGACAAAAGCAAAATCATCACTGCGGGATCTGACAGCACTCTAAGCTCTGAAGGCTTTCAGGTCCCGTTTTGAAAGATGCTTTAGCGTATGCCTCAAGTAGAGACGGCTTCCGTAATTTTGAAAGATACCTGCTACCCCTACCGAGGCTCATCCGTGTATGCCACTTCACACGTCGTTTTCTTAAGGCAACCGTCAGAGCGGGCAAGCTGTCGCGGCATATATCCTGGTGCTAGATATGGCCGGCTGCGAGGGGTGTCCATAGAAAGGTAGTGATCTATTCTATAGAGACGTTGCCACGTAAAACTTTTGACATCTCGTAACTTTTTTAAAGGACATCACCCATTCTGGTCCAAAATTGAAAGTGTCGACCAAAGGAAAAAAAATCGATATTTCGTTAGAGCTTGTTCCACGGAGGACAGAATAAGATTAGTAAACGGAGATGCCCTAGTGAAACTTCTCTTAAGAAAAACGCGTCGCCGAATGCGGGTGAGAAGCAGACGCGGGGGGCATGACGCCATACCTCGTCCCCACGCATCTCTTCCTCTAAGTCTAAGTCCCTCCCACTTTTTAGAATACCACCTAGTGTGGCATGGCGAAATCGACTAGAAATAATGCATGCAATTTTCATTGTAGTTTGACAACTCGCCACTAATCGCTGCACAAAATTCTAGAATAATCCATGTGTTTAATGACAGCGGGAGCGGGACCACTTACATATTGATTGACCACTATATATACAAGCTGTGGAATTCTGATATTATAAGGAATATAAGGATGTAGTAAGGATTGGGTTGCATTATTGGAGTTTTAGTACGGATCCCTAACTTTTCCAAAAAGGAAATTAATAAAGCAAGAAAATAATATTAAAATAAATTTGTTTACAGAAATTTCGACCAGGTTCGATTCCTGATTATGTATGAGAGTTTGAAGAAAAGTTTGAATGTCATTATCATTAAATTTAAAATCAAAGCCATGGTTCCTAAGAACAGATTTCGCTATCTCTCATAGTTTCTGACTTCTCCATACTGACCCATTTGGATTGATCACCCTGTATACCTACTAAGGTTTTGTGGCACTATGAAGGCTTCGTGGCAGCCTGTCATAGGTGGAGCGTCAGTTGTAGCAACTGATACAATATTCTTCAAGGGAATTTCTTTACCTCCGTATCAGAACGTCAAGGAGGAAAATGGCCATGAGGTATTAACGACATGAAAGTAAAACGACGTACTAGTAAAAAGTCTGAAATCCCACACATGACCCCCCCCCCCCCCCCAAACCATTCTTAAGGAATTTCCAAAACGTAACCCCCCCCCCCCCCCCAACTTCAAGCTGCGACCGCGCCTGGTCCCTCTACAACGCCACCATTTTTTTCTGCTCTCTCACCGCCCCCCTTCACAAGGGGGCATATATTGGGCGACCACTTTGGGAACCTCTGCAGTATAGTAATATATAGGAGGAAGTTTTGCGGCGGGTCTTTATTGTCTGGCGCGGACTCTACTCACTCTGTGTTCAAAGTTGACATCAAGCGACAAGGACACCGGTTGTTTTTCCCACAAGGTTAAAAGGTTAGATACGTGATATTATACATAATATAATTATCCCAGTCAAAATAGAAGAAATTAAATGGTAAGCTTGCATATTTTCGCATAGAGCTGAATATTGGTGTAAAGTAACAAAATTTCTAAAAATCCTTTCTTGATGGATACTTGAGCAACATGAAAAGCATCCACTGCCAAAATTTTATGTTTATTGGACCAGCGGTTTAGGCTCTGTGTTGATGAATCATACTATGGGAAAGACTAATTCTGTACACATAGTATAGAATGACTTCTTCCACTTTTGAAATCGCGACATTTCCGAAATGGTGATTCGTACAAAAAAAAATTTAATACCAATTTTGTAGGTAATTTCATGATCTATAACCGTGTCTAATCTACTTTTATGATAACAGTTGCTGTTTACGAAAAAATGCGAGAATCCAGTATATTTGACCTTTAACTTTGAATAAAAAAAAATGCAGAAGTGCAATCGATGGGGACTTTTGATATTTCCTTCATTATGGTGCAAAGATGAAATATATCATAGATATGTCATATGCTTACAAATCAACGTAGAAAATTGTGCCGATCACACACAGACACATTTTTAATTCATCTACATTTTCCTTTGAGTAAATTGTTCGTGCAGTATCTATAAACATACGATAACATTTTCGTTATTCTTTTGTCACTGATTCTTCCGCTCAACGTCCGACCGGCGCCGCTCGGCACGCGATACTACAAGGCAAACGTTCCAATTGACTCGTTTTCGGATCTTCACGATTTTCGCGCAATAGCGCATCTACTTAATTTTGTATAAGATCATTGTTATGGTGTATTTAAGACCTCAACTAATTTTCAGCTCTATGCGAATTTAAGCAAGCTCAAATCTTTATTTTAACTGGATTAATAACCATTGTACTGCTTAGTAAGTCTATTTCAAGTCTTTAAATACGGTATTGTTTTTTTCGACCTTTGGCCAATTTATACACTGTCATTTTGGAATAGTCAAATAATAATAATAAAAATCTTTATTGAAACATAAATTAACAATACATACAAATACGAATTTTGTCGATGATAGCTGCTAAAGTATACCTACACTGTGGCGCAGCCATCAACGCCACTCCCCTGTTATGAAGAAATCTAAAATTATTGTTCCAGATTTATACAAAATCAAAGAAAATAACGAATAAGTTACATATTAATAACATACTTAATAATTGCTATATGATTATTACTTTTTTGATAAAGAAAGTAAAATAAAATAAATTGCATGCAAGTAAGTGTGTGGATGTGCAGTGTGCGTGTGTAAAAATGTATGAATTTGTGTGTGATGTGTTTATAAATTAGGTACCTATATTGTGTATTACTTGAGCGTGTTTGTGTAAATTTGTTTTTGTGATTCTTAACAAGTCAAATCTCGACAAGATCCTCTGTTGCGTCATAGGTAAGAGACCTCAACCACTTGTCGAGTTCCATCTTTAGTTCTTTTCTTCTCATGGGATAGATGTTTAGGATTTTATTTATTTTATTATAAAGTTTGGAGCTTAAATGTCTAATCATTGATAAACAAGTATTTACATAAATAGGTTGTATCTAAGTTGTATTGGCTGTGCATTGGTATTAGAACCAAGTAGTGCTCTATCTTCCCTATTATACCTACATACATACTTAAATAAACTCGAATTGTGTCAACAATAATTGTGTAGGTACGTCCACGCGAGCTGCGACTGCCCGTTAATTACATAATTCAGTTGAAAGAAGCTCTATTACAACTAAAAGAAGATAAAAAACGCAGATACAAAAAAATGTGTAGGTACCTAACAAGAATAAAATATCAGCTTGGAGCTGTGTGTTTATTTTAGTTCGGCACCTTGCCGCAAGGTCAACGCAATCTACTTATTTTTATTTTATTTCTTGAATCTAGGCGAACTCCGGTTGCTATGTGCTAAGTGCAATGAGGATGAATCACATAATGGAATATTGTATTTTTAATCAGTATACCAGGTGCGCTATACCTTTCTGAGTATCTTATTTTTTAAATAATCAAAATCCGTCAAGAAATGACGAAGCTATTAGGGATTTCTTAACGAGTACTTAAAAACGCCCGTTTACACTGCGATTTAGACGATGACGTCATCTGTTATGAACGCGTCCCGACTAGCGCAGTCGCCAGTCAGTCAGTACAAATTCTTTCGTGGATCGACTAGTTTATTTTATTGGTTTTTTTATTTTTTTGGTACTATTTTTTATTTTTACTATATTTACTATTTATTGGTACTATTTTATTGGTTTTTCTTAGTACTTTATTTGTGTTTTAAGTTCTTTGGTGATTATTCAAATACAGTTTGTTTTTAAAATACTTTATAATATACGTAGTTCGTCCTAACGCTTGTACCTACTTATTTACCTACCTTATGATGTTCTGTCGAAAGTTGTACCTACTGTGTTGTCAAGCGAGTAATAAACCACGTTAGAAATGACGTGAAATACCTAACTGAAGCTAGTATAATATAGGTTCAGAAAAGGAAAAGGTATTAAGTTTTATAATAAAACTAGCTTTTGCCCGCGGCTCAGACAGACAGAGTTACTTTCGCATTTATAATATTATAGTAGGGATAAATACGAAAGTAACTCTGTCTGTCTGTCTGTCTGTCTGTCTCACTTTTACGACTAAACCGCTGAACCGATTTTGATGAAATTTGGTATAGAGGTAGGTTAGACCTTGAGAAAGGACATAGGCTATGTTTGGTCGCGATAACCGACATTCACGCGGGCGGAGCCGCGGGCAAAAGCTAGTAATATTATAAAGTAGGGATGAAATACTTAAGTAGGTATTGCCGTCATGACCACTTTAAAAGTATTTAGGAGACTTATTCGTAGTGGTGCAAGTCTGTAACTTTTAAAAATGATAGAATAGGTAGGTATATAGTATACGCCTGCAGGATAATCTCTAGACTTAATTTTGTTATCATGTATAGACATAGGTAGGTACGCAATATAGGTATTTAAACTTTCATGGCCTTTCACATTACTATTAAGGTCCAACCCCACCAAACGGACGGCATCGGAACGGATTTTACATTACAATCTTTAAACAAAATAAATCTTATATCACAGCATTTAAAGTTTATATTATCAAGTCACGCATGACAGCTTGACGTGCGTCATGCCGCCGCACGTCGCTGTCAAGCTGTTGTGCGTGACTTGGTATCAGTCAAATTTGACCCTATGACAAAATTGCCAAATTCAAAATGTATACTGACTGCGGCCTTTTAAGTGACTATACTCCTTCGCACGTCTGTACATGGCCAAATTTGCCGACAACTTCGGCATAGCTTGCCACACCAAAAAATTGAATTGAATTGAATATAAACTTCAAACGCTGTGATAATAAGATTTAATTTTGTTTAAAGATTGTAAAATCCGGGCCGATGCCGTCCGTTTGGTGGGGTTGGACCTTTATTGGAAGCTCCAAACAATACATGGTAAATATCTCGATAGTTCTAATAGTAATAGGTACACAATACCTACTTACGTCAAAATGATCTTCGCAACAATGTAAAACACTTTCGCTTGAAAGAGAAGTTTTATCATCTCTTCTCATTACTTTAACCCATTTTTTTCTTATCTTTGCATCTCTCGGAACATAAAAAAAAAACAGTTTATTAGGCGTAGTCTTCTTCTTTCGAGTCAATGATCCTCTTTTTTTAAATTATTCGAGAATAAAATCTCGCCATCTCGACCGCGCTGTCAGTGGCATTATTGAGATCTTCTTTAGTGCAGGAGGTAGGACATAAGGGACACGAAACCAAGTGCGCCATGGACTGCACGGGGGCTCCGCAGTCACATGCGATTACGTCCGGGTCTCGTATTCCCCACCTGCATAGATTTTGTCTCAACCGGCCGACTAGTGTACGTAGACGATTCAGAGACCTCCATATTGGCCATGGCAGGTTCTGTCCGGGAGGTAGTTTTTCCTGGGGTGGTAGGAAGTCCAAAGGTGGTGGGAATTTCTCTTCCCATAGGGAAATTCTCATCGCAGCAGGGTCTTCGTGTGCGGCTTTCGTGGTTTGCATGAAACTTTTACGACTTTTTAAGCGGGCACTTCTATTCTTGCATTTTGGCACAATACAATATTTGTATGGGGGCATTATTACCACCGAAACAATAACAAACGTTCCAGTCTATACACTACAGTGGACTGCGTTGCTTTGCTGCGTTGCGTCAGGCCTCCGTCACTCGCTCAAGGCCGCGCGCTATACACCTACCGCTCGGTGAGTCGTCGACGACACAAACTGGCAGAGAGAGGGCTGCCGAACGCCCGCCTGAGCGCTCGCATCACACCGCACCGCACGTTTCCCGCTCTTACGCTTACCTAACGCTGAAGTTCTTCATTGTAATCAAATAGTTTGAATAGCAATTTTAATCTACATTAAATGCACAATATATTGAACGTATTTAATTGGATAAGGAATGATACTGTATTGTTAAAAATAGCTTCGATAATGACACATTATTATTTTGTAATTTTTAAAAGATAAAAATGATTGCTGTGGGTTTTTCTTAGGAGATAGACATAAGCTATCGCGGACTTTTATGTAGACCTTTTTAAGTTATATATTTCCGCAGTACATTATCTTATTCTATCATCAATAGTTTTCGCAGCGCACGCGATGTAAGAAATATTTTAAGTAATTTTTTTACATCTTGGATTTCATTATTGAAGTTTTAGTAAGGATTCCTAATTTGTTTGAAAATAAAATAAAGTCTATGTTAGTCAGTGATAATGCAGCTTTCTAATGGTAAAAGAATTTTCGAAATCGGTCTAGTAGTTTTTGAGTTTAATCGAATACAAAAATACAAATCTTCCCTCTTTATTATTATATTAACATAGATGTATGGAAGTCTGCCGGATTTGTTGACATTTATGAACACTGCTCCGCTCCCTTTTGTAGTAGCGTGATGTTATATAGCCTATAACCTTCATCGATAAATGGACTATTCAACAGAAAAAGAGCTTTTCAATTCGAACCGGTGGTTCCTGAGATTTGCGCGTTCAAACAAACAAACTCTTCAGTTTCATAATATTATAAGTAGGTATAGATATAGTTATTTTTATTAAAAAAAGTATTGAAGTAAATAGCACAAAAACTATATTATTAGAAGCTTTGTAAATTACTTAAAATCCGTACAAAATTTCAAAATTATACGTTACGAAATAAAACAGCTATGGAGTCTTAACCCAAAAGAGCCCTAAGTCTTCATACTCTCCATAGCGGCGGCGCGCGCTGTCATAACAGATGACGTCACACAGTATTTTGGCGCGGCGGCGAGCGTTTTTGAGATTACTACATTAAAATTGCTGTATCTTCGTCATTTTTGATCGGATTGAAATAATTTTTTCACAGTGTTTATTGTTTTTTTAATCATTATAAATCTGCATACTCAGCTAAAAACGTGAATGATCCTCATTGTGTAGACGCTCCTAATGTACGGTATTTCTCGTTGGTCAGATCAATGGTTAGATTAGTCTGTCCAGTGGGAACTTTTTGTCCCATTGTCCAGATCAAGCTCAGCTTTTCCCGTTGGTCAGATCGATGGTCAGATTAGTCTGTCCAGTGGGAACTTTTTGTCCCATTATCCCGATCAGCTCGGTTTTTCCCGTTCGTTGGTCAGATCGATCGTTAGATTAGTCTGTTCAGTGGGAACTTTTTGTCCCATTGTCCAGATCAAGGTAAGAGATAAAATAAATTTCTTCATGTTATATTGCCAGAGGCGCGGCGGGGCAGACGGGCGGCATGGACACAGCGCGATGGTACCGACGGCGCGGCGGTACGTCCGGCATCTGCGGCCAGCTCTACGAGAGCAAGCTGCTCGCCCTCGTGCTGCTGCGCCTGCAACACCTGCAGCGCCACGGCCGCGTCACGCGCTTCCGCCTGGCCACCAACATGGCCGGGGCAGGCGCCTTCGACGACATCTGCCTCGAGATGGACGTGGCGGGGCTCGAGCGGCCCGTCGCGCTGTTCGTGCAGGTCAAGCACAAGGACAACGATCGCCAGCTGCTCACGTTAGATAATGAAACCGATCGAGAGAAGTGGTTCGATAGTGTTTTAAAAGTAAATAAAAATATAGCTTCACAGGAAAGATCTAGCGCGCTGTTCGGCGGTGACGTCAATGAGGCCGATTGTTTGTTCATTTTGTATACCAATGCGGGATTCGCTGGCAATTCGAACACAGAATTTAAAAATGATTATGCGACGACGTTGAACGATGTAATAGCCACTAACGACGAGCCGGGGTTCCGGCCATACTTGTCAGAGCAACGTCTACAAGGATTCGGAGAAACCATTTTAGAAGCAGATCTCTTGTCGCTGGCTGAGCGCTTCGTTACGTTCCTAAATGTTGACGCCAAGAAATCGATTAATATAATGCTAGATGAGTGCATTCTACAGTATCATGTTATCCTAAAGCAGAGAGTAGTGGATGTCACCGAGATACAAACAGACCCTAAATCCAAATTGCAATGGCGTACTTTGTCATTTCAAAAAGGTTTCTTTGATATCGATGAAAAACATATTGCATTGTTTAGAAATAATTTGTACAAAGAAATACTTGGGAAATATCCGAGCATAAGACGTAACAGCGACACCACGCAAGGTCCGCCGACATCGTTGGAAGAATTAATATCATCCTTCCTGTCTGACCCATCAGCGGCGACATTGACTCCTCTGATCGTTACTCATATAGCATGGAAGGAAAACGATAAATTAGAATTCCTTATTCAGCGTCCCCCTAACGACATAAAGCAGTTACGAGAAATTAGTACTAGTATGTCAGGCCACGCGATAGCCGAAGCAATGGTTGCAGTCACGACAGCCGCAGCAAAATACTTACGGTCGCTGAAAGTTAAAGTTCCAATTACTTTTGGCAATGTAGATTTGACTGTAAGTGGCAGTCCGAAGAAAATTACGAAAAGATTAGAGTACTTAACGAAGGCCTTTATTAAATTGTGTAAAGTATATGAACTAAAGGAACCTTACAAAATTGTCACGCTTGACGATTCTATGGACGACGGGCTTGTCAGCCCAAACGGAGGCTTAGGCGGCGCGGTCGGTAATATTCTTACTTACGATGCAAAAACAGAAATGCTTCAGTTTTTCAATGATTTTGAATCATTACCAAGTAATGCGAAAACTTTATTCATGAACCTAAGGAATGAAATAGAAAATCTCCAGGAATATAGATTTGATGTAAAAACTACAAAATTACCTAAACTTCATATCGCACACGGCTGCACCAATGTGGCAAAAGAGTTCCTAAGTAAACTGGTCGTCTTTGCGAAACAAAAAAATCATTCTGCGGTCGAAGAAATTCTAAAGAAAGAGATACAAGATCGTCTGAATGCCAACCCACACAAATTCTTAAACAATTCTGACTTAGTATTTTTGCATTACCATAACAAAATACAGAAAATGTGGATGTCTTCGGAAACAGGCGACGCCGAATATCTCACCGAAACGAGTAATTTATATGAACAAGCATTAAACGACCTAATAAACGAACCGCAGATTAGTGCGTTACAGACTACGTTTTTTATGAACAATGTCAAATATGGCAACTATAATTTTGTAGAAAATGCTACGAAGTGGATGGAGCTGCCAGAGGTACCCTCGACAATGTTCATCGTCACAGACACAGTCACCCTGACGACCATGAAAGTGACTCAATGTCTGCGGAACCATTACGCGATTAGCAAGTACGCTGTCTTGGATTTGGAACATGTATTAAATTTACCAAAAGTTGACTTTAGTTCCCTGAATGCAGAGTTGAAGAAAACTGAAAACGTGGTGATAATTGTGTGTAATACACCTCACAACAGTACGTCAAGTATTAAGTTGTATGAACTGACACAGTCGGCCAAAGAGAAAAACATAATAATTATAGCAAATAACACGTTTATAGAAAAGATAAGTGAATGCTTTCCGAACACGAACGATGTGTTTGAGGACAAAACACAATTATTGACAGCATTGACCCCGCCGTCACAGAGGGAAGCTATGCAAAACACTCAAGTTATATTTCAAGGCCGAGAACTCAGTTTAGACTTAATTTTGGATGAAACATCAGTTGCATTTATAAAGGGTGGTGTGCTGGATACAGTGATGTGTAACGAAACAATAAATGTGGGCACAACGCTGAGTAATTCAAGGTACGAGGAATTTAAACATTTATATATAGACAGAAGACTGAGTTCGGATATGGTGCGCACGTTTCACGATATCAAAGACGATGTGGTTCTCTTAACAGGCGCGCCAGGGATGGGCAAGTCGACATTACTCACTCACCTCGCACTTACTACCATAAATCAGGACATGGGCCTTTGGATAGTCAGAGTTAACTTTATAGAACATGCGAAGCAGTTCTACAAATGGTACGATGAGCAGAAAACCGTTGATCTTGTGGAATCGTTAACATTCTTGTGCCAAGTTGCAATGCGAAATAAAGACATATCAATTAGCATTAAAATATCGGGTGACGAAGCGCGCCTCGTAAATTGTACCGGCGATGACTTGGATGCTTTAGAGTTAAATATGTTTCTCCACTTTTATAATAAGAGAAGAGTGATATTTGTATTTGATGGGTTTGATGAAATCTGTCCGTATTACAAAGACAAGGTCATCGATCTCATTGATGTCGTCCGGAATTCTCTTCGCAAAAGTAAACTGTGGGTGAGCAGCAGACCGTACAGCGACATCATGCCAGATTTAGAAAGGGTTGTAGGGGGGAGGCGCTTTAAGCTGAAACGTTTTACTGATAGGGAGCAGGATAAGTATCTGATACATTTCTGGTCGGCACACAATATGTTTGAAAAACTTAAAAGCAAGCAACACAGTTACATACTAGACATTTTCAGCAACATGCGGTCCGTCGCAAGGACCGAGGAATGTGCCTGGATCCGCAATAGCTGTCGTAGCTTTAACCAATTTCTTTTTCCCCTTCTCTGTGACAGGGATAAGGAAAATAATGAAAATTTCCTTAAAGAAGCAACTATGGAATACTACGGGCGCGGATTTGATTCAAGGATTTATAACCCCTCAAGAATTCCGTTGCTTTTATATTTCGTAGCAGATTATTTCGTAAATATAATAAACATGGATGATAATCATATCGAACCGAACTTAGACATCAACAGTGATAAAATACACGAAGTGTTTGTGGAGAATAAAATTAAAAAAATACTTCTGCAAGATAAAAATAACATGGACCTCTGTAGCCCAATCACAAGGGGCATACTTAAGGAACAGCTCGCTCGCTGTATGAGCGTTCACAAGAGACTGGCGGCGTACGCTGACCTCCAATATCCCATATTTGAGGCGAGGGATATGGACATCGAGGAGTTCAAAGAAATGAGTCCATTACAGGCAGGTGTAGAAGATTTCAACGCTTTGCTCAATGACATTAACACAGGCGCAGATAAGATAGGCCTCGTGTCACACTTGACACCCGAAGGTATGCCGATATTCATACACAGGACATTCACAGAGTATTTCACGGCTGGATACGTCTGTGACATACTCAAAAGTGACAAGTTTAGTTTGAATCAAAAAACTCTTTTTTTTCATGCATTACATGATGTTTCTGCGGGTGTTAGACAACGGATGTACGACAAACGAAATTTAGACAAGGAACTGGGTGGTGTCTTTCAAGAAATAGAAACCGGAAAACCACAGCACTTGTGCATGACCCCGTACGTTGACTGCATCGACCCCCGCAGCATTTCCAAAGGCCAACGGTTGAGAATAAGATGTTCGTCAACCGAGGACTATGACAGTGACTTTTTTGATAAATATGTCTTAAGAGAAAGCGAAATATTTACGACAGATGGTGTTCTTTGTAGTTCATACAGTAATGATATCCTGAGCGATTTGATCAGTAGCATGAAGCCACATCTCAAGAAGCACTTCCGTGAGGCGGGTTCTAGCGCGCCCGGCATCGTTGCCAATTGCACCGAAATTGATATATCTAGTAACGGCGCCCGAAGGCACTCAAGTCAATTTTATTATGAAAACGTCCTGTAACACTACAAAAAATTATACAGTACAATTTAAGGCCCCAAATCAGTAGTAGTGAGACCATTTGCACGCATGTCACCCTTCACGACGTCAAGCCAGGACTTCTTGCGCCTACCTGGACCTGGCGGGGGCGCCATTGCCAGGCATTTGTTCCCCACGTAGCCTGGCGGTTGCCGCAAGACATGGCTGCACCAGCGAAGGCGGCTCTCTTGCATTTTATCTGCGATGTCACGGACACGAAGGCTGCCACGGATGCGAGAGTTCCTCACGCGATCTTTACGTGTGACGCCGCACATCCACCGCAGTATTTTCATCTCCGTGACCCGCAGCTCTCGCTTGTGTCGCTCCAGCAGCGGCCACGCCTCAATTAAGGGATTATTGAATTTCTTAATTCACTAATCCACATTAAATAAAATGTTTGCGTCAACGGGGAATAGCGAACAAAAAGTTTAATAATCCCCATCAACGGGGATTTTCTTTATCATGATGGGGATCAGTGAACTTTTTAGTTCACTAATCCCTATTAAATAAAAAAATTGCGTCAACGGGGAATAGTGAACAAAAAGTTCAATAATCCCCATCAACGGGGATAAACAACGGGGACTTTTTGACATGGGGATTATTTGACATGCCCTTATTTATTATTATTACTGTACTATTGAAATTTATATTATGTGATTCTGTTACTATGACACACTGCCTAATTTAAATATTATGTCTGACATTATTGTTTTGATAATATGACATTTGCATGCCGTATGGTTGAATATGGTGATACTTCCACAATCATAAACACCAATGTATTTATACCCATATTTCGCAAATTATGAATAAATGAAATGAAATGAAAAGTTTTTTTTTTTATATAGGACACGTCAATTTGTTTTCACCTCGCCTGATGGTAAGCTGAAGGCAAAGTCTCTGAAAAGAGGGTCACCATTACAGACATGTACCTACCATGTTACAATGGTGGCACTCAGCTTGACGGCCTCATCAGATGCTTTTTCAAGCCCCGCTTAAAGGACCCGGGACTGTAGGAGGAGGGAAACACGTGAGCTAGTAAGGAATTCCAAGTCTTAATGGTGCGGCAGAAGAAGGAGTCGCCGAATCGCTTGGTTCTTGATGGAATATTCTGCACCGTATGTTGTCCTATATAGGAAAGGAGAGGGTGGGATTACTTGGAAGAGCTCATCAGAACATTCACCATGGTAGAGACGGTAAAATACCGCCAAAGATGCTACATCAGCAAAGGCTCGAGGGTATAAGTGACCTCAGGATTCCCAATTATGCGGACCGTACGTCGCTGCAACCTGTCGAGAGCATCTAGTAAGTACTTTGCGGAGCCATCCTAGAGATGCGAGCAGTATTCCACGCAAAAGCGAACCGACTGCGTGGAATACTGCTCGCATCTGCACCAGACACCGCTGCTCCGGCGTGAAAAAACGTCTCACTTTGTTCAGGACTCCGAGTTTACGCGAGGCTGTTTTGATGATACTGTCGATGTAATTTTTGTTGTTCAGTTTGCAGCGAACATCCATACCTAGGATATTGAGATTGTCCTGTAGTGGCAGTGGCGTGCTCTGAAGAGTTGGAAGGGGAAGGAAAGAAGAAACCGTTGTTGTAAACGCGCATGCCTGCGTCTTCTTGGCATTGAACTCAACCAGGTTTTCAGAGCCCCATTGAGAAACGAGGTTCAGGGTCCGGTCAAGTTCACTGACAAGAAGCTGCCTCTTTTCCGCGATATCAGACTGCTTGGCCGCAGGATGTCCGTGATAACTCCCGTGTAAGGTGCTATCGTCTGCATAGCAATGAATGCTGCCAGTGGACAGCATGTCGTTGATATGCAGAAGAAAGAGAGTGGGTGATAAGACGGACCCCTGCGGCACGCCAGCATTTACCTGCAAGAACTCCGAAGTTATATATCCGAAGATTAAGCCTTCTTTTAAACATTACGAATATTCTGTTTTGTTTTTTTTTTTTTTAAATTGTATTAAAATAAACAAAAGTTTATCTAAGTATATCCATGAAAACTGTATTATTTTATTCTATTGAGTAACTTAGAAAAAATACCATGTTCAATGTTTAAACATCCGGGTTGTAAGCTCCGAAATCCGGGGATTTCACGTTTCTTGTCGTGGTTCACAGATCTTTGAGATGGCAACCCTACTATATATGACATTTCCCTTTGAAAAACAATCAACAGGAGTTTAAGTATCAGCTAACAACAGTTGTTATGTTACTAACTTACGAGTAGGTAATTCGACAATAGGTACGAGTAAGTAATTTGTAAAAACTTTATGTAGGTAAGTAGGTACGTACACGCAGCTTCTTTAGATTGCTACTACCTATTGCGATGGAGAAGCTAGATAGTAGCCGTGGTTGTCTATTGTTTAACCGAAGATTATATGCCATAATCATCATATTCCCGAATTTCATTTACCCGAATTTCATTTGCCCGAATGTTTTGTTTGACCTAAAAGACACATGACATACTTTTAATTGTCCGAAACTTAGATACCATAACATACGAGTGCCATACGTATTGTTTTACATATTTTTATTTGCCATAATAATTATTAGACATAATATTTAAACGCCATAATGATTATTAGACATAATATTTATACGCCATAATGATTATTAGACATAATATTTGAACGCCATAATGATTATTAGACATAATATTTTCTTCTTGCTCTTTCTGGCTGTCGATGTCGATGGGTGTGATGGGTGGACAGTTCTAACCTAACTCAAATGGCACCTAACCAAACTACTTATGGGTGGTTTATAAAAAAATAACCACGAAGGTTCTAACCTAACCTATCCGAGTCGGGGTGCCCTAAAGTCCCGATTGCATCCAGTTTCACCTGATATAACCGTTACACACTGTCACTGTTACACAATGTCGATGGCAGTTGATTTTATGGCATATGATAATTATGGCATGTGATAATTATGGCATGTGAAAATTATGGCATGTGATAGTTAGGGCATGTGATAATTATGGCATGTGATAATTATGGCATGTGATAATTAGGGCTTATAATAATTCTGACAAATGGTGTTATGGTAAGTGACTTTATGGGAAACAAAGATTCTAGCACGTGATTAATATAGCAAATAAGAGTAGGGCAAATGAATATTATGTCTATTAATATTATGGCTGTTGACTATTATGGCAAATGATATTAGGGTAAATAAAATTCGGGCCAACGGCGGTATACCAGTAGCCGTGTGGTCATTTGTATCGTAATCATTATTTTGTATTATTATAAGTTATAAATAAATTATAATGAAATATACAGTACTTTTATTTATTGGTGAACGTACCTATTAAGGGGGATAGCCAATGTTATGTTGGTTACGATTTCTAAATTCTGTAGGGGTATGGCATACTCGTAGACTCCATAGAGTCTACGCGTTGGTACACTTGCTGACTGTCGGATGAGGCCCTGGCGTAGCCGCACGCACGCAGATCTGAATCCAGATGGCAGTCGCTTTCATAAAAAATTGTTTTCATTTACAATTACATAATACAGTGCTGGGATACGATCTGGAACAATGGGCATGATGATAAACGATTGCCAAATTGTCGTGAGGTTCTCCTCACAGTATTGAACTGTAATGTACCTACCTTCTGTGGGACTTCTACACTGTTTGTAGGTGGAGGCTGTTGAGGTATACATCCACGATTCGACCCGTAAGCTCAGAAGTCAGAATCTTTTTTTCAGAAATTTTGTCTAAACTTATAGGTATTAAGTGTAAAGTGGTTAAGTAGATAATGTCTGTACATTAAAGATATTTTGAAAAAATACTTGCTTTAAGTTAATAATATTAACAATACTGAACACGAAAATATATTTTTTGGAATTCTTGCCTGTTTGTCGGTTTGACCACGATAGACGCAAAAGCTACTACTTACATATTTTTATGCTTCTTTTTTTTGTTATCCTGAGATATGGCCACCGAATCATCTAGCTGCCCTGGAAAGCTGAAAGACAAGTGGAAACCGAGGTGTAAGATTCGAAGAAGCTTCGAAGAAGGCAAAAAGGGGAGCGCATGTTTGTCACTATAGTTGTAGGTACAGTCGAGCTCAAAAGTGCAGTAGCAATCCTACGTAACTATAGCGTCAACCAGGGCCGGTCGCAGCTTGAAGTTTTGGGGGGGTCACTTCGGAAATTCCTTAAGAAAAACCCCCCCCCCTCCCCTCGTACTGGGACTTTTCAATATGAAGTGCATGGTTTTGGGGGGGAGGGGTCATGTCCCCAGTGACCCCCCCCCCCTCGGACCGCGCCTGGCGTCAACATTCTAGCGCTACTTGTGACCTTTTCCTTTTAAGACAATTTAAACAACATATAAATTGTTCTTCCGTAAGAATAGTATCGATAATTTCGTTGTCACTACGTAAGCAACCCGTGGCCGAGTGGTTAAAGCATGAGGTTTATAGAAATGCAAAGGTTGAAGATACGAATCCTACGATCTTGAATAACACTTTTTGTGTTTCATTTATAAATTAATATCATTGTATTATTTGTTAAATTTTAGCAAAGGACAGTGTCCATAACTGGCCTCCATGAACACGATGTACGCAAATGTAGGTATTTATCAATAATCATGTTTAATTTTTTAAGAACTAATAGTGAATTATTGGAGTATCAACATATTTCTTTAAATAATTAGTATTTAATCAATTAATTCACTGAAATATACATTTTCCAAAACCATCTTTCTCCTTTCTCTAATACTAAAATGTTGCCAGTTATAATAAAGATCGTAATCGATTTTTATTTAAGACACATATGAATATATCGATAAAGAGTAATGTGTCCCATACATAAACTAAATGATATTGAGTACGCGTCGACTGTGGCTTGGATGCGAACGTGAACTGATTCGATGTGATGATTAACTGGTAAAGCATTTTCATTTTAAAATGGCCTTCCACTTGCGGTTCTACCCGCGTGGAAGTCAGTTCTACTCAACGATCAAACAAGATTTTTAAGAACGACGACGAAAACGTAAAAATATGTAAGTAACGGTAGTGAACACGGCTGCTACGCAGGAGGCGCGGGTTCGATCCCCGCTCAGTGCAAATATTTGTATGCATGAATATGAGTATTTGCATTGGTCTGGGTGTTTTCTATGTATGTATTTACAAAAAAAATGTATCTATGTATGTTTATCCGCGTTCTAGAACCCATAACACAAGCTAGTCAAGCTATGCTTACCTTGGGTCTAGATAGCGTTGTGTAGATTGTCGTACAATATTTATTTATTTATTTAATTGTGTTATAAATTCTGTTAATAATGAGCTTATTTATTTCTTTATTAGACCTCATGCACAAGTAGGTACATAAGCGGACTTAATGCCACAGGCATTCTCTATCAGTCAACTTACACTAAATAGTGTAATTGTAAATACAATAAAAATAAATATATAATATAGTACCACTTTACAATTATGTAATATTATAGATACGAGAAAGTAGTAAAGAATAATAATATTTTAATTTAGTTTTAAAAAAATCACAACCCAAAACAATGTGGTGTCGTCTCGTCTTTGATCAAACATTGTTTTTATAAAAATGATACTAAAACTTTTTCAACTCGATTCAATAACGAATTTATTTTAATCGATTGAGTTTGTGTTTGTATATGGCAACTGGAAAGAAATCCGATAAAATGTCATTCGCTTGTCATCTTAATTCGTGAATACATTTTTCTATTTCTTGTGAAAGCCGATTCTGTTTTTTATTGGAAAATGAACCCGGATACATCTTTCATCACCGACCCTGGCTCGCCTACGGACTTTGAACCCGTTCATAACGATAATTCTGGCATGAATATGGAAAATGGAAACAGATCCCACGATGAGTCGATGTGTGAATTGTGGCATCGACTTATCCCAAAGACGAAGACATGACCTCCGTTTGCAAGAGGTGGCCTCTGTTATAGGGCACTGGATTGCACCGCAAGTGGTATGTAATATGTTTATTTGTTCGAACTGTTATACTATTGTTGTGTGCATTGTGCAATCATTCAATAACTTATCGTTATTCATTGACTTTGTTCTAGATTGGAGGACAGTTTAGTGTGTCATTCTTGTTGGATGACTGCTTTAAATGATCCAAACGTTCGACAGTCAAACGAAGAACCATCAACGAGTAGTGGGCACCGACGACACATTTGCATAAAATGTGAGATTTCTCTGTTGCGAATCAGATCTCATACATTGCGCATGGACACAGAAAGAGAAGCTCATATTGGAAATGTAGTTAAAGAATGGATCGCTCCACGACAATTGAGGGGAACAGATCAAATATGTCATCCTGCGGGATGACTTAAGGATTCTTATGTCATCAACGGGTTACTGATAGGCCAGATGCAGGTGAAATTCTAGAGATAATTAATGCAAACTTGTATAGAAATAATGACTTATCTGATTATGTAAATTCAAACAATTTAAATAGATGGCGGACACAATTCTTAAATGTTGATGTTAACATAGAAAATGTATCTTTTCCAAGGCTGGAATACAGTGAGTTAATATTATTGGCGTGTGGTACATACCAACTTAAACAGGCCCACTCATACTATGGGGAACACATTAGGGATGACGGTTCCTATACTATTGAGGTCTGTAGGGATGAAGCCAGCAATCTGTTAGATTTTCCTTTGACCGCAGGCTGTTCTTTATTGCGAGGTAAGATCCACAGTAGACATATTATTCAAAGAATATATTATATTTATATATTATATGAAAATGAAGAACAGGGTAGAACAGCAATAAAACAGTACTGCTGTAATTGTATTGTCGGACGAAGAACAGGGCCCATACCTAACATACCATAACTGCTGTCATTCTACCAACTGCAAATGTCACTTTGTAATCCTGTATATTTATATGACATTACAAAGTGACATTTGCAGTTGGTGGAATGACAGCAGTTCAATATTGACCTGTTTTAAGAGTTTATGGTAAGGCCGCAGTAGGTTGTTGCGCACATGTCATGACAATAATTTGGTTTTTGAGCTGGGCACGGTACCAGGATAATGTAAACCCACCTGCCCAATTCCTGGATAATGTTTTAATAACTTATGACTCCGAATAATAAAGAAATTATGCATACAACTAATCTTTTATTAACAAAAATTGACTAAATACTATGGTCAATAAATAATATAAATAAAAATTCTGATACAACCATATGATGTTATTTTATTTCTTACTAGTATGAACTACCAAACCTGTATCATATTTGCCCAATTATTATCTGTCCATACCAGGCCAGGTGCTCATACAAGTTGGACAATGTCCACAAGCGCGCAATGAGCTCACAGGCTGCGGGCGTGTTTTATGACCCAAAGTCCCCGCAGCCTGTGAAATGCGAAGAACACTTCTTTCGAACGGTATCAAGTGGTTCAAGTGTTGTTTACATTATCTCGATTACCGGGCGAGAGGTGACGTCATGCGGCGAGCGCTAAAATTGAGTTATGACATGTTGAGGGCGCGGAAGTGGTTATCAACATAAAAAAGGAAAAAGAATGCCAACTTCATGCAAAAATACATTATCAATATTTAAAATTATATTTTTGACATAAATATAAAAAATCGTTATAAGCTGGAATCGAACCTGGCATCTCTAATCACTGTGAATCAATAGTAACTTGCTTAACACACTAAGCTATCAGTTAATTTACTAAGTTGGTAAATTACTGTATTAGTATCTAATGACTCACACATAATGTAAACGCAAAACTGGGCAGGCGAGCGGCGCGGCCGTCTCGGAAAAGAAGGTCACCATTATAGACACGTACCATGTTACAATGGTGGCAATCAGCTTGACGGCCTCATGAGATGCTTTTTCATGCCCCGCTTATAGGACGCGGGACTGTAGGAAGAGAGAAACATGTGAACTGGTGAAGAATTCCAGGCCTTACTGGTGCGGCAGAAGCAGGAGTGGCAGAAGCAGGAGTCACCGAACCGCTTGGTTCTTGATGGAATATTCTGCACTGTATGCGGGGTAGTATCTAAGTCTTGCACATGTTGTCCTATATTAGGAGAGGATGGGATTAAGTGATCCGTTTCCCATAGAATGCAAACGCGATTGACAACCTCTGTGGCGTGGTGGTAGTGAACGCAGCCGCTACGCAGGAGGCACGTGTTCGATCCCCGCTCAGTGCAAATATTTGTATGCATGAGTATGGGTACCTATTTGCATTGGTCTGGTCGTGCCTCAGAGAAGCATGTTAAGCAATGCTTCGATATCGCCCAATATCGATTCCCAGACATTCACATGGCCCACCTGATGGTAAATGGTCACTGTGGCCTATTGCAACACCAGGGGAGTTATACTCGTTCTGGTGACCCTGTAAGAACAGAGAGATTCTGTGCCATCAGCACAAAAGATAAATTGTGGCGGTGATTTGTGGGTAGTTGACACAAAAACATCATCTTAAAAGTGCTCTTATATTAAATTTAATTAAAAATAGTAATAAATAACTTCAAGAAATATTAATGAACAAACTATACAGCTAACAATAAATACCTGCTAGTCCAGTGTTATTTCCGTGAACTGTACACTTTTTCACAATAAGCAATCATGGAGGGTTCCATTCTTGACATGCAGAGCTATTTTGAGGAATGGAAATGGAAAGGGGACTCTTTTTTCCGCACTTAGCCTCCTTTTTAGGCCATTGTGCGTGAGCTATTTTGAGGAAAGGATGTCAAAGTTTGAGGCTGATCTGCAGAGAAAGACTTCACCCAACACAGGCGGTTTAGCAGAAGAGTTTGCTATCTTCAAGACTTTCATCCTTCAAACACTCAAGTCCTTTTCCCAGCAGCTCAATAGTGTCGCACGAGAGGTCGACAATTTGGAGATGCGCAGTCGTAGGAAAATCTTACTCCTACATGGCGTGAAAGAGCAAGAGGATGAAGACCTCAGCAAAGTTGTTACTGACGTAGTGAAGCAATAGCTCAGGATTGGCACTTTCTCAACCTCGGACGTCAAGCGCTGCCATAGGATGGGACGACAAGCATCTAACGTGAAGCCCAGACCTATGCTTGTGAAGCTCCAGAGCCATACGGTGAAAGATAGTATATGGTCTGCCAAGTCCAAACTGAAGGGTACGGGCATCACAGTGTCGGAGTTCCTCACCAAATCGCGACATAAGGCGTTTATGGCAGCCCGTGATAAATTCAAGGTACATAAGTGTTGGACCAGGGAGGGCATGGTTTATGTCTTGGGATCTGACGGTACCCGGCCTCGCATTGTTTCGCTCAGTGACCTGGAAAAGTTGCAGCGTTCTGAAGATGAAGCGACGGCAGTTGCAGCCTCCAAAATCACTGTTACCAGGACGAAACGTAATGTAGTAAGAAAGTAAGCACTACAATATACGCTCTTGCTGGGTAACATAATTATGTATGTATTAAGTTCACTTTACACTTATATTATGCAATACTTTTGCAGCAATATTCATAAATTCTCTCTATACCTTCTTTGTTATTACTTATTCATTTAGTTAGATTTTAGATCGTCATTTTGTCATATTTATGCTTAGAGTATGAGTATTTAAGTATTTTATTCATAATTCATAAGTAAGTTATGTTGTTTGTCATTTTGTCATTCTTGAGTATTCTTGACACTTGACACATTTGACATGTGACATTAATCTTATCATGAGTTTTGTTTTATCACAATATTATTGTGATCTCTATAAATTTCCTTTGGCTTCGTTATGGTTTCTTTTTCGTGTAATATCATTTGACACATAGATTAATATATATATACTAGTGTCTTTCTGACACATGACATTGGCGAATTGTGGTGGACTTCCACAAAAAGCCACTCTTAAAAGTTGAAGTTATCAGTGAATTACGCATTCAGCGTTCAATGCGCAACTCTCTGCACTCAAACTCAATGCGTTCCGTGCATAAACTTATAAGCTACTAGCCTTCCGCCCGCGGCTCCGCCCGCATGCATCTCGGTTAACGCGACCTTGGTTCATATCTTCGGTTCTACTCAACCGATTGCGATCAAACAAACGTAAGATTTTAAGTCTGAGCAAGCCCTTTCTAACAAAAAAAACCGCATCAAAATCCGTCCAGTAGTTTTTGCGTCCATCGCGGACAAACAGACAAACAGACAAACAGACAGGACCACTTTACAATTATATACTTACAATTATACAATTATACAATTATACAATTATATACTTAATAGTATAGATTATTAATATAATACCTTATAAGCATAGATGAAATATATATATTTCATTGGGTTCCGTGCGTGCGTGCGTGAAATGAACAAGACGAAGTTCATCTGTCTTACCAAACTGTCAAAATACTGTGAATTTGTAGGACAAAAATATTTTGTTTATTTTACGAGTCATTCGTTCTGCCGCTAAATCCACATTATTCCAATAAAACGATGGAGACAAATCTTCAGCACGAAGACCTACTAATACAATTACGAGCTAAATTAAACGAAGAGAAGATAAAGCTATGGGAATCGCCGTACAATCTGGATACCGAAATATCACAAAGTATAAAGGTACCAAAATAGACATAACTATTTCTTATTTTAGGATTAAACTCATTTTACTGAACTCATGTCTATTAGGAAATCATGAAAGACTAGCTGTCCACGCACAATGGCCCAAAAAAGGAGGCTGAGTGCGGACAAAAGACTCCCCTTTCCAAGACAAGTTTGGGTATTTTAAATTATATTTTATACATACCTACGCATTAGCTATACTATTGTGATATATTTTTTGGCAATGGTGATGTCATTCACAGGAAAAATGTAACAATAAATATTTTTACTGATATAGAATAAGTAGTTTCAATTATAAATTGTTCGGTAATTAATTTTAGAGTTGTTTTAATCCCAATTGAGTCAAATTTGAAGGACATTTCCAGTTATATTCTGAGCATCCTTACTATATACATCAGCACAGATATCTTGGACTTAAAACGCTAGACTAATGAGGCCCTCTGGTGCTCGTGGATTGATTTGTGATAATCTACGCTTGGTGAATTTGAGCTTGTCTGCTGCAGTAACACCCCAAGCTATCCTGTAAAGACACCCAAGAAACATGTACTGTGCGAACAGAGCACATTTTAGGTCCAAGATATTTGTCCCGAACAATACTATGGGACATTTATTTTTGATGTGTCATCCTTGTTTACTCATCTCACTGGCCCCGCTGGCCTTGGTTTACAAGGAATATTGAAATATATAGATATCTCCTAAGTCTCAAAATCAAACATCTAATAAAAACCAAATGATTTTTTTTATACCTGATGGTAAGTGGTTACCATGGCCTATTGACGTATGCAACACCAGGGGTTTTACACTCGTGTCGGTGACCCAGAAGAAACCTTCTAATGTCCTGTTTGAAGAATCCCATATTTTAGTAGCTTGGGCACAATCTCTGCGGGGCAGAGGACTGACTGATTGCAGTCGGAAGAGGAAGAAATAAAGAAAAACAAAAGGTTTTAGCTTTCACACCACTTTAAGCCCAGGCCAAAGCTTAAGTTGGGCTTAAACTAGGGTTAAGCTGGGGTTTGGGTTGGTGTGATATTGTGGTCTGGTATCTGCAGCTCCATGCGGTTTTTGCATGATAGTGTTTTGTTTAGGTTTGAAACACTTAAGTATGATATGTTGATGGTATATGGTTTTTTTGGAGTTGACATAATATCTGCACAGATACAAACCTCAAAAAAAACTTGATTGAAAAAAAATCCTATGACTTAAGGTCTGGTAAATGAGTAATAGCAGAATTGAATGGTGCTAAAAGTATATTATTTTTTTTTTTTTATACCACTTAGGTGTCAGACAAGCACAAGGCCCACCTGATGGGAAGTGGTCACCGTGGCGTATGGATATTTGCAACACCAGGGGCGTCACACTCGCACTGCTGACCCTGAAGAAACCTTCTAATTCTAATACATTTGCAGGACCTTGCAGAAAAGTATTCAAAAGATCTGTCCTTGGAGTACGAACTAATATTGCAAGCGTTACGGGAACTGCAACTGCACTCCATAGAGCGGTCTAAAGCCAATGAAGAGTTCAAAGAGACGGGGTGTGCAACGTTTAGAGTAAAAGCGACTGTACCGGGGGGGAAGCCGACGATGTTGAAGATACAGAAAACACTGCAGGTCATGGGCAGTGAACTCGCAGAAGTTGTTGCTGGAGAGATTGGAGTTGCAGAAAATAGGTATGATTTACAAAACTCATTATAGTGGAATGATAATTTGAAGCATTTATGCAAATTGACTATGCAAATTGATTTTTCCTTTCTATTTATCCATAACTAGTGGTATGGGTAATGGACTGCTGAGACGAGGTCTCGGGTTCGATCCCAGGTTTTACCATGGCACACACCAATGACTTCTCGATGCTTTTCGAAGTTATGTGTGTATTTATCGCAGGTTTATTTATCAGTGCCCGGTTAATGGCAATAGGCTCGCCACCTATTACATTGGGACCTAAACATAAACGGCGAAATGTGGGTGCTAGCACCTCTGCCTACCCCTTCGGGGATAAAAGGCGTGAGTTTATGTTATGTTATGTTATGTTATTATATGTAGTTCCTTTTGTTTTGATAGTATAGCATTCACCAAGCCATTTACCATGTTTTTTATATGTTTGGAGTATACATTTGAACCCTGTTATGAGCCTCTAGACAACGTGACATTCTATTGGCGAAACGCCAATGCCTACTAATATTATATAATATGCAAAAGTTTGTAAGTATGGATGGATGTATGGATATTTGATACTCTTTCACGTAAAAACTGCCAAATGGATTTCAAATAAAATTTACAATAATATAGGTCATACATCAGAATAACACATCCATACTAATATTATAAATGCGAAAGTAAGTCTGTCTGTCACGCTTTCACGCCTAAACCACTGAACCAATTTTGATGAAATTTGGTATAGGGGTAGATTAGACCTTGAGAAAGGACATAGGCTATGTTTGGTCACGATAACCGACATCCACGTGGGCGGAGCCGTGGGCAAAAGCTAGTAGGCTATATATCAGCGATGAATGGGATCAGAATTCACCGCGGGCAACATCTAGTCCCTTACTCCTTAAACTCATACTTAAAATAAGTTTATCAATTGGTTTGTCCAATAACTTTTAAACTACACCCTTGAATTTACTTTCAGAGTTAAGTTGATAGTGAATGGTAAAGTGATCAAGTCCACCCTCCCCCTGGGGGAACAAGGCGTGAAGAACGGCGCCATGATTATGGCACTGGTGATGGCAGGTATGTACCTCAAAAAAAAATCTTTCTCAAAACAGCTTTTTTGGGGCCCCACTTTTTTATAGGCGACGGACAAGCAAACGGCCCACTTTTTTCTTTTATACCACTGAGGTGGCAGATAAGCACACGGCCCACCTGATGGGAAGTGGTTACTGTGGCCTATAGACGTATGCAACACCAGGGGCGTCACACTCGCGCTGCCGACCCCAGCCCAGACTATCAGCTAATCTGTAGTTATGCCTTTGATAGAGACCCCTGAAGAGGTCAAGAAGGAAGACACCATGTACATGGAGATGAAGACAGTGCGGGATGACGCGATGCTGCTCTCGGAGCATGTGGACGAGTTGGCTGAGGACGACGACGAGTATATGAGGGTGAGCATCTTGGAGCACCTCTCATCATGTATCAATTTTACTCATGAGTCGTTCATATTATTACAGTGTCAGTATTGTTTGTTTTACATTCAAAACTAGGGATTTAAAGTCTGGAGCCTGCTCTGGTACTCCTTCTCTTGATTTGACCTCTTCGCTGGCACTGGGAGCAATAGTAACAAATTATGACCATAATTAAAAGATACTTAGTATAACCTACTACACATATTGAATGAACCCACTGATCCACTATATTTATCATAATACTAGCTGACCCTGCGAACTTCGTACCGCCTAACAGTCGATTTTTTTTTAAATTTTTCTCTCCGTAAGAACCATCCTCGTACTTCAAGAAATATTCTAAAAAAAGAATTAGTGAAATCGGTTCTCGAGATTTGCGCTTAGTAACATATTTATGGATTCATTTTTATATTATAGATTATCAATAAAATTATGAACGTCAACAGTAACATTTATGAATGTCAACAGTAACACTTATGATCGTCAACAGTAACACTTATGATCGTCAACAGTAACACTTACGAATATCAACAGTAACACTTATGAACATCAACAGTAACACGTATAAACGTCAATAGTAACACTTGAACATCAACAGTAACACTTATGAACGTCAACATTAACACTTATGGACACCAACAGTAACACTTATGTAAGCCAACAGTAACACTTATGAAAGTCAACATTAACACTTATAAACGTCAAACATACAGATGTAGAATTGTCTCTACTGTCTGTGTGTAGTTAGAAGACCAGTCGGGCAAGGCGGTGGAACTGCCCCCCGCCGAGAAACGCTCCCTGTTGGTGGGGCTGGCGCTGCACGAGCGTGGCCGCGCCGCCGCCAAGCAGCATGACTATCCCCTAGCACTGGTGCTACTGCTGGAAGCCGACCGGCAGTTCAGGTAATGAACCTGATGTACATCTTCCGCCGTTTTTAGAGTTCCGTAGCCAAATGGCAAAAAACGGAACCCTTATAGTTTTTTTATATAGGACTCGTCAATTTGACTTCACCCCCCATCCAGAACAGCATATTCCATCAAGAACCAAGCGTTTCGGCGACTCCTTCTTCTGCCGCACTATTAAGACTTGGAATTCCTTACAGTTCACGTGTTTCCCTCCTCCTACAGTCCCGGGTCCTTTAAGCGGGGCGTGAAAAAGCATATGATGAGGCCGTCAAGCTGAGTGCCACCATTGTAACATGGTACTTGTGTCTGTAATGGTGACCCTCTTATTAGAGACAGCTGTGCAATTCACTAAGCGAGCACAACGATGCGACAACGATGCGAGGCGCAACATAGATTATCATTGGTCAGATTGTATCACGTCATTGGAAATCGACCAATGACAGTGTCTATCGCGCACATCGTTGCGACTCGCATCGTTGTCGCATCGTTGTGCTTGTTAGTGAATTGCACAGCTGCTTTCAGCTTACCATCAGGCGAGGCGAAGTCAAATTGACGTGTCCTATATAAAAAAAAAACAGGCGAGGCTAGAGGTATTTCCTTCCTATCCAGGTTTATGAGGTCTCTTCCCGATATATCAACACTCACTTTTACTATTCATGTTTCTCTCCCTGCCCAGCCAAATCTGGTATGAACTGGATGCTACTTCTAGTATAGAAGAACTCCTCCTCTAGTTCTGGGAACCTTGTTTTAGCTTTGGAAAATTGGTTGTTCAGGCCTAGAATGTCTCGCCTGCACAAGCAGAGATCGTTTAGAGTGCATACTCTAAACTACTCAATGACAAAATAGTATTTTTACGGTGAGGGCGCTACTTTGAACCGCGAACCAAACGAAGTTACGCTCGGGATTCTAACGCAAAATTCGGAGCGCAGCGAAGGGTTCAAAAAACATCGCCCGAGGGATAAATAATTTGCTCTCTTGCTTGCTTTTTGAAAAGAAGTCATGATGGTACTCTTTTTCTTACCATGAAAATTATTTTCTGTATACAGTGAATGCAGGTCCTCAATCCTGAAGACAGTGGACAACTGGGCAGTGCTCCAGCTGGACGTGTCCTGGTGCTACCTCTGTCTGCAGAGCCTGCCTCATGCCGGGGATGCTGCGGCCAGACTCACTAATGCGGAGACGGCCTTCAAAGATACGTACGGAGAAGATTACCAGAGACTGATAGCGTTGAAGGGCAGTGCTGGTAAGAAGCTTGTAAAAAATCCTCACTTATTAGTTCAACAACTAAGCAGTTTCTGCTGCAAGTACTGACTTTGGTTCCTGTATACTCAAGAGCGTTTTCACATTATACGATCCGATATCGGGATCGGACGACGATAGCCGAAACCATGTGTTATTTTCACAAATCGATCCGATTCAGCACGATTGCTAGATAGCACAGACTAGTTAGGTATGCTAAGGATGAAAAAAGTTAGTGCAAGCAGTTTTCGACCTTATTGACATGACAGTATCAAGTTTTTTTTTTTATATTCGTGATCAGCGTCATCTATTTACGCGAAAAGACTTGTAATTAAGAAAATGTCATTAAGGTCGAAAGTACATAATATTGTACATTTTGACGATGGAGCATTTTAACCCAGGTACAAATTATACGTCTACTCATTGACGTATCTGCGTCTTGATTGATTTTTCCCTAAGCAACCTTTCTAGAAGAATTTTTTATGTTTTCTTGCTTCTTCCAGCAAATGAAAGAGTGCTAATAATGCGCTTGCACTTGCTGCAAGGCATCGTGGCCTATCACCAGAACAAACGGTCCGAGGCGAAGTTACTGCTGGAAAGAGCCGAGAATGAGTTAAATGCTTTGAGGGTGAGTTATACCTCTTATCTAGCAGTCGGCTACACCTACAAAACACCTATAAACAAGTCGAATGTTTCAACGCCTGTCGTAACTGCAAATGTAACTTTGTAATCCTATATATTTATATAAGATTACAAAGTTATTTATGCAGTTGGATTATGATAGCCGTTTAATTATTGACACGTTTTAACATGGCAGCGAATGGACCACCTGTTAATTTGGCCATAACCTGAGACAACTCAGCAAGGTCTTAGATTACACGGATTTCACTCCAAGATATTGGGAGCCAGGTTTCCGGCAGCACCAAGTTTTCTTCTGCTTCTTCTCTGGCTAGTTCATTGGCGTTCTTGTTACCCGTGATGTCCTCGTGTCCGGGTACCCAGGCGATAGTCAAGTCAACTTTGTTGGCCGATTCTCTAATGACTCTTTCATTCACATGACAGCCTTTGTGGCGTTGCGGTAGTGAACGTGGTCGGTACGCAGGAGGCACGGGTTCGATCCCCGCTCAGTACAAATATTTGTATGCATGAATATGAATATTTGCATTGGTCTGGGTGTTTTTATGTATTATAACTTTCTTTCTGTGTCGCAGGTGGACGAGAGCGCAGTCCTAGGGCTAATGGAGTTGGGCTGGTCCCGGGGAGCGGCCCGGGCGGGACTTCGTGCTGCCGGGAACGCTGAAGCGGCGCACCACTACCTGGCGCAACGACGCGCTGCCCGGGACAAGGCGCGGGACGCACATCGACAGGAACGGTGAATAACCCTTTTGTAAATGTATTCTTTGGGTCTTTGGGTGGTTGTAGGGGGAGATCTTTGGAGCACAGGCCAACCCCTCAGATCTGGACGATCTGGACTGGAAAGTCTCAAAATTATCTAAATATGTACTAAGGCAGGGGTGGCGAACCTTTAGGCATCAACGTGCCATATTTCTAAAAAAAAAGTTCAATGAAGTCCTAGACGTGCCGACGGGGGGTACGGTTTCACGCCTAAATTCCATTTATTTCACACTAGCTTTCGCCCGCGGCTCCGCCTGCGTGGATGTCGGTTATCGCGCCTAAACCCAAACATAACCTAGAAAGAAAGAAAGAAAGAAAGAAAATATTTTTTTATTCAACCTACCAGTTCAACAAGACAAAAACTACAACATTGTGTTTATATGCATAAAAAATAGCCAGGTAGAATAGAATAATGGCCGCCTCTCAGCTTAATGCTGTCCGCGTTGTAGTGCAGGCGGACAGCGCTGGTTTTCAGAGACGGCCTAGGTCTTTTCTCATGGTCTAAACTACCCCTATACCAAATTTCATCAAAATCTGTTCAGTGGTTTAGACGTGAAAGCGTAACAGACAGACAGACAGACAGTTACTTTCGCATTTATAATATTAGTATGGCTATGGATATGGCTATGGATTTAAAGGGCATAGATATCGCTTGATACCTACTGACGGACGTCGACGCTCTGGGTGAAATAGTATTTTTAGTGTGGCTTAGTGGTCAGGGCATTCCCCCTGTAAGGGAAAGATCGCGGGTTCGAGTCCCGCCCGAGGTCGATTTTCTTTTCTTTTTCCCGCGAATTCGTCAGGGTGCCAGCATCAGATCCTGACTTCCTGAATATAGGACCACATGGGAAGCACCAGCTTTTAAATAAATAAAGATTCATCAAAATAGTTTAACCCAGTTGAAAGTTCTGAGGTACTATACAAAAAAAAATACAGTCGAATTGAGAACCGCCTCCTTTTTTGACGTTGGTTAAAAAGTAGGACTGATGCTATAATGACAATGATAAAGCTTACACTGCTCGAAGAGTAGGATAGTCTCCGTGGTTACACATCCATACTAATATTATAAATGCGAAAGTAACTCTGTCTGTCTGTCTGTTACGCTTTCACGCCTAAACCACTAAACCGATTTTGATGAAATTTGGTATAGGGGTAGATTAGACCTTGAGATAGGACATAGGCTATGTTTGGTCGCGATAACCGACATCCACGCGGGCGGAGCCGCGGGCAAAAGCTAGTGTTTAATAAAAATTTAAATCCATTAATATGCTAACTATTCAAATTGCTCAGGCGGAACTGGAACCCGCATCCAGTCCCTTACAGGGGAAATGACCTATGAGCAACCGCCACACCTTTAGTGCTCAAATAAACTCAGTAGCTTAGTGGTCAGAACATTCCCCTGTAAGGGACTGGTTGCGGGTTGGAGTCCCGCCTGAGGCGTTTCACCTTTTCCTATCTTAGTTGATACACATGTTTAGTCTGGTTACACTCTAGGTACTTCTTTTTTTTATACCACTTAGGTGGCAGACAAGCACACGGACCACCCGATGGGAAGTGGTTACCGTAGCCTATGGACGTATGCAACACCAGGGGCGTCACACTCGCGCTGCCGACCCTGAAGAAAGCTTCTAATGCCCTTATTGAAGAACCCTATATTGCAGTCGCTTAGGAAAACCGCCGCAGGGAGTTCATTCCACAGCTTGAGTGTGCGTGGGATGAAGTGCCTTCATACCGCACAGTGCGTACCGGACGCAATGTGGCTATTAGGCACTTTCCTAACACTTCTGTCGTGCCCACAGACAGCGTCGTCTCCTGGGCGTGTGCATGGACGGCTCGGCGGTGAACCAGCAGCTGGTGACGGCGCTGGTGGGCATGGGCTACGCGCGGCGCCTGGCCGCCGTCGCGCTGAGGAACTCCAACAACCACGTCGCGGAGGCCGTCAGGCTCATACAGGAACAACCGGAGCTGGTGAGACCCTGGGACCCTGGCTACTGTGTGTCTAGCATTTGTGTTTGTCTAAATAGGGATCTAATTTAGGGTTCCGTATCCAAAGTATAAAAACAAAACCCTTTTACCATAAAACGGAGTGAATAGAAATCAATGAGCGAATAGAAATAAAATGGTTGTTGTTTTTTAATAATTTCTTTTACAAAATCTTAAGCATCTAACCAGATATTTGATAATTCTGTTGATTACCTATTACATTGAACTAGTCCATAGTTTCACTCTTCGGTACACTCCCGGTACATAGGTTCACTCACGGTAAAATCACAAAACGCTATGTTCTATGATTGACATAAAGATGTGCGACTGGAAACAGTGGCGCCCCTAGCGGTGATTTAAACGGGTAACTATAGTCGAAAGAGGACTAGAGGTAAGATTTTAACAATGTTAACGCTTAAAAAAGGGGAAAATCACAGACAGCTTCTTCAAACTAATACCGTCTTTCGGAGGTCATAATAACTACGGAATTTAGCTAGCTATTTTATTTCTATTCACCCTTTGATCACTATTCACATTCACATCATCATCATTATCAGTATTATCACACATTTTACCCGATACTAAAATTCTGCTGTCCATTTGTCCGTCACCAGGCGTATCTTATATACCGCGATAGCTAGACAGTTGAAATTAGCTGTAAAAACAAATATGTACTAAAAACAGAAAAAAGCGTAATGGCACGGAACCTTCTGTGTGTGAGGCTGACTCCATTTACCCAGTTTTTTGTTGCGTACTTTATGGAGTTATAATAATGTTACAAATAATCACTTCAATATAAATTATTTGTATATATAAAATCTAAATATTATAATATAATTTGTTCCAGTTGAAAGATTCGGACGAGTCGTCAGAAGAGACGGAGTCGCCGAGTTCAGACGAGTCGCTGGTCGAGCCCGACAACAAACTAGTGGCAGAGGTACGTGTCTTACAATAGTATTGTTTGGGACATATATCTGGGACCTAAAGGTGGGTCTACGCAAGACGAGCCGAGCACGAGCCTATGCTAGCATTGTATCGGAATTGCAGTTTTAGGCGAAAAAATGTGATGATGAGGCAGTAGATAGCTGCCTCAGTTACCTCGCTGCCTCGGCTGCCTCGTTCGAGGTTCGTACGTCGGTCCATACTACACGAATTTTGACTCGGCTCGTGCTTCGCTCGTGCTCGGCTCGTCTAGCGTAGACCCACCTTAAAATGTGCATACGTGCATACTGCGGTGGACGAGCTCAAATTCACCAAGCATAGATTATTACAAAACAATCCGCACGCGCCAGGGCCTTTTGTCTCGCGATTTAGGTCCAAGATACGTGTCCCGAGGTATACCCCTGAAAGACATTGACCGTAGATTCAAGAGTAATCCTCTCCCCCCTCCCCGCTTCTTTCTTCCAGCTGGAGAATAATAATAATAGTGTATAGTCCCAGTAGCTCAGTTGGCCAGAGTTTTAAAATAAGATTAGATAAGATCATTTTTGTTTGTACACAAACAAACTAAACATTAGGGACAATATAAGATATATGTACAAATGGCGGCCTTATTGCTGCAAGCGATCTCTTACAGGCAACCTGTGGATGGACACATCCATACTTCCATACAAATATTATAAATGCGAAAGTAACTCTGTCTGTCTATCTATCTGTCTGTCTGTTACGCTTTCACGCCCAAACCCCTGAACCGATTCTGATGAAATTTGGTACAAGGGTATATTAGACCTTGGGAAAGGACATAGGCTATATTTGGTCGCGATAACCGACATTCACGCGGGCGGAGCCGCGGGCAAAAGCTAGTTTTAAATATATCGACATATTTTTTTACAATATTCGCCCTGAAAGGGGCTGGTCGCGGAGTCATATCTAATAATCTCCCCATTCCAGTTGGAGGCGATGGGCTACCTGGCAGAGGAAGCTCGCGCGGCGCTGCGTCTGTCGCGGAACCACATCAGCGGCGCCGTGGACCGGCTCGTGGCCGGCCAGGGACGCGTCACGCGCAGTACGTACTACCTAGCATTGAATCTCAACTTTTGAAGTCAATACGTCTTTCAAATTGTTTCCATAAGCGTACGAGATCGACGGAGCCCTACCTGACGAGGATATTTCTTCGTGCATTATCACGAATAACCTAAATCTTTATAATTACGTGTCTAATCCATATTTTCTAACTATCTACCAGTAATTTATACTGCGGACAATATAATCGATAGGTATATTTGGCAAGAAATCTACCATTTTGAGTACTAACTTTGCTGACAAACAGTATATTTCTCATTAAAAACCGGACCAGTGCATGTCCATGTATTACCCGTGGTACACCCATTGATACAACTGGTTGTACCACAAGGCTTTTTTTTCCCGATGGATCAACTGGTTGTACCACAGGGATTTTTTTTTCCCGATGGATCAACCGTACGGTGGAACAACTAACAACTTTAAAAGGATAACGTGGATAAGAATAGGAAATAAAATAAAAAATAGATATATTATTGTTTATTTAGTGTTATATAAAAAATAATAAAATAAAATAATTTTACAACACACCTGCTCATAACAGTGATATTATTTTACCGCAATTAAGCACGGAATGACACCTATTATAAAACTGTGAGTTTTTCATTACTATTAAACTTCAGTGATTCGCCCTTCGAGATTACACCATTTACTTGTAGTAGTACGCACATGTGCTGCCATCTTACACAATTTTAGAGCAACATTAAAGAAATGATCCCTGCGCTCTGATGTGGGTATCTCATACACGTTTTGTGTAGCTGCCATCGCGCACGAAAAATTTTTCTTTACGTTATTAATTTGGTATTTTAATAGTTTTTTCTTGTCTTTAATCAATATAATAATGGGAAAACGTAATCACTACGAGGATGAAGGTTATACAGCCCGGAAAAGCAGAAAGTCGGAAAGTTCTCGTGGTTCTAGTTCAAGCATCGCAAGCGACTTCTAGTACGTCTTCAAAATCAATTGAACAGGATTACGCGGAGAACGATGACCAGGTACATGCGGATGAACATCCCTTGCAGGAGGATTTGCAAGATGAAGGTATTTACCGAATACCAATAAATATAAGATTAGGAATACCTTTGTGTACTGAGTATAGTCTGGAAGGCTATTACCGACCCGTAATTTTATACTTCAGGCCAATCCGGGAGGTTGATCGTTGTATAAAGGGGACACACAAATATTCTTGAGCATAGTCCGAGAGACTATGTCTTGAATACGGTACTTACCTACTTCTTATAGCTAATGATGCTCGTGATAAAGGCTGTGTCACGAATTCCTTTCGACGGCGACGGTTCGAGCTTAGTCTGAAAGACTAATACCAACCTTCGAATATGCTTCAGTTTAACCTGTAAGATTTAATCGCTGCGTATAAGGTTCGCATACAGAATTCTAGAGCACAGTCCGGGAGGCTGTGTCATGAATTTCTTGCGATGGTACGAGTTTGATTGGCATCTGCCGCGCCTACCCAACACCGCAGTTGCGCCGGCTCCAAGCCCCTGAGAGCCCGAAGGTACCCAGGAGCTAGAACACGATATTTCATGTCTAATAGGCGAAGAACCTGTGAAGGAAGAATAGTTCGGACCAAATGCCATAAGGACATAGCAAGCCGGTAGTCTGATATCCTGGTTAACGGACTAAAAGATGGTAAGATTTTTTCTTTCTTTCTTTCATTCAAACCAAAGATAATTTTTTAAGAGGTTATGATATACCTGATAACTTAAAATTATCCCAAGCTCCGAAACTTCATTCTGAGATCAAAGCAGCGGTCAATGAAAGTGCCTTTATGAGGGATATTATTCTGACCGAAAAACTGCTACCCAAGAATATGCAATCAAGAGCCTCAACATCCAGGGCTTTAAACTGGGGGGGGGGGGAGGCCGCCACCGCTTACAGTCGCAGCCACGTCGCATACCAGCGACACAGAACTCGACGGCTGGTGGACACAAGCAGGTACCAGTGCAACGTGCGACAGAACATCGTGCCGGACTGCGCGCCTCTAGCTGAGGTGGACGACTCTGTTATACAGGCGGGTAAAACGCAAATTATTCATTAATAATTAGCCTTGCATCACAAAAGATGTCATAATCCTGTCTTGGGTCAACGGTCTGCAAATTCCAGTGCCTGGTAATATTACTCAGTAAATTACCCATTAATAAGCCTCAACCTCAGGCAGAAAAGTTAGATATGAATAAGGAACCATGTGAGGGTCAATTTCTATCTTATATATTTCTTGCATTGATTTCTTGTAAAGAAAATTGACGGCAAGAATAGATTTACTTTGAATTTAAAATCATTAAATCAGTCTATCATTGCGCCGCATTTTAAACCTGAGGATTATAGAACTTACATTTGGACCTAAACATAAACAGCGAAATATGGGTGCTAGCACCCCTGCCTACCCCTTCGGGGATACAGGCGGTTTTCTTCGGTTTATGTTATGTATGTTATGTTATGTTATGATTATAGAACTGCCATGAAGCTTATTTCAGAACATACCTTTGGCATTGACCATTGTGATGGTCTTGTGATGTGCACCATTGACCTTAAAGATACCTATTTTTTCTATAAGATTCACAGTGAATCGAGAAAACGACTGTGATTTTATTGGCTAAGAAAACTATGAAACCTGAATCTCAAGTATTACCATTTGGTCCTAATTTAGCACCTTATGTTTTTACTAAACTTATGCGTCCTGTTATACAGTTTGTTGTTTAATCAAGGATTACTATCAGTCATTTATTATGATGATTTATAACCTACTATTTGGTAATGATGACCATACAGATTGTAAACATAACCTTGGTTTAGGTTTAAAGAGTTTTATACTCATAAAGACATATTTTACATCACTTACATGAGAACATAATTGCAAATTCCTAAGGTAATATTCGTTGTCACACTAAAAACAGACACATTCAGTACATTAAGATTATGTGTTTGGCTAATTGTTTCTTAAATACATCCAACGAGTTAATTCTTTTGATGTCTGAGGGTAGTTTGTTAAAAAGGCGCGCACCTTCGTATGATATCGCCGACTGGCCGTAATTTGTTCGAGTCTTAGGCAAAATAATGAAACTTGCGCGTCGAGTGCAGGTGCGCCCAACTTGGTTTCGCTAACCTTGAGGTTACAAAACCTTGCTTCAATCATTAGATTTCACAATTAATTTAAAAAAGATCAAGTGTAGACCTACTTAACCAGTCGAACTGCAAAATTTCTAGGTCTTGTTTCTTCATCCTGAAAACATGAGAATTACCATCACAATAGAAAAGATAAAGAAGATCAAGGACGATCTTCTATATTTTTCTAGTAGATGCAGGTGACGAAATTTTGCACATCTGATTGGGTTGCTAGTATCAATATGCCCCGCAGCACAGTATGGTTGACTTTATACAAAGCAATTTGAAAGAACTAACTATCTTGCCTTAAAACACAGTGATGATTACCATCAATACCTATATTAACTTGCTTAGTTTCTTACGCGAAAACTCTGATTGGTGGCCTTGTAATATCGACCACCGTGCTATTCTGGCAACTACAAGCTGGGAATATACCCAGATGCGTTTCGAACTGGTTGGGGTGCTTGCTGCGCAAGTCAGACAGCCAGTGGACAATGGCCTGATGAGGATCTGGCTGACACATTCTTTGAGCTAAATATTTTTGCCGATAAAAACTGTAACTGCGAGATACTTTTACGGATAGATGCTGCACTGCTAATTCTTATATTAATAGGATGGGTGGCATACAATTTCTCCACCTCAATTTGATAGGTCGTAATATTTGGAAGTGGTGCGGAAAGACACTTGTTTATTTTCGCTTCTTACATTTCTTCCAAAGACAATTACGCAGCAGATGCAGGATCGCGTCGCATACATACCGATGTTGAGTGGGAACTTAACAAACTATAACTTTCACCGTATATGCGAAATATTTTAATCAGCTTGAAATCGAATTGTTTGCTAGTCGAATAAACAAAAAATGTGTCAAATTTATCTCTTGGCACAATAATCCAGAGGCATATAAGCTGGATGCATTAACCTTATCCTTGAGTTTTGGGACACCCTCTATATACTAGACAGGGATGAGGGCATTGTTGTGACACCTCTATGGCCTACGCAGCCTTGGAACCCACTCTTTAGGAAGTTGTTAACTAGTAAGCTAATTACATTCACACCTAATAAACACTTGTTGTCACCTCTTTATAGTTCGGAGCACAAGCTTTACAGGAGCCTTTGAAAGACCGATTGTAAATGACAATTAATGATTTTTGAATTTTGAATTTTTTATCCTGGTTGCAGGAGTCATTATCTGGCAAGCCTTTTTGAAATAAGGCTCTCTTCTAGATGCAGCAGACGTGATGTTAGCGTCTTGATCATAATACTTTAAAACAATAAAATACTTGTTTTAAAAATGGTTCACTTTCTGCTAGGATAGAAATTTTAATTATATTTCAAACAACAGTTGCTAATGTATTACATTTTTTAGTTACTCTGTTTAACTAGGGCCAAGATTATAGTTCAATGAATTGCACAAAGGCCGCTCTGTCCCTGATTATAAATTTGTCAACCAATAACGACCCACAGTGATTATAGGATTTATGAAACGAGTATTTATAAGTTACGAACTCCTCTTCCGAGATATAATTTTACTTGGGATCCAAAACTATTCCTCTAGAATATCTAAGTAAATGGTATACTCTAATGAAGGCCTTTCTTTCGAGAAATTATCACGAAAATTTACTACACCCTTGGCTCTAATAACTGCACATAGGGTGCAGACATTGTCTTTAATTAAACTATCATTATAAAATACATTAATGAAAGTTTGTAATTCATATTATCATAGATTAGATTAAAACCTCGACCTATATTAACTCTTCCATATTTCAATGAAAACCCCTCCACTTGCTCTGCCAGGACATTATAGAACAATATTTGTTTGTGTCAGCAGAAAAGAGTAGGTAAACCAAATTTTGACTCCTTAATTATTAGTTATAAAAAACCTTTTTGTAAAATTCACAATCTTTAGGTCGTTGGATCAAGGCCCCATTGGGTGAGAGCAGAATAGATATATGTATGTGTATTTAGTGCTCACAGCACAAAGCATGTTGTCACATCTGCCACCAAAAGGTTCGGAGTAAACTTGGACCTTATAAAGAAAACCGCTGGTTGGACCGACACATCAAAAACTTTTGCCAAGTTTTTTATCAGAGAAGTGGCCACCGATACGAATACCTCTGACTATTTTGCTCGATCTTTCGGCAGACTGGCTTTGGTCAACAACATGTCCTTACCTTATAAACATATTTAACAAACTGCTCATTATTTCTCTACGGCTGTTTATCGATTTAATTGATTACAATTTTTAATCAATTTGGAATCTTTCTATTTATCCATTATTATTATTATTTTTTAATACTATTTCGTGAGACTTTAAACATCTACAAGTAAATGGTGTAATCTCGAAGGGCGAATCACTGAAGTTTAATAGAAAATCAAACGAACTTACCTGTAAGTGAAGTTCGATGACTATTAAACGATGTGATTCGCCCGAGAGATTACACTCCCTCCCTAACCCTAATCAAGTTTGTTCTAGATTTTTCCCATACAGGCACGAAATAGTGGCTTACAATGGCAATAAGGACAAACGTGTATGAGATACCCACATCAGAGCGCAGGGATCATTTCTTTAATGTTGCTCTAAAATTGTGTAAGATGGCAGCACATGTGCGTACTACTACAAGTAAATGGTGTAATCTCTCGGGCGAATCACATCGTTTAATAGTCATCGAACTTCACTTACAGGTAAGTTCGTTTGATTTTCTATTATTCACAAAAGTGAGTTATAGATTCTTTTTTAAATTTTATAGGAAGTGTCTATAATTGTCTATGTTCTTAAAAAAGTTTTGATACAAAAAATAACGTGTTTAATAGTACGAATAAATTAATACGCCTATTGTGTGGTCATTTGATGCATTTTCGTATTTAAATAAATAATTTCAACTTGTAATACTTGTGTTATAAACAAAATTTTCGCTCAAATTTAACTTTTTTTTTTTCTCTAAGTACAGAAAAAAAAAAGAGTAAAAAAAAGTTAAGTTCAAACCTCATTTTTTTTTAAATATGGTCGACCGCCATTGTTAAATGCGCGCGCATAGGAAAACGAATTAATTTGTAGTATTGTTTATTTAGTATTTGTAGTATTATTTTATTCGCAAGTGTGTTGTAAAACGTCGTATGGCACGTGTGAGCATGATGATTACCGTCCTCGGCTGTCTTAAGACCCTCGCCTGGCGGCTCGGGTCTCAATGGCGCCTCGGCGGTAATCACCAACGTTGCTCACTTGTACCATAATGTACTATTAAAGCATTTAGTATGCTAAACTAAACAAATTATTTTAAATTGGAAAAAGCGAAATCAATGCTCGGGCAGGACCATCGCCCTAAAATCACACTCACTCATCGCACTCACGCACTAAGGGTTCCTTGCAAAACTTAATTTAGGGATCTTTTTATTATGTAGACCCAGAAGTTTGACAATTTCAACTTGATCCGTCTACACATTCCCGAGAAAAAGTTAATAAACAACAAAGTGATCCTATATTTTTTTCCTATTGAGATAAGGAACTACGCAGGAGGCGCGGGTTCGATCCCCGCTCAGTGCAAATATTTGTGTGCATAAAATATGGATATTTGCATTGGTCTGGTCGTGCCTCGGAGAGAACGTTAAGCCGTCGGTCCCGGTTGCCATAAAAACAACTATGGCAGTCGTTACGGGTAGTTGGTGCCCTAAAAAGTCCAAAAAGAAAACAACGGTCTAGCTGCAAAGCTTCGATATCGCCTAATGTTAACATTGGGTTGTGGAGGTCAGATGACAATCGCTTCACGGAAAATATCGAGGTCTAGTCAAATCTGTAGTTAAGACTGGTTAAGCGGACCCCAGACTCCGAGCTGAAAGCTTCGGATGCGACTGGGAATTAACGTTAGGAGGAAGATAAGGAACCCTAAAACTAACTTATGTACTTGTATCAAGATGACTATTTGACAAAATAACGTTACAGACGAAGACGCCAGCAACCCGTCTACGAGTGCGGGCGCAGCCGCCAGGAAAAAACAGAGGTCACACAGGAAGAATAAAAGGTAACACTAATGTAACAACGATGCTGTGAAGTGACTAAAATCAGAAGTATGGCTGTCACTGTCAAATGCATACTGTTCAATTGCACCCATAGCCATCTCCACACATCTTCACATTTCCACCCGCATACGGTGCAGAATATTCCATCAAGAACCCAGCAGTTCGGTGACTCCTTCTGCTGCACTATTAAGGGGGTATTGCAGTAAGACGTCCTACCTCGAACATTTTGACTGACGAAACGAGAGCTCGAATACAGCAATTTTGTGGATTTTTGCAGTTTTTTGAAAAAATATCTGCGTGATAAATTAAAACTTCACCAATCTCTAGATATTTTTATGCTCTATTTTTTAATACAAACTTCGGCATGATTTGATAATGGCGTCTTGGTGAGAAACGTGTTTGAAATAACGATTTGGAGCGTTTTAGACCTATGTTTGACGCTAATTTCTATCGAGCCAATTATCATGAATCGTGTTTCTGTTTTCACACGACCCTTGAGAACTTAGTCTACTTTATAAATTTGCTTTACTTGATATCCAGACGTTTAAAAATGTTAAAAACTAGTGCAACCTGGCCTTAAGACCTGGAATTCCTTACCAGTTCACGTGTTCCCTCTTCCTACAGTCCCGGGTCCTTTAAGCGGGACGTGAAAAAGCATCTGATGGTACCGTACGTAACATGGTACGTGTCTATAATGGTGACCCTCTTTTCCGAGAGCTTACCATCAGGTGAGGTGAAGTCAAATTGACGTGTCCTATACAAGGTGATTTTGTAGTCGTTTCGGAGCGAAAGATTTTGGGCACAGTTTCGATAGCAAAAGCGTCTGGAATTATTAATTAGGCGGAAAAAACTTTTTTTTTACAACCCCATACAGTATACCTTTCACCTGTACATTATTCCCATACATTATAAAAAAAAAGACGTGTGGCACTCGGGGACTGCTGCGGTAAAGCTATTGCATAGCATTTTTTATGAACTTATGCAATTATAATAAATAACAATTTGAATTTGAATTGGAATTGAAATTGGAATTGGAATTGGAATTGGAATTTGAATTTGATTTCTGAGTTCTGAGTTCTGAGTCTGAATTTGAATTTGAAAACTAACAACTTATGCAATTATAATTACTTACGTTAAGCGGAGCTACTTCGGAGCAGCTCGGCACGATTCGTGCGAGCTCGGAGTTGGGGGTGTTACCATTTTTCGTTACGGAATTTCTGGATTCGGTCTCCACGCTCAAGGCCCGCGATAGAAGCTATGCAATAGCTTAAAAAATGTTTTTTTTTCCGCCAAATGAATACCTACTTCCAGACGCTTTTGCTACAAAATCACCCAGTATAAAAAAAAGTGAAGCGACTGCCAGCTAACCTCCGAAAGGTGACCCCAAATTAGTAGAAATAATACTCATAGGATAATACTTCCTTACCTTTTTCCCTTTTCCAGGAAAGAGAGGGAACAGGCTCTCCGCCGCCTGACTTCTACCATCAGGGCGGAGGAAGACGACTACTTGGATACATCCCTGATTGAAGAGGAGGAGTTCTTGGTACAATACAAGTCGCTCTTGTAAACGTCATAGGAATTACGTCATGGTGCTTCTATACAGTTGTTATGTGACCATAATTATATTATTATTTTTTATTGTATTTTTTATTTTTTGTTGGTATTTTAAAGTTCAGAGAGCCTCTGTGGCATGGTGTTAGTGAAGGTGACTGCTATACAGGGGATGCGGGTTCAATTCCCGGTCGGTGCAAATGTGTGCTTGAATATGTTGTCCTTGCCATAATTACATTTATTCGTTACGCGTAGTTGGAGCCCTAAAAAGTTCGACTAGTCTATCTACAGAACTTTGATATCACCAGTTGGTTGTAGGTAAAGCATGAATTAACCTTCAATCAATCAATCAATTAGCCTATTGCAGACCAATGCTGGACATAGGCCTCTCCCAATATGCGCACGTTTGCCGATCCTCCGCCTTCCTTCCGTATTTTTCCGAACCTTACCACACATAATTTTGAAACGCTTGCTCCGGGTATAAGCTTCGGGCTATATAATTCCCTGCTATGGTTTTCCTAAGCGACTACAATATGAGAAAGAAGGTGTTAGAAGCTTCCTACAAATTCGGTAGCTCGCACCTGGTGTTGCCCACGTCCATAGGCGACGGTAACCACTTCCCATCAGGTGGCCCTGCGCTTGTCTGCCACCTAAATGGTATTAAAAATATCAATTTTGCATGGTTAAACAGCTGTCTGGAAGCACCATTAAGGTCTCTGCATACGTAACGGGTTTTATCACGGACGGGACGGGACGTGAAGCAAAATGTATGCGGCCCACCCCGTCCCGTCCCGTCCGTGGCCCCGTGACATATGCATTGCCGCATACATTTTGTATGAGACGATATTTCCAAAACTTCACGTCCCCGTCCCGTCCGTGAAAAAACCCGTTACGTATGCAGAGACCTTTACACAGCTTATGTTTTAGTATGGAGTTACTAATAATATTGGTCCCTTTGCACTTTACAATTCCCATTGAAAAAGCAACAGCCAGCAGCGGCCGGAGCTTATTACTAGAAATAGTTTCGAGAAGGGTCGTGCAAACCCGTGATGCCGCACTGGCTCTCCTTTACCTTCTACATACATACATACATACAATCACGCCTTTATCCCCGGAGCGTTAGGCAGAGGTGAATTAACACCCACATTTAGGGTTGCCAACTCTTTTTTCGAGAAAAAAAGTATATTTAGGTCTGAGAAGAAAATTGAACAGTATTCTAGAAAATAGAACAGTATTTTACAATTAAATAAATTAATTTTAACAAAAAAATTTAACCGACTTCAAGAAACGAAAAAAAGGCACTAAAAAGCGAAAAATAACTGCGGTGCCTAGCCTAGCCCGAGAGGCTTTTAATTTATTTTTCTCTTTTTAGTGAGTTATAATCGATCCATCGTCCATCCTTTGCTTAGGTTCCTATCATCAGCAGCTTAAAATCACGAGCAGATAATTTTAAATGCAAATACTGAAACTAAATTATGTTAAAACAGCAGAAACAGTGTTTTGCCATGATTTTGAGGATTTCCCTAGATCCTGTTATCCAATCCTGACTCCCTTGATCCTGTCATCCTATTCTGGCTCCCTGAATCAAAACAAAGATCATAAAAATCCGTTTCACAAAATACGGTTTTACATACAACGGTTCGTCACCTATTTTGCCCCCTTAGGTCTGTCTGTCTTAAAAGAAAGCATGGTTTCGTAAAATCTAAAATGGTAATATGGTTCCCATCAATTGTTTTATGGATAAATTAAACATAACATAACATAAACTCACGCCTATATCCCCGAAGGGGTAGGCAGAGGTGCTAGCACCCACATTTAGCCGTTTATGTTTTGGTCCCAATGTAATAGGTGGCGAGCCTATTGCCATTAACCGGGCACTTATAAACCTGCGATAAATACAGGGTACACCTCATATAGTAGAACTTTTTAAGTAATAATTTTATATTGCATAACAACTAATAGCATAAACCTCTTTTCGCAGAATATCGTTTGGCATAAACTCATTTTGCATACATTGAAACCCATAATTTTGTAAGTCAGAATCATCTGTACGCATAATTTTTGTATCCATAATAATCACAATGTATAACCATCACATAGCAGAAAGTTCAAAACCAGATTCATCTTTTGGTATATATTTCTTATCCATAACTATTTAAAAGTATCATTTTTACTATTGCTATTAGTTGGAGGTAGTAATCACATGAATCATTATTATTTGTCGGGTACCCTGTGTCGGGGTGTTAACAACTATCTATTCTGGCGCTTCGCCGGCCGCTACCGCGGCACGCTCGCTTCGCTCGCTCGGCTCGCGCTGTTGGGGTCACAGTTCTAACCTAACCTAACCTATCCGAGTCGGGGTACTCTGTGTCGGGGTGTAAACAACTATCTATTCTGGCCACAGAGGTCACAGTTCTAACCTAACCTACCCATTTTTAAAGAAGAAAGTAACCCAATCTATATTATTCTAATTGAAATTCTATGCTCTTTATAATACTATAATTCTGGCATACGCCTAGTCAAATTATGCCAAATAATCTGTACTCTAAATGAACGTTATGCTAAATGAAGTTATACAAAATTTTAACTATGCCAAAGGTAATTATGCCAAATAAAATTCTACTATCTTAAATGTATGCCATTCTAAATTCGGTCATAAGCACATTATGCCTAAAAATATTTATGTCAAATATTTTTAATGCCTAATAAATGATCGATTAAAGAAGTTTCTGCGAAGTGAGTTATCCCAAATAGGTTTCGGAGTATCAAGTTTCTACCAAATAGACGGCACCCTAAATACACACATAACTTCGAAAAGCATCGAAAAGTCATTGGTGTGTGCCACCGGTGGATTAATTAAAAGATTTAATATATGGCTGGCAAATAGAAGATAGCTGTGAACTGTATTATTTTCTATATTATGATTTATCATTAATAAATTTTGGATTATCATGGGACAATCAACACCTAAACTTATAATATAATTGCAAATTGGTGCCCAATTAATTAAAATTGTATTAATTGCTGCACATTTTTGTAGTGTTATGCATTTTGATGCTGAAAACAGTATTTTGGATACTGTTTATTTGTTGAACAGTAAACAGTATAATTGGGTGTAAAACAGTATAATACTGTTTTAAACAGTATGGTTGGCAACATTTCACCAATCATTGTATTAGGTCCCACGTAATAAGGGGTGAGCCTATTGCCGCATTCCAGGCACTGTTGTTGACTCGAGCCATATATCTGAGGCCGAGCCTGGGCTGTATATATCTGTCTGATGTTAAACAGCCTTCTACCTGGAGAGATTATGTGCTGTCAGTGAGAAAACCAAAGGCTTTGACCTACTTATCTTTTGTGCTGACGGCACAGAATCTCTCTGTTCTTACAGGTTCGGCAGCACGAATGTGTGTTATACTCGCCCATAGGCCACGGTAACCTCTTACCATCAGGAGGGCCGTGTGCTTGTCTGCGACCCAAGTAGTATAAAAAAATGACAGACTACCTAAAGGGTAGGCCCAAGAAGTCCTGACTTGACGTCGTGAAGGGTGACATGCGTGCGAATGGTCTCACTACTATGGACGCCCAAGATCGTGCGAAGTGGAGAAGGAAGAGCCGGAAGGCGGACCCTGAGCTCCGAGGTCATCTTGGCCACGGATCAATCAGGAAAATGCTTCTCCATGAAGATGATGATGACTATAAACCTATAAACCTTTTCTCCTGTAAATAAGATTGAAATTGACTTGTAATATTTTGCCTCAAAACCTGCTGCCGGCCTTTCAATGGGAATTAAATTAATCCTTAAAATATACAGGAAACCGAAAAGTTAGGAGAACAGGGTACCAACTTGTTCATTATTTAATTAAGTACTATATCTAAATTTATCACAAAATAAAAGGCCCGTTTTGACATTTGTTTTGACCTAACTAATGACATATCGTCGTAGTTTTGCATGAAATAAAAGGTTTATTATTATTATTATACTATTATAATGATATAACCATGCGACTCGGTACCACTGATCTCCATTGTCTTAAGATATCTATGCTCGGTACGGAATCGATTCAAGTTTGCATGATTCCGGCCAAGAGCGAGTCGGCTTTTAAATAATATATTTTGATAAATTTATTTTTCCCTTAACCAATTATTAATAGTCTGTGAACAATGTGAAAAAATCGTTATGCCCAGCACATAGCCGAGTGGGCGACACCCATCTATGAAAAATATATAATTACCTTCAAAACATTTCTATCGGTAAAAATAGAGAACTTTATGGGCGTGAACTGCCAAAACGGGCCTTCTATTTTGTGATAAGTTTAAGATCTCGAATTAATAGGCCATACTATTATTATAAAGAAGTACAGAAACAAGACTTAATTCTGCTTGTCAGGACTTTTGTAAGGCGTTACCCTACCGAAGAGACAATTTGCGAAACCGAAACGGGTACTATGTAAAAGGAATATTTTACGAAAAGGACATTGTGCGAAAAGGTCATTGTGCGAAAAGGACATTGTGCGAATAGGACATTGTGTGAAAGGGTCATTTGCCGCAAAGGATATTTTCCGAAAGGCTTATTTTGACGAAAAGGATATTTGATAAAAAGGACATTGTGCGAAAAGGACATTTTGCAACCTATATTGCGAAGTGGACGTTTTACGAATGAGCCATCTTAAGTAGTAATAGGATAGCTGTAGTAACGTAGACTTACAAGCAATATTTAATATATATAATGATCTCGATGTATTTTGATAGCTTTCCAAGAAATGTTGCTGTATCTTATACCAACCGCTGCCTTGTGCGAGTGCACTTTAAGCGAGTGCCCTGTTGCACGCAATTTGTTCGAGATTATTACACGAGTTTTCGTGTAATCTGCACGAAACACAGGCACACGCACAAGGCAACAGATGACCTTATATTCTACCATTATGATATTCTTATATATGTATCTATTAAGTTTAAAATACTTATTGTATGAATACCTACTTATTGTAACAATGAAATAAACATATTTATTGGTAATTTTAGTTTTTATTTATTGTTTAAAATTGTTTTGTACATTTTTAGAGAGTTAATTTACAGTAGTCTTATTATATTGGTGGTAATATAAACTTTAGCATAAATTAATATAAACGTTATATAATTCGGGTTTATGTATATTATACGTATACTTAGCAACAAATTAATGTCATTATATCCTTAACAGTACTTATTTGAAGATATAACTTAAAAAAACTTCGAAACATGTTTACTCGTACATCGTACTAGCTGTTGCTCGCAGTTCCGCCCGCGTGGAATTCTGATCCCATTCAACGGTTATAGTAGCGTGATGATATAGACTGTGTTACCTGATAATGTAGCTTACTAATGGCGAAAGAATTTTTGAAATCGGTCCAGTAGTTTTGAGTTTATCCGTTACATACAAAAATACTAATCTTTATCTATCAAGGCCGTCAAGTTAGGAACCACCATTTTGAGGCCACTAGCGTCAGAAATGGTGGTCCGTATCTTCTGGACTGCACCTCAGCTTATTACCATCTAGCGGGGTGCAGTCAATTGACGGACCATAGATATAAAAAAGGTTTTTTTATACAACTTAGGTGACAGATAAAGCAAACGGCCCACCTGATGGAAAGTGATCACCGTGGCGTATGGACGTGTGCAACACCAGGGGCGTCACACTCGCACTGCCGACCCCTTAAGAACCTAATGGCCATCTTAAAGGTGCATGTAAAGGTACATATAGGTAATAGTTAATAGTAATAGTTACGGTAACCACTTTCCATCAGGTGGGTCGTGTGCTTGTCTGCCACCTAAGTGGTATAAAAGTTATTTAATAGGTACAAAGACACAGCTCTAATGATTAACGATAAACTCAAGAAACATAACATCGTTCTTGATATATTCAAACTTGTCTAAGCTGGTGTGAGGAATGAAGATGAACTGCTTCTTCAGCTGGACCACCGACTTGTCCAGCGCTTCGGTAGACTTGGTCTTCTCGTCCTCACCGTCTTCGGTCTCGTGGCGTTTGGAAGAAGACTTGCGACGAACCTCTAGGGATTTCACGATGTCCATGGCCTATAAAAATATACGAGATATCCATATGAAGTATTTAAATCGGGAGTTTAACCCGTGGCTAGTTTAGTGTTGTTTTTTTTTTATATATAGGACACGTCAATTTGACTTCGCCTCGCCTGATGGTAAGCTGAAGGCAGTCTCTGAAAAGAGGGTCACCATTACAGACACGTATCATGTTACAATGGTGGCACTCAGCTTGACGGCCTCATCAGATAATATTTTCTATAAGGAGTCTGATCAACTGGCTACTTGAACAGCTGAAATCTCGCCAACATACGTCTTAGGAACATTTCAAACTAGGCGGAAAAATGTTCCAACTGTTTTTAAGTGTTAATTTTTCCACCTGATCTGAAAGAGACATCTACAGACATTCTTGCGTACTAAGAACCTGTCTCAGTTATTTTTTATACCACTTAGGTCGCAGACAAGGACACGGCCCAGCTGATGGAATGTGGTTACCGTAACCTATGGGCGAGTGCAACACCAGGGGAGTCACACGCGTGCTGCCTATCCTTTGAGAACAAGTAGATTCTGTGCCGTCAGCGAAACAGACAAGCCATTATTATTCCCGGTCTTCTAAGGTCTTCCCACTGACAGCACAAAACCTCTACAGTGAGCTCTGGCTACCCTACTCACCACCGGGAACACAACACGATGTTAACTTTTATTTTTCTATTAGCATGTTTGATGCTGGCTCTTAGACTATGCCTCACCTGGCTCCTGTTAGCGGGCTGGTCCTTGAGCACGATGTTGATGTTGAGGTCGCAGGGCCAGGCCAGCAGCGCGTCGTACGGGCCCGCCACCAGCCGCACCGTCGACGTCACGTGGCGCCCCTTCCACTTGCCGATGCCGTTCAGGTTCACTTCAGCCTGGAATATTCTATTATGAGTCGAGGAGCTTGAGGTGGTTTGAAGGTACCTGTTACCTGCAAGTCTATATACCTGCTGAATGATGTCAAAAAACAAAGATAATTTATTTTGTATAGACCATAGGATAAATTACAAAACGTCAATATCAAACTAAGTAAACGGAACCAATTCGGAATACGGCCCCGACTTGAGTAAACTACGGCAAGAAACTCAGTGGATTTCTATATCGCGATGTAGGATCTATTCGTTCAACAGTACCGCTCTTCGTAACTAGGTGGCGCTAGCTGTAGCTCTAGCTCACGCTAACGAACTAACAGGTAATATTTGAATTTAGTGTTTCCCTCTTCACAGTCCCGGGTCCTTTAAGCGGGGCGTGAAAAAGCATCTGATGAGGCAGTCAAGTGCCACCATTGTAACATGGAACGTGTCTGTAATGGTGACCTTCTTTTTCAAGACTGCCTTCAGCTCACCATCAGGCGAGGTGAAGTCAAATTGACGTATCCTATATAAAAATAAAATAAAATTGAACGAGGCAAACCTTTAACGTGTAGCCATATTTGGCAGTTCTGAACAAGGGGCTGCTGAGCACGGTGTCCTTTTCTTTGGCCTCCTTCATCCTCGCAGCGAACTTGTCTATCCTCCAAATGAAATGGCCTGGAAAATACAATCAAAACACGGTGAGACGTAAATTTTGAGGAATTGGGTAGGCAGGTGTGTTTTAAAAGCGGGGCGCGACGCCCTGAAGCTGAGAGCTATTTGCTATTGGCTACATACGTTATGTGTGACCTTAATATTTATTTTATTCTGTTTTCAGTCATTGTTGTTATAGCGGCAACAAAAATAGGCACAATATCTGTAATTAACTTTCTATTACGATTCATAAGAAAGGTAGGTACCTACAGCCTGGTGACAGACAGACAAACGGACAGTTGCATCTTATTAATTTCGATTCCGGTTAAAAAGCCCCAAAGATGAGTGGCTGGCTGTGTTTCCCTTACTATATTACCAATCGTATAATCATATAATTTTAAACGTTTTTTTTTTTTTTTTTTTTTTATTTATTTATTTTACACACATAACAGATTAGGTACAACTATTACATTACATTACATACCTAGTTCGTATGTATAGAAAATAAAAAGTATGAGCTAGGTTGCAATCCACAAAAATGCGTTTACATGGAAAATAAAAGAGTTTAATACATCTATGAACCAAAATGATTAATTATTATACTAAATTATTATACATTAATTTAGGTACTTATATACAATATGGATACGACATATGTGCAAATACTGAAACCGCGAAGCATCCTGGTCCGTAGGAATAGAACCAAATTAAATTTAAACTTAAATTCCCTGATTTATAAAATCCGAAATTTTCTAACAAAATAATTATTAAAATAAATGTAGAAAATGCAACCACTTGTATAAGTCATTAAATAGTTTCATCCATTGCTTTAAAGTCATTGACTGTGTCATAAGTCATTAATAAATACGCACACACCTTAACACACACACACACAACAACTTCACACACACACACAACAATAGGCATAGTAGGTAACTTACTTGAACAGCTAAGCGGCAACATGCGATTCTACAGAGTGCTCAAAGTTGTTCAAATTCTATAAAATTAAAACTCTAGTTTCTGCCCTTAATACTGGACCAATTTTGTTCAAACTTTTCCTGCTTGAAGCTTAAGGGGTACCAAGTATATGGTTTCAATTATTGCCTATATGTCGTATCCATATTGTATAGCTGCTTATGTATACTATATGGCAAGAAACTATGAAAACGGCAGATACTTCAAGCGGAAGCCCATTTACAATATTAATGCTTAAACTGTTGATTCTTTAATTGAGAGGATATCATTAATGTTCTTAATAAATAAAGCCAATTTTGGTAAAAATATGTCAAACACTGGATTATCCTTGACAATTTCATTGCACTGACGTGCCATCCTAACCAAAGGATTGTAAAAAGATGTATTGTTTCGATACACTTGTAAGGCAAAAAGTCCTGTACTATTGGATCTACGAGCACTGTATTTGATATTAAAAGTTATTTGAGCAAGCAAGTTAGGTACATCTAGTATAGAGTGAATTATTTTATAAATATAAATAAAATCAAAATACAGCCTACGCATCGCCAGCTTCTGCATATTAAATTTAACTAAGCGAGCCTCGTAGCCTACGAGGGCACGCCCCAGGTGTTGACGGTAACATAAAATTCGTAAACACCTTCTTTGTACTCTTTCAATATTATCAATATGAACTTGATAGTGTGGAGTCCATATTGGAGTACCATATTCCAAAATACTTCTAACGAGCGTCTTGTACAAGTAGAGAATTGAACGAGCACTTCTAAAGTCTCTGGTGGATCTAAAGACAAAACCTAGTAATCTATTAGCCTTTATCATTATGTACTGATAATGCTCCCGAAATGTAAGCCCATTATCAAAGACAATCCCGAGATCTTTAGCAGCGTGAGACCTCTTAAGGACCCTATTATCAATGCTGTAGTCATTAACGATCGCATGACGCTTATTAGTAAAAGTAATAACAAAGCACTTATCAATATTAAGGTACATCAAGTTACCCTTGCACCAACGGGAGATAACATTTAAGTCACTTTGTAATATATTACAGTCGTCAGAACTTGTGATCGTTTTAAAAAATTTTAAATCGTCAGCATATAAGAGACATTCGCAAGATATATTGTTCATGAGATCGTTAATGAAAACAACAAACAACAATGGTCCCAAATGTGATCCCTGAGGCACACCAGATGGTACGCTTGCAGGAGAAGAAGTAAATCCTCTTAAAGCTACCAGTTGACTCCTTTCATTTAAGTAAGAGGTCAACCAGCGAAGGAGACTGCCATGAACGCCATAAGAAGCGAGCTTGTTGCAAAGCAATCGATGATTAACTTTGTCAAATGCCTTTGCAAAATCTGTATAGATAGAATCAACCTGACCACCTACGGCAAAACTCTTACACAGGTAGTTTTTATACACCAAAAGATTAGATATGGTTGATCTACCTTTTACAAATCCGTGTTGATTTTCACATATAATAGGCTTAAAATGATTGTACAACTGTGCATATACTAAAGACTCAAAAAGTTTTGCAAGACATGACAAAATGCTTATGGGTCTATAGTTCTCGCAGCGAGATTTATCACCGCTCTTGAAAATGGGGACAATGTGAGCAATCTTCCATCGACTGGGGAAGATCCCATTTGTGAGAGACTTGTTGAATAAAATATTCAATGGTGTGCTCAGTTCCCTTCCACAGCGTTTGACCAATGATGGGGGTATTTGATCTGAACCTGCTCCCTTTGCCTCATCAAGATGTTTAATTTTCTCCATTATATTTTCGTCTGTGATATGAATTAATGAAATATAGTCCATAGCGCTACACTCAAGTGACTGATGGTCGTTTGGGAGAACAGAAGAAGCATGATCCGATTCAAACACTGAAGCAAAATAATCGGAAAACATCTCACAGACACCCTGCCCAGTCGAAGAAGAAGAATTACCAAACTGCATGACATTAGGAATCGAGACATGCCCCCTCCTATTGTTAACAAACTTCCAAAAATATTTAACATTGTTTGTCAAAGACGCTTCGATCGAAGTGACATAATTTTTGTAACACTGATCCATCAGTTTTTTAGATCTAGCACGTAACAGAGAAAACGTATCATAATCACGTGGATTATTAAACTTTTTGAAGAGCTTGTGGTATTTATTCTTTTCTACGATACATTTTATTAAGGGTTTGCTATACCAATCAGGATATTTATTTGATTTTACTGTTGTTAGTGGAGTATTTTTATTTATAATTTCTAGAAGTTTCTCGTAAAAAAGATCCACACATACATTGACGTCTGAACCCGATAAAAGGTTTTGCCAATCTATCAAATTCAAACAAATACGCATCCCTTCATAATTACATTTTGCAAAGTTGAAACGCTTACTATTATTAGGTTTTAAGTTTTTTGACGTATCACATATAGAGGGAACTTCGAATTCCAAAGCAGGATGGTGTCTATCTTTTAAGCTCAGTGCGTCCGCTTCAGTAACATTCAATGAACAAACGGATGAGAGTATCAAATCAAGATACCGATCTTTTTCATTTGAGATGTTGTTACTTTGATACAAGTTACAAAGCGAGATGAACTCCTGTAAAAGAAGAAGTCTCTTACATTGTGGGGTATAAGATGGTTCACCAATACTAATAGAGATAGGGGAGTACTCGGGTGTGTTAAAATCACCCACGATCAAGTTTGTGTCCTCTTGGCAATGATTTAACAGAACTCTCTGACAATTCGAATAAAATTCATCCCTCTTTAAGCAGTTCAAGTCAGGAGGCAGGTAACAAACACATATATTAACTTTAAGAGCGCTGCAATCTTTTGGTATAATAGTTATCCAGATATCCTCCAGATTACTATCCCAATATGCCTGTCTAAGAACTTGGAACGATTTTTTCACTGCCACCAGGACACCACCGCCGTCATCCTTTGAGGAATTAATGTCATCGCGATCTCTTCTAAATATGTTATAACGAGAGTCAAGAACCTCTCCATCAAAGATATTGTTATTTAAGTTTGTTTCCGTGAGACATATAACATCATAATTACAATTCAATACATTTTGATAAAATTGTGGTAACTTAGTACGCAATCCGTTAATATTCTGATAATACATGCTTATCATTATGTTAAATAATTTGAAACCGTACATAAAAAGAAAAATAAAATATTTTAATTATAAAGTATTAATTTAACCTAATCTTATTGAGACAATCAATGGTTTTGACATGTTGAGCAGGACTTTGCTCATCCTTGCGAACGTATACTTGGCCGAATCGAATCCATACAAACCTAAAATTATTCTCTCTACAGAATTTTCGCGCAGCGCTATGTACTTCCTTAGATTCAGGAGAGAGATGCTCAGCCACATATATTCTACGTGTTTCCCCCGTGAAGCCAATATGAGTAGAGGCGAGTTTATCTCTCGGATGAGCCTTGTTAAAACGAGTCACCGATGACAATATCAGATCACGAAGTTTCTGCGATGAAAGAGAGACCAGTATATTGCGGGGACGCTCCGACGATGAATTCATTTTCGAGACACGACGGCAGGCTCTTAATTCGCCCACTGGAATATCAACTTGCAAACACTCACAAAGTTTCATAAAAATGCCAGACAGGTTCTCGTTTTTATTCTCGGGCACCTCGTGTATCTCCAGATTCATATCGCGCGAGATCTTTTCCATAACCTGCACTCGTGTCTGAAATTTAGCGAGCGAATTCTGACATTTTGAGAGGTCGGATTGCAACGTTGGTAGCTTAGCGATAAGATAGCTTAAGATCAAAAGGTCCCGGGTTCGAATTCTGGCCATTACATTACCGACGGGAACCCACTCCTAACACAAGCAATTTAGCTTAGCTGGAGGGGTTTGAAGGAATATTAGTAAATTCGGTTACTAATATTCTTAAAAAAAAAACACTTTTTTTAACGTGCGAAAGATCCCCACGGATACCCAGAGCTGGGCCGGTGGAGTAGATTATATCGGACTCGAACCGACTAAAACGCACGCCGTCTGTGGGCCGTCGTGTATTTGAAAGTGTACCAACCATCATCCGTGCCCATCCTTCTCGCCCGAGTATCTGTTGTAGTTAGACGTGTTGACGCTGACACAGAAATACTAAATACGAATTTTGAATCCTGGTGCTTATATTATAAGATTCATTTCTCCTTAAACTTACAATATTTGAAAACGGAATCGATTTATTCTCGTTGTAGTACAAGCAAAGATTTGAGATAAAATGAATCGTACTCCTACTTCCGGACAACAAATGAAATTTCACTCGCAATCTGATCTGTCAATTGAACCAGATGAAAATAATCTTATACGAAACGCTAATTTAAGAAAACGAATTAACCCTGAACAGCATAGCTTAGTGAATCTAAAATGTGAACTCATGGAGTTTTTTCAACAAATGATGAATACGGAAATTGGTGAGTTAAAGCAGCAAAATAAACTGATCCTCGAATCCAACTCGCACATTATAAAGCTCTTGGAAGTAAATGCTTCTAATTACGAAGAAGTTATGTGCAGAGTACAAATTCTAGAATCCAAATATGACGCAGAAAATGCGCGAATAAATGATTTGGAATTTCAATTGAATGAGTTACAAAAAGAGTCTATCAAGAACAATATTGAAATAAGGAATATTCCTAGGGAAGACAAGGAGGATTTGAGCAGTATTGTCAAGAACATTTATGAAAAATTAAATATACCCTTCTGTGAATCGATAAAACTGTACAGAAGAGGCAAACACAATGGTACCATTATTGCTGAATTTCAAGATCTTGATAAGAGGGAAGAAATCCTAAAAGCTTCTAAAAAATATAATTCTGAAAACAAGGAAAAGCCATTGAACTCGGAAATGTTAGGAGTTCGTGGAACAGCTGCCCGCATCTATATATCTGAGGCTTTAACACCATTGTCGAAGAAGATGCTAGCGGCTGCTCGAGATCTTGTGAGGAGTGGAAGGTTTAAATACTGCTGGGTATCGCGGGGAAATATTTTACTGCGTAAAGAAGAGGGTCAACCTGCCATAGTTATCAAAGCCCTAAATCAGATTAAAAACTTAGTTATACAATGACTAGTTGCAGGTAGATATTTCAAGAAACCACGGTATTTACTCTTTTTCTATATCATTGCCTATTTACTTATATTATGTTGCATTTACTTTTCTAATGTTTTAAATATAGTTAATCTTAAGGAAACTGTTACTACGTCAGGTATTCATACTTACTTTATTCTAAAGTCCCTGTACTGTCGCATCAGATATTTTCATGTATATTCATATTCTGTTTGTCTTATGTATTGTATTTATATTCTATTGTTATTTTATATTTATGCCCTGTCCGCTCGTTATAAACAATTATTAAACGCTCTCATAGATGTCTGTGGCTGTTATCCTCAACCAAATATTGTGCTTCATTATTCAAAAATGTTGTTTAAATTATGACTTACAACTTAAAAGACGTTGTCACCGATGTTGATAATAATATCAACGTCGGAGACTCTTTTTTGGTTGAGGATCCGGAGTTGCTATTGCATTACAGACTTGATACTGAACTTTCACTCAGGATAATTGTACAGAACATTCGGAGTATAAATAAAAATCTGGATGCTTTCAAGGTTCTTATGGCAAGCACAAGGGTGTACTATGATATGATCATATTAACTGAGTGTTGGCTACCAGATTTGCATTCAATCCCAAACATGGAACAATATAACACCTATTATACCCGTATACATATTAATCAGAATAGCGGTATAGTGGTCTATGTAAAAAGTACTTTGGGAAATGTAAATGTGTATGAACCAAATTTTATGGAGGCTGACTGTCTAGTAGTGGAAATAGATAATCAAAACGCGTTTATTTGCTTATATAGATCGCCGTCCTTTGCCTCTATAACCAACTTCCTATGTTCGCTTGATGAACTATTGCTTGGGCTTAAAGGTATACCAAATATCTATATTACTGGAGATATGAATATAGATGTTTGTAGCCATGTCAGTGACTCAAAGTCTGCAGAGTACTTAGACCTACTCGCAACGCACTGTTTTTTGCCTAGTCATTTATTCCCTACCCGTCTTGATAAATGCTACGACCACTGTTTTGTAAAATCAAACTCTAAAATGTTGACCGTGGTTTACAAGTCTTCTCTGACTGACCATTACAGTGTACATTTGGATGTGCCCATGAGCCAGAAACGTTTAATAAAGAAGCAAACATCGGAAATCCTGAATTTTGACATGGCTCAGGACAGAATGAATGAAATTGATTTTACCAATTTGCTATCCCAAACAGATGCGAATACAGCTACTGAGCTCTTCATCCATACTTTGTCTGGACTCATTAAGGATTGCACACAGATAGTAACAGTGCCAAACCGGAAACAAATACGTCATAAATGGATTACTCCCGGTTTGTTACGTTGTATGAAATTTAGGGACACATTGCATAAAAGGCACTTAAAATCTCCTAATAACAATGAACTAGAAATAACTTACAAACGTTACCGTAATTTTTGTAACAACCTTTTACATCGTTTAAAGAATGATCACGACAAACATAAATTAAATGCAAGCAAAAATGACATAAAAAAGACTTGGACTGTTATAAAAAATGTGTGCAATTTGAATATGTCAGATAGATCCAAGGTGCCCAATGAACTACTCAACATTTCATCCACACCTCAGGAATCTGTTGACTATGCAAATAACTACTTTGTCAATATAGGCGCCAACCTATCAAACAATATCTTGGATAGATTAAAATTAACAGAGAAGGAGTTAGTTAGGAATTTTAAGTGTTACCAATCCCCATTGAGCTCATTCGTAATGCTGGATACCGATGAATCGGAAGTGTATGATGTCATCATGTCTCTGAAGAACACTAAGTCCACGGGTTGGGATGGTATATCTTCACAATTTATGAAAAAATTTATTACTACTCTTACTGCACCTCTTACTTATGTATAACTTGCCACTTGTCAAACATAAATTCATTATGTTTGACAAGTGGCAAGTTTCCGAACGTGTTGAAGGATTCCATTGTGGTACCTATTTTTAAATCAGGAGTCAAGGATAGTCTAACAAACTATCGCCCCATTTCGCTCTTACCTATTATGGCTAAGATTCTAGAGAAAATTATGAATAAAAGACTAGTTGGCTATTTAGAACACAATAATATCCTGTCAAACCGTCAATATGGCTTTAGGAAGAACGTATCGACTTCGGATGCTCTAGAGGACTTGGTTGCTACTGTGGCAAGGAATCTTGATAATAAGAAAAAATGTATTGGTGTATTTTTGGATTTAACTAAGGCCTTTGATACTATTTCAATTCTGTTGTTAATTCGTAAGCTAGAGTCAATAGGTATTAGAGGTGTACCTCTAGAACTGTTTAAAGATTATCTAACCAATAGGACACAAACTTTAAAAATTGGAGATAATCTTAGTTCAAAATTAAACGTCAAATTTGGTGTTCCACAAGGGTCTGTACTGGGGCCTACATTATTTCTAATCTATGTGAATGAACTCTGCAAGGCGGTAATACCTAATTCAAAGATTATAGCATTTGCGGATGATACTGCAATTTTGTTTGAACATTCATCATGGTCACGCGTTAAAAGAGCAGCTGAAAATGGTCTTAAAAGTATTATAAATTGGCTGGACTGTAACCTATTAACATTGAATGTAGACAAAACAAAATACATTACTTTTAGCATAAGAAATAGCTTACAGCCTTCCGATGATTTTACGTTGAAGGTGCATACTGAGGCATGTACGTCATGTAGTTTTGCTACCACTACAAACTGCAATTGTCAAAGTCTATCGGTTGCAGATAGCACGAAATATTTGGGAATAGAAATAGATAAAAATTTAAATTGGAAATTACATATCAGAAATCTTAGATCTAGAATACGTAAACTTATACCTATTTTTAAAAAAATTAGAAACCTAAAAGACTCTAATACCAACAAGATGGTTTATCTAACTTTATGTCAATCTATAGCTTCATACGGTATAACCGCTTGGGGCGGTGCCAACAAAACTACGCTTATGGAAGTAGAGAGAGCCCAGCGATGTATTTTGAAGGTGATTAATTTTAAAAAATTTCAATACCCCACGAAAAAACTGTACGAAGAATTTGAGGTCTTAACGATTCGCCAACTTTACATTAAAAGCATTGTTCTAAAACAACACCTTTGCCAGGGGCGTTCTAATACATCCCTTAGAAGGTCATACCAATTGTACGACGTTCCAGCATGTAAAACCACCTTTGCTCAAGGGTTTTGGTACTTCCTGGCACCGCTACTCTATAACCATATTAGTAAGTTTAAACCTCTAAGATATATGTCAAGATTTGTCTGCAAAACCGCGATACACGAATATCTGAGTAGTTTGGATTACGAACGGACAGAGAATATTATTAAAATATGTATGTGAATAGAGTTATATAATTAATTTATGTTTAATATTGATGCCATTTACATGTATGTGTGTGTGTATATGTGTGTATGTATGTGTATGTGTATGTATATATATATATTATATATGTATGTATGTTTGTACATGGTGTGCGTACGATATGTGCATGGGCACATATGTGTGAGCATGTACCGATATATGTCTTTTTGTATTTTAAATACTTAATTTTTATTATCACATTGTTCTAGTACTAATTGAAATGAAATGTTTTTTTCATCCCACCATCTCGGAAAGAGTACTTTTTTTCTTCGATATCTGAGTGTAAAAGTCGCTTTTATCCTCTAGAGTGGTAAAGTAAATTTGAATTTAGAACATCGTGTGTACTAGGTTTGTGAACTCAAAACATCATTAAACCTATTTACTTCTACCTCTATGGTGCCGATTTATCATACAACTTTTTTTTAATTTATGAAAACTTATCTCGGAACCTCCTTGGTGTACCTATTTTTTTTTTAAATTTGCTTTGCGCGCATAATTTTTTTTTCACGTCCTATGGTTGAACATTGTTGTTGAATTTTATTTGTTGATATTTTATTATTAGTATTATTACACATAATTATTATACAGCCTCCGTGGCGTAGTGGTAGTGAACGTGGCCGCAACGCAGGAGGCGCGGGTCCGATCCCCGCTCAGTGCAAATATTTGTATGCATAAAAAGTTCAACAACAACGGTCTAGCTGCAATGCTTCGATATCGCCTAATGTCACCATTGGGTTGTGGAGGTCACATGGCAGTCGCTTTACGGAAAATATCGAGGTCCAGCCAAATCCGCAGTTAAGACTGGTAAAGCGGACCCCGAACTCCGAGGTGAAAGCTTCGGATGCGACTGGGAATTAACGCTAGGAAGAAGAAGCATTTCATTATTTCCTCGCTGAGGTGGGATGAAAAGTTACGTGTTGCACTCGAGTGCAAAGATTTTACACCTTGTGCTCTTTTGATTCCCTCGCCAACGCTCAAGATTCTAATTTATGAATTTAGAATCTTTCGCTTGCTCGGTCATCAAAACTGAGCACGCGGTTAAAAAGCAACTTTGCACTCTTGTATAACAAATAACTATTGTTATTACCTTGGTTAAAACTGTAGTGGCAGATTTTTCATTTTATCTACAATTCATAAATATACTACTTGTTAAATTAACATCATGTAGGTATGTTTTTTTCGACTCAATACAACTATTTAATATAAGCGTCCTTTTCCACTTGATTTAAGGTTGGTATTTCTGGAGCGAGAATCATTACCTTGCCGTAACACAGTCTTTAGACTAGCACGGGAGGTAAAGTTTTATTTATCTGTATACCGCCAATTTGTTTTTTGTTGAAAAAATCAATGTTTTAGATGTTGTACTTAAACTTTGTTATGAATTTATGGACTTATTATAGTATTATTTTGGTGCCTTTCACTATTAGTCGGAAAGTTTTGTGTGCGTCTAAGTGAGAGATGGAAAAAGTGAGAATACCTCATTTTTTAGCCTACCTATCATTATGTACGTTGGAGAACGGATATGTAGGTAGGTATGTAGTTGTGTCCACTGGTATTTTATCATATAAGGTTTTATTATTCAAATCACTTATTGATATCAAATGCGCAATAATTTTGTGATTGTTGTGTAAGGATACCTGGGTGAATTTCCCGGGGCCAAAAATTGCGTGGCATCGATGAAATCGGTACTAAAAATCATTTTTACAATACTCTAACATTTTTTTCTGGTTAGGCGATATAGTGATCTATGTGGAGCACTAAATATTTTATTAAATAGGATTATAGATTCGCCAAAAAAAAAATTTAAACCTCGAAATTTTTCATTGCCGTGTTTGTCCACACATCACCTATTGTGTTGTGATACCTCATTGATAAAAATCTATTGGTTTTTTTAATTAAAACCTAGTTTTATTTGATACGTGAATAGTTAAAGTATTGTTACGAAATACATTTATTCAAATATTTAGACAATACAACGAATGGTTAATAAAAGTTCATTTGTCCTAGAGTTACCTTTAATCGCCATGTTCTAAACATGTTTTAGAATATCGTTTTATCTAACGACTTATATCCTCCCTCATATCCGCTAAACGTTGCATATTGGTGCCGCCTAAGTGCTCGACATGGAAGGACGTACACACGTACCTGCGTTTTGGCACCATAAATAAAAGTATATCATTTTTATGTTACTGGACATTTTTTCTTTCATTACTGTGGATAGGTATAACTGTCTATTCCAATAAGTTTATCCTCTTGATTATACATTCAATAGAACGAAATTTATCTTGTTTATTTTAGTGAAGTGTTTATTACTTCGAATAATTAATAGATTTTTTCTTATATTATATTTTTGGCTCGTTTTTCACCACCGTGCTTTCATTTCCATGGTTTCCGTGGTCAAAATTTGCTATGGTAATGAAGAAAAAAACGCGGCAATGAAAAAAAAATCATTGCCATGCCTTGTAAAACAATTTAGTCTCATTGCCATGACCAGATGTTTCATTTCCGTAACTTATGTTCTCATCGCCATAGCATATTGACAAAAGTATATCATATTAATTTGTTAATTTCCCATTTCTTTTTCGTGTAAAAGAATTGGCGTCGTTTTGGAATTGAGCAGCCATGAATGAAAATGGTATAATATGAAAGTACCTGCAGTTTACCAGGTTTCTTAGAGAGATTCGAGTCTTATAATTAGTCCTATTGATTAAAGCAATAAAAATACTGGCTGTTATTTTTTCCGATTTTAGTCGGTTCAATTACAGGATGTGGCAAGCGATTTATCAGCATTCGTTAAACGCAGTTTTTTTTTCTTTTTAAAAATGAGGAAATGTTTCTTCTGAATGAAATTAGCTATCTCCAGTATTTAGAGTACTTTCCCTCCACATCTCCAATGCAAACGCGGTATCGTTTATCTAATACTAGCTGACCCAGCGAACTTCGTACCGCCATATTTTCTGATCCCATTCCCGCTGCATATCTCTAAATTTATCAATATTTCTCTACAATATTATGCATGTACTGGGTGGCGCAAAAGTAAAGACCCTATTTGGTTCGGCTATAACATTTTTTCTAAATTAGAAAACTAGATTTAGGTTTTTTTAAATGTATATTTGTACCATTAAATTTCGTACCATTAGGATTTAAAGATGATGTCTTTTAAATGGTGACCTCCAGAGTTGATACACATTTGAGCCCTATTTATGACATTTTGCATAACTTGCCGTAACACTTCCTGCGATATGTTCGTTATTTCTTGACGAATGTTTTCTTTTAGAGCTGCGAGAGTCTGTGGCTTGTTCACATACACCCGAGATTTCAAAAAACCCCAAAGAAAGAAGTCTGGACTGGTCAGATCGGGTGATCTTGCAGGCCAAGGCAAATCGCCAAAACGAGAGATAACTCGGCCTGGAAAAGCGTCCCTCACTAAGTCCATAGTGTCGCGCGCTGTGTGTGCCGTAGCGCCGTCTTGTTGAAACCAGATGTGCTCCAGCCCCAATTCGTCCAAACTGGGAATCAAAAACTCACGTAACATGGTTCTGTAGCGTTCTCCAGTGACAGTTATCGCATTGCCTCCAGCGTCTTCGAAAAAATAGGGTCCGATCACTCTGTCAACACAGATGCCACACCATACAGTAACTTTTAGTGGGTGTAGAGGTGTTTCTTGAATAATGCGCGGATTATCAGTGCCCCAGAACCGAGTATTCTGCTTATTGACATGCCCTGAGAGATGGAAATGCGCTTCGTCACTCATAACCAATTTTGAAGGAAAATCATCCTCTTCAAGGTTGAGGTTTATGACGCGCTGGCAGTAATCTAGACGAGCTCGGTGGTCAGCAGGCAGCAGCTGATGAGTCATTTGAGTTTTATACGGGAACATCTTTAAGTCTTTCACCAAAATACGCTGCAGGGTCCGTCTGGAAATGCCCAATTGCGTGGCACGTCGCCTCGTTGATGTTTCTGGACACTCTTCCACATCTTCGCGCACAGCATCGATATTTTCAGCTGAACGGCCTGTTCTTGGTCTCCCAGACTTAGGTCTATCCAATGTTGAGCCAGTTGCTTCAAGGCGTGTGGCAAAGCGTCGAATTGTGCGACCAATCGGTGCCGGACGGTGGGGAAATCGTCGACGAAATTCACGTTGTGTTCTTATCACTGATGAATTATTCCGTAAGAACATTGACACAATGAGCAGTTTTCCAGTAGGTATAATAATCAGTTGGTTTTTAAGTCATCAGGAGATGGCGCTAGCATAGCTTTTGGTAATTTTAATGTACTCTGTGGTTTGTTTGTAGTATTTTTTCATGAATTTGCGATGTAGCCAAAGTTTAATTTAATTTACCCATCTATTAATAGATAAAATATAATAAAAAGCTTAATTCTTAGGGAACACCTAGGTTGGGCAGCAGCAAAGGAAACACTCTCTTAGTCTTAAAAAATACACTGCGTTTAAGGATTTCCAAAAAAATCGCTTGCCACATCTGGTAATCGAACCGAATAAAAGCCGGATGAAGCTATATTTTAATTGCATCAATAGATAGGGTCAATCTTAGGGATCAAATATCTCTAACAAACTTGGTAAAATAAGTAAAAGGAAACCCATAAAAGAGAAGGTATAGGAAGATTTTAGGCGGTTTGATCATCAGGTGTGTTATTTTTAGAAATCTTTGAATGCAGGTTTGTTTCCCTTTAAAAATAAGGTTATGTTTAATTTAAGTAAAATTCGCTATCTCTAGTATGAGGGTACTTTCCCTCCAGGTAAAGTCGAAATGTTCCACCCTGTATATCACAGCTCCGATATTACTTACAATAAAAATAACGACACTCATATGCGTGTTTAACACAGTGCCACTGAAAAAATAAATGACGCCAATGTCCATACACAATTGCCTAATCCCCTTTGTATTTTTATTGTATGTAAGTATAATTTCTCATGTAAGTAGGTACATAAAAAATTATGTTTTATATTATGTATTTTCATTTCCATGGTTGATTTTTTCATTCCCTTGGTATATTTATTTCATGCCCGTGGATGCTTGTTTCATTGCCGCGCACGCATGTGTCATCGCCGTGGCGCGTAATTTTTGATCTTGTATATCTCGTTAGCTTTTTTATTTATCTGCTAGATATTAAGCAAGAATACATATAGTATCAAAACCTATAATAAACGCGATTTGTTTTAACTACAAAACTTAAGGTAAAAAAAATCCACGGAATGAAGATTTTAATGGACCTGTTGAAATTCACCCACCTACTTGTTTTGTTTTGTTAGGCCGTCACGGATATCGTATTCAATGTAGGACTAAAAGTATGTACCTAGATTGAATTTGTTAATAGCTAATCATAAATTGTTAGCAATTTACAATAACTAATTATTTATCTACCTGAGCATGGATTCAAGCCTAGTATAGTATAATATTATTTTTTAGTTTATGAGGTAGATGCGACACCTGTGACGGATCTTTTTGCATAAAATTGTTTAATTTTCTTTTACATAAAAAAGTGTACTACGTACTGTAAATGAGACCAATGTGTGTGTATACAAGTTTTTTATGTTGAACAATAAATTATTATTATTATTATTATTATTCACCTTTATTCATTTTTATATACATATAGATTATATTTCTAAATATATTTAAAAAAGAAAAATACATTTAAAAATATAAAAAATAGTGTCCCACCGGCATCGGGTACAGGGACCAAGCTGCCGGTGGTTAGGGCTCCAGGGAGAGGAACTTCCTCACTATGCGTGCAGTGCCTAGCAAAACTGCCTTCTGCATCAAGCCCTTGAGCCAACCGTCTAACGAGAGCCTCTTAAGATGTTGGTCGAGGCTCTTGGCGATAAGTCCGTGAACGGAAACGACTATCGGTACAATAATAGCCGAGTCCACATCCCACATGTCGACAATCTCATGGGCCAAGTCCAAATACTTGATTTGTTTTTCTTTTTCTGCCTTCACGAGATTCTCGTCATGAGGGATAGTGATATCAACTATTATTGCACGGCGCTCTAATCGATCTATTATCACTATATCAGGTTTATTGGCAACAATAGTCCTGTCAGTGATAATAGATCGATCCCAGTACAACGTGATATGCCCATTTTCGAGAACTGGGTCGGGCACATACCTGTAGTATGGTACCTCTGATTCCACAAGGTTATACTTTAGGGCAAGTTGCTGATGGATTATCCTGGCTACTTGGTTATGTCTGTGCAAATACTCGCCGTTGGCAAGACGAGAACAACCAGAGATTATATGTCTAAGGGATTCCCCGGGACGGTGACACGCCCGACAAATGTCAACCGTACCATCCTTTATGATATATCTCCGATAGTTATTCGTCATAACAACTTCGTCCATAATTGCAAAGACAAACCCTTCGGTTTCCCCAAATAGGTCACCGAAGCGTAGCCAAGATAAAGAGGCTGGTATATCTATTTCGGGCCCATGTAGAGCCCGATAAAAACGACCATGCAACTCCTTGCCCTTCCATACATCCCTGCGGTCATTAATACTTAATACTGCCGGTTTGCGCCAGTTCTCTTTAGCCAGACCGAGCGGGGTAAGTCCGTTATCTACCATCACTACATCTCGATGCATATCCGCGTCATTGTGCAGAAAATAGTCCCTGAGGTTGCACACCTCACGGTTATGGAGGGTCTTGGCATTTAAAAAACCACGACCCCCGCATTTCCGCGGTATGTACAACCTCATCACAGATGAACGCGGATGATGCATTCGGTATGCAGTGAGATGCGCACGGACCTTCCTATCCAGGGCGTCAAGTTCTGTCTGAGTCCACCTGAGTATGCCGAAGGAGTACATCAAGACTGGCATGACCCAACCATTACAGGCGCGAACCTTATTACCGCCTGATAAAAGACTTTTCAGAACTTTTCTCAGACGGCCAAAGAAACGCTCCTGCAATGATTGTTTCATACCAGCCTCTGAAATGCCTAACGCCTGCGACATACCCAGGTATTTATAGGTGTCGGCTGCAGAGAGAGCTCTAAGCTTTGTAGAATCTGAGAGCTCTACACTTTCAGATTCCACAATCCGACCTCTCTTCACATGCATGACCGCACATTTGTCCACACCAAAATCCATCCTGATAGAGCTACTAAATGTTTCTGTCAACTTTAACAACTCTATCAGATGGAGATTGTTGGGAGCAAACAATTTGAGGTCATCCATGTAAAGGAGGTGGGATATGACTTGACCATCTCTCCGCAACCGACAGCCCAACCCTGAACTCTCCAGTATAGTACTGAGAGGGTTCAGTGCTAGGCAAAACCATAATGGGCTCAGACTATCGCCCTGGAATATACCTCGCTCAATCTTTATTAGCCCGTTATCCTCGCAAATCTGTCGACATCCTGGATAACAAAGCACCGTTCTCCATTGCCCCATACATGTCTTCATGAAGGCACATAGAGTTGCATCAATTTTATACAACTCTAGCACCCTCAAGAGCCATGTATGTGGCACAGAGTCATAGGCCTTTTTATAGTCTATCCAGCATGTCGCCAGATCCTTCCGATGACGACGGGCCTGTTGGCAAATGGCCATATCAATTATAAGGAGCTCTTTAGTACCTCGGGCCCCGCTCCTACATCCATTCTGAGAGATAGACATGATAGAGTTGTCAATTAAGTGGGATGAAATTTTCTCTCTCAAAATAGATGTAAGAAGCTTATACACTGTAGGCAGACAAGTGATAGGCCTGTAGTTTTTAGGGTCCGTGGTACTACCCGACTTATGAAGAAGGTGGGTTACACCGGTTGTTATGAAAGCGGGAAGCGATCCTGATTCTAGGCATGATTGGAATTGCATTGCCAACCGACCATGTGAGCTCCGGAACCATTTCAGCCAGAAGTTATGCAGTCCGTCTGGGCCCGCTGATCTCCAGTTAGGTAACAGACGGACTGCATTGGTAACATCTTCGTCCGAGATTGTTACTGGTTCCATAGTTTCTATAGACTCACACGATCGTTCGACAATTCGCATCCAATCACCCTCTGTATGACTGACGGGCGTCGACCAGATGCTACGCCAGAACGTATTAGTAGCATCATCATCTGGACGACGCATGTCAGTCCCATTCGAATCAGGACGCTCCCAACTTCTGTATACCCACCTTTCGTCCCTTTGGAACGTACGATTTTGAGAGTAACGATCCACTCTCCTTTTATAACGTCGAATCCGGTTCGCCCACGCGTAGATTTTTTGTTTCAAGAAGTCAATGCGTTCTGTGACGCGCGACAAAAATTCTCGAGGCCTTATATCAGTCCCCGAGAACGCACGCGTCACAAAACGCATGACTCTTGGACGTGTATTGCCAGATCTAAAACATATCAGCTTTCCAATAAGTGCCCTAGTCTCAGTAATACGCCGCTCAATCCTACTCTGCCAAGCCGGCACAGCAGATTTCGGTCGAGTGGTTAAGATAGTACTATGAAATTTAACATTAGCCACTCGACATGCTGCGACAGCCGCGCAGTATAAGATTGAGTGCGTATCACTGAGATCTTCGCTATTATCAAAATAATCTGATAATAGCGAATCTAGGGCACATACTAGCGCTATATTTTTTTTATGTGTGGGCAAACGCGGTAGGCGAGGTCGACAATCAAAAGGCATGGATCGATACTCTCGCATTGCACATTCCAAAGCGCTCCTTATAATGTCGATGCACACAGTACTTACGTGCGTAACCCCGGCATCTACTACTTCTTCACTTACATGAGAAACAGATTCCTCATTAACTTGTGAGTTGAAATGTTCATGTTGTGTGAGAGGTTGCGAAGAAGTAGAAGCACCTGGGCTACTCCGCGAGTCAGAGCGAAGCCTCTCAAGTACGGAGTCATCCAACAGACGACATCGCTGGATGGCCCGCACCTGATCCGACAGCCGCTGCGCCGATACGTTGACAGTTGGCTCGAGTACCTGGAACAGAGGCAGCATGCGTGCACGATACGCAGTTAAGTTAGTTCCTCCCTCTGTAGCCGCATAAAATGCCCGCATGACATTTTCATTAATGGAATTTGTCCATCTCATGCGGCGCACTTCACCACCGGCAGCGGGGGCCCTATTCGAAGCCGGAGGGCGTCGGGGCTCCAAGCTCGCCGGAGGCCGGCCTCTCCCCGGCCGACGTACAGGTGGTGGCGACGTCGGCGGGGAGAAGAACTCGTCGCTCGAAGAAGAGCTCGACGCCGCTGGTTCCGTTGCTAGAGGTTGCGCGGCGGAGCTGAGTGACGAGTCCGGGGATGTTGTAGGTGCATTGGCGTTATTCCTGGTGCGTGATCTTGTCAACATACCTAATCTATTCAATTTTCATGCTCGTAGATAGTCGTAGATATTGTAATTTGATTATTTACTTTATTATTGACAGGTGTCTGTCAATCTGTCACGATTTTTTTCTTGATTTCGGTATTTTTTATTTGTGGATTGATCCATTATTGTAATATGGTTTATTTCTGGTTACAAATAGAAAGAATAGGTTTCTCACAATGGTTGTAAATTATATATCGATTGTAAACTGTATAAAATAAATAAAATTTGAGGAGCAAAGTACAGATTATTATTATTATTATTATCTCGTGCCGGTCGAAGGACACCCTGGCCTGGAAATCCGCCAGCTCCGACCTGAGCTTGTGGTAGGACTTGGTGAGCGCGCGTAGGTCCCTCAGCACGGCGTCCACCTTCCCCGAGTGCTCCGATATCTCCGCTCGCACGTCTGCTGTAGCTACTTCCAGAACTGCTAGCCGATCCATCATCTGGCAAGAACGGCGATAATTAGGTACCTATTTGAAATGTCTTTAAGAAAACGCCGGTCAAATGTGAGTTGGATTCGCACTCCAATGGTTCCGTACAATATATTTTGATTGAGTTTAGAAGTATTACAGGGAAGATTTTTACAGTTTCAAGACATTACAAACCTATGTAATATGCAACTTGATACCTCCACGCATTCCTGAGAAAAAGGTCTTGAAAGACAGCCTTACCATTCACAAATAAGTAGTGGAGGGTAGGCACACAAATTAATCCCGCGCACCTCTCGACGCTCGCAGACCAGTCAAGTCGTGACCACGGGTGCTGCAACGCACCCGAAACGTCGGCACAAGTAAGTTCCAAATAATAATTAATCGCGATAAGTCCCGAAACATAAAAACTATGGGATAACAAAGTAATCCTACAAAAGGGTTCCGTTTATCCTGAGGGACGAGGTACGTCAAATCTCATACATTCATGAATGATGAATTCTACAATACGCCGGCAACGAATTGCCACTAGTCTAGGGCAGTGTAGAGTGAAATTTGAACTTTAAATCTATAATAATAACGTCTAAATTTAACGGCATTTTTTGCGGTGTCAGGGTCTGGGTCTGAGTGTTTTTAATCATTTGTGGTCGTCCCATATCGCACAATAGCAGGGTCGCCACGCCAGGCTACTCACAGGCCTCTCGTTGCCGTAGCTGCTGGCCTGCAGCTGCGCGTTGAGCGCGGACAGCTGCGCCACCTGATCGGAAGACCTCCGCGCCTCCGCCAACTGCGCCTCCAGGACGTCGCGGTTGTACGCGTTCCTCTCACGCTCTTCTTCCACAGTCTGTTTGACATATGCTATTACTTCCTCTGTAAAGGATGAAAACGTGTTGTGAAGACGACAACTGATAGCTTTAGGTTGTAATTCAAATATACTGGATATTTCAGAAAAAAAGCCGGTGTAAAAATAACCTTGATCTAGTTTGTCATGCACTAAAGCCGGCTGGAATTGGGTTATAGGCACTTCGCCACTGTTAGGATTGAAATACGTATCTTTCTAACAATACTTAGGTAGCTAATAGGTAAGTGATATAGAGGACTCCTCTAAAGAGGACGTGTGTTCTGTGTGACGACGATCTGACGCAGGATTCCACACGAAGTAGCTACCGTTGAAGCCGTATGTATATAAGCCAAAACGAAAGAAGCAGTAGAATATTTATTTATTAGGGATGATTTGCTATTAAAACTATTTGACAGTTAACCACCAGTGCTTCAGTTCCTCATTGATCATGGCGCTTCCAACAGTACAGAAATAGCACACCCTCTAAACAACAGTTAATATATCCTTTAACTCTATCTCACTGCCTCACCCTTAGAGTATACTCGAAGGCCTCACCAAGTTTGTCGACGGCTCGGATCCTGTGGTCATGGTCCGTCAGCGCCTTCTCCAGCAGTTCCCGCTCGCGCTGCTCGTGCACCAGGCTGCTCACGGTGCTCTCCAGCCGCATCACCGTTGATAACTGCTGGCCTTGCAGTTCCTGCATAATATAATGTTATATGTTGTGTGTGGCAGTGAGCTGGCCACATCTGTCTAAGGACCGATGGCCGTTGGAGCAAACGAGTTCTATAGTGGAGACTGCGAGAAAGCAAACGCAAGGTGGGACACCCCCTAACCAGATGGACTGACGACTTATAGAAGGTGACTGGGACAGACTGCATGCGAAAGGCGGAGGATCAGGAGTAAATGAAAAAATGTAATTAATGCTTTTACATTTAATTTTGGACTTTAAATCTATACTGGTAAAATCTAAAATATAATGATATTGTTCGCAGGGTCATACTATGACAGTGATTGACAATTAACAGATTAGAGGTCCTACCTAAACCATTTAAAAAGAAATATAATGCGTATGATTGGTGGTGAAATGTGGGTGTTAATTCACCTCTGCCTAACCCTCTACGTATAAAGTGTACAGACCTGCAATGCCAGCTGCACATTAGCCAGATCATGTTTGAACTGCGCGGCCCAGTTGGCGGAGCGTTCGGCCTCGTCATCCACGGCGGCTCTGAGAGACACGAGGGTTGACAGGAAGTGCTGGCTCCGTTCCTCCACGAGGACTATCCTTGAGCGAATGGTTTCTATTTCCGTGGTCTGGACCTCACGGTGGCTGGACTCTTCTGTGAGGACCAATCTGTAATGAAACATAGCTAAGTATACTAGCTTGCCCGGAACTTCGCGTGGAATTTTGATCCCAAATGGGAACCTATGCCTGTGATAAAAAGTAGCCTAAGTGTTATTTCATAATCTATCCCTACACCTAGGGATTGCAAAATTCGAAAAATTTTCAATTTCGAATTATTCGAATTCCACTTGACCTAAATTCGAATTATTCGAATTATTCGAATTTTTCCAAGTTTTTTTTTGCAAAGGAGCATCTTTTATTACATTTGGATTTTTTAGTGAGCATACCCACACTGATCAATAAGAAAAAAAAAAGGCAGCCCTTGTTTTATACAATTTGCGTTTAATAAACTTAACTTAATTATATTTGCTTGGTATCTTGGTATCTTATTGAGTGAGCATTCCCTCATTCATACTTACTCTCAATTCAATAAAAGTAAATCTTCTTCTAAACATTTAAAATCACAGTCTCAATCTAAACTTAATAAAAAAGTAAGGGTTTCGTCTTCTGGTCTTGAAGCTGGACGGACATTGTGTTAGTGTCATATAAGCAACTCAGCACCTCGATGTATCGCCAATCGACACAACACCGCTGCAGGGCATCCAGCACTGCCCACGTTTCGATAGAGTCGAAGGCTTTTTCGTAGTCCACAAACGCCATACACATGGGCGATTGTACTCCTGATTCTTTTCTACAATCTGCCGAACAGTATGGATCTGGTCCACGGTACTATAGCCTTTTCGAAACCCGGTTTGCTCAGGTGGCTGGAACTCGTCGAGCTTACCCGCGAGGCGATTTGTGACGAACCTCGAGAAAAACTTGTAGACATGGCTCAGGAGTGAGATGGGCCTGTAGTTCTTCAGCAAGGACTTATCACCTTTTTTGAAGAACAGTACCACCGCACTCCCGCTCCATGCCCTAGGTGTTAGCCCTTGCTGGATGACGGAAATAAAGAGACTCGCTAGCTCTTTCAAGATTGGAGCGCCACCTGCTTTCAAAAGCTCAGTAGTAATTCCGTCATCACCAGGGCACTTGTTTTTCTTCAGTTGCCGGAGAGTCACCTCTACCTCGCACCGCTCGATATCTGGCGTCTCCTCGGTGTAATGGCGCGTGACTGGGGATCTGTGGTCTTCATAACGGTGTCCCATCGGTTTACTTATCCGTGATGCATATAGCTGTCCATAAAATTTCTCGATCTCTTCAAGTATCTCGAACTTTGAGGTAATCGTTTTGCCATCCCCAGTTTTAAGTTTCGTCAGATGAGGCCTCCCCAACTGCTGCGTGCCCCAACACTTTCGACCCCTATTTCACTCAATTGCCTCCGGGATAGTGCGAGTGTTGGAGTGTCGGAGGTCGCGTCGTATCAGATTTTTGCTTTGTTGGTTTAAGGCTCTCCCATCCGATGAAAATGACTGTGTGGATGGTTGTTCATGCCTCTTCCTCATAAGTTCGAGAGTCTCAGAGAGAGCTTGGACTCTTGCTGTCTGCGTTTTCCGGTAAACAACTTTCCAGACACTTCCTGCAATGTTTTGACCACTATGCTGGCCTTCTCGTCAATGCTGCTAGAGGTTTCCAGCATTGCGAAAAGATTTTGAAGTTCTAGTTGGACTTTTCGGACCCTAGAGCTACTTGGAACGGCGTGGGTCGGAGGGTTTATCTTATCATTCGGAATCTTTCAGCCTTGATGTTGATATTTAGAGAGCCTCGGAAAAGTCGGTGATCGCCTCCAGTTTTAAACTTGTTGAGCACAGAGACATATCTAAATATGTGCTTACTGTCCGGTATGAAAAAGTCTATCTCGTTCTTTATCGCAGAGTCCTGGCGTTGCCAAGACCATTTCCTGTGGGGTTTTTTCTTAAAGAACCTATTCATAAGAAGAGCCCCTGTAACTCGTGAAAGCTGACTAGCATTTGCCCTATGCGATTTCTGCTCCCCACTATAACGTCAAATTTTCGTCTCGTTGCGTTCTTGTACTCCCACTTTGGCATTGAAGTCCGCCATAACAACTTTGTAAGTGGCCTTGGCGGTGTGATTCATTGCCTTAGCAATATCCTCATATACCACCTCGGCAGTTTCTTTGGGGTAAGACGAGGTCGGCGCAATTACCTGTATCACCTTCAGCGAACGACTGTTCGTGATTTTCAGGACAAGGTACAGACAACTTCAACAACGCTGCTGATGAGGTCCTTTTTACCAGAAAGCCGACTCCTCCCTGGGGGAGCTGATCACCTTCTCTAAAATAGAACAGGTCGCCTGACTCAAGGGTTGTCGTGTCCTCCCCTTTCTTCAGATCTCTGACAGTCTCAATATTTTTTATTTATTTATTTATTTATTTATTACATAACATACATTATCCTTACAGATTAATCCAATGCGATAATGTAGAATTGGAAAATATTTAATTGTATTACATAACATTTAAAATCTATTCAATAAAATCAGGACAAATAATATGTGCCAGTTTATGCGAATTAGTTCTACCTCGAGTTCGGTGAGGTGTGTACTGCAGTTATAAGCTGCCAGCAGTAGATGGTTTCGGTAGCCTCCCGCTACCATGGCTGGGAATAGCGGGACCATTGGGAACTGGGGGCCTTTTATTTTGGCGTCTGTGCATGGTGAGAGTGTCTAGTCTACTATTGCGTAGTAGTTTTTCATGATAGTAACCGAAATTCGAATAATTCGAATACTGGGTTTTAAAATTCGAATTTATAAATTGGCCCAAAAATTCGAATAATTCGAATTTTTCGAATTTCGAAGTATTCGAATTGCAATCCCTACCTACACCATACCCCCCTAGACAAGAGGCAATTCATTGGCGTCGTATTGTAGAATAGAATGAAGAATGTATGGGAATTACGCCATTACGCCTTAGAATACGCCTGCCAACGACTTGCCAGTTATCCAGGGGGGCTGGTCTCACTATAGATCTTCGATATCGCCAGTGGATTGTGAAGGTCGAATAGCAGTCGTTCCTGGGAATCCTGGGAAATATTGTAAGCTTCGTAATTAGACTACAATTTGACCAACTGAGATTAGAAAAGGCTCAGAGGAAGGTAATTACTAATTTCTTCACTTACTTGATGGTAGCGACTTCTTTTTCCAAATAAGAGACGCAGTCGTCTAGGTTTACTTTCCGTGGGATCCAGGTGTGGTCTGAAACGACTGGAGGCACCGGCGGCGGGACGCCCACGTGACTCGAGGAATTGCGATTCTGATGAAAACAGACAAGATTGGGCATGAACAAAGATAGACCCTTCGAATCTCTGTTCTTTTGTATGTAACAGAATCCTTGAACTCGATTTTATAGCACTTTCAAACGTTAAAATAATCTGAAAGTCTGATGACAACCATAACACAAGTTACATTTTCAGGGGGAAACGCACGCCCTCTTGAGCCATCAGTTACCGCAGACACGTTTGCCGCTGGTATGTACGCAACGGCAAAAGTATTAACATTTGAGTTGTATATCACAGAAGTGACGTATGGGTCAAAAGTAACGTAAAATGTTAGGGAAGTTACATTCTGGCAACGCTATATCGGTCATTCTCACGAAATGGTGTTCTTCGTATAATTTCCGTCACGACTTTTAATTTTGATTAAATTCTATAAATTAGTAGTTTAATTGAAAGAACACGTCATTCTTTACGAATTGGTATATTTGGCACTGCATTTAAACACTTAGTTTTTTATTTATGGAGTGATATTTTTTGAGGGTGACGGAAATTAGGTTTTCGGTGATAGAATAAATAATATATTATAAATATTGCAGGACATTCTACACAACGCTATCTAGACCCAAAGTAAGCATAGCTTAACTAGCTTGTGTTATGGGTTCTAGAATGCGGATAAACATACTTAGATACATTTTTTTTTGTAAATACATACATATTATACATAGAAACACCCAATCCTTTCTCTTGTAATATCTTAGACGATCTTTTTCTTTGCATGCCGCGTATAAAGCAGGATCGTTCCTGATCTTTTCTCTTCTCCGTTGCTGTCTAAGTTTTAGTTGCTCCAAAATATCCTCTCGGCTCTTCTTCGGTTTACCCATAATATCTGAAAATAATCGAGTTTATTGTTCAAAAACATACATTTAGAATTATAATTTTGTTCGGTGGGTAGAAACAACAATTACAGGGGGTTTTATAATTTCGGTCACTTTTATCGTGACGGAAATGTGTGACTGAAATTAGGGAAAATGGGATTTTTTTTAATTAAAAAAATAATTAGAACATAATTTTAATAACTATTTCTTTTCTTATATAATTACGTAAGAATTGTTTGATTGATAGTTATTTCGAGCAAGAAGTCATTAATTAAATGAGCGAACAGAAATTATAGTCGAACTTTTAATTAGCTGCAGTAAAATGACGTTTTGTGGGATACCACTTTTTGAAGAAAAATAAATAGGGATGTGGCTAAGTGAGTAAGTGAATCATTCAATAAATGAATGATCTTTGGTTTTGTTTTAAAGATTCAATATTAAGTTGTAATGTATTTTTTTCTTCTATTATTATTACATATGATAAAGAATTAATCTTTTTCAGTGAAAGTATAGGAATGTACATTCAAAACGAATCAAAAATGTCATAATAATGTTATAATCAATATTTTTCGGAATCACTGTCGCTGTTGCTTTCGGTCACACTAATGACAAATCTGTCTGTCTATTCATCATCTAATATGATCGAGGTGGTACATATTGTGTTCCTCTTTTATAGTATGAGACACAAAAGTCACTCCACTTAGCCGGTGTCACATTGTTGATTACTTCTTGGAAAAAAGTTTTCACTTCTAGCATTTCATACGTCTTATTAATTTATCTGCGACGACGTGCCCCTTTGCCTGAGACCAAAATAACTCATCGGTTTAATTCACAGTGATAAGAGGGCAGTCTTAGAAGTTGGATACCTTTATGTGCAGCCTTCTCGAATGGCCTTCACCATATTTGGTTCAAATGCAATATTTTTAGTGGTCAGCCACTCTTGAATTCGTGCTTTTGTCCACGACATCTCCGGGATTGTTTCGATTGAGAGTGATAGAGCGCGATAATAATTGAGCGTTGCGAATAATTAAATCATGTAAACTAAGCTGAATACTTATAGAAGTGTCTCAAACTGACCCGAAGAAATGTTGACCGCCGTGGCACCCACACAAAACACATTTTGTTTGAAACTTATTTGATACTAGCACTTTTGAAATAGCTGTCATTGTCATGTAAACGTTATTTTTCCATTACAAGAAGTGGAAAAAATCCTCGTGAAATAGATAGACCGTTTTAGCCGTGTCAAAACTGACATGTCCGGAAGATACCACTTATTACGTTTTTATTTGAGATTAAACTATACTTAAACAGCATAAGACTCGAATTAGAAACTTAGGACGCTGCTTTCAAATGGGACCTACAGCTCATGCTAGCCTAGTACAAAAAAATTCAGTATCGCTTCTACATAAATTCAATAACTTGAGTCCACGCCAAAAACTGATGTCTCGGTATATAAAAATCATCACAATTGAAATATTACGGCAAATTGGGTAAAATAATTAATGGATTTAACTACTTTAGAGTACGTTTATATTTTTAAAATATTAAAATCATTACCCAGGTATATAATATGAATATCTTTTTTCTTATTGAAATTCAAACACAGGGGCTCAAAAGTGGAGGGTAGGTACACTTTTTTTTGGAAAACGCTCAATTACGACTACCAGTAGCAGTAGTCGTAATTGAGCGTTTTCCAAAAAAAAAGTGTACCTACGGCTTGAGTTTGGGTAGAATGTCGGCGAACCACATCTCGAAACACTCAAAAAGGAAATGTGTAACAGGATCAACGTTTAAACAGCCTTTTATTTATATGAATAATAAATACAAATAAGTATGATCATTATGAGTAAGTTATGGAACGATTAGAATGATCTTCTGTGAACTGAATCACATCCCTATTGAGATTAGGCTGTAAACATTATTTTACGCAATGACATTTTGAAATGTCATTTTACTGCATCTAATTATAAGTCGAAGTATAGAAGACTTGTAAACCATGCGAACGGAAATTAGGTACTTACCTCGCTGGGATGCCCGGAGAACATGTAGTACGCGTGCAGTTCCCTGGATGTCTGTGGCACTACTAACGCTTGCCGTACATGCGATAGGGATGGGTACAATTTACATATCTAGGGTTGTTTTCACGAATTTGTAGTGGGTGACAGAAATTAGGTATAATGAAAGGACAAACTAAATAGGTAAGTAGCCATGTTAACGTTATTATATTTTTAGTATAGCTCGATTAATCTATCTAATTTATAATTAAAGGGCAATAAATGTATAAATCAAAGCTTGTCTTGCACTTTTTAGGCTCAGAAAGTATTATTCTGGGTTCTGGACAGTGAACGGAAATTAGGAGAATGAATCAAAAACAATTATTCTGAGGTATTTTTGTACCAAAGTAGATGTATATAATATCATTCCTTATTAGATAATTGCCAAAACTAGCCCCCAGAAAAAGAATTAATCCCAAAATTTTAAAAATTAAGTAGATAATTGAATGGACGTTCGAAAATCTCACTCCCAGAGAATGACCGATATATTTTAGACCTTTCTTCTGAGGGAGCTGAGCAAACAGCCGTCCATTTATTTCTATGCACAAATGCTTCGGAATACAAGATAAAATAGAATAAATACCTTCTCCATCTTGGGACAGTCCTTGACATGCGTCTCTTTGTGTTTCCTCTGGATCCAGGCGCCACACCGCAGCGGGCACTGCTCCAGGATGCGCCTCCCGCACAACTTCAGATGATTCTGCCAGAACATGTCATTTCAATCAACCACACCTCTTTCTATTACTAGGACCCTGGTACACCTTGCATTTCACCAAGAGTTTTTAATTCTTGTGTCACTCTGAGCCTATAATCTACTGCTGACACTGCAGGCTGTATATAAGCCTCTCTTCTTCATCGGAGAATATTTACAGAAGAGGAAAAATGTCTGTCCAAAATTCTGGTTCAAACGCTCCTCCAAATTCTTGTACATACTTAACTAAAGTGAATCATGAGCAAGCCACGTTATCAAACAGATTTCAAAGAACTTAAGTATCTTATGAATGTCGTCAGCGCCGAAATTGAAGGCACAAATCTTCTTAGAATTTGTTCTCAAATTATAATACGTGTTTTATTTTTCATACCTCTAAATAAAAAAGAGCAAGATTTGCATTGTGTTTTTCTTTTTTATACCATTTAGGGGATAAGGAAGGACGGTCGCAGCGCAGCATCCTATCAATATATAGGTACAATGTTTACGAAAAAATATTCTTACAAGTATGACCTATAAATGGCTTAGCGGTTAGAGCATTCCGATCGCGGGTTCGAATCCCGCCCGAAGTCAAGTCTCTTTGCTCTTTGTGAATCGATTTGAACAAAATGTCATTCAAAAATACCTATTTTTATTTACACAAAACAGATTGTTTTTGTTAATATTAGACATCACCAGATGTTAAGAAGCTTGGGTGAAGTCCAGAATGTACAAAAAATCGTTCCAGATGCCGTAGACCCTAACACGGTCGTCCATTACTTGACGGAGTCTACCGATGCTCTTTTATGCCACACTTAAAGAACCTGGGATTATAAAAAGATATCATGAGACTTTGTTATTAAAATTAGGTTATTATGGTGTCTCAAACTGCTCACTTGGTTTACTTGGGTCTTACCTCACTGGCAGAGTACAAAAAGTCAACATTAATGGCACCGACTCTTCTGGCGCGCCTTTAATCATGGGAGTACCCCAAGGCTCGATATTAGGACCCCTTTTATTCTTAATATAATATGTAAATGATCTTCCTTACTTCGCTAAAAATCTGTGTGAAATAGTATTATTTGCTGATGACACATCATTAATTTTTAAAACTGACAGACATAAAGTAGTACTAGACGATGTAAATAATACCCTTTCCGAAATATTGCATTGGTTCACAAGTAACAACTTGCTGCTCAATGCGAATAAAACAAAATGTGTAAAGTTTACTATGCCCAATGTAAGACAGATAGATACTCATATTACAATGAATAATGAATCTGTTCAAGTAGTTGATACCACAGTCTTTCTTGGAATAACTCTAGATAGTAAACTGCAATGGGGTTCTCATATCACAGCATTGGCAGGAAAACTCAGCTCAGCTGCCTATGCGGTTAGAAAAATAAGGTCACTAACTGATGAGGAAACGGCACGATTAGTTTATTTTAGCTACTTTCATAGCGTTATGTCATATGGTCTGCTGCTATGGGGCTCAGCTGCCGATATTGAGACTGTTTTCATATTACAGAAACGAGCGATACGAGCAATCTACAGCCTCAGACCCCGTGACTCGCTGAGAGAACTTTTTAAAGAAATTAATATATTAACGGTTGCTTCACAATATATCTATGATAACATTTTATATGTGCGGAAGAACCTAAATCTGTTCAAAAAAAACTCTGATGCACATAATTATAATACAAGAAATAAAGATAAACTTGCAGTGCCAATACTCAGGCTTCATAAGGTTGGTAATTCGTTTGTAGGCAATTGTATAAAAATATTTAATAAAATTCCTCAGGATTTGGTTGACATGCCTCTTAATAAGTTTAAAATTAAAATAAAAAATTGTTTAATGGAAAAAGGATACTATAAAGTAGATGAATATCTTAATGATAAAAATGCATGGTCATCCTAATCACTGATTGCTCGCACATTATAAATTGTATAAAAACTATATTTAAAAAATAAAATAAAAAGGATAACTGAGTTCTCTGAGTTTCTTGCTGGTATCTTCTCAGTAGAACCAACTACCGAACCAGCGAAAGAATCATTTTCAAATGATTTATTAATTTACTTTATTTTATCTTGACATGATATTGTAATATTTTGACGTTCATATGTGCTCTTTATGTGCCTAAATTGAATAAATGAAATTGATTCTTTGATACTTAGGTGGCAGACAAGCACACTGCCCACGTGATGAAAAGTGGTTACCGTGGCCTAAGGATGTATGCAACACTAGAGGCGTTACACTTGTGCCGACCCTGAAGAAACCTAATGCCCTTCTTGAAGATATTGTAGCCGCTTGAGACAACCACCGCAGGGAGTTCATTCCACACCTTGAGTGTGCATGCGGATGAAGTTTCTTTCATACCTCACAGTGCCACCGTTTCTGGTCGCAATGTGTGAAGATGCACTCCCTGCTTATGGCGAGCGGTAAAATAAAACCCGTTTAGTGGGTGAAGCATTCTAGTTAAGTATATGATCAAAAATTACCTGTTGTTGACCCATTTCAAACAGTTCATTGCAGAAGTAGCAAGGGCCTTCCATAGGCCCCGCGGTCACCGGCATCTCCGAGGGCCGAGACAGCCTGTGCAGGCTCATCTTGAACTTCGTTGCTTAAATCGTAAATTTTAAAATTTTCGGTGTGCTCTATTTCATTTCCTTCATGTTTCCTGAAAAAAAAAAAGGAATAGTAAATCCAAAACTTGTAGGTACGCATTTTAATTTGTCCTGATTGCATTTCCTATAGTCGATGAAATTCGTTCTAAAGGTATGATTTCGAAGATGACCGCATGCGACAACTGCAACACACGCAACTATATATGACGTTATGCCTTCTTGGACATTATGACACTTGGCCCAACATACCCCGTACTCAGCAGATACACGCAATTCATTGCGGTTTCTCAATGGTCCACTTTACCCGTAATGGAGTTTAACAAGTAATGGGTACGCTCTATCTGCTGCTAACGGCTTCGGAATCATACCTTATGAGAGCACCATAAAGTTAAATAAAACGTCAGATTCATCCTCTATATCTATCGTAGGTGCGAGTGTGACATACAACATCAATACTAAAATGTGACAAGGGCAAAATAAGTATTTCAAACATTTCTAATCTAAGTAGGTAGGTAGGTACTCTTTTATTGTGTCATTTGATAATTTTTACTTATTTATAAAGCTACGCCTCCCTTACCTCCTAAAGGGTAGGCAGATGTACAGTTGATATTTACATTCCACCCTAGTTGGTAGGTAGGTAGGTACCTACTTACTTATATATATTGGGACCAGTCTATTGTCGTCAAATGGAAAGTTATTATAAACTTGCTTTTTGTTGCCACTATAAAATCTAACATTTACCCAACCCGGGAATCGTACCATCTTATCATACATCACTATGCCACCGAGGTAATAGCAATGTATGTACTTAGTATGTATACATTTTTTGTTAGAGCCAAAAATATTATACGTGCGAGCCCAAAGTGCTCATTAGCTTGAAGCATCCTTCCAAAACCGTTACGGGGTTTGATTCCAAAAAGCCTATTATTAAAGCCAAAAAAAAAAAATGGATAAAGTCTTGTCAGCACCAACCGCTAGAGTGTGAAATAATTGCTGAGCTATTCTAAAGCATAGGTACTCGAGTCCGTAATTATCATGAAAAAATAACAATATTACTGACATTATTAATCCTATTAAAATATATATTGTTTGCAGTTTTCGCACCTAAATTTTAAAATAGCTTAATCATTATTTTATACTGTTTAAATATCTACCTACAAATATTGCTACAGACACATTTTATGCAAAACAAATTATGCATTTTACTAAACACTAAATAATTATTTCGCTATGTAAACAAATAAATTCACACTAACCTTTTAAAATATATCCATGAATACACAAAACACTAAATGACGAACAAAATTCAGCTAAAATATGCTCATAAACACTTCATCAATGCCAAATGTTATTGATAAAACTAATTCCCGAATATTCCGTCCACACTTTCAAAAATAAACAAAAGAAAAGATACACTTAATGCCTTGAAACACTTAACTCTAAAATACCGTGATAATGCTTACAAGCACTTTAATTTAATTTTAAGTTTTAACAGCACTCTTTTTTGTGTAAAAAGGACTAAAGTATTGTAATATTGTTCTGCCTCTGTTGGAATGAATCATGGTATCTCTTATCAGTATCAGTTGATACACGATACGGGGCGTAGCTTGACGCTGATAAGCGCCGCGCAAATACTGGCTACACCTAATCTGCCTTGTCGAATTGTGGGTCAAGGTGCATTGATCAATCCGTGTCAATAATTTTGAAAGGTCAGAAATTTCCAAAATCATTGTGAAAAATAAATCTCGCAGGTTCTATATGGGAGTACGTGGTCAGTCTGAGGTACGCGGTTCCACTAAAGTGAAGATGAGACCGTTGGGTTGGGTCTCATCGTTGAGTCCTGGGTTCATCTGAGGCTCTCACCTCAAAGCCCGGGGTCTGCTTTCCGACTTTTCTTGCTTCACTTCGGAGTCTTCTTCATTCCTGGCAGTCAGACACTCAGACCGTAGACACCCATGTCACTCCCTATGTCGACAGCCAGCATTTAAAAAATATAAAATCTTCCTCTCCTACCGAGTTCTGCGGAAGTGAATCGAAGCTTTATTATACCACGTGGCAGACAAGCACATGGTCCACCTAATGGGAAGTGATTACCATGGCCCAAGGATGTATTTTATAGAAAGCGGGGAGAAGTTAGGGTTATGTGACTGGCTAGCATGTCACATTCCGTATTCAATGAAACTGTGATAAAAGGTTAGTGCAAAACCACTAAAATCTCCTTCAGTGAAGTCTAGTAGTTAATAGGTTCTCTATATTAGTGTTTTTCAACTAACATGCTCATTAACAGTTAACGCAAATAATAGTTGTTTGCGTTCACTGGTCATTAACTCGTGTGTAGGTAAAACGTACGTTAAGAGAATATCAATTTGATCTTTCCTTAAAACAAAATATATCTCTCTTGAAGTACCTACTAGCATACTATTCGCCGCAGCGAAGGACGAGGCTCTGGCTCCTTCCGAGGTTGGGAGATCAGAAGTCGGAATTCAGTCGCTCCTATAAAAGTAAAGCCAAATTGGAAGGAGGAGAAAGAGAAAATTGACGGGCTCCGAGGTATAAGACGCAGATGCAACCGGGAACAACATTAAAATGATGATGATGATGATGGCCGAAAAGTCCTAGGCTAGAATTATTTAACGTGTGTCTCACTAAATCAACTGTGAGTCACTTTTTCATAACCATTCAATTTTTTCAGTCATTTTGCAATTACTAACGCCATCTAGTGATCAAATCAGAAAACAAAATGAACAGGTGTTGCATACGTCCATAGGCCACGGTAACCACTTTCCATCAGGTGGGCCGTGTGCTTGTTTGCCACCTAAGTGGTATAAAAAATAAAATAATAGGTATCATCACTATTATTAGTATAATACTAAAAATACCAATATTTAGGCTATGCACACGCTTATTCTCGCTCAGGCAGGGGTAGGGAGAGACTATAGTTACAGTGCACCTGCTAAGCAACGGACTATACTCTAACGCAGGCTTTCTCCTGGGAGTTAGTCAGGGACATCAGGGTCATTCATCAACTCGCTAATGTCTAATGTATAATTCGCGCGCGCACGCGAGTTAGCACTTTTCGATTTAAAATTATTTTTTTGTCGTCGATTCGCTCGATTGCAAAAACCTAACGTATTTGTGTACAGCCAGTTACAAAAACGTTATATTTAACGTAGGTACTTATTCTAAATGTACCTAGTACCAACAATACATTTTAGACTAGGTTCACACGTTCTCATGACTGCTCCATGCCTTAAAGAAAGCTGGGCTGATGCCCTTAACAACTATTAATTTTGTATGTACTTGTATTCGCTAATAAATTTTATTGATTAGGATTATGATTACGTATAAAATCTAGCTAGACCGTTGAAGTCCACTCGTGCGCAGGTACCTATGGCATGGCACACAGTAGGTTTTTAGTGCGGTCAGAAATAATTGTTTGTACAATAATATATTATTTTTTTATAATAATCCATATTGAATAAACCACATAAACTGTTCAATATTATTTTATTATTTAATAACCTTACCGGCAGGCTTATTAGCTAACTCGCGATAGCAAAGCGACAGCAAAATTTGCGCGGTAATCGCACAAAAACGACAAATTGGTATTACGTATCACATTCGACAGAAAGCGATCAGCGAAAAAGGCGCGATAAGAAATGTCATCGCGATCACTCAAAAGGTCCTTTTTTAATGGCCGCTATTGGGAAAATAATAAATACAGAAATGTTCATTGTAAAAAACCAGTGGTAAATCAAGAAACACATATAAATTAGTCTTAGAAACAAAACTATCGCTATTTTTCAGTTCCGCAGCATATAATTGTTAAGGCGATCTGATCGCAATACCTTACTTAATACCAATTTTTTTGACGTATCGCGATCCATCGCGCAGTGATCTCGTTCTTACTGCTCATCGCTCGCTCGCTGGTCGCGAAAAGTTAGCTAATAAGCCTGCGGTTTAATAATTTCTGAACATTCGATGTTTTATAACAACAACATTTCTAATGTAGGCAATTCTAAGAATGTGCATACCAGCTTTAAAAAGTCCCCACAATTGGGGAGAATAATATTTAAATTCTTTTTTACCATCTCATAGCCGCAGTGGCGAAGACTAAAAATTATCAAGAGGGAAGCCGGTGAAAAGAAAGCTTATCTCGATCTAGTTTAAAATGCACCATGCGACACACTGGGAAGCCGACAGGAATTGGGTTAAAGGAACCCCTCGCCACTGCATAGCCGTAAATGGCCCAGTATCAACAGGGTGTGAAGTAAATCCTTTAATCAGCGTCGTTTTAGTTGGTTCGAGTCCGATATAACCACCGCCACTAGCCGGTGGGGCATATACGTAGGAATTCCTGCACAAAAAAGGACACCCTCAACTGGACCTTGACTGGGTAACCAATCATCTCACCTGGCTAGGTCGTCCGCCGGAGCAGCTTGAAGAGGAGCGACCCTCCCCACAGAAACCGCAGGTTCCTGTGTAAACGACCCCGTTCTAATTTTAGGAGGGGTGAAGAAAGGAACTCCCCGCGATGGTTTTCCCAAGCGACTACAATATGGGGTTCTTCAAGACAGGTATTAGAAGGTTTCTTCAGGGTTGGCAGCACGAGTGTGACGCCCCTGGTGTTGCATACGTCCATAGGCCACGGTAACCACTTTCCATCAGGTGGGCCGTGTGCTTGTCTGCCACCTAAGTGGTATTAAAAAAAATCCGCAAGATGAAGGCAACCGCCCTGGATTTATGGATTGGTAAAGTGAAGTTCACCAGACGAAATAATTATACAATCTGTGTGTGAAGTCGCCTTTACTATTAAATCCGAGCTTATATTAGCAATATTAGTGCCTTTGATTGCGCAGCGCACACGCATCGAGCCTTCGCCAGGCTGCGTCGCTGCGATTTTCGTCGTCAGTCGTCGAATGCAACACGAGTAGAGTGCACGTCGTCGCTCGCGCTACCGATACCGAACAAACCACGAGTGTTTCATAACATAACAACCTTAATTATTGCTAAATAATATTTGTAGTGTTATACTGTGAAGTGTAAAAAACAAGTGCTCATAACAAGCTGGATTGTGAGTGTAAGTAGTTTGACTCTCATTTATTTTGTTGATTTTCAGCGGAGATTGAAGATTGTGATTAGAACCATTGACTTTGTCGTGTTTACCTTGAATTAAGATTTCTAGATTTGATCATTGCACTTCCTATACCTATTTATACCTACTTACTGTAGCTAAACACTAGTGGACAACCTATCAGCATCATTGAGGCTCCAGAGACTCCAGACAAACTTACATACAAGTCGGTGCACCCGTTAAAGCATGGACGAGGCTCTGGCACAGAGTCTCCCTTCAGTGTTGGGAGTTGGGAGGTCAGCGGTAATCGCTCCCGGAAAATCCGACAGACCCCGGACTCTTAAAAGCCGGAGTTTAACTTTAGACGCAACTAGATCGCTATGAGGATGATGATTGATGAGTAGCCAAACATTACAAAAATCCAAAATTTTAAGAATGAAAGAAACCATTTATTCACACTTAAACCTCATAATTTTACTGTCCATGACTGTTCAGTGGTCCAGCAATCTGACTTTGAGAAACTTAGGCCCTATTTCAGAACGACACCACAGATTAATAAATAGACACTCAGTTCTGAATCTCGATTTGTAACTAGATCTGGCCACCACTAGACACATGGCAATTCTATTCTATAAAACGCCGTGTATTGTAGAATAAAATGACTAATGTATGGGATACATGGGATTTTAACAGTCGTATATGACAGTGGTCAACATATACTATGTCACTTGTCAACCGTGTGAAAAAAAAAAATCTATCAAGGCCGCCAAGTTAGGGACTATCATTTTAAGGCCAATAGCATCAGAAATGGTGGTCCATATCTTCTGGACCGCACCTCAGCTTTTAACTATCTAGCGGGGTGCAGTCAATTGACGGACTAATTATAAAAAAAAAATCAATGACAATCTATCAAATCTGTCAATGTTCTGGAATACGATACGGTCCATAATAGTGTTAAACTGATTGTAGTAATGAAGACAGGTGAATTCTTTAAAATAATGATTGACAATCGAATTAAATATTAAATGCGTCTGCGCTGACGTGTTGTTGGTTCTAAACAAGTAACAAAATTGCAGAATGAACCTTGGAAGTCGGATTTATGTGTTTATTTTAAAATAAAGAATATATTGTGTGTCGAATTTATAAGGTTTAATTTTATTTATATTATGTACCTACTTAAATAAATAAACTTAAACTTGACTTTAATTTGAAGGAATCTTGTTATATTTTTAATACGAAAACCTATATAATGAAGTCAAGTTCTAATTAATTAAATTTTAGTTATAACATTTAATCAAATCAAATTTATAGTAGTATTTAATACATAATTAATTTGTAGTAAATAAGTACAGTGTAATCTCTAATATATAAAAATCAATGCCACTTTTCGTTGTTAGTTTATTACTCAAGAACGGCTGAACCGATTTGGCTAATTTTAGTCTTGAAATGTTCGTGGATGTACAGGGAAGGTTTAAACGGTGAGAAAATAGGTGCAGCGGGAACGGGAAAAATATGGCGGTACGAAGTTCACCGGGACAGCTAGTAAATAATACTTTTCAATGTATTAAAACTTAGGTATTTGGGTATTAGGTAAAAAGTATTTAAAGCTATGAAACTATGTGGCCGTTTTCACTGTGCCTAGTACCACAGAATAAGTAATAGTACTACGTACAGAAGTTGCACTCCTTTATTATTGACGAAAGCCGCCGTTATATTAACCTACGATATTTTCTTGGAATCGCCCATTGTTCCGAATATCCAACGCCGCCAACTTGAGTGTTAGGGTTGTCACCTTGTAAGAGAATAAAATAAAACAATCCGATAAAATGTTTACAATCACTAATCATTTTGTAACCCCCGACGCAAAAATGGCTGGGTGTTATAATAATAAAAATAATGATAATTGTTCGCGTCAAAATGTAGCGATGAGTGTGGGCGACTGAGGTACGAGTACAGCAGAACCTAGTCGAACACAGCCCAACGTTCGCTGTGCCTTTTTTTTTTATCGTGCGAAAAATCCCCACGGATACTCCCATGCCGGAGCCGGAGGAGGAGGTTATGTCGGACTCGAACCGACTATAACGCACGCCATCTGTGGGCCGTCAGTTGCCGGAGGTGAGATTGTCATAGCCATATTCCTCGCACCCTGGCCGACCCAGGAGCATATCTCTTGATCTGGCCCTCTTCCGGTGTGGTCCGCCGCCTCCTTCACGAGCATTACTTGCTCGCAGAAGGAGGCGCCGGCGGCCACGTTTGCTGTGCCTTGACCTTGGTTGAAACGAAACTTTGAATGAAACGATGAAATAAGTACATTTTATGCAAGTTAATAGCTTTTTGCAATAGTATTATGTTCAGTAAATTTTCTACGACGTTCAACGATATAAATTTTACGATGATCATCATTCATCATGTAGTAGGTGCGGTACTAATACAAATTAAGTAAACTAGGTAGCCATTAAAATACCAGCACGACATAAATACATACTTGTTTCAAAATAAGTACCTACCTACAGAACAATTTTTAGTTCTTACGAACTCATTATTATAGGTAGGCCTATAATAGGTAAGTACCAATGTCGTAGGTTCACGACGATTTAGTTATTTAACTACCTACATACATAAATAATACGAAGGTGTCAACTAGAACGTAATGGCTTTGGTACTAATTCATCAAAAAGTAATCTGTGCATAAAAATAGTAAAAACTTACATTTTACGCTCTTCTAATTAAAAAAAAGAGAATTTAGAGTTCTTTATTTGTAAATTTCGACATATTTGTATTGCGATCCCAATATGATGCGATCACAATACGCAAATTACGTCACGCGTGTGTTCGCCGTCGCGCGCCGGCCCCCACTGCTATAACAACTCAGGGGTTTGGCGCATTGTAGGTGCTTATCTCCGCAGCTACGGGCGAGTGACGGAGGCCTGCTAGTACTATTAACTGTTCTGTGACTGCTATCAGTGCTATGCGTAAGATGTACTATGAAGATTCACAGCTCAAGCTATGCGAATACGTCCTGAAAATGTTCAAAATTCGAATCTATTCGCATTCATAATAGCACGCATCCACAGTATGCATTCACAGCATCGACAGCACGCATCTTTCTATAGGTAAAGTGCAATGCTATTTGGACCAATGAATATAATTAGTGGATATCAAACGCATAACATACGCAAAGGCAATACTTAAATTACTTTTTTTAAAGTAGGTAGGCAGATTTCAGTAAACCTACTGCGAAACTTCAAATAATGAGACTATTGTCCTTAAGTCTACATCAGTCTACATAGGGTCTAAACTTCCAATTTTCTCATTACAGAATTAAGTAGATTGTAAGATTTGGATCTGGAAAACATGTGGTTTTACCCTTGAAGTATCCCCTTTCTAACATGTTCATTATAATCGGATGTGGTCAATGGTCAATTACATGTAATTATCGGTGATTACGCATATAAATAAATTCAATTAATTGAAGGCCTTCAGGAGGTTGAAGCTATTACTATACGGCCCCCCTAGACTTTGTTGGCCGGCGTATTGTAGAATAGAATGAAGAATATATGATATTTGACGTATATGACATACGTTGGCGACTGTCATATACTTCAAATCCCATACATTCGTCATTCTATTCTACAGTAGGCTGATACGGACGAAATTACATTTTGAATCAATAAAACAGTTTGGCATTAACATCATTAGTAGGTTGGCTAGTCGACTTCGATTTGATGCTGACTGGACTTCTGTATAGAAGTCTGTTAAAAGTAACTTCATAAGAATGTAACCGCTGTGGTTTCAAAACAGAAATATAATAATAATCAGCCAAATTCAGTTTTGGCAGTAACTAACAACCGACTAAACCAGTAGTGAAAGACTTCTGTGACATAGCTATGTCAACTGTCAAACGGTGCCAAGTAGGTGTGACAAAATAATTAAAATTAGGACCAATGTCATAGCCTCGAGATTCAAACTGATTTGACGAAATTGTATTTGTTAAAGAAAGCTAGATGTTACATAGTTTTAATGCTGTTTGTTTTCCAAATAAAATAAAATAAAAATAAAATACCTAAAGCTATATAAAGATTTTACAAAATATGTAAAATAGTTTCGAACATAGCTGGCCTATGATTCATAGGTTATAATATAATAAATTTACTTATGCTACTGCTGTGATCATCAATCAATTAGCTTATTGTAGAATTGTAGTCCACTGTTGGATATAGGCCACTCCCAATGTGCGCTATTTTTCGAGTCATCAGTCCACTTGGCTAAGGGGCGTCCCAGCGCGGTCAGGTTGGTAAGAAGAACCCCATATTGTAGTCGCTTGGAAAAACCACGAGAAGTCAAATTGACGTGTCCTATATAAAAAAAAATATTGCTCGAACTCTATAATACATGTTTTTGAGTTATAAGTTATTTTGGTCAGTAAACGGTGTTCTAGGGCGCCCAGTGTGCACAACACATCCTTACATACAAATGTCAAGTCTGTCATAAGATGCACTTTGTCCAAGGAACAATGCTACCGATCGATGTCACTACTCGCTAGGTCGTCGGATCGATTCATAATATTATTTTCGTAACGTCTACAAATCACACTTATTAATACTTGACAAGGTGATATTTATTTGCAAAACTACATATTTATTATACTAGGTATATACTTACATCAATTTGTCTCCTATAATAAATAAATTATAATAAAATAAATATAATATACATAAAATAAACTAATAATAATGTACTCGGCTGACATGATGACATACGCCAGATTTTAATTAAGTATGTTCTTTCTAAAAAATATGCATCGAAATCCGTTCAGTCCGTCAAGTTGCCGTTGAGAACAAACAGACAAACGGACAAATAAACAAGAATTCCGAAAAGAATACAGCATTACATACAGCAGCGCCACTTACCGTGCCAAATTGTTTTTTTTTTTATTGAAATATACACACAAAATTTCATCTAAATCGGTTAGGCCGTTTTCTTTTTTTTATACCACTTAGGTGGCAGACAAGCACACGGCCCACCTGATGGAAAGTCCGTTTAGAAGTTAGGTGATAAACACACGTACAGAAGAATTACTTATAGGTATACATACATACATTACATACAATCCCGCCTTAATCCCCGGAGGCAGAGGTCAAATAACACCCACATTTCATCAATTATTGTATTAAGTCCCACGTAATAGGGGGTGAGCCTATTGCCGTATTCCGGACGCTATTATTGACCCGAGCCATGTTTCTGAGGCTGATTTTGGGCTGTATATGTATACCTATCTGTCTGATGTTATAGGTATATGTATGTATATTGATATAAAATGTGAAAAGATAATGATGAGGTTGTTTATAATTAATTTAATTAATCTCGGCTCGTGTCTGGGGCAGGAGCAAAGGTTACCATCGCTATCCAGCAGCGGGGCAATGCAGCCAGCGCGAGGTCACTCTTGCACCGGATATGGGGCGGGCATTGATTACACTGTGATTGTAATATTATTTGTTTTGACAGTTAATGTTGAAATTATTATCTAAATTATAAATAACATGTTTTATTAATAATTAACTGTGAAGATATAAAAATCGCATAACACAGTACTAGGCCCGAGTACTATGTGTTTTTTTTTAAACCTCAGGGGTGTGGGTATGGGGTTTCATTACACCATTACTTTCGTAACTCAAGTCAACCAAAAAGTCACCTGATAGCATATATTATTTTTCACTTCTATCAATTTAAAGCAACGAAAACTGGGTGAAAATATAATTCCCAGTAACCACCTCGTGTCCGTGAGGACAATTTTTTAAATGAGTTCCCAGTTGCCAGGGAAGTTGGGGCTAAACCGGTGGGTAGTGGGAATAAGCCACTATGATGATTTGCTTTATTATTGCTATCGATAGGCTTTCGATAGGATAGGGAATATGTATTTAAAATCACAATTTTGAGGTCAGTATCCTGAAATAACAATCAATGTTATCACCCGCATGCATTTTTACATGACATTCGCTAGATAACAAGTAAATTCTTTACATGCGTTGGAATGGATAGCGTTACAACTTACAACTACATATTCATAATGAAATCTATACCTAATTAAATAGGAACATACTTTTTCAGTGTATTGCATACAGCAACTTAATGATTTCCGGATTGCCCGGAGAAGTAGAATATTAGGGCTTCTTTTCCCATCCGACAGTATCCAACGGCGTGAGTGTTTCGGACCCCATCAAGACTTTAGGATCCAAGTCAACCTCACAACTTGCAAGCCTGCTCATTACCGGCACAGACCAAGGCACAGGCTTTTTTCTCGAACTTGGGAGGTCCGGCGGCAGTTATTAAGCCCACCTGGAAGCCGGCACATGTGGTGATTGATAGATGAGACTCAACCGCGAACTTTAACTCTAAGATGATGAATAGACAGACACTGGATACATTCTATGGATTTTATGTTCCGTAGTTAAATCACAAAATACAAAATATATAGGACAAGGTTTAACTAGTGCAAAAATGTGCTCACATTTAATTCACAAACTAGGTCAAGTTTAAAATCTTTCATAACTACAAACTAGGACAATGTTAAGGAAATTAAATTCATCTTGTAAGTAATAAACCCTATTTTTGCACATAAATTAATATTTAATTAATTAATTTTATTATAACAGTAAAAATTTGCTTATTTAACGGTTTGCATATTGATTGGTTAGTGTTTCAAAATAGGACACCGTAGTGGGCGTAGTGTATAATTATGTACTTATCTATAAGCTCCTTGACTATCCATACTTCCATACTCTACTTACTTACTAATATTATAAATGCGAAAGTAACTCTGTCTGTCTGTCTGTCTGTTACGCTTTCACGCCTAAACCATTGAACCGATTTTGATGAAATTTAGAATAGGGGTAGATTAGACCTTAGAAAGGACATAGGCTATATTTGGTCGCGAAAACCGAGATCAACGCGGGCGGAGCCGCGGGCAAAAGCTAATTACATATAAGTAATCTATTTGAAATTTAATCTAGTACTTAACTAAGTGTACCCGTATCTAGGATGTAGTATGTCAGCATAAGGTCATTATATCCTATCCTACTTCCTACTAAGATTATAAATATAAAGTTTTGTGAAGATGTTTGAATGTTTGTATTTCATTCACGCTCTAACGACTGAACTGGCCGACGTATTAAAGAATAGATTGATGAATGTACGGGATTTGACGCCTATGACATACGTTGACGACTGTCATATACCTACGTCTGTCATATACCTACGTCAAATCCCATAATTCAATCCTACAATACACCGGACAACGAATTACCCCTCGTCTAGGGGGGCTGGTATTGTGATGTAGGTATAGTATACCTTGGGACTTGAACCTAAGTTGCGAGACAAACGTGATGTATGAATAATATCTATGCTTGGTGAATTTGAGCTCGTCCACCGCCGTAGCCCCCGTGTTATTCTCAAAAGACACCCAATAAAGTGTACTGTGCGTATGGAGCACATTTTAGGTACAAGAAGTCTCGAGGTATATACTATGTCATTAGTCATTAGTCATTATAACTCCATCGTGTAATTGGTAAGATTCCGAAGTCGACCGTCTTTCTTTCTTTCTTTCGTTCTTTCGACCGTATACGACAATTGCCGACGCACGCAGCAAATGCGCGTAATTCATTGCGGCTTCTCAATGATCCCCTTTATCCGTATCGGCGTTTAACAAGTAATGGGTACGCTGTATCTGATGTCGTTGTCGCATGCAGTTGGCTTCAGAATCTTACCCTCTATTGGCGAAGTAACGATCATAATAATTATCGTATTGTATACCTATAGGTACTATCTGCTCTTAACCATGTATTGTTATAAATAGAAAAACTGAAATGAACAATAGATAATAATATTATTAATATTATTGTAACACACGGACGGCGCGCGGCGGTTCATGCATTCATCAAACTTTGCATTCAACCGCACAACTGCATTTTTTGTTTTACTTTTTCGATCCGCACTCCAGAATAAAATAAATAATTACATTTTATTTCCGCTAAATTTGAGTCTAGCCGTTTGGCTCCAACGCGTTTAATATGTAATACAGACACTAAACTAATAATATTTAAAAAAATAAAAACCCGATTTATGCTGAAAAGATTGAGATAAGTTTGATAGAAGGCGGAACCCATTGATTTTTATCTGGTTTATGATTCAGAAATAGGTTCCGCCTTCTATCAAACTATCAACACAGAATAAATGGATAGTATTACCGTGCTATCAATCAATCAATAGCCTATAGCAGTCCACTGCTGGACATAGGCCGCACCCAATATGCTCCACGTCTGCCGATCCTCCGTCTTCCGCATTCATTCTGTCCCAGCCACCTTTAGCAGGTCGTCAGTCCACCTTTTTAGGGGGCGTCCCACCTTCCATTTTCCTTCTCGCGTACCCCACTCCTCCTGTATAGTCCTCCAACGGCCATCAGTCCTTCGACAGATGTCGGCCAGCCCACTGCCACTTCAGCTTGCTTATTCTGAATCGAACTACTTCAATCTCAATTAGATAATATCAAATTAATTTATTTGGGATGCCCCTGAATTACTCTCGCCCTTGTTCAGCCATTAGTAAAGTGTCTCTGCATAATTTTAAGGCAACGTAACAAAAGTTCCACTTAACGGCAATAATTTATGACCATTTTGAGACATTTTAATGTCGTAACTATTCCATATTGATATAGATTTGTAACCAAATTGGGAACTAAATAGATTTAGCAAATAAATCTACTTTGATGTTCAGTTCCATATTCGACATCAGCGAATACCAGAATTAATAAGTACCTAATGGTATTCGTTGATGCATTGACTCTGCAATTTTTTTAAAAATTAAAATTGACATATTGCATGTTCCATGGAATACCTAAGTGATCTACGATCCGAGAAAATTACCGTGGAACACCCTGGTATTCTACTAGGTATTCTAAGGATAATACCTCAATATTTGCTTATCTCGAAGAGGTTATAGTATACAGGCCTATGAATAAATTATATATCGTCTTAAATCTTTTACCTGCCTTTATTATATTATTAAAATGATTTGATTTTGATTTTTTTAAACTTGACCTAGTTTGTGATTTTTTTTCTAATGAAGAAGAGAAGAAAGAATTGCTTGTGTTATGAGAGGTTCATTTTTGTAGGTAGTTCAGTAGTAAGAGTGGAAATTGATATTTAAGTAAACATGTTTGTAAATAGATATAGATAGATACAAAAAAGCTCGTTGAGTTTTTTGCCGGTTCTTTCTTAGGACGGATGGGGTCACTAGTCACCAGCTGTATCTCATGAACCGTGATAGCCAGCCAGTTGAAATTTTCACCGATGATATAGGTATTTCTGTTTACCACAAAAATATTTTTCAATAGTTCCTGCGATTAGTGCGTTCAACCAAACGAAGTTTTCAACTTTATAATATTAATATAGATTGAAGATTGATATATTAAAGTACTAATTTCTCGGGAACGCGCTGGATGCGAGCCGCTTCCAACCGGTCTTATTGGAGATCTATAGGGGAGGCCTATGTCCAGCAGTGGACTTCCTATGGCTGAAATGATGATGATGATTATTGCTCAGGACATAAATCTTGGACCTAAAATGTGCTCAAAACGTCAAAACTCTATAAGCGCAGTTGTACACGTTTCTTGGGTGTCTTTTGAGGATAGCACGGGGGTGCTTGCGGTGGACGAGCTCAAATTCACCAAGTATACATTACCAGCTTTTGCCCGCGGCTCCGCCCGCGTGGACGTCGGTTATCGCGACCAAACATAGCCTATGTTCTTTCTCAAAGTCCAAACCCCTATACCAAATTTCATCAAAATCGGTTCAGTGGTTTAGGCGTGAAAGCGTAACAGACAAACAGACAGACAGACAGAGTTACTTTCGCATTTATAATATTAGTATGGATATGGATTACAAAACAATCCGCGTGCGCCAGGGCCCATTTATCTGGGTCAGCACCCATTGGTCCTCTAAAGCTCGACCCCTAGCATAAAAGTTGTAAATTCGACCCCTTTTTAGGTGCCCATTGGTCCTTCGGTAGGAGACCAATAATATTTATTAATTTTTAAGGCACCCATTCGTCCTCTGGAATAAAATTAAGGTTAGTGTAAGATGTATAAATAAATAAATAAAAGATACGTGTCCTGCCTGAGTTATAAGACGCAGCCCACCGAGTGAATCGATTAATGCATTCGTGCTGGTAAAAGCATACATCACGACAGATCGATAATTGTACCATGTAGGCAAAGTAATTTTGTAATATCACGATATGTTATTAGCAGGCTCATCTCGGCCTTCGGGAGTCAGGCACGGTCAATTAAATCGAACCATCATTGTTGTACTAATAACATCTCATACATCCACATACATACATACATCCGCGGATAATCATAGCCTCGCTCTGACCCAAACACGTGACCCTGACATACGCAGCTTCAGCGAGAAATGGCGGAGGTTGCACTAGCCAATGCCTGCGGCTTACCCCGCGTGGATGTCGGTTATCGCGATTTTTGGACATTATCTCCGGTTCTACTCAATCGTTTCAGATCAAACTTACGTAAAATTTTAAATCTGACCAAGAGCGTTCTAAAGGCGGCCACCCACTTACAGTTTATCGAACGACAACCGGATGATATCGGTCTGTCAGTTCATCGCAGTAGCCCACACACAGTTTCGTAAACGATTTTGGACTGACGGATAATATGTGTGTGGCCGCTTTACGATTCCGGTCAGCAAAGACAAGTCTATGGCCGTCGGCATTTTATACGAAATAATAATAACATCAGACTAAAAGAATAAAATAATGTTATTATTTTAGTCTGAGGTAATACAATTATGATGACGTAAGGACTGCAGGCCGCCAGACAGACGAAAAACTGCAGGCGGACTGTAAGTGGGTGGCCGCCTTAAGAAAAAAAAAGCTTCATTAAAATCCGTTCAGTAGTTTTGTGTCCATCCCGGACAAGAATACACAATTAACACGTTCACGGACATAGGTAACCCAAGTATTTTTGAGATACTGAGATACGCGAATCGCACTTATTGAAATCAGACCAATAGCATCAGAAATAGTGGTCCGTCCTTCTGGATTGCACCGCAGCTTTTTACCATCTAGCGGGGTGCAGTCAATTGACGGATCATATTATATAAAAAAAATCTGTTAGTACCTAAGTGGTTTTATCGATCACTTTACATTATTTATTAATTCGAAGTAGAAGCACGTAGAAGTTGCTGAGATTTGCACTTTCAATCAAACAAACAAACTTCAGTTTTATAATATTAGTTAGGTATCTATGTACTTAATAATTATGTATTAAGTAAGTAAGTATAAGTATTTATTGCGTTGGCCATGTACTGTGAACTGTGAGCTTAAAAAAGAGTTAGAAAAAAGTTCGTAAGAAGTTTTTCTTGTTTGGCTTTGGCGGGAATAAAAAAAAAGTTTTTTGCATATTCGAACAGATTTTTACACAAGTAACAGATAAAGCTTAATAAATAAATAAATATTCTAGAATATTCGACTGTCTTCTAGTCTAGACCCAAAGTAATCAGACCTTGAATAGCTTGTGTTATAGGTTCTAGAATGCAGTTATACATCATCAACCCAGCGTTTATTCTGGTTGTACTTACTTATAGCTTGTACTTCAGAGCCTAAATCTTGCCGTTCATAAATGTAACTTTTTATATTTAGCCCGTCAACTGACTGCACCCCGCTAGATGGTAAAAAGCTGATGTGCAGTCCAAAGAATACGGACCACCGGCACCGTTTCAGATACCTTAACTTTATGAGATACAATCCCAAATACGATATGGCTTATCTTGGCTATTACGGGCCGCGTGGTTCCCGGCAGAGTAGAATTTTTACCCATTCATTACCATGCGGCGTCGTACAAGGCGACTAAGCGATAGGCTGTTTAACATCAGACAGATATATACAGCCCAGACTCAACCTCAGATGTATGGCTGAGTCAACAATAATGCCTGGGATACGGCAATAGGCTCACGTGATGACCTAATACAATGAGTGGAGGGATGTGGGTGTTAATTCACCTCTGCCTAACCCTACGAGGATATATTATTATTATTATGTATTACGGGAGTCAAATATGAGTAAGCCTGCACCATAGCCTGCTTCCAGGTCAAGGTCAGATGGAATTAGGCATCAAAGATCTTGTTATCCAAGCATTTGTATTAGATACATAACGTAGCAGTAGCTATTAATGTGTAGTTTTGCCATCATTTATGTACTTTTTACTGACGTATTGAACTCCACGAGGACCACGAGGCGCGTGATTAACGTCATTTCAATTACTGGAAGGTATTAAAAATCACGTAATTAGCATTTTACTGCAAGTGCAGTCACAAAACTGTGCGATAAACTGTTGCCAAGAGAAATATTATTACCATTTTACTTTACAACGTCAAGAAAGAAAGAACAAAATACATTTCTTAAATGATGAATGTATGTATGGGATATGACGTTTATGACATGGTGATTATTCTATTCTTTAATACACCGAATTGCCACTTCTCCTGGGGGGTAGTTTCCTTACCAGCTCACGTGTTTCCTTCTTCCTACAGTCCCGGGTCCTTTAAGCGGGGCGTGAAAAAGCATCTGATGAGGCCGTCAAGCTGAGTGCCAACATTGTAAGCGCCTTCGCTGCGATAGGCGGGTGCGGGTCGCGGATGCGCGCGCAGTGCGTCCGCCTGTCCGTCGCGTATGACGGGTATCCGCTTCACACAGCGCTGCTCTTGAAATAACATGAAACAAGCACGCGAAGCGGACGTCCGCGCCGTGCGCCCGCTAAACGCAGCGAAGGCGCTAACATGGTACGTGTCTGTAATGGTGACCCTCTTTTCTGAGACTTTGCCTTCTGCCTACCATCAGGTGAGGTGAACTTTATGCGGCTTCACTGGCGAGTTTTATACGTTTCGTCTATGCTATTCTTTTAGTCTGAGACCTTTCTTATAACTCCGGACCCGTATCTTGGACCTAAAATGTGCTAAAAATGTGCCCTATACGCGCAGTACACATTAAATGTGTACTGCGCGTATAGGGCACAAAGACACCCAAGAAATTTTCTTGGGTGTCTTTTGAGGATAGCACGGGGTGCTACTGCGGCGGACGAACTCAAATTCACCAAGCATAGATTATTACAAAGCAGTCCGCGGGCGCCTGAGCCTCGTTTGTCTTGCGATTTAAGTCCAAGATACGTGTCCGGAGTTATAGAAATAACTTTTCACTAAACAAAAGTTAACAGACACGACTGGTGTTTGCGGTTTCTCGTTTCCTAACACCCCTCACGGCTTGCAATTCAATAAACATTCAGCGGTTTCTCACCTGTGATCAACAGTTTAGTAAGTTATTTACTACCCGACTGTGGTGAATATTAGGAAGGTTATGTATTTACTTAACGTGCAAGGCTACAGTGCAGGTGGTGCAGGCTTTGGTCTCGGGGTTGGGGAGTCAGCCGGTAATCGCCTCTGCAAAGCCGAGATAAACCAAATGAATAGAAAAGGGAGCCCAACCTCCAAAATAGGGCATACGCATAACTTTGGTTGTTACTGAAAGTGAGGTTGTATTAGAACCTGCATGTTTTAAAGGTCAAAAGGGTACCTTAGCAGTAATACTGTATTTATACCTAATTACAATGTACTGTGATCTTTACCATAATGTTATCAGGTACAACTAAACTATTAAAAATTAATTAAGAGACGATCAAATAAAAACTGCTAATACCATTCATACTACACTCAATTCAACAGGTTTTTTACTAATACAGTAAAGATTAATTACTATATGAGACACGGTCTTTTAGAACTGTTTTTATTATTTACTTAAGATCGTAAACCTGTTTCAAGTTATAAAATCATTGCCCTTAAGTTCTTAACTTAGAAGTCTTAGAACTGACTTTATCAATATAAAATTAAATTAATAATATACAAAAATAAAAGAAACTTTTCATAATTTGAGATGTCATTAAAAAATTTAAACATTGTTTGGAATTTTTATTCATTTTTAAATACATACATAATTTTGGTATTCGATCGCCAATGGGTTGTGGATTGTGCTGGAGGTTTAATAGTAGAATTTTAGTACTTAGGTCTTCGCGAGCGCCAATAACATTTACATACACCTGGAGGTACACCTTTTGATTAAAGGACGAGGATCTGGCGCAGACTTGCATTCGGCGCTTGAAGGTCACAGGGCAGGCGTCCCTTAGAAGTCCAATTATGGAAAGGATAAGTAAGAAAGTAGCAGATCCCGGGCTCGAAGAGTCAACTCAAACTGCAGACTTTTTGAAATGCCGGGTTGGGCTGTAAGCGCACTGGACCAATCTAATTATCGAGTTTAGTTATTGGGGTGCACATCAGACCAACTGTCGAACTCGGCCGCCTGCTTCGAACATTCATACATGACATGTCTATATCTACTTACTGATTAACAGTCCGATTAAACAATCGGCCTAAGGAAAGTGCAGCTTGCGAATGTTCTAAAACTCTATAGAATGAGTTTTGAATAGAAGCGTGATTGACGCTCAGATGCCTCTAGGTCAGTCTAGGTAGGTACGTCCTCATTTAATGGGAATCAAATTGGAACTGGAAACTCCATATTGCAACTTAGTCACCTAATAAGGAAATGTCTAGGATACTGTTATGTTAGGTATACGATAAAAGATTGGTCTACCTGAAGGTCACAGTTGTAATTTGATATGACGTTTTATAAATATCGCAATATTGTTTTGATTTAGTCGCATTTCTGACTTGCCTTGCTTGCTTGAAAAAATATACTAGAGTACTAAAATCGTTGAAAGAGATTATAGGGAATATTATCTAGTAGTTTCGGTTACTTTAGGTACTTTATAAACTCTCGTTCTATGCAGTGTCGTACAAGGCGACTAAGGGATAGGACTGTTTAACATCAGACAGATACATACAGCCCAGACTCAGCCTCAGATGCAATATTGTATGTATAAAATATTGTAGGACATTCTACACAACGCTATCTAGACCCAAAGTAAGCATAGCTTAACTAGCTTGTGTTATGGGTTCTAGAATGCGGATAAACATACTTAGATACATTTTTTTTTGTAAATACATACATATTATAGATAGTAACACCCAGACCAATGCAAATATTCATATCCATGCACACAAATATTTGCACTGAGCGGGGATCGAACCCGCGCCTCGTGCGTAGCGGCCGCGTTCACTACCGCTACGTCACAGAGGCAGTCAAGTCCGCAATACGGCAATAGGCTCGACCTCTATTATAGGTCAGTAGCTCGCCCCTACCTACGTGGGACCTAATACAATGATTGGTGAAATATAGGTGTTAACTCGTCTCTGCCTAACCCTCCAGGGATAAAGGCGTGATTATATGTACCTACTTTAAGAAAAAGTATATCCCTATTTCAGTTCCGTATCATGACAAAAGAATCTGTACCTCGTATTATAAATAGACGGATAACATGGTCGGAACAATCTGAGCTGTTACTTACTCGTAGATTACCATCAGTGACGGAAATGATGCGGGCAAGGACATTGCTTATATCGTCAAGTTTTCCTGTAAAGGACTGCTAATACATCCACATACGGAAGGCATATTACCCTCATATTACCCATGGAGTTTAAGATTAGAAGGAAGGGTAGCGGCTATGGAGTCTGTGACTCTAGAAGTGAGCAGATGAAAACTTTGAATGCAACTGGGATTAACATTGTGGTGATGATAGGTCGCCGACAGCCTCTGGCGTGGCGGTAGTGGACGCGACTGCTGCGCAGGGGGCCCGGCTTCAATTCGCGCTCAGTACAAATATTTGTATGCAGGAATATGGCTATTTCTATGGCAGACGTGGAGACTTGGACCCCAACAACTGGCCTAACTGCAATACTTCGATATCACCAATGGGTTGTGAAGGTCAGACGGCAATCACTTCACGGAAATTTTCGAAGATCAACTAAAACCCGCAGTTAGACTGGAAAAAGCGGATTCCTGACTCCGAGGTGAAAGCTTCAGATGCGACTGGGATTGACGCTAGGATGAAGAAGACCATGATAGGTCGACAGATCGTGGTGCATTCGAGGATAATGGCAACACTGTTCATGATGCTATGCCGACATGAGGGATACCTACGATAACAGAAGCCTTTAACAAAAAATATATAAAAATGTACGTCACGTCAAAGAAAACAGACCTATAAAAAGTAAAAGTCGCATTACATGGTGAACATATTTATTATGCCACACACGTAGCTGTGGGGCATTGCCTCGTGATGTTAAATTTAGCGGGTGATGATAACATACAAGCTTTGGATGCAGTAGGCATTAGACTGACAGAACGCTTAGAACTAGCGTGTGACGCCGCGTAAAGTACCTACCTAATACTAAAGTAATACCATTTTTCTTGCACTTTTTATGGGCACGTGCAAGTGCGAGCGAAATGTTACTTATTTAGTACTAGCTAACCCGGCGAACTTCGTACCGCCATATTTTCTGATCCCGTTCCCGCTGCATGTCTCTAAATTTATCAGTGTTTCTCTACAATATTATGCATGTATTATCACCTTCCTCTTGAATCACTTTATCTATTACAAAAAGCTGCTTCAAAATCCGTTGCGTAGTTTTGAAGATTTAAGCATACTTACATAGGGACGGACAGACAGCGACAGCGACTTTGTTTTATAATATGTAGTGATTACTTTCGACGGCTTCACTCGCGTCACAAGATCTATGCATTTTGTCTATGTCATTATTTTAGTCTGAGGGATTAACGCTCGGGTTGATTTAACAGATTGATCTCATTCTCGCCACCCCCCGCGGGAACCTATTCCTGGGATATAGTAGAGTATCCCGTGTGTTATTCTAGACTATAATCCATCCTTGTACCAAATTTCAATTAAATCCGTTGAACCATTACAGCGTGATTAAATAAATCCAAATATCTTTGCAAACTTTCACATTTATAATATTATTAAATACTGTGATATATTTATGTCTTCCGCTTTTATCAAATTCGAATTAAGTATAAGAGAATTTCAATTTTGGTTTGACGTATTTGTACCTTCAAGGTCGCTACGCTCACTGGGTAAGCAGCTTGTGAACAACTTAATTACGTACTTAACCGGCTACTTGAATAAAAACCAAAATTTATAGTTATGTTCTATCTGCTGCGACGATTTCCGGGCCAGGGGAAATACCGTCTTTTCCGTAAATCTTCTACCCCATTAACTAATGTCTTTTTGAGGAACCCTTACTTTCACATGCGGAATCTCCTCCGCTTCACCTCATCGGAGCTAACAGTGAGATGCTCGACTTAAACCGCTCAGAGCTTTATCAAGTCTACCTGATAATTGAACTGCTGTCATTCTGCCAACTGCAAATGTCACTTTGTAATCCCTACTAATATTATAAATGCGAAAGTAACTCTGTCTGTCTGTCTGTCTGTCTGTCTGTCTGTCTGTCTGTCTGTCTGTCTGTCTCACTTTTACGACTAAACCGCTGAACCGATTTTAATGAAATTTGGTATAGAGGTAGATTAGACCTTGGGAAAGGACATAGGCTATGTTTGGTCGCGATAACCGACATCCACGCGGGCGGAGCCGCGGGCAAAAGCTAGTGTCATATAAACATATAGGATTACAAAGTGACATTTGCAGTTGGTAGAATGACAGCAGTTCAATTATTGACCTGTATTAAGAGTCCATGGTATGGGCTCTGTATTATTTTGGAACCTGGATCGCTCTAGGCAGAATATCCTTGGGACCCGACTACTGACCGACCATGTCTGCTAATATTGATGACCTAGGCGCATTGGGCTCTACATTAAAAGTATAGGAACAGAACTTAAAAAATCAATCAATTAGCCTACTGCAGTCCACTGCTGGACATAGGCCTCTCCCAATATGCGCCACGTTTGCCGATCCCCCGCCTTCCGCATCCAGTCCGTCCGAGCCACCTTTCGCAGGTCGTCAGTCCACCGTCAAAGTATAGGAACAGAATTTAAAAAATAAAACTTTTTTTATGTTGATTTTTTAAATGAGACGTAACTCTCATGCTGTAACTAGACTTGTATTGCTCAGGACATATATCTTGGACTTAAAATCCTTTGTTCCCGTTGTGTCACACCATTTTGTGTAACACTGTTACCCATTGGTAAAAAAATTACCGATTAGTAACACTGTTACTCAATGCCACATTTTTTTTCCCTTTGTGTGACACCACTCAAAAAACAAAAACTTAAATGGGCTAAGATATTTCGACGGAGCCCCGCTCCGCGGGGCTCCTATTTCTGGGTGGTTTAAAAATAAATAACCACGAAGGCTAAGGCGGGAGCTCCGCTTCGCTTCGCTCCCGTCTTAGCCTTCTAACCTAACCTATCCAAGTTGGGGTACTCTGAGTCGGGGTGTTAACTATAATGAACAAATTGGACCAATTGCGAGTTTTGTTGAGTAACACTGTTACTCAAAGTGAAAAAAAAATGTGGCATTGAGTAACAGTGTTACTAATCGGTAATTTTTTTACCAATGGTAACAGTGTTACACAAAATGGTGTGACACAACGGGAACAAGGCATCTCTGTGCTCAAAATGTGCTCTATACGGGCATCACACGTTTCTTGGGTGGCTTTTGAGTTTTGAGGATAGCACGGGGTAAATAGCATAGCAAATTCAGTAAGCATAGAATATTACAAAACAATCCGCGCGCGCCAGGACTTTCGTAACTGGTTATGAAAGCAAGAAAAAAATTCCATGTTCGTAGCTGGTTATGAAAATGACAGTTACGAAAATGGACGAACCCCATTTATCTCGCGTGTACAAGATACGTGTCCCGGCGTAAACAAAACTCATTCCGTAAATAAATGCAGAACCTTTATATCAATATTTGCAATAGCTAAGTACACAACACTACGTAGTGAATCGTTTTACACAAGTATATTATGTTTTTATTTTGTACAGTTTCAATAAAAATTAAATAAACTCTTCATTCTAAACACGGAACAACTATTTTTTAATATCTAAGATACGTATATTTACATTTAGATCCCTGTGCAACTCAATAGACGTGTGAAAAACAAACTGATTGGAGACGAAACAATGGCTACTAGTGTTATCTGCGTTTGCGACTCATAATTATAATATTTTAAACTTAGGTAGGTATACGGGCCTCGAGAAGGCAAACTGAAGGTGTGGCGACGGGTGAGTAATTTTCAAAATGGAAACTGAAGAAGATGACTGCCTCTGTGGCGTAGCGGTGGTGAACGCGGCCGCTACGCAGGAGGCGCGGGTTCGATCCCCGCTCAGTGTCAATATTTGTGTGCATGAATATAAATTCTGGGTGTTTCTATGTATAATATGTATGTATTTAAAAAAAAAAGTATCTAAGTATGTACCTATATCCGCATTCTAGATTCCATAACACAAGCTAATTAAGCTTACCATGGGTCTAGATAGCGTTGTGTAGAATGTTGTAGAATATTTATTATTTATTTATTTATTTAAGCTCCAAAAAGACTGACGACCTGATAAAGTTGGCTGGAATGGCCTGGATGAGGCGGCGGATTGGGAGCAATGTCGCACATATGGAGAGGCCTATGTCCAGCAGTGGACTGCGATAGGCTAATTGATTGAGGAGGTATACGGGATCGTAGTAACACCTTCGAGACAAAGCCAACCTCAACTGCAAGACGAGTCGCCTACTGCAAGACCTACCCTGCTCTGCTCCGCCCGAAGTTTAGAATATTAAAACACATGACAACACCCCCCTGCTTCCGTATCCGATTTGACTTCCCTTATCGAAAACTAGGGACGCCCATGCATGGTCTTCAAAGATCTTGGTGAGGCCCTAGTCTTATACACAACCGAACAATAAACTTATCTCTGGTTCAAATTTTATCTAGAGTCTTTCATCATTTTTGCGTAAAAGAGTAAAAAAAAAGGTTTTCGTAAATTGATTGAAGTGGCAGTGGGCTGGCCACATCTGCCGAAGGACTGATGGCCGTTGGAGCAAACGAGTCCTAGAGTGGAGACCGCGCGTAGGAAAACGGAGGGTAGGACATCCCCTAGCCAGATGGCCCGACGACCTGCGAAAGGTGGCTGGGACGGACTGGATGCGGAAGGCGGAGTGGCGCACATTGGGGGAGGCTTATGTCTAGCAGTGGACTGCGGTAGGCTGATTGATTGATTGATTGAAATTGATTGATTTTCTTTTTGTTATCGTTACTTAGAAAAGTGACATGTGAAGCAACGAGTTGTATGAGCCATAACAGCTATTCAGACATTTTTATTTGTATTCATTTGATATTATGCGACACAAAGCTCTTGTGTACTTATGTGTACATTGTATTGTGTACATTATGTATTGTGTAGTTATGTGTACAAATGATTGTTTTTATTGTGAGCCCTTATATTATGTTATAATAATGTAATTATGCACTTAATTGTGTGGCGGCAGCGTGTCGGCGACACCGCGGTGTTTGTACAATGCCAGCCATCATTGTAGTCAGTAATGTCTCTTTTACGCGTACACATGAGGTACTTTTCAATAATTAGTTTATTTATTTATTTACTAAAGATGTATAAAAAATTATGATTCATGTACCTACTTAATATTTTTTCGTATAGGTCACAAAAATGTCTCGTTTAATACGGTCAGAAAATGTTCTAATTACCATTATTTTCTTTCTAAATTGTATTAGCAAGCAAGATGGCCACATATAATCTAAGAGAAAGTAAGATAAATGTAGAGAAGAGAAGTGGTGTTGGAAAACACTGATCGACGAAGCTTTTCGACAAAAAAATGTTAGTAACAATAACTGTCAATCTTTATTACTTTTCCACGATATTTATTATTGAACCTGACCGGTTTCGACTTACGGTATTTTCGAAGGTTTACATTGATAGGTAGTAGTTTTTTTTTTTTAGGTTTTGACATGTAAGAACGGGGCGTACAAAAGTTTTCAAAAATGGCAAAATGGTTCTTCCAAAGTTATTTAATCTGGTCTATCACGCCTTTCTCCCCGGAGGGTTAGGCAGAGGAGACTTAACACCCTCATTCCACCCCTGAGCTGCCTTGGAAATAGATGGGGTGACCCAAATTCTACTCTGTCAGGAACCACGTGGCGTTACCTCGTCTAACCAACTCCAAATCTACGTTGTGAATAAAAATAATGCCCATTACAAATACATATATGCGATACAACAGCACAACAAATTCAAATTACTAATGTTATGCTAGTTAATTAAACGTGTCAAGGACCCCCAACCTTGCTTCGATATTAGAAGAAACTTCAATGTTACATTTTGAACTGGTTAAAAACTTTATTAAAAAAAACACGAATAAAATCAAGTAATAAATTCACAGAGGTGTAAATAAATAATAAATATTCTTCACCATTCTACACAAGTTAGAGCATAGAGCTATATAACCCGCGCCACGTATCTTGGACCTAAAATGTGCTCAAAACGTGCCCTATACGCGCAGTATACATTTCTAGGGTATCTTTTGAGGATAGCACGGGATGTTACTGCAGTAGACGAACTCAAATTCACCAAGCATATACCTACTATTACAAAGCGATCCGCGGGCGCCAGAGACTCGTATGTCTTACGATTTAGGTCCAAGATACGTGGCGCGGGTTATACTTAGCTTAACTAGCTTGTGTTATGGATTCTAGAATGCGGCTAAACATACTTGTGGGTTGGTTGTGGGGGTTCATTGGGTTCAGTTTTGATTGTAAGGACTTTTAAGAACTTAAAAGAGGTGTTAATTGGTACGGCTTATTTCTGAGACTAACTTGAGGCATATAAAAACAACATGCATTTATGGGAATAGATCTTTAAACATACTGTATAAATTTCATGCAAACAGCCTAAACTGCCGAATTGAGAACCTTCTCCTTTTTAGCAGTCGCTTAAAAAAGAAATACATAAACGAAATTATAATTACTCAAGTTTGTATATTATATAGTTAATATGTTATACATATATACATGTTATACATAGGTAAAACGATCTATAACATAACCTATTCTGTAACAGTTGCACACACACACACTGCGCCTAAGTACAGATATTTTCTCGGGTCAAGTCGGTCTCAAGGTCGCAAAAGCCCGCACTTTGACGTCATAAGACTTGTTTTTTTTTGTGAGACTCCCAGAGGTCCTTCAGAGAAGCTTCGGATGCGACTGGGAATTAACGCTAAAATGAAGAAGAAGAATCAATAGAATCCCGTACTATAGTCGCTTGGGAAAACTACAACAAGGGGTTCAGTCCACAGCTTGAACGTGTGTTGGATGGGTTATTTTCATACCACACAGTGTGCATGTGTGAGGATGAATTCCCTGCCTGTGGCGAGAGCGGTGCGATGGTAGAAAGTATCTATGGGCATTGGGCATCATGTCAAACAATTATTCTAAACACACATAATATTTTTAACGGATTCTATCACGATTTACTTGTTGTCATTTTATTTATTTATACGCATCCCGACGCCGACGTTCCAGTTGCTTTCCAGGAGCCATTTGCCATGTTAATTAGATGGATGCAAATCCACTCAATCAATAAAATTATCACACATTGCTTCACTCACGCTGAATAGTAAATCACAAAACAATAGCACACAAAACATAACATCTGATCATTTTAGCAACATGGTACAGTTCTCATGGCGTGTCGCAAGCGCCTGCGCCGGTTCTTGGCCAATGTATTACGTCACATTGTGGTTACCAATACACCAATACGCCAATAAGCCAATTAGCCAATGTGCTCGTATGATAGAGTGGATTAAAAAGTGACATTTGTTATTCGTGGTCGTGTACTGTAAGCACAATTGTGGAGATTCTGTATTTTGTAAACTGCGTATAGGTCGAGTTTCCGTTTCAGATGTTGTATTGTATCTACAAAACTCAAACAATGCGGAATCATGTGAAAAAATGTTACTAAGAGGTACCTAAGCCCTTTATTCCCACTGGTTCAGTACTCTAGTTCAGTTGACTGAACTAATGGGATTATCCCCTGAGGCGTCACGACCACCCTATGAAATTAATAGTAAAATAGATTGTATATTAGTTATGCCTTGATCATCATTGTATTTACGTTAAACGAGCGCTTCAATTCGCTGAGGTCGATCAATCGAACAATATGGATTTAAGAACCAAGAACCCCGACCGATCGAACAACAAGAATTCAAAAAATCCTCATAGTGCGATCTGTGCGATCAATCGAACGATGTTGATTTATAAATCCTCATAGTTCGATTGGTCGCACTATGAGGACTTTTAAATCCTCGTCGTACGATTGATCGAACTGTGCGATCGAACTATATTGCCACGAGGAAAAGGCCTACCAAATAGATTTACCTACTACCATTGCTTCTAGAGGGGATGCTATTCAACGGACGGGTAATCAGTTCTTCTGTGTTTCCCCCTTTCCCCCTTTTCCCCCTTTTCCCTAATACAGCGACTGCTATACATGTTCGTATGACAAGACTGGAACCGGCTTCCGAGGCTAAGGCACGGCAACACCCAGACCAATCTAAATACATAATATAATACAACTAAGTATATATGCCGTGGACCTTCAATGTTGGAACGCCAATGGGAAGGTACAAGATAGTGCTCATGAACGACTAATAAATGAGAAGACCGCGTGGATGATCGGTCACGCTTTATTCGTTACTTATGGTACCGAAAACTGGGTAATCCTAACCTAATGGTAAAGGTATGATTCGGAAGGTGACCGCATACGACACCGGAAGACGCATGCGGCAGATACATTCATTGCGGCTTTTCAATGGTCCCCTTTATCCGTATCGGAGTTAAACAAGTAATGGGTACGCTGTATTCTGCAGTTGTCGGCTTCGGAAACTTTTTTTCCTTTGCGCTAGTTAAAAAAAACAAATGAATGACAGGAATAGCTTGAATTTGCATTTCCAGTTACAGTATGCTAATTAAAACTAGATTCATTAGCATAATGCTTGTGAATTTAGATTTCGGTTATCTGTCTATTAGCTATTCAAGTAGGTTGCCAGACGACTTTGTCTAGCGCCAGAGCGTCCTATTGACTTAGTGCACTGGGATTTACTTAACATAATTATGTCAAGCTATTTATTACCATGTATATGCATAGGCAGACATGAGTATTAAACAAACAAACACATAGACGAATGCAAATAGTCATATGTATTTACCTACGCGTATAAAACAAATATTTAAGTATTTACTAAATATTTGCACACGATTCTGCCCCTACAAGTGGCAATTCGTTGACCAGCTTATTGCAAAATAGAATGACGAATGATTGACACGTATTTTCACGTTTATGACAGTTCTCAACGTTTGTCATTCTAGTTACAATACATTGGCCAGCAAATTGCCTCTTGTCTAAGGGGTTGTAAGCCATGGCTCGTGATAGTCGTGATGCAGCAGTCGACAATGCGATCACCATGCCAAAGGCCAAGTAGTTCGTTAACCGACTTGTTACGTCACTAGTGTTGAGCACTAAGGTCGTTTTGTTTGTAACATCCATAAAATTATACTGATATACCTAACTTCTTTTACGTAATTTAAATTATTAATTAACATGCCTATTCATAATGTAGGTGAGCATCATGTAGTTTTTTTTGTTTTATGTGAAGCCTATCGATTCACAATGCCAGTGGATGCTGAGAAACCCAAAATGGTGGCTACTAGATACATACGATGGTCAATATTATAGTTTACTAGCTGTTGCCCGCGGCTCCGCCCGCGTGGATGCTGTGCCAAAATTCATTAAAATCGGCTCTGTAGTATAAGCGTGAAAGCGTAACAGACAGGCAGAGTTACTTTCGCATTTATAATCTAATATATAAAAATCAATGCCACTTTTCGTTGTTATTTTATAACTCAAGAACAGCTGAACCGATTTGGCTAATTTTAGTCTTGAAATATTCGTGGGTGTCCAGGGAAGGTTTATAGGATGAGAAAATAGGTGCAGCGGGAACGGGAAAAATATTGCGGTACGAAGTTCGCCGGGACAGCTAGTATTAGTATGAATTATAGAAATATCCTGAGCAAAATAACTAGACATATTCATGTGTACCTACAAATAATTTACACTGAATGGGAACCGAACCTGGGACCTGTGTAGCAGTTGAACACTACCGCAACACCACAGCCACAGGCCAGGTGGGCTTATGTCCACTGTCCAGTGTGGCGCCAAGATAGTGTCCAATGACAATAATAATTGCAGAATGCTTGCCGATTGCACCACGGTCGCCCGGCGGCGGCGTTAATCAAAGTTACGCAATACTGCTGCTGCTGTGTCCACTAACCACGATCGATGTTTTTGTAAGTCTAGAGATGATAAATGCTGTTTAGTTATTTTATTGCCGACTGTACACACTATCTTCAATCACTTGAATCAGTGAGTGCGATTACAACTTCTTCTAGAATTCGGTTCCGTTAAAAATTTAGTAAAAAGGACAAGCGTAGTAATCAGTAGTGCTACTGATCCACAGCGGTCTTTTTCAATATTTTGGTGAAAAAATTGACCGCGATCCACAGAATTCGCAGGATAAATTTTGATAGGTACTGGCCCAAATATCTGTGCCACATTTCTTATTCGGATCAGTTTATTTTGGTCAAAATTCGAAAGTAACGGCCAAAAAAATACAAGAACCTGTTAGAAATTTTATCCTTCTAGCATTTTTCTTTAGACATCACGGCAGCGGGACCACTACAGTCGCTTCACGGAAAATGTCAAAGTTCAGCTAAACCCTAGAAAAAGCGTAGGTACTGCCGATTCCGAAGTGAAAGCTTCGAGGATTAACGCCAGGATGAAGAAGAAGAAGATTAAAATTGAAAATGTGTGTTAGGTACAAATTTACAAAGGCGTAAGTAATAAAATTGAGGGCAGTGGTCCCATAACTTTGGCGTCATAATAAAAAAAGCTAGTTAGTAAGGAGAAGCTAACAGAACATTTTGTTAATGAAAACGACATTTTAATGGATTTAACTATTCGCGAAAACTTTCGACACTATCATGTAGATTTTTTTTCTTTAGCCGACATTTTCACTTTTGGAAAAAAATTATGAAACGTGGATGATATCATAAACAATGAAATGAAATGCTATTTGAACATCAATTTATATTACATACTTGTTTACGACTTGCAAGAGCATGCCGTTTGTAAGGTGAGATATGCTGTGCCAACAATATTATGTTAATTATGTCCATTTACATGTTTCTAGCTAGTACGTAAATATTATTTTATATCTCATTCAATACTTTCGATTGGGATATAAAACATACATACATATAATCACGCCTTTATCCCCGGAGGGTTAGGCAGAATTGAATTAAACACCCACATTTCACCAATCATTATATTCGGTCCCACGTAATTTGGGGTGAGCCTATTACCGTATTCCGGGGACTATTTGATGACTCTAGGCATGCATCTGAGGCTGAGTAAAAAGTTGTTAAATTAATTTAATAATATTATTAAACATCTTGTACATGATGAGCGTATGTCAGTAAGTATGTTTGTACAAACGATTTGGCGCGAAGTATATTTTTTATACTTTGCTGGTTTATAAATAGGTAGTTTTTTTATTAGTTGAAATTCAATTATTATTATCATGATTAAAAATACCTTTCTTGCTGAAAAACAAAAGTTACGTATCAAAATGTATCACCGTTGGTTCCCGGTGAAGAAGAATAGGGGCACCCCATCCCTTCCAGTGGGTGTCGTAGAAGGCGACTAAGGGATAGGGCTGTTCTCCATCCGACAGTAAACATACAGCCCATGACAAATGACAAAGTGCCTGTTAGACGGCAATAGGCCCGCCCCATTACGTGTGACCAAAAATCATAGTTGACGAAATGTGGGTGTTAATACACCTCTGCCTACCCTTCGGGGATTTACCGTATTTCGTACATCAGTATTATGGAATTCGATTCGATATGCGTTATTTTGATCTTCTTCCTCTTAGCGTTATTTCCCAGTCGCATCCGAAGCTTTCAGCTCGAAGTCTGGGGTCCGCTTTTACCAGTCTTAACCGACCTCGATATTTTCCGTGAAGCGATTGTCATCTGACCTCCACAACCCAATGTTAACATTAGGCGATATCGAAGTTTTGCAGTTAGTTAGTTGTTTTTGGATTTTTGAGGGCTCCAACTACCCGTAACGACTGCCATAGATGTTCTCATGGCAACCGGGACCGACGGCTTAACGTGCTCTCCGAGGCACGACCAGACCAATGCAAATATTTATATTCATGCATACAAATATTGGCACTGAGCGGGGATCGAACCCGCGCCTCCTGCGTAGCAGCCGCGTTCACTACCGCGCTTATGGAGGACGGAGGTTGTTAAGCGACATGAAAGTATCTAATGGTCTTTCGCGAGTTATATGTTATTTTTATAAAAAAAAAAATTGTTGCAGGAGTCTAGGTTTGAAAAGGTGACAAACAGACAACTATTAAGAGTTATTGTTTCATTTATCATATCAGTGTGGATTACCAAGAGGAAAATGCGTCAAAATACCTATCTAGGTACTTAAATAAATCGGCTATTAACTTTGATGGATTATAAATGGGCTCTCCTAACGGCTGACGATTGTAGTTCGAATCAGAAAATCATATTTTTCTAGTTGAGTATTATCAGAGCTCAGATAATGGTGTACTTATGCTTGGACTTCCTGGTAGCAACTAGGAAGGCTGCCATGAAATGCACTGTAGGTACAGTGGAGGTAAAAAAATGGCCTCTTGGATGTCGGTTATAGTGACCAAACGTAGCCTATGTTCTATCCATCTCTGTACCAAATTTCATCAGAAACGGTTCAGTAGGTTAGACGTGAAAACGTAACAGACAGACAGACAGAGTTACTTTTGCATTTATAATATTACTAGCTTTTGCCCGCGGCTCCGCCGCCCGCGTGGATTTCGATTATCGCGACCAAACATAGCCTATGTCCTTTCTCAAGGTCTAAACTACCCCTATACCAAATTTCATCAATATCGGTTCAGCGGCTTAGGCATGAAAGCGTAACAGACAGACAGACAGACAGACAGACAGATAGAGTTACTTTCGCATTTATAATATTAGTAGGGATGGATGGATTATGGATATGGATTTCGCAGCCGCGGCAGCCCTCAAGTCGCTAACATTGCTCATAAAATGCAGGAAAGTCGTCTTCGCTGGTGCGGTCACGTTTTTTTCGCGTGGGTAACAAATCCCTGGCAATGGCGGCCCCTGCCGGGTTCAGGTAGAAGGGGTAGGTCCAGGAAGTTCTGGCTTGACGTCGTGGAGGGTGACATGCGTGTCAATAGTCTCACTATCATGGAAGTCCAAGACCTTGCGAAGTGGAGGAGGAACAGCCGAAAGGCGGACCCTAAGCTCCGAGTTCACCTCGGCCTCGAATGCAATCAGGAAAATACGTCTCCATGAAGATGGTGATGATGAATATTTATTACTTTTGAAGTGCTTTAAAACTGAGTTCAGAGATTTTGTGACTTATATACCTACAGAAATTCATACCAAGTTAATAACAGCGTGGTTCCCGACAAAGTATAAATTTGGGCCACCCCATCTCCTCCCATGCGGTGTCGTACAAGGCGACTAAGGGATAGGGCTGTTTAACATGGAATACATACGCGAGATCAAAAGTTCATAAGATCAACAATCAATATGTCAACGCCATGAGATCAGCAGTTTAAAATATCAATGGCTTACTACACCAATAAGCATTACACAGATATATATACAGCCCAGACTCAGCCTCAGATGCATGGCTCGAGTCAACAATAATACCCGGAATACGGCAAGAGGCTCACCCCCTATTACGTGGCCGAATACAATAATCGGTGAAATGTGGATGTTAATTTTTTTTTTTATACCACTTAGGTGGCAGACAAGCACACGGCCCACCTGATGGAAAGTGGTTACCGTGGCCTATGGACGTATGCAACACCAAGGGCGTCACACTCGTGCTGCCGACTCTGAAGAAACCTTCTAATGCCCTTCTTGAAGAACCCCATATTGTAATAATATAATTCATCTCTGCTTAACCCTCCGGGGATAAAGGCATAATTATAATGTATGTTATGCAAAAATCTTCTAACTGACACCTATAATACGATTTGTTTACGGTTTGTTTGTCCATCAGCCAGTTGAATAAACTGTAAGTACCTATGCACTTGAAAAGAAGAAACTAATTACAATGCAGTTGAAACAAGTTATTAAGATATTATGTACGATAAATATTGTGACACATTACGTAGTTGCACATTTGACATTGCACATGCTTGTGCACATTACACATACGAGTACATGTCTTTACACTTTACACTCTCTACGTATAATAACGTGAGTACTGTAAGTAGGTACGTTTGACCAACTTTGCATACGTTTTTACCCGACTGCCAAGAAGAGTTATATTTTTCGTGCGTATCTTGTAAAATTAAGATAAATTTAAAAAATAGAAGGCGATTACAAAAATGTATAAGTAGGTATACCTATGTGAAATCATAACTAAAATAACAAATTCAAAATATAAAACCCGACTGATGCTTAAACGATTAAAACGAGTTTGATAGCAGGCGGTACCCATTTGCAAATCATAAACCGGATAAAAATGTAATGGGTCTTAAAACTTGTTACAATCTTTTCAGCATCAGTCGGGTTTGTAATTTTTAATAATTTATTCATATTTTTTGTCAGGTTTACCGAATCGATATATTATAATCTCGCCATCTTGCTCATGCTTCAAGCTACGAAAGAAGATTTTTTTCTATTTTTTCATTCGTCGATTTATTAGGACGTTATTGAGATGTTTTTGACCAAGTATGTAAACATAGATAAGTACATACCTCTAAAGTCATTACTTCATTCTGACATTGTTCTTACGTCACGTCAGTGCACGCGTGAACGAAATATGCAGTAAGTAGGTACCTGTAGGTACGTACCTATTTAACATTGACGGCATGAACTCAAACAATGAATGTTTATTTGAATGTTTCTAAAATAAGAAACGAATATCATTTATTAAATATTCGTTCATGTTTCACTTTATTTTATTTCACATATTTGGAGCACATGCCTTACATAAATGTGCATTAAATATTTTGACAAATTAGACAATTGTTGGTTTTACTGCCTCTGTGGCGTAGCGGTAGTGAACGCGGCCGCTACGCAGGAGGCGCGGGTTCGATCCCCGCTCAGTGCAAATATCTGTATGCATGAATATGGTTATTTGCATTGGTCGGGGTACTCTGGGTGTTTCTATGTATAATATGTATGTATTTACAAAAAAAATATATATATAAGTATGTTTATCCGCATTCTAGAACCCATAACACAAGCTAGTTAAGCTATGCTTACTTTGGGTCTAGATAGTGCTGTGAGAATGTCCTACAATATTTATTTATTTTACCCAAATATCATGTATTGAACAAAAATATATATTTTTAAGGGTTCTATCGCGAGCTATTTGGTTTTATTTTATTATTATTTTACACTGGCCGTGGCTGCTAACAAGTAAAAAGTGAGTGTAAATAATAAAAATAAAATAAATTATTAAAATAAAACATACAACCCGACTGATACTAAAAAGATCCAAACTAGTTTGATAGCAGGCGGTACCCATTCATTTTCATCCGGTTTATGATTTGCAAATTAGGGACCAACACGCCCATCCATTGGATTATTAAAACTAGCTTATATATTATGTAGGTATATTATAAGTTATATTACATTAAGTATAGGTCTCTGTGTAACAGCGATGGAAATGAGACATGCAACACAATCTCGCGCGCGTTACATAATGCTATATTATGCGATGGGTATTGTAATAACCATGTGTTGAGAACAGTTCTTCTAGAGTCTAGACAAGTGGCAATACATTTGAAGAATAGAATAGATGATCAATGTATGAGATTGACAGACGATGATGACTGTCACATCACACAACGTGTCAATCCCATATAATCATCATTCTATTCTATGAATACGTCGCTAATAAGGGGGCTAGGTCCAGAGGGGCTGTTGGCAATGACTTCTATAATTGAATGAAATTTTGAAGCATTTAATTAGCTAACTGTTCAATTCGATTAAGAAATTTGAATCGATTTCGTACGTGTCTTCAACTTTAACTAAGACATATGATGGCGTAAACTCGTAACGATGCAAACATTCTTAACATTTTGTTCACTAAATGAGACCTTTGGACGCGGAAAAGTAATTAAGCTGCGAATGCCTACAGCATCACCCGGCAGATCTGCGACGACCTCTGCATATAAGTCTTGTACAATAGGAAGGTCAGGCTACCTCTGTGTGTGTACTAAACGGATAGAGAGAAATTAAACATACATCAGTTGCGAGGCGAGGGGTCCATATAACCCGATATCTGCTGGCTTGCTCAAGGAAAACTGTGCAGAGATATTTAATTAATATAATATTATGTAAACTAAAATTCAGAATCTGAAATTCTGTATCTAAAATTTGAATGAAATTCAGTCGGCATCTAGATATGAAATTCAGTATCTGCCCCTCTGGACAAGTGGCAATTCGTTGCTCGGCGTATGATGGAATAGAATGCCAAATGTATGGGATTTGACGTATACAGGCGTCAACGAATGTCAAAAACGTCAAATCCTATACATTTGTCATTCTATTCCATCATACGCCGAGCAATGAATTGCCACTTGTCTAGAGGAGCTGAAATCAGAACGCCCAGAATTCCATACAAAATTGCTGTGGTCGTTCACTAAGAGGTATTTCCACCGGCTTCCTTGTTGAAAAATTTCACCATTCGTCACTAACATAACATACATACGCTCAAGCCTATTTGCCTCCGGGGCAGGCAGAGACAAGAGCCCGCCATTAGCTCTATTCTTACATATTTCACGAGCTCCCTCTACTACCATTTATCTTTTCATGCAAGGCAAGCTCGCCTGTTTCGAGTATTTCTGACCTTGACCCTGACCTACCCTTTTTTTAACATACATACATACATAAATACATACAATCACGCCTTTATCCCCGGAGAGTTAGGCAGAGGTGAATTAACACCCACATTTCACCAATCATTGTATTAGGTCCCACGTAATAGGGGGTGAGCCTGTTGACGTATTCCGGGCACTATGGTTTACTCGAGCCATGTATCTGAGGCTGAGCCTGGGCTGTATATATCTATCTGATGTTAAAGAGCCCTATCCCTTAGTCGCCTTGTACGACACCGCAAGGGAGGTGATGGGGTGGCGCAAATTCTACTCTGCCGGGAATCACGCGGCTTTTTTAAATTTTATCAATTTGGTCAATGTACTGCGTGGTGACCCCGGCTGGTCTATTAGACTATTAGCAATTAAACTAGAAAATCGTCGTATCCTAATTACTAAACTAAAAATAAAGTCAAATCAAATCTGTATAAACGGCTGATCGCATTTTAACAATACGTTTATTTTTGTAACAATAATATGTAAATGTACGTTTTGATTCCTTTATTTTTAGTTTAGTAGGTAATTAATTAATTGGTTATTTAAAGATACGTAAGGTGGTGTTTATTTTTGAATAAATACGTGTTTATATTAATCTCCATAGTGACAGTGGCAGTATATGGGGATCATGGATAAGTGGTAATCAATCAAATTATATTGAAAGGTGAACCAATACTGTGCCAATACTGGCCAGGTTGATCCTTAGATCCCACGCACATTTAAGCTGTGGAATGAACTCCCTGCGGTGGTTTTCCCAAGCGACTACAATATGGGGTTCTTCAAGAAGGGCATTAGAAGGTTTCTTCAGGGTCGGCAGCGCGAGTGTGACGCCCCTGGTGTTGCATACGTCCATAGGCCACGGTGACCGCTTCCCATCAGGTGGGCCGTGTGCTTGTCTGCCACCTAAGTGGTATAAAAAAATAGATGGATTATCATTCTTAGCACGAAGGGTTCGTGCTTCGGAGAGAAGTGCCATAAGGAAATCTGGTAGCATTCATTGGGCTTCGTGCCCTAAGAGCGACCTGAAAAAGTGATGATTGCCTAAAAACGCCTCATTCCAAACGCATCTTATAATGCGCTTGACGTGGTCACATTGTTAGTGTAGGTACTGTTACCTCAAAAATCTACGAAATTGAGTTAAAACAAGGCAAAAATCGAGTAAAGTTCTGTCGTTTACCTACTATAACGATAGCACGAAACTGCACTGGCCTGCTCAATTTCCAAGATGCGGAAATTAATAACTGCACCGAAAGGTGACGGCCAAGCATTAATTCGTTTTGCTTTTCACTTGACAATTGCCTTTATAGTCGTATGGTAATTTTATAATTTGCTTTTTTGTTCATGCAAATGGGTCAGACAGAACTCAGAATTCTCGTGTGATTCTCCGTTGCATGCTTTTGAAGACCTTGCTACTTTATTTCGGTTGTTATAGTAAATTCTATTCAATTCACGAGACTTTTTCACGTACCTATAATATATCTAATGTTTCAATTAAGTATACATATAGTTTCAGTGTTATTCACAAATAAATTAAAATATTAATAACAAGCTTTTTTTAAAAAACAATCGATTGTAATGAAACGTATTTTTGTAAATTGTAAACTGTATTTTTGTAAATATTTTGAACTGGGCGGGAATCAAACTCGCTACTTACTAACGCTCACTTAAATTGATCACCAATCAGATTATTTTCCAACAGAACATTAAATGACCAAAGAATTTTTGGGTTTCTTATCGATGGATGGATCACGTATTCTCCATGTTCAGATCGGTCTGCGCGTGAGCACTTATCGTGTGAATAGACCGTGAGTAGACGTCACTACCTAACATTAGAGACTAAAAAAGCTGTTTACAGATTATCATTTCATATAATTCATCTTGCTCAGTCGCAATAACATGGACATATTGGACATTGCTCTCACGCATTCGAGAACATCCGATTACATCACCTGCTTGCAATGTAATAAATAATGCTTTTTCAGCATGCATAGCCGACCTGCACAGCCGGGAAAGTTCAATTTTTTCGCAAGATACATACATACATATTTTACATCTATTACCCGTACTACGGTTGAGTTGTCCGGTTAACCGGACTATGGGTAAAAAGAAATATCCATAGTACAGTTAACCGGACTATGAAAAATTTATTTTGTTCCATAGTCCGGTTGACCGGACATCTTAACCGTACTGCGGGTAATAGATCATATTTTATCCCCGGTGGGTTAGGCAGAGGTGAATTAACACCCACATTACACCAATCATTGTACCTACATATTCGGCCCCTATCGCCGTATTCCGGGCACTATTATTGTTGATTCGAGCCATGCTGGCCATGCAACTGAGGCTCAGTCTGTCCTGTATGTATATACCTAATCTATCTGATGACCCGATGTTGAGCAGCAGATTTTCGCAAGATATATGTATGAATTAAGAAAAGAAAAAATGCATAGATCCCAATAAACAAACTAGTTTAGCTATGCTTACTATGGGTCTAGATAGCGCTGTGTAGAATGTAGAATATTTAGACTGTTTATACTGGAGATTGATGACACTTGGTGGAACTTGCTACACATATTGAATAAATCACTTGTACTTTTCTGATTTATTCAATATGCAACATTTAGAATAGTAAAAATCAACATCCATAAAAACATGTAAGTTTCAACCAATACACGTGATTCCGTTCTCCCAAAATCCTGAGATATTTATGCGGGGCGTGAAAAAGCTTTTATCAAAGCAGACAAACTGAGGTAGGCACACCATTTTGGCATCCAAGAATGGTGGCCTTCATTGTTATTTCGGTCAACAATTCCATGAAATGGCTAAAATCGGAACAACGGCTGCCACTGTCAAACTGCATAATGTTTTATTACAAACTATAGCTATTGCTCGCGGCTCCGCCCGCGCGTATCGTTACCGAACATAGCCTATGTCCTTTCCCAAGGTCTAATCTACCTCTGTACTAAATTTCATCAAAATCGGTTTAGTGGTTTAGGCGTGAAAGCGTAAAAGACAGACAGAGTTCAGAGTTACTTTCGCATTTATATTAGTACTAGCTTTTGCCCGCGGCTCCGCCCGCGTGGATGTCGGTTATCGCGACCAAACATAGCCTATGTCCTTTCTCAAGGTCTAATCTACCCCTATACCAAATTTCATCAAAATCGGTTCAGCGGTTTAGTCGTAAAAGCGAGACAGACAGACAGAGTTACTTTCGCATTTATAATATTAGTAGGGATGGATATGGATCAATGATAAGTTAGCACAATTTAATAACATTGAAGAGACGGCACTATCCTTCAGTTTACGGAATGGTTGTTTCGACATTGGGTAAATATTAGACGTAACTATTTCCTTCTGTGTAAAGAGACGAAGATACCGGCAAAAGCTAGTGCATGATAAATATCCAATAAATCATAGACCTAGTAGGCCTACCACAGATAATCAGATATATATAATGCCATATCGTCTACAAAATATTAGCACTCGTAAGGTAGAACAGGTTTTAGTAAAAGCTTACATAAGGCATTTCGTGCTTGCGATCTGTGCCTTGACCTCCATATCGCGATCGCGGCTACGTGTTTCGGATACTGTCCATAGACAGTGTGTGACATGTTTTTAATTTATAAAAGTTGAGCACCAGAGACAAATTGGGTATTTGACTGTCTAGTGTATGTAGTCAAATTAGTTACTTTTTACTAAACGTCAGCAAATTGTAACATAATTAGTCTTGTGCCTGCTCGGTCACTCAAAAGAGCGCTCCGAACTAGTTCAGTTTATTAGTTTGAAGTAAATAAATTATGTTACAACTAGCTGTCCCGGCAAACTTCGTACCGCCATATTTTTCCCGCTGCACCTATTTTGTCATCCTTTAAACCTTCCCTGGACATTCACGAATATTTCAAGACTAAAATTAGCCAAATCTGTTCAGCCGTTCTTGAGTTATAAACTAACAACGAAAAGTGGAGCAAATTATTTTTCCCTAGGGCGATATACTTTGAACCCCTCGCTGTGCTCAGGTTTCTACGTTACAACCCCTCGCTAAAGCTCGGGCTTCTATTCTAGAAACCTTCGCTAGACTCGTGGTTCAAAGTGCGCCCTCGCCGTAAAAATACTATTTTGCTCCCTTGTTATACAATCTACTATAATTTGCTTTGCGCGCATCATTTTCTTTTCACGTCATATTGTTAAACATTGTTGTTGAATGTTTTGTTTTTGCATTTCGTTATTTCCTCGCTGAGATGGGATGAAAAGTTACGTGTTGCTCTCGAGTGCAAAGATTTTTCACCTTGTGCTCTTTTGATTCCCTCGCTAACGCTGAGGATTTTAATTTCTGATCTACGAGTAAAAGAATCCTTCGCTTGCTCGGTCATCAAAACTGAGCACACGGTTAAAAAGCAACTTTGCACTCTTGTTAAACAAATATCTTAATCTTTGACATTTTACTAGAAGCCTGGATATGAGTTCCAACTACGTATTAGGTAATCTGTGGCATGAATTACAATTAAACCTCAGTCTGAGAATTAAACGTAAAATTCATTCATTATTTTTTAGTTGTAATTTACTTCATAAAATTAAGTACCTACCATCATGTTAAGTTTCACTCGTAAACCTTAATATGTGGGAATATAAGATTAAGCCACATTAAGAACGAAAAAAAATAAAATAAAAAATTATCCTTTTAATTTTTATAATTTTGAAATTTTATTTTTAGGTCCTATAAAAATATTGCAATCAGTTTTAAAATCACACGTTATAGAGAAGTAGGAAACTCAGTGTTTCGATTCAGTAAAGATACACATTAATAATTTGATGATACATATTATTTTATTAGTAACAAATCGATTAAAAGATACTGTACATATTCATTGCATTTGCACGTGGGACCTAATACAACGACTGGTGAAATGTGGGTGTTAATTCACTTCTGCTACAATCTGTATACTCTGGACACGTATCTTGGACCTAAAATGTGCTCAAAATGTGCCCTATACGCGCAGTACACATTTCTTGGGTGTCTTTTGAGGATAGCACGGGATGCTACTGCGGCGGACGAACTCAAATTCACCAAGCATAGATTATTACAAGGCAATCCGCGGGCGCCAGAGCCTCGTTTGTCTTGCGATACCCCATTTTCATACCTGGTGCCATAAGTACGAGTACCTACCTACTTAAGTATTGCAAGTTCGACGAATTAAACCAGCAACATAAGTTGTTTAATCCACAATACATTTATTTTGATAGCTATTTTTACATCGGAATACGTAGATAATAAAAAAATACACGGCAGGTCCATCTAAACCCCACACCAAACAGCTTTATAGGTGAGTTCTAGAATACGCACAAGCACACTTAATACCTATTATTTTATATAGAAATACCGAGACTGCAAACATATTCAGGCATAAAAATAATGCCACTGCGCGGGTATCGAACCCGTGACCTCTGACTTGTGGGCGCTCCGCCGCGCTGCCTGCCGCCACGCCGCGCGCATCAATGAGACACGACAAGGTTATATTATGTATTTTTCACCATTGACACTCGAAAAAGGGCCCGTGATTCATCAAAAACAGTGAATAAAACGCTCTTTGTTTCACCGAGTGAATAAAAAAATTTGAATTTGGAACATGCGCGAATGTACGGATTCTAGTGAAACATACAAAGAGGTTGCACACTCTCACTATAAAAACGTACTAAAAGCCACCTAAATGTAATCACTGGCTGGATGGAATGTGGCTCAGTTTAAATTAAGAAAAAAAAATGCCGCCATTTTCTGTGTAATTTTCTATGTAAAAGTTTATGTTTGTCTCATAATCATAAAATGACTTCATCTAGTGATGAAAATGAAACTCATATTCTCAAACGCGAAAAGTCTCCTGAGTCTTTTCGCACTAAAGCGGTAGCTATTACTGATAATTTGCTGCTTCTTTTGTGTACTATCCATAACAAAATGTAATTCATAATCACAGAGTAATCGTTTTCTCGTTGTCAATGGTGAAAAGTTGAGTACCTAACACGTGAAAAAAGAATTCATCTCGGCTCTTGTATCCCTCGATCCACTCAGGTTTCTCTCTAGAACCCCTCGCTACGCTCGGGATTCTACCGGAGAAACCTTCACTCCTCTCGGGATACAACTTGGTGCCTCGAAAAGAATTCACCTTTTTTTCACTTGTTGGGTAATCTACTATTACAACACACCTGCTCATAACAGTGATATTATTTTACCGCAATTAAGCACGGAATGACACCTATTATAAAACTGTGACTTTTTCATTACTATTATTCACAAAAGTGAGTTATAGATTCTTTTTTAAATTTTATAGGAAGTGTCTATAATTGTCTATGTTCAAAAGTTTTGATACAAAAAATAACGTGTTTAATAGTACGAATAAATTAATACGCCTATTGTATGGTCATTTGATGCATTTTCGTATTTAAATAAATAATTTCAACTTGTAATACTTGTGTAATAAACAAAATTTTCGCTCAAATTTAACTTTTTTTTTTCTCTAAGTAGGCTGTCTTAAGACCCTCGCCTGGCGGCTCGGGTCTCAATGGCGCCTCGGCGGTAATCACCAACGTTGCTCACTTGTACCATAATGTACTATTGTTTATTACTTTATGAAATGTTTAGAGGTATAAATCTAAATAAATTGTATTATCCTTTAAATCGATCAAGATTATAAAAAGATTACAGGGGGAATGCTCTGACCACTGTGCAATCCAAATGTCTTCACAAACTATCACATTTATAAATAACTAGCTGTCCCGGTGAACTTCGTACTGCCATATTTTTCCCCTTCCCGCTGCACCTATTTTCTCATCCTTTAAACCTTCCCTGGACACCCACGAATATTTCAAGACTAAAATCAGCCAAATCGGTTCAGCTGTTCTTGAGTTATAAACTAACAACGAAAAGTGGCATTGATTTTTATATATTAGATTAGAAGAAGATAGCTGTTGCCCGCGGCTCCGCCCGCGTGGTTATCGCGGCCAAACATAGCATACCTATGTCCTTTCTCAAGGTCTAATCTATCTGTACCAAATTTCATCAAGATCGGTTCAGTGGTTTAGGCGTGAAAACTTAACAGACAGACAGACTGACAGAGTTACTTTGGCATTTCTAATATTAGTATGGATTATAGTAAGAGTAGAATTCAAACAAAAATAGGGTAACTGATAAACAGGCCATTATAAATCTTTCCGCATAAAAGTGAAACTCTAGCTATCTACAACAAAGGCTCTATCACGAACGATGCTCAAGTTCAATGCTCTGCGGCGGCGCCTCCTCCAAGGCTGCTATTTATATTCTTCGCCAGTCCCTACACACCACTGTTGGCAACTAGACATACATACATAATGGCAGATTATTATTAAACCGTCCGTTTACAAAACAATGTTAATAAAAAACTCGGAACTGCTATAAATTCGATTTACAATATCATCACTACATATTATAAAAAAAAAACCATCGAATTGAGAACCTCCTCCTTTTTGAAGTCGGTTAAAAACAAAGTCGCTGTCGCTGTCTGTCCGTCCCTATGTATGCTTAAATCTTCAAAACTACGCAACGGATTTTGAAGCGGTTTTTTTTTTAATAGATAGAGTGATTCAAGAGGAAGGTTTATATGTATAATACATGCATAATATTGTAGAGAAACACTGATAAATTCAAAGATATGCAGCGGGAACGGGATCAGAAAATATGGCGGTACGAAAGTTCGCCGGGTCAGCTAGTAAACTTATAAAGGGTGTTTTCAATAGTTTACAACTTAACTATGATGGGTGTGCGCGTGATGTGACGGGTGTGTGTATGACGTTCCTGGTGTTGTATATGTCCATAGGCCCTGGTAACCGCTTTACATCAAGTTGACCGTGTATTTGTCTGCCACTACAAGTCAAGTCAATTAACTTATTGCAGTCCACTGCTGGACATTGGCCTTTCCCAATGTACGCTATTTCTATCGATCCTCCGCTTCCAGTCTGTTCCATCTACCTTTTTCAGGTCGGCAGTACATCTGGCTATGGAGCATCCTACCTTCCGTTTGCCTTTTCGCGGTCTTCACTCTAGGATTCGTCTGCTCCAACGGCCATCGGTCCTTCCACAGGTTTATTCTGCGAGCTATGTCGGTAACTTTAGTGTCTTGTCGAATGTCCTCGTTGCGAATTCTATCCTTTTCTCCAAACATAGCTCGCTCCATAGTCCGCTGTGCGACCTAACTTGTATTAATATGGATTTGTAGCTGAACAGTCCACGAGCTGAATACTGTAAGCATTTTATACAAGGTATTAGTATTCAGGTCAAGACCTCGTATTCATACAGCTTTCATTTAATTGAATCATTTAATCATTCTGGACTTTAAAAAACATTTTTTTGTTATACCAAGTTGCAGACAAGCCCACGGGCCACCTGATGGTAAGTGGTTACCGTAGCCTATGGACGAGTGCAACACCAGGAGAATCACACTCGTGCTGTCGACCCATTATGAACGTTTTGTGCCGTCAGTGCAGGAGGCAAGCAGGCAAGCCTTTGGTCTTCCCACTGACAGCACAAAACCTCTCCAGTGAGCCCTGTTTTTTGTGTTTTGTAGTCAGTAGGAGCAAAGCATACGTACACAAACGTTCTTGCGACTTTTCTTCCTTTGTGACACCCGCACTATGCAGTGATGTAACCAACGAAGCAATTACAGTGGCCATGTTTCTATCATTTTCTCATAGTCATAAGAATGACACTTCCTATATTAACATTTTCGTAAGACTCTAAACGCATTATTCTGCTTGACAATGAGTTTCAAATGGAGTCGTAACGTGAGTATACAGCCAAATTCAGTTGGTTAACATAGAAGTTAGAACTGGCGTAAAAGGAAACCAACTTAAATATGTCGGGTAATACGAACGCGCATATTACATTACCGTTTGTCAAGGCTAATAAGGGCCCATTAATATTTCCTAATTGCCTCCGCTGAAGGCTGTCAGTCAGCCTTCGCCTTGTTGTACAAAAGGTCCATACAAACTTTCGAAGAGCATCAAAATCATTTATTTCTTAAATGACTGCGTACAAACAAACGGACTGTCATTGTCACGACAAAAGGTTATCGTTTGACAGCTCCGAGCGAAGCTGTCAATTTGGGCAGACTACAGTCGAGCGCAAAAGTGTTGTCGTAACTGACCTATTTTCTTATTGAAGGAAAGAAAGAATATAGATTATAAACTAAAATCTATTTATGAAATCAGACACTTTAATTTTCCTTTTTATATTTTAACATAACCGGTTTCACCTCATGGCATTCTCAAAGTTTATAATGATGGTTAAGACTTACTTTTTCTAAATACTAGATTATTTTAATGAAAAGTTATGTAGTAGGTACACATACAATTTTTCATTTATTTAACAATATTTTGCTCACTTTTACAAGTGCCTACTTGTAAAATTGTGTAAACCAGCTTCAACTTTTTTCCTAACATTTGGAGAAATAATATGTATCTACATATTTAGATTCCATGTAAAATTATGTTTTTTAAATTAATTATATAACTACCTATTATACAAAGTTTAACTGTATTAGAGTAAAATGTCAAATTATAATTAAATTATATTTAAATAATTGTCAAATTAATATGGTCCAAAAGAACTGCACTTAATGGAACGACATAATTTACAACTGATAAAATGTCATTCACATTAAGTACGAAATGAAATTAAAATAAATTAAGAATAAATAAATAAATACATAATGTGTAGATGTCATCATTCATTGTAACAGGAGTGAACGGCTCAGATGTACTGTTACATCTGAGCCGTTCACACCTTTATTATATTTTTATTATATTGTTACTTCTAATCAAATCAAATCAAATAATTATATTGTGAAAATGGGTAACAAAAAAAATGTTAAGTAATTGATAATATTCACTGTGATTATTCACTGCGATTCACTGTGTATCAACACAACAGGTTTGAGAGGAATTTAGAACGGACAAAAAATCCCTAACATATTTATTGTCTAATCACAATGACTATGACAATTATTATGTTTATGAAGATCTGCTAGGTCCAAATCCAACCACACCTAGCAGGTAGTGGCTCCCGTAATAGTTAAAATAAAATTATTGAAAGGACAAGTTTGCACTTTGGAGCCAAAGCAGAATCGAGGGGCAGGATTCGCGCTTGGTTGATGATGATGATACGCTTCTGCGGCGCAGGAGCACAGCACAGTTAAGCAGGTTTTAGGTTTTATCTCTTTTTGTTTTGTTGTGTAGTGTTATGAATTATGATGATAATGTGATGTTTATTCAGCATGTGTTCATAAAATAACTTGTTTTATTTTTACATTTATTTTGCTATTTTCTTTTTTATTTGTTTGGTATGTTAACATATGTAGTAAAACAAAGAATTTATTTTGAGAGTATAAAAGAATATTTGTTTCTTTTTTAAATTCACTCCTTGTCTTCATTTCCGCGTTATATGTTTTAACAAATAAACAAAGAATGCAATATCTAGACAACAAAAGCAATAAAAAATGTCTGCACTGCGCTTTTCCAAATGTGTGCCGGTCCTAAGATACATTATGTATTTCCTTCGGAATGTGAGAAACAGCACATTGTTCTGTAATCACTGGAATGAGCAGTTATTGATATGTTATTGATTCAAAGAACTCGATACTGAGCAGCACTCAACTCGGATTCTTAAGAAATGTGTCGCTAACACTCAATAATTACGACCTGTTTCATAAATTAGCCAATGTTTCTTTTATCACGACTGTGGCAAACAAACGTACGGTTCGATCTATACGGAACACTTGCTACATTAGTGTCGTCCGCCAATAGAGGGAAATGGGCAGAGGAAGCGTAAAGTCTTCACCAGAGTCACATCCATTCATAAGCAGATTTAGGGGTTTAAAGGTTAGCTTAGTTAGACTATCCTTAACATTAAAAAATTTAACGTTATTGTTATGACGTTTTTTAACGGTAATTAATTTTAAGACTCTTTTTTAATTAAAAATTGAAAAATCTTTATTTCTTTAACTCGTACATTTTTAAAATATATCTGTGACGAGGGTATGCTGGCAATGAGACAAATAAATATATACAAAAACTATATAATGTGTTTATATTCTTGTATTTTCGGCTTTAGCACTTTTGTCGCCGTCTATACGTACTTAAAATGCATATTAACTAGAATTACGAATGATTACTCATAATGGTGTTCTACCAACATTAAAAAAAACCTTTTGACGTCACAGTTGTCTGTGGAAACTTCCTTCTGCCATGTTTTTCTCACTACGAGCATAATAATTAAAAACTATAATATATTATTAAATACTAATGTGTGGTTTTCTTGGAATACGTACGATTTTTTTGCTCAAAATGTATTCTGAATGTGGTTGTTTAGTGCATTTCCGGGGTATTCTTAGAAGAACCTACATGTACAATTAGGCTTTTCCTACACAATAGTGGGTATAAAATACTTAAGTGCCAAAATAAATGAGTAGTAGCATCCTGTAGATACTATTAAACATAAGGTCAAAGGTTGTTTGTACAGACGACTCACATCAGAAAATCAGCGCTGTACCGATGAAATATCATATACTATAGATGTGTTGCCCGCACTCTAAAATGGCAAAAAAAAGAACGAAGATTGTCATGATTTTACGCACCAATGAAACGCATCAGTGCGCTACGTAAAAAAACGTAATCCAGCCATGCCATACTATGTAATATTATAAACGAGAAAGTAACTCTGTCTGTCAGTTACGCTTTCACGTCTAAACCACTGAACCGATTTTGATGAAATTTGGTATAGGGGTAGATTAGACCTCGAGAAAGGACATAGGCTATGTTCTGTCTATCCCACTAGTTCCAGGTCGCGATAACCGACATCCACGCGTGTAGAGCCGCATGCAAAAGCTAGTAAACAATAAATTCGTAATATGTAATAATAACAATAGTGATATCAATAAATAATTCATAATTATTTTAAAGTAATAATACCTAACGACGTATTATTTCTTTACAATAAATAATTTAAAATCGAAAAGCGCCAGCTCGCGCGCGCTAGCGACATAGCGAGTTGATGATTGACCACATAGTAGGCACCTATAGCTGCAGGTATCCATAGATGATGTCTTTTGAAACTGTTTTTCTTTGTAAACTAAATGTCGCTTGCACCCTTTTGTCTATCAACCGTGGGTAAAGCAATAAAAACTACTGCTTACCAAACAAGCAGATTTTTTACCACCATAACCACTAACCACCATGAACAAAAAGCCATGTTAAGTTTTTAGGTGCCACTTATCGCACTACTTATAAACGTCTGTGAAAATAACAAAGAATTTAAAAATGAATCTGCATTTTCAAAGATAATTTTATGAGTTTGATAAGTTTAATGACAATTTTTGGGTTCTATACTCGAAGGTCACGTATGGAACCCCATTGTTGCTCGGGATCGGGACATATAATATATCTGGAACCTAAAATGTGCTCTCTATACGAGTACACGTTTTTTGGGTACGGAGTGCTACTGCGGTGGACAAGCTCAAATTCACCAAGCATAGATTATTACAAAACAATCCGCTTGCGCCAGGGCCTCGTTAAAGAAAGAAAGAAAGAAAGAAACCATTTAGTTCCGCGTTTTAGGTCTAAGATAGGTGTCCCGAGGTATACTAGGTTAGACATTAGTACATAATAATGTCCTTCTGTGAAACATAGACGGTTGAAATTTTGACTTGACCTTAAGTCGTTTGTAATATTACTTAATAGCATACAGGCGACAGCCTCCGTGGCGTAGCGGTAGTGAACGCGGCCGCTACGCAGGAGGCGCGGGTTCGATCCCCGCTCAGTGCAAATATTTGTGTGCATGAAATATGAGTATTTGCATCGGTCTGGTCGTGCCTCGGAGAGCACGTTAAGCCGTCGGTCCCGGTTGCCATAAGAACATCTATGGCAGTCGTTACAGGGTAGTTGGAGCCCTAAAAAAATCGGTCTAGCAAAGCTTCGATATCGCCTAATGTTAACATTGGGTTGTGAAGGTCAGATGACAATCGCTTCACGGAAAATATCGAAGTCTAGCCAAATCCGTAGTTAAGACTGGTAAAGCGGACCCCAGACTCTGAGTTGAAAGCTTCGGATGCGACTGGGAATTAACGATAAGAGGAAGAAGAAGCATACAGGCGAGTGTGACGCCCCTGGTGTTGCATACGTCCATTAGGCCACGGTAACCGCTTCCCATCAGGTGTGCCGTGTGCTTGTCTGCCAACTAAGTGCTATAAAAAAAATTACTCACGCCTATAACTCCCCGAAGGGGTAGGCAGAGGTGTATTAACACCCACATTTCGCCATCTATTATTTTCGGACTCACGTAATAGGGGGCGATCCTATTGCTGTCAAGCTGGGACTTACTCATGGGCTGTATGTTCACTGTCGGATGGAGAACAGCCCTGTCCCTTAGTCGCCTTCTACGACACCCACAGGAAGGGATGGGGTGGCACAATTCTGCTCCACCGAGAACGAACTTAAAAAAAATTAAACTAAATTCATTCACAAACTGTTAATCCGCATTCTAGAACCCATAACACAAGCTAGTCAAGCTATGCTTACCTTGGGTCTAGATAGAGTTGTGTAGATTGTCGTACAATATTTATTTATTTATTATTCACTTAAAATCCCTACTAATATTATAAATGCGAAAGTAACTCTGTCTGTCTGTCTGTCTGTCTGTCTCGCTTTTACGACTAAACCGCTGAACCGATTTTGATGAAATTTGGTACAGGGGTAGATTAGACCTTGAGAAAGGACATAGGCTATGTTTGGTCGCGATAACCGACATCCACGCGGGCGGAGCCGCGGGCAAAAGCTAGTAGGTAATAATCCTTTCATTGAATAATGTAGGTAAGTAGGTACCTACCTACGTCACAAACGAAACTAGTGGCATAAGAAGTCAAGTACACTTATTTTGCATAATTATGTAAACGAAACGATTTCCGCAGTGGCTCATTGCTGAATGGCATCTCACAGGGTACCTAATCATCACTACAATTATTATAAAACAAAGTCGCTGTCGCTGTCTGTCCGTCCCTATGTAACTATGCTTAAATCTTCAAAACTACGCAACGGATTTTGAAGCGGTTTTTTTAATAGATAGAGTGATTGAAGAGGAAGGTTTTATGTATCATTCATGCATAATATTGTAGAGAAACACTGATAAATTTAGAGATATCTATATGCAGCGGGAACGGGATCAGACAATATTGCGGTACGAAGTTCGCCGGGTCAGCTAGTAAATAATAATCTCTTGTTTCACCTCGTTTTCAAACAAAGAACACAGTTCCAAAGGATCTACATGATAGTAGAGTTATCGGCGTATATCATGACCCCATTTAGCATCGGTACCTAAGTGGTTAAGGATTTTTTTATACTAGGTGGCAGACAAGCACACGGCCCACCTGTTGGAAGGGGTTACCGTGGCCTATGGACGAGTGCAACACCAGAGGAGTTACACTCGTACTGCCGACCCTCTAAGAACATCTATTTCTGTGCCATCCGAAATTCCTACTCTTTTTCTTGAATTGACTTATCTGGGAGCGACTGTCTTCTGACCCACCAACACCAACCCAGTGACTACCGTTTAGAGAGTCAAGTCAACATGCTTGGATAAGGATTGTTCGATTTCAATTACTTACTAAAACATGGTTGTATACAAATTTCTAAACGATAAAACTTTGCAATTAAAAAAAGTATTGTTTTTTTTTAATAACTGACACGATGACCTCAAACCTATAAGGTTAAGGTAGGTACCTACATAATAATTTCATTGGCGAAGGTCCTTGTTTAATTAAGTGTGAGTAAGTAGATGTTCACCCAATGTTTAACGACCTTGTCTTTAAACGTCTTTTTTTGGCGGCTGAAAGAGAAATTGCTATACACATTTATTTTTTAATTTTTTTAAATAGGACAAGTCAATTTGACTTCGCCTCGCCCGATGGTAAGCTGAAGGCAAAGTCTCTGAAAAGAGGGTCACCATTACAGACACGTACCATTTTACAATGGTGACACTCAGCTTGACGGCCTTATCAGATGCTTTTTCACGCCCTGCTTAAAGGACCCGGGACTGTAGGAGGAGGAAAACACGTGAACAGTAAGGAATTCCAAAACTTAATGGTGCGGCAGAAGAAGGAGTCGCCGAACCGCTTGCTTCTTGATGGAATATTCTGCACCGTATGCGGGTGGCATCTAAGACCTGCACGTGTTGTCCTATATAGGAAAGGAGAGGGTGGGATTAATTGGAAGAGATAATTTTTTAACACTAGCCTTCCGCCCGCACTCACTCTCGTGGATCTCTTATCTCCGGTTCTACTCAACCGACTGCAATCAAACAAACGTAAAATTTTAAGTCTGTTTAGTTTATATTTTTACATAATTATTATAAAACAAAGTCGTTGTCGCTGTCTGTCCGTCCCTATGTATGCTTATATCTTCAAAACTACGCAACGGATTTTGAAGCGGTTTCTTTTAATAGATAAAGCAATTCAAGAGAAAGGTTTATATGTATAATACATGCATAATATCGTAGAGAAACACTGATAAATTTAGAGATAATACCACGCGGGCGGAAAATATGGCGGTACGAAGTTCGCCGGGTCAGCTAGTTTTCATATAAAGTTGTAGGTATGTAAAAGTGCAACCATATCATATCTATTTTGTCAACTGTATCATGATGGCACTTGCTTCAAAGTCAAATTGACAGTCGGTAACGCAATTGGTGTCGAAGCGCAGCAATCAGCGGCAATAACATTATGAGCTCATCTCTGTTCGGATTCAATAACAGCTTTTTATGCACATAATTAAGGTGACTTGTAACTATTTATTTATGTAACACCAGCTGACCTTTCAATTCGGACTCTGTTATGAAATTTCTTATCACCATCGTACGAGCGCGCTCGTTCCGGGTTGCATTCAATGCGTGACTGTTATTGGTTTATTTCGGCTTTTACGGGAGCCTGGCTCCGGAGATTTTGGTTAGGGTGAGCGCATGGATTAACGTCTCAAAAACCGCAACAAGCAACCCTTCTTGAAGAACCCAACACTGTAGGTGCTAGGAAAAACTTCGGCAGGGAGTTAAAGGTTAAGCATGCGGAGGATGAAGTTCCTTTGCTGGGGTTGACCGCCGGCCGGTGTGAATAGGGTACGGCTCTGAGCATGAACCCAATAGAGCAAGTTCTCACCCCCAAGATCTGCCGCTGTTCAGCGGCAGCAACACCGAAACCACCACAAAGGAGGCTCTGCCCAAAAGTGGTCTCCCATGCTTGCAAGGGCATTGAGATACGATACGAATCATGCTTAAAACACTGAACCGATTTTGATGAAATTTGGTACAGAGATAGATTAGACTTTGGGATAAGACATATGCTATGTTTGGTCGCGATAACTAACATTGCCGCGGGCAACATCTAGTCTAGTTTAATATAAATTAAGACATAAATGAAATAACATTTATGGTTATGTGGTCAATATTTAAAAACATGTTGTTTACAAGAACCTGTTTAACTAACGGGGTTATAGGTAACGAACCCACCCGCCTTGGTACATTTAATTTACATTTAATTATATTAGCGCGCAGACATATTAGGCGCTCTAGATTATGACAATGTTGCATTATGCCTCGATAGCGCAGCGGTTGTAAGTACTGAGCGAGGGGGTTCGAAATCCGTGAAGGGTATAGTAGGTATAGGTACTAATATTGGATGTATGACGGTCTCTGTGGCGTAGCGGTAGAACGTTCGACTGCTACGCTTTCCACCAGGTGGGCCGTGTGCTTGTCGGTCAATCAAACATCCAAATAGCTTCCCAAACTTTCAAATATTAGTAAGAAGTAGGGTAGTAATATTTGTATGCATCCCTTGTATTGATAAGGGATGTTGTACCAATGGGTTCAATACAACTATTGTACTGTTACATACATACATATATTCACGCTTGTGTACATGTGTACACCGAAGGGGTAGGCAGAGGTGTATTAACGCCCACTTTTGACAACTATGATTTTCGGTACCAGCCTATTGCCGTCAAGCGGACACTTTGTCATGGACTGTATGTTTACTATCGAATGGAGAACAGCTCTATCCATCACTTTGCCTTGCTTCACATTGCCTTCTTTGCCTTCAGCTTACCATCAGGCGAGATGAACACGACACCCACAGAAATAGGCCCACTTTCTGTGGGTGTCGTAAAAGGCGACTAAAGGATTTGTTGTATTATATAGGACACGTCAACCTGACTTCATCTCGCCTGATGGTAAGCTGAAGGCAAAGAAGGCAATGTGAAGCAAAGGCGACTAAAGGATTTGTTGTATTATATAGGACACGTCAACCTGACTTCATCTATATCACCGGAAATACCACCGGCTACCATCTCTGTTAATGACTATTGAAACGCTGAAAATAAATGGAATTACATAGTTACTTTCTACTTGCGTGAACGGTGACGTCACCGTCTGCCTCATTAGGGTCTAAAGGCTTTATATTCGAAGACTTACGCGCAGCCCACTAATAGTTGTACGTAGGTACTTACATAAAATATAATTGTTATGTAAGTAGGTTTCCTTTTTAGCGACCTTGTAGTCTTACACATAACTACCTTTTTGAGTAAAAAGTAAAAAAGGAGGAATCTATGCTTAAACTAGATGATGTAAGGAAGGTTGTCTTTGTAAAAAAGTAATTTAATATGTTATTTTATTATCAACTAGCCTTCCGCCGGCGTGTTTGCTCATATCTCCGGTTCTACTCAACCGATTGCGATCAAGCAAACCTATGATTTTAAGTCTGACCAAGTATGACTTTTTCTAACAATATAACCGCATCAAAATCCGTTCAGTAGTTGCCGTCATCGCGGACAAACAGACAAAAAAAGAAAGAAAAGAGAAAAAAAAAAAAAACTAGTTCTCGATAAATAAAATAAGTGCGGCATAAGAATCGCAATCTTTATCGTTTCAGCTGTTGAAGTAATTGTGCTAAGGCAGAAAAACTAGTATAGAGGGCATAACAATGGTGGCAGCACGCGATACCTTCGCGTCAGGTCATGGTGCCCATAATGTTCAACGTTAATTAATAGTCTTCAGGTTGTTGCTAAGTAGCGCAGTTGAATAATCTATCTGAATACTATGCCAGTTGGACAGTATAATCATTACGGCCACAAAGATTATTAGGAAAGAAAGCCCACTGAGTTTGTGACCGAGGTTTTCTGCCGTATCAATCAATCAATTAGCCATTAGCTAATCGCAGTACACTGCTGGACATAGACATCTTCCAATGCTGGAAGGCTTTCAGACGGGTTGGTACTTGGGTACATAGTTTTATTTCGAGTTTTCCTTCTCTCGCAGTGATATCGTCTGCGTATTTGTCCGTAAGTCGCCTCTTACGACACACTTGGGATGAGATAGGATGGTGATACTTGTATTCTTACTCCGTCACTAAATGAATATTCTGCCGTATAAGCTAACTAAATCAAATAATGAGTTATTATGAAGAAAAGGAGGGTATTACAGGGGCTCCAAAGAGCAAGGCCCTATTGCGGGATGAATGGGTTTCATGACATCGATTACTCGAAACTTTTTTGAGCTTCTTGGTCTACGCAGTGTCCCTCTGGAAATATTTAAGAGCTATATCTCGAATCCTTCTCAAAAAGTCAAATAGACTTTAACCTCAATGATGTTGTACTCGTATCTTTCGGCATTCGTCAGGGTTTCATTTTGGGTCCCACCTTATTCGCTTGGTTAGGTTGCGGACCTCTAAAAAGATCTTACTAGCCAACAAAATACCTATATTATCTTTCCTAACACACTAATTACGTGAGATATGATGGAAAAAACACAGTTTCCTGTGAAAAAATAAAATCATCGCTCGCACAGCAATCATGAGAGTTAGTCACTTGAGAAATTACAGACCAGCGACATGCAAGTCTTGTGGACTCGTGACGGTTCGGTGGGGAGCCGAGCATTTACGACAAGTACAATAAGTACCTACGTTGCTTCTGATGGAGAATTATAAATAATCTAGCTGTAAGTCTCCACTTCGCGTGGGAAAAAATATCTTTCTTATACCCCAATCGCCAGTCAATTACGCCTATCTCCTCGGAGGGTTAGATAGTTAGAGTTGAATTAACACCCACATTTCACCAATCATTGTATTATGTCCCACGTGATAGGAGGTGAGCCTATTGCCGTATTCCGGGCACTATTATGCTCCTGGTGTTGCACGTCCATAGATCACGGTAACCACTTTCCAACAGGTGGGCTGTGCGTTGTCGGCCACCAAAAACATATTTACACATATACATATACTCACGCCTGTAAATCCCCGAAGGGGTAGGCAGAGGTACACTAACACCCACATTACGCCAACTATGATTTTTGGTCCCACTTAAAAGAGGGCGAGCCTATAGCCGTCTAGCGGGCACTTTTTCATAGGCTGTATGTTTACTGTCGTATGGTCAAACAATAAAATAGACATTCATTCATACAAATATTCGCACTGAGCGGGATTTAACCCGTAATCTCTGACCTAACAGTCGCCCGCTTTTCCGCTGCGCCACACAGGTTTCTATTAACGAGGATTATGGATAAGATCATCTATACAAGTTATTATTTGGTATACACGATTTCCCGGAAGCCAGGGTTATCTTTCGATAACCGCAGCAGTTTCAGGGAAATTATAAGGAAAATTATTTTCGATATTAGTCTAATCTAGCCTTCCGCTCTGCGGCTGCGCCCGCGTGTATTTATTTTATTTATTTATTTACTTATACTTTTTTTACACCATTTGAAATATATGACTATGGAATCAGTAAAAGAGTGGCCTTATAGCTTTAAGCGATTTCTGCCAGGCAACCTTTGGATGATCACAATGTTTGTAGGATAGTGGATGTTAATGGATGTCGGTTATCACAACATTTGGTTATAGGTACCTATCTCCGGTTCTACTCAACCAATTGTGATCAAACAAACGTAAGATTTCAAAATCTGTTCAGTATTTTTCGTATCCATCGCGAAGAATCAGACAAATATTTTTTTTAATTCTGAAGCTAGTAGTTAAACAGCATTCCAAAAAAAAAAATTGCGTTCCGATTTAAGTCTTCCTCTCCCTTTCCCCATCCACTTCCATCGTTTATATCTTCCTGTGAGATATTTTAGAATCTATATTCCGTGTAGGTATAATATAAAATTCAGTGATGAATTCATAAAATATTCCGCCAATGTACACACAATACGTGATACCATAGGAATACTTTATCTCAATCGTGAGTCAGACGTGACAAAATATTAAACAAATGGCGCTCAAGTTATTTTTATTTAACATCATTTAAATAACTTCGTCGAATGATTGTCGCTTTAGATACCTGTCCCCTAGACCAGTGGCAATACGTTTGTAGAATTGAATAGAATAAATTGATCATGGGATTGATAGATATATACGTTGATGACTATCATTACGCACACTCAAGCTGTGGAATGAACTCCCTGCGGTGGTTTTCCCAAGCGACTACAATAAGGCGTTCTTCAAGAAGGGCATTAGAAGGTTTCTTCAGGGTCGGCAGCGCGAGTGTGACGCCCCTGGTGTTGCATACGTCCATAGGCCACGGTGACCGCTTCCCATCAGGTGGGCCGTGTGCTTGTCTGCCAATTAAGTGGTATAAAAAAAATTTGCGTCAAAATACGTGTCAATCCCATACATTCATCATTCTATTCAACAATTCCAGTCAACGCATTGCCTCTCGTGGTCTGTCTCTGTAGTATTTAGAACAGGCAGGCGAAGACCTCATCTGGTTCTCTATCACCAAGCTGCCCTGCTAGAGTTCTTATAGACGATCAATAATCACTGCGCTGCGACCATAGTCGGTCAATAATTACAGTCAATTGGATCACGATACTAAATCAACATTAAAAAAAACAATTAAAAATTCTTTCATACTTGGAAAATTAACTTGAAATTACCTGAAAATAGAGTTGAAAATGTTATGTAGTTCATTTAAATAAACTAATAAATTATGTATTTAGATTACTTAAGTACAATACAAAAAAGTATCTTAACATTTCCATAGAAAAATAACGACAACAACACTAGTATTGGCCGTATGATGAACATTTTTTACAGTCACAGATATCATTAAAAAAAAAAAAAAAGAACTGCCATAGAAAAAGAAAATAAGGCGGGAAAACCGCCAAAAATTCAACGCACGGAACGGCGATTTTGCTTTCTCGTTGGAAATGTATTGTTGTGATGTTGATTATTTATTAATTTGATTTGATTCAACTGTAAGTAAATACCTGTTCATTTGTTTTATATGATGAGGAAATTCTTTTGATTTGTGGATAATAATAATACCATAGATAAACGATGCCAGTATTTGTTATAGAGAAACGTACTATAATTAGTACATAAATAACTTATGTATTGTTATTTTTCTGAAGGACATTTAGAAAAATAACAATAGAAATATTATTTACGTAATTGACATAATAACAATATTACCTAGTATAAATATACATATTGGAACCATCCTTAAGTAAATACAAATGTAACTTTAATAGCAACTGTATAAAGTGTTTTTAAATTATATTGCAAAGCAAACTTCTTCTTTCTTTTGAATATCATTAAGCATACTGGTACACCAGTCGGGTAGACCAATTCATTCTCGATCTTTTGGTCTACTACTCATAGATATTATGAACATCGTCATGAAGTTTCAAGGTCTGCTGGCTGTTAATAGATACATTACCAGCCTTCAGTATCAATGAGTGTTCATATCATCACTTCCGGATCCTGTCATGTCTGATTACATGCTTAATCGTTGTGGTAATAGATATCGGTAATCTGTTATGGATCAGCACACGAGTTAAGAATCTATAATACCTACATCTCTGTGAATCCGTGAAGGGCCAGGTCTATTAACATCTATATTTGCATCATCCTTGCATTAATCCTAATGGCATCCGAAGCTTTCACCTTGGGGTCCGGGGTCCGCTCTTTCCAGTCTAACTGCGACGTGGCTGAACTATTTTCCGTGAAGCGACTGCCACCTGACTTCTAAAAACCATTGGCAATATCCAAGTATTGCAGATAGACCAGTTATCGGACTTTTTAGGGCCGCAACTAGGTACCTGTAAAGGCTGCCATAGATATTCGTATGACAACTAGGTCCATAACATAGTTTGCGAGGCGCGGAAATATTCAGAATATTCATTTGAATATCGATAGGGTTCGGAGCGGGATCGAACCCACGCCCTCAGTGTAGCAGTAGAGTTCACTAACGCCATGTCATAAAGGCTGCAGTTGAGTTTTTTAAATTTAAAAGAACCAAACGCTTCTTACGAGGAATCGCAACAAAATTTGAAAAGCTTCTTTGGGACAATCGCAATTTTTTTTTATACCACTTAGGTGGCAGACCAGCAAACGGCCCACCTGATGGAAAGTGGTTACGTGGCCTATGGACGTATGCAACACCAGGGGTGCACTCGTGCTGCCGACCCTGAAGAAACGTTCTAATGCCCTTCTTGAAGAACCCCATATTGTAGTCGCTTGGGAAAACCATCACGGAGAGTTCATTCCACAGCTTGAGTGTGCGAGGGATGAAGTTCCTTTCATACCGCACAGTGCGCACCGTTTCCGGTCGCAATGTGTGAGGATGAATTCCCCGCCAATGGCGAGAAGTGCGATGACAGAATGTAGCTGTGGGCATCATGTTAAACAATTCATCTGAGCACAAACCATTGTAGGTATAGGCGGTAGAACACACGCAAATTAGGGACTTTTCAGATTCTTACCGTCTAATAAGCACGAATATTTGCCATCATTAGCCATTGCGTGCAACGCAGTAAGTCTGAATTCTTACTAAGTTCACACAGAGTAAGGTAATTGAAGTATTTTATCAAAAAAAAAGTGTGACCACAAACAAATGATTTCATCTCCGCGGCAGTTACATAAATAGCTTAATTCACTCGGATTTCCCAAATGTACTGTAACCGTGAGAGCCTCGTATTGTATGACTTGTATGATCGTATTGTGCTCGCGTGAGGAGGCATGTGCGCCCGGAACTGCCTGATTATCGTACTATTTGACGGAAATGTTTTGTCAACTGCTAATGTGTATTGTTGAGAATAATATGTTGTTTTTGAAACGAAACCGTCAATGACGTTTGATACGACTACATTTTTTGCTACCTTCAACGACGTCACGCGATCCTTCTAATGATAATATTCACCTAAGGATCACCTTCAGTATAAATGCATGCCTCAAACAGAATCGTTCCAATCGTAAGCAATTCAAAGATATTTTCATATGGAACCTATTCGGGGGATGAAAAGTACCTAATCGATTAGTTATTATAGACTGTAATCTATCCCTGTAGATTTCAGCCACATCCATTCAGCAGTTAAAGCGTGATTAAATAACAAACATCTTAATCATCTTCACAAACTTTCACAAATTATCTAGTATCAGTAGGATCTGCGCTGTAGTAACGTGACAGGAAAATTAGTCTACTTCACTAATTAATTGTTTAATTAATTTAGGCATAATTTTTTCTTTCGGGGAGAAATCACCATGGTGCTATAAAAACCATGGTGTTATTTGAAATTCTGTTTAACTACTTAAACAATACTTTTACGTTTTACTTAATGAAATAACAATTATTTTTTTCATATAATAACCCCTTTTTTACATGCGGAAACCGCGTCGGTTCCGACATACCCAGTCGGAACTGACCAGCAGCCTCAGCAAGATGACAGGCATATCTCTTGTTTCTCTTTGACATCTGCCCATCGTTTGAATGTATCGGTAATGGTAACGCGTGTGTGTTTGTTGCAGGAATGTCGCGAGGTGCACTAGGCGCGCGCCATGGAGGGGAGGCGGCAACTGCGCTTGCTGCTGTGGAAGGACTACCTCATACGGAAAAGGAAAGTGGTATGTACATTTACCTATAGCCTGATCTCAGAAATGGGAATACTTTTTTTAAGAATATTCGCAACCGAAATTACTACTATTCCCTCTACTCTAAACCCTCCAGCTAAGCTAAATTGCTTGTGTTAGGAGAGGGTTCACGTCGATGGTGTAATGGCCAGAATTTGAACCCGCGCCCTTTCGATGGTAAGGTCGACATTAATTATTTATTCTGTCAAACTACTGAACCACATAAGTTGAGGGTTTGTTTGTAAGATGGCGGTAACTAAAGCTACTTACTGTTTAATTTCAGATAACGCTAGCGGGTCTAATATGGGCGTCAGCAGTGATGTTCAGTTTACACATAGTGAGGACAAATGTAGATAACGAAATCCACCCCACATGTAAGTACAAGCTTTTATCCTATCATCATCATCATCATCACAATAATATGTCCAGTTGCATCCAGCAGGTTCCTCTCTCCTATTCTTTATCTTCATTTGGTTTCCTTGGCTAGATAGGTAGTCTCCTCGAGTGTGGGAACCACGACGTGCAGTAGTTACCTACTTACCTAGTGCGAATAATTGTAACAAAAGAAATAAAAACACTTTAACGGATTCTATCGCGATTTATTTGGTACTAGCTGACCCGGCGAAATTCATACTGCCATATTTTCTGATCCCGTTCCCGCTGCATATCTCTAAATTTATCAGTGTTTCTTTACAATATTATGCATGTAATAAACATATAAACTTTTCTCTTGGATCACTCTATCTATTAAAAAAAAACCGCTTCAAAATCCGTTGCGTAGTTTTGAAGATTTAAGCATACATAGGGACGGACAGACAGCGATAGCTACTTTGTTTTATAATATGTAGTGATGAAGATTATTAACATTTAGCCTGGCGTTTCGGCAAACTAGTGGTTTTGCCTAAAAATTGCAATAAATTATATTCGCGTAAACTTCAGCAAGTAGATATCATATTACATAAATAACAAAGTTTATTCAAACTTCCGCCGCAAAAACCGCGGCGTGGTTCCCGGCAGAGTAGAATTTGGGCCACCCCATCTCTTCCTATGCGGTGTCCTGCGGTGTCGTATGTACAAGGCGACTAAGGGATAGGGCTGTTTAACATCAGACAGATATAAGCCCAGACTCAACCTCAGATGCATGGCTCGAGTCAACAATAGTGCCCGGAATACGGCAATAGGCTCACCCCCTATTACGTGGGACCTAAGACAAAGACTGGTGAAATGTGTGTATGTTTATTCAAACTATGTTAAGAGTAAAAATGAAACAATATCATAACGAACCTGCGCTTACACACCAGTTAGGTATTTTTCTCACTATCGCTTTCACTCAACACACTATCATTGTATGAACTTCAATACCTCAAAATGTCTATTTTCATTCGCACTTTTAATTTTATTGTGCTTAAATTATGTATGTTCACAAAGAATGTAGGTCCAGTACCCGGCTCTTTCATTTGCACATCATGGGCTAGATAGATCGTCCTCCCTACAGGTGATAGCTTGATATCTTTGATATTTATTAAGATTAGTTAGAGCCGGAGCCATATTTTTAATCCTACTATTTATAACGTGAAAGTTTGTTTGAATGTTTGTTCTTGCCACCATTGTAACATGGTACGTATCTATAATGGTGACCTTCTTTTCCGAAACTTTCCGTTCAGCTTACCATCAGGCGAGGCGAAGTCAAATTGACGTATCCTATATAAAAAATACACTCAATCATGCCTCTTAAATGGTAACATATAGGTAGGCTACATTTTATCACTGGAATAGGTTATTGTAGGTATCGGAACGGAACCGTTATTAAATCAGAATTTTACGCGGGCGGAGCCGCGGGCATCAGCCCTACTATTTTTTTTTATATAAGACACGTCAATTTTACTTCATCTCGCCTGATGATCAGCTGAAGGCAAAGTCTCGGAAAAGAAGGTCACCATTATAGACACGTACGATGTTACAATGGTGGCACTCAGCTTAATGGCCTCATCAGATGCTTTTTCACGCCCCGCTTAAAGGACCCGGGACTTTAAGAAGAGGGAGAGGTAATATTTATTATGAGTGTAAAAGTTTGACATGTCAAGAGTACCCGAAACCGGCGAGCATGTATGAAAACAATTATGAAAGTAGAAGAAGCGAAAGATGTATGCCAGGATCGTAGCAAGTGGAAATTTGTGGTCTTTGCCTACCCCACTGGGAAAGAGGCGTGACTGTATGTATGTAAAAGTTTGTGAAGATTTTTGGAATCAATCACGTATCTGGCTGTGATACAGGGATATACATATGGGCTAATTTTCCTTATGTTACGGGAACGGGATCTGAATTCCGCACGGGCGAAGTCTAGCTAACAACTAGTATGTATTCAATTCCATTCCATTGAATTATTTACAATATCCGTGATACAGGTGGCTTCCCAGCGAGAGCGCTGCCCAGTGCAGGGATGCTGCCGTTCCTGCAGTCCTTCCTGTGCACCGTCAGCAACGAGTGCTCGCCCCTCGACCAGTTTGATGAAATTCCCACTTATGAAAAATCCAAGTGAGTTATTTTTATCTTTTATTCAATAGGTAGATACATGTCATTGTTTAGAAATGAAATGAATGAATTTAGGTATGTGGCAAAGATATTATATGTGGGATGTGAAAATTGTGGGACCACGTCCAATTAGACGATGTCTTTTTATTGAATGACATTTCTTTATGATGCAAATTGCGGGTGATTTTAATTAGGTACGTTTATGTGACGAATGGCATCATATTGCTCGGGAAATACCTATATCTTGGACCTAAAATGTGCTGTATACGCGGAGTACACGTTACTTGGGTGTCTTTTGACTATAGCGCGGGGTGTTTGCGGTAGACAAGCTCAAATTCACCAAGCATAGATTATTACAAAACAATCCGCACGCGCCAGGGTCTCGTTCTTGATTTAGGTCCAAGATACGTGTCCCGAGGTATACCTCCCAAAGGGTCCCTTGATTTTGATGCAGTAATTTTTTGCGTTTGTAATGTGTAATCAAAAACGATCTCGATTACACGATATAATTCTTAGCTATAAATCATGAGTATTTGACGTCTCAAGATTACCAGCTGGTGACTTCCCCAAGAATCATCAAAAATATTCATATCTAATCGATTAAGATGGGAAAAGCGTAACCAGCTCAAGCGTGACTCACACCTCCCTTGAATAGTCTAAAACCTCGCCACGTATCACCATGGGGAAGGGGGGGTTAAAAAATTGCTAAAAAAAATCACGTGATTAATGGACACTATGGACAGTCCCCAAGATGTATGTATGGGAAAATTTAGGTAGGCTTCAGGCGAGGCTTGAGGAGTCCTGCCGGAGCTGTTTTCACTTTTTCTTATCTTAATCGACTTGAATAGTTAGCATACTAAATGCTTCAAAATTTAATTCATATCTGCAATGAATGCCGCGCCTTCCAGGTTGACGCAGCTCATGCGCAGGCTGGCCCCCGTGCTGAACGAGTCGACGCTGGAGGTGGCGTCGTCCGTGCCCGACGCGCTCAAGCTGGTCAGCACGCTGGCCGACGTGGTGGACGAGCCCGCCTTCGTGGAGATTACTAGTGAGTGCTTATACTGTAGCATGTTATTGAACTGCTGTTTAATTTGTGTTTAACGCCATCTCGTGGAGTTTTAAAGTATTAATGTAAGTTAAGGGTAAAATCTTTAAAAATATAGAGCGCGCCTATCACTCAGGTCTTTGGCGCCGAGTGTTAGCAGATACTTTGCGATGGTATAGCGCACCTATGGTGATGTTTCATGCATTACCGAAAATATCAATAGATGCACTTATTAATGTAGTTTGTTGTTATGAAGGTTTTTGTTCGATTTGATATGCATGGATAAAATTAAAGCCGAAATACAAAAAAATGGCGTCATTTTGCGGTATTTTTGCGTCATTATTACTACAAATATAGTTAGTTACGATGTTGTATAAAATTTTGATTTAACATATAGAATTAAATATTATTTGCGAAGTCATTTCGACGGGTATTGTTTTGCTACTGATTGAGGTTGAGCCAGGAGCCTCGGTACTGTTCATACCCGTGATAGCAGTTCATACTTGTAAGGCGCGCTCTATAGCAATGTATACTCTAAGGGTAAAATTGTTTTTTAACCGACTTCTAAAAAAGCAGGAGGTTCTCAATTTGGATGTTTATATTATTTTTCTATGTTTGTACGCTCATAGCTCCGTCATGCGTAGACGGATTTGCAAAACTTTTTTAATACATAAACATAATATACCATCACGCCTCTTTCCCAGTGTAGTAAGTAGAGACCACAATATTTCCACCTGTTACGATCCCGGCATAATATTATATGGCTTTCGCCTCTTCTAATTTCATTTTTTAAAGTTTTTATTGAAATATAATTAACAATTTTCATTCAAATTTTAATTAGGTACTAGGTAGTAAATTAGAGATTTACTACTACTAAACTAGATTACTGTAAATAATCATCTTTTATATACTACTTAGGTCGCAAACAAGCACACTTTGACGCCGACGACTGTACCGCTAAATTCGAAATGGCTTAATTTTTTTTTATTGTTAAAAAATATTATATAAATATTCGCAGAGAATGGTCTGCACGTCAAGGACCTGTTCGCGAACCCCTCGCGGGTGAAGAGGCTCGTGGGCGCCGGGCTGGGCCTGGACGGTGACGTCACGGACGGCCTGATGGAGGCGCAGCTCGGCTTCCAAGGTGTAAGTTTGTTTTAACGTAACGTGCTTTATAAGTTAACATTAGTTCTAAGTCAAGAGAAAGTGCCTCACAAACATATTGTTTTTCTAAACTACTGATACAGTTTTAGTTTTCATTAAAATAGGGCTCGAGACTTATTTCAGCATTGTTTGCTATTTCTACTTATGATAGTTGAGTATTTCAAGTGAAAAACCACCCTGTAGGTACGAACAAAAAAATATACGTTACTTTACCATTGTCTTGCAGTGGTGAAGGGTGAGGATTTTAGAAAGAAGAAACCGGTGGAAAAAATCTTCCCGGTTATAGAACGACCATAGCCATTTTATATGGAATTCTACTGTGTAAGTCGGCAGGAATCGGGTTTTAGGGACGCCTTGCCACTGACGCCTTTTTGATGTTTTGTTTTGATGGTCTATACAGAATAAATGATCTTTGACTTTGACTTTGAATTTGATGTCTTGTGTCGTAGATCATATTATACTGGGTATATATTTGAGACGGGGCAATAAGTGCAAGTACCTTAACCGTTAGGTATAATATGCAATAGTGGGCAACACTGGCGTACACGCTAATGATATTTGATTAAACTGTTCAAGTGCACTTCGTTTTTCTCTATGAGTCTTGTACAATTGATCTTTGAGTGTAACTATTATTTTCTAATTTCTCCAGCTTCTCAAAGGATCACTAGACAGATGCAGCTCAGAGTCGTTATCTAAGACGTTGATAGTAAAGAACCCGGAAAATCTCAATAAGCTGGTAGAAAAAGTGTGTCCGATGTCAATGGGGGAGCTACAGAAGGTGCTCGTGGACGTGATGCTGGAGCTGGACTTCTCTAAATATATGAATATGGTAAGGTTTTTCAAGTCTAGAATTATGTTAGAGAGAACAGAGTAGTTATGTACAGTTGCTATTAGTCTTCTATCTATATCTATATCTATCTTATCTTAATATATATAAATCTCGTGTCACAATGTTTGTCCTCAATGGACTCCTAAACCACTTAACCGATTATAATAAAATTCGCACACCATGTACAGTTCGATCCAACTTGAGAGATAGGATAGTTTAAATCTCAAATTATAGTCGCAATTTTAATTTATCGCGATAACCAACATCCATGCGGGCGGAGCCGCGGGCAAAGGCTAGTACTATTATATATAATTGTAAAGTGATCGTGTCTGTACATTGAAGATATTTAAAGAAAAATACTTGGGTTATGTTATGTTAACGATACTGAACACGAAAATATTTTTTTTGATTTTCCTGTCTGTTTGTCTGTTTGTCTGTTTGTCCGCGATGGACGCAAAAACTACTGAACGGATTTTGATGCGGTTTTTTTTGTTAGAAAGGGCTTACTCAGACTTAAAATCTTACGTCTTGTTTGATCGCAATCGGTTGAATAGAACCGAAGATATGAGCAAAGGTCGCGTTAACCAAGATGCACGCGAGCGGAGCCGCGGGCGGAAGGCTAGTATCTAATATTTATGTTACAGAGACATTTCATGTAATTTGTTACAGTAGGACTGACATGTAATTCAATAGAAGTACTTTTTTTTTTTTTTTTTTTTTAAACTATCGCGGTGTAAACTCATAGTTTTTATGTTTCGGGACTTATCGCGATTAATTATTATTTGGAACTTACTTGTGCCGACGTTTCGGGTGCGTTTTAGCACCCGTGGTCACGACTTGACTGGTCTGCGAGCGTCGAGAGGTGCGCGGGATCAATTTGTGTGCCTACCCTCCACTACTTATTTGTGAATGGTAAGGCTGGCGACACACAACACTCACTACGTCAGTTTTTAATGGCACTGTGTTTTTGGGTTTGAGTAAGTTCCAAATAATAATTAATCGCGATAAGTCCCGAAACATAAAAACTAATAGAAGTTCTGTTATTAAGTTATATAAAGTTTATAAATAGTGCACCAATTTTGAATAGTACCAAATAGTTTCATATAATTATCGAATAATTTTGGTGCGATTAGGTGCTTGTATGACGTGCTAGTATCTAGTAAAATATATCTAGCTTACATTTTTTTTAAATATTAGGTGCGTCATTAAGACCAATTTATATTAATACTAGCGGTTGCCCGCGACTCCGCCCGCGTGGATGGCGGTAATCGCAACCAACATAGCTTGTCTTTTCCCAAGGTCTAATCTACCCCTATGCCCAATGTCATCAAAATCGGTTCAGTGGTTTGGACGTGAAAGCGTAACAGACAGAGTTACTTTCGCAATTATTGGTGTGTCTTATTGGAGATCTATAGGGGAGGCCTATGTCCAGCAGTGGACTTCCTATGGCTGAAATGATGATGATGATGATGATGGATTATTTATGTACTTTTTTTGTCAGCTAGGTGAAATGTACAACAAGTTGTCTGGCGACGACAGAATCATCACTCTGGGCAAGATGCTGACGGCAGTGCTCCGTATGGTGAACATTCAGAGCTTCCTGCCGCCCGAGCTGATGTCCATCTTCGACGGGAAACAAGTAGACTTTAGTTATATACAGCTAACCTTGTAAGTGAAGTTATGATTTTAAAATAATAGCAATGTTAAAACCATAGATTTTCGCTTTAGAGTATGGCTAAGCCGTTCGTCACAGTTCTCTTTCACCATTTCTACTTTAGTCTGTACACGTGTACGAATAGTCACTGAAATGATTAAGTTTACTGGGAGCTTTATTGTAAAATGAATTGCGAGATATCAACAGTGGTGAGATACCACCAATAATAACAATAATAATCGTAATATTCTATTTAACTAATTTAAAGAATCAATCAATCAATCAATCAATTTTCCTGTCAACTTTCGTTGTCGCGTACGCCCTTTATCTTTTACTATACTTTGTCTTACAATCATCTATAAACCAATATAACATTAATTCCAGAATACCAAAGCTGATGAATCTGTTTGAACCAACATTTGGTGAAACGCAAGTGTATGGAATTTTGAAAGATTTCGCAGACACCATAGTTATAGGACTTCAATATTTGGACAAACTGTTCACAAAAATCCGGGCGAGTAAAGATTTGGATAAAGTAGTACCAGTATCTAATGGTGTACTGGACTCGAAGAGTGGACTGCAGGCTCTGTCTAATGTACTGCATCATACTACAGATGCTATTGCAGACGTTCTACCGAAGAATTCGTCGTTTGATGCCTTTACAGCGTAAGTTACATACTCACACTCATTCTCTCTCTTGGGAAGGCAGGGATTGCCACAAGCATTCTCAATTCAACTTTCATTAAACCTTCTAAGTAAGCCTGTTGACGCCGAGTTACTATGATATGCATGAAAACTTTGAATTACACGATGAAGCCACATCAATGGCTGCAATAAATTATCCAACTGTGGCGGAATAAAAAATAAAGGATTATGTATTTGACCGGTTTATGTGTCAATTGGGATCGCCTCCTCCTCTTAGAGTAGTAAGATAGATACTCTAAGCTCCTCCTCCTTTCCATCCATTTTGACTTATTCTTGTAGTTAAATTTTCCAAACCAATTTCATAAGTATAAACCCTGTGTATTTTTTTGTAAGGACCAAAAAGTTTGACTATTCCTATTTCCCTATGTTCCAGTTTATCTCACATAACGAACTTTGTCACCAAATTCGTGTCTGCCAAGACGAAACATGACGTGTTGTTCTACTCGACTCTCTTGTCCAAACTCATCGAAAGCGCCTCCCGAGTCATCGATATCAATATGCACATCGAGCAGTTGTCCTACAATGTTACCCTGCGGCACCCCGGGGCGGTCGACATCTTGCGAGCGGTCCAACCCGATGTTTTGGGCAAAGCTTTTGAGGGGTTGGCAGATGCTGAAAGAGCACAGGTTTGATATTTTTCATTTTCTATTATTCATTTTGAAACGCAGCTGTATAGTGTATAAATCCAAGTGCAGTTGTATCAAACGCTTTATTGATTTCTTTGCCCAAGTTTCTTCCCAATTGTATTGTAGAGATAAGGCCGTGTTTCTAACAGAAGTTCATTTGCAAATCAGTCTATTTTCTTTTTACTTTAGACGTTTTGTAAGTACATTTTTAATAATCGACATAATTGATTTCAGACTTTGACTTTGTATAAGGACACGTGTGGTTATTTGATTAGGTACATAATTTCCATAGATGTAATTATTTATACTCAAATTGAAATGAGTAATATGCTAGGAATCTTTACTCAGGTAAAAATCCAGCCAGTCCATTTAGTTAGTTCTGTTTTCCTTTCAGATTCTGACATCGAAGATCAATTCTCCAGAAAAGGTGTTCTGTGATACGAACCAGCTGAAAAAGTTTTTGGGCATTTCTCAACAAGAGCAATTGGAGTCGTTAAAGAAACAGCTCTGTACAGATGCTTGGAAGAACTACATTGCGGACATGATTCGGTCATTTGGAGTTTTCGAAGTTAAAGACAATGTGAGTATATTGTAAAATATGGTCTCTTGCTTGAATGAGCATTTTTGAATGAAAAAATATGACATCATAAACGTGGAAAAGACCTAGCTATAGCGTATTGGTAGAGCTTTCGACTACTAAGGCAGAGATTGCGGTTTGATACCTGCTTAGAGCAGATCTTTGTGTGCACGAATATGTGTATTTGCATTGGTAGTCCTTCTTCCTCTTAGCGTTAATTCCCAGTCGCATCCGAAGCTTTCAGCTCGGAGTCTGGGGTCCGCTTTTGCCAGTCTTAACTACGGATTTGGCTAGACCTCGATATTTTCTGTGAAGCGATTGCCATCTGACCTCCACATCCCAATGGTAACATTAGGCGATATCGAAGCTTTGCAGCTAGACTGTTGTTTTTGGATTTTTGAGGGCTCCAACTACCCGTAACGACTGCCATAGATGTTCTTATGGCAACCGGGACCGACGGCTTAACGTGCTCTCCGAGGCACGACCAGACCAATGCAAATACCCATATTTCATGAACACAAATATTTGCACTGAGCGGGGATCGAACCCACGCCTCCTGCGTAGCGGCCGCGTTCACTACCGCTACGCCACAGAGGCTGTCGGTGGTAGTCCTATGTACGTATAAAAAAAAAAAAGTTCATTTGTCCGCATTCAAGACCCCAAAACTACGCTAATACTGTATCTGTGCTGTGCCAAAACTTAAGCTTGTTAATCTATGCTGACCTTGGATCCCGATATCACTGTATAGCATATCCTTAATTATTTTTAATAAATTTTCCAGATCAACCGCATGGCTTCCCTTCTCATCCAAGAGACCCTCGGCAAGGACACCAGCGACCAGTTGTACACCATCGAACAGGACTTCCAGATCCTCAGGAACTTCACGCAGACAGTGATGAAACTGGACGCTCAGAGTAACAGGAAGGTGGACTGGGGGAAACTCCTGAACTTGGACTCGAACCCAGAACTCATGGAGATACTGGAGAAGAAAGGGCCTTTGGGGAAACAGATGCTGTAAGTGGAGACTATTTTTTACCCGACTACGGTGAGGAGAAGGGTTATAAAGTTAAATAAAGTGCAATCTTTCAATCTATCTGGTTACTCATGGAGTAGAACAGGGCCACCCCATCTCTTCCCGTGGGTGTAAATAAAATACTGGTAAAAGTAAGGTGGTTAAGGGATAGGGCTGTTCTCCATCCGATACTAAATAGTTATACAACCAAAAAACAAAGTTCCTGCTTGACGGCAATAGGCTCGCCCCCTCTCACGTGGGACCAGAAATCGTGGGTATAGTGACATCTCTGCCTATTCTTTCGGGGATTTACAAGCGTGAATGTACACGACAAAAAATGACAATTCATCCTCTGAGCCTCTTCTCAATTCAGTTTGGGTTGGCTTTCAGTCTAACTTCGATATTTTGTGTAAAGCGACTGCCATCTAACCAGTAGTTCGAAATTCTGTAGTTCATACAGGTTGTGGAACAACTCCCAAAAAAAAATACCAAGTAGATATAGGTACCTAAAATCTAAAATAGTAAAAGTATTGTACAAAATTGGTTGTTCCAGCATAGTCCTCCACGGAGCCCTAGCCAAGGAGATAGTCACGCAGAACGCTCTCCTGAACTTCAAGATCTCGCCCTACCTGGATGACGTCATCACTCTCACGTCAGGCATCATCAAACAACTGGAACTGACTCCAGCGGAAGTGGCTACCGGGGTTAAGAACAATTATGGGGGAATAGTGATGACGGTTATGAGAACTGCACTTAATGAGGAAAAGGTAGGGAACGTTTTACTTTTGTCAACAGGCGTCGAGTATACCTCGGGACACGTATCTTGGACCTTAATCGCGAGACAAACGAGCCCTGGCGTGTGCGTTTTGTAATAATCTATGCTTGGTGAATTTAAGCTCGTCCACCGCAGTAGCACCCCGTGCTATCCTCGAAAGACACCTAAGAAACGTGTACTGTGCGTATAGAGCACATTTTAGGTCCAAGATATTTGTCCTGAGCAATAAAGAGGTGAGGAGGAGTCATAAATCAAATAAAACTGCCGCCTGACCTTCCACCTCCGAGACGAAAACCTTCACCAGAGCCTCCTCCGTTTATAAGCAGGTATACAAGCTTTTTGGCTTGACCTCTTTTTGGTGGGACCTAGGATGGGACTAATGGACAGAAGAAGAAGATGAAGTACGTGGTTCAGTCTCATGATAATATATTATACTAGCTGCCCCGGCGAACTTCGTACCACCATATTTTTGGCCCGCGTGGTATTCAAATCCCGTTCCCGCTGCACCCTTATTACTTAGGGGTGTGAAAAATAGATGTTGGCCGATTCTCATAGATACCGGATAAGCACAAAAAATTTCATCAAAATCGGTCAAGTCGTTTCGGAGGAGTATGGCAACGAAAACTGTGACACGAGAATTTTATATATTAGATATTGTAAATGTTGTTTTTTTTTAATTTAAGTCAAAAATACTGTACGGTCATCAGTGGCGAAGGTTCCTTGTTCTATAGTGGGAAGATTTTTCCCACCGGCTTATCTTTTCAAAATTTTCACCCTTCGCTTTAACCTATCCTATTGTGTCTCTCCAGACTTACAAGTCTCTGTCGACTCCTGGCCAAGATATCATGTGCAACGGCGTGGAGACTGCGAGGGCATACCTCGAGCTACCAGCTGACGACAATGAGGCGGCAGCCATCGTGACGGCGCTCTGCAATGCTACCATCGCGATAGAAAACGGACTCAGTGCTGACTCTGCTGTCACTAAAGCTGTAGGTATTCTTGCTTGTGTTTTAAATACAACAATATGAAGAAACCAAAAATATCCAACCGGTCTTATTGGAGATTTATAGGGGACGCCTATGTCCAGCAGTGGACTTCCTATGGCTGAAATGATGATGGTGATGATGATGAAATATATAAAATACTGGTAAAGGTGATACCCCCTTCTCCTTCTCCGCTTTTCCAAGGTACGATGGGAACACCATGCTTCCCACACCCTAGGTACCGTCTTAAAACTGTAGAGATGGCCTAGAGTCAGTCGGGGTATGAGGGAAATGCCTATCCATGAGGGTTTCTACATACATATATTCACGCTTATAAATCCCCGAAGGGGTTGAAGATGCTTTGCTTTGTTGGTATTTACGACCGCTCCCGTTTTTAGACCAATACGCAAATAGACCCTTAGGAAGTAGACCAATGAGAAAACTAGACCAACGAGGAAAGAAGACCAATAGGGAAGTAGACCAATGGGGAAAGTAGACCGATGCGGAAAGTAGACCTATAGGGAAGTGGACGGATCAAGAAAGTAGAGGGATGGTACCTACCGGAGGGGGCAAAAGTATTTTAGTCGGTAGCTTAGTGGTTAAGGAGTCGACCTTACGATCGAGAGGTCCCGGGTTCGAATCCTGGCCATTTCACTACTGACGTGAACCCACTCCTAGCACAAGCAATTTAGCTTAGTTGGAGGGGTTAGCGGGAATATTAGTAATTTCGGTTGCTAATATTCTTTAAAGAAAAAAAAAAAATATATTAACACCCACATTTCGCCAACAATAATTTTTGGTCCCACTTATTAGGTGATAAGCATCGGCTTCTTTGTCTCTCTATGTTTACTGTTGCATGAAAAACTGACCTATCCCTCAGTCGCGTTCTACGACACCCATGGCAAGAGATGGGGTGACCCTCTTCCTCATCCTAGCGTTAGTTCCCAGTCGCATCCGAAGCTTTTCAGCTTGGAGTCTGGGGTCCGCTTTACCAGTCTTAACTACAGATTTGGCTAGACCTCGATATTTTCCGTGAAGCGATTGCCATCTGACCTCCACGACCCAATGGTGATGGGGTGACCCTATTCTACTTCATGGAAACCAACATGGCATGATAAGCTAAAAAGGTACCATAAACTTTCTTCTTCCAGATAAAGACCATAACATCTTCGACTTCCAAGTCCCTAATGAGCACGAACTGGATCCAGCTCATCAACAACCTCAAGAGCCTGTACGTGAGGCTGGACAGGGACTACCCCTTCGTGTTCAACTTCTCGCACTACGCGATGGACGCGGCGGCGAAGGGCGAGGCGGACAGGCTGCTCCGCACTGCCAAGGACTACTGGTTCGGAGTACAGAGCTTGGAGAGGACTTTACATTTGAGGTAAGGGAAAGAAATGTTTATTATCATTACTATTTTTTAAGCTATTGCATAGCTTTTATCGCGGGCCTTGAGCGTGGAGACCGAATCCAGAAATTCCGTAACGAAAAATGGTAACACCCCCAACTCCGAGCTCGCACGAATCGAGCCGAGCTGCTCCGAAGTAGCTTCGCTTAACATAAGTAATTATAATTGTATAAGTTGTTAGTTTTCAAATTCAAATTCAAATTCAAATTCAAATTCAAATTCAAATTCAAATTCAAATTCAAATTCAAATTCAAATTATATACATAAAAGGACAAATTAAAAACTAAAACCGAACGCGTCGTGGAATTCCTCCGCATCGCATGCCTCTTGTGGTAACGTTCCCATTATACAGGGCGTCCCACGGCGATGCCACATGGAGGGAAAGTACCTTAAATCCTTAAGTTAGCTCATTTTGTTTAAAGGAGACATCATTTTATTTTTAAAAAGAAACAAAACTGCAATCAACGATTTTTAAAAATTCGCTTGCCACACCCGGTAATCGAACCGACTAAAATACGAAAAAGTAACATCCTGTATTTTTATGGCATCAATCGATAGTGTCAATCATAAGGATCAAATCTCTCTAAGAAACATGGTAAATTAAATGAAAGGAAGTCCTTGAACCCTAAAATTATAAATTCAATTTGGTAAAATAAAACACTTTCTTATAAGGTATCAACACTAGAGATATCTTTGATGAAATTTATTTAGTAAAATGAGTACCTACTAAATGAATGAACTTTGTTACCTGTTTAGAATGTAACTTTATTGGGTAACTACATGAGGTATGTAGGTAGGGTAGGTAGGGTAGGTTATTATTTTTGGGTGCTTGATTAGAAACCTGCACGTGGTGTACCCGTGTACCCTGGGCAACGAAAATGGCGAGAGAATTGCCCTATTGGATCAACTTATAACCTGTTAATTGAAACGGCGTGCGTTTTTAGTCGGTTTGAGTTCGACATACCTAAATACTACTGCTGACCAGCAGCGGTCTCAGCACGATAAAAAAAGAAAAGTACTTAATTTAAATATGGAATTTTATTGTTTATATGGTATCAGATGGATGGACGAACTTTGAGTTAAAGTGTTTTATTTTGCCAAATTGAATTTATAATTTTAGGTTTCAAGGACTTCCTTTCGTTTAATTTACCATGTTTCTTAGAGAGATTTGATCCTTATTATTGACACTATCGATTGATGCCATAAAAATACAGGATGTTACTTCTTCGACTTTTAGTCGGTTCGATTACCGGGTGTGGCAAGCGAATTTTTTGAAATCCTTGAATGCAGTTTTGTTTCTTTTTAAAAATAAAATGATGTCTCCTTTAAGTAAAATTAGTTAACTTAAGGATTTAAGGTACTTTCCCTCCATGTGGCATCGCCGTGGGACGCCCTGTATATTTTTAGTTTTATTGTTAATATTGTAAATATTGAAATTGTATTAGAGTAGGATTAACCAGAAAAATTCAAATTCAAATTATATTATTATTTATTATAAAAAAAAAATTCAAATTCAAATTCAGATTCAGATTCAGATTCAGATTAAGATTCAGATTCAGATTCAGATTAAGATTCAGATTCAGATTCAGATTCAGATTCAGATTCAGATTCAGATTCAGATTCAGATTCAGACTCAGACTCAGACTCAGACTCAGACTCAGACTTCAGACAGACAGATTCGGAACTCGGAAAAATCTAAATCAAATTCAAATTCAAATTCAAATTATTATTTATTATAATTGCATAAGTTCATAAAATATGCTATGCATATGCTATGCATACGCTTTACCGCGGCAGTCCCCGAGTGCCACACGTCTTTTTTTTAATTAAGTCCGTCAATTGACTGCACCCTGCTAGATGGTAAAAAGCTGAGTTGACCAGGAGATGCGGACCACCCATCCAGTTGCTGTTGACCTAACCTAGCTTGACCTCGATAGATGCTTTGTATATTAGGGATATGCTATCTGTTGTGAATCAGTACTTGGCGACCACATTTTCATCCATGTCATTGGAACAGTTTCCAATATACACATTTTGGAACCCATTTGGTTCTAGATGGCGCTGTATCATAATATATCCTAGAATAGCCCCCTTAGACAAGAGGCAATACATTTGTAGAATAGATTGATCAATTTATGGCATTGACATACGTTGACAACTGTTACAAACGTCAAAATACATGTCAATTCCATACATTAGTCCATAGAGTAAAGTAATACATCGGAAATAGAGGGCCCTCTCGTGAGTTTTTTATGTCACCCACCCAACTTCTATCAGAATCTACCGCCATCTATTAATCATATTCCGACAACTGCTGTTATTATACCATACATACCTATATTGTGCATACCTACATACATACTACATGCATTGGATATATGGATATATAACCCAAAACCGTTAGGCCTGTTCATTTACGTTGAATTCATTAAAATTCAACGTAAAGGCCGCGCCGGCCTTATGAGTTATGACATACTAACTGACATTTTGTGTAAATGATAGCAGGTCTGTTTTACCGACTCAACATGCGGCGCCATCTATCGATCTTTGGAACCAGAGCCACAATTTATAATGACAGCTGGTCTGTTTTATCCGTTTAGTATAGGAAGAAATTTTGTAGATGTCCCTTTTAAACTACCACACCACTATGTAGTGAAGTTTCCGAGGGCTGCATTAGTCATAATACTACAATACGTTGGCCAACGAATTGCCACTTATCTAGAGGAGTAGGTATACATTGGAAATCCAAATGGTAGTTCAGGAAAAATATCGAAGTAACTAACTTGAGATAAGGCTCAGTGGATGATGATTTTTTTTTCATTTGCAGTGTCAAGCTAGGCTTCCGTTTCCTGGACCTGCTCGACTACGGTCTGTTCAACGTGACGGGCGACTACTGGCTGAAGATCAAGCACGCCATCGACGTGTCCGTGGGCCCCATCAGCGTGTTCGATGAGTTGATCCAACTGGTTGGAGGTGAATACCATTATAATGTAACTAGCTGATACCCGCAGCTCTGTCCGCGTGGCATACTGAAAAAGTCATGAAATTTTTCAAATTTTCAGAAGAAAATTCTATAAAGTATTAAAGAGCTTAAACACATCAAACAGGAATTTATTTAAATGTTTACTTATAAAGATTTTTCAGAGATAATTTTTATACAGAACAAAATATAAGTGTGAAAGTGATACCCAGCTATCTAGTGTCATTTGACCCCCCTTCCCCCCAAACCCGAAAAGAAAGCCTCGTGTGTCAAGCGTCAATCAGTAGGGAATATCATTGAACATCCGAAACTTCGCACACACACGAATGAAATAGCATTTAACCATGTAGGTACTATGAAGCCACTTCGTTTTTCTTCCAATAGGGTTTAAGCCGCACCGAAGTAACAAATACCGTCTTCGGATCCAATTTTGCGATAAATATGTCCGCAACTGCGGATTTTTGGTTTTCCCAAGCGACTACAATATGGGGTCAAGAAGGGCATTAGAAGGTTTCTTCAGGGTCGGCAGCACGAGTGTGACTCCCCTGGTGTTGCATACGTCCATAGGCCACGGTGACCACTTCCCATCAGGTGGACCGTGTGCTTGTCTGCCACCTAAGTGGTATAAAAATAAAATAAAAAGGTCTGCAGAAAAACCTTGGTGGGACATTAATACCCCATGCTTGGCTGAAGCGCTGTGTTATTCTTATTACCTTTTCTTGTTCCAGCGCTCCTCACTAAGAGCCCCTACCACGGAGACTTGCCCCCTACCACGGTGGCGGCTCTGAGTGACGTCATACCGAACATCCCGCAGCTCACCGTTGACGCCATCGACATCATCGTCAGAGACGACACGGACGTGAGTTCATTAATAGTACATTGTATGACAAGGGAGCAAAATAGACCGGCGGCCCACAGACGGCGTACGTTTTAGTCGGTTCGAGTCCGACAAACCCCCCAACCGGCTCCGGCGGAGGAGGTATCCGTGGGGATTTCTCGCACGATAAAAAGGGTGCAAAATGGTATTTTTACGTCGAAGGCGCTACTTTGAACCATGAGCGAAGCGAAGGATTCAAAAATAGTATACCGAGCGTATTGAGTATGGTACGGTGTAAAGGTATGGCTACCGGCGTATATCTTGACCCTAATCACATCACAAAATATACTCTACTAGCTGCTGTCCGCGACTCTGCCCGCGTGGTTGTTGGTTATCGCGGCCAAACATAGCCTTTCCCTATTTCTAACCTATCGCTGTACCGAATTTCATCTAAATCAGTTCAGTGGTTAAGGCGTGATAGCGTAACAGACAAACAGAGTTACTTACTCATTTATAATATTAGTAAGATTATGGATAAAGATTAGTATAGATATGTGCGGTATCTACGCGTTTTGAGAATAGTGCAGGATGCTGCGGCGACGGAGAAACTCTCATAAATTAAATCAAACCAATCTTCGTGACGCATTCTATACAACATGCTACAAAATATATTTATCTACGTTATACTCTCCTTCTGGTTTCCAGATCCAACCGATAATCTCTCTCCTGAACGCCTCTCCCCCCTGGCCATGTTCCACCACCAGCCTGTCCGAGCTCCTGGCGCTGTCTCCGCGCTCGACGGCCGCAGTCAAGGGTCTTGAGACCATGTTCTGTATGGAGGACGGGTTCCAGCAGGAATGGGTGCTGTACTTCAGGATGAAGAATGTTACAATATCGGCAAGTTTTTAATTTTACTTTACAACTTTAAAAAACTTTCAACTCCAGGTCAGGAGTGCGAAAATCCCCTCGGCATCAACGGGTTGGTGGTTGATGCCGACGGGGGTGGTTGTGGTTATATCGGAATCGAACCGACTAAAACCGCACGCTCTCTTGTGTCATCGATTGCCGAGGGTCAGTTTACCTCTGGTATATCCATTATGCCCCGGTTGACCCAGGGCCATTGAAATGGCGCGAGTGTGGGTCTACTGTGTCTCCTATTTGCCTCGGATAGGGAGAGGCGCATCGCCACGTCCTTGTATTTAGGGTGACAGGCGGTTCTACATGTCACCTCTCGGCCCATGCTCATGGAGGACGGAAGTCATTGAGCAACCTAGCTAAGCAATGAAAATAAAAAAATCCGTTACAAAGTAGTTTTATTTCAATGAGTGACATTCGCGTAAACTTCAGAAAGTATCATGAAAATAAAGGCCAAATAAGGTTCACATAGGCCATAGGGATTACAGAGGCAGTTTTTGAGGTAACCATATACCATTTTTTCATTCTCTTCCAAACTTAAGATTGAACAAAGCAACTGTTTGCTCTCTTTTAGGGTAAATCAGCATCTCTTTGGAACACCACCGTGTACCCTCCGCACCTGTTCCTCAAATTCTCGTCAAGCTTCGACTCCCTGATTAACGACATAGGGGTCGCGAGGGACATCCTGAACCATATCTTCAAGGACAGCGAGGATGGGGAGCTGGATCTGAAGGAAGCGTGGAACTACGCTGTGAAGGCGCTGGATACTCCAGAGAAACATGTTATTTTGAGGTGAGGGATGACTCCATATTGTAGTGTTAAAAGTTATTTCATTGTGTTCGATTCACACATTCTGCAAGAGGAATCCTGCAGATAATGGTCCAAAATAAAAAACTAAATCTCGCGCAAGTATTATGATACTTACTAGGATTAGGATAATTGAGATTTAGTTTTTTATTTTGGAGTTTTTTTATCTTTTAAGCATTAAGCAATTTAGCAATTGGAGAAGTTACTGAGTTGCTTTAAAGTTTACTCATCCTTACCTGCTAACCAAAACCTAGCTGATTTACGAACAAAGCTCTGCCCCTCTACGGCGTTTTGTAGAATAGAATGCCAAATGTATGGAATTTGGCGTATATGTCAGGCGTCAACGAATGTCAAAAACGTCAAAACCTATACATTCGTCATTCTATTCCATGATACGGTGAGCAACGAATTGCTACTTGTCTTTGTCTGGGCAGGTTTCCTATCGAAGGGTGGGTCGTCATGCATCAGTCACTCCCGTAAAATCCAGACCAGACAAATCATGAAGACGAAGAAGATAGATTAGGAGAACCAGACCCCAGGAACCAAGATGCAAACTTTGGATTCAACGCTATTTGCGATGTGATAAAAAAGAACAAGTTGCTGAGGAATAGTTAGATACTCAGTAGAAATGTGACGACCCACAGCATTTTATCTTTAGACACAAAATATTTTTCAACACACTTGCTTATTTACAGAGAAAAAAAAATCATAATTCAAATAAGTAAGTAGATGACTATAGATGCGCGCGCATATTTATGACAAGTATGACAGCAAATAGATTTTTACTATTGTGTTTGGATTGTGTTACGTATTATTTTTAATATTATTTTATTCGCAAGTGTGTTGAAAATAATCGTATGCCACTCGCGTGTATGGTGATTACCGTCCTCGGCTCTCTTAAGACCCTCGCCTTGCGGCTCGGGTCTCAATGTCGCCTCAGCGGTAATCATCAACTTTACACGCTTGTACCATAATGTACTATTACCTACGTCACCGAACATTATCTTCACAGCAAAGCCTTCACGAAGATCGACAGTATCCTGAACTCCGTGGACACCTCGTCCATCGCCGGCGACGTCTCTGCCTACCGCCTGTGGGAGCAGTTCGTCAACTGCAGCCGGCAGCACATCGACGACGACTGCAGGATGCTGGGCAGGAAGGCCTGGAAGTACCTGTTCGGAGCCATCTCCGTCATCATCGAGCATGGAGCCAAGGACCTGCTGACTTACTTCACGGAAATCAATGGTATTTATATTGAAGTTCAGTTGCAATAACCCTTGGATTGAACAAGCGACCATAATATATTGGCCGCATACAATATTTCCCCTAATAGCAAGTGGCCAAATTTTGGTTATCCCGCTAAATCTATATAAATAGAAATGGAACCCACCCCCCCTCCCCCCTCCCAATGTATACTTCCTCTTAGCGTTAATTCCCAGTCGCATCCGAAGCTTTCAGCTCGGAGTCTGGGGTCCGCTTTTACCAGTCTTAACCACGGATTTGACTAGACCTCGATATTCGACCCCTCCCAATGTATGTACGTGCATAACTTCCGAACGACTGCACTAAATTGGAAAATTCCTTTTGTTTTGTGTTTGTTATTGTGTGGCCAAGGTTTGTATATAATAGAAGGTGCAGCAAGAACGGGATCTGAATTCGCCGGGTCAACTACTAGCTAATATTTACCATTCACTTATATCATCCTGCTCGCACCTATCTTAATGTGTACGGAAAAGAGCAGGCTAGTAAGCAAGCTCATAATAATTTGTTGAAATAGTACTAAGTACTTATATTGTTGAACGTGGCATAGGTAGAGATTCAATTAGTTAGTCTAATAGCATGTTTTCCTCTTCAGAGCCCGACTCCAATTTCCTGCAACTGGTGGGCTTCACCAAGAACACGGCCCTCTACCTCCTCTACGACAAAATGCCGGAGTTTATGGGAGTTCTGCTCAACTCCTACTGGGACTTCAATTTCATGAGCCAGGTAAGTTTTCATTATTAGTAAAACTTTTATTAACATCAAAGTCAAAGTCAAAGTTTTTATTTCTCAAAATAGTGCAACACTGTTACAGCTTTTTGACGTCATAGGTACTTTTATTTTGTTTTTGCTATTAGGTACAATTAAATAAAATACATTAAATTTTGTTCCTTCTCTTTTCTTGCCTGTAGTACAAGTTATGCATTTAAGTGTACTTCTGGTATATTGAGAATCTGGTATATTGAGAATCTGGTATTTTGAGAATCTGGTATTTTGCGAATCTGGTATTTTGCGCATAAAGGGTCAAAATCTCCTTAAAACTAAGTTTACCACCGCTTCCTAGGCGCTAGTGGAGTAAAAACGGCGCAACAAACTCCACTGCGGCATTTTAAGGACGTCAGTTTACAAAAAATAAAAGGGTTTCTTAAGACTAAGTAAATATGAACATCTAAAAATGAACCCCAGGCTCTATAAGAAGCTTGGATTGCAACCCGGACTAACCCGGTAACAATGACGATGATGATGATTAAAATATTATCATGTCGACGAGATTATTTTGGATGGAGTTCGATTCCCGCTCAGTGCAAATATGTATTTGTATTGTGATAGTCGCTATGTAATTCATTCTAGAATTATTTTAAATTGGAAAAAGCGAAATCAATACTCGGGCTGAACTCGAACCCGCGATCTTTCCCGTACAGGGGGAATGCTCTGACCACTGAGCCACCGAGCTTCGCCCGACGTTGATCCAAATTTTCCAATACATCCATCTTAGGGCGATGGTGGGAGCAATCTACCGATATTCGTACGAACTACCGGAATCAATGAATGGTGTTGCAATCATTTTTAAAGATTGATTTTTGATAACTCCGCCCAACCAATTGCCCGAAAAAATGCCTGAGTATTGATTTCGCTTTTTCCAATTTAAAATAATTTGTTTAGTTTAGCATACTAAATGCTTTAAAATTATCTCATTCTAGAATATTCATTATCATTGCACCTTTCCACCTGATCATCAGAGCCCATACCATGAACTCTTAAACAGGTCAATATTTGAAAGACTGTCATAATACCAACTGCATAAATAACTTTGTAATCCCATATAAATATGTAGAATTACAAAGTTACATTTGCAGTTGGTAGTACGCTAGCCGTTCAATTATTGACCTGTTTAAAGAGTTCATAGTATGCCTGCAGATCCTGGCAAAGATTCTGGTATCAGTGTGGTTATATGTTTCTCCCAAACTCCCAGGTTCGTCGCGCGTCCCAGTCCCAGTTCTGGGACTGCGACGCGGTGGTGGGAGCTCTGGTCCCGCCCCCGGACAGTCCCGTCTCCCGGTCCCACATCGACCGGGTGAAGCCGTTCCTGTGCCCCACTCTGCTGTACTGGCTCTCGTTACCTACGGGAGAGAACACGCTGCTTGATGTCTTCGCTAAGCCTGTAAGATATTCTGTATTCTTTGTTTTAAAATCAAGATTCCCGGCAGAGTAGAATTTGCGCCCATCCTCATCCTCCCATGCGGTGTCATACAAGGCGACTAAGGGATAGGGCTGTTTAACATCAGACAGATATATACAGCCCAGACTCAATCTATACATGGCTCGAGCCAACAATAGTACCCGGAAAATGCCTTTAGTCTCAGTAGTTCGGTTGCTAGTCCGGTTGACCGGCAATAGGCTCATCCCCTAATGAGACCTAATACAATGATTGGTGAAATGTGGGTGTTAATTCACCTCTGCCTAACCCTCCGGGGATAAAGGCGTGATTGTATGTAGGTATGTATGTAAGTATGTTTAATAACAATGAAGATCTTACTAATATGCCACTTGACGTTTTTCAAACGAGCTGTACTCAGCAAATACAAGGCAATCGGTAAATTTTAAGTAGTTAAATCTGGAAATATTATCACCAGAAATTTGTATCAAAAATGTGCGTTTAAAAAACGTCGTGGCTATGTCTCTACGTTTTAAAACACCACATTGTAGCTAATAAGTTGCGTGATAATCTTGTAAGAAATTATGCTAAACTATAAAATATTTTCAGCAATACTTCTTCTTCACGATCAAAGTACAAAACCTCACAAGTAGTTTCGCGAACGCTTATAACAAAGCAAATGAACTAACGGACTTCATGAGACAAGTATCCAAAAAGAACCAAACGATACTCACAGAGGAAGACATCAAAATTAACAGCATCCAAGGAAAACTCAAAACGATTGTAGACAAAGTACTGTCCTACAAACTAGATAAGAATGATCCTAGCTACCGACTATTCAATAACATCAATTTCAAACAAGTCACAGCAAGTATTTACTTAACAAGAATTGTTTCTATCGTCAATAAACTACAAGAAAACATTAATAAACTTGATATAAGTAACATTATTGAAGGTACTGATGAAGAAGTCAAAGCTATGGAAGCAGATTTTGGTATTATAAAATATCTGTTTAAGAGAAAAGCTGTAGACGCGATAAATATACACTTTGATGTTATAACAGATGTTTTGGATAAAAATAATGAGAACTATACACTTGTAGATGCGTTGAATAAAATGTGTGAAGATATACAAATGGATGATGATAGTAGGACTATTTTAAACACTGACAAGAAGACTGCGAAGCAAGTTTGTCTCAAGAAGTATGGAGCGATATACGGAGCAGTACAAAATAGTATAGTTGAAGATTATCCGGAGGCTAGGAATAGTTTGTTGAATCTTGTGAAGACTTTGCAAAATAATGGTGACGAAGTTGAAGATGTGTTTGGAACTTTACGTAATAGGTATGGTACTTTTTTATGCATTTTTTTCTATAACACTTAGGTCGCAGACAAGCTCACGACTAACCTGATGGAAAGTGGTTACTGTGGCCTATGGAGGAGTGCAACACCAGGGGAGTGCAGAAGACAAGCAGGACAACAAGTCTTACCTTTAATCTTTCCCACGCAATAGAGATGGGATGTTGTATTTTTTCTCTGGGCACTCCATTATAAATGCTAAATATAAAATAGAAATAGCATTCGTTGTTAATAAATTCTAATTCTAATTCTTATTCTGAATTCTTGTTGGTAAATTAAAAAAAATAATATCTACACATGGTATGTGTAGATATTTTTATCTTTATATTTAAATCACTATTCTTACACATGCATAAGTAAATCTGTCTAAAAAAAGTGGCTGTGACATACGAACGGACAGACAAACAGACGGACAAACATGACGAATCTATAAGGGTTCCGTTTTTTGCCATTTGGCTACGGAACCCTAAAAAAGGTATCACTGTTTTCTCTTACATCAACATCCATTCCATGTACTCTTTCATCTCATTTCATTTACTCTATATCTGTTTTTACAGAACCCAACTGGTAGCCGCTCTAAAAACCTCAATAAAGTACTCCTACGAGCTCAGCATCCCGGTCTACCTCCAGTACCTCCAGTCCAACGTGCAGGGCTACGACATCGTGCTGAGCTTCCTCGCCGGAGAGGACTGGTGGGAGAGGTTGAGGACAGTGTACAACGGCCCTTATGCCACTAAGTTCTTCACATATCTGGAGAAGAGTTTCGACGTTGCTGAGAATCTCTTGACGAATTTCGATGATATACATGTAAGTAGATTATTCATAATACATTTTTCTTACTTGATTTTTCACTAGGCAACATTTAACGCGCAACACGTATTGTTCTACAAGTGCGACAACGTTGCGCAACACACACCATGTAGTTGTCTACAGTTTTATTATCTTAACGCTGTTCCTTATCGCATCCAGGATTTTATAACGTAGGCGATCTTCTTCTTACGATTCTTCTTCTTTTGGTTGGTCTTATACCTACTGCTTATATGGGAGAGCCAGCGCAATCAACAGGGCGTCGATTCTGCTAAAGCACAACCACTGTCACACCACAGTGACTGCGAGAAAATTCCATTAGATTTAGCCTTTAAAGTAATGCAGTTAAAGTTTAAAATTAAATGGCTTTTTTTAGAGTGAACGAAAGAGTGTAATGAAACTTTTTTCATTTAATTTTTGACTGTAAATCTTGTTGGCTGTAAAATTGGCTTGAAATCTTAAAGCAATTAGTATGCTGTCAGCTCCTGAGCCATTACACTTTTTCCAATCATCTTCATCATCATCATCATCATTTCAGCCATAGGAAGTCCACTGCTGGACATAGGCCTCCCCTATAGATCTTCAATAGGACCGGTTGGAAGCGGCTCGCATCCAGCGCGTTCCCGCGGCCTTATTGAAGTCGTCTGTCCACCTTGTGGGTGGACGTCCTACGCTGCGCTTGCCGATACGTGGCCTCCACTCGAGGACTTTTCGATCCCATCGGTCATCAGTCCTCCGTGCTATGTGCCCTGCCCACTGCCATTTCAACTTGCTAATCCGCTGGGCTATGTCGGTAACCTTGGTTCTTCTACGGATCTCCTCATTTCTGATTCGATCTCGCAGAGAGACTCCGAGCATAGCCCTCTCCATAGCTCGTTGGGCTACTTTGAGCTTACTCATAAGGCCCATAGTGAGGGACCACGTTTCAATTTTTCCTATCTTAATCGATATATTAGCTTGGTCCTAAAGGTCCACTATCCACCTTGGTCCATTATTATAACAAGTATAACAATAATTCCCTCCTGTAGATAGTCCGCCTGCTGCGCGAGATCAACGTGAACGAGACGGACTCCATCTGCCAGCCGCACGTGGTGCTGGCGGACTACCTGCCCGACGCGACGGGCCTGCTGTCTGACGTCAAGAGCCAGCTCTGCATAGCGGACAAGACCGAGCTGTACAGGGAACTACCACCGTTACTGTTTGCTTCACAAGTAAGGACATTTTGTTCGTGCGGATACCGGGTATACCTCGAGATACGTATCTTGGACCTAAATTGCGAGACAAACAAGGTTCAGACCTATGCTTGGTGAATTTGAGTTCGTCCACATGACACCCAAGAACGCGCAGACACCCACGTGTACTGCGCGAAAGCACATTTTGAGCCCTTTTTAGGTACAAAATATATATACCAAACCCCCAAGAATTTATCGGTTTTCAAACAAAAATTCAACACTTACTAATTTGATTTTAGGGTTACGAAAGTTCACTAAAGATATCGAAAGAAGTTGACTACAAGACTTTGAACACTGACATATCGAAGCTGGAATCAAAGCTGGAGCTAATAAGGGACGGCCCGCTCACCCCCCAGTCCCCTCCCTGGGTCACGGAGGACAGGTTGCAGCACTTGCGGCAGGTGGCGCTGGGGCTGCTCTCGAAGCAGTCGCTGACCAAGATGGCGTTCACGGTCCTCAGCAATGGGGTTGATGCTGGGACATTGTATTTAAATAGCAGGTAATATCGGTATTTTTATTGGAATTTGGCAAAAGTAAGCACTGATTTTAATTCAGTATTAGTATTAGTACCTATTATTTAACTATGTGCTAAAAGTGATAGGGAATGATAGTGTATGATTGTGAACAATAATTTAGGCACAAAAACGGAGTAAATTAAAAAGAATTTTTTTTTTTTTTTACATTAATTTTGTCTTGAAGGTCTTGGTAGAGCCCCAAACTCCCAAAAATTCTGCGCCCATTATTCCTGTTATATTTACTGAGGTTTTCATCATTTTGAAAGAATGAAAGAAACCATTTATTGACATATAAACCTACGAGACACGCAGAATAATAGCAAAAGACGAAAAATACACAAAAACAATAACAATTTTCGTAGCCAATGCACCATCTGCTCCCAACTGACGAGCTGGCTGAAGCAGCTGAACCTGCAGCTGTTCAAGAAGCAGGAGTACGACAACCTGCTGTGCCACCTGCGGACCCTGAGCCTGGCCGACGTGCACAACACGCTGAAGACTGACTTCCACTGGGATATGATGATCAGAGAGGTGAGTGATAAGTTAATATTCTAGGACATTCCAAACATGGATTCTAGCATGGATTACCAAGTTTATATTATGGGTTCTAGTATGCACATAAACAACTGTATAAACCTTGCTGTGACAAATATTTTGAACGTCAAATAAAACGTATTTAATGATTACAAAATTGTTTTGTAATATTTTAAATCTAAATATTCATTGTTGAGATTTCACTGTTGTAAGTTGTAGCACGTTATTTTCTTATTTAAGATTTATTTATTTATTTAAGATTTATGCACACACAGAACAATATAATATACAATGGAAGATGAAAATTTGTACATTGGTACTGCTTATTTCTAAAGAAATCTCTAATTTCTCTAATTTCTAATTTTATTTAATGATTAATTTTCTCGACAAACTTAATTACTAGCATTTAGTACTTTGATAGTACACAGCAAATCATGATGTTTAAACTAAACCTCCACAACTCCCCTCCCCCCCCTCGCAACCTTTCAAAAATGTCCAAACTGCAATATGCGGTTCTTCAAGAAGAGCATTGGAAGGTTCTTATATTATAAGTTGACGCCTCTCGTGTTATTTATCGTAGCTGATTATAATAATCATTCAAATTAAATTTGAACTGTGCAGTTAATCTCGACTCGCAACTACACGAAGTATGAGATGAACAAGTCGATGGGCGAGTTCCTCGGCCACGTGAAGCTGTACCTGCTGGAGGACATCGCCGCCAACAGCACCAAGCTGGCCGAGTGCCTGGCCAGGAACATCACCAGGAACGAACTCGGCAATGCCACTTTGTAAGTAATGCCATTCGTCATTATCATTATCCTTTTTTCGTGTGAAAATCCCTTGCATACCACCCCCGCCCGTGGCCCCCGTCGGCCATCAGGGTTGGTTATGTCGGACAGGGCCGGTCGCAGCTTGAAATTTTGGGGGGGGGGGGGGGGTCACTTCGGAAATTCCTTAAGAAATTTAACCCTCCCCCCTCCCCTCGTACTGGGACTTTTCAATATGATGAGCATGGTTTTGGGGGGGGGGGGGGGGTCATGTCCCCTGTGACCCCCCCCCCTCGGACCGCGCATGATGTCGGACTCGGACCGAATAAAACTTTACTCCGTCTCGTAAGTTTATCCCTCGCACCCTGTCTGACCCTGGACCATCTACGGTTTTAAGTTGCCCCCACAGGTATGGGAACGTGGGGGTGAAGGGGTGATAGGGGGCTGTATCTGTAACCCCCACACTTGCGCTCGGTGACCAGCCCACCCCTTGCCTGCCTTCCACTGAGCCCATATTATATTCGAAGTTTGCATTTTGAAGCTCTAGGTGCGCTTGTAATGGTATATCGATCTTTCCGGGAGTAACTTTCATGACCTTCTAACCCCAATGTAGATATAGTCTGAAATCACATAGTTTATTTATCCCTGGAATACTCATGGATGAGGGCATGGGCTCAGAATTCCACTGGATATCAGTTAGTATTTACATAAGTTTATGTAATACTAGCTTTTGCCAGCGACTCCGCCCGCGTGGATGTCGGTTATCGCGACCAAACATAGCCTATGTCCTTTTTCAAGGTCTAACCTACCTCTATACCAAATTTCTTCAAAATCGGTTCAGCGGTTTAGTCGTAAAAGTGAGACAGACAGACAGACAGACAGACAGACAGACAGACAGACAGAGTTACTTTCGCATTTATAATATTAGTAGGGATTATAATATTATACTTTCTTTCCAGACTCGCCTCCGTACTGTCCCACACAGGCAAGCTCTTAAGAGCCGAATTACCTCATATACACGAAGTCGAAGGCATCAAAGATTTGCCGTTCCTGAAAGAACTTTACAAAGAAGTAGCTCACAAACTCGACGTCGAGAAACCTCTCGCTGAGTACCTGAATAAGAACAACGACTTGCATAACGACCTGGTGAAGATTGTGGACCTCGATACAGCTAAGGAAATTGAACAGGCGAAAGTTAATTTACGTAAAGTAAGTACAATATTAGTTATACACACGCGTCACGAATCTTGAATAATGTCGGACACGTTAAAATCACGGATCGTCTATAAAATACGTTCGTCAAAAAACACGAATCGCGATTTTTTCGTGACGGATGTGGTTGCTCTGAATCATGAAGCGAGTGTGAACAGCGATTCGGATATTTTGTCGTGTCGTAAGAAAACACGATTTCGTATGATTTCATCCGTCATGACGTATCGTATTTTATGACGAATCGACAATGAAGGAACCCGTGTGAAATGTGAATGAGCCCTAATACTTTTACATTCGTTTCTATCTGTGCATTTATTACTTGTATATTTGAGCAATACTACTAATACTAGATTCCTAGGACTGATGAAGATAATATAATATGTAATAGATTGTAACAAAACAGGAACTAAAATATGAAATTAATTTCAGGTCCGAAACCTATCCGACCCCTTGAACGCAATCACTCTCCCCAAAGGCAGCTGGGGCGTCATCTGTGACAAACACAACTGCAGTAAAATTGCATCTACCCTCGTAAGAAATATAAACGTTACAAATGTGGATTATATGGTAAGTGCAGAATGGCATTCAGTTAATGTAACATTTAGTAAGAATTTTTATAGGAAAAAGTCAACTTACAGAATGGAAGCTGACCCCGTGACCATTCGTATTCTAGGGGAATTATGGTGGAGTTATCGAAAACAATGTTTAAATACTTGTAACATTAAATAAAAGTATTGTAGGAATTTGATATACTTACCTAGATGCAAAAATGCATACCTATTTCCCATCCGTACGAATTTTCGTTAGATGGCGCCCTGAGAAGTACGAGTATGTAGACGAGAATTTCGGCTCTTTAAGACATGTCTAAGTAGCTCAGTTGGTCAGAATGTTCCTTCTAGAATGGGACTGGTCCGAGTCCAAACCCAGTCTTGCTCTCGATTCTGCTAAAGTAAAACTAATTCTAGACTCTAAGGTAATGTCGTTAAAGTGTAAAATTAAAATGACTTATTGTAGAATGAATGAAAAAGTGTAATGAAACTCTTTTCATTTAATTTTGGACTTTATGTCTATAGCAATAAAGTCTAAAATTTAATGCCATTTTTGCAGTGTCTATGGTTTTGCTTTAGCAGAATTGAGGGCCTGGACGTTGACTTAACTTATTTAAATTTAAATGCATAGAAAAATAATTTCCTATCCATTTGCATAAAAAAAATAACCATAACCTATTTTGGCATATGGTAATTTAGACTAATGATCTTTTGGCATAATTACATAGTAAAATTGTGCCAAATTCATTATGCCAAAACATTTTAGTACAAAACATTTTATGTTAACGGAAGGGATCCCATTCATAACTTTGTTTTTTCTTTTTTCTTTTCTTTATACTATGAACTGTCACTCTTCCCCCAGCTTCCAAGATACCAACAAGACGAGTTCTGGCGCTTCCACTTCGTATCCACCATCGTCCACCACGCCGAGGACCTGATCGCCCACGGCTCTAGACTGCTGGGCGTGGCCAGTAAGCTGGACCTGGCGGGGCTGCAGGCGGGGAGGGTAGACGCGCTGCTGGATACCGGACTGCTGCTAATACAGGATGATATTATTGACAGTATTCTGTACAGGTTTGTAGATAATATTTCAAGTTTCTATCCACCATCACTCACCACGCCAAGGGTCTGGTGGACCACTAGTTTTTTACTGAAAAAAAAAAAGTGCTGCTTGGTTCACCAGGGCAGAGGTTCACCAGGTGGGCCATAATGATATGGCCAACCTGCTAACAAGTGCTGCTTGTCCACATTATGTAGATACCCTACATATATGTGGTCAAGCAGCACTTGTTGCCCAGCAACCGGACAAACAAAGAACTGAACTTTGGGCTAAAAAAGTTAGATGAATGATATGTCGTCGACACTAGAGAAAAGAAGGACTCCAAATTGTACAGACTGAGAGCATCTAAATACAAATCTAATATGAATCTAGTTTAGAATAAGTAAGAATAAGACTAAGTAAGTAATAGGTAAGCATGACATTCTATCTTTGCCAGTTTGCTGGGGTTGGTCACCGAGCTGGAGCCTCTCCTCGAGAGCACTCCTCTTGACGTCGACCTTCGCGCGCTATCCTCGGGCCTCACAGTACTGCGACAGTTCAAGAACTACCTGCTGGAGGAAGTGGATCTGAAGAGTAAGTGTTTAAGATACTTTACAACACACCTGCTCATAAAAGTGATATTATTTTACCGCAATTAGGCACGTAATGACACCTATTATCAAACTGTGACTTTTTCATTACTATTATTCACAAAAGTGAGTTATAGATTCTTTTTTAAATTTTATAGGAAGTGTCTATAATTGTCTATGTTCTTAAAAAAGTTTTGATACAAAAAATAACGAGTTTAATCAATGGCGCCTCGGCGGTAATCACCAACGTTGCTCACTTGTACCATAATTTACTATTAAGCATGGTAACAATATTTCCTAGCTGGGTCGTCATAGCTATTGTGTGTAGGTGAGAGTTCCGAATAACCAGGCCGTATCCAGGTAGCTCGATTGGTTAGAGTATTCCCTCTAGAAACTGGTCGAGAGTTTAAGCCTCGTCCTGGATTTTAATGATTGTTTTATGGCAAAGGCTGACTTTAAAATTCCATTAAAATACTTGTTGACTTGTTGTTGAAACATGGAGTGTGAAAACAATATACGGTTTTTTATATTCCTTGAATTATCAAGGATACAATTTTTGGAAGAGGATTAACTCAACTGGGAATATCTTAGTAAAAACATAATACCTGGGAGTCGCTGAGAAACTATTATATACTCATTGTTACTATGTTTATAATAGAAATTATGCGGTTTGATAAAACGTAAGAATGTGTTTCCCCTTCTTCCCCAGTGGAGGTGGGCGCCCTGTTCGAGAGCCCGGAGCGCGTGGAGTCGGAGCTGATGGCGCTGGGCATCAACAACACCAACTTCTGGTCCGTGGCCGCGCCCAGGGTCTACGCCGGACACATCCAGCTCAAACCGGTAACACCTACATTTGGAATGTTTTAGTGGTGATAGTGGTAATAACACATGAATGCAATTAAACACTTTGACTTTTACTCACTGCTTGTTTAAATGTGATGACACTCTTCAGGTGTCCGGCCATCAAAATCTTCAGGGTTCACTTGCTGATTAATGATAGAGAAATTCGTCCCCTGCTCTTAGATGAGAGTAGTTCCCATAAAAACCTGAAGAGCATCTCGGGATGCAACCGGGATTGGCGATTGGTTATGAAAGAGAGAGATGCTACATGTTACCAAACATTACCAGGATAAAAATTGTTCTACTGCCTGGATATAAGTCTTTAGTCTTGACCTCGTGCCAACTGTGATGAGATCGAGATTTATTCACGAGACTTATTCAGGATTCATAAGTCTCGACCTCATCATATCCAGCACGAGGAAAGTATCGGAAAGTAGATTTTTATATTACTTACTCGTCATCACGTGAACAAGGCATGTAAATCCCTTGGTGGGATTGTACCTACTGAGGTACAATCCCACCAAGGTAGGACGTGTATTAATACCTACATTTCTCCAGCTATGATTTTCAGTCTCACGTAATAGGACACGAGCCTATTACCGTCAAGCGGACACTTTAGCCGTATGCTTACTGTTATTTTTTAACAGCTAATATTCCTTGTCAACAGCTCCTAAAAGAGCACACCCGTATCTCAACGTACGTGTGCTCGATAGACGCCATGTCTAAAGTCCTGCTGCCCGCCAACCTCGACGTGGTGAACGCCGACGACGTGTCTGCGGCCGTCGTGGAGCAGTTCTGTGGTCTGCCTGACGAGACCGCCCGGCAGATACTGGCGGTGCTGTTCAGGAACCTCAATTTCACGCCCATATTGGACTTTGTGAGTTACTGTGGAAGTTATTATGGGACCCTTTAGAGTCTCCTTATGGAACTTATTATGGAACTTATTATGGAACTCATTATGGGACTCACGATGGAACTAAGTTTTTTTCCAATTTTCCACATGACAAGATATTGATCGATCGTGATTGATTAAAATTTTCAATAGAACTTATTTTATATACCTATACGCGTATGACCATCGGTGATAGTTAGCCTATTGCCGTCGAACAGGCTCTTTGTCATGGGCTGTATGTTGACTATCTGGTGGAGAACAATTCTATTCCTTAGTCGCCGACTACGACACCCACTGGCAGCGATAGGGTGCCCTATTCTACTCCACCGCTAACCAATACGACACGTACAGTAAAACATCACCTCGCTCCTCCCTCAGGTAAAAACCAAGATCCTCACGAAGCTGTACGAGGCATCGAACCTGACACAAGAGGAAGGTGCGTCCGTACTGGAGCAATACCCGCGCATGGCCGCGCTCGTGCCGCTCGTGCAGGAGCACGTGGGCTACGTGGGCGAGCTGTTCGCCGACGAGCCCATGTTCCAGGGACTCAAGGACTTCAACTCTATAGGGAATCTGTTCTCATGTAAGTGATCTTGGGGTTCGTTCAGAGCAAGTGGAAAATTATCAACAATAACAATTATAACAACAATAACAAAACATAAAGGACAAGCCAACCTCACCTGCTAGTGGTGCACCTGCTGAATAATAGACTAGGCTTTGCCAAATATAAAAGATCCCGGATAGCAGCAATAGGCTCACCCCATATGGGTATAGCAAGTTACTGACAAATAGTGGGCGTATTAATTCGCCTCTACCTATATGCATGTAACTTTATTCCACAAAGCTTAAATAGCACACACAGTGGTTCCCTAATCTAATACCTCAGCATGAGACTCGACACGCGCGCAGTTTTAATCGGTTCGAGTCAGACATAACCGCTTCCGTTGTGCGTCCGGGAGATCTCTTCTTCATCCTAACGTTAATTCCAGTCACATGCAAAGCTTACACCTCAAAGTCTGGGGTCCGCTTTTTCCAGTCTAACTGCGGATTTGGCTAATCATCGATATCTTCCGTGAAGCAACTACCACCTGACCTCCACAACCCATTGGTGATATCGAAGTATTGCAGCTAGATCAGTTGTTGGACTTTTTAGGGCTCCAATTACCCATAACGCCTGCTATAGATTCGTATGACAAACGGGACCGACGGCTTAACGTGCTCTCCTGCATTTCATGCATACGAATATTTGCAATGAACGGGAATCGAACCCGCACCGGGATTTCTGCATAAAAAAAGCTATGTAAGTAAACAGTGGGACTTGGGACTAAAATGGTGGTCTGCTTCTTGTCTTTAATTATCTTCTTCATGAAGCTATATCGTTATTTCCAGCGGAAAAATTCATGTCGAGCGCCGGCAACGTCCTCTGCGGGAAGCCGTTCAGTATCACCAGCAACAAGTTCTACAACCAGATCGCTGCCACGGAGGACCTGTCTGCAGAACCTGACCAGGCGCAGCTCGACGTCTTGCCCAGTATGTATGGGGATCATTCTTGAGAGTAGTGTCAATGGGACTCTGTGTCAGGGCCATTATCAAACGGAAAATAACTTTTTCATGCGGATCATTTATTCATCCGGAGAATACATTTTTAAGTGACCCGCTCTCTAAGTACTCCTTCATTTGTATAATCCTTTATTACAAATCCTTTATTTAAACTATTGTTAGTTTGGTTGACGTTCATGGCAGCGATTGCCGTTTGAATCCCATATTCGAGAGGATTGCTAACGCCAGAGCATTGAGTCGGAATCTACTCAGGCCCAGAACATCTGCATCCTGCTAAAATTAAACCTTTTATTAGAGAGGCCACATTTTTTTATACCACTTAGGTGTCAGACAAGCTCACCGCCCACCTGATGGAAAGTGGTTACCGTGGCCTTTGGACAAGTTCAACACCAGGGGAGGCATGTTGTGCTGTCGACCCATTATGGACAGTGTTCTACAGTAAATGTCTGTTATTAACTTATGTTGGAAATAGTCGACTTCCAACCAAAGTATCTTATGACTAAGATGATGTATTGCTAACACACTAGTACTTTTCCACGATATTTATTATTGAACCAAACCGGTTTCACCTTACGCCTTCACAATGGTTTACATTGACAGTTCAAAATGCTGTCCTAACATTATACTGTATTGTGACTGTCCCAGCCGAGTTCTGCCGCTCGCTGTACGTGGACGTGGTGAGCCAGGAGGGCGGCAAGATCCTGTGGAGCTTCCTCAAGCCGCTCGTCATGGGCAAGATCCTCTACACGCCGCACAACCCTACCGTTCTGAGGATTATCCAAAAGGTAAGAATTTCATGGAACTATCTTCAAAGTTATCTGTTAGGGTGACAATATTTTTTTTTAAATTTCATATTAAAATATTTCAAATTCCCATGGACCTATGATGATAAACCTTATGCCATGTTTTTAATTGTATGGATTTCCTTCTACTTATGTCCATGATGGTTGGTACCAGATTTGAACCTAAATGAGATCCTGTTGAAATGACACTGTAATGCATATTTGTTTATTTTTTAAATAAAGAAAAATTTCCTTTGATTAAAATTTGTCATCTTCAATATCTAGAGTACTTTCTCTCCAGGTAGAGTAAAAGAAATGCCTGCCTGTATAGACCTGGTGTTGCATATGTCGATAGGTAACCACTTTCCATCAGGTTGACGGTGTGCTTGTCTGCCACCTAAGTGATATAAAAAAAAACTAAAACTATCCTATTACCTTGCAGGCCAACTCCACATTTGCCCCTATAGTCAAGATGGTGGAACTGGTCCACTCGTTCGCCAGGTCGTTCCCGTCGGTGGACCGTCTCCAGGCCCACCGCGGCGGGGTGGACGCGCTCCGGAACGTGATGACCAGCCCCATGTTCAGCTCCCTACGCGCCGTCATCATGGAAGACGGGGCTGGTGACGTCAGCGTGCAGGACTTTAATGTGGATGGACTGTTCGACGAGTTTGGGGATGTTGATGTAAGAAGAATTACTTTCTGAATAATTAAATGGTGCTGTTGGTGAATATTTGACGTGCCAGGTTCGATATCCCGGTTGATAAATTCTCTGTATCAGTACGGAGTCCTGAAAGATCGAATCCAAAAGTTAGTAGTCTTGTACTTTTCAGTGTGGAATCTAGAGCAATTGTTGAAGAAGATACCGCTTTCACCTTTCGGATTTTATAGCGTAATTCTTTAAAACAACTCGCCCAGTTTCCGAAAAGCTGATCAACGTCAAATTAACTATATAATCGGCTGTTACATCTCTTGTCAAGTAGCAATTGGGTTGCCAGAAATATGGTTAAATAGTTTAATTAGTTTAATTATGGTTTTACTAGCTTTTGCCCGCGGCTCCGCCCGCGTGGATGTCGGTTATCGCGACCAAACATAGCCTATGTCCTTTCTCAAGGTCTAATCTATCTCTATACCAAATTTCATCAAAATCGGTTCAGCGGTTTAGTCGTAAAAGTGAGACAGACAGACAGACAGATAGACAGGGTTACTTTCGCATTTATAATATTAGTAGGGATAAACTATTTAACTATGTTTCTAGCAACCCAATTGCTACTTGACAAGAGATTTAACAGCCGATTAGTTAATTTGACGTTGATCGGCCTTTCGGAAAGTGGGCGTCATTGTATGGTGCAGTGATCAAAAATTTATCACAAATAAGTCAACCTTATTGATGATTTCAGCCCAGGCGACCACATCAAACCAAATCTGCCGATTTTATAACCGTAACAGAGCGAATATTTTTTGTAACGTATGAGAATAATGAACTGGTGAACGGAATAATGTATGGGGTTTTTTTTCCAAATCAATACTTTCAAACGATTTCAGTAGGTCTCCGAAAATCAAATAGGTAGGGATTTTTTCTGAATTCCAAGGTTCTGATTTGATTGTCCATTTCTGACTTCAGCTTGTGACGAATATAACTCTCAACATGATAGCCGAAATAGTGGACCTGTTTACTGGTTCTCTGAGTGAGTTCACAAGGGCCTCCTTAAATATTATTAGTTTTAAGCTAAATTAGTACATAACTTGTAATAAGTTCCTATAATTTATTCATAATGATGGTTGTTGTCACTAACTGCCGCACTAGGAAAACCTGTAATGGTAGTTAATAAGGAAATAAATAAATGAATAAAAAAAAAACTTCCTTAATATAATGAACTTTCCAGAGTATGGGCAAGCTACTGTCGAAGGCGTCCGACCTGCTGCACTGCCTGAACCTGGACCGGTTCCACCCGTCCCCCACCGAGTACGAGTTGACCCACGAGGCCGCCGTGCTCAGTACCGTCAGCGAGTTCTTAGCTGGTGAGTATAGTGGCCGGCAAATTTCTTGAACATGTTAAAACCAGTAAAAGGACTAAGAAAGGAAAGGCAGGTATTGTAGAATAGAATGATGAATGTGTGGGATTGACACGTATTTTGACGTTTGTGACGTTTATGAAAGTCATCAACATATGCCAATCAACGTATTTTCACTTGTTTAGAGGGGCTGATCAACCAATTTTGCGAGCCCTTTGAGCCCGTGATTAGTTTACCCTTAAAAGAGCGATTTAATAATTTTTTGTGAAATAAATATATGTTGTTATTTGTATCCTTAGGACACAGAAAAAAATGCAAAAAAAAATCTAAATTAAATAATGTGCCAGTATTACAAAAAAAACATTACGTTGTTTAAAAACAACATTGCGTGCTTATCTGAGATCACGAAGTACTAGACGAAACGAGCAAAGAGGAAATTGAATAAATACTCATTTTAATATTTATGCTATTTTAATATATTTTATTCGTTATGGTATTTAAAAAAACAGTTTTTATTTTTAGTATCGCAAAGAGACACACTGCATTTCATACATTTCCTGTAAGTAAATCCCGAACAATTGGGATATTTGCACCTCTTTTTTTTATCGTGCGAAAAATCCCCACGGATACCTCCCCCGCCGGGGCCGGAGGAGGAGTTTATGTCGGACTCGAACCGACTAAAACGCACGCCTTCTGTGGGCCGTCAGTTGCCGGAGGTGAGATTGTCATAGCCATTTTCCTCGCACCCCGGCCGACCCAGGGCCATATCTCTCGATCTGGCCCTCTTCCGGCCAACTCGCCCCCGGGTATGTGGGGGGCATGCAATGCGCGCCATCGCCATGGCCTGCTTCTGCTAGGGTGACAGGAGGCCCCACCCATCACCCCCAGGCCCGCGTTCATGGGGGACGGAGGTCATTCTGCGACCTCCGACGCCCGAATCGCCGCCGCTCGTCGCGGGCCGCGCGGTTTGCGATTCTCCGCTCCTCGCGGGCCGCAAGGTCTGCGATTCTCCTTCGCTCCCGCTCCGCCGCCTCCTTCACGAGCATCACTTGCTCGCAGAAGGAGGCGCCGGCGGCCCACGCATCCGCGCAGCGAACCATCGCTGCGAGCAAAGTGGCGAGCGTGAGAGCTCTCACTCCCAGGGTCGCCACCAGCTCCCGTCTCGGTGTCTCCCACGCCGGACACTCTGTGAGAGTGTGCAGCGCCGAGTCCTCGCTCGCGTCGCAGTGATGGCACTCGGACGTTGGCTCTTTCTTCGCGGTCCGATGCAGATACCGTTCGAAGCATCCATGATCGGTGATGATCTGCGTCAGCCAGAATGAGAGGCCGCCGTGTGGCCTCTCTAGCCACTCCCCCATGGTGGGTCTTACGCTTACCGCCGCTACTACGGCGCGCCCTGATTCTTTTCTTGTATTCTTGACACAAACACAACACACGGAAACAATGAAACGAAGAAATACCACCAAAGATATTATATAAAATGTCATTGAATAGGTACCACCCACAATTATTTCCATCGGTCATACTTCACAATGTGCGAGAAAGGCGCAGTGTTGTTTTTACACAACACAACTATTCAAACCTTATTGATACCACTGCATATTACGTTTATGCAATATATATAAATAAATGAGTAATCAAACATATTTATAAGGATAATAATAAAAAATATAGAACTTACCTGTAAAATTACAATTTTTATTCATAAGTTTCCTCCTACGATATCGGTAAATTATTTTAATGCTACCGCCAAAAAAAGTGACACACGAAAATAGTTTTAAAATGTTAAAATGTTGATATGTTGCCAGTGTATTTATTTATTTATAGAGATAAATAATTATTACATATGGTTAAAATTAATAATATATATTTATTAGTTAAGACAAAATTCATTTTAATATTATGTTGTTTAAAAACTACATTGCTCCTTTAAGGGTTAAGTCCATGATTAGTGGATGTGGGTCGCAACCCGCACCTACCACCAAAGAGATTTAAAACGTTCATATCTGACATAACCTTCCCTGCTAGCCAACGAGACGGTATCTGTGGGAATTTTCCGCACGAAACAAAAACGTGCGGTCGCTTCCGGGGTTGTAATGTCAGACTCAAACTGGCTAAAACCGAACTCGTCTCGGGTCTCAATTGCCAGGGTATAACTTCACACAACCTCGCACCACGACTGACTTATACATACAATAAAAAGGTACCTACCCCTTCAGGTATAATCCTGACATGTTCCTGTGTCCTTAGGTCTGGTGTTCCTGAACAGCGAGGAACAGAACGAGTCGTTGTCCTCCGTGGAGTACAAGATCCGCATGGACATCGAGAACGTGCCCACCACCAAGAGAATGAAGGACTAGTGAGTTTAGAACCAACACCTTTGATTTACTACAGACAGACTTTAGGGGATGTCCCCGAAACCGAAAGCAGAGTAGAAATATTCCCAGTTTTGGTCCCAAGTAGCAAAGAGGGAGCGTATTTCTGCAAATGGATAATTTTTGATAATCTTTTCCAAAGTCAAAATGTTCTTTCTGTGTTTTTATACACCATTGAACGGCATTTACAAAACGTCAATAATAAAAATACTGGACTAATGTTTAGGTAATATTGACCTTCAAAGAAACACAGCGGGCTTTTTTGGTTGATTTACAATATTATATTTGAGTAACATGATAGAGTAAACAGTTCATTTTCAGGCTTGATTTTCATCTCGATAACCTTCTTGGCAAAGTTTAATTTTTCTTTCAGCCGTTTAGGCGTAATGAGTAATCAACATCCAAATATCTTCACAAACTTCCACATTTATGTTATTAAAAAGGATTCTAGAATCTCAATTAATCAATTACCCTAATGCAGTCCACTGCTGGACATAGGCCTCTCGCAATGTACTCCATTTCTGCCGATGCTCCGCCTTCCGCAGCCAGCCTGTCCCACCTTTTGCAGGTCGTCAGTCCACATGGCTAGGGGATGTCCCACCTTCCGTTTTCCTTCTCGTGGTCTTCACTTTAGGACTCGTCTGCTCCAACAGCCATCTAGAACCTAACATGCCTTAAAACTTGTCTCTTCTCTCTGCAGCTTATGGATCCCAGGCCCCGAGTCCAACTTCATAGAGAACCTGCGCTACTTCCGCGGCTTTATCGAGATCCAGGACATCATCGACAAGGCCATCATCCAGCTGTCGGCCGCCAGCGCCAGACCCTCGGAGACCAGCGACAAGGAGCTGGACTGGGCCGTGTACACGCAGCAGACGCCATACCCGTGCTATACCAAGGATTAGTAAGTACATAACTCAACTAGACTACTCAAAATGGCAGATCCACCACGAAATATTGGTAGTTAAAATGGTAGATACATGTTGCTAAATATATTGATTGCTGCCCGCAAAATATGGGGATAGGTTACGCGAAAATAGGGGCCCAACTTGCTCGAGACTGCATATAGAGAGCTTGTCACCAAAATAATATACGATATGGATACGACATATGTGCAAATACTGAAACCGCGAAGCATCCTGGTCCGTAGGAATAGAACCAAATTAAATTTAAACTTAAATTCCCTGATTTATAAAATCCGAAATTTTCTAACAAAATAATTATTAAAATAAATGTAGAAAATGCAACCACTTGTATAAGTCATTTCATTAAATAGTTTCATCCATTGCTTTAAAGTCATTGACTGTGTCATAAGTCATTAATAAATACGCACACACCTTCACACACACACACAACAACTTCACACACACACACACAACAATAGGCATAGTAGGTAACTTACTTGAACAGCTAAGCGGCAACATGCGATTCTACAGAGTGCTCAAAGTTGTTCAAATTCTATAAAATTAAAACTCTAGTTTCTGCCCTTAATACTGGACCAATTTTGTTCAAAGTTTTCCTGCTTGAAGCTTAGGGGGTACCAAGTATATGGTTTCAATTATTGCCTATTATGTCGTATCCATATTGTATATCTACTCAACTTCTATAATATAAAAATGAATCCCTAAATGTGTTGCTAAGCGCAAATCTCGAGAACAGCTTAACCGATTTCGCTAATTCTTTTTTTAGAATATTCCTCGAAGTACGAGAATGGATCTAACGGAGAGAAAAATTTAAAAAAAAACGAATTGGCTGTTAGGCGGTACGAAGTGCGCAGGGTCAGCTAGTTGAAAATAAAACTGCTGCAGCTGTGACCCTGTTGGAACAGAGAGATTCTGTACCGTCAGCGCAGAACAAGTAGAACAAGCCTTTGGTCTTCGCACTGACAGCACAATACCTCTCCAGTGAGCTCTGGCTAGTCTACACACCGTCGGGGATACAACACGAGGTTATTAGGTCTTCTGTAGGGCGGAGGTACTTGCCCAGTCGGACTGCTCGATTGTGACGGATATTACCGTCCTGACGGCCCTTGCTCTATTCCACTTTAATCCACTAAACAAATCCATTCATGGATTTGTTTCTACTTTTTGTTCCACTCTAATCCATTGCCGCGATGGATTATATTCCACTGCCTTTTATATTCCGTTCTAACCCATCGCTGCGATTCTATTGATGGAATCGCTCTAAAGCGAACAATTTTTAAGGTTTTAACAATGGATTTCGGGACATTGCGGTGGTTATAGTAATAATGATAAGTTAAATAATGTATTTCGAGTTACAAAGACTCAAATTTCATTTTAAAAAAATAGTTATATTAATGATTTATGTCAATTTCATACTACAATTAGCGATTCCACTGGCGTTTTCGCCAATAGAGTGTCACTTTGTCTAGGCCCCCTGATCTACCTTCTTCTACAGAATGAATGAATCTTGAATGTTGACAATTTCCGATCTAGGTGTATTTAAAGTATGTGGTGTTAGTTTCCAGACGTCGCTGTACGAGTCGCAGTCGATGATCGTGGCGTTCTTCTTCGCGCTTCTGTTCAGCGTGGCGTCCGCCGTGCGCTTCGTCGTGTCCGACAAGGAGACTGGCAACACCATGGTACGTGACGACCTATGTATGTAGTGTAGCGGTACAGTGAACTAGGTTCGATTGCCGCTCAGTGCAAATATTTGTACGGGTGCACTTCATCATCCGAGCGCCAATCCCGGTAGTATCCAAATTCCATATTTTGGAGCATCATGTCCATTCTCCTGCTCGTCTTTTTGTTTAGAGAGAGGGGTTGGGAGGGAAGAGTTGAGTGGGGTTGGGATCCCACTCAACTCTTCCCAACTCTGCAGAAAGCTTCGTCCATCAATCAGCAGATGGAGCAGGCCTGGGGCCCGAGAATCTTGCAAATAAGCTGACTTTATACTTAAGAGGCACCTTGCAATCGCGAACAAAGTTAAAGTAAATATCCGTCACCGTAGGACGGTTGTAATATACATAGATGCATATAGAAGAATTTGGATCAGTTTTGGGCGAGGCTTGGTGGCTCAGTGTTTAGAGCATTCCCACTGTAAGGGAAAGATCGCGAGTTCGAGTCCCGCCCAGGCTTTTTCTATCTTAAAATAATTTAAAAAGGTAAAATATTTTTGTTTTTGTATTGTTCCCAGCTAATGTCAGTGATGGGCGTGGACCTCCGCTGGCACACACTCTCCTGGTTCCTCTCATCATTCGTGGAGATGACGCTGACGATGGCCAGCATCACCATCATCCTGTACGCGGGGAACATCCTGCCGTCCACGGACCCCGGCCTCGTGTTCACGCTACTCTTCGTATTCGGCCTGTCCATGTTGAGCTTCTGGTAAGTTTTTAAATTCACCAATATCGTCATAGCCATTTCTCAGTTGTGTCTAGAGTTTTGCTTACTGGTTTGACTAGTGTGACAACTTTTTCGAGGGTGATCTGTCTGACCTCCTAACTCTGAGACATTTAGTGTGCTAACTGTTCTGCGATCTGAGAGAAAAGCCTGCACCAGTGCCTTGTCTGTTGTTTAGCAGATGCACTGACTCGCAGTACTCTCAGTACTCTCAAGGATGTTGGTGAGACTCTCCAGTACTCTACACCTATCAGCACAAGATTTGTTCTCTTTGATATTGTCAATGTATTTAATATTCGGAGAGCACGTTAAACCATCGGTCCTGTGTGGACTCAAAAGTCCGACTAGTCAAACTACAGAACTTCGATAAAACCTATTGGTTGTGAAAGTCAGATGGCAGCTGCTTCGTCGCATCACTGTTGGACTGGAAAGCCGACCCCAACTGAGCTGGAAGAGGCTCAGAGAATAATAATTGAATAAACATCCTTGTGTTAGTGCCGGTTGCTGTCGACACCTTCGACTTCGGATTCACTTTTCGACTTTTAACTCTTGTAATCAATAAACACTATGACATATTATGAAGTCCCCTTGTTGTTCCAGCTACATGATCTCAAAAATGTTCCGTTCGGCGAGCCTGGCGGCAGTGTGCGGCGCCATCTTGTACCTGGTGACATTCATGCCGTTCGTCATCATCCTGTCGCTCGAGGCCATCCTCTACGTCTCGCTCAAGTTCCTCATCGTGAGTTCTAACTGTACAAGTCTTATTTGTAATAGAAGTCTATTAAAGTTGGCATGTTTTTCTTTAATAGAGCAATTATAAGTGTCAGTAGTTTATTGGCATAACGGTCGAGAATCCTGACCATCGACGCGAACCCACTCCTGATACAAGTAATTTAGATTAGCTGGTAGTTAAGTACTATAGGTAGACCGATCGTGAGCACTAGAGCTTGAGTTAGCGATCGAGATACCGCCGCGAGCGTTGGCGGCAGACTGACCAAATCTGACGGGCGATTGATCTATACTCCCCCCCCCCCCCCCGTCTCACCGCTCGCATACCAAGGCGCGGTACAGTCATTATTGCCAGTCTATATGCCAGATGCTTTTCTCACCAGCTTCAATTGTACAGAAATGATTTAATGTTTATAAAATAATAGGTAGTAGGCAGACTTTCAGATAATATTTGGAATTGCAAACACCAAAGCCCCCCTCCCCTATTGGATTATTAATTATTCTTGCTTAAGTAAGGCAAGATCCTGAATTTAAAGTTAGTCACGTTGATGAAGCCTACGCTATCCCCCAGTGCCTATCGATGTCCTCATCCCTGTGCTACGCGTTCCTGTGCCTGGCTCGGTTCGAAGCCCGCGGTCAGGGGGCGGGATGGTCCCAGCTGTGGGCGGCGCCGGGGGACGAGCAGGACATGAGCGTGGGACTCGCGGCTCTCATGCTGCTGGTGGACGCCGCCATCTACTTCGTCATCGGCTGGCTCATCGATAGGTGCTTTGGTAAGTTCTGAAAGATATTAACTTTGAATAATCTGTGGAAAAGCAGGTTATTGAACCTCCGACCCCGGCGGGGGAGATATCCGTGGGGATTTTTCGCACGATAAAAACAAAAAAAAAAAAAGTGTCGTGGAGAATGACATGCGTGCAAATTACTTACTTACTATTACCCTGGGGTAGTAAGACAGTTTGTATGATGTGTGTGTGTGTGCAATGTGGAATTGCTAGTATCGAAGTATTTCAGTTTACTGTCACAAGATGGCACTAGGTTAGCGGTGTAAATTTTGACTCCAAGTTGTGATAAAAATGGAACCTTGGCCCACGCGGATTGGTTTAATATAATCTACGATTGGTAGATTTGAACTCGTCCAACGCCAACGCATCCCGTACCCTCAAAAAACACGTAAAAGTCGCAAACAGCGCTTAAAGACGCGACTGAGGTCAAGATATACAGAGCATTTACTCGAGGTTCTAAGTTAACTGTACCTAGTACCTAATCTATAGTTAATCCATAATGTAGTTTGTTTTTGTATATATAATAAATCATAATATATTGTACATTTTCTACTCGTGTTTACTGGTTGCGTGGGTTTCCTGGTGACCTATAAATACAGATACAAACTGTTGTATCTAGTTTAGGCACCAGTCTCACAATTACAGTTTTTTGTATAGCCCCTTAGATACACTAAGAAATAAGCTTTATTATTGCTATTATTTACTTGTATTTTTTAATTGTTTGAGAGAATAAAAATATTTTTTTTTATTTTTTTTATTTATATATGCCGGCGACTATACATGTGCTATTAATTTATTTCAATTACTACAACACAGGTATAAAAACACTGAAGAGCAACATCACGTACTGCACGACGACCAACGAGAAGGCGGGCGTGAGCATCGTCAACGTGTCCAAGACGTACCGCGAGCGCGGCCGCCGGGCTCGCCCAGCGCTGGACAACGTGTCCGTGGAACTGCTGCAGGGGCAGCTCACCACGCTGCTGGGGCACAACGGCGCCGGGAAGACTACCCTCATGTGAGACTTAACCCCTTTCTCCCTCCCCCCCTCCCCTATTCATCATCATCATCATCATCATTTCAGCCATAGGAAGTCCACTGCTGGACATAGGCCTATAGGGGACTATAGATCTCCAATAAGACCGGTTGGAAGCGGCTCGCATCCAGCGCGTTCCCGCGGCCTTAATAAGGTCGTCTGTCCACCTTGTGGGTGGACGTCCTACGCTGCGCTTGCCGAAACGTGGCCTCCACTCGAGAACTTTTTGACCCCATCGGTCATCAGTCCTCCGAGCTATGTGCCCTGCCCACTGCCTCCCCTATTACGTGAGACCAAAAATAAAGTTGGCGTAGTTGGCGACATGTGGGTGTTAATACGCTTCTGCGCCCCTTCGGGGATTTACAGTCGTGAGTATATGTATGTATGTTATACAATCTACGGTTTGAAGGATGTAGATGAATCGCTAATTAAATTTTTGCAAATTCTATTTAATCAAAGGTTCAAAATGTCCAATGTGATCAAAGGTTACAAAACGCCCATATCCTAAAATTCAAACCCAATAGCCATGTCCCAAAATTTCTAAATTTAGAATTTTCGTGACCCAAAATTATTACATTACACCTCAGAAACCAGAATGACCATGTCTCAGAATGATAATTTTTTAAAATGTCCATGTCCCAAATTGTCCAAATCCAGAATGTTGATATACCTACATACAATGTTTATTTCAGACATTCCAATCTGAAATAAATTCGCAGAATCGCAAACTGTCCAGAAGGTGCGAATCCTTCTAGACAGTTTGCGATTCTGAGCCTAAATTTTATTTCGTTTTCGTCGAGTCACTTTACGAGCGAATTTAACTTTATTCCTTTACAGGTCACAGGCTCCTCTACACGTAAAAAGATTCACCTGCGAATGTTAACGACGGACGCATCTGCCGACGTGCAGAAGGGGCGATTTGCTCGTCTGTGGTGGGAACGTCCAGAAGAGCAAATCACCCCGCCCACACACCGGGGGACGCTTCCGTCATTAACATTCGCAGATGAATATGTCTACGTGTAGATCCTTTAGATTTACACCCGTATTCACAAACAATACTTCGCTATGCGTACTACCAAAACTGTGCAAAGAACGACAAATTCTCAGTGCGTTCGTTTTGGCAAGCCTTTTTATTCATTGACAACACTTAAGTAATACTTCGTTGAGGGAACGCACTGCGTTAGATGCTTGCGAATTAATTTGCTCCGTGATGTTTGTGAATTAATTTTACCAGCCCTATGCGCTCGAGCACACTATGAGACCTCACAGTATCGTTTGTGAATACGGGTGTTAGTACAAATCGTCAGATGTAATCAAGTCACTGTGTACTCCTTAGCAACATCCTGACGGGCATGCTCCGTCCGTCGTCCGGCCACGTGATCGTGCGCTCGGAGCGCGCCCACAGCCCGCGCCTCGGCGTGTGCCCGCAGCGCGACGTGCTGTACGACGCGCTCAGCGCACGAGAACACGTGCAACTGTACGCGCAGCTCAAGGGCTCCAGCACGCCGGCCGAGCTGAGGGAGGAAGTCGACAAGTGAGTGTGTAGGTGTAGGTCACGGTGTAGCAGTAGCAGACCAAGGCGGATACCCGGGGGCTAAGTGGGGACTTTGTAGTGCCCACACCTGTAGAAGACCAGCAGGAATGAGGTAGCCCTGGGTCGGCCGGGTACGAGAGGTGTACGTCGCGCTCAGCGCCATGGAGCACGTGCGGCTGTACGCGCAGCTCAAGGGCAGCAGCACGCCGGCCGAGCTGAGGAAGAAGTGGACAAGTGAGTGTGTACTCAGGTGTAGGTCACGGTGTAGCAGTAGCAGACCGAGGCGGATACCCGGGGGCTAAGTGGGGACTTCGTAGAGCCCACACCTGTAGAAGACCAGCAGGAAAGAGGTAGCCCTGGGTCGGCCGGGTACGAGAGACGTGCTGTACGATGCACTCAGCGCCATGGAGCACGTGCGCCTGTACGCGCAGATCAAGGGGACGAGCACACCAGCGGAACTGAGGGACGAGGTGGACAAGAAAGTGAGTGGCCGGCACACTACGTGCTCAGCAGGGCTATTGCGTATCTCCATTGACAGCTCGAGTGCTTAGCACTTTGTGAAAGTGCTCAACTCGTAGCTGTCAAACAGCTAATTTGGTATTGTCTATCTACCAGTGCATAAACAATGACCGACTAAGATGACGTCATGAGGCCGATTAGCACTGAAGGTCACGGTTAAAAAGTTTTTCGGTTCGATATTGTAAACATTGCGATTGCGTAAGCATAGTGGACAATGAAAATGAAAGCCACTCTATTTATTATGAAACACTACTCATGAGTAGTGTTTTACGTCGAAATTAAATAAATTAAATGATTTACTTGTGCTATAAATTGTTATTTGTGTTTGTACAGTGTTTTATATGTGAAATACACTCTATAAATATTAAAAAAATGCCCAAATATATAAAAAGCGAGAAATATCATGGCTCGACTCCAAGACATTTTACACTAAGTTAAGAGAGATAATGAACCTTTATTGTGCGGAAATTGGATATATCCGGATGCGTCGGACTCGAACCGACTAAAACCGCACGCCATTTCGGACTTTTTATAGTGCATCCCCTCGCACCGACTTGTGATTATTTCGAACTCGAACCGACTAAAACCGCACGTCGTCTTGGATTGCCAAGTGCATATACCTATCTTGTACCCTGGCTTACCCAGGCATTCTCATATCTCTCATCCCGCATAGATTTTAATTACGTATTTTTACCGGTGTACCTATAAAGTGTAAATGAAATAAATAAATCACCCTGCGAGATTATTCCATTTTTTTTTTCTACTATCATTCATTACCTACACGCACATTCTAATCTCATTGTAACAAAACAAAAATTTCGACATTTGATTCGACCATTTAGTTTCCATACACCTAAAGAAGAATGAAATATGATCCCCATGAACTTTGCCTCCCATTTCACATATCATGGCCATTATAAGCCGCACACAATGAAAAGTAGTCTAAAATCTAGTAAAGTATAGATGTCGGTTATCGCGACCAAACATAGCCTATGTCCTTTCTCAAGGTCTAATCTACCTCTATACCAAATTTCATCAAAATCGGTTCAGCGGTTTAGTCGTAAAAGTGAGACAGACAGACAGACAGACAGACAGACAGACAGACAGAGTTACTTTCGCATTTATAATATTAGTAGGGATTTAGTCGTATAATAGCTGATAAGAAATAGAGGTGCTAACATCTATGGTTAAACAACATTTATAGACACGGTTACGCCATGGCGACTCAATGTGATACGTAATACCAAAATTAGAATAAGTCACCGGTGACTCTTGAAGCAGTGAAGGTCACAAGGTGAACAACGCGAAAGATAGCCAATACGCCTGCAGGTGTAGATCTCTTTGGTGGTGACGGGTGGCCTGTCAGTCTAGTAAAAGTAGAACGAGGTGGCAGCGCAATACGCGCTTCTCCATATCCAGAGGCTAGATGGAGACTCCGTGGTGCCCACACCCGAAGAGGTCCAGCTCAAAAAAGATGGCCCTGGATCGGCCAGGGTGCGAAATATATGTCTCTGGTTATCCGTGTTCGAAAAATTTTACCGCGAGAGAAAAAAAAGGCCTCTTTAGCGGTAGCGTGGGACAAGAAGCACCTATGCATCAATAAATCACAGATTAAATCAAACTTATCACGAGCTCAAAGGACTAACGTTGGTTGAACAGTTTTTGACCTTTTGTTGCTATTTTGAACGAACTTTTGAATATTTATTCATGAACTATTTATATTCTTAATTCTCAAGGCGAAACCGGTCAGGTTTAATAATAAAATATTGTAGAAAAGTACAAGTGCATATTCAATATTTGATCACGAAGTTGCTGGTTACTATAGTTACCTTTGCGAGGAAATTTATATCCCAGTTGGTCTCTCGAGGCTATTCGACCAATGAAAAAAGTTTTAGGTACCTAACTTTTTTCATTGGTTCCTTACCCCTCTTGCAGGATGCTGGAGGTGTTATCCCTAGGTGGAGTATGCTCCGAGCCCGTATCGCGACTATCAGGCGGAACGCGGCGGCGCCTGTGCGTGGCGCTGGCCTTTGTGGGAGCGCCCCACCTCGTGTCGCTGGACGAGCCCACTGCTGGAGTGGACCCTGCCGCCAGGAGGTACTGTACATCATCATCGTAGAGTAGACTTCCAGTCATATCCGAGACCTTGGATCCTGGAGTCCTTTATCGACAATTTTTTATGCTTGTTCGATTGCTATCTCATCTGCCCCCCTAGACAAGTGGCAATTCGTTGCCGGAGTAATTGTAGAATAGGATGAAGAATGTATGCGATTTGACGTATATGACAGTCGTCAACGCATGTCATAAACGTCAAATCCCATACACTCTTTTTTTTTTCAATTGCCACTTGTCTAGGGGGTAGATGATAAGAGATGATATGGTCTACTATGAAACATATTTGCTTTGAAGAATCCTTTCCACTCGAGATTCAATATTTCCTCTTTCTCCTCGCGCGGTCTTGGGTATCCCTGGCAGAACAGGGATAAGATTAATTCATCTTCACCAATAAGTAATATTAAACTTTCTGTACAATCCTCAGAGACATCTGGTCCATGATAGTGAAGCTGAAACAAGACAAGACGATCCTGATGACGACGCACCACCTTGACGAGGCAGAACTGCTCAGTGACCAGATCGTCATCTTGCACAAGGTTTGGTTCCCACCAGTTCTAAATAAATCTTAATACCTATCACTTGTTAGTTTAGTGTATGGTGCCTTATGAAAACCCTGAAACTCAAGCTACTATAACTACTAAGTGTGACGCCCCTGGTGTTGCATACATCCATAGGCCACGGTAATCACTTTCCATAAGTGGTACAAAATAAAACTAACCTCAATCGGCAATCAAAGTCTTCTTCTATCATGTCGATGGCATTTCGACTCTCAAATTATGTTTTCCCAATGATGAATGGATGGCGTTCTCAGTTACCAGCAATTCAATCTGAAAAATCACATACGCTATTCATCAAGACTAAAGTCTGCTGGACAGGATAATTCTCTACAAAAGCGATGTAACTCATCGTCAACATAATCAGCTCTGAGTCTCTGAGTCCCGGTTACATCCAAGACTATCACTTCAGAGCCTGGACTCCGCTTTCTGACTCATACTCCTCCACTTCGCACGATTTTTGGCAGCCCTGACAATGAGACTATCTCCACGCAAAAGCTATCTCACTTTATGAACTTCCAGGGTCAAATCCACACAACTGGATCACCAATCGAGATAAAACGGGCCCTTGGCAACGGGTACAAGCTGACCGTCATGTACCCAGACAGGACTGACACTGACGAGATGCTCGAGGACATGACGCAGGAGGAGAAGACCAAGCAACTTCTCACCGTCGTGAGGGACGTGGTGAGGAACGCCAACGTGACGGATGTGAATGACCTGGAGGTGGAGATTGGACTGCCTTTCTTTGATGTTAATGGACTGAATAATAAGTGAGTTGTGTTTTTATTTTATTATCGTACACACGGCGCCAGACCTCGGTTTACAGGCCACACCAACATAAAGGAAGTGTGCGTGACAGCAATACTATTAATACATTGCTTAAAGATGTGTGTCATAACAAGTAAACCAATCAGGGCCTTTGACGCACTCACACAATTGCTATTTTACTTACATAAAATGCACCAAGGTTATAATATCATATTCTAAACTAATTTTATGAAATGTATGCAGCATTTTGTTTCTATAACTAATAGGAGTTATCAAATTTAGTCACTGTGCTATCTGTTCTCATAGTCGAGATGGATAAGAATGCAAGTAAGTAAGTTTGGACCTCACCGTTGTCGCCGGTCGTTGGTTCGGAACTTAACAACGGAATTCTCTTTTTGTCATTCGTGCATCTTTATGTCAGTCAATTTAATAGACATAACATTTTATTTTATGTTCCAATATCTTTTTAGAAGTTTATAATAATTATACTTATGTTTTTTTTATATTGTTTATTAAAGATCAAATATTTTTATCTGATACTTAATTAATTATTAATCATCAAGGAAATATACAAAAAATATATTAAATTATAATATATATGAATTTTATACACTTAGTTTCCTGTAAATAAACTAGACCAATAGGACTTCAATATATTGAGGAACAAAAAGTGCACCTCGCTCGAGGACCGAACCCGGTATTGATTCTATTGGTTCAGCTGCATATTTAAACCATTCAGCTATATCTACTTATTCGTTTTTCGCTAAATATGCTATTATAACTTGGTGCAGTGGCTATCATCAATACCTATATTTCATGTAAGTAAAATAGCGAATGTGTGAGTGCGTCAAGGGCCCTGAGACACACATCTTTAAGCAATGTATTAATAGTATTGCTGTCACGCACACTTCCTTTATGTTGGTGTGGCCTGTAAACCGAAGTCTGACGCCGTGTGTACTAGTTAGCTCTCCCCGGCATGCAGTGGTGAGGAGTCCCTATGCCGGCTTTCAATGGGGTACATGACGCATGACAAACTACATCAAGTTAGGATTTTTACTCCACCGGCTTTCGTTCTGAAAATTTTTACCCTTCACTACTGCCGGCGTGACGTACTTCGAATCCGCCGGCACAACGTTGCGACAACCTTGATCAAGATTGTCATTGGTCAGACAGGATGACGTCACTGGAGATCGACCAATGATAATCTCGATCAGGGTTGTCGCAACGTTGTGTGTCGAAACACTGAACGCTTAGAGAATTGCACAGTAGCCCTTGTAATCATTAAATCAGTGTAACATGACATATTTTCCTGCATACATTTAGTTGAACAGGTTTTCGCTAGCGAAATCTAATCTTCAGAAATTATGATCTGTGGGGTGAGCACGAACAACTATTGTGAACGTAACGAGAGCACGGAGCATTGCGATTGGCCGCCTGCCTGAAGCCTGCCAATCGCAATGCTCCATGCTATCGTTACGTTCACGATACGATTACGATAGTAGTTCGTGCTCACCCCACCGGTGTTGTTCAAATGACACCGAAATATATTTGTATGAAAAACACAGTTCATCACATTCATGGACACCTCTCTCCCCAGTTTCCTCCAGCTGTGTTCAGTGCTGGAGGCCTCTCAGCCAGCGCTGGGCTTCAAGAGCTTCACCGTAGACTGCAGCAGCCTGGAGCAGGTGTTCTTCAACGTGTGCCAGCAGGCCGACACCCCGCTCAGTCCTATCGAGTACAGTAAGTACGACTGGCATATCAGTTACTCTGAATTTCTTTAGGATTCAACGGTTTTTCACTTTGATGTCACTGCATCAGACTAATCTGTGCGGCGTGGTAGAGTATTCGGCTGCTACCTACATCAGAAATCGCAGGTGTGAATGAATATGTATGTATAAAAAAATAAAGCAATTGGTACACTATAGCTTCTCATGGGTGTGTCCAGGCAACACAGTTGATCACAATATGTCCTCTAATGAGGAATTGGTCGCGGGGTTAGGCCCGTTTTTATACCACTTTGGTGGCAGACAAGCACATGACCCAACTGATGGAAACTAACCACCATGGCCTATGGACGTATGCAACACCAGGGGAGTCACGCTCATGCTATATGTACAGAGAGTTTTTTGATTTTTTCATTTATGTTCTGTACGTGGGACTGACTACAATGATTGATGAAATGTGGGTGTTAATTCACCTCTGCCTAACCCTCCGAGGATATGTATGTATGTTCTGTACTCATCCATCACGTTATTCCAGCATCCTCAGAGAGCTTCCCGTCCAAGAGTGCGTCCAGCTCCAGCATCCGCACCGACCGCCCTCCTCTACAGCTGGTACCCCCCGAGGGTCCGGTGAAGGGTTCCACCTGGGAGCAGTTCTCCGCGCTGCTGTACGCCAGATTTCTGCACCATGTCAGGAACAGGTAAGGGTTCAGGTCTTCGTATTGCATGTTCCTCCGCTGGTCTATCCTGGTAACTACGTAGCTTATGCCCGTGGCTCCGCCTGCGTAGAAGTCGAATCCCGATACCCGTGACCCATGGGAACCTATTTCCAGGATACAAGTTCAGTTCTGTTCAGCTGTTAGAGCCTGACTGAATAGCAAACATCCAAACATCTTCACAAACTTTCAAATTTAAGGTATGATTCCGATGCCGACCGCATACGACAGCGACAGACGCATGCAGCACATACAGCGTATCCATTACTTGTTAAACTCCGATACGGATAAAGGAGATCATTGACAAGCCGCAATGAATTACACGCATCTGCTGCGTGCGGTGGTAGTTGTCGTGTGCGGTCGGCTACGGAATCATACCTATATAATAATACTAGCTTTTGCCTGCGGCTCCGCCCGCGTGGATGTCGGTTATCGCGACCAAACATAGCCTATGTCCTTTCTCAAGGTCTAATCTACCCCTATACCAAATTTCATCAAAATCGGTTCAGCGGTTTAGTCGTAAAAGCGAGACAGACAGACAGGCAGACAGACAGACAGACAGAGTTACTTTCGCATTTATAATATTAGTAGGGAAGTAGGGATTTATAATATTAGTAGGGATTAGGACAGGATTTCTGACCTTTAAACACTTCAGTTGTATTTGACTCGTGAGCATATATTTCGTGTCTTGTGTCTTTCAATCACTCAAGATGTTAAGTATTTATTTTAAAAGCACTCGTTACGCTTCTATTGGATTGAATCGACTCTTAATATGACTGCATGAAGTCTTTAATGACGTCATAAATATAATGGTACCCCTATGTGCGCAGATGGCTCCTGTTCATGCTGGTGGTGCTCCCGTCGCTGTTCGTGAGCGTGGCCATGGCGTTCTCCATGCTGCGCCCGCCCGCCGACAACGAGGTGGCGCTGCGGCTCGACAACGCGCTGTATGTCAACACCACGGACTTTATTGTGTGAGTAGCCAGTCTGTTCTGCTGATGACTTTCGCTAGGAAGATATTAATTGACGATAAGTAGGGTAAAACACCCAATTATAGGCACCTTAAGCGAAATTTGTTAAATAATTATCATCTACGGAAATTATACGTCTTTTTCTTAAGAGAAGAGAATAGTAAAAAATAATAGTAGGAATATTGTTTCACGTTATCGGTATCGTAAACAAATATTTAATTAACTACTTGTAATTATTAAAAAATTACAGTTTTATCCAATTTTATATATTTGTCCATATATTGGCATAGGTAATCCAAACTATTGGCATACATCAGACCATTGCCATTTAAAAAGGAATAACTATAGAAAAGTCTTTACTTATTGCAGATAAAGTAAAAAGCACCACTATGTACCCATTTTCACAATAAAATGATTTGACTTTGACTTTGACTTTGATTGTGAGTTCTTGTTTTTTTAACATAAAACGTAGCTGTGCCAATAATTGGAGGAGTGCCAAGATTAGGTATGTTTCCCCTACTTTTTTTCGAATGGACGTCCCTTCACTCAGAAGGTGTTGTCCAACACGAACTGACTATAACCGGGTTTTCTGATGGGGTGTAAGGTGACCTCATAAAGCATGTCCCTCGCACCCGGCTGACCGCTGGGTACATGTTGTATAGCATTACATGCTTTGGGCATTCGATTTTCTCTCCATTCTATCCGAAAAATAACTTTGTAATATTTTTACCTGCAGACCTCATCCTTCAAGATACTCAGAGCACATGGACACCTCATTAGCCGAGAGCGTCGTTGGCTACCTGATGGCGGATAGACATACTAGGAACTGGACTGAAGCGGTATGTATCTACTTCATAAATGGTACAGTAGTGTAGTGTATTCTAGCGTACTCTTGCCTCATAACAAAATAAACTTCACTTGGTCCACAGTCTGATGACCTAGATCCAAATACAGGGGGTATTTGGACCTAGGTCAACAAACTTTGGACTTCTTTTTTTCATCTATATAACCTCTGTAAAGTGGACGCTTTTCCTACACTAGAAGTGGACATTGGTTTTAAATATACGGTTAATCAAGACCTTCATTGCCTACATTATGTCTTTTTCCTGCACTATTTTTTGCCAGATTCTTTTTTCATAGACTTTACCTATTGCCATCTCTATACAAAATGGGCATTTCACATAACTATAAATGTATCTAGAAGTATTTAGAATTTTGACTACCATGGGTGTTATTTGTAGGCAAATTAAGTTTTTAGGCATCGTGCAATTTAGTTACTTCGAGTTTTAGGTATTTCACGTTTTAGGCAATTTGCTTCATAGGCATCGTGCAATTTAGGTACTTCGCTCAAAAGGGTATTTTATAACCTGTCTGATTGCAAAACATTTGTATGCAGGACTCTCCGACATGCGAGTGTCGAGTGAAGTACCAAGTGTGCAACGTGACGAGCAACACGACGGCGTTCCCGGGGATGATGGTGCTGCCTGACGTCACCACGCTCAACAGGTGGCTCGTGGACACGCAGGAGATCTACATTGAGAAACGGTAGGCAGCTTTAAAACTGTTCGTATCCTATTATGAGATATAGAAGTACCCTCCGAAGTTTATCAAGCTTCAATGAGGCAGTTTCGGAGCCTCCTCTTATACCCATCCAGGCTCCACGGAATCAGTTATTCAGCTTTTCCCGGTTTTTTTTCTCAATTTGGTCGAGGTCGGCTTTCATTGCAGTCTAACTATGAAATGAAACTTCAATGTTGATGACTGCCATCTGACCTCTACAACCCACTGGCCATATCAAAGTTCTTTAGTAAAATGAAGTTGAAATAATTTTAAAGCACTTAGTATGCTAAACTAAACAAATATTTTTTTTTTCGTGTAACACATACATTATTTTAATTTAGATTTCGCTTTTTCCAGATGAAGTTGTCGAACTTTTTAGGGCTCGAACTACCCGTAACGAATGCGAACCAAATTCGTAACGTACGTAAAACGGGGTGAATAGAGATCAATGGGTGAATGAATAGAAATAAAATGGTCGTTATTTTTTTTTAAATAATTTCTTTTACAAAATTTCAAGTATTTAACCAGATATTTAATGATTCTGTTTATTATTACATTGAACCAGTCCATAGTTTCACTTGAAAGAAAATAACTACAAAATTTAGCTGACCATTTTATTTCTATTCACCCATTGATCTCTATTCACCCCGTTTTACTCGGTACCTAAGTTTGACAGTTTAACTCTTCCCCCAGGTACGGAGGCTACTCGACCTCCCTCAAGAACAACGTCACCACCGTGGTGGCGTGGTACAACAACAAGGGGCACCACGCGGCGCCGGCGCGCCTCAACGCGCTCAGCTCGGCACTACTACGGGTGGTGTCGGGGGCGGGCGCCACCATCACCACCTACACGCACCCGCTCAAGATATCGCGGGAACAGCTCACCAAGGCCACCGTGTGAGTACACCACCACTGTTGGGGTGTGAAAAGTATACCTCAAAAAGGTGGTGAAACTTTGTTCGATTTTCACCACCTTTTTTCGGGGTATACATCGAAAAATATCGATCTAGGGAAAAATTGTGAATACTGAAATGTAGGAAATTTAATTATAAACAACTTTTTTTTCATAATTTTTCGTGTAAAATTGAAACTAAACGACTTATTTGGTAAACAAAAAATTACCCTTAAATTCAAAATGGCTGATAAGTGATAACGCAACGAACAGAATACCACGCAAAGCCTGCTATTATCTGTTCTGTGCTGCTAGTGACCTCTCCCAATAAATTCCAAAAGAAAATTGCTACTAGGAACTTTTTCTTTGTCAAATCTTATTTTTATTGTAAACATACTTACAGAAGTTAAGCTTTGTACACATACATAACTACTTCAAACATTACAAAAAAAATGATTATTTTGACACTTTTCAAAATCTAATTAAAACATACATTTTGTTACGTTTGAAGACGTGTTTGATGATGATTTGAATGTTTCACACTTGACCTAAACCGTTAACCCGCATCCATGAGCCTTTATCCGTTGATCGAACTCGCTTTGCGTGAAGTTTAAGTTCTGTATGAATCCTGTGTAACACATAAAAGTCAATGTTATACACATTGACTTTTCATCACCTTTTCATCACCTTCTTATACGTATCCACAGCTACCAGTACATAGCGGACGCGGGTATCTCCGGCCTGGTCCTGGTGGCCTATGCCCTGGTGAGCGCCGGTGCCGCCATCTACCTGGTGTCAGCGCGAAGGGCTCAAGAGAAACGCCTGCAGCTGCTGTGTGGGGTCAGCCCTCTGATGTACTGGGGCACGGCGCTCGCCTGGGACATGTTGGTATGTATGAGGAGGATACTATGGTGGAGGCACAATAGGAACCTCATGGATGATGCAGATACTCACCGGTCATAGCTGCTTGGTGAACCCATAAATCGTATAAGGAGAAAAGGAATGGGAGATATCTAGCACTCTCCCGTACCGCAAAAGACACATCGTCTTATCGTCTCAGAACATTCCCAGTCCTCCATGAGCGTGGGCCCGGAGGTGATGTTTGGGGCAAGCCGTGGCCCTAGCAGAAACAAGCCAGAAGTTTGCGCGTGTGCCCTTTATAGGGGTGGGAGATTTTGATCCCCAACAACACGTCCTCCTCAATTTTCTCCTCCGAATGTGTAAAATAATAAGAACTTAATAACTACCTCAACTTTTTAAAACATTTTTTTTCTCTATGCAAGCAGTAGTAAACCAAAATACTCGTAATGCAGAACATCATTCAGTGCATTATGTGTTATGTTTGCAACAATTGTTGTAATCGTATGTTCATTTTATTGTACCGTTAACCTAACTGTAATACTCGTAATAATAGTCGTATTATTGTGCAGATAATATCGATCAACACGGGTATCACCGCGGCTGTCATGGCGGCTTTCGGCTTCCCCGTGTTCGTCTCGAGGAACAATCTACCAGCTATATGTGTTCTTCTGATCCTCTACGGGTAAGTTTGGCAGGCTAATTGAGTGCTCGACCGGGGCAATGCCACCTCCTCACTTAATGTTGGTTTTGTATAGCGACATAGAGAACTAAATCGACTGACAAACCGACATAGCTCGCTAAAAAGCATGCAGAAGTGGCAAAATGCTGACCACATCTGCTGATTGCCTTTGGAACAAAAACATTCTGGAGTAAAGATAGTGAATAGGCAAATAAAAGGTGGGACGGATCCTAGCAAGATAGACGGATGAATACAGAGTATTATGTTATACATAAAACGGATGACATAAAGACGGTGGCATCATCATCATCATCATCATTTCAGCCATAGGAAGTCCACTGCTGGACATAGGCCTCCCCTATAGATCTCCAATAGGACCGGTTGGAAGCGGCTCGCATCCAGCGCGTTCCCGCGGCCTTAATGAGGTCGTCTGTCCACCTTGTGGGTGGATGTCCTACGCTGCGCTTGCCGATACGTGGCCTCCACTCGAGGACTTTTCGACCCCATCGGTCATCAGTGGGTCATCAAGACGGTGGCAGGGATATATTGAATGTCGAAGGTGGAAGATCGAGTACTGTGGGACATATTGGGAGACGCCTATGTCCATTAATGGACTACAACAGTCCAAGATTGATTGATCCTATATTTCATTCAGTATGTGAGAGTGTCTTTCCTGTCCACATGTACATTTTCCTCTGTTTTTCCTTGGTGATATCACCTGCTCCCCTGGACAAGTGGCAATTCGTTGTATTTGACGTTTTTGACATTAGTTGACGCCTGTCATATACGTCAAATCCCATACATTCGGCATTCTATTCTACAAAACGCCGGTAGCCGAATTGCCACTTGTCTAGAGGGGCTGGGCAAATAAAGGGAAGCAAGCCTTACCCTCGTCACCAAGAAGCAACTAACTGACGTGTCCTCCCCTCCAGGTACGCGTGCGGCAACTTGATCCACGTGGCGGAGAAGTTGTTCTCGGAGGCGAGCATCGCCAACATGGTGCTGTTCTGCGGGAACGCCTTCCTCGGCCTCTCCTTCATCGCCATACTGCTCATCCTCGACATCATCTCCGAGTCGGAGGTCAGGGGACATATTATTAATGAAAAGAATATTTTTTTGCTTTGTAAAAGATTTATACTAACTCACCCGCTGTAAAAGCTATTTTTCGAAATAAAAGTACATTGTTATTCACAGCGACGCGAAAACGTTACGTTCACATTTTCCGGTTACAGCGTGTAACATGTTACGTAACATGGCGCGCTTTATGTTTTCTAGTGGATACAAAACGTTAAAGCACAAAGTTAATTTCACATTTTGTCAATTAATTTATTAAGCTCCATAAAATCTCAATATGTTCAACTACTTATATGTTGTCTGTACGTACACAGCTGACGGACCACGTGCGCTACGTGCTACACAAGGTGTTCATGCTGGCGCCGCAGTTCGCGCTCGGCGACGGCCTGCTCGAGATCGCCAAGAACACCATCCGCGCTCAGGTCAGTCTCTCGCCCTTTGTAACTACTTGCATCGTACGTTTGTGGTCGGTTGGCATTGCTATCTGGTTGTCAAAAAGCGTTAAAGACTTGTTGTCTTGGGTAAAAGCTAAATTAGTTACGGTACCAATTGTCTCGTCTGTCACACTTACCAAACTTATTTACAAAAACAGTTTTAACCACTCTATTAAGGTATACTTTCATAGAGTAGTTAAAACTGTTTGTGTTCATAAAATGTTAAATATATAGTTACAACTGCTCTTGGTCAATCTTCTTCACAATATTTCCAAAACTGGCTACATCTTAAGTCTGCAGTTCCGAAACCAAACTTCTCCCCTTTTGCTATGATTTAGCTCGTCACTCTTCTTGCCTACCTGCCGAATAAAAAAGTAGGGGATATAAGTTGACTTGTTGTCTGTTTGGCAGGTACTGGGTCGCTTCGGTATGGACACATACAAGGATCCCTTGGCAAGCGATCTGATCACACTGCACTACACCTACCTGGTGTTGGTGGGCACCGCACTCCTGGTGCTAAACCTGGCTATCGAGTACAACTGCTTCGAGGGACTGCTCCTCAGGTGAGCTTCAATGTGACAAGAGATAGTATGGTCCATAAAGCAGTGTTATTTACCTGTAAATAAATTTAAAAATGTAGTTAAGAGGAAACTGTGCCAAAAAGGCTATAAATCCATGAATATTTAGACGATAAACTAGCTTGGAAATGAGCTGTTCACTCAACTATACTACTCAAGCAAACGATTGTATTTAGAATAAGTAGACTAAGCATTTTTTGTATGAATGTAAGAATGCCCGCTGAGTTTCTTGCCGGAGTCCTCTCAGGCCGGGGCCGCGTTTTGAACCGGTGTGGTCCATTTGTTTTTTTTTCTTAATTTTATCGTTTTGTAAGTGCTGCTATAACAGAATACATGATTTTTGACTTTGACAATATCATAAAACGTGTTATATTATCGGGGAACAGATTCCGTTCAGAAAAGCTGCCCCCTCTGCCCCCTGGGGAGCTGGAGCCGGTGGAAGTGAGTGAGGAGAGGAAGAGAGTGCGCTCGTCGCGTCTGATGGGCACGCACACGCTCCACGGAGTCACCACCATCGGGAACATCAACAGAGGTTTGTTTCCCTTTTATGTTTGACTCTTATCCCATCTCACCTGACTCTTAAGCTGGAGGGAAGGCTATAAAGCCACCATTTTATATAGTATCGTTTTTGAAATGGTAATGCTTGCTTTGATGATCAAGTGGACCCTGAGCTCCGAGTTCACCTTGGCCTTAGATGCAATCAAGAAAATACGTCTCCATGATGATTATGATGATGACTTTGACAGTTTGACGACCGCAATAGAAGATTTTTCACATGCCGCTGATGCACACCTGCGGTCTATTCTTTCAGCTCTTCCTACTCCCCAAAAAAGAGTCAGCAGTAGTTCTAATCGTCCGTCAGGTCAGCCCCCGTAGACAAGTGACGATTCGTTGGCCGGCGTATTTAAGACGTTTATGACAAACTTCGACGACTGTCAATATGTCAAAGCCCATACATTCGTTATTCTTAACCTACGAAGTGCCACTTGTCTAGGGGGCTGGTCAGGTTGACGCAGCCCAGACATTGAACGAGTGTAACATGAATACAATGTTGTCCCCAGGGTTCGTGCCCACCGAAGGCTCGAAGAACTCCATCCAGCGCCTGGTGGGCCCGCAGAGCGACGCGGCGGCGTGCGTCGCGCTCAGCAAGGCGTACCGCGGCGTGCGCGCGCGCACCGTCGCGCTGCGGGACCTCACGCTCGGCGTGCCGCCCGCGCAGGTACCGCGCCACACGGGACAGCCATGTCATTGGTCGATCTCCAGTGACGTGACCCAATCACACTCACGTGACGTGACAATCTCTATCGAGCACAACGTTGCGACTCGCACCGTTGAGCTCGCTTAGTGAATTGCAGTGCAAGACAAGACATATAGCTTGGACCTAAAATGTGCTCTATACGAGCAGTACACGTTTCTTAGGTGTCTTTTGAGGATAGCACGGGGTTCTACGGCGGTGGAGGAGCTCAAATTCACCAAGCATAGATTATTACAAAACTATGCGAGCGCGCCAGGGCCTCGATTTTCTCGCGATTTAGGTCCAAGAATTATGTCGTAAGGTATACCACAGCCGAGGGAACCCTCTCGAAGAATTTCATCCATTAGCAGGTGGCGCCGTTGATGGAAGTGACACTACGCGGGTATGGGACCTGAACCTGACCCTCTCGAAGCCGTTGGTAACCCACGGGTAGCTGGGAGATGACGGAATTGACTTATTGGGTCACTAATATCTGAAACGATGCGCGCCTCTAGTTGGTTTAGTGGGTGGACTAGTAAAAAAAAAATGCGAATCCCCCAATCCACATCTCACGGGCCGTGGCCCAGCGGTTCATGTTGGGATTCTCTATACCATGAAATTGAAATGAAATTCCTTAACTCCAACAGTGCACAGCCCTCCTGGGCCAGAACGGCGCCGGCAAGTCGACCACGTTCTCGCTGCTGACGGGCGAGATCAAGCCGACGTGCGGCGACGTGTACCTCAATAACAAACGGGCTAACTCCACGCAGCTCTGTACTGGACTCATCAGTGAGTACTGTTTTATGGCAACACTCCATTTTCTGACACACTAGAAGTAACTATTGTCAATACTCCAAATCCCTTTAATCTTAATTTTTTAGTTTCGATTAGGTTCAGAATGTCCAAATCGCAGAATAACCAAAGGGTACAAATGTAATGTAAGGGTACAAATGGACGTTTGTCCATATTACATAAAGTCCAAAACCCAAAATGACTATGTATCAAACCATCAAGTCAAAATTAACTTAACCCGCCCGTTACCGTAACAGGGGCCAAGGTGCCCATAAAGCTAGCGGCATTGCATCAAAATGTCCAAATCCCAAAATGACCATGTTCCAAAATGCCTTAATTCCCTGAATGTCCATCTTTCTATTTCATTTTGATAGGAATTATAGAGAGATAAAAATCAACACTTATTTATTTCACAGGTTATTGCCCTCAAAGCGACGCAATTGACCTTCTACTGACAGTGGAAGAAATTTTAAGATTCTATTGTCGACTTCGGGGCATTACGGACCAAGAGAAGGTATGTTATGTTGCCCTATTACTACTGCCTGCTACTAGTGCCCGTCTAAAAGTTAAACTCTTGAATTTCCACTTATTGTTTAACTTGCAAGAAAAAGAAAAAGTTTTAACTTGCACTGCTCGTTACACACTATTATATTGTGAGAGTAAAAACAACGTGCAGTCAGTATTTATGTCGTTTTATGATTTTTTAGGACTTCATAATTTCACCTACAAAACAATGCCTTTTGGTTCAAGTAACACACCCCGGCATGTTTGTGAACTGGATGAATAACATTATTCTATTAATGTTAATGATGAACATATTTTATTCTATTCTAAATACAGTAGTGTCATTTGCGAATCTCGTTTAATATAATCGGGGGTGAGAATATTGTATTTGCTTGTGTGTAAACATTCTGATACGATAATGCAAATGGTATGGCGATTATTGTTAGTATTTGTTAGTGATAGTAGCTTACGATTTCTAGACATGTGAATGTTGTTCTTGTCCTGCGAAGTGCAGGAGAAAGAGCTGGAAGGCGGACCCTGAGTTTCGACGTCATCTTGGCCACGGATGCAATCAGGAAAATGCGTCTCCATGAAGATGACGATCTTGTCCTTGTCGCAGGTGATCCCGCGCACTCTGGAGCAGTTCGAGCTGGTGGCGTACGGGCGCGTGCGCAGTGGCGCGTTGTCGGGCGGCAACAAGCGCAAGCTGTGCGCCGCGCTCGCCTTCATGGCGCGCACGCCGCTCGTGTTGCTGGATGAGCCCACCAGGTATTGCACGTTGGCATTTCCATCTAGTGTGGCGTGAGCCTTATCTTCGGCTACAACCTTACCGTGGACCGGGCCGTTACCGCAATAATTATGGCATTTTTATCGTCTAAGTTATGTACTTCGTGAAATGGCGTGGCTACACTATAGTTCTGTTTTTCAAATGTAGAACGATATTTAGCTGGCATTCATTTTCAATAATTCGTTTCATAAAAAAAATATATATTTAAAATTTATGAACTCAAATAAAACCGAGTGTAGTGGTCCCTCAACTTTGACGCTATAATAAAAAATGTTAATAAGAACAAACTAACGAAATATTGTATTTTTTCTTTGACTGGCACTTTTAATTTGGACCAAAAATTTATGAAGCGTGAATGTATGGTAAAGAACATCATTCTTTACCATCTAAATCACTGCGTGAAATGGTGTAACTACACTACAATTTACCGAAATAATGTCAGTAAATTAGGCGATAAATCGTGGCTACACCTAGACATTATTGAAAATATACCTGTAGTTATTGGCGTAATACGGTAGTATAGTCGTAACATTAGGAGATCCTCTGACGATACCACAGCACCATCTAGCGAGAGCCAGACGAACTACTTCGATAACACTATCGAACTATTAATTCATTGCTAAAGTGAAGTTCCCACCCTATTCCTCCACAAGTTAACCCTCCACCCCACCATGTTCCCAGCGGCATGGACCCAGTGTCCCGCAGCTGCGTGGCGCGTGGCGTGCGCGGCGCGATGGCGGCGCGGCGCGGCGTGTTGTTGGCCACTCACGCGTTGGACGACGCGCGTCGCCTGGCCGCGCGAGTGGCCCTGCTGCGGGCCGGTAGACTCGTGGCGCTGGACCAACTGGACCGGTGTTTGGACAGGTGAGTGCAGGCTTCAGCAGCTATACATGGCACGGTAGAAGTGTTTTGGACGAGTAAGAGGGATACAAGGTTATACACTTTATACTTGGTGATTTTATAGTCGTTTCGGAGCGAAAGATTTTGGGCACAGTTTCGATAGCAAAATCGTTTGGAAGTATTATTTTGGCGAAAAAAAACTTTTTTTTACAACCCCCATACTGTGTCTTTTACATTATTCCCATACATTATAAAGAAAATAGTTTTTTTTTTTCGCCAAATTAATACTTCCAGACGCTTTTGCTATCGAAACTGTGCCCAAAATCTTTTGCTCCGAAACGACTACAAAATCACCTTGTATGTGAATTTTTGAGATAAAGGCTGTCTTATACTGTTAAAATCAGTTCTTAGTAATCCATCCCCAAGTGATATTCATTACTTTTTAAGATATTCCGAACAGTATTTACAGGAACTATATCAAAAATTCACACTGTATAATATATTCCTTTATATTGATAAAAATTCCAAATCAACTAAGATAGAAAAAAGTGAAAGCAGCTTAGACCGGACTCGAACTTTCGATCTTTCCCTTATTATGAAATGCTCTGACCACTGATCCACCGATCCCGAAGCTGATTCAAAGTTTTCTAAACATCCGTCTTATGGCGACGGTGGATGCCATCTACCGATACTCGTACGAACTATCGGAACCAAAGAATCATGTTCCATTCTTTTTAAACATTGATTTCTCGATCGATCGAAACTATCTGAGCTATACACTTGTTTTTTATCTTAATCAATTTAATCCTCCACACTCACCCAAAGCACGAACGTTTGAACACGTCAACATGGTACACCCCTGACTCCTGACTCACTATCACTTATGTCCCCCTCAGGTTCGGCGGCGGTTACGTGGTACAGTGTCGCGCAGGGCGAGGTGGTGCGAAGGCGGCGTGGCGTCGCCTGCGTGCGCACGCGCCGCACGCCGCGCTGCGCGTCCTGCACCAGCACACGCTGCACGTGCTCATACCCACGCACGCCACAGGTCGGTACTGGCGCGTCGGCAGGCGGATGGGTGCTGTGCTACCCCTATACCTCCTGCGTATGCGCGTATTCTGTACACTGTATACTGGGTGATGTTATAGTCGTTTCGCAACGAAATACTTTTTTTTTTACAACCCTTATACAGTAGGTATGCCTTTCACCTGTTATTTTTCCCATACATTATAAAAAAAAGTTTTTTTTTTTTTCGCCAAATTATTACTTCCAGACGCTTTCGCTATCGAAACTGTGCCCAAAATCTTTCGCTCCGAAACAAATATAAAATCACCTTGTATAATTGGAACCTTTCTATTTAGAGGCGATTATGACAATAATATAGGCTGCTGGCACTTTTTTGATAACTCCTGTGAGGACTAGGGGTTACAATAAAAATAACTGCCGCCTGATCTCAATATAAACTTTATAGGAACTATAACATATTGCTGACAAAAGTGACAGATGGACAAAAAGCATCGATTGAACAATGACAATGATTTTTTTATAGAGTTTTGTATGCACGTCCCTAGCGCGTTCCAGAATAGAACAACGCCATCTAGCGAACTGTTTGCTAGACGGCGCTTGAGTTCAAATATCGTCATGAAAAGAAGGGCTCGTGGTGGCAAGATAAGTTGCTGAATGAAAATACAATCTGTCAAAAGAATATTTTTAACTGTAACAATTTGACATTCCAGTAAATAACAAGGAGGTGACGACGCGACTCAGCGACATCTTCCGGCTGATGGCGGAGATGCAGGCCACGTGCGACATCGAGGACTACACCGTCAACCAGAGCTCACTAGAACAGGTATACTTACTTCATTCTTTCAATATAGGTATTTGCCTTTTTGCCTGTAACAACTGCAGAAGCATTGCGTATACAACCTCAAGAAGAATCTCTCTATTAATAGGTACAGTCAGCAACAAAACATCTAACATATACCTACCTATTCGGCGGACGCAGAATGACCTACATCCCTCATGAGCGCGGGCCTGGGGGTGAACGTGAAGGGTGGTGCCGCCTGTCATACAGAACCGCGCTGCGGCGGCGCCGTGGTCCCTACACCCGAAGAGGGCCAGCTCGAAAGAGATAGCCCTGGGTCGGCCGGGGTGGGAGAGATATGTCTCCGGCAATTTTACCGTCGGCAATCAACGACCCTCAGACGGCGTGCGTTTTAGTTGGTTTAAGACCGACTTAACCTTCGGGTTACCGTAGAATTTTGCAACTGTAATTGGACCTGAGCCACTTTTAAATGATATGAATGAATGATGATTTCCATCTACTTTTTTTTATCTTCTTCAAAATACTGTAACTCAGCATATCTGTCTTATCTTGCAGATGTTCCTAAGCTTCACGGACAACGCAGGTTTGTCCACAGACGTCGACGTGGAGCCTCTCCCAATACTCCCATCTCCACCTACAGTAGACATCAGCCGGGAAGACGACACGGACACCATCACGGCACTGTAAATGTGGGAAGCCGAATATAGGGAATTTTGTAATAGAAGTGATTAATGCTGGGAGGAAAACCAACCCGTCTGGCCAGCATGGAAACAGTAGGCCGAAGCCTGCCAACATTGGGAGAGGCCTATGTCCAGCAGTGGCCTATCGGTAGGCTAATTGATTGATGAATGCTCGGAGGTAAGCCGGCAGGTTCTTCTGAAGCCTCACTCCTAGAGGAAATCCCTTGTACTTTAATACAATAATACCCCTGCGTAAATATAGGGTTACTTCTGCAATATGTAATTTAAAAAGATACCCTTTGGAAAGTCAGACGATTTTTTTATTCCAAATACGCGATAGGTTAACTTTTATGTGCTATATTTATTCAAGTAAGTAAGTAACAATGGGAATCTGACTTTTTCTGACTTGTATGACATATTGTAGAATAGAATGACAAATGTATGAGATTTGACGTTTATGACAGTCGTTTGTCATATACGTCAAATCTCATACATTTGTCATGTCACTTGTCTACGGGGCAAAATTTGCTCCCTGGAGTGTTTGGAGTAGTAAATTTAACAATAAGTGAAGTCGGGAATGCGTTACATACCTCACATTTGTTGCCTTGGACCCCGGTTCTGATAATTGTCAACCTCTGTCATATTTACTTTATTGACATATGCTTAGACCAAAATTAAATGAAAAATAGTTCATTACATTTTTCATTCACTCTACGAGATGCCACTCAATTTATAATTATAACAGTACAGTCTAAAATTAAATGTTATTTTTTGCAGTGTCTATGGTATGAAAGTGGTTGGCAATCAGTCCTGTTAGAACGTTTTACGTTAAGGACATGCGACGCCATAGTTTTTAAACATGTAAATACTTTGGTCAAACGTATACTTCCTGTTTAGCTAATTAAATGAATTATATTCAATTGTGGGACTAGCGCGCTTTAGCCAATGAATTTAATTAATTAATTAATTTATATATGTACGTCTTTTATTTTTTAAGTCTTAATTATTTTTTTAGATGGTAACATTTGAAAGACAATGAGGGTAGTTCTAGTGTTAAGAAAGAATAAATATCCCATTTCAAGGAAACTTCAGTACAGGCCCCCTAGAATGGGATTGATATACTAATGTTATAAATGTCAAAATGTGTCCATACATTTATTATACTATTCTACTAACGATTGTGTGATTTTCTAGGGGGGCAGCAAGGATAATGAAATGAGAATCTCTCGAACAAATTTTGAGACATTTTAGACAGCCTTACCACTTACTGACAATCTGAATCTCTGAATTTTAAAATAGAACGTCTGAAATGACTGAATACACGAATTATTATTATAGAAATACATATCGGGATGCCTGTAAATAAATAAAAAGATTATAAAATAGGGTAGTGAAAAACTTGCGTATGAATGGTGAAGTGGTATTTTAATTAGGCATTATTGCTCATAATATGAACTTGTTATTTAATTTTTTTTTGGCGCCAAAAGGAATGAATGAGTGAGTGAATGTATTTCTCAAGAAGTTATGCATGCATTGTTTTGTATGACTTGCATCCTTAGCATGGCGGCATAGACAAATCTCTTCGCATCTTTTCGACCAGATTTACTACATTATGACCTTTTGGTCACCTGACACATTTTTACAGCGATTTTATTGGTCGAAGAGAAGCGAAGAGATATGTCTAGTCTATGTCGCATGCTGAGGTTACTGTAGGGTAATATAAAACCAAAATGTGATTAGAATTATAATGTAATGATGACCAATTTTATTGTAATATTGATTAATTTTTACGTTTTTAACTATTGGGGATATATTACCCATTGTTTTGCTACTCGTGGCGCGGGAATTGCCTGTTATCAATACAATGAATTAGTTAATAAGGTTATTATTAGGTATAAACTTGTAATGGCTCCGCTACACGTAGACAGATTCATCTGCAGATGTCATCGGCGGACGTATCCGCCGCTCGTCCGCGTACGTGTACGCGCGGACGAGCGACTTGCTCGTGTGTAGTAGACATTTAACGTTAAATACCTACCTACTACAGACGAGCAAATAACCCCGTTCACACGTCCGCTGCTAACATCCGCAGATATATACGTGTAGAGGGCTCATTACACACGAAGGGTATGTATATAAAATGTAACCACCTGCAGAGCAGGTACGAATTAGTAGAGTCAGCATCGTAGAACGTCTTAGAACGAATTAGTATGTGAAGTCAATTTGTAAATACTTTAATTTTTTTTTAAATTTTATTGACGTTTAACGATTTTCCAATGTAAAATAAATTATAGTATTTTTATATTTATTGTGCTGACTGTACTGTTAGTGTGAATAAAGAAAATTGAAGTATTTTTGTTATAAATTCTATTGTCTTTATAAAGAACTAAAACATTTTTTATATAGTTTTTGTTTTGGGAATAAATTATGTATAAAGTAAAGGTAAATTATTTATACTCACAGAGCAGCGATTTAATTACCTGTATCGATGAAAAAGAGCATTTCTTTTATCCAAAATCTTTCAAGAAAAATTTGTCTGAAATACTTTTTTCTGCAGATGTGCTAAAATAGTATCTACCTATCAATAATTCAAATAATGAAAGAATCAGGCTGTTTCCGAAAGGCTGGTCAATTTCGTTTATTTAGTTTTGGCACATAAAAAGCACATATGAACTTACTATTGTGTACCTACCTACATATTAGTAATAGTACATTATGGTACAAGTGAGCAACGTTGGTGATTACCGCCGAGGCGCCATTGAGACCCGAGCCGCCAGGCGAGGGTCTTAAGACAGCCGAGGACGGTAATCATCATGCTCACACGTGCCATACGACGTTTTACAACACACTTGCGAATAAAATAATACTACAAATACTAAATAAACAATACTACAAATTAATTCGTTTTCCTATGCGCGCGCATTTAACAATGGCGGTCGACCATATTTAAAAAAAAAAGAGGTTTGAACTTAACTTTTTTTTACTCTGTTTTTTTTTTCTGTACTTAGAGAAAAAAGAAAGTTAAATTTGAGCGAAAATTTTGTTTATTACACAAGTATTACAAGTTGAAATTATTTATTTAAATACGAAAATGCATCAAATGACCATACAATAGGCGTATTAATTTATTCGTACTATTAACACGTTATTTTTTGTATCAAAACTTTTTTAAGAACATAGACAATTATAGACACTTCCTATAAAATTTAAAAAAGAATCTATAACTCACTTTTGTGAATAATAGTAATGAAAAAGTCACAGTTTTATAATAGGTGTCATTCCGTGCTTAATTGCGGTAAAATAATATCACTGTTATGAGCAGGTGTGTTGTAAAATATCTTTACGCACATCTGCTTTTGGTAAAATATTATTTTGTGTAACTTTGTATTTCTTTAATAATCAGCTTCACCACACGTAATTAAATCGATTGCTTAAATGTTATGCATTAAAACAAATTTTCGTAGTACCTATGCTTATTTTAAAAATCTACTTATTATAACTTCAATGGTATGGATAGCCACACAATAGTTCCTGTAGTCGGGCTCTCATGTAGAACAGTCTGTATCTATGTTGCTGTCTGTACGTCGCGTTCTAAGGATTATAACAAATATGCAATCTCTGTGATATTTAATATTTTTGTAGAAATAAATAATGGTTTTTGGATTGGTGTGTTTTATTTCATTTGAAACATTGCATTGCTATACAAAATTGATCGGTCACTGGGGAGTGCACTCGAATCGACTTAAACCGCACGCCGTCTCGGATCTCAATTAGCAGAGTGTAAGGTTACCAAATAAGGCATTTCCCTCGCACCTCGGCTGAACCTGGGCCATCAATGCTTTTGAAATGGTCCCATCCTACCCCGGAAAAGGAGGGAAGGGCCGTACGTAGGCCTGCACTATGCCCTCTGCTAGGGAGGCTTCAGAGGAACACCTGGAGAGTCCTTGATCAGCCCTCTACAGGGCCGCTCCATGGGAGTGCGTAGGGCAGGAAGACAAGGGAATATTAAACAAACATATAACCGTCAATAATATTATATTTATTCATCTTTTACACGATTACAGCTATCTTCGGAATGTGTCATATCATAAAAAATAATTCTCTTAAAAAATATAATATAGGTACTTAATGTCACTTGGAATGATGTAAGGATTCTGACGAAATCCCCTTTATAGGTTCAGATCTTAATCAGTTCAGTCATATGTTTGTAGAATGAATAAATTCATATGTGTACTCATGAACTGTGAAGTTGCACTCCTTTTTTGTGGAGTTGCGTAAAAACAATCTAATTGATCGTATAGAATCGGAATTATTTTTATTCAGGTTAAACTAACTTTGATAAATATTCAAATATATACCATTTCCTAAAACCGTTACACATAATTATAAATTTCTTACATATAACTAAAGCCACTGCTTTAAAGTAAAAACATATTTATCTTTTAAAGATTATATATTCATAACAGATCTAAAAAGACTAGAACAGTATAATTAAGTAGTACTTATAAACAATTAAAGCAACATTATCTTTGGAATAATCTTAAGAGAAGACGCACAATGTGTCGATTGTCGACTAATGGAAAATGGCCTTGGAGATTATGACTTTTAGTCTAACATAGACAAATTGACTGCCTATTTTATTTACTGGATTCTTTTCTAAGAGAAATTCGGCTACCGGCCTGACATTTCTCATAATCTGACATCAATTAGGTAAGTATATCAATTTTTTTGATTGAATGAAATTTTGAAGCATTTATTATGCTAAATATTCAAATTGATTATGAAAGAAAACATTTTTTTGATGTCAGAAGTCAACCTTGTAGATAATGGTCCAACGATATCTATAGATCGATGGTAACCGCTGTACCGCGCCTTAAGTATGTGCTCGGCGAGACGGGAGGAGTATCGATTAATCGATCGTCAGATTTCTCGCTCTCAACACAAGTTCTTTGTTTACCTCTTCCCCCGCCACACCGTGTACCTAGGGCGTAGTATAGCAGTCACAGTCAGTCTATAATATACAGGGTGTATTTTTGAAACGGGGCAGTAAGGGCAAGTACCTTAACCGTTGTAGTTACAGCAAAACGTTCTTAGGAGACCTTCCCTAACTTTTTGAGAAATTTTGAACTGCATTTACAGATTTTGCAAAAATCTTACAGTTAGCGAAAAAAATGCAAAAGGTCCAAAATGTTTTTTTTTTAGTGCCAATCGATTCTATTTCATGTGGGGATCAAAAGACTCTAAGGGACCATTTTAGCTTTGAGTACTAGAAAAGACAGAAATCGCCAAAAACGTTTCCCATACATTTCGGCGAGAGAATAAAATTTCTACAATGATCAAACTTTTTGTTTAGGACAGGAAGTCCGTAGGGTTGACTATAAAGTAAATAAAAAGAATTATTACCCATAACTTTAGAATTTGATTCGAATTTCTTATGTAATTTTTAGTTTCAGCGGCGAAAATTCGAATGAGTTAATAATAAAGAATGTTGGCTAAAATGTCTCCATGTATAAACAAAGTCGACACACTGCGCTTGTGCGCTAAGTAACCACCGATCACAACCCCATTCTATCTCCATACATCTACATATTATATATTCACGCATCTTACCCATATGGGTAGGCAGTCATCTTTCCACTTGTCACGATCCTGGTTCCTTATTTTGAGTGACAAACCGTTTCGTAACTCCGGTCCATTAAAGACACATTTAAATTGATCCAGTTTTAGGCGAATTGCCTCTTCTATGTTTACCAATTGTAGTCACCGTCTTCTCACGTTACGACTGTGTTTGAATCTCTATGTCACTCAGAATAAAGCACCTGGCGTACGATTTTCGGTTCTTGTCTACTTTCATAGTTATTTTCATACATGCTCCTCGGTTACGGGCACTCTTGTCCTAGCCTGGACACATATCGTGGACCCACATCGCGAGCAAAACGAGGCCTTGTCGCCCGCAGATTGTTTTGTAATAATCTATATTTGGTGAATTTGAGCTCGTCCACCGCCGTAGCACCTCGTTCTATCCTCAAAAGACACCCAAAAATCGTGTACTGCGCGTATTGAGCACATTTAGGTCCAAGATATATGTCCTGATGTATACGTACGACTAGGTCGACCTTTACCGGGTTACCTATTAACCTCATACATTTCACCAATGTTCTTTCAGGCTTTTTCTCCACCACTTCGCATGGTCTTCGTCATTCCTAGCAGTGAGACCATTGGCACACATGTCATCTTCTACAAAATCAAGCCAGAAAAACTACTAGCTTGATTTTGCAGTCGGGCCTACCTTCCATCGGGATCCGGGCCATCTAAGCATTTTTTTTATATCACTTAGGTGGCAGACAGGTCCACCTGATGGAAAGTAGTTACCGTGGCTTATGGACGTGTAAAACACTAGGGGAGTCACACTTGTGCTGCCGACCCTGTAAGAACAGAGAGTCTTTGTGCCGTCAGTGTAGAAGACAAGCAGGAAAAGCCTTTGGTGTTCCCATTGACAGCACAAAACCTGTCCAGTGAGCTCTGTCTACCCTACTCACCGACAAGACAACACGAGGTTATTATAGCCGCGGTATTCTGTAGGGCGGAGGTACTTCCCTAGTCGGACTGCTCAATAGGCTATTTGACAACATTAAAAAAATATAATACAAATTGTGGCCATCCTATTAGAAAATAACGTTAAAAGACCTACGAGACTACAATTTACTCTCAAATATGTGTATTTTATTAGAATTTCAAATATAAAAATGTTATATTTTGTTTATTTATTGTCTATGACAAAAACGCTCGTGATTGGTCAGAGCTCTGGGTGACGTCATTGCTACCAAAATATCTCCAGTTGTATGAGCTATTATTGTTTGTTTCGGTGTTATTATTTGCTTTTTCCTTGATTATCGCGAGTTTTATGGACATATTTTGTGATTAAGTTCGAAATGGATACAAATTTTGTGCGAGCCGATGATAACAGCACCTTACCTACAATAGAGTGACGTCACAAATCACACGCATCGCCATGTTTAAATATCCTAGCGTTTTTCGCGCACTTTTGAAAATTTAAACTTTAGCATTGATTTTTTAACATAATGCATTGTTTTTTTACAGAAATATTAATGTGATATGTTTATACTGTAATAAGCAATCATTTGAAATGGTTTTTAAAAATTAGTCAAATAGCCTATTGAGAATACCTTTGCCTACCTTAAGTCATAAGCATCTATAATTAATCAAATACTGTCAATATTCGGAGGGAGATTAAAAACCTACAGGTAATAAATGAATACAAAAACTAATTACTATCGAAAGAAGGGTTTCTGAGTCCGGCAGCCATCTTGAAGTGTCCCGCGAGCATGTCGAGGAGTCTGAACGCGATGTCTCTGTTCACCTCCTTATGAGTGAAGCTGGTCACCAGCAGCTTGGTGGCTGATGAGATGGTTTCTTCGCCGAAGACGTGCAGTATAGCTGAGGGAGGAATTTTGACTTTTAATTGAGATCGATCGATTCCCGCTCAGTTCATAATATTTATGCATGCACATATATGTATACTAGCTGCCCCGGCGAACTTCGTACCGCCATATTTTCGGCCCGCGTGGTATTCAAATCCCGTTCCCGCTGCACCCTTATCACTTAGGGGGATGAAAAATAGATGTTGGCCGATTCTCATAGATACCGGATAAGCACAAAAAATTTCATCAAAATCGGTCAAGCTGTTTCGGAGGAGTATGGCAACGAAAACTGTGACACGAGAATTTTATATATTAGATTTGCATTGTTCTGAGTGTTTTTATGTATAATATGTAGGTATGTGTTTACAAAAAAAGTATCTAAGTATGTTTATCCGCATTCTGGATTCCACAACACAAGCTAGTTAAGCTATGCTTACCATGGGTTTAGATAGCGTTGTGTAAAATATTATTTATTTATAAAATTAAATTCATCCTAGCGTTAATTCCCAGTCGCATCCGAAACTTTTCAGCTCGAAATCTGGGGTCCGCTTTACCAGTCTTAACTACAGATTTGGCTAGACCTCGATATTTTTCGTGAAGCGACTGCCATCTGACCTCCACAAGCCTATGGTAACATTAGGCGATATCGAAGCTTTGCAGCTAGACCGTTGTTTTGGACTTTTTAGGGATCCAACTACCCGTAACGACTGCCATAGATGTTCTTATGGCAACCGGGACCGACGGCTTAACGTGCTCTCCGAGGCACAACCAGACTAATGTAAATACCCCATATTTCATTCACACAAATATTTGCACTGAGCGGGGATCGAACCCGCGCCTTCTGCGTAGCGGCCGCGTTCACTACCGCTACGCCACGGAGGCTGTCGATAAGGAGGATGAAGAAGAAGAAAATTAAATTATGAAAAGCAAGAAGTATCCTACCAGGAGTATTGTCCACCATGACCTGACAAGTTTTGTCTAAGTCGAGAGGTCTATCGACGGCGGCGGCGGCGAAACTAGCGTCGTCTCGCTCTGACAGCTGCTCGAACACCACGAACACTTGAGTACGGAGCCATGTTGCGAGATCACTCAACCACGACTCTAACAACGACTCTACAACATCTGAAAAACATATTATTAATATTTCTATATAAACATTATAAAGAGAATAGATTAAATTTGTTTGTTTGAATAGAAATTCTGAAAGTAATGGACATTCATATCATACTAATAATATTATAAATGGAAAAGTAGCTCTGTCTGTTACGCTTTCACACCTACGTCACTGAACCGCTTTTGATGAAATTTGGTACAGAGATACATTAGACATTGGGAAAGGACATAAGCTATACACGCTGGTGTAACCGCTGCACATACAGGTATTTGCTCGATCTAGGCGGCCAAAAGTCCCATTATCAAAAATTCAATAACATTCATAAAAACAAGTTCCACGATCAGAATATGAACCCTGGCACAATACCCATGCTTTATCTACCTGCTACCTTACACCCCGCCTCTGTGGCATCAGTCGCAATTTGACCATTTCACTTAGTGTGCGTATTTCATGTTGGCGCTTTTCTAAACATCAAACTTTCGAAGTGTGTTTTTATATTCTCAAGTTCTTCCTACGAATTGAAAGTGATGGATTCTGATGGACAAGGTAAGAGACTTATAAAATACATAAATAAAATTATGATCAATTAACAAGCTATATTTTTTTTGTAGTGATAAAGAAACCCATTTTCATACCATAACTTATTTAAAAAAAAATCTTTGCTAGTGTTTTTGTTTATAGATCGGGTTAGATCCGGCTATAATTTTTATTATAGGTTATTCTCCGATCCTTTATTTTGTAAATACAGTGAAAATCATCTCTGGAAACGTCCGGATAAATACAGTTTTGAGGTATTGAAGAGATTCAGCTAAATATCGTTTAAAATAGGAAATATGTTTTAGTGACTTTCTACATTGTATTTGTTTGTTTTAGGTTCAGAAGATGCATCAGGAGTAAGAGTTGTAACACGCCAACACTTATTTGATCTAACTAAGAAAGAAATTTTGCTTACTTTAGATGCCAAATTAAACTATTTAAAAGATAAACTTTTGTCATGTGAAGGTTACAATAACGACTAAATTCATGATTTGAAACGTGGTTTTGCCCGTTTCAACTCTGAAATAAAACAAAGGTGGACCAAAGCTCATCATAAGGAAGATAAATTTATAAAATACAACCGGTCTTGGCTAGAAGGCACTTTTGGAATACCTGTTGATAAAACTTCTCAAAAAGAGCCAGAGCAAAAGGCAAAAGACTGAAGAACTACGTTCTAACTTTGAAAAGGAGACTTTTATGCATGCTGCGAAAGTGGAACTGGGTAGATCTGGTAACAAAGATGCATCAATTGTCCGAAAAGATAAAGGCATTTTTGCTTACGCGACCCAGTAAAGAGGAGTCCTCCTTGACACCAATGCAGGCTTTGCAAATGTTTATAGATGCCGATTTGACACAAGGACAGTGCGAGATTATGAGAAAGACCAATAAGGTATTTTTTCCGTGTTAAAGTGCATTACAAAAAGCCAAGAAGAATCGTGTACGATAACGAGTATGGCGCAGTCCTAATTGAAAAGGCATTATTGTCAATAGGAGAGCTTTCCGAGATGCAGATGAGGCTAGAAATAAACACTTCAGCTGTTACCGTCAAGATTTAGCAAGAAAATGTTCGAGGACAAATTGCAATCAAGATATAATTAACCGGATTCTGCTCAGTTCAGATCCTCTGCTAAGTATATACATACAACATGTATGTACTTAGCAGAGGATCTGAACTGAGCAGAACTCTGCTAAGTAGCATGCGAAATATAAAAAAAAGGAAAGTGAAAACATTTTTGCCTAAAACTTTGGTTGTTTGTGTCTGCGGAATACAGTCCAATAATAGAAAATTCATCAAAAAGCGATGAATTAACTTAAAAAGAGCTATATTACTATACTAGGTACGCCACTAAGGCGTTTGTTTGTAAAATATAGTATTAAATAAAAAAATAAGTATTTTTATTACTTATTTATCTTGTTTAGATACCAATTATGCATTAAAATAATTTTGGCCGCGTAGATCGAGCAAATACCTGTATGTGCGCTGGCAACAGTATTTTATCATTCTTTTACCATTAGAAAGCTAATTTTCCTATATTGGTACTTGATGATGTGGCTTTTTAATGGCGAAAGATTTTTTGGAATGGGTTCAGTTGTTTTTGAGTTTACGGTTGCATACTAAAATACAAATCTTTCCTCTTTATAATATTAGTATAGATAAAATAGACCTCACTGAACATATTCTGACCAAATTGATGACAGGACAGAAACACACAAAACTGTCGAGCTTGCATGAGAGATTTAATGCCACTAAGGGAAGCTCCTGTAGTGTGTGAGGAGATGGCGGGCGTCCCCCTGCCTACCCCCTTACCCGCGAGCAGCAGCGTGGCGAGGCGGTGCGCGACGTGTGACGTCACGAGGCGGGCGCCGGCGCACAGCGCGCACGCGCCGCACCAGCACGAGCCGCAGTTAGCGCACCACTCGTCTAACAACAAGCATTATTTCATTATTTCTTTTTACCATTTAGGTGGCTAATAAGCTCACGGTCGACCTAATAGTAAGTGGTTAGTATTTTTTTTTTTTATATCACTTAGGTGGCAGACAAGCACACGGCCCACCAGATGGAAAGTGGTTACCGTGGCTTATGGACGTATGCAACACCAGGGGCGTCACACTCGTGCTGCCGACCCTGAAGAAACCTTCTAATGCCCTTCTTGAAGAACCCCATATTGTAGTCGCTTGGGAAAACCATCGCTTATGTTTCATTTAAATTGGTTAAGATCCTGGTAGACAGCCTCCGTGGCATAGCGGTAGGGCACGCGACTGCTACGCATGGGGCGCGGGTTCGATCCCCGCTCAGTGCAAAAAGTTGTATGCATGAATATGGCTGTTTGCATTGGTCTGGTCGTGCCCCGGAGAGCACGTTAAGCCATCGGTCCCCGTTGCCATAAGAACATCTATGGCAGTCGTTACGGGTAGTTGGGAGCCCTAAAAAATCCAAAAAAAAAAACATCGGTCTAGCTGCAAAGCTTCGATATCGCCTAATGTTACCATTGGGCTGTGGAGGTCAGATGGCAATCGCTTCACGAAAAAATATCGAGGTCTAGCCAAATCTGTAGTTAAGACTGGTAAAAGCGGACCCCAGACTCCGAGCTAAAAAGTTTTGGATGCGACTGGGAATTAACGCTGGGATGAGAGAGATTGGTCTGGTCGTGCCGCGGAGAGCACGTTAAGCCGTCGGTCCCGGTTGCCATAAGAACATCTATGGCAGTCGTTACGGGTAGTTGGAGCCCTCAAAAGTCCAACCAGTCTAACTCGGAACTTCGATATCGCCATTGGTCATTGGACCATTGGTTGTGGAGGTCAGATGGCAGTCGCTTCACGGAAAACATCGAAGTTCAGCCGCATCACAGTTAGACTGAAAAGTCGACCCCAACTGAGTTGGAAAAAGATTCAGTGAGAATGATGATGGTTAAGATAGAAAAGAGCGAATTCATCTCAGACGGGACTCGAACCCGCGATCTTTCCCTTACAGGGAGAATGTTCTGACCACTGAACCACCGATGACCGCTCGAAGCTGATCCAAATTTTTTTATACATCCGTCTTAGGGCGACGGTGGGAGCCATCTGTCGATACCCGTACGAACTATACAAACCAATAAATGATCATCATCAGCTTGAATCATTCAATTGTGTGGGTGGAATCATCAAAAATCAATGTTTAAAATTGATTGTAACATCATCATCATTCATTGGTTTTCATACGCGCAGTACCTACACGTTTCTTGGGTGTCTTTTGATTGCAGTGGACGAGTTCAAATAGGCTATTTGACAACATTAAAAATATACTACAAATTATGGTCATCCTATTAGAAAAAACGTTAAAAGACCTACGAGACTACAATTTACTCTCAAATATGTGTATTTTATGAGAATTTCAATTATAAAAATGTTATATTTTGTTGATTTATTGTCTATGGCGAAAACGCTCGTGATTAGTCAGAGCTCTGTGTGACGTCATTCCTACAAAACATCTCCAGTTGTATGAGCTATTATTGTTTGTTTCGGTGTTATTATTTGCTTTTTCCTTGATTATCGCGAGTTTTATGGACATATTTTGTCATTAAGTTCGAAATGGATACAAATTTTGTGCGAGCTGATGATAACAGCAACTTACAGTGACGTCAATACTCACACGCATCGCCATTTTGATTAAATATAGCGTATTTCGCGCACTTTTGAAAATGTAAACTTTATCATTGATTTTTTAACATAATGCATTGTTTTTTTACAGAAATATTAATGTGATATGTTTATACTGTAATAAGTATACATCATTTAAAGTGGTTTTTGAACATTAGTCAAATAGCCTATTCACTAAGCATAGATTATTACAAAACAATCCGCGGGCGCTAGGTAGGGCCTCGTTTGTTCTATATGTGCTCAAGGCATTACTCGTAGGTAGAGGCTGTCTCACCGAAGTCATCAGGCGTAGTGGCCCTCTTGGCCCGAGGCGGCTGCAGCTGGTCCAGCGAGTCTAGCGCTGCCTCCACGTGCGAGAACGCGCGACGGGACCCCACTAGCCGGGCCACTGCGCCGCACACCTGCCGGCAGAGGACAGTGTAGTGGCCGGCAAACTTCGTGACCAAATGACAGAACACACCAACAATAAAATTAAACAAGAAAATATCAAGAATAGCCGTGGTCGTATGCTAACAAAATAATACACTTTAGGGAAAAGTGGCATACGACCGCGGTTAATTCTTGATAATATATTTTCTTGTTTAATACGTTACGAAACTTATTTTTTAAGCTATTGCATAGCTTCTATCGCGGGCCTTGAGCGTGGAGACCGAATCCAGAAATTCCGTAACGAAAAAAACCTAACACCCCGAAGCTCGCACGAATCGAGCCGAGCTGCTCCGAAGTAGCTCCGCTTAACGTAAGTAATTATAATTGCATAAGTTGATAAAAAATGCTATGCAATAGCTTTACCGCGGCAGTCCCCGAGTGCCACACGTCTTTTTTTTTATTTATAACTAGCTGACCCCGCGAATTTCGTACCGCCTAACAGTCGATATTTTATTTTATTTTTTAATTTTTCTCTCCGTAAAACCAAAGTACGGGGACTTTAAGGAATATTTAAAAAAAAGAATTAGCGAAATCGATTCAGTCGTTCTCGAGATTTGAGCTTAGCAACACATTTAGGGATTCATTTTTATATTATAGAAGATTATTTTGGGGCAAGCAATACCTTAATAATTTATACGTATTTGAAACTAGCCTTCCGCCCGCGGCTCCGCCCGCGTGCATCTCGGTTAACGCGACCTTTGCTCATATCTTCGGTTCTACTTAACCGATTGCGATCAAACAAACGTAAGTAAGTAAGTAAGTAAGTAAATCATTTATTGCTCGAAACACGGTAAGATTTTAAGTCTGAGTAAGCTCTTTCTAACAAAAAAAAAACCGCATTAAAATCCGTCCAGTAGTTTTTGCGTCCATCGCGGACAAACAGACAAACAGACAGGAAATTAAAAAAATATATTTTCGTGGTCAGTATCGTTAACATAACATAACCCAAGTATTTTTTTTTAAATATCTCCAATGTACAGACACGACCACTTTACAATTATATAATAGTATAGATGTCCTAATATCAAGTTTATTTTTTAACGCAGTACATTTTCACCGCTAGAGGGCGCCACATTAGAGTAAGTGACACGTCATAATAGCCTTAACCAGCGGACGATCAAAACGCTTCTAACGATATCTAAATTTTACAGTTCTGAAAAGTATGAAGAGTGTATTGAAGAGTTATGAGGGAACAAATGAACATACATATTACATAAATACAACAAAAACATAGCCTGTCAAAATCATAACCCTCCTTTCGCCGTAGTCGGGTAAAAAATCAATAAAAGGACTGATCAAAGCCACTAACACTGAGTTCCATATTGGTGCACACATAGGTCCAGTCGTGCAGTGTACGCGGGGGTTCCCCTTCCGCGCCCTCTGCTCCCACCGCCGTCTTGATGGAGTTGAACACGCCCGTCACCGTACGCTGGAACAGTCTGCCCACACGCATTCAACAAGGGCATTAGAAAAATCCTACAGTACCTCCTCCCTACAGAATCCCTTCTTCATCCTAGCGTTAATTCCCAGTCGCATCCCAAGCTTTCAGCTCGGAATCTGGGGTCCGCTTTACCAGTCTTAACTACAGATTTGGCTAGACCTCGATATTTTCCGTGAAGCTATTGCCATCTGACCTCCACAACCCAATGGTAACATTAGGCGATACCGAAGCTTTTCAGCTAGACCGTTGTTTTTGGGCTTTTTAGGGCTCCAACTACCCGTAACGACTGCCATAGATGTTCTTATGGCAACCGGGGCCGACGGCTTAACGTGCTCTGCGAGGCACGACTAGACCAATGCAAGTATCCATATTTCATGCACACAAATATTTGCACTGAGCGGGGATCGAACCCGCGCCTCCTGCGTAGCGGCCGTGTTCACTACCGCTACGCCACGGAGGCTGTCTGCCCTACAGAATACCGCAGCTAAATCACTTGTTGTGTTCCCGGCATTTCGACAACTATTTTTTTCGGTCCCACACAATGGGAGTAAGCCTATTGCCGTCTAGCGGGCACTCTGTCATCGGCTGTACGTTTACTGTCGGATGGAACACAGTCCTATCCCTTAGTCGCCTTTTACGACACCCACAAGAAGAGGTGGGGTGGCCCTGTTCTACTCCACCGGGACACAACACGGCTATTCAAGAATATTTTTTTTTCATCAGAACCAGACTATAACTTTAACAACAAATATTTGTCAAATGGCAGTCGTTACGGGTAGTGGAGCCCTAAAAAATCCATAAACAACGGTCTAGCTGAAAAGCTTCGATATCGCCTAATGTTACCATTGGGTTGTGGAGGTCAGATGGCAATCGCTTCACGGAAAATATCGAGGTCTAGCCAAATCTGTAGTTAAGACTGGTAAAAGCGGACCCCAGACTCCGAGCTGAAAAGCTTCGGATGCGACTGGGAATTACCGCTAGGATGAGAGAGATTTGTCAAATGGACAACCTATTTACAATGCGGTCCTTGAGAACACTTCTCTCACTCTCAATCTCATCTCACAACAGAGTAGTAGAATGTACTAACTTATCTAGTCTTTGCATGTTGATGGAGGTCTGCCCGGGGGACGAGTTCCTGTCCATGGTCATGTCGTACTCATCTGTGAAAGGTGGAAAGTTATAGGTTAGGCTACAGTTGAAACTGGGGATTCTTTTTATTTAATTTTTATGTTTTTTTATAATTCACTTATGTATGGTAGTGAATGTTGGGTTTTGAAGAAGAAGTATGAAAGTAAATTGAATGCTGTGGAAATGAGAAGCCTGAGAAGTATAGCTGGGGTGAAGATGACGGATCGTGTGAGGAACACCGTGATAAGGGAACGTTGTGGTGTGGTGGAAGATGTAGTGACTAAGATAGACAAAAGGGATGCTTAGATGGTTCGGACACGTGGAGAGAATGGACGAAAGAAGGTTTAGATGATAAACTTGCTTGGAATTGAGCTGTTCACTCATGCATGCTTCTGAAACAAATGATTGTATTTAGACTAAGTAGACTAAGCATTTTTTTTGTAAATAGACCAAAAAAAAGCCCGCTGAGTTTCTTGCCGGAGTCTTCTCAGGCCGGGGCCGCGTTTCGAACCGGTGGTCCATTTGCTAAGCTAGTCTTTAGTACATATATGTATATTATTGACGTTTTGTAAGTGCCGTTTTAATGGTCTATACAGAATAAATGATTTTTGACTTTGACTCTGCCTACCCCACTGGGAAAGAGGCGTGACTGTATGTATGTATGTGTATTTTTTTTTAAATTACCCGCTAGCGTGGCGGTGTCGACGGGTCGCGAGGAGTGGTGGTGCTGCGTCCTGCCGCGCGTCTCTTCCGCGCTCTCCCACCACACCTCCTCCGCTCTATAGGAGATACAACCAAAATGAACGCTTAATGACAAGAAATAGGGTAAACAATACTAGTTAGCTCAGTCCTAGGGTCATCATCTTTGACCCGAGACCGGGACCTTCGCCTCGGAGTCTGAGGATCGCTTTCTATCTTTTAATCATCTACTTCAAATGGCCTTGGAAATTCATGGCGGCTTAGGACAGGGACCATCTATAGTATAGATGACTTTTTTTACAATTATAATAGTATAGATTCTATACTATTATAATTGTAAAAAAAAACGTACTGAAAAGATTTTGATGCGGTTTTTTGTAAGAAAGGTCTTGATCAGGCCTAAAATCATAAACTTGTTCTACGGTTGAGTCGAACCGAAGATAAGAGATCCACGCGGGCGGAAGAAGTACTTAATATGGAGAGACCCCTCCCCCCCCCTCCCCCCTGTACTTCAGAGAGCACGTTAAGTTTGGTTCCAGTAGCCAAGCGAACAGCAATAGCATGACATTCCTAAAAGTTTACACAAATAAATTTGAATTGAATTGTATTTGAATTGAATTGAATTTGAATTTAAGATGGTCAGACTGGTCAGTTGATAGTCTATTCATGACAAAATATCGAAGTTTTTCGTGCATTTCTGTGCAAATAAAAAGATACCACTTTTCGGTATCGTCGACAAATGTCAGATTCTAGAAATGTCAGATGAGTTTAAAACGCCAGTCCTTCTTTCTTTCTTTCTAAGTTCGGCCGCTTCGTAGTTAAACTGAAAGCTGAATTGGGGAAAAGCTCGAAAGAAAATATTTATGCCTTCAAATTCAAGTGTTTGTATTTCAGACCTGGGGCTGGCCTCGGCCCGCTGCTGCAGCAGACAGCGCAGCTTGGCGATGCTGGTGGACAGGTCGGCCGCCTCCTCGTACTCGGGCTCCGGGGACTCGTCCGGCGGCACCGCCTTCGGAGATGACTTGGCCAAGGGCTTTGCCTGGGATGGCTGAGGACAAATTGTACCCTGTTATACACTCTATACGGTGTCGTGGTCTACTGAGCCCATGGCCAACTCAGCCCGTGGGATCAGTTGACCAATTATCCTACTAACTTTAAAACTCTCGCGTTCCATGATCTCTGAGATTGTTTGCGGAATAGGGACACTATGAGTGTGGTATGTGACGGTACATGGCGAGAACAAAATATCAAAAATATCGAGAATGTGCGGGTAGATGAAGAACCTACTACTTCACGGACTCGAAGACGGCGGGCGTGCACCGCTGAGCCAGTCAGCTTGTGATCACGGCCGGTGTAACCTGATCGAAACGTCGTCGTCGGGCAAATGTACGTATACTATACCATGATCGCGTTAATAGGCTTGTGTCCACTAAGAATAAATCGGGTTGATGTATGTTCCTAGCGACTATTCTTGTTATAAAGATAGCAAAAAGCATAATAGTTTGGTATATAAAATAAGGATTACTTTTATTTTTATAAAATAAATTTAGAGAAATTAGACATTCAGTCACGTGACATCAAACACCAATCAGAGAGCGTGACGTCACGCCTTGCGCCCTGTGTTGACAACGTAGGTGATTTTTCGCCATGTAGGCCTAGACGAAAATTGGAAAACAGTTCTTTAAATTAATAAATTTATAACTGGAGTGAAGTCAAAACAATACCTATAAACTTAAATTATAATACATAAAATAATCTATAATACTAAGTCAAAGTAAAAAAAAAAACTAAGTTTTTAGTTATTTTTTACAGTTTTTAACTGTAAAATAACAAATTGTGATGATAACTTGAAAAAAAAAACGTTTTATATTAATATACTGATATTTTGGCGTTTGGGCTACTTTAGGCTACTTTGGGAATGAAAAACGGCGATATTAGGCCAAGCGTGGTTGGCAACACAACACTGCTTGCGTTTGCGTTATTGTTTTTGTTTACGATACGTAGTACGTACCAGTATATATATTAATCTATGCACTACACATGAACTTGTTTGACAGTTTTGACACGGGGACACGGCGTGACGTAACAAAAGTCGCCATTACAGTTTGGAGTGTTTTTGACATAAATTCAAATCGACTTATTAAATCTCAAAATAAACCATGTAAATGATTGTTTTATATCAAAATAATATATTTTTGGGGTCATTTAGGTATAGAAGTATTGTATTAACCATTTTTTCAAATTTAGGACACAAGCCCGTTAACATTATTGTACATTATCCTACTAATATTATAAACGTGAAAGTTTGTAAGTATGGATTGTTACTCTTTCACGTAAAACTACTGAATGGATTTTAATGAAACTTTACAATAATATAGCTTATACATCAGAATAACACGTAGGCAACGTTTGGTCGCGATAACCGACATCCACGCGGACGGAGCTGGGGGTTGACTCGACTCATTATTCAATAACTCAACCAGAGGGTTAGTTGACCCCTTGAGGGCTATAACCCGCGAGACTGTTTCCTAAAAAAAAAAAGATAAGTAATAATGTCTGTAAGTATGTAAGTAATTATGAATATAGAGAGCTGAGCAAGGCCCAAAATAGATGGCGTGTAAAAGAGGATATGGTAAAAAAGGGAGTGACTAAGGAAACAACATCTGACCGGAATGTATAGAGGATAATGATATGTTGCGCCAACCCTAAATAATTGGGATAAGGGCAGGTAGATGATGATGAAGTAAGACTTTTAATTAATTTGATAACTACATCTGTGACATATTTACTATTTTTCTGATGTTGGATTGATGACTTTTTTTTTTTTTTTTTTTGTTCTATGGCGATCCCGATTGATGACTATGTAAATGACAACAATGAGAAACAATGTTGACATTCACCTATAAATTAGTCTGTTAATAATCTTTTAGTTGGTATAATGACAATTATAATGTAATAGCTTAAATAATAATGTATCCAATTAATTAAATTTTAACGATTTTTAACCATTATTGTACGTCTTATCAGACATGTTACGGTGATACCTACTTAATTTATATAATTGACAACATCTATTATTACCTGTGACAAACAATAAATGCATTAGAATCTTTGAATCTTTGAAAGAAATGTTGTTAAGTAACTAAATGGATAAGCAATTAGTCGAGTCACTCACCACGCTATCCTGTGAGATGACTCTCTGCTGTTTCAGGAGCGGCGGCGCAGACGGGATGTCTTCTGTACACACAAAGTATTTTTTATTTATTTTTTTATTTATTATCATATAAAAACATTAATATGTATATACAGTTTGGTTCACATCAGCACTTATAAACCACTAAGGTTTGCTTAGCACTAAACAAACGGTCAGTTAGGTTTTCTACTACATTCTACACAGCGGTATTCAGATTTTTAGACCCAACGTAACATAACTAGCTTGTATTATAAGAAACTCAGTACCCCTAATCTGCTAATTGTCAACCTCTGTCATACCACCGACATTGCAAAAAGTGCCATTACATTTTGCAGTTTCGCAGCATGTTTAGCAAAATCGGGATCCAGGCTGTGGAGGATCTCCTTGGTCTTCACGAGCAATTACAATATGGATTTTTTACAAGAATGGCATTAGATGGCATTTACATGGTCGGCAGCGCAAGTGTAGGTAACCTCCTGGTGTTCCACAAGTCTGAAGACCGCTATAACCGCTCCCAATTCGCAATTTAAAGATATGTATCTACCTATACCATGATTGCCTTAATTCCCGTTAGCACTAGTTTTTTTTTAAATGTACCTCTTAGTGCGTTAGCAGCGTGAATATCCCTGTACTCCGGTATAGGCTTGCCCCGCGGCGTCTCTGGTGGGGGGCTCTTGTCCAATCGGTGGTGAGACGGCGACTTTTCCTGCAAAACCAATAAAATCTTCATGCCCTTTATACGACTACTCTCCTTCCTTTCCCAGTTCAATTTAATCCCAGTCGCATCCGAAGCTGAGATGAACTCGGAATCTGGGGTCCGCGTTTTCCAGTCTAACTGTGGGTTTTAGCGGATCTTCGATATTTTTCGAGAAGCGAGTGCCATCTGACCTCAACTCATTGGCGATATCGAAGTATCGCAATTAGACCAGTTGTGGGACTTTTTAGAGCTCCAACTACTCGTAACGACTGCTGTAGATGTTCGTATGACAAAAGAGATCGACGGCTTAACGTGCTCTCCGAGCCACAGGAAATATCCAGACCAATGCTAATAGACGTATTCATGCAAATATTTGCACTGCGTGGGAATCGAACCTGTACTCCCGGCGTAGCAGACGCTCTATATATGACTCTCAATGACTATAGAAGACTACGTCGTAGGTTCTAACAGACCATAGAATATGAGGTAATCCAATACACCAACTGACCTGCGAGTCGTCGCTGAGTCCGGTGAACCGGAGCCCTTTCTTCAGGCCGGCTATCCCGAAGTCCAGCAGGCCCTCCATCATACCGGCTGCTTCGTCCTAGACCCATCAAATACCTATTAGTAGTTATATAGAAGTAGTCTTGTAGTTCAGTGGACTATTGCTCAGGACATAATATCTTGGATTTAAAATGTGCCCGGGGGCGAGTTGGCGAGTTGGGGACTCCGTGGTCCGCACACCGGAAGAGGGCCAGATCGCGAGATATGGCCCTGGGTCGGCCGGAGTGCGAGGGATATGTCTACGATAATCTCACAGACGGCGGGCGTTTTAGTCGATTCGAGTTCGACATAACCCTCCGGCGGGGGAGGTATCCGTGGGGATTTAGACGATAAAGGACCTAAAATGTGCTCTATATGCGCAGCACACGTTCCTTGGGTGTCTTTTGAGGATACCACGGGATACTACTGCGGTGGGTGAGCTCGCATAGATTATTACAAATCAATCTGCGGGCGCTAGGGGCTCGTTTGTCTCGCAATTTAGGTCCAAGATACATCTCCTGAAGTATACCTACTACTCTTCCATTCCACCAGCTTGTCTTTATTGAACCGGCTTGCAAATGCGGTAGGCGTGGCCACCTATGGGTGAAGGGAAGCATCTCAAAACCTGGGACAGCCGGAGTGCGAGGATAATGCCTTAGAGCGGGGGCACACGATGCGGTGCGGCGCCGCACCGCATCGTGTGCCCCCGCTGTTATGGGCCATCTTACACAGGCATATGAAGACTCGAGACGGCCCGTGCGGTTTTAGTCAGTTTGAGTCCGACATAACCTCCTCCATGGGCCCCGTAGATCTATCTTATCACAACCCCACAGGCATGACTAGAAGTTTGTACAATATAGTAAAGTGGAGAGTGCCCATTTGTTAACAGAAAACATTCCATCAATATGTGACTACTGTATGTTATCGTTCGAATATACAGGGCGTCCCACGGCGATGCCACATGGAGGGAAAGTACCTTAAATCCTTAAGTTAGCTCATTTTACTTAAAGGAGACATCATTTTATTTTTAAAAAGAAACGAAACTGCATTTAAAGATTTTTAAAAATTCGCTTGCCACATCCGGTAATCGAACCGACTAAAATCCGAAAAAGTAACACCCTGTATTTTTAGGTTCTCCCTTGTTTGGTATAACAACGTTTGGTCGAATGTTACTAATTCGAACAACGTTTGAGAAAATAATTGCTTTGCATAATATCGATTGACATAATTTTCATTTCATCGAATATTTATTTGCGATAACAACCTTTGCGCTATTGATCAAAAAGTATAATGCTCATTTCATGTAATGTTCAGTTGATATTATTATGTATTTCATCGAATATGCAATTGGTATAATGTTAATGTAGTGTAGAAATTTATTTATCTGGCCCTCGGCGGCCGCTGCCGCGGCACGCTCGCTTCGCTCGCTCGCCTCGTGCTTGTTGTGGTCACAGTTCTAACCTAACCTAACCCTGCCGATTTCCGTGATGAAAGAAAACCACTAAGAGTATGTTTCATGAAAAACAATACAAGTAAAATTGAAAAACTCTCAGTGCAATCGGCAGGGTTAGGTTAGGTTAGAACTGTGACCACAACAAGCACGAGGCGAGCGAGCGAAGCGAGCGTGCCGCGGCAGCGGCCGCCGAGTGATTCGGTATGATCTCTCGACTAAATCATTATTAGTCTAATGAAGCATTAGTTTAAATAAAATTAGAGCAAATGAAAATTCGGTGAAATGATATTATTCCAACTAAATAATTATGCTAAATAAAATTGTACCAATTAAATATTCGGTCAAATGAATAATTATGTGAAATGACTTTATTGTAACTGAAATTAGTTCAAGTGATTTTCGACCAAACGTTGTTATACCAAACAAGGGAGAACCGTATTTTTATGGCATCAATCGATAGTGTCAATCATAAGGATCAAATCTCTCTAAGAAACATGGTAAATTAAATGAAAGGAAGTCCTTGAAATCTAAAATTATAAATTCAATTTGGCAAAATAAATCACTTTAACTCAAAGTTCATCCATCCATCTGATACCATATTAACAATAAAATTCCATATTTAAACTACTTTTCTTTTTTTATCGTGCTGACATCGCTGCTGGTCAGCAGTAGTATTTAGGTATGTCAAACTCAAACCGACTAAAACCGCACGCCGTCTAAATTAACAGGTTATAAGTTGATCCATAGGGCAATTCTCTTGCCATTTTCGTTGCACAGGGTACACCGCGTGCAGGTTTCTAATCAAGCACCCAAAAATAACTACCTACCCTACCTACACATACCTCATGCAGTTACCCAATAAAGTTACATTCTAAACAGGTAACAAAGTTCATTCATTTAGTAATCATTTTACTAAATAAATTTCATCAAAGATATCTCTAGTGTTGATACCTTGTGAGAAATTCTTACAAGGTATCAACACTAGAGATATCTTTGATGTGTTGATACCTTGTAAGAAATTCTTACAAGGTATCAACACTAGAGATATCTTTGATTTGATTAGAAACCTGCACGCGGTGTACCCTGTGCAACGAAAATGGCAAGAGAATTGCCCTATGGATCAACTTATAACCTGTTAATTTAGATGGCGTGCGGTTTTAGTCGGTTTAAGTTCGACATACCTAAATACTACTGCTGACCAGCAGCGGTGTCAGCACGATAAAAAAAGAAAAGTAGTTTAAATATGTAATTTTATTGTTAATATGGTATCAGATGGATGGATGAACTTTGAGTTAAAGTGTTTTATTTTGCCAAATTGAATTTATAATTTTAGATTTCAAGGACTTCCTTTCGTCTAATTTACCATGTTTCTTAGAGAGATTTGATCCTTATGATTGACACTATCGATTGATGCCATAAAAATACAGGATGTTACTTTTTCGGCTTTTAGTCGGTTCGATTACCGGGTGTGGCAAGCGAATTTTTAAAAATCTTTGAATGCAGTTTTGTCTCTTTTTAAAAATAAAATGAAGTCTCCTTTAAACAAAATGAGCTAACTTAAGGATTTAAGGTACTTTCCCTCCATGTGGCATCGCCGTGGGACGCCCTGTATAAATACACAAGCTGTTACTCGCGGCTTGGCCCGCGTGGAATTTTACAACTGAGTCTCGAGGGTCGAGCGTTGAGTCTCTACTTGACTCTCTACTCGCCTCTCTATTCCGATTCATGCCCCACCCTCTTGCCCCCTTCCCCTGCTCGTACCCCCACCCTTACCACATTCCCACACTCATTCCTCACCATTTCTCCTTTCCCCCACTCATACCCCCACTCTCTCCCCTACCACCCCTCAAGCATCCACTCTATCACCCTTCCCCACTTTAGCCCCCACCCTTTTCCCCTTTTCCTACCAATGTCCCTACCCTTGCTTTACTCCTTCACCCACTCTTTCCCCCACCCTTTTAGACTCTTTTCTCTACTCATTCCTCCCTTCCCTACCTTTTCCCCCACTCCTTCCTCTTTCCCTTCCCCGTTGTTTCTCTATATTCGACTATGTCCGTTACCAAGCACCAATCCATCCCTGTACCAAATTTCATCAGGATATCTTTAAGATTTTAAATAACGTATGGAAATTTTCCGAATTTGTTGAAATATATAATCACTGCTTCGTTCCCATTAGTAGTAGCGTAATAATAACATACAGACCTTCGTCGATAAACGGTCTATTCAACATAAAAATATTTTTTCAATTCGAACCACTACTTCCTGAGGTTAGCGCGATCAAACAAACAAACTCTTCAGCTTAATAATATTAAGTATAGATAGTATGATACAGTGTTAACTAATCTATGTAACCTTATACCCCGTTAAATAAATAAATAAAATAAAAAAAAAATTGATAAGTACCTGATTTTACATAATTATACATATTTCCCAATGTGATCAATCTGAGCCACTTACCATCAGGTGAGATAGAGGTGAATCGCGAGTCTATTGAGTATAACAAAACATATAAAGCATTCCAGTTATCTATCGTGCGACAGAGAAACAAAGCGCTGTATAGTTTGTCTCGAGTTGATTGTACCATACATACATATACTTACGCTTATATATCCCCGAAGGGGTAGGCAGCAGTGTTTGTACCGTGTCAGGTTAAAGGGAATAAATATTAGAACCTTCTGTAACTAATATTGTTTTCATTAAAATAACTAAGAGACTGGTACCCATCCTAAATGTGTTATTCTGCATAGAAAGGGCGATAAATTCCCACTGAATTAAACTGACTTGAGTCCTGAAGAGCTAAGAGCTCTTTCTTAAATCCGCCGCAACCAGTCATCAATCAATTAGCCTATCGCAGTCCACTGCTAGACATAGGTCTCTCCCAATGTTGGAAAGTTTTGGCTGCCGTTTGCACGCTGGCCAGACGGGTTTAATTTCAAGTTTTCCTTCTCTCACAGTGATATCGTCAGCGTATTTTTCCGTTAGCCGCCTTTTACGACACCCTTCGGATGAAATGAAGTGGTGATACTTGTATTCTGTCACCACACGGATAACGGAACCAATCATAAACTATATTAAACTAATCACGGACTCATAGGGTGGTCATTGGTTGATCAGTCCTTTTATCGGTGTTAGTGCTTGTGTGCGGATTTTTTGAAGTTTATTCACGAAGTTTGCCGGCCTCTATACGCCCATGCACAGCATCTACATAGTTAAAGCGAAAGCAGAAAGTATCGTGCAAACAACATACACTGGAGATATGCTTGCGGGGCACATCAAAAATATTGGCGTCCACCTGTAGGTCGACTATCTTCGTCTTGGCCTGGCTGACCGTGCTCTGCAGGTCTTTCAGCAACTCTGTGGGCTTCGGACTGTGGTCTTTCCTGGACTCCTTGTGAGGGCTCGTATCGATGGGGTCTACTTCTATGGTTTCCTCTTCACCTGAAACAATATTTTTTAAAGAATATCAGTAATCGAAATTACTAAATTTGTAATCGCTCCAACTAAGCTAAATTGCTTTTGGGAAGAGTGTGTTCAAGTCAGTAGTGTAATGGCCAGGTTTCGATCACGGGACCTCTCGATCCTAAAGTCAACTCCTTAACCACTAAGCTACCAATGCTAGCCTAAAAGACCAGATACAATACTCATTATCTTCTCGGCCTGATTCCGTGTTAATGGATAGAGTAACGGGTAAAGATCGCGTGAGGAACTCCCGCATGCGTATGCAGCATGCGTAAGCAGCTACAGCGTTGTAGCCTTCCTGTGCTTAGAAAAACATAGAAAAAAACATGCAGGAGAGCCTTGGCTTGGGTGGACCCGTTTTGCAGCAACCAACATGCTACATGGGCAAAAAATACCCCCCTCTGGGTCGACGGCTTGACGTCATAGACAGTGAAATGCGTACCACTGGCTTGAGCACTTCTACACTACCATGAATACCTAAGACCAATTGATGACAAAAAGCTGGAAAATAGGTCCTAGGCACCAAGGCGAGAGAGGGTATCAGGTGCAATTAATTGGCACACAACTTATGAATAATGATGATTGTTTAGGTAAAACATAACAACACACAAACAAAATTACAACTTGAACTCACCAAACCACAATGGTTGAGGGGACTTGCTCCGAGGTGGATTGGGACTGCTGTCGATATCTGTGTCCTGTCCCCACAGCCGACTGAGTGTGATCTCTCCATCTAAGCTTGCCAGCAGGTCCTGGCCCATGCTAATACACTGCAGGTCTATGTCTGTGTCCCATGTCTTCACACTACCTGTAGAAATAAGTAGAAAAATATATCAATTCATCAATTAGCCTAGCGCAGTCCACTGCCTCTCTCAAAAAATAAATAGCATAAATAAATACAAGAAATATTTTTTTATAAGTTAAAATGGTTATATGGATTGACATTCATATTGCAGGAGGGTAAAATTTCAATTACTACATACATACACACTACATTTTGGGTTAAATTTACCCAGCCAACAGGATATACTAAATTTTAAAATGAATGAATGAATTTAATATATTTATATGGACAATATGCATAAGGACTAACTGGTATTTATTATGTTCTAATGGGCACAATGGTCAAGCAGCAACCTGCTAATAATATAATCAATATACTGGATGAATTTTTGAGATGGAGCAGTAAAGGCAGAAATAGTAATTATATTAACAAAAATATACCTTCAATAATCCTGTCATAAATCTTGACCTCATTTCTGCCCTGTCTGCCCCTCCTCTGTCTCAAAATAGGCGAATTCTTGATGTCCAAAGGCTCACTACTCAAAACCTGGACCTCTTCTACTATATTTTCCATAGTATTTATCACTGGCTCCTCATGAATTTCCTCAATCACCTCCCTATGTAGTACAGGAGCCGTTGTTTCTTTCATCAATGGAGATAATACTACAGATTCTATATTTGTTGGTTCTTGTTTCACGTCTGACACCGTTTCTTCTGGTTTTGTAGAGGGTACATTTTTTTCTGCTGCATTTGATGCACTTTTACCTTCCAATATGGTCAATAATTTATCGTTTAACCATGCTGGTTCACATAGTGTACTGTCAATAAAATTATCCAACCTCTTTGACAGTATACGGACTAGTAATTCTGAATGTGGTGTATCCCATAGCTCCCAAGGCACAAGTTCTTTAAAAACAATACGTAAAATGCTAGTGCAGTGGTCTGCTGTCTGAATTGCTTTGGTGCTAGTAATGTCAAATATTGGATGTGATTTATTGTATAACAATTCTATAGAACTTGTTGGCGTTTTCTCATGCCTTTTAATGGCCTTCTGGTACTCTTTCAAATGTGACACGAAAATGGTGCATGTGTCTACGAATACATCTTTGGATTCTATTTTACTGGAAATCTGTGGAGAAATAACCCCTTTGAAGAATTGGAAAAAAGGCATTGTGATGTAAATCTTTTAAACACTTCCTTGGTATGTATATTTTTAATAACAAAATCTTGAGGCTTGGGTTTGAAACATTTTAAGAGTTAATCAATCTTATCAAAGATCTGATTTAATGGAAGACCAAACTTTAAAATAAAAAAATTAAGTACCAAAACATTTTTTTCATTATTAAAAAATGTGGGGTGCTCAGTGATGACTGTTAGTAGCACCTAAAACTTTGAAACATGTTTCATTATTCACTTTATTATTAAAAATATCAGAAAACCTATAAGTATTATTGAAACAAGGCAAAAGTAGCTGAAATATGTTTGAAATATTTAAGATACCCACCTGAAAACTTTTTCCAATAATTTGATCCAATATTTGTTTACAGGCAAATGGGAACCCAATCTCCTGTGATATATAAGGCACATACCACGAGGAGACCAGCCTCCGTTCCAGTACCGTTGATATAACGCTTAGTTCATTAGTGTCATATTCTCGGCACTCCGAATATTTCGGTCGTCGGGTCTGAGGCAAAAGCCTCGACAGAAATGATAAATATGGATAATCTTTAACAATACTTTCATACTTTATAGGTTTGTTCAATCTCAATAGCCACTGTATAAACTTAAAACTAATGCATACGGAAACGATAAACACAGTTAAAATGTACAGAGGAAACCATATCCCGGTTATAGGGGATATATTTGTCATATAATTAAGTAGCACGCAAACTAATGTACTTCCACTTGATGCAATAGTAGTATATTCTAATAAGTTTCTTTTGAGTAACATTTTAGTGCAGTTATACTGTAAAGAATGCAAAATTTGTTACTTCTAGCAAATTTTTGTATTGTTTGTTGACTTTGTTGTTCAAAAATTATTATTGAACGTTTTTTGACATTTTGATAACATGTTTTGTGAACTGTGTGACCAGATTTAATTCACATAAGGCTTTCCTTAAAAACTGCTAAATTACTTAATGGAAATATACATAATAATATTATATATATTATACTCACACGCACACCTGTATATCTCCCAAGGGGTAGGCAGAGGTGAATTAACAGCCACATTTTTCTTTCACTATGTTCACTCATTTTGAATTTTAAAATTATTTTATGCTGTATTGAAAATAAAAATACATGTGATAGAATTGTTCCGATATAATCAAATTAGTTTCCGATTAGGCCTGTCCTTTTAAATAGCTGTGAGGCGTAGGCGCTGCTGGAAGCCGACCCGAAGCCCAAAGACGGACCCCAAGTGGCCCGAGCTCCGAGGCAACTTCAGCTTAGGATGCAATCATGAAAATACGTCTCCATGAAGATGATGATAATAATCAATTAGTTTCCAAGATATATGGAATTTTAGGTTTTTTTTTGTATGGAGCAGACAAGCAAACGGCCCTCCTGATGATAAGTGGTTCCCGTGGCCTATGGGCGAGTGCAACACCGGGGGAGTCACACTCGTGCTGCCAACCCTGTAAGTACAGAAAGATTCTGTGTCGTCAGACAAAGCCTTTGGTAGGAAGGTTAATGTGGGGATATAATAGTAACGGACGGACTATTCGACGTAAAAAAAAATCAATTCAATTAAGATAATTTTAAAGCAATTAGTTTGCTAGACTAAACAATTTATAATAAATTGGAAAAAGCGAAATCAATTCTCGGGCGGGACTCGAACCCGCGATCTTTCCCCCTGTAAGGGAAAGATCGCGGGTTCGAGTCCCGCCCGAGAATTGATTTCGCTTTTTCCAATTTATTATAAAAATCAATTCAAACCAATATTTAGTTCCTAAGGTTTCTAGTGAATAACCGAGTGTAGTAAAAGCATAATTAATTAAGTAGGTACTTGGTATTTTTGAAAGAATATAATATAAACACTTTACTGTAACAAACTTTCAAGTTATTCTGCACACCTATTAACATTCTGCATTATTATATTTTTGTGTAGATTTGAATAATTTCATTAGTTAGAGACAAAAGTGTTCAAATTATTACATTTTGTACCCATAACCAAAACTCATAAAAAAAAGACGTGTGGCACTCGGGGACTGCCGCGGTAAAGCTATTGCATAGCATTTTTTTATCAACTTATGCAATTATAACTACTTACCTACGTTAAAAAACCTAACACTCGAGAATCGAGACGAGCTGCTCCGAAATCAGATTTCGGAGCAGCTCGATTCGTGCGAGCTCGGATTCTGGATTCGGTCGCCACGCTCAAGGCCCGTGATAGAAGCTATTACGTATATTTTATTCATTTATTTATGTAGGTATATTTCCATGTATATATTATACATAAATTATTAGTTACCTATTACATATTTATATATATTGGTATCTACTGCGTTGTATCTATATCTACCTCACAGCTTATCTACTAAGTTTATAGTACCTAATGGTTTATTTTCGTTCATAATGCATCTACTTTTTATTCTCTGCACCACCTATTAGGTTGACTGGTAGAGAATGCCTATGGCATTAAGTCCGCCTATGTACATATGTGCATGAAGTTCTAATAAATAAATAAAAAAATAGCTTAAAACTCTTGAGTAAGAACTCAAGAGTTATATTATAGTGTAGGAACATACATACATACTTTTACCTACAAGATGAACATAATCATACGATAACAGCAGTGCCGAAATACGGAGCCCAAACACGTCCGAACGCAGTGAAGAATCTCGTCGCATGCAGCGCGACTCACGGACCCTGCAGTTTTATAGCTGGCGCACCTAAACAGTTTGATAGCGAAAGATAAGCGCCCCACGCGGCGTATTTGTGAACTGCATTGTATATGATAGATTTAAGATTCCTTATGTAAATACATAGAATACTAAACTGTGATTGGTGTAGATAGTTGGTAAGCTCGCTTAATTGTATTGTTGTTATAAGACGAATTATTGTATATTAGTAGCCCCATTTGACGAATAAAATAATCAGTTCCATGCTCTGCCTTTTACTTTGGCTACGGTAACCCTCCGGTCCAAACAGTCAGAGCTGTCTAGCCAACGGACTGGGTTCACTCATTGAACCTGACTAGAGACATCAGCCAGCTGGCACAGATATTAGGGCAGTACCTACCTCACGGGTCAGTGACCCCTCAGCTGATCCCCAATCAGCTGCTACACTCGTTCGGTCTACCATCAGCTGATCCCGAGTCTGGTTAGGCGCAGGCCACAGACCGACTTGGTGTCAGCTGATCGCCAGGTCAGGTTAGGCGAAGGCCATAGACCGACAATCGTAAAAATAAATTTGGCTGTAGTTCAATTCTGAAATATTCAAAATGGGCCTAGCTGGATGAAAGTTACCAAAAAGATTTATTGTTGAACGTAATGAGCAAGTAGATAAATAATTATTAGAACTATCGGGATATTTACCATGTATTGTTTGGAGTTTCCGATATTTCGGCGCTGTTGCAAGCACCATGATCAACAGCGCCGAAATATCGGAAACTCCAAACAATACATGGTAAATATCCCGATAGTTCTAATAGTAATGTGAACGACCATGAAAGTTTAAATACCTATAAAGTAGTTAAATATGTATAGTAATAATTATTCTATTAGATCTATGATTTTTATAGTGACAAATCCCTAATATCATGTCGGAACTATAAAAGATTGTGTTTGTAACAAAATATCAAACCGTTTTGATTATAAATAGCTAGGTGTTAATTCTCACATTACACAGGCAGGACCGGACGTTATATCCGTCACAATCGAGCAGTCCGACTGGGGAAGTACCTCCAGTAGGGTGGACACCGGAACACCGCGGCTTAATAACCTCGTGTTGTGTTTCCGACGGTGAGTGGGGTGGTCGGTGGGAAGGTCAAGGGCTTTGTCCTACTTATCTTTTGCGCTGGTGGCACAGAGTTTCTCTGTTCTTACAGGGTCAGCAGCACGAGTGTGACTCTCCAGTTGTTGCACTCGCCCATAGGCTACGGTAACCACTTACCATCAGGAGGGCCGTGTGTTTTTCTGCGAGCTGGGTACCTAGTATAAAAAAAATATGCGAGCTATACTACGCAGTAGAGAGGGTGTCCTATCATTTGACAAAAAACAAATGACAATTTTTATTTGAAAAACAACGTTTGACAAAATTATACTTGATAAATGTATCATTTGACAAACTATTGTTTAATAAACTAACTACTCATTAGACAAAATATTTCACAAATTGATTATTTTATGAACATGTTAGTTGACAAACAGACAGTTAGTGATAGATTTATTGAGAAAGCTGCTCATTCCGACTTGGATAGATTAGGTTAGAAGGCTAATGCGAGAGCTTAGGAGATATCTAGATATCGGGCTTTTTTTTTTGGTCTATTTACTTACCTTACTTACTTACTTTCCTTACTCCTTCCCATGACTTTCTTCCTCAGCTCTTATACCATACCGAAACAAACCCTAAGCTTCCCCCTCCCTCTCTCACCAATTCCCTCACTCCTTCCCACGCATTCCCACGCTCCTACCCCAAATTTTCCCAACACCTTCCCCCACTCTTTCCATTTCCTCCACCCCTTCTCCCACTCCTACCTCTTCCTCGTTGTCCTTCTTTACCTCACTCGCCAAAGAAGGAAATAGCCAGGAGGATCCAACTGGGGTGGACAGCATTTGGCAAACCACGTCGGGTCTTCTCCTCCCCCCTGCCGCAATGCCTCAAAACAAAGGTTATCGACCAGTGCGTCCTGCTTGTAATGATCTACGGTGCCAAAACGTGGCTACTGAAAGTGGGGCTAGTCCGTGACCTTAAAGTCGCGCAGTGGGCTATGGAGCGAGCTATGCTTGGAGTCTCTTTGAAGGATAGAATTCGCAACGAGGTCATCCGACATAGAACAAAAGTTACCGACATAGCTCGCAGAATAAGCAAGCTGAAGTGGCAGTAGGCTGGCCATATCTGCCGAAAGACTGATGGCTGTTGGAGCAGACGAGTCCTAGAGTGGAGACCGCGAGAAGGAAAACGTAAGGTGGGACACCCCCTAGCCAGGTGGACTGACGACCTGCGAAAGGTGGCTGGGACAGACTGGATGTGGAAGGATCGGCAAACGTGGTGCATATTGGGGAGGCCTAAGTCCAGCAGTCCTTCGTGGTCCTTCCTAATCATTTCTTCAGGAAGGACATCTTCAATCAAAATTTTATCCAGCAAACTTTGAACTTTGAACTCCCCCCCCCCCCCCCCCTTATCGGTCCGATACCATGTCGAAGTGCTTCAATAGGTAGGAATTCCCCGACTTAACAACAATTGAATCACAACAACACGATTTGTTTTTACTCTTTGGGGGTATTATTGTGTAAGGCTTTTTTCAATTTTTCACTCTATAAATATTGATCTAAGTACTAGTCAAGCCCTTTCATTTGATACCCATATTAAGGTAGTTATGAGAAGAAATGTAATCCGCAATTTTCTGGCGGCGGCCATCTTGGACCAATTTTTTATCAAACATACCTAAGGTCCCTGCCGACTAATTTACCTTTCAAACAAAATAAAACTTTCAAATGCGGTTCATCCGTTCAGGGAGCTACGACGTCACAGACTCACACGCACACACACAGACATGTCAAACTTGTAACACCCCAAAATTGTTACGTGCGTCGTCGGGAGTTAAAAAAATATGTAACGGTCATTCTCTGATGCATATATTCAATTTTGTAGAGAGAAATTAAAGTGTCTATTATTGGTACAAATAGGTGTCCATTAATGGAACGATGATGTCTATTATTGGTGTTTTCGACCAAGTGCATAATAATTTTATTTAAAGTAAAAGTATGATAGATTTTAAAGATTTTATGTGCAAAAGATAATGTCTAAATGTTGCTGTAACAGTTAAAAAAAGAATGTAACGACCATGCTGTAATTAATTTGTTTAATTTTTTAGATTGAAATTTCATTTGTCCTTAAAGTGTCTATTATTGGTACACTTACTTACTTCTATTTTCTTATAAGTTTATGACGAGCGATGTAAGGTGTTCTACTGTGTTCTACAATGTATGATCTGTATAATCTACAATGTACATAAATTTATAAGAGAACAGATGGGTTATACCTACAGAATTAACGTGTATTACCTACGTTCCATTTTTATGAATGAACGTTTGCCGACGGTTACTATGCTAGGGATTACCTTCTATTATCGTAACATTTGTCGATATCTTTCTATACTACCTGTTAAAGTGTACTAACCATAACTTTAAAACTAAAACCCGACTACTGCAAAATCACGAATCTCTAGAATGTATTGTTTTATTAGAGTAAATGGTATACGACCACGGCTATTCTTGATATTTTCTTGCTTAATACTTCTTAGAGCGTGATTTTCAGTAGTCGGATTTTAGTTTGAAACTTGATTTTTATTTGTATTATTTTGGTGCAAGCAACACCTAATAATGTATACATGTTTTTAATGTGCTAATTGAGCCCTTTAATTTCATACCAAACACGGTCTATATATCTCAAGTTTTTTTTCATTATAGTCAGAGTTTCAGAGAGTCATTCACACGTCATATTGCCTATAACCAGCGGATGATCAAGACGTTTCTAACAATACCACAATTGCCCAGTTCTAATACGGAAAAACAGAACGAGAAGAACATTACAATTTTGTCAATTCGTATTTCTTCAAAAGAGTAGGTACATTTTTGTAAAGAAGAATAGTTTCGTCGTCAAATCTTTTATTGGAGTACATCACTATTATGCTTGTAGTAGTATGTTCTAGAAAAAATCAACAATGGCTGTCGCAAATCATTCATAATGTTGGCGCAAATCATTCATAAATGTTGGCACCGTCGGCACGCTGTCAAATTCTCATACTCATTTTCCCAAGTGAGCAATAACTTAAATTTTTTGTCTCTTTTTAGCAGACACAACTGTATATTGGAAAAAAAGAGACGAAGTGATATAATCAAGGTTCAATTCATGTTTGCCTCATATTTGTATAACTAGAATTTCTATAATTATGTTGAACGGGGCCCCCCTGTGTTTAGGATACTTCAAATTGAATGCTAGATAAAAGAAATCGCGGTAATGTATGTCGTGTCATTTCCGTCTCCGAATTTAGGCGATTATACCCGAAAAAAGCCGAATGTTCAACTGATTTTAATTGTACTGTACCTACGTTCCATTTTTATGAATGAACGTTTGCCGACGGTTACTATGCTAGGGATTACCTTCTATTATCGTAACATTTGTCGATATCTTTCTATACTACCTGTTAAAGTGTACTAACCATAACTTTAAAACTAAAACTGCAAAATCACGAATCTCTAGAATGTATTGTTTTATTAGAGTAAATGGTATACGACCACGGCTATTCTTGATATTTTCTGATTTTAGTTTGAAACTTGATTTTTATTTGTATTATTTTGGTGCAAGCAACACCTAATAATGTATACATGTTTTTAATGTGCTAATTGAGCCCTTTAATTTCATACCAAACACGGTCTATATATCTCAAGTTTTTTTTCATTATAGTCAGAGTTTCAGAGAGTCATTCACACGTCATATTGCCTATAACCAGCGGATGATCAAGACGTTTCTAACAATACCACAATTGCCCAGGTCTAATACGGAAAAACAGAAGACATTACAATTTTGTCAATTCGTATTTCTTCAAAAGAGTACATTTTTGTAAAGAAGAATAGTTTCGTCGTCAAATCTTTTATTGGAGTACATCACTATTATGCTTGTAGTAGTATGTTCTAGAAAAATTCAACAATGGCTGTCGCAAATCATTCATAATGTTGGCGCAAATCATTCATAAATGTTGGCACCGTCGGCACGCTGTCAAATTCTCATACTCATTTTCCCAAGTGAGCAATAACTTAAATTTTTTGTCTCTTTTTAGCAGACACAACTGTATAATGGAAAAAAAGAGACAAAGTGATATAATCAAGGTTCAATTCATGTTTGCCTCATATTTGTATAACTAGAATTTCTATATGTTGAACGGGGCCCCCCTGTGACAATGTATGATTTGTATGATCTGTATAATCAGTCTATGTTCTATGATCAGTCTATGGATCTGTATAATCCATAAAATAAATTTAGCAATTTAACCTGTATCCTGTATAATCTGTACACCTTGTCTACGTCACTGATGTGAATTGTCATTAATGTCATTTTCCTAGCGCGTAGCACGTAGCATGGGCGAATGGCGACATCGTAGAAAATTTTATTATTCACTTTGGTAGACAATAACTGCAAGGCGACACTTTGCATATTCTCTTGTCTTGTATTTGTTAAGACTATTGATTTAAAAGATGTAAGTCTAATTTATCACAATAACAAACTTCCTTTATTTGTTTAATTAGTATTCATAAATATTTAATTTATATTTTTAGGTCGAAAGTGACTTTCAAGATCACCCTTACATCTGACCCAAAATTGCCGTTCAAAGTGTGAGTTTCACTATTATTTTCACCTACGAATATCCTAGTAACTTCAACGTAGAAAAATCTCAGCATACAAACTAGCATGCATTTGAGAGTTCATACAAATTTAGTCAAACTCAGTGTGTTCATTTCAACAGATGCTGATCGTTCCTGAGCTCTACGTTGAAGTTACTCGGTTTAGAAATGGATACGGCTGTGGTGCAACAGTTCCTCAATTTTTTCCAAGACTACATAGACCTGTGCCAGGCAGAGAAATGGCCAGACAATGACACAAGTGAGCAAGAAATTAGAAATGCGTTTGTGATGTGCCAACACATTGAAAAATGTCTTAACAGATTACAAAAGAGAGGCATAATTGATGAATTTTTAACTGTGCTACATAGTCATGAAGATGCATCTAGTTTTATTATTAAAAATTGTCTGTCTGACCCACCAAAATATGTACTAAAAAAAGTAATCAATTCAAAAACAAATATAAGTCAAATGGACATTACTTTTACAATTTTCTTAGAAATGTTTTCTGAAGACATGTTAGCAAAATGTTTAAGAGATATAATGGTAGAAGCTGCATCAAAGGAAACATTGTTGAGTAACTTAACTACGATAGTAGACAAAGACAAAGTTCTAAAATTCAAATGTGAAGTATTGCTATCCCAATTGAGTAAATCTAATTTGAGTATCTTAGACTTAGTAAGTAACTGTAATCAAACCACAGCAGAGCTTTTGGTTGTCTGTTTGTTGAATAATGAACCAAAGTACACCAAGGCAGTAAAAGCTGTTAAGGATATGTTTCTCCAAGTACTCGGTAGCAAAGATGGCGTTTACAGACATTTTTGGAGGTTACTTTTTGAAGTACATGATAAATATTTTATTGAAATGTGTGTAGACAGTTCTGATATTTACAAATTAATTGTCGAAGCTCTATTGGATTGTGGAAAGTTGTTACGAGAAGGTATGTCTGCTGATTCGTTTTATATTGATTTGGCTAAACCAGAACTAGAGAACATTGTAAGACGAATGTGTGCAAATGATTGTTTGAAATTGCAGTTTCTTAACATAGTAGAGAGCTATGATACGGAGACAGACTTTTGGCACGCAATGTTGATATAAGATAAATAAAATAAATACAATTATAATCATCAAAAAAAAGGCCCATTTTGATATTTTCCTTTGCAATATACCTAGTGATGTAACCATACAACTCGGTACTCATTGTCTTGTTTGCTTGAGTATTTGATCCAAATTAATATGTATTGTTAAATGCATTGGATTAAAGTCCTGATTAGAAAATTTAAGATTAATTTTCCAATCAGAACTAATGTCAGCAACAAAGCTTTATGTCCAACAGTGGACTGCAATAGGCTAATGTTCATCATTTTAGTGACAAGTACAAATACAAGAAATGAAGTGATTAATTTCTGTATATGAGAGTGGCATGCAACCCCGCTGGGAAAGAGGCGTGACTGTATGTACACACTTGTATGTATGTATGTATGTATGTATGTATGTATGTATGTATGTATGTATGCAACATAATGATGTATGGTATACTAATACATATGATGTACTAATTTGCCATTGGGATAAGGGTGGGATTGTGTGTGTGTATGTAGTGTTTGTACATTCAACGTGTGTATGCTGTAAGTGCTTATTATATTTTCAAATAAGTAGTGATACTTTGTTGTTATTATTTGCAAATATGTACTCTGTGCCTGTTTCAGCTGTGCCACAGAGTATGTTATGTCCATTGGCTTAGAGACCAAAGTCTCTGTTGCTGTGTACATCTTTAGTATTTGATACTCCTATGAGATAGATTAGACCAGATTTTAGGGCTCTAACTATTTAGAGCCCTAAAATCTGGTCTAACTAGAGAACCAAGATCAATATCTTGGTTCTCTAATCTCTACCAGTGAGTTGTGAAGGTCAGCAGTCACTAAATGAAAATATTGGTGTTATGCCATTTTATATTTAGATAGAAAGAGGCCCTTAACTTAGTTGGAAGAAGGCTCACGCCCAGTTTCCGAAAGGCTGATCAACGTCAAATTAACTAATCGGCTGTTAAATATCTTGTCAAGTAGCAATTGGGTTGCTAGAAGCATGCCTAAATAGTTTAATTTGATCATAGTGTTGGTTAACCAGCAATTTTAACCAACAAGACGATTATGTATTTTACCTGATTAAGGTACAGAGTATTTAGGAGAAAATATCAAAAACGTAACAAACAAAACTCTACAATAGGTAACATTATTATCAAAACAAAAAACTATCGTAGAGCAATTATTAGAAAAAGTAATCAGGTACTTGTCATTATTCTTAGGTAACTTTTTATTTAGCTAGTAACATAATCAAATATATTTTTTTTTATAAAATGTTAAAAAGAAAAACAATTGGCGTTAGTAACCACGACGTGACAAACAAAAAATATTTCAAAAAACAAATAGCTTCAGTAACTCCGCGATATACAAAAAATATTTCAAAAAAAATAGGTATATTAGGTTAACCTTAAAAATAATGTAGATCGCATTCCTCAAGCAAGTATTCATGTTTTTCCTTCACTGAATGTAATTTTACAGTTTTAACAATAGATGAAGAGGGTACTACATCACGATCTCTTTTGCAAACGATAAATCTCAAATTAGGCTTTTTAACAGTTTTTAAAAAATTAATCGAATAATATTTTTCCATTTCTTGTACATCTACCTTTTCTATAAATCCTACATAATATTTCCAGTTATTACGGATATAGTATCTAACTAAAACGCTTTGCTTTACATATGAGTTTTGACTTTTATCTTCGTATATATCTGAGATCACACCTTGCTTTCCCACATGTTTGTTATCAGTATTTTCATTTTTGCTTAGATTCGAATTTTCAGTCTTTTTCACACTTTCTTGTTTTGGAAGTTTATCAGTCTTTTCAATTCTATTTTTTTGAATTTCACTTATACCAAAATATTCCGTCGTAGCTTCTTTTTTGTACTCTTTATCAGTCTTTTCAATATTTTTTATTTGATCCTTGTTATTTGAGTTCACACCTTCATTATCAGTCTTTTCCTTAGTGTCTATTTCGTCCGTATCACAGTCCACACGTTGTTTTTGAAATTGATCAGTCTCTTCGTTCCATATTATACTGTCTTTATCCAAGTTTGCATCTTTTTCGTTTGTTTTGTTTTCACTTTTGTCTATTTTGTCTTCTTTATCAAAGTCCATATCCATGCTTCTATTGCCTTGATCATTAGCTTTTTCTTTTATTTTAATTTGGTCCATATTGGCGTTCACATCTTTATTGTCAGTCTTTTTTTCAATGTTGTTCATGTGCAAGATAAAACTTTCTTCTTTCTCTTGTTTATTTTCATTTTCTTTTGTTTTAATTTCATCTGTATTTGAGTTAACACATTTTTCAGTTTTTTCATTCATTTCTGTTTCATCCATATTTATTATCACACCTTGTTTCCTCTTATTTTTATCTATTATATTGTTTTCTATATAAATTTCGTCTATCTTTGGATGCACTTTACTTGAATTTGTTTCTTCGTTTTCATACTGTTCTATTCCATTAATATTGAATTCTTGAAATTCTTCCCTTTCAGTTTCTACAACAAAAGAGAACTCGACATTATTTACATCTAAAAAGATTTCATTTATATTATAATCAGTCTCATACTTTCTATTATGTTTTAAAATGGCAGATAAAGCCACGTCTTCATCTTCGGACATAATTGTTTCTTCTTCTGACGTATCTCGTAGTGAAAAATTGTCTTCATTGTCATCGTCACTGTCATAATCAATTTTCGGTTTTTTTGTTGGAATTTGTCTTTTCTTTTAGGTTTTCCTTTTATTTACCACTTTACAAGTACCAGAAGTAGACGGTACTGGATTTTCATATGGATTTATATATTCAGTTGCATTCTTTTGTGAAGGCAACTTAGATTTTGGATCAAGTTTTTTTAAATTGAGTGAGCAGCATTGTTTTAAATCACCATAAGCTTGGTTTTCTGGTGTGATTCGAACATCTGATAAAATAGTTACACGTTTTTCGTCACTTTTTGATTCATTCGATTTTTTAGTTGCTGTTTTTTGTCTCGTTTTTGCTGCACTCATAAGTTCTGCGTCTTGAGATGAAATTGAGCATCCAGGTTCTACTTTCAATTTTTTGTTCGCTGCTGTTCTTTTAAGCGGATTAGGAGCTTTGGTCTTTTTGAGAAAATCTAGAAGTGCTGTGTCTATTTTGTATTTTATTTCTTCTTCATAATCTGGTAGTTTTCTAAGAACTTTTTGGGGGTTGAAAGAAACGATGCCCGTGGCTTTAAATCCCGATTGAATATTATCTTTATTGTACATTTTGATTTCTTCCAGTAACTCCTTCAGCAATATAGGAAAGTGAGTTTTATTTATTTGAGCCTCAGATGGATTTTTTATTTTATAATCTGTTAGGATTCGGCGCCAAATTTTTTTTAATGGTCCGAAATAAGCTACATCTAAAGGTTGAGTGATATGAGTCGAGTTAGGTGGTAAAAAAGCAAACCGTATGTCATGCTCCTCACAAAGTCTTAAAATATCCACATTCAAGTGGCTCGACAAATTGTCGCCAATAACAACTTTGGGCCCATCAAGCTTACTAGCCCATGGAATAACGACATTCTTAAACCAGTCCTCAAAAACTGTAGCGTCAAACCACCCTGACTTAGTTCTGTTAAATCTCGCTTCTGGTGGTCCTCCTACGCACCATGCAGACCATAAATGTTCGGATTTGTAAACTGTATAAACAGGTAATAGAGATCCATCAGCACAAGCAGCGAACATTATTGATATATTGCCTTTTGAATGATTTAATATTCTTTCCGGATATTTAACTTTGCGTTTAAAAATGCATTTTGTTGAACCAGGGTTGTCGGACAAGTTCGTCTCGTCGTAGTTTAAAATGTTTTGTGGAGGGACGTCTGATACAGTACCTTGAAGATTGCTAAAGTAATTCTCAAACTCATCCACAGTTTTCTCTGCTCGTGCCTTTTTAATGTTCTGCACTGATCGTTCTGTCAGTGCATCCTTATTTCTGCTTAAAAAATGTCGTACCCACCATTTACCTGGTATTTTACCCGAAAATAGACAAGAACGACGATTTTTAGTTAAATAGTCAAAGATCGTAGATCTAGTCGAGATAATGGTGAACTGAAATCTGCAGCGGCAATCAAAACATCTATGATGTCCTTTTCCTCGTGGTCGCTCAGGCGCAACTGACCACCGGGAGGTTTCATATGAAGTCCCTTAACTTTATTATCTACTAGCTTTTGCCCGCGGCTCCGCCCGCATGGATGTCGGTTATCGCGACCAAACATAGCCTATGTCCTTTCTCAAGGTCTAATCTAACCCTATACCAAATTTCATCAAAATCGGTTCAGCGGTTTAGTCGTAAAAGCGAGACAGACAGACAGACAGACAGACAGACAGACAGACAGACAGACAGAGTTACTTTCGCATTTATAATATTAGTAGGGATTGTACGTCGAGGTATAAAAAATCGTTTTTCAGCTTCTAATGAAGTTATATTTTTTCTTTTTACTAGATCTACGGCCAAGTCTAGCATTTGCTGGGTATAATTTTTATAGTTTCTGGATCCTAGTCGGCGGCGGTTACGACGACCCATTTTCTAAAAATAAATAAAAAAATAAAAACATCCCATATGAACTAGGCATTTAACCTTTAAGTTATTTAAACTAGCACGTAAAAGTTAAAAATAATCATAGGCAAAAAAAAATATCGAAAACATAATTTTGACTTTGGTTTTGTACAACCCTAGACCGCATCAAGACATGGCAAAGTTGCCCTCCCATATAGGCCGGCATGGTCTGGTAGCTTTGCCAACACAATTATAAGACACAATTCAAACACTACGGCATTTATAAGGTAATTCATTCATTCCTTACCATGAAAATAACATTATACCTAAAATTTACGTACCTGGGTGCAGTGTAGCCAACTCTAAAGTTTTAACTGTAGATCTACAGGTTTTTGGAAATCCTCTCAGTTTTTAGTTTAGGCCTCCAAATCTACAGTTTTTTATTTAAGACGCTAGCTAGTTAAAAAGTCAGTACCGTACACTGAACTTGGGTTCAGTAAACCCTATGTACTCTTCTTTGGAATCCCTGTGAAATACTGTGGTAATGGTCAACCGATTTAATGAATGGCGTTATTAGGGGTTGATCGTACATTACATATATCTTTGGTGCTCGGGCTTTATGTTTCGGTGGTTAATTATCTGTAAATCAGATATTAAAATGACTATGAAAACTGAAAACTTCTATGTTTGCCACTGTACTGCTACGGTAGAACACTTGTTTTCGAGCATTCATTTTATGAAAACCAAGTTGAGAAATAAAATTTCCACGACCACAAGGGACCAAGCACATAAAATCAGAAAAAAAAAATATAAGTTCAATGTCACAAATGATCATTACAAAAAAATTGATAAAGATATGTACGATTTTAGCAATTATAGAGATGAGAATGAAAATCAAGAAGATTTAGAAATAGTAAGCACTAGCTAGTGACACTATCTAAATGTAAGACGTATTCACAGCTATTATATCTTTAGCCAGTTTTATTAGACTTAGATTGTCTGACACTTTTTGACATTAAATTTTATTAAACCTTTGATAATTACACGATATTTTTCTGGTTTTTAATTCCATCTTTATCATGTATATTACATTTAATACAATAAATAGATAAAGATGTAGATTTACAGTTTTTTAATTTGAGATTACAGGTTTCTACAGTTTTTTTCAAGTATATCTACAGTTTGGGGCAATGTAGGGGTTGGCAACACTGCCTGGGTGGGTGTTTACACTTAAAATATCAAAAGTTCTTGGGCACTGTGTTTTAAGGTTAAGTGACTGACGGATTTTGAATTTGAAATGGCAAAAAATGGCTGCCGTAGTGTTGCCTTATTCAGAATAATGTTGCCAACTGAAAACCGTACTTTCCCCTAAAAGTAGTCAAAACAATTAAAAACATACGTAGTCTGTGGTTTGCAAGGATTACCTTATGCACTCTGTTGGTGGCAAAGCCAGTAGCCCTTGGCAAAGTCGCCAGATTTGACGGTAGTCATTCTAGCTTGATAGCTTTTGCTGTGCCTAGTAATCTGCTTGACTGTCCTGGTGTTTAGATCTTCGTGTATGTATTTATTGCTCACATAATATGGTACGTTTAGCATGGCTCGTTACGTTTAGTTTAAACAGTGACAGAACATTCGTTCGTTGTTCTTTTTTTTTATTTATTTATTTAATATTTATGCACACACAGAAAAATATACATACAATGGAAGTTGAAAATTGGTACATTGTGTAAACGCTGAAAATAAGGTTTCATTTACACTAAAATATTAAGAACTAGCCTTCCGCCCGCGGCTCCGCCCGCGTGCATCTCGGTTAACGCGGCCTTTGCTCATATCTCGGTTCTACTCAACCGATTGCGATCAAACAAACGTAAGATTTTAAGTCTGAGTAAGCCCTTTCTAACAAAAAAAAACCGCATCCAAATCCGTCCAGTAGTTTTTGCGTCCATCACGGGCAAACAGACAAACAGACAGGAAATTAAAAAAAAAAATTCAGCATCGTTAACATAACATAAGCCAAGTTTTTTTTTTAAATATTTCCAATGTACAGACACGACCACTTTACAATTATATAATAGTATAGATAGAAGAATGCCCTTGTTCTAGCTGTAACCCTACGTTCGTTTGTTCTAAATCCACTTAATGTCACATTGTATAGAGTAGCATCTGTCGTGTGTTATAGGTTGACAAGAGTATGTCTTCTGTGTAAATATTGACAGTTTGTTTTTAAATTGCTTTTTAGATTTTACAATTTTTCTAGACTCTGGCAATCTTGGTAAATTATCTCTTAATTTTCTATTGAACAGTAGTTCTGCAGGACTGAATCCTGAATCTAAAGGAGTGTTCCTATAAATTAAAAGACCTAAATTTATGTCAGAATTTTTTTTCAATAACAGTTTTGATATTTTTACTGCCGATTCTGCCCCTCCATTACTCCGAAAATAGTATGGACTACTTGTAATATGTTCGAAATTATATTTATTTAAACTTTATTGCACAAATAAATGGACTTATATTCTATATCTAGCAAAATGTCCAACTTTTTTACATTTCATACATACTGCTTTTACCGTTGGGCACTGACTGCGATTCAGATGTAAATTTCTTCCACAAAACCAACATTTCTTTCCATCCTTCTCCTTCTTTTGCATCACCCTGCATAATTCGTCATCATTTTCTGTTCTAAAATTTAATTTGTTATTTTCAAACACATCTACGTTCTTTGTAACTGTAAGCGCCTCATGAGATTTTTTCTTTAGCCCTTTGGCTGTGTATTCCCACAACTAAATTATCTCGAATTAGCTCCTCTTTTAATGTGCCGGACTCGCACTCTTCTGCCAGCACGTATAAATTTCGCACCAGCTTCTTGTTTTGTACTATTGAATTTATATTTTGCATAGACCACATTCTTCTTGGGCTGAAAATACTTCTCATTTTTTTGTCTAAAACTTCCTTCAAGGTCATATTCTCTATATCGATACCTAACTCCAATATTAATTCTTCGGCTTGTTCGCCCATCAAATATAGTACTAAATCTGTCTTTTCTTTTTCGCCTTTTGAGACCGATTCCGACACGGAGTGATATCGTATAAATCGTTTCTTCCACTTTAGCTAATTTTCTGGTCTGAAATCGAACGCCCCCGGCGGCGTCGCTTGACACGGAGGTGCACAAATATTCAATACTTGAGTTGAATTTTTTTTCCATCTCGCCACTCGCTGCCACCATGTATTAAAACACGTAAAACTTAAATGTGGTTTATTTAGTATTCTTACATAATAGAAATACAACTAGAGATACAGAGTTACAAGTGCGCGCCATTTAGCCATCTCTCAAGTGTCATGTGACATTTCGTTCAGGAACTGATACAAAAGATACTTGGTTGGGAACTTCCACGGAATATACATACATAGGGAAAATTATTACACCAAGAGGGACTAGTATGACCAGGCAATATGCAGGTAATATGATTTCTGTTCTTCCCTCTAGGTTGAGCGTGCCAGAAGCGACTCCATTCACAGCAGTGCTCAAGTTCGCGGCCGAAGAGTTCCGGGTGGAGCCTGCTACCAGCGCCATCATCACCGATGACGGCATCGGCATCAATCCTCAGCAGACCGCCGGTATGTTAACATTCAATATTAATTATTAGGTAGATATTTAAAAGAGCCACATTTAAGTGCAAAAAGATTTTAAAAGTAATTATTATTATAATAATAATAATAAAGCCCTTTATTTCCGAACTGTTTACAGGTTTAACATTTTTCGTTTTATTAACTTTTCTTATAGTATATCTCGCAGTTCGACGTGCCTCCTGGCATAGGCAGGCCTCCTCCAGCTCTCTCCACTGACTTCGATCTTCTGCAACTCTGGTCCAGTATGGTCCTAGGGTTAGGCGGATATCGTCACTCCCATCTTGTTTTCGGATGCCCCTTTTTTCTGGTGTCCCCTCTTGGGTACCATAAGGATACTTGTTTGCTCCATTTATTTATTTTGCAACGTAGCATATGTCCTGTCCAACTCCATTTTAGATGGTCTATGAGAGTTGTTATATCCGCTATTTTTTTCTTCTTTCTTATGTCTAGATTTCGGATTCTATCACTAAGCCTGATCCCCAACATACTTCTTTCCATTGCTCTTTCTGTTTTAGCAAGTATTTCTCTGTTTGTCTGTTAGTGTCCATGTCTCGCAGCCGTATGTCATGCAGGGGAGAATACAAGTGTTGAAAGTCTTTCTCGTGATATGCATGCCTAGATCTTTATTTTTTAATATCTCTTTTAAGGACCAGTATTTCTTCCATCCACAGGCTATTCGTTTGTTTATTTCCTTGTACATGGAATCTTCAGGAGATATAATTTGACCAAGGTATACATATTCGTTAACATATTCGATCTTGGTTCCGTAAACCTCTATATTGCTCTCTATAGAGTTGGTCATTAATTTTGTTTTGTCTGTATTAATTTCTAAACCTACGTCTCTGCTTTTTCTGCTAGGTCTTTTACCATATGCTCTAGTTTGTTGGGGTCTTCTTCTAGCAGGACAATGTCATCTGCAAATCTCAAATGGTTGAGGCGGCTTCCATTGATTATAATGCCGTAGGTATCCCAGTCCAATCTTCTGAATGTGTGTTCCAGCACCGCATTAAATAGCTTAGGAGATAAAGGGTCTCCTTGTCTCATGCCTCTGTTTATTGGAAAGGGGTCCCCTTTTGATTCTAATTTAATGCTGCTTTTGCTTTCTTTGTAGATAGACTTGATTGATTCGACATAGACATCATCCACTCCTTGTTCTTTTAAACTGAGCCAAATAAATTTATGTTTTATACTGTCAAATGCTTTGGAGTAGTCTATAAAACATATATATATATTGTTTTCTGATATTCATTGTATTTTTCCAAGACCTGTTTGACTGTGTGGATGTGGTCTATCTATAGTGCTGTAGTTCTTTTTAAATCCTGCCTGTTCTATCGGTTGATTTTTGTCTAGAGTCCTTGTTACTCGTTTTAGAATTACTTTTGCGAAGACTTTGTACACATTTCATATTAGGCTAATTGGCCTATAGTTGCCGATGTCATCTTTGTCTCCTTTCTTATGGAGGAGAATAATATGTGATTTATTCCATTGTTTCGGAATGATTCGGCATATCGGTTAGGATTGGGCATATTTCTTCTGAAGTGCCTCTAATTAGCTCGTTAGTTATGTTGTCAGGTCCTGGGGCTTTTTCTAGTTTCTGTGTCATAATGGCTTTCTGTACCTCTTGTAAAGAGTATTGAAGGGACTTTCTTATAGCCCATTTTAGGGTCGCTATTATTAGAATAGTAAAGCCCATTTTTTATGTTTATATGTTTGACCTCAGGCTGACCAGACAAGTGGCAATTCGTTGGCCGGCATATTGTGAAATAGAATGACAAATGTATGGGATTTGACGTATATGATGTATGGGATTTGACGTATATGACAGTCGTCAACGTATGTCATAAGTCACATAAGTGTCATAAATGTCAATGATTTGTCAGGTGGTCTAGCTAGGTGGCAGTTGTAAAGAAGTCTAAACCCAAAAGGCATCATGAAGTATCCCCGCATTGCAAGCTTCTTGTGGTAACACAGTGGTAACGTCTGATGAATTGAATTATGCGTTTCTGGACTGAGCTTTTAAAACACACTTTTTAAATGCACCACTGGTTTTTATTGGTGATTGCGAAAAAAGATTTTGGCACTTTTGAGAACTTTTTGGTAACCATCAACACTAATTCAGTTGCTAGTGTTATTATAAAGTAGAAGTTTCAAGAAAGTGGTCATTTTGGGAAAGTAGTTATTACAGGAAAGTAGACAACTTGAAAAGTGGTCAATTTGAAAAAATAGTCTAGAATGACTACTTAAGCCTATTCATGACACCTAATGACGAGGGTCTAAAGTTGAAGTCAAAAGTGCAGTGTTTAAATTTGTAAATGTAGAATAGGGCCTTTCCATGCATTTACCAGCTCACTATTGTAAATATATCACTATATTATGGTTTCTTTGTTACAGGAAATGTGTTTCTCAAGCACGGATCTGAGCTGAGACTGATCCCAAGGGATAGAGTGGGACAAACTCCCACATAAACAACATATCCATTCCGCAACTAATTTAAGCTTTATTTTTTATACATAATATTTTTATATTTATGTTGTACATTAAATGATTTATTGAAATTGCTCCTATATGTTGTATTGTTTGCAACAATAGCAAGTATAATTTTAAACTCAGCAGTCAGAAATAGTATCATTTTCATATTTAAAAAATACTTTTTATCATTATTATACACTTTATTTAATACCAGGTAAACAAAATACTTAACTTAAATCAGAAGAGGACGCTTGACGCGTGTAGGATACCCCTTTTCATGTTCAGAAGTTGACTCATGTCAGGATTCAGTTTCAGTACCTGGCTCAGGACTGACTTAAGGGTCAGGTGATTCTTCAGGTATTGCAGGTTCATCCGATGCTGTTAGAGATTACAGTAGCAGTACGATGTGTGCCCTTTTCATTTTCTACTAGGCATCTTACGGATTATTGATTATATATTGGTCAGGTGACATGGAGCGGCAGACCTATGGATTATATATTGGTAGCATTGACTGGCAGTTGTTTGTTTGAGATACTTTATATAAAATTCATAACTAAACAAAAAGTAATACATCGATAAAATAGAAAAAAATACCTAATAAAAAAATTGATAAATGATGTAGAAAAAACGAAAGAATGTAATGAAAGAAAAAATATAAAAAAAAAGAATAAAAGACATATAGCGTACTAAATGCTTTAAAATTTTATTCAAAAAGTAATAGCATCTAATGTGTTCAAATATACTTGAGGATACGACCAATCATGTATTTCGATGGTCACTCTGAATGTCTGAAATGTGGTTGAATCAACTCCTGAAATATTGTTTATTGGTTGAATGGTTGGAGTTACTCGTAGTCAAAGGAGACGGGGACTTCTGGGCCAAAATTGTAATGAGTTGAGATATGACTTAAAAAAAGCGGTATTTTTTTCTATTTCAAAATATTAAAAAACCAGCTCAATTGAAAATCTTGAAGACGAGAAATCTTAAAACTAAATTTATTTCACTAGCAAAATAAAATATCGATTACTAAAAATTATTTAAACAATATTGCGTATTATAACACTTGCATCACAATTTGATATTAAATCAATCAGAGTGAACAAAACTTAATCATAATAATAATAATAACCATTTAAAATACCAAATAATAGTGTAATAAAAATAAATTCTGAATCGATTTCCGTTAATCGATTAATTATTTCTTGTGTTTATCAACTGTATTTTTAAGCTGTGACAGCTGACAGCTCCATTTTCTGTCAATCAGGCCCACGAATGTATGGAAGAGTATCCATCTCCTTTGGGGAAGAGGTATAAATCGTAAACCAATGTGAAAGATACCTCTTCTTGATATCCTTACTTTTTCCTTGGACCATATTAAGTTTGAACAGTGTTCCGAGGGCTTTTTGTCATCATCTTCATGTTGACGCATTTTCCTGATTGTATCCGTGGTCAAGATGAGCTCGGAGCTCTGGGTCCGCCTTCCGGCTCTTCCCCCTCCACTTCGCACGATCTTGGGCGTCCATGGTAGTGAGACCATTTACACGCACGTCACCCTCCATGACGTCAAGCTAGGACTTCTCGGGCCTACCCCTTCTACCTGGACCCGGCGGGGGCGCCATTGCCAGGTACCTGCTTCCCACATAGCCTGGTGGTTGCCGCAAGACGTGGCCGCACCAGCGAAGGGTAGCCCTATTGCATTTTATCTGCGTTGTCCCGAACATGATGTGCTCCGAGGGCTCTCTGTAAGAGTAGGATAATCATCTCTCAACTTTTCATTTTTGTTTGTTCATAGGTAATAATTTGGTATTGATTGATTGATTTGTTGTCCATTGATGTGAAAATGGGTCTCGTGAAAACATAACAGTATTTAGTGAAAGATATATTGTTATATTAACGTTTAAAACAAAAAAAACCTAAATAAATACACATAAAAGAAAAATATATACCTATATATTACTTATACAAAAAAATTCCACCTACTGTCGAATTTCGGCATAACTTTCCTTGAAACAAGTTTTGCATGAATCACGCCGTCTCTTGTTTTTTGCCGACATTGCAGCTTCTGTCACTATCTTTACATTTCGTTTAATTTGTCGACGACTTCGGCATAGCTTGCCACCAAAAAATTGAATTGAATTGAACCGCTTGTGTATGGCAAGGCAGCGTAATAAACACCTTCCGGACCGCAAAGTTCAATTTGCAAAATGTTGAATTCGCAAAATGTTGAATTCGCAAAATGTTGAATTTGCAAAATGTTGAATTTGCAAAATGTTGAATTCCCAGAATGTTGAATTCCCAAAATGTTGAATTACCAAAATGTTGAATCTCAAAATGTTTAATTTAAAATGTTTAAAGGAAAATAGGGAATTCTCTTGTACTCGTAGTTCAGATTAAAAACAAAAACTTTTTAAAATAAATTTAATTTTTGAACCTCTTAAAAATAAAACTCAAAACTAAACTACTACTAGTACTACTACTACTACTACTGCCTCTAAAAATTTATAGACCTAACTACCTACTACAACAACGTGTCTGCTTCTGCGGCAGCAGCGCCAGTACGGTTTAAAAAGTAATTAAATTAAAATCGTAATTTAAGTCTTAAATATCTATATATTTTTTAAATTGCAATGACTGTAATTTGTTGTTTTTAACTTTTTCTTTTAGTCTTCTATTTTTCTTGAAGGAGAAAAAATGAGATTTAGAAAGTTTACGGTCATAATAAGAAGAAGTAATGATTTAAAAACCAAAAATATATTTGGAGTTTTTGGCAGTCTTGAATTAATTCTTCTGTGATATCCCTCACAGAAATTGTTCTGTGGTTATCATTTGCACAGTTAATCAACTTGTGATCCATACTGAACCACTGTTCTTCAAATTACTGAAGAAAACTTTGCAAATTTTCTCAGTCACTGGAGGCAGCAGCCACAATATCCCGCCAGGCTTCTGTCATATGCGTCGGAGGAATTGACACAAAATAAGAGCATATTCGTACGATATTTCTATCATGTTAACACGTGGCTGACTGATCGGCCGGCGCGGCAGATTGCGGCGTGCGTGCGGGCGTCCACACGGCCGCGAAGGTAGGTAAGCCTTCGGATTTGATGCGACGACTCGCTCACAGCGCTGCGCGCCGCGCCAGAATACAAACTATAAGTAGGCGCCACATCACTCCCCCCCCCCCCCCTCCCCCTTGAACCCGGGCTACGGGCGATAATAAGGGCCGTAATGGTCGGGAAAACGTACCGTTCATCCTGATCGCGTTCTTCTGACACCCTGATCTTCAGCTTCGGGTGTAGACTTAGTGATGGGTGTACGGTATGGTGGCGTAGTTGTGCTGTCTTGTGTAGTCTGAGTAGTATGTGAGTCACGGAACATGTATGCTGGCTTAAGTCGGTCTATCGATACTGTGACTGTTTTCTCCCTAAGGAGGAGTTTAAAAGTTTTTTCCCCCCGTTCCAGGACTTATGTGGTCCGGTGTAGGATGGTTTAAATCAGGGCTGTTCAAACTAGATGGGACCCAGGGCCAACAAAAATAACTAAATACATTGGGGGGCCACAAAATATCTAAAAAGTAAAATATAAGTAGGTATAATAGGTATCATCATTTCATTATTCACTTTTTCATTAATTTGTCTTTTACAATTCTGTCAACATCAACCTCAATATTAGTAGTAGCTAGACGCAGTGCATGATTAAATGTCTGTCAATGAAGACCTGTATTTTGATTTTATAAACTTCATCGTTGAATATGCACTTTCACAAAGGTAGGTGCTGCCCATCATCGAGCCCATTTTTAGCCCGAAATTCGTCAGTTTCGGGAAACGTTCAATAAGGAGCTTAAAAAACTCAATTCCTGTTTCTGTTCTGCCCTTGTAAAAGGGGTCTGATTGCAGATCACCCAGTTCCAGTTGATAATCAATCTTCACACTCTCAACTGCAATCGTTAATGGATGAGTGAAGAGTGCTATATCACTCTCAATTTTTTTTAAATCTGCGAATCGTTGCTCAAATTCGACGATTATTTCGTCCATGTAATTGAGGTGGTCCAAAAAATTAAATTCTTCAAAATTTTTCATCTCTAAATAATGTTCTTTACAACTTGGAAAAAAAGAAAAATCATTTTGTTGTAAAGACGTTTTGAACAATTTCAGTTTGCTCATAAATCCATTCACGTGTCTGACGTGTCCGTACAAGTTGGCTATATTGTGGTTTTTGCCTTGCAACTTTAAATTCAAGTCGTTCAAGTGTGCCTCACATCAGTTAAAAATGCCAGATCGGCCAGAAACTGAGGATCATGCATTTTATTTTGTAATTCGGAAGTATCAGATGGTATTTCATTTTTTAGAAATAAAGGTATTTCTTTTCTCAAAGCGAAGAAGCGTTGCAAGCAATGTCCAGCACTTAGCCATCTGATTTCTGAATGTAATAATAATAAATATCCATAGGCTGCATCGATTTCACTTAAAAAGTCCCTAAATTTTCTGTTAAATTTTCTGTCTAACTCCCATTTCTCATTGAATGTACGGTTTTCTTCACTTAACTTCCTCTTCTTTGCAGACATGATGAGATTAAGTTTAATATAGTTAAACACAAAGCGAACAACACAATAAGTAAGTTAAAAATAATGGAAAAGTCTTTAATAACTTGAGAGTATTCTTGCGTAATAAAAACTTTCGTCGCGTCGAATGACAAGATTGACAAGTGACTAACAATGCCCAATGAACGAAGCGCGATGTACCAATTTTGTGTTCGGGGAATTCCCGCGTGATGTGTGCGGCGTGATCGAATACATACCCAAAACATTTGAATTACGTCGCGAGAAAAATAATTTGCTCATTATTGTATATTATATACAAAGATGATAAAAAAGATTCTGCGGGCCGCAACAATTCAGGCCGCGGGCCGCATGCGGCCCGCGGGCCATGGTTTGGACAGCCCTGGTTTAAATGGATCAATCCACTTGGAACCATAGTCTAGATCCATTTTGGTTCCAATGAGACTTTTTATTCCCTTTAAGGTGCTTCTAAACGGGCAATGTTTTACTGCAATTAGTGGCTGCAACACTGTGGCCCGGCAACATTTCAACTATTGCAAGCAATACCGGCCAGTATTGCAGTAATGTCACGGAAATATAGCCAAACATGTTTTGTGTTGCCACATATGGCCGATATTGCCGCAATAGGTTGCCGGACGATCGCTAGGCGGTCGATTTTACTGCAATATTGCTCGGCCAGTTCTATTGTTGTTTCAGTCGCTCTCCTTGTAATGACACAGTCTATCCTTTTCTACGCGAATTGTTAAATAATTTACTATCAAGGCTTATTTCTAGACTTAAATTATCTAAAGTTTCACGCCTATTTAAGTAAGGTCGAATCCACAATCTCTTCTTTTTCTGTTTATTTTTTAATAAAACAATATAAGCTGCTGCAACAAGTGTGATTTCGTCAGCCATTGTTGCCGGTTTGTGTAGCCCGTTTATGAATCTGCATCAAAAGCTATGGCTTTTGATGCAGATTCATAAATTTGCAACACATTGCCCAGCCATTGATTGTTCGGCCATCAGTTGCAATGAAATATTTTTGATGTTGCCGGGCAATTTGTTGCCAATAGTGCAGCCACATATTGCACAAAAACATGGCCCGTTTAGAAGGGCACTTAGAACCAAATATGGAGGTGTCGGTTCTACAGGGAACTATAAAAAGTAGCTGGATCCATTTTGGTTCTACCAAAGATGATTTCTTCTAATCAGAACCAATTTTTATATTTGCGTCAAGGTTTATTAAGAATAAAATCCAGTTATTAGTTATATAAATCAAATATACTTAATAAGAAATAGCACTAACACTAACCAGCACAATTAAATATAGAATAGCTCTTTTAGCAGTAATAAACCTATTTTAATTTTTCAAGAAAATGACCAATCGTGATCTCGCCATTTGTGAGCTGCATTCGCGCCAGCAAAATACGGTTGTCATTCTCTATAGTCGTTATACGGCGTTTAGGAGAGGGATTTTTATTAAATCGTTCTAAACGGTTACAATTAAGCGAAGTTATCGATGCCTCTGCCCTCTTGTTTTAATATATGTAATATTTGACTAAATTGTACTTCATTTTTGTTTATATTTGTATTAAGATTGTGGTTCCATCCTTCAATACAGTTGTTAGTACGATAACGTACACCAAACACGCACCAAATCTTAAAATATTCGTCTTTCATCCAATATTTTTCGAAATATCTCACGAATGTGGAAAAATTCTCTAAAGCATTGTTAAGCAAAATTTCATTTTTTATATAATGCCAGCCCTCTTCTATGTTAGTTTCGGGTAATAAAGGAAGGTTACAACAAAGTTTAATTATTTGGTTATTGATTTTGGTTTTTTTAATACCCATCGTCTTTGCTTTCCGAATGATAGCATTACAAAAATGGTAATAGCAGCCATTAACTACTATGTTCATTTTCGTTAATGCAAACATGACGCCTTTCTCCAAGTCAAGTGTAACTGTCCTGGGAAGCCAATCTCGAATCTGTGATTTAATAATATCGAATAATATCGTATACCTACGCTTCCGATGTTTGATGTGACATAAATGCAAATACCAAAGGTACTATGTTGGTATATGTAGCATTGCTGCCAATATCGCCATGAATGACATATAGCTGTCGAAATGGTGCGGGACAGGCTTGGTAAGTCCCGTCCATGAAAAAATCGGACAACGTTTTTAACTGACTTCGACCTTCTTCTGACGTAAATACACAATAATGTACAATAATCCGTATTCCGTTAAATGAATAGGCGGCCAGCAAGAAATCTATGTACTGTACTGGTATTTCTACATTTTCAACAGTAACTGCTCTTATTTTTTTAACATGGGCCAAATTATTCCGTTTTCGATAAATTCCTGATTCTTTTTCATAAAATGTAGGTACTGGTTTATTTGTAGCTAAATGCCATTCTTTGCTCTCTATTACAGCAAGTGCTTTTTTGTACATGCGTAAATCTTGCAGACAGTATTTATTTTGAGAGTATTTTTTGACTTCTCAAAAACCTGCGTGCATCGCTTAGATTTTTTAATAGTTAGGATAAAAAGGTTGAGATCGTCACATTATTAGTGGAGTTACTTCAAATAACAAGACAAAAACTGGAATAATCACGTTTTTGTTGAAAATGTTGTTGAGGATAATGATAAAATCTGAGGAAAATGATTTTCAGTGAAAGGATAATGACGATGCGTTGAAGATAATGATAAGCTTGCGAATTTTTATAAACGCAGAGTAATAAATAATACCAAAACGAAATGCTGAATCATATTTATTTAGTTCCAAATTAACTTATACAAATAAATGTGAAGTACACTGATTTATGTAAAATAATACCTTACTGAAGAATTACAGACCCATCTCGCTTCTGAGCCATGTTTACAAGCTGTTTTCAAGGGTCATTACGAACCGTCTCGAGCGCAGGCTTGATGACTTCCAGCCTTCCGAACAAGCCGGTTTCCGAAGAGGCTACAGTACCATAGACCACATCCATACGCTGCGGCAAGTTATACAGAAGACCGAAGAGTATAATTTGCCACTTTGCTTAGCGTTTGTGGACTATGAGAAAGCCTTTGATTCGGTCGAGACATGGGCTGTGCTTGAGTCTCTCCAGCGGTGCCGTATTGACTATCGGTACATCGAAGTGTTGAAGTGTTTGTATAATAACGCCACCATGTCGGTTCGAGTACAGGAACAGAGTTCGAGGGCGATCCCTTTAAAAAGAGGCGTAAGACAGGGAGACGTGATATCTCCGAAACTGTTTACGGCCACTTTGGAGAATGCCTTCAAGCTCCTGGAATGGAAAGGATTCGGCATCAATATTAATGGCGAATACATCACTCACCTCCGGTTTGCCGACGATATTGTAGTCATGGCAGAATCGATGGAAGATCTCAACACGATGCTCGAAGGCCTCAACCGAGTTTCTCAACAGGTGGGTCTTAAAATGAACATGGACAAGACAAAGGTGATGTGCAATGCCCATGTTGTACCTACCCCAATATCTGTTGAGAGCTCGGTTCTTGAAGTTGTTGACTCGTACGTCTACCTAGGACAAGTAGTCCAGTTAGGTAGGTCCAACTTCAAGAAAGAGGTCAATCGCCGAATCCAACTCGGCTGGGCAGCGTTCGGAAAATTGCGCAATGTCTTCTCGTCCGACATACCTCAGTGTCTCAAGTCGAAGGTTTTCGACCAGTGTGTGTTACCAGTGATGACTTACGGCACTGAAACGTGGTCCCTCACTATGGGCCTTATGAGTAAGCTCAAAGTAGCCCAACGAGCTATGGAGAGGGCTATGCTCGGAGTCTCTCTGCGAAATCGAATCAGAAATGAGGAGATCCGTAGAAGAACCAAGGTTACTGACATAGCCTAGCGGATTAGCAAGTTGAAATGGCAGTGGGCAGGGCACATAGCACGGAGGACTGATGACCGATGGGGTCGAAAAGTCCTCGAGTGGAGGCCACGTATCGGCAAGCGCAGCGTGGGACATCCACCCACAAGGTGGACAGACGACCTCATTAAGGCCGCGGGAACGCGCTGGATGCGAGCCGCTTCCAACCGGTCCTATTGGAGATCTATAAGGGAGGCCTATGTCCAGCAGTGGACTTCCTATGGCTGAAATGATGACACTGATTTATGTAACAAATAATAGTAACTGCTTACCGCTACGTTAATTATAGATATCTGTCATTTTGACAACAACATTATAACATCTTTAAACTTTCATTAGGATAACAAAAAATATATCTAACTAGTTATTTAGAATCACAAATTTAGTCAATCTTAAAAGTACGAGTATCACTTGACAAGCATTATTAATTTTAAGTTACTTACATATAAGAAATAAAAATAGAAACAACAGTCTCAGGTATATTAAAAACTTTAGGCAAATTCTAATAGAAGATAATATAAAGGTTAAATTTCTTATCGAAACAGTATCACCATGATTATAATAGTTATTAATTTTCGGTAGGTAAACAAAAAAAAGTGTCGATTTAAAAAAATGACCAAAACTGATTAAGGCACCACAAAAATCTAAATAAATAGGCAATAAAATTGTAGCCTGTTTATTTTTTGATGGAGGAGATGGTCCTGGAAGATTAAAGGGACTTTTAAAGGTTATATCAGAAAGAACCACTATACGATAATGCATTTTCTTCCCGTTCATCAATTACGTTCTGTATAAAACTAAGATGTTTTCCATGACTGCAAATTTCTGAAGCTTCACAATCGAAACAACTCATATTGCGTACAGTTGTTTTTGAAGTGGACTTCTCCCAAAGAACTTGATATACAGAAAAGGTGCCCCTGAATGGTTTCATTGTTTTAGGAATTAAGCTCTCTCTAAATATAACATCCTCTCGGTCTATTTTTTTCACAATTATTTTATGATTTTCACTTTCCATGTAGCTTTTAATGTAATCGTAAAACTGTGCAAAGGTTCCAATATCATTCCCAAAAGTGACCGTACGATCTGCAGTCCTTTTTAGAGTTGCTCCAATTCCATCAGGGGCACCTTTCCCATGCCCGGACTCGGAATAGTTCCATGTTATTCTTTCCAGTTGCGGGAAGTCTTTACAAAGTTGAGTAATCATGTAAAATATGTGCTTATTTCTGTATTGCGAAGTTGGAGAGTCAGACAAAAAATGGATAGTGTCGATAAAACAGTTCAGAGTAAACACCTCCTCTATCAATGGTATTAAGTGGGCCCACACAGCTGGACGCAAACAATCACTGATTGTGCACACGGATTTCGGAGTAACTTCTCCAGTCGTAAAACTGTGTGTGTAAATGCAGTATGCAAAGAGACTTGTTGTCTGCTGGCGCCAAAGTGAAATGCCTGAACTTCTACCCCGTACTTCAAGGAATAGTTCTCCGAAAAATCAATATGTACACAAGCTTCATGAATATTAAGGTTTTGTTTCAAAGTCATTGCTTTATATTGACTCATAATTTTGAGAGTATGATGAAAAAATGGATTTAAATCATCTTCTAACTTTACAATAGCGTTTTTAGTACTTAAGGTAATTTCTGTTTTCTCAGTCACTACATATTTTTTCTTTTGCTTATTAGGAACATTGATTTCTTTGGTCACTCTTTTCCATAAATGAAAGGTACAGGGAGAATCGTCCGAGTCCACACAATATTCCAGATGGTTTAATTTGCAGGTATCACATGTTCTTGCCAGGCAGTTTAAATTTCTCGAATCGCAGCAAAATTTGGAAAGTACCTGATCATAATTCTTTTCAAGTATAATTTTTTTCTTATGCAAAGCTTCAATCAATAATTTTATGTTTTCATGAATTTGGCATCCGCAAGTGTCTCTATAAGATTCTTTAGGAAAAGTTACCCAATACGGCCGCTGTTTACAAAAGAATGAGTAACTTACTATGATTTTAGTCTCTTCATTAAATTTTCTGTGCAAATCTTTCAAAGGTAAGCATAACAGCCGTTTATGCATTTTTTTCTTATTTTTAGTTATCTGTTGCTTCTTCCCTGCACATAGTATGTACGCTGTTGACATCTTGCAAATAAATTATTTTTATGGCCTCAATCACTGGTACCGCTTTAGGTCTTGAACTAGTTTCTGGTTGATTTATATCATCTGCAGCTACATCACAAGTATTTGATTGAGCATCCGAGGGCTCTGCATTCGTTTCTACACTGAATAAGTAAGCTTCATTCGTCCGTCGCGATATTTTAAGTAGCTTTTGAAGTCTCTGTACCTTTTTTGCTAAGGCTTTATTCTTTTTTTTATAATATGAGAGAAGTCTTATGAGCCGCATCCTTTTCCTTAAACCTTCAGATTTAACTTTTTGTATTGCTGACTGAGCTGCTGTGCTATTTCCGTTTAAAGGGTCTTTTTGTTTAATATTGTTTGTATCCGAAAAAACATTAGCACCATCTTCACCAATAACTGCGTTTACTTGAATTGTTTCGAAAGTGATTTGTGTTTTGTTTCCTTCCTTTTTTCTTTGTCTGTACCTTTAAAAATAATTACTAATTATTAGCCTTCATAATAGTGTTAAATATATCAAAATTTTGGTACTTATATACTTATTTAAACTATATAAAAATGTTCGTAACTTAAAACAAGCAATAGATACATAATATTTACACAGATATATTATAAGTGTTTACTTATTTACCTTTTAGAATTTTCTTTCCATCTTTTGCGTTGCTCTTTAATAGACCGAGTAGATTTTTTTGAATTACTTTCTGCCTTCTTTTTTAAATATTTTTGTCTGCGTTTTTCTTTCTCCACAGCTAGCAATTCAGGATCATTTTTAATTTCTGCAATGTCTTTGGCATAATATTCTTTGTTTGGCTAATCTGTCTTCTCTTGCTTTTTGTGATTTAGGAGCCATCTTCTTTACACTTAATTAATTACTTTATAGAAAAATGGCTTAATATTATTATCAGTCTCATTAATTATTTCAGTCTTGACTCTCTTCTCTAATCTAGAAAAGATAAAAATTACGAAATGATTATCTATTAACGTTATTAAAAATCAATAAACTTAGTTCGGATTTAGATAAAGGGGGTTGGGTAATGTTGGCGTCGTGTCGGAATTGAGCGGCCATCAATGAAATTGGTTTAATATGAAATAATAAATAAATAATAAATATTCCACAACATTCTACACAACGCTTTCTAGACCCATGGTAAGCTTAATTAGCTTGTGTTATGGAATCTAGAATGCGGATATACATACTTAGATACTTTTTTTTTTTTTTTTTTTTTAGTACAGTATAAAGTGATCAAAAGTTACTATGGACAAACTTCTCTAAACTATATCGGGACTTAGCTATACAGGATGGTATTTTTCAACTTTACTTAGATGGAAGTACTCTAAATACTGAAGATAGCGAATTCCACTGAAAAGAAACATTCCCTTATTTTTAAAAAGAATCAAAACTGCATTCATAGTTTTCTGAAAATGCCACACCCGGTAGTCGAACCGACTAAAATCTTCCTATAACCTTCTATTTCATAGATTTCCTTTTACTTAATTTACCAAGTTTGTTAGAGAGATTTGAACCTTATGATCGACCCGATAGATTGATGTAATAAAAATACAGGGTGTTATTTTTTCGAATTGTAGTCGGTTCGATTATAAGGCGTGGTAAACGAGTTTTCAGCATTCCTTAAATGCAGTTCTGTTTCTTTTTTAAAACATACTAAACTGTATGCAAAGTTTTCTGAAAATGCTACACCCGGTAGTCGAACCGACTAAAATCTTCCTAAATCTTCTTAAATCTTCTATTTCATGGATTTCCTTTTATTTAATTTACCAAGTTTGTTAGAGAGATTTGATTCTTATGATCGACCCTATCGATTGATGCAATAAAAACATAGGGTGTTATTTTTTCGAATTGTTCGATTATAGGGCGGGGCAAACAATTTTTCAGCATTCCTTAAATGCAGTTCTATTTCTTTTAAAAAAAAATACTAAACTGTATTCAAAGTTTTCCGAAAATGCCACACCCGATAGTCGAACCGACTAAAATCTTTCTAAATCTTCTATTTCATGGATTTCCTTTTATTTAATTTACCAAGTTTGTTAAAGAGATTTGATCCTTATAATTGACCCTATCGATTGATGCAATAAAAATACAGGGTGTTATTTTTTCAATGTAAAATATTAGTCGGTTCGACTACCGGGTGTGGCATTTTCAAAAGTCTTTGAATGCAGTTTTGTTTCTTTTAAAAAATAAGGTAAAGTTTCCTTTAAGTAAAATTCGCTATCTTTAGTATGAGGGTACTTTCCTTCAAGGTAAAGTCGAAATGTTCCACCCTGTATATCGCAGCTCCGATATTACTTACAATGAAAATAATGACATTTGTACGTGTGTTTAACACAGTACAATGAAGTGGTATCAAAATTAATTATGGCCGCTGAAAAAATTAAGAACGCCACTGTCCATACTAGATTACCCAATCCCCTTTCTTTTTTACAACAAAATTTTATTTTAATTTAATTTTAAAACAAAATGATTATAATAATAGAAGAGAACTAGAAGTACTTATTCAATTAGTTCTACAATGACCAACTTACCAGCTTTATTAATCACGCAAAACCAAATGTAGACTGCTAGTAACCTCCCTTAATGAATTCCGAAAGAAAATTGCTACTAGGCATTTTTATAAAGTCAAAAAAGTCAAACAAAGATTTACCACTTTTTGGGGTATAAATAAAAAAATATCGATCCTAGGAAAAAATTATGAACAGCAAAATTGTAGAAAATTTAATTCTAAACAACTTTGTAGTCACAATTTTTCGTGTAAAATTAAAAATAAACGACTTATTTAGTAAACAAAAATGTACCCTTAAATTCAATGTGGCGGAGAACGCAACGAACCGAATACCACGCAAATCGAAATTTAAACTGCCAGTAAGTAACCTCCCTCTATGAATTCCGAAAGAAAATTGCTACTAGGAATTATTCCTGTGTCAAATCCTAATTTTCTCGTACTATATCTATCACACATTACCTACAGCCTAGTCTACATAAAGCTCCTGCACTATATTATAACTATTTTATGCAGCTAAAAGTCGGTAGGTACCTTATAAAGAATTAATTTAGAAAACTTAAGAATTGTTGTAAAAAATTACAGGGACCACTTGCTACTATTATCTATAAGAATAGTTTCATCTTCATTTTCATTTTTTATTTCATCAAATAAAGTGGGTAGATTTCCCTGGTTCTCAATATAGACACTCCAGTATATTTGTAGGAGTTATTTGTGTCATCTTAATATATATAAATCTCGTGTCACAATGTTTGTCCTCAATGGACTCCTAAACCACTTAACCGATTATAATAAAATTCGCACACCATGTACAGTTCGATCCAACTTGAGAGATAGGATAGTTTAAATCTCAAATTATAGTCGCAATTTTAATTTATCGCGATAACCAACATCCACGCGGGCGGAGCCGCGGGCAAAGGCTAGTATATATTAAAAATCTTTAAGTCGAAGCTGTCTTCGCATAAAGCTTTGCATTGACCACCTCCACAGTCCACAGGTCGCATAGATTACATTAAAATTTTGTAATATAAACAAAAATCTTCTTTCGTCCATTATGTGACGATTTGTTTCAATATGAAGAATATAGTACTTGAGCTCCATGATATAAAATTATTATAAACCATAAGCTTCACCTTAAAACAAACGCAAACGAACCTGTGTCATTATCCTGAATATGCATCATTATTCATTTTACATAATGTCATTATCCTCATCGTGCATCATTATCCTGACAGTAAAAATTCAGGACAATGATGTTTAGAAAATGACGATTTCGTTAAAAACTTGTTCCGACATGTTTTGGGCGAGAGATATTTAGGAAAATGATTTATTACAGCATACATACACAGAACCGACATACTTTTATGTGAAATACAGAGATTAATCGAGAGTGTTCTTAGCTATGTTTCATAAAAATCGGTTCAGCCATTTGAAAAATATGAGGAGTGAAAGTGGCAATGCAAAATCTAATATTTTCAAATAAGCCCGTGTTGGGTATCAAATGAAAGGCCATAATTTATATATCACGATAAAGGTTTTATACAGGTTTTATGGAAATCGGTTAAGCGGTTACCTATAAAAAGCATAAAAAAAAAAATTAAAAAAAAAAAAAAAACCCTCGACCCAAAAAGAACCTATAAAAAGTAAAATAATAACTATTACATTATGACCTACCCAAGGTATTACCCTTTTGTCATTTGTCTCGTCGGGGGACCGCCGTCTGACCGTCGCTCGGGTGGAATAGGGCATACCAAGGTACTTAGCGGTCCCCCGACGAGACAAATGACAAAAGGGTTAATACCTTGGGTAGGTCATAATGTAATAGTTATTATTTTACTTTTTATAGGTTCTTTTTGGGTCGGGGGTTTTTTAATTTTTAATTTAATTTTTTTATTATACTTGCTAGGCCAAGTACTTAGATGAGTATTAGATGAATAATGGTCGAGTGTAGGACTATTAATGGTTTACTAAACAATGATTAAAAGCAGTTGACTTGTTCCTTTTCTTATTCAACTGGTTAAAAGTAAGGAAAAATAAAGAAAAATACACTGCTAATCTATATAACTTTATTCATTATCATTGTTTGCGCTAGTATTTGGCCAGTTTTCGACAATGTTGAAAAAATAGTCCTTATGAGTATGTGGAATATACTGCAGAGTGCGTCTCAAATCTTCAATCTTTTTGATGTTGATGGGTATAGGACCATTGTACGCCTTTTCTTCTGGTAAAGCTGGAATAACCGATCGGTTCCTTCGTAAATCAAATGTGTTAACTCGCCCCATGTTTTGGATGAATGGACGGCATATTACACACCCTTTCTGATTCGTACTATACTCAAACTCCATGAATTGGGACACCAAGAAATGCTGCTTTTGATTCCGTGGAACCTGACGAGATTGTGTTTCAACAGATATGGCATCTCTCTTATAAAACTTCGTCCACCAACCTTTAAAGTCCAGTATGTCTTCAGTTTTCACCATTGAAACAGTGAACTTCCTATGTGCGCTGCATATTATTTGGCAAATTTCCATGGGTTTATAGTATCTGTCTCTTCTTTTTAGAACTTTCTTGACAGTACCAAAAGATCGATCATTGGGCAAAAACGAATGACCACGGATGGGTAATCGATGGTAGATCTTATCAAATCGACCTGTATCTACAAGAGCTTGACATAAGCTTATCATTACATGGTTACGGTTTTGTCCACCACATGCATCTGTAAAGATGTAAAGTTCTCTTATCGTTAGAGGAACCTGTTCCTGAATATATTGCCATAAAAATGAGCATGTTTCATTTGGGCCCTTTAGTCCAATCCCCTCGTGATAAAGATAGAAACGACTTTCATCAGTCTTCAGATTTTTTATGCAGAAAGGGTACAAAGAAAGCTGTCGATAGTAGAACATTTCCTGCACTGGGATACATGGAAGTGAAATGTTTTGCATGAAATCAAAACATAAGCCAAGAACATCATCTCTTGTTTTACTGAGCTCTTGAACTTCTTTAATACTGGCGTAAAATTTTTTCGCTCTTCTTTTGTGTATCGCCAACTCTGCCTTTGCAGTCATAACAGCTGATGCATTCAGGTCTGGTTTCTGTATCCTGATATTAAGCCGTTCACATTCACAACAGACGTCAACTTGGGGTCTCCCAAAATGCAAATTGAAGTGTTCTTTAAAAACTTTATAATAAAATGATTGTTTTACTGTTGAAGATGGAAAACGTTCTTTATAAAGCTTATACATTGCTTTGATATTTAAATCTGCTGGCAAGTAAAGGTACTCCTTGGAAGCATAATGTGATGTCTTAACAGGAAAACTTGAGATGTGCTCCTTGACTTCATGAATAAGAATACCAGGTATTGTTTTCTGATTACCTTGTTGTCCCCTCTGATCGGAGGGTATGGTTCCTGTTAAACTTAAACGCTGCAGTCGAAATAATGCATGATTTTTTATAGAATAGATACTCATAAAAGCCTTTTTGCAAACCAGTACTTTGGAATTTGGAACTTTGACATAAAATTTAAAGGAAGCCTGTTTAGGTTTTTTTTTCTGGGGATCGTTTGTTCGTGGTCTTTTTTGTTTAATTGGTACAACCTCTATAAGGCCGTATAAAAATATATCTTGCTCGTTTTTACTGTTAAGACCATGTAAATCAGCAAATGCTTGGATTCGAGTCTGTTCATCAATATTTTCAAAACATTTCAATGCACAACGACAAGACTCACCAGGTGATTTACCAGGAACCGAGACGCCTTTATAATTTTCATAACGCAAGCCTTTTATACGACTGCGTTTGATTTTTTGCGCTGGAGTTTCATTTCTCACGCCTTTCCTTTTTCTCTGAACCTCTTCTACTTCTTCACGTTCACTTCCCGACATTTTAATATTAAATTATAATATTATTAAAGCACTACAGAAAATGAATGCACGGCAGTATAAAATCACAAATTAATAACGATATAATAACCTCAAACTAATAACGAGACTATAAAATTTGATAATAAACAGCTGTATTTAATGTCAAATTTTGAAATCAGTGTTACCAAATATTGAAATTATCGTTTGAGTAAGAAAGGGAATAAGTCAGTGACTTGTTCGGTTTCTTACTTACACGGTAATTTCATTTGCCTTATATTTTTCAAACGAATAGACTGACATATTCCTTTTCATAACTGATTTGTAGGTCTTGCCATAAACAATTGACTTTCATTAAAATTGCCATATGTGAAAAAACCTGACATGTTCCGTTTCTTAATTAACCGATTCAAATAAGAAACGGGTTTGAAATTTATTCACTTCGCCAAATTGAAAATGATTCTACATTATGTCACGTATATAGCCATACTAGCAGTCGCCCGCGTGATAAATTTTGTGTGGCTAACTTTGAAACTGACGCATTTCCCATACAAACTTATTTATTTATTTAAAACTTTATGCACATGACAATTGTACAAAGGCGGACTTAATACCAAAGGCATTATCTACCAGTCAACCTTAGGGTGATGCAGAGATACATAGAGGTAGGTGCAGGCAGAATATGAATTAATGACTAAAATCAAAATATAATTCGTAGTTTATACACAATATAAATACATACACATTACAATTACGACCCCTACTTTTCCCCATAGAAGTAAAATTTCAGAAAATCTGGGACGGCGACCAAAAGTTATCTTCGCACCTCATTTCGAAGTCAATTCGGTACATAAAGATGTTAAACAAATCTATATTTTCTATCTATCTATCTATCTATACTATTATAAATTGTAAATTGGAAATGTTTGTCCGCGATGGACGCAAAAACTACTGAACTGATTTTGATGCGGTTTTTTTTGTTAGAAAGGTCTTGGTCAGACTTAAAATCTTACGTTTGTTTGATTGCAATCGGTTGAGTAGAACCGGATATAAGAGATCCACGTGGGCGGAGCCGCGGGCGGAAGGCTAGGAAAATATATAAACTTATATAATAAATATAAAATATTTAAAATACATGTAAAAATAATATACCTACTTATATAATTTTGACCAAGATACAATAATTACAATAAAATACTTACCTAAAAAGATACTGTGTGGTCTCTCTCCAACATTGGCCAACGCAAAGAAAGACTTTACAACAGCTACAAAAAATGCTTGTCATCGTACGTTTTTTTGTAGCCAGACAACGCACGCACCGACCTCGTTGTAGTTTGTTTTGCTTGGCTGAGGTCCGCTCACCCTCTACTTCCCTGTGCTCGGGAAAATGGTCCAACAACTTGTTCAACCGAGCACAGGAAGTACTACTGGTAGAGCGGGGAACCGATGAGGTTCCATATTTTTCCACCAGTTCCTCAGCTAAAGCATATCGAAACTGGCGATGTGTAAGTTTTCTTCCTTGGCCAATGTTGGAGCAGTAAATAATATATGCATTTAATATACTAATATTTAACAACCTTTTAAAAACTTTGATGTACCACTTCGTACCGCGCTTGCGTTCAAGAAGGTACGAAGATAACTTTTGGTCCTTTAGGTCTACGCCCCCCATAAACCTATTGTAGTCAGCCACTACAGTTGGCTTCATTACTGGCTGCCCGGCCCGGCGTCCTTCTTCCATGTCAGCGTTGTGGTAAGTAGACACTGTGGAAACCAATTTAACATCTTTCCATGCTGTTATGGAAATGTCACCACAGTGTCTACTTACCACCGTCCCACGTACCGTCCTCCGTTCATCAATGTCTTTGATAGATGCAGGCGTATTTTGCCTGCGTCTATTCAGCGTACCTACGACGTCGGTGGCACGCCGCTTCAGGTACCGGCATAAGTCCACCGAATTGTAGAAATTGTCCATGAATAGGGAACCCTGAGGAGTTCTCTGCACCTGCAGCCCCCGTATCATGTTACTTGTCTCCATTTCTACGTTTTACGTCTAAAATTAAAATTTTAATAATATTTATACCAAAATGCATATAATCCTAACATTGCCCTTGTTATCTATACTATTATATAATTGTAAAAAGTTTATGTTTGTTCGCGATGTATATGTATACAGTCACGTGCAATGAAATGTATACATGGGCAGACTTTTGAATAAATGTTTTTTATTTATTTATTTATTTAAGCTTTTTGCACAAACACAAAATCATTGTACAAAGGCGGACTTAATGCCAAAAAAAAAATTCACTCTGAAAATTTCAGAAATAGATAGTCACATTATCAGTATATTCTATGTAATCATCGGGATTTCTCGCAATGCACATTTTCGTCATTTTGCAAATTTATCACTGTATATAATATATCAGTGCACGTGACTGTACATTTATTACGTTATTTTTATTATAGCAATTGAACACTATAATAAAAAAAAAATATACAGAAAAACAACTAAAATATTGATAGAAATAAGAACAGGATAAATTAACATCAACATGTATAAATGTCATGGCGACTCCGTGTATGCATGTAGCGCGTCAGCCATCATACTTACGTATGTGTGCGTGTAATTTGGCTCATCGCGTAATAAAAATATAAGTTTTATCTAAATATTTAGTGTTTTGTAGCAATTTATGTTGTAATTATATGTTCTATATTAGATTATTATCATATTCATATTCATTACATCAACAGAAATATCGAGTAAATGTATAAAAAGTCTCAATAAAAATGGACGTTCTATAAACTCTGTCACTTTTGTGGACACATTATTATTCAAAATTAGACAGTATTTATGTATTGATTCGTATTTAGCATTTCCTAGGATAGTAATTGCTAAATACGAATATATTTACGAATACATTTATAATAACTGCACCAGTATGGCATGACAGCATGTGTACTAACGACTTCGAAATTTTCGTTAACTATATGTTTATTATAATGTTTTTCAACAATAGTTGAACTAAGAAAAGATCTCGTGCTACCAGTATCAATCATTAATTTAGCGTTTATCTCGGGAATAAAATATAAATGGTAATTCCATATTTTGATTTATGTGCGTGCAGACGAAGTTGAGGCTTCTATTTGAAAATTTGGACGAGATTCGTCATTATTTCGCGAGGTTATATTATTATTGTAACGCGGTACGCGGTTGCCACTTGTGCATGTTTAAGTTTGGTTCAGGTTCCGTTTTAACCTGAGGAGGTCTAGATTGACATGGAAAGTAACGCGGTGGGTATGGAAATGGTCCTGCGGGTCGCTGACTAGCGTTTGGTCTTTGTTGAGGTAGAATGTATTACATTATTTTGAGACGTATTTGGTATTTGAGGTTAATTTGCTCTCATATCTCTAAAATTAAATGGTCGTCTATAATTAGACGGGTTATTGTTATATCTCGGATTAGGATTGTTCCTAAATGAAGGTTTCTTAAAAGAATTACTAGGTTTTTCATTCATTTGTGCCTCGTGATTTTCTTCCTCTAACACGATTTCTAGTGCTTCCTCTATAGTTTCGGGGTTATGCAATCTCATTAACCTAGACATATCGCGCGATAAATTTGACATGAACACGTTTAAGGCTCTTTTATTATAGATAATCATCTTGTTTTGCCTCAGTCATTCATCTTCATCTGTTTTAATAATTTTAGAGAATAAATGACTACGAATAGACTGAATCCTATGACAAAAATTGAAACATCCCTCTTGGGGTCGTATCTTTGCCTGTTCTAATTTCATAGCTATATGCTCTTACGTACGCAGATCGCCAAAATGTTGATTTATTAAGTTTTTAAAATCTTCGTATGTTCGTATGTCTTGTCGTTCACTTAATAATGTAGCCGCGTCTCCTCTGAGACGGCTAGTTAATACATGTAAGTTATATTCGTTCTGCTCTTCGTTTCCCGGATATAATCTTATTAAATAATCACATTTACTTAAATATAAATCCGTCTGTAATTTCCATCAAATACGGGAATTACTTTAATAAGACTAGCAGGGATTTCGTTAATATGTTCTAGACCGGCCATTTTAATAAAATAAAATTCAAAATACAATTACGACAACTTTGTGTCACTACAATTAAATGTAATATTATTTACGACAACCTTTGTGTCTTATTTCAACAATTTTAATGCAATTATTATATGACAACCTTTTGTGTCTAATTCCAATAATTTTTATGCAATTTCATATACGACAACTTTTGTGTCTTAAACAATTTCAATGCAATTTATGCAATACATTAAATTATATAGCGCGCTTTAAATACAGCTTTCAAGCTGGGTGACTTTCAGTCTGCCACCAACTGCAATTTCAATTATTAATTTTATGAATTAGGATACTTCGACTGACATAAGAATTGATTTTCTTTTCTGTGGAAATGTTCACATAAGTTCAAGAGGTGGTTGTAACGTGCCAACAATTCTGACAATTTGTCGAGCAGGTTACGGATGACGACGAGAAGAGTAGCGAGCAGTGTCCGTTGTTCGGTGCAGGATCTTCCGAAGTGATCCGGATGGTCACTCATTAAGTGTATAATCCAACCACTTGTTAAGGAAGGAGAAAAAAATCTCCTACCGATTCCTAGGTCGACTTTAAAAAAGTTTTGTATTACCATTCACGAAGTTGTAGTCTTCTAGTGGTGCCAAGTTGTTTGTTGTCTTTCTAGCGGGTGCCACTGGTTGTTCTTTTTCAGCTCGTGTTGCCAACGAATCTTCAGAGTTTATCCTACCGACTGCGCCAATTAAGTTTTTATCGTGGACTTGCGATGCGAAGAACGTTTTATTAGTTGATACCGATAGTAAGGCATAATGTCGGCAAAGTTGCCTTACTTCAAATATGGCAAACATGGCGTCCAGCATTCCTTTTCATATATTATATATCCGGTATAACACTTTGCAGCATTACTATCCCGAAATGGCTCTCCAATCTTTTGACGTCATGAAGAGTTTTACCGTCTCTACCATAGTGAATGTTTATTTTATTTTATTTTTAAGGTGCAGAATATTCCATCAAGAACCTATATAAAAAAATAACCATGTTTTCAAAAATAACATAAGCAATCGTCTAATCCCCACAAAAATAACAATTTTCTTCGTTATAATAAAGTTCCCTAAAGCACGAGCCCTTCTTGTTCCCAACATACCAGTTATTGCACGATCACTATTCCGCAAGTTAAACCAAAAATCTTGCTTCACAGCGATGCCAATATTCTTTTACCAGAGTGCAGTACGTACTACCACATGTCAACGTTTCCACAATCAGTTATTTTAGATGGACATACATCGTGTTATTTGCCTTAAATCAGCAGCATTTACGAGATCGGTTCGGTACTGGAATATAATCATTATACCCGATAGCATCTAGCACTTAATACCTTTTGGGTATCGAAAAGGTGTATTAAATAAAAAATATAAATTATGTACACAAATAACATAAATGTATACGTTGTAGCGTTAAAAAAAGTCTGTTCATGGAGTTTGGAAGTCATATAACGACCCTTTCCCACAAACAGATTTGAATGAAAAGTAGATTTTGATGAAAAGTAAAGTGCTACAATATATTTTGAGTCGAAAAAGGTTACCTGGATATACTCTCGGTTCTCATTGAAATTATTAGTTCGAGGACCTCTTGATGTAAGGATTCATGGTTTGTTTTGGGAATCGACAATAAATATTAGGTAATTCCATGCACAAGTTATTTATTTTTCATTTTACAATACTGATTCCGTCTTAGGTTAGGGCTTAAGACTATCAGTTCACATGACGCGACAGGCACGGTCCGCACTCCGATACACTCGCGATCGCACACGACACGACACATTTGCAGTCAACAAAAAGACAGGAGGTAACTCACGTGGTTCGCGACAGCAATACCCTGGCAATGAGTCCCTCAAGGTATTCGATCATCATGCCGCGCAGACGCCCAACAAGACATGCGCCAGCACATCAGCGCATGTACCTTGGCTTAAAGAAAAGAGGACTCGCCTCTCGTGGCGGTGAAGAGGATTGAAAGAATTTAGCGTCGTAGGAGTCAGCCACGTAACTCCTACATGGACGTTTCCCAGGCGACCAGCCTGTGGTCACCGGTCAAAGACCTCAGACCATCATCGTCGGAAAATAATCTGACTATTCGGACTGGCGTCAGCCGAACATTCTCCACGTATTACTAGTGGCTCACTTGAATGTAAAATACAGAAGATGCAAACGGATGTATACAATCCGTGCATGAAAAAAAATTAAAACTTAATTATTTTTACGGAGCCATTAAAAAGTATGTTTGCTTTCTAGGCAGCCAAACCAGAGAGCTATTCTATGTTTTTTATTTTTAAAGTACCAACAAAATTACTGAACCATAGACTGAATGATGCTCTTAGGAAATTAATACAGAAAATTGTTATTCAGCCCATTTTAGGGAAATATATCATTACAATTAAACAACCAATATTACTCTGTTGTTTCAATCTCTTTATTCTTTTATACTCGAGCTACGGATATCTTGTAAGGATGGGTTAAGGAAGGTATACTACGTTAGTTCCAATAGGACGTATCGACTTGGAAAAGAACTAACAAGAAAACCACCGGAGGGTACTTAATAATAAATCGCTATTTCATCAATTATTATATACCAAACTTTTAAAATACATTTACCGTAACACCAATAATAACTATAATTATTCTCTGTAGTTATTACTACACAATTATTCACAATACTTAATTCAAGTACACAGTATTAATCAATAAACATGTAACAGAGGGTATATCGTATCTTAGTCTTCGACGACTCGGGGCCAAATAAATTTTATTCAATGTCGTGTTGGCTTTTTATAGCTTACGTTTCGTCGCAATGCAACACATGATTTTTACCTACCCACATAAATAAATCATAATTTATTTTTATCTGTATGTTTAAACATGTAAATACAACAACAATTTGACCTTATTATTGTAATTTAACCTAAAATGTAACCTATAAATAACAATGATTTACAAAGGTCGAATTCTGTAACTTTAACCTTATTATTTTTTAAACAAATTATATCAATACCTAACGTACTTTCTTCATTATAAACAACGCCTTAAGTCTGGCGTGTGAGGTATGACAGTTTGCTGTTAGGATTTATTGAAGTACCTAACGAATTTACAACTCGTGAATTTCTGAAAATAATGAATATCTCAAAAAGCATGCATTGTTCGACCATGTGTTATATAACTTTATTTTCTCCAAATATAAAAATTGAAATCTGCCGAATTACTCGAGCCCATGGTGTATATTAGTGCTTATACAGGGCGTCCCACGGCGATGCCACATGGAGGGAAAGTACCTTAAATCCTTAAGTTAGCTCATTTTACTTAAAGGAGTCATCATTTTATTTTTAAAAAGAAACAAAACTGCATTTAAAGATTTTTTAATATTCGCTTGCCACGCCCGGTAATCGAACCGACTAAAATCCGAAAAAGTAACATCCTGTATTTTTATGGCATCAAACGATAGTGTCAATCATAAGGATCAAATCTCTCTAAGAAATATGGTATATTCAAACTCAAATAGTGGATCCATTTGAGTTTGAATATTATGTGGAGTTGGATCAGCGGTTTCTTGGCACTGCGGCTCATTGACATCGGTTTCGCTATGTCGCTCCATACTTTCTAATTCAATTTCTGCCTGGGCGTACGAAAACAAATTACTCCTTTTAACATCACAATTCATTTTCTTCCAATCAATACTCGGCTTCGAACGTTCATCCTTGATCAGCTTTAAAATGTTTTTATTATTTTTACCTGGCCTCCACCAACATAATATTCTATTATACTCCTAAAGTGACGGTACAATGCTCAATCGATCTCCGTCCGGTTCTCAGGTTCTAACTATCTTAAAAGGCATTATTCTGTAATAAGGAAATCAGACAGTCAGTTATAAGTAATAAATACATAACTTGTACATAGGTAATTATGTTGGGCGTCTGGACCCAACAGTACTTCGTTCTTCTTCACGAAGTTTTTGGTTCGAAGATCACGTATTATGAAGGCCTTGTTGGAGAGTATTTAAAATAAAATCACTTTATACTTATTTGAAGTCATAATTATTTAAAAGTATACTGTACTAGCTTTTGCCCGCGGCTCCGCCCGCGTGGATGTCTGTTATCGCGACCAAACATAGCCTATGTCCTTTCTCGAGGTCTAATCTACCCCTATACCAAATTTCATCAAAATCGGTACAGTGGTTTGGGCGTGACAGACAGACAGACAGAGTTACTTTCACATGTAAAATATTAGTGGGGATTACACGAAGCTCAGATAGGTAATGTTTCTAGAACCACGCAGGGCCCTTTTATATACAGTTTCAGCTGTATTACAATGTAGAAATCGCGAGAGGGGAGAGTCGTAAAATCCAAAAAGTCGTAAATTATTAACAAAAGGTAGTAAAATATTAACTTGAGAAAGTTAGTGAAGCGTAACTAATCCTCATGTAATTTAGATTAGACTTATACAATGTTGCAACTAGAAGAATATATGAGACAAAGTATAGTTTATGATTATTGCTATGTGTATCACATAACTCCTCCCTCCTTAAAGGCCAACGCAAACGAGGGATTTTTCTCCGCGGCGGAGCAAAAAGTACGCTCCGTCAATAAAAAGTCCTCTGCGGAATTACCACGTACTCAACGCACACGGTGTGCGATCATTTGCTGTCCGGAAATGTAGAGATGTGCACGCTATGGAAGCAAATATTCAGAGGAAAGAAATGAATGATGAACGAGATGTGAATGATGTGATGTGAATTATAAAATTAATATGAAATTGTTATTATTAATTATTTTACAATAATAAATGAGCAAAACTTACCATATTTAGTTTTTTCTTCATTCGATAATAAGTCCCATACAGGAGTGGAATAAACCTCTTGGCATACCTGGTTCCATAACTTTTTCTTTAAATTTCGGTCGTGATACTCTTTTTTTGACGTATCATATAAAGCAGTTCTTTTTTCGACTTCTTTTATTAAAATATTACATTCTATTTCCTGGGTCATCATTTATCGTCGTGAATAATAATTAAATTATATATAGGAAAGAAATCGCCGCACTTGACGTTTGACATTATCTTATTTATCTATGAAGTTTGACCAAAAAGTTTGACTACGAGGAAGCACCGATACATCACTATCGAGCGCACAACGCGGATTAAATTCCGTCATGTGCGTTGCATCGCACAGTCACACGTGCTCTATTTTTTTCGGGGACTCCCCCGTACTTTTGTCCGGTCCGCTCCCTGCATGTCCGCGGTAATTCGAGCGACTTTTTGTACGCGGTACTTTTAATCCTTCGTTTGCGTTACTCGATACAATTGTAAGCGATCTATTTTAGAGGACTAAAAAGGCCGCGGATAAAAATCCCTCGTTTGCGCAGGCCTTAAGTGTGAAGTTATGTTTGATGTACAGTGTAAGATCTCTAAGATAACTTTACAATTCAATTACATCAAGCAACTGTTTAAAAAGAATGCTACATGTTCAAATGTCTCAACAATTTTCAAAATTTAAATGTTTAATACAGATAAGTAATTTTTTACTCGTGTAATATAATACATCTTTGTTTAAATTAGTCGTATAAAATTAAATGGATTACAATCTTGGATTAATCTTATTCTATTATCGTGGTTAGTAACGTCCGTTTTGTTTTGTTTCCGTTTCGCTTCACTTTCACTTCACTTCACTTTTCATTTTTATTGTTAGTCCTTAACTTAATATTTAATTCTAAATTTTTACCCGTCACCTGTTCTAATAATACTTAATGGTAATCTTAGGTACATTAAAGTATGGCGCCATATATAATATTTACAATAAAACGTTTTATTTAAGTATAGATGATGTTTCATTTAATTAACCCCCTTTAATTATATCATATTATGTTCAGAATAACTGAACGAGAATTATAAGAAACGTATGGTTGTTAAGCTTGTTTGAGATAACATCTCATTATGAATAATCCTTCATTGTTCGAATTGTCAATCATTTAATTATACTGAATAATTCTATTCAATTATTTTTTGATTTCGATTAGAATGGTAGACATGACTTAGGCGTGGGGTGGAGTCAACGTTTCTTCGTTGGTCTTTTAACATTTTTAAGAGTTACTTTGGTATTTCTTTCACCTATTTTAATTGGAATTACATTTCTTTCCATTTGTCCGGTTACTAAAGCTGATTCGAACCTAGGTTTATCTTTACCTTTTCTTTGATTTACTAATTTGCTAAATAATTGATCTCCTATTCTTATGTTAACTTCATCGCCCGTTATCTATTTTCCTTAGCCGTTCTCATTTTATCAGTTAAATACTTATATAGATACGACGTTGTTTTACCATGATCTCTAACTAGTTGTTGCATGTAATTTCCTTCAAAATTTATATTAAAAATACTATTTGAATCTGTATGTCCGAATACGACTTCAAAAGGTGTTAAATTTGTAGTTGAATAGTATTATTATACGCATTAATGGCATAAGTCATTATTGACGATGCGTCTGTGGTTTTATATTCGTATTTCGCTAAGCGATAGATTTCTGTTAGGCGTTGTCCTAATAGAACGCGAATGCGCGATGCGAGCGATGCGACCATCGCGTGTTCGCGCGACGTCAAAAACTGGGTGTCCTAATAGAACGCGAATAAGCGATTACGCGAATCTTGCTCGCGCGATTTGACGACGGGAGCGAGCGTGACCGGGCAGTGGCACGGTCGATACCAACAACCATGGACGTCAGACACGCAAAATGTTTGCTGTCGGGAAATATTTGGATGACGTTTTGTGCGGATTTAGATGGAAATGAAAAAAAACAACGTGGGACGCAAAGTGCTTTGTTAAAAATGAGACCAAATCGTGAGACCAAATCGTGGTGAATTTTACAATCAATATTTTGACTTACGAGAAGATGAGTCTGCATTTTATGATTATATGTCTATGTCACCAGAAGCATTTGACTACCTATGCAATATGATCAGAGACGATTGCAATCATGTTGTTACCAACTACAGAAAACCTATAAGTGTGGAGGAAAGATTGGTGCTGACGATTAGGTGAGTGTAATTTCTATAATAATTTACTAGGTACTTGTTCAAATATACAGGGTGTTAAAGTAATTGCGTGCAATAGCTTAGGGGTAGACTCAGTATCGATAAAGGAATCAAGGAAAAAGAAAGCCAAGAAAAAAAAATTAAATCAAAACAAAAAAAAAATCGAGTGATTGTATGTGAATCAATCCTCTTTATTTGATGAAGTTGATAAAACTTGAACAGTTAACACTACATCATGCGTATAAAAGTCACACAATGTGTTACGCTTGATGTGCTGTTGACTATGTACCTTTTCGATTTTATTGTTTTTTTTTTTTAATTAAATCAGCCAGCCAATTTCTGCAGAACATTTGGAAACTACGCACTTTGTATAAATTATATTTGAGATTTCAAGTCTTTTGGATTTGAATTTCGCTGACTAATTTAATTTATTGAAGGAAAGGAAAACAAATTACGTAGGTATAAATTAAAATGAAGGTTTATTTAAGTTCAAAGTAAAAAAAAAAAAACAAACTGCAAAGTTAGTAATCATTTACGGATAGCTCAGTATCGTACTCGTGTAGACCTAGGGGATCATTTTCGTAGTAGTTCCGCACCGACGACATTGAATGATGTGACGCGTTTACCGGAGAGGGTAATATAGATTGCGATATTGGCGTAGATGATGTTGAAGAGGTAGTGAGACTAATTTTCAGTCTTAGTTTTTGTACTGGCGTTAAATACTTGAAATATGGCGCCAATGATTTTAAGAACAACATGTCTTCATCGTCTTGTTCTTTGTTTTTCTCATTAAAAGCTTGTATTTTTTGTTTTTCCACTTCAATCATTTTTTGTTGAAAAAGCGTCAGTTCTGGTTTTTTTGCCTGTCTTTGCCTTTGCCTGAACTCGCTTGCTCTAGATGAACCAGACTCGCTGTCGTCTGTCGTCGTAGGGAATCTATTTCGGGGGATCAAATTACCACTAGCTAGAGAACTTGCGTTAACAGATTCCGAAACAGGTTCTTGATTTTCCACCACTTCTTCAATTTGATCCATTTCTGGAGTCTCAACTTGATCCATTTCTGAAGTTTCAACTTGATCTATTTCTGGAATCTCAACCGTGTCTGAATTTTGAGTTTCATTGTTATCAGATCCCGCATTTAAATCCTGAAAGTTGCTTTGGGTGTGCCTAGGTTTCACTATATCTTTTAAAAAAGATAGTTCCTTAAAAAAACACCATGTGCCTATATAAGTCTCATCGCTATTAGGACTGCCTAGGTCACCCGATCGAGGACGACGTACTTTCTTGGCTTCCTTCATGAAGACGTCTCTCAAATTTTTCCACTTGTTTTTGACGTCGGCTTCTATAACAATCACAAAAATATTAAAGTGATAAGAATATACAAATAATTTTTCTCTATACCGGATGACTTTTTTACCGTCTCGAAAAAAAATGGGTATATAATGTGAACGGAGTAGAAGCTTATGCCATACCTAGTTTTTTTTTTCTTTTTTCCAAAGCTTAGAAAAAAATTGATCTATCATCAAAAAACGCTATAAATTTAAAGTAAACCTTAAAAAAATATCAATTGATAAAACATATCGAATTTCAAATCATACACAAGTCGCGAATGATTTTAATTTGGAAGTTTTTTTTTTTTTTCGAAAAAAAAAAAGAATAAAAACTAAGTATGCCATTTGCTTCTACTCCGTTCACCTATTATACCCATTTTTTTTCGAGACGGTAAAAAAAGTCATCCAGTATAAGCAACCTAGGTTGAATACAAAATAAATTTTAAAATATTACATTATAATAAAATAAAAATATTTCTCTTTTTACAGGTACCTAACAACAGGAACATCATTCCGGAAATTATCAGTACCTTTCCGTATTTCAAAAACAGCCATAGCAAGCATTGTGTTGGAAGTTTGTACTGCTATTTGGAAAAATATGCATAACAAACACATGAAATTTCCCAGTACTGAAGAATTTAAAACTATAGCAGAATCTTTTTCAATGAAAAATAAATTCCCACATTGTTGTGGCAATTTGGACGGCAAACACATTCGTGTCAACAAGCCGGCGAAGTGTGGCAGCATGTACTACAATTATAAAATGTACAATTCCATTGTACTGTTAGCTGTCACAGATTCAAAAAATAAGTTTATAATTATTGACGTAGGTGCATATGGAAAAGACAGTGATGGCGGTGTACTCAGTAATTCTAGTTTCTATCAAAAGCTGGAAAACGGAGATATTCAACTTCCTCCCGCAGAACCATTACCGAACTCTAACATTATGGCACCTTATGTGTTTTTAGGAGACGAGGCATTCCCACTAAAAACATTTATAATGCGACCTTATCCAAGAAGGCAAGCGACAGATGTCACAAAAATAAGATTCAATAAAAGATTATCTGCTACGAGAGTTGGCGTAGAATGCACATTTGGAATGATGGCCTCGAAATTTCGAATACTTTATAAACCTATAGAGACCTCGGTTGAAAACGCTATTAAAATTGTAATGTCAATCTGTCTCTTGCACAATATTTTAATAGATATAGACAAAACATATTATAGCGATAGCGATCGACAACACCTTATAAATCGTCGACGGCACAACACATTGACGACATTAAACAGGACCAGGCGTAATAATAACACTTCCAGAGCTGCGATTATTGCAAGACAGAATTTTACTAATTATTTCTCAAATTCGTCGTAAATAATGTAGTAAAGAAAATAAGTAATAAATAAAAAATATACTCACTTGTTTTATTTAGACTTCTCGCAACCAAACTCCACTCTCTGTCACTCTTTAGATGGATTTTGTAGTCATCTTTGCGTTTGTCCCAAAGAATTGGTCGATTACGCACCTCAATTATCAATTTATCTTCAAATGACATTTTAAACAATTCTCGCAATCAAACACGTGCGTTGCGTTGACGTCAAGTTTACAAAATGGCGGCCGGCCGGATGGCTGGGCCGGCAAGGCGAGAGGCGAGAGGGGCGCGGGCGCGGTACCACTCCGACGTTTTCGCACGAATTTCAATTAGGACACCTATTCAAATTCAATATGTTTGATCGCGCGTTCGTACGAACTAAGTTCGCGCGAATAGGGTTTCAAACATTTGAGTCGCGCGACCGCGTCGTGCGATTGTCAGTTAGGACACCTATTAGAGTTCAATATGTTTGATCGCGCGTTCGTACGAGTAAAATTCGCGCGAACTTACGATGATCGCGCATTCGCGTTCTATTAGGACAATGCCTTAAGGTTGAATGAAATCTTTCTATAATTCCCATAGAATTTGGATTATTGGGTTTTCCAATGTGTGAGATTATTTTGTAAAATTTTAACATTTCTTTTATCAAAGCGTTGTTAAATTCAGATCCTGGATCGCTACTAATTTTATTTGGTGTTCCGTAAAAAGGGCCCGGGCGCATCATGGACTTGGTTAGGTTGTTGATGGCCGCTGGAACAAATTTCCGGTCAGTCCGTAGCGTACCCACACAATCTATGCCTACACTTTTTAAATAGCGCGCTAGGCAAGGCGAATTATATTAATTATCCATCCACACGGTGTACCCTTTGTGCTCCAAGCCTTGGAGCAAACGTATCACAATGGATGGTGTAGACGCCCCCAAAGGGTCGTCTATATGCTGCGGTGGAGTCTTTTTGTGTGCGTGAACCTCAAACCGCCATAGATAGCCGGTTTGAGATTCACAAATCTCGTAGGTTTTAATGCCACACTTGTTGGGCATGAGTTGCCCGAATTCCAGCCAGCCTTTCCACATTAGGAGGCTTTCATCCAGGGCAATATCCTGGCCCAAAGTGTACATGGTTTGAAATTTGTTGTTCAGGTGCAACAATATCGGCTGTAAGTGGCTTTGGGATTCGGCTTTACTGTACATAGCCATAAGTTTATTATTTTTCTTTTTTTGTTCCTTGTGTCAGTGGTACCTTCCATTTGTACTTCATATTTTAAATGCGACCGTGGTATCCCTCCACTGGCCGATGTGGCTCCTAGGATGGAGATTGTGGTTGTCAAGTAAATGGTTTGCCACCTGCTGAGCGTATTTATTCGTGTCCGAGGCTATGTACTCCATTATTTGCCGATCCCATATCTCAATGAATATGCTATATGGGTCGGTAGTTGGAGCTGTCGGTCCGACATTAATTTGCGAGAACGTTTCTCGCCTCGATTCAGGTTGAATCGGAGGGCTTGGAAACGCTCTCCAGTCAAAGGTAAAGGCGCTCCAGGGCTGCTCCGTGGAGGCCGTGGGCACTTCGCCGGCAGGGTCAGCAGGTGTGGCAGCTGGCTCCCCGGCGGCATCCTCACCATCAGGATTCTGGTCCAAGGGTGTATCGGCCAGGGCACGACACACCATTGAATTACCAGAAAACTGTCCGATTGCCTCCTCGTCGTCGCTCTCCTCCGAATTTGGTTCGCTGCCTGTACCAAATGATATGTTGCTTTTAATTCTAATGGGAATCATAAATTTAGCCATTGTCTTTGGCTCCTAATAAAATTAATAGGTACGTACCATAGTGGAACAGGTCCAAAATTTGAAGGTCGTTTAGAGGAAGACGCGGAGGTGGATGCTGCAAAGGCGATGCGGACCCTTCACCACATTCCACAAACCTGGAACAAAATCAGTGTTGTAATAATCATATCTTTCGGTAATTTAGAGATGCATATAAAAGTCCGTAAGCTACTTACATTGCCGGCGAAGGCACTGAATATGTAGAAGGCGATGATGGTGGTCCCGGTGATGGTGGTCCCGCTGCTGGTGGTGGCGGTGGTCCCGCTGCTGGTGGTGGCGGTGATCCCGCTGCTGGGGGTGGCGGTGGTCCCGCTGATGGTGGTGGTCCTGTTGATGGTAACGGTGCGCGATGCGATCTAGATAGACATTATACAGCAAAAGTTACTTGCTTGCAATTGTTACCAGAATATCTACAAATGATATACTCCAGCAGAACAACTTACGGTTGCCATACGCGCCTTCTCTTGGGATGCAAGGTGGTCGCCAGCTCTCGGGAAGGTCGTGGAGATCACGGATGTCGAGTCTAGATTTCGAAACGAATTTTATTAACAAAAATAATTAAAAATTTAATAACAAATAAATCGATTAAAAAAAGAGACTAACTCTTGAATTGTATACGGCCCCGGTCGTACGTTGCCACGGCCTCGGGTGCCACGACCTCGCCCCCTAGAGCGACCAGCAACCACCACCACCTCCTGGACTAATGGCCCTCCCCTAGCACCACTGTGTCCAGAAGGACCAGCCACCACCACCACCTCCTGGAACGGTGGCGCTCTCCTTGCACCCCCGTGCCCAGAAGGAGCAGCCAACACCACAACCTCCTGGACCGGTGGCGCTCCCCTTGCACCACCGTATCCAGAAGGACCAGCCATCACCACCTCCTCCTGCACCGGGGGCCCTGTGATCCGAAGATCACCTCTTCCACCTCGGACACGCACACCCCTCCCTCGTCGAGGACCACGAGTGCACGGGCGTCGCGTCTCACTATAAAGCACAGAAAAATAAAATGCAAATAAAATATATACGCAAATAATAGCAATGCGAAAGACCATTAAATTCAATAAAAATATATAAATAAAATTTAAAAGTCGCTACTAAAATCCATCACCTAAAAATATAATATTCAAATCCACGAATGTCTTATCCACAAATAAAATTCAGATGAAATATATATGTAAATAAATAACCATGCAAAAAAGCTTTGAATTCAATAAATATTTAAATATAAATTTAAATAAAAAAAAGTCTATACTAAAATATATCAGCTAAAAATACAAAATTCAAATCCACGAATGTCTTAGACATCCATACTAAATGAATCGTTACAAAAACCGTTACGTTTCGTGTCAAATACATGTCGCCGACCTCAGATTTGTGTATGTGTGCGGGAGCTCTTAAGCTTGCTTGCTTGCTGGCTTGGGTTTCATTTGAATATTACGCGAAATCCTTGCGTTAGTTTTGAAATTGAATGCTTGGTAATATTAAAAAGATACGTAACAATAAACGAAATAACGACAGTTCGTCAGCTTTAGTGTGTTTATTATTCGAAATAAATACGAATGTAAAAGTGTGCCTTGGTTTGGCAATGAATGTTTGTTGACATGACAATTTTATTTGTCAAAAATCTATATGAAACACAAATACAAGAATTACAAATTCTGTATTACTTACCCATTCCTGATAATAATCCTTTTTCTCAGGCTGTTCCTCACTAAAATCACTGTACAGGTAGTATTACCTCCAACGTTCGCGTTCTGTGAGCGCGCCAATTCAGTGATTTTTAAATGTCAAATAATTTGTCGATGGAACGTTCCAGCGACCCTGACATGCGACTTTGAGCCTGTCTATCTTTCCTTTACTCATTTAATACGAGTCAGAGCGGGAAAGACAGAGTTTATATTACATTACATTCAAAAATACGCGCCGGTGGAACGCCGCACTCCGGGAGTTCGATACACAGATTACTGAAATGACAGCTCGCTCCGGGAGGTTGGCAACACAGATGTTGGGGTATAAATTGTTTCGTAAAATCAGGAAACTGAAGTAAGGGCGTTTTCATCAAAAGATCTTTACAAGTTTGGAACGAGTTAATATATTCATCACTTAATTCGATTTTCGCATTTTTCTTAAGATAATTTGTCATAGGTTTAGTTATTTTTGAGAAGTCTTTGATGAATCTTCTATAGTATCCAATTAATCCCAAAAATGATTTTATTTCTTTGGTAGTTTTGGGGAGTGGATAATTTAATATTGCGTGTACTTTGTCCTCGTTTGGTTTCAAACCTTCTTTTGTAATAGTATGACCTAAATATAGTATTTCTTTTCTGAGAAATTCTGATTTATCTAATTGAACCTTTATATTAGCCTCCCTTAGTCGTTGAAAAACCGTTTTTAACTTATTTATGTGTTCGTCTAATGTAACTGAAAATATTACCATGTCATCTAAATATATCAGACAGTGTATTCCTTGTAGACCTCTTAATATACTATCCATAGCCCTTTGAAAAGTAGCCGGGGCTGTTTTTAATCCAAAAGACAGCCTCAAAAATTCGTAATGCCCAAATTGGGTACTAAACGCTGTTTTCGGTCTGTCCGTTTCAGCTACTTCTATTTGATGATAACCGCTCGCTAGATCTAAAGTGCTAAAATAAATGCTTTTACCTAATTTGTCAAATAGGTCATTTATATTCCGTATGGGGTATTTATCGTCACATGTTATTTCGTTTAATTTTCTATAATCTATTAACATTCGGTATTTTTGTTCACCTGTGGCATCTAATTTTTTTGAAACTAAATGAACCGGGGCACTCCAGGGTGAAAAACTATTTTGTATGATATTATCGTTTAATAGATTTTCAACTTGGTTTTTAATTTCTTGCGCCTGAAAAGGTGATTGTCTATAGGGCTTTATATTATATAGGGTCATCGTTCTTAGTCCTTATATGGTGTTTTATTTCATTTGTGAATGACAAAGGTATGCCTTCACAATAAAATATGTCCTTATATTCTTTGCATAATTTAAATATTTTTTCCTTTTCCTCACTATTCATATGATCGAGTCTTAATTTGCCCAAGTTTTGTTCTAGTAAATCAGAGTTAATGTCTGAATAATGATTTTGTAAGTAATTGATTGTACAACAATTATGATCAATTTCCAAAACTTCGATGGTGCCGTAATTTTTAATTTTAACTCTTCATCACTGGTATTTTGAATTACAGTATGAGCAAAGCCTTTGTAACACGTCACTAGGGCATTAGGCATGCTTACATTATCGTTAAACTCGCGATGCTCTAATAGACCTTGACCGTGGTACAAGTCCGTTGGAACTTTAACTTTTTGTTCGCTCCGTGGTGACAATGTTATATTAGTGGGTGTGAATTTTTTATTACTTTGCCGCTGAAATTTTATTGGTATAACCGCGCTCTCCGTTACTAGTAATGATTTATCTAAATTTATAATAGCGTTTAACTCTGATAATAAATCCATACCAATAAGTCCGTCGTAAATATAACCGATGTCGTATAAGCAGAATTTAACTATTACATCTGAGTTAAAGATGTCAAAGATTGGAATATTAATTACTTCATCGTGTTGGCTAGAAGCGTGTGTACTTACGATTCTGAATGGCTCTATAAAATTATGTGCGTTAAAGTATTTGTTGGCAATTTTGTTACTAATGAAAGATTTAGTACTGCCCGTATCGATCATAAAGGACAACCCCAACTCTCATACAATCTTGGGCCTACATGTACAGGGTTGAAAATTAGCCAATATTTAGACCATCTTAGGACATTTTATTTGCCTAATTTTCACGACGATTCACAATGGCCAAGTTTGTTAAATCGAGCCTTGTTCATAGGTTTATTTAGGTTATGTTGTAATACATAATGCGGTCAAACAGTGGTTTATGTTGTGTGTGATAGCTACACAAGTTATTCGAGTGTCGCTTTCATTTGTAAGTAGGTTAGCAGGTTTTATTAGTAGGTAATATAATATATAATAGGTCATAATATTAAGAGTACCTATAAAAAAGGACAGGTCATTATGACTTTTAAACATTAATGTGGAATGGTCAACTATATGCTAAATAATAAAACTGATATGTCAAAGCAAAGTCATGCTTTAGCTATTTTTTGTTGTACGATATTGAACCTTATAGTTTTATGATATGCAACGGACAAAGGTGGTAAAGCAATTATATGGTTTTGACTATAGATACCTACCTACTTACCTACAGAAAATAGAAAAGGAGCCAAATATCACTGTTGCATTTTGAGAGATGAGAGTAATCTTTAATTCTGTTCCTAGATCCTTCCCTACCCTCACTTCAGACGGCAACTGAGGCATCTGAGGCATCCTTTTGCTACGGTTACCACTTTCCACAAGGCTGTATTTACGATTCTGAATGGCTCTATAAAATTATGTGCGTTAAAGTATTTGTTGGCAATTTTGTTACTAATGAAAGATTTAGTACTGCCCGTATCGATCATAAAGGACAACCCCAACTCTCATACAATCTTGGGCCTACATGTACAGGGTTGAAAATTAGCCAATATTTAGACCATCTTAGGACATTTTATTTGCCTAATTTTCACGACGATTCACAATGGCCAAGTTTGTTAAATCGAGCCTTGTTCATAGGTTTATTTAGGTTATGTTGTAATACATAATGCGGTCAAACAGTGGTTTATGTTGTGTGTGATAGCTACACAAGTTATTCGAGTGTCGCTTTCATTTGTAAGTAGGTTAGCAGGTTTTATTAGTAGGTAATATAATATATAATAGGTCATAATATTAAGAGTACCTATAAAAAAGGACAGGTCATTATGACTTTTAAACATTAATGTGGAATGGTCAACTATATGCTAAATAATAAAACTGATATGTCAAAGCAAAGTCATGCTTTAGCTATTTTTTGTTGTACGATATTGAACCTTATAGTTTTATGATATGCAACGGACAAAGGTGGTAAAGCAATTATATGGTTTTGACTATAGATACCTACCTACTTACCTACAGAAAATAGAAAAGGAGCCAAATATCACTGTTGCATTTTGAGAGATGAGAGTAATCTTTAATTCTGTTCCTAGATCCTTCCCTACCCTCACTTCAGACGGCAACTGAGGCATCTGAGGCATCCTTTTGCTACGGTTACCACTTTCCACAAGGCTGTATACTTGTTTGCTGTAGTAATTTAGAATTAATTATATAAGCAGGTAATAAAAAAAACAACATTATTTTAAAAATTATTGTATTTAAAAAAAGTATTTTAACAAAGTATTTTAACTAATTTCTAATGCTTACACGAGGACATGTCCCCATGCCCATGGGTCATTCTTCCACTTTTTAAGCATCATCATAGTTTATTAAAATACTGTCAAGAAACTGTGCAGGAGGTGATATATTGTCCTGGAACCGTGCCCAACCAAGATACCATATTACACTCATTATGTGGGCACAGCACCCGACTGTTCTCTTACCTACAATACAGTTACAGCAATGCATACTGTAATATAGCATTCCTCCCGCTCAAAGAACTGTCAACTAATTTATATACGTAATAAGTTCTACTACTTATATGCCTGGACTTTATTTTTCCTCTTAACAACCAAGTCGTTTGAGATATTGACAGTTCTTGTAGGAGGTCTCTATCTACCTCTCTGCACACTTCAATGACATATGAGCCATTTGCCCTTACATGTTCACCATAATAGGATCGTGACTGTTTTATTTGGTATGTGCCTAGTGAAACCATATTCATTTCATTATATGTTAGTTTAGGAAAATCAGTAACATTATTCCTTTCTACATCTATTGGCAAGAATTGAGCCCTACGCCGATTTAAATTATTTGAAATCACATAATCACTTAAAAGATTATCTACATTCATAAAAAGGTTAATCCTATGTAGAATTTCCTCAGCATCAGAGCGGTTTGTTACAGGAGGGTGAAAAGCATTTATTAAAGCTGCGGCTATTTCAAAATTCACCATAAAATTCTTGGAGGCCTTATTAAAATAGTCCTGACGGAATATTTAAAAATCACGTTTAAACCTGCCATTAACTGCTTCCACCACCCATCTGCACATGGTAACAGTTCTTGATTCATTTGCATGAATTGTTGACAGCTGTGATTCACCCTCCTGTAATGAAGCTGGCACAAATGTCCTATAGCCACAGTCATTTAGTAAGGGCAAGGCATCCCGAAAGCCCCTATCTAGTATGAATGCATCTCAAATCAGATTCATTTGTAAATTCTTTATTAATTATCTCAGCATGAGATGTTGTTGCTGGATAGGGGCCTAACACATCAATTATATATCCATCTGTACAAATAATTAAAAAAGGTTTTACCAGGTTCTGATATTTGTGTAAACTGTATGTGCTTTTTTGGTATTTATAGTTAGCACTTTTTTGGACATAGATATATGTGCTATCTAAAATTACAATTGGTTTTGTTACAACATTATGTAAACCAAACAATGTATTTGGTATGATATGATTTCTGTCAATTATTTGCTGCTTATTAATATGATTAAGCCCTAAATGATGAGGTACAAAATGATCATACATAAGAGTTCTTGCTTTAATTAATAATGTTTCTAAACTAGTCCTCGGAATTCGAAGTAGAGATGATAATCTATCATCTGAATCTCCAGTTCTAAGTTAACTTAAATAAATAGCTAATGTTGTAGAGCTTCTTTTAAGATTCTGAAACTGAGGAACTTCATTTAAAATCTTTATTATTAGAACTATCGGGATATTTACCATGTATTGTTTACCATCTAATAATAATGTGAACGACCATGAAAGTTTAAATATTCATTTAAAATCTGCCTAAATAGTACTTTATTAAAACCCACCCAGTGATAAAATGAATGATCTTCCATTGTATCAATGTCCTCAAAATTCAAAAAGTTTGGTTCAGTATCATTTAATGACAACATATCTTGAATGTGATTTGCTTTAAATGTGTTGATTATATTTCTAGTTATATCACTGAGAAAGTCCCATGATGTACATGTTAAATGTGCATCACAGACACGATTTGAAGGTGGTATGTAATACTTATACATTTTCAGCAATTGTTTTCGCATCGTAAGAGTGATCCTATTTCCTTCGACAACCATCCACAAAACATCTATTTTCTGTTTCAATAGATCTAAAATAGTCAGGTAAAACTATTAGAGAACCTATTGCGGGCACACTGGGCACCCGTGATGAACTAACCCGATCTTGTTGTGATGGAGGTTCTTGATCTTGCCGTAATGGAGTTTCTTGATCTGGCAGTGATTGAGATTCTTCAGGAGCAGTTTGGCGATGTATATCATTGACATTGGTGCCAGATGAAGATGCTGTAGACGATGATGGTCCAGACACAAAATGACGAGAGTCTCTGTTGGCTCGCATCCAGCAAGGATGACTAACAAAGATGAATCAGACACCTTAAACAAATACACCTTTTAGTTGTTTACATATTTTCAGAATAAAGATGGTTTATGAGTAACAGCAAAGGCATTGTACAATGCAACAGTTTAAAACATAGTAAAACATTTACATTATGCACACCAATAGTGTTTAGGTTTTTGTTTAGATATGAATCATATCAAGTTAACAAAAGAAAACTGAACAGACAGCATTACTATTAGGTTCACATCTCAAAAATAAATTACAAGTATATAGTGCCCATATATAATTTCTTCATGTAACATTAATATACATACCACGCGCGGTAGTATCCACTCTCTTATAACTTCAAATATCCTGCGTTCTTGTTCTGTTACATTTCTCAGTTCATGGCATCTAATTCGTCGCAGAAGGGAACGTCCACACAGAATACACACCCGTCTGTGCCCCACTGGTGATTGCGCTGGTCTGTTTTCATCCAAACATGCACATTGAGCTTGAATCCAGCAAGATTCGCAAATGATGTCATTTTCATTCACCTTAAACAGAGGTTATGTTATAAGCACTGAATATTCCATTAGTCATATAGGCTAGTTCTTCATGAACGTTACACATATCAGTCAAAATACATCGTCATATACAAAAGTTGTCATAATTATCCACGGGATTAGATAGACTCGTAGTAATTCCTATTCTATAGCAGCTATCACACAGCTTGTTTAAATGTTAATTATAATAACAATTTCAAAAGAGTGAGAAATAACGAATAGGTACTTACTATTTGTGGTGCGACCCATTCACGTATACAGGCTAGTATCGCTGCATCGTTCAATAAATGTCTACCTATAACATTGCACCGATCGGTAGCGATTCCACAATTCACACAGAGACTCATTTGATTGTGATAACTTTCAGCCGACGTGGTAAAGTCTAGTCCAGTTTTAAAGCCAAGGTCAACAAATGTAGCAAATATCGGTGTTCGGTAATCAAGCAAGGGTCAATTAGTTCGAAAATCATATACAATTCATAGAGTAAAAGCAGCAAAACAAAACGATCTCAGAGAGCCGAACGGTCTGTTGTATTGTTGTATTGTTGACATTTATAATGACAGGAGTGAAAATGACATAATATTATGACGTTACAGATAATTATGAATTCTATAAAATCGATTATTTACAATCGATATTTTGACTTCTATTATGAAAGAGACAGGAGTCTTTCTGATTAGATAACTGAATAACGAAAATAAAGATGCTACATAGATATTTTGAAATCATTTAAATTATAAAGCCACCAATTGAGGAATTAAAAATAGTTATTAGTTATCGATTTGTTTTCATAATCCAATCGATAAAGTAAGCATAATCATAGCGCATTTACGAAGATAGGATTAATTACATTCAACGTTTACGAAGCTTATTGATTAATGAAAATCACATTTTAAAACTTTTGTCGCACTTGGCCATTGCTGATTTTAATGAGGTCTAAACAAAATTATAACACAAAATAGACGATTTTTTTGAGATAGGTTTGATGTCTGTATACTCGGGCCCAAAATGGGGTATCTCCACTATTGTCTAAACTCGGGACAATGATGTATGGTAATAATGATAATATTATATTTTTTACTTCTGTACAGAGGTTGAGGCCTCGATGATAAAATTTTCACCATTTTCCTGGGATTGCTGATAAATACGTGGTCGCGAGGTGTAATGATAGTTTGTTTGGGATTTTGATGTCGATGGTTCCGTAGAAGGACCATTAGGGTTATAAAAATTGTTTCGGTTATTATTAGGTATATTATTATTATTATTTTGTCTAGGCACATTGACTGAACGATTTGGAGGATTAATATTTACTCGCTGTGAAGGCTGGAGTTGGTTCTGCAGTGGTCTATAATTTCGTACGGTAACCACTGGATTATTTATTCTTGGGCTGTTAGATTTAACTACTGGCTTTTTATTTCTCGTATTATATTGAATCTGGAAATTTTCCTCCTCTAACACTACCTCAAGCGCTTCCTCCAATGTTTCGGGAGATTTCAGCTTGACAACTCGTACCATATCTTCTGGTAAGTTGTATAAAAATACGTTAAATGCTTCCCTACCATATATTTTGGTTTTGCATTCTCTCAAATTTTCATCCTCTATAGTATTTAATTTACACAAAAGGTGACTTCTAATGGTTTTAATTCTATTACAATAAATTAAATTATTAATTACTTTGAAGTAGGCATGCTAGAACCATTAGCTAGACTCATTAGCTAGAGCCATCAATTGATCAGTGTCATCAATGTTATTGAGAGCTAAAAGCTGAGCATACACTGGTAACATATTATGCAAAATGATCTCTATAAGACGTGTGCTCATTTCTAAAGGTCTAGTAAGCCTAGAGTTCATGGTTAACATTTGCAAAACATATAAGTTAGCAGGTTGGTTGGGAGATTGGGTGTGTGTCCTAATCTGCTTCTCTAAAAGAAAGTCATTGTCACATGCCAAAAAGAAAGATTTAAATTTAAGTTCTAAATCAGCCAGCGAGGTACATGACTCACGGATCAACCTATAAAAGTCTAGTGCGTTACCGCTCAGTAGGTCTGCGAAACACCTAACTACCTTGATCTCAGACAAATCTCTACTCCTCATGTAATCATTAATACGTAGGAAAAAATCGACTACACTTGACTCACCCGAGTATTTGAGATTCCACGATCTTAAATTGTCATCCCGTATTAAATGAACAGCTTTATCACATTGTCGCGACAAAGGTGACTGACCGCTAGACATGGCATCGAGTTCTGGTGGCGTTTCGTATTCCTCACGATGCTGTTTCCGTACAGTGACATGGCGATAAGGATCATCTAATACCGTTGAGGTACCAGGCTTTGAAGCACCAGGTGTAGGAACTACCGGTTCATCAGCCATAGTTAACAAAAACTGGAAACAACAGCGTTACACAAACAATAGCACTAATCTGGCTTAAATTTTAAGTATGTAATGTACACAATATACACAATGGTATTTGGTAAGACACAGGTGTAAGTCTATACACTTAATTATTATAGTTGTAATTAATATAATAACACTTTAACTTTGGTTGTGACCACCACTTACTGAATGTCAAAGTGACAAATTATTACAAAATACAAAGTTAGGTTATGTATAGACTATGTTCAATGTTGGCTATACAACAAATAAACAATGAAAAAAACAACTGTAGTTTTAATTGTAAACAATAATTTCTCAATAGTGAGATCAAATTTAAGTGTTAAGTAGAAGTTAATATCAAGATTTTGTGCTTTATGCTATCAATATAGCTTATGATATGTTAACAAAACATGTTTAAACTGTTTTCAACATCACAAAATTTACCAAAAAATTACAAAGTTAAATTTTCAAAAATTCACCGAAACAAACCAGGAATAAAGGCTAAATTAATGGTATTTTAAAGCATTCGGGCGCCAATTGTAACATATAAAAAAAAGAGAAAAAAAAAGACTGTCCATGGGGTTGGGAGGTCAGATGGCACCCACGCCCACGAACAGAGTTGTAAGATAAAGAATGAAACTGGTGTGAATAAGGATACGTTACAATGATTTGGGATATAAGATAGATAAGGTTACCTGGATAATCTCTCGGAGACACATCAGCCTTCTAGATCAAGGACCTCTTATATGATTAACAGCCTCTGGTTTGTTTTGGGAGTTGACAATGAAACAAATGAGTTTTTCCATGCACAACTTGTATAATTTAGGAAGCTTTTACACTGTCCTTAGAAAATAGCCTTAGGAGTAAAACTTAGAAATAGGCTTACAGTTCGCTAGACGCGATATACGCTTAAGTCCGCACTGAACCACTCGCGATGCCACGTACGGCACTTATAACGATGAGATGACATATGGAACTCACGTGAACGAAGAACTGTACCCTGGCGAAAGTACTCCAGCACAGGGTACGTAATCCTCGAACGCCAACTTGCGCGGACGCACCGCGTGACATGTGCCAGCCCTTCAGCGCACACTCCGTCGACTCCCATGGCCGAAAGGGGAGGAGATAGGATCCTTGGCGTCGCCGGGCCCTGCCACAAGGACCCGACGTGAGCAGCCCCCGTACTGCTTAGTCTGCGGAAGATGTATGCTGCGTCTGCGTTTAACACGCGGGCATCCAAAATACCGGTGCGATTCGGGCCGACCTCACCTGAACGCAAGTCTCCATGCGATCCCAACCTTCCTTGGTGTATGGGTCGAGGCGACGATTTTGGATGAGCACACAAAAAACTATTTTTTTTTTTTCAAATAATTCACTCAGCCATTTTTTGTGACCCGACATGGCCGCCTTTCTAGACCAGAGAGAGCGTTCTATCTCTTTACTTTTTTTTAACAAGTAAAAAAATATCTAAATGCAACCATAGAGAACGCGCTCTCAGGTATTTGGTACAAAAATGTATTAAAGCGGCTAGCTTTAATAAATTTCAGATAATTCTGAGTGAATTTATCACATAATGATATATATGCAAATATTAAAATTATTAAATCACTAAAGACCGGAATCCCGCCATCAGAACTCAAAGACACGTTTCGTAACCAGCCCTGCAAACGAAACTTGATGCGCGAACGCACCCTTCTACGAATTTCAGTAATGTCATATCAATGTAAACAAAAATGTAGGTTATAATTTTGGGTTCCAGTGTAAGTGATTTAATTAAAAGTAAATAATAATCACCAAATTAAAAATTTAAAAAACCGACTTCAACCGATTTTTGTTGATATTTCATAAATTGCTTGACCGATTTTGATAAAATTTACCTGGGAAGTATAACCTATCAAACAAAAAAATAATTTTGCAAATCGGTCCAGGCGTCTTTGAGTAATCGGTGAACATACATACATATCTACCTCAAAAGTAAACCAAAACCAAATTAAAAATCAACGCTTATACACCGGAAATATAGCTGAATATTCTGAACACTTCTGCATACCCTTTCAAAGGATTCAGGCGTGATGTTATGATGTGTAATGGCAGAGACATTGCAATAATATGCGATTGCAGCATTCGCGGCTGATTTCCTGGTATTTTTTGAAGAGTTCCTTGGTCTAATCTCGGAAACCCATCATCAGATTTTTACGAAATTTAAATGGGACCATTTCGGAATAATCTACTTTCGAACAAAAAAAGAATTTTGCAAATCCGTCTACGCATGGCGGAGCTATGAGCGAACAAACATAAAAAAAAAAAAAAAAAAAACATAGAAACATCCGAATTGAGAACCTCCTCCTTTTTTGAAGTCGGTTAAAAAGTAGTTCACTACAGACATCAACATCCCCCGAGGTAAGACCAGATATCTGCCCCGGGCGCATTCTTTCCTTGGTTAGGCTGGTAATTGCCGCCGGAACAAACTTTCTATCCGTCCTCAACGTTCCCACGCAGTCGATCCCAATACTTTTCAGGCGCCGAGCTAGGCATGGCGAATTGTAATAGTTGTCCATCTACACGGTGTAGCCTTTGTGCTCCAAGCCTTGGAGCAAACGTAGCACGGTGGATGGTACTGACGCCTCTAGAGGATCATCTACATGCTGCGGAGGAGTTTTTTTATGACAATGAACCTCAAATCGCCACAAGTAACCAGTCTGGGACTCGCACACTTCATATGTTTTAATGCCCCGCTGAGCAGTCTTATTGGGCATGCTCTGACCAAATTCCAGCCAGCCTTTCCACATTAGGAGGTTCTCATCCAGGGCAATGTTCTGCGCCAGTGTGTACATGGATTGGAATTTTATGTTCAGGTGTGACAATATTGACTGAATTTTGAATAATTTAGCCTCGGAGTACTCCAGGTTCTGCGCAGACATGCCCCGGTTATCGTTGAGATGCAAGCATTTCGCTAACAGCATAAACCGGTCAACCGGCATCTCCGCGCTAAAACCTGGAGTCACAAATACGTTAGGGGTGGCACCCCAAAACTTCTCCACCACTGGCTTCGGCACCATGCCCATCGCCAACACCAAAGCCAGAAAGGCGTACAGCTCATCGGCCGTGGTGTCTCGCCACTGGCCGATGCGGCTGTTGGGACGGAGGTTATTGGTGTTAAAGAGTTGGGATGCTACCTCTTGTGCGTATTTGTTAGTCTCCGAGGCTATGTACTCCATTATTGGCCGATCCCATATCGCAATGAATATGCTATATGGGTCGGTTGTTGGAGCTGTCGGACCGACATTGATTTGGGAGAACGTTTCTCTCCTCGATTGAGGTGGAATCGGAGGACTTGGGAACGCTCTCCAGTCAAACTCAAATAGCCCCCCCGGGCCCTCCGTGGAGGCATCTTCGCCGGCAGCTGTTGGTCCAGGATAACATCATCCACAACGTCCGCGTCGAAGGGCGTGTCGCGCAGCACCTCAGCGATCCTACGGCCTACGCAAGGGACGTCTTCATCTTCGTCAGAAGACGAGTCGTCTTCCTCGCTGCCTGTACCAAAAGATAAAATGCTTTCAAGTCTGATGGGAATACTCAATTAGACTAATGTCTTGGGCCCCGAATAAAATCAGTATGTACGTACCGTAGTTGATGAGGCCGTCTATAGTGGCTATTACACCTTCCTAAATTCAGAATCCGATATTTAGGACGTCCTGAATTTAGGAAAGTGTAATCGCATTTAGGATGGTAGCATCCTAATTAGGAAACGATTTAGGATAAAGGACGGCTTCCGACGTCCTAAATGGCTAAATCGGATGAGTGTAATCGCATTTCCTAAATTCAGGACGCTCAGTGGCCGCTCACCGCCGCAGTATCGATACATATTGTATCGATAAATATCGATATTGATAATTTTATAATAAAGCTATCGATATATTGACATAATGTATGTATGTATGTACGTGGGTATGTACGTATGTATGTTTGTATGTATGTATGTACGTATGTATGCATGTATGTACGTATATATGTATATATGTATGTATGTATGTATGTATACGTACGTACGTACGTACGTACGTACGTATGTATGTATGATGTACGTATATATGTATGTGTAGCGTATGTACGTATGTATGTATGTATGTATGTATGTATGTATGTATGTATGTATGTATGTATGTATGTATGTATGTATGTATGTATGTATGTATGTATGTACGTATGTATGTATCGTATGTACGTACGTATGTACGTATGTACGTCGTATTTATGTATGTATGTACGTATGTATGTACCGTATGTACGAATGTATGTATGTATGTATGTATGTATACGTACGTACGTACGTATGTATGTATGTATGATGTACGTATATAATTATGTAGGTATGTATGTATGTATTATCGATTCTTTTTTATTCAGAAGTATGCGCGCAATGAGATTATTGACAGACTAAGTTGCTAACTTAAAAATTAAGTAACGAATTAAAAAAGCAGCCTCAGCAAATAGAGTCGACCATAACAATATTATGAAATGTAATTTGTTAGAAATATATAACAGTAACATCATACGGTAACATCATCAAAGTAATATTCAATAACATCGATATCAAAATCGTAACCTAATTTATCATCCATCTCTATTCGACAGCGACACCTGCGACACGTCCGTCGCTTGCCGCTCGCCCAACAAAACTGATTTAGGATCCTAATTTAGTGAAAGTGTAATCGCGAGCTCCGGCGACTGAATTTCTCGTCCTAAATCGTTTCCTAAATATCGTTTCCTGAATTTAGGAAGGTGTAATAGCGCTTTATGTCACGATCGCTGAGACGGTGACGATTGCGTGGTGGACGATGCGACCCCTCACCACATTCTACAAACCTGGAACAAAATCGGTGTTAGAGTACACCATATATTTCAAACATCGCGTCTTTGTCCCGGAAGGGGTAGACAGAGGCGCTTATTATGCCCGTTTACGTTTCGCCAGTGACTTTGTTGACCCCTGTAATAGGTGGCGAGCCTGATACCGTTGCCGGGGACTGAGTATACTCGTCAGAGCCAACGTCCTTTTGTAAGCAGGTGCACTGTGTATGTCTTGGACTCTAGAGACCTAGTAGAGACCTAATTACTTTGCAGATAAATATTTAAGTCAGTAAGCTACTTACATTGCTGGCGAAGGCACCGACAACGTGGGCGAAGGGCATGGAATAGCTCTGGAACAAAATCAACATTGTAGCACCCACATCTTTCAATTATTTACTTCACAGGTAATTGAAAAGCCCAGAAGCTACTTACATAGTGGGCGAGAGCAACACCTGATCAGGTGCTGACGACGGTCCCAGTTGTGGCGGTGGTGTATGCGATCTAGAAAGACATTTTAAAACAAAAGTTACAACTTGCTAGAAATATTTTTAAAATATCTACAAAGAACTTGGCTACTTACATAGTGGGCGAAAGCAGGGCATCTGGTGCCGACGACGGTCCTGGTCGTGGTGGTGAGGTGAGCGATCTAGATAGACATTTTAAAAAAAAGTTACAATTTTCTAGATATTAGTATTATCAGACATATCTACAAAGAACATACTCTAGCAGAACTACTTACGGCTGCCACATGCGCCTCCGCTTGGGAAACAGAGGAGTCTCCTGCCCTCGGCCTTCTGGCAGGTCGTGGATGTCGCGGATGTCCAGTCTGAAATTCAAAACGAATTTAATTAACAAAAAATAATTATTAATAAAGCAAAAATAAATAAATTAAAATTAAAAGAAAGCAAAAAGACTAACTCCTCGATTAGGTACGGCCCCGGTCGTACAGCGCGGGCGTTGCCACGACCACGACTGCCAGAAGCGCCGGCCACTACCTGCACCGGTGGCGCCGGCGGCGCCCCGCTCACTCCTCGCCCCCTGCTAGGACAAGCAGACACCACCAGCACCGGTGGCGCCCCAGAAGCGCCGGCCACTACCCGCACCGGTGGCGCCGGCTGCGCCCCGCTCCCTCCTCGCCCCCCTCTGCCTCGCCCTCCTCTGCCAGGCCCAGTGGACACCACCAGCACCGGTGGCGCCGGAGGCGCCCCGCTAGCACCACGTCCCCCTCGGGCACGTGCGCCCCTTCGCGAGCGCGGGCGTCTCGTCTCACTTTAAAGCACATAAAAATAAAATGCAGATAACATACATGATAATAGTACATTATGGTACAAGTGAGTAAAGGTACTCATCATACTCACGCGTGGCATACGACGTTTTACAACACACTTGCGAATAAATTAATGCTACAAATACTAAATAAACAATACTACAAATTAATTCGTTTTCCTATGCGCGCGCATCTAACAATGGCGATCGGCCATATTTAAAAGAATGAGGTTTAAATTTAATTTTTTTACTCAGTTTTTTTTTCTGTATACTTAGAAAAAAAAAGCTACATTTGAGTAAAAATTTTGTTTACTAAACAAGTACATATCACAAGTTGAAATTATTTATTTAAATACGAAAATGCATCTATGACCATACAATAGGCATATTAATTATTATATTAATTTATTCGTACTATTAAAAACGTTCTTTTTTGTATCGAAACTTTTTTAAGAACATAGAAACTTAACCTATTAAATTTAAAAAAGAATCTATAACTCACTTGTGAATAATAGCAATGCCTATACGGCAATACGTGCCTAATTACGGTGAAATAATAATAATTTTATGAGCAGGTGTGTTGTAAAATAGATAAATTTGATTAAAAAGTCGTCATTAAAATCCATTACCAAAACGTATATCTTATCCATACCAAATGAATTAAATAACGAAATAATATTTTTATTTATAATAATATATTTTGTTATTTATAATAATATTAAATAAAAAAAGTAGTTACAAAATCCAATACTAAAAATAATTGAATTCTTATAAAAAATCTACGAAAGTTTTATCCATACTACTAAAAAACCGTTACAAATACTAACGTTTACGCGCCAACGACCCCAGATCTGTGTATGTGTGCGTGAGCTGTTGGCGCCCACTTTTTTTCAATTCAATGTTACGCTAAATTCTTTCACTAATATTTGAATTGAATGCCTTGTAGTGATAAAAAAATATGTAACAATATACGAAACAACGGCAGTTTATCGTTTGTAGTATATTTATTATTCGGAATAAATGTAAACATCGAGGCACTGTGCTCGACACGTCTCCACAAAACGGCAGTAAATGTTTGTTCAACTGACTATTTCTATCCAATATCTTTATCCAAGACACATTTCATGAATTAAAAACTGTTCGTCACTTACCCATTCATATTGAAATCCAAGTTTCTCCAACAGCAAACTATAGAACACTTTAGAATTTGTTTTACTAGCATGCACTCTGACCACCACTATCCACAGAATGAATACGCAAAAACGGTGACTTTTAAATGTCAAATAATCGTCGATCAGGTGTTTCAGAAACTTAAACTTATGACTCTATGGTTTCTTAGTACGTTCTTCTGATCATAAATATCAAATAAGATTAGGAACGACACAGTTTATGGTACATTACATTCGAAAAGCACGGGGCCGCGATGGCGTCGCACTTGCAGACTGAATCAGTCTGCGCCACAGTTGACGTCTGTTGACAACGAACTTAACCGCTCGCTAGATCTAAAGTGCTAAAATAAATGCTTTTACCTAATTTGTCAAATAGGTCATTTATATTCGGTATGGGGTATTTATCGTCACATGTTATTTCGTTTAATTTTCTATAATCTATTACCATTCGGTATTTTTGTTCACCTGTGGCATCTAATTTTTTTGAAACTAAATGAACCGGGGCACTCCAGGGTGAAAAACTATTTTGTATGATATTATCGTTTAATAGATTTTCAACTTGGTTTTTAATTTCTTGCGCCTGAAAAGGTGATTGTCTATAGGGCTTTATATATATAGGGTCATCGTTCTTAGGCCTTATGGTGTTTTATTTCATTTGTGAATGACAAAGGTATGCCTTCACAATAAAATATATCCTTATTCTTATTCTTTGCATAATTTAAATATTTTTTCCTTTTCCTCACTATTCATATGGTCGAGTCTTAATTTGCCCAAGTTTTGTTCTAGTAAATCAGAGTTAATGTCTGAATAATGATTTTGTAAGTAATTGATTGTACAACAATTATGATCAATTTCCGAAACTTCGAATGGTACCGTAATTTTTAATTTTAACTCTTCATCACTGGTATTTTGAATTAAAGTATGAGTAAAGCCTTTGTAACACGTCACTAGGGCACTAGGCATGCTTACATTATCGTTAAACTCGCGATGCTCTAATAGACCTTGACCGTGGTACAAGTCCGTTGGAACTTTTACTTTTTGTTCGCTCCGTGGTGACAATGTTATATTAGTGGGTGTGAATTTTTTATTACTTTGCCGCTGAAATTTTATTGGTATAACCGCGCTCTCCGTTACTAGTAATGATTTATCTAAATTTATAATAGCGTTTAACTCTGATAATAAATCCATACCAATAAGTCCGTCGTAAATATAACCGATGTCGTATAAGCAGAATTTAACTATTACATTTGAGTTAAAGATGTCAAAGATTGGAATATTAATTAATTACTTCATCGTGTTGGCTAGAAGCGTGTGTACTTACGATTTCGAATGGCTCTATAATTTTATGTGCGTTAAAGTATTTGTTGGCAATTTTGTCACTCTAAGGCCGGTTACAGTGCTCCACCGACCGTCTGTGCGTACTGTCGGTGCTGATGATGCGCATTGACCGACCGTCAGTTTATATCATTCAGTGCTCTGCGTACCAGTTAACTGACTGGACATGTACAGTCGCTTTCAGTATCGATAAGGTTCATGTAGAACTATGGACGCGTTTACAAATAGTTTAATTGCTGCATATTATCTTCGTAGACGTCGACGAAACAGAACACGTAGATACCACGTACACCCGATCGTCGCCCAAAGAGCTTTTCAGGGGGAATTCAGCACCATATACTCGTTATTGCGCGAAGATGAAGAAAAATTTTTTAATTACTTCAGGATGTCGATCAAAAGTTTTGATGAATTATCAGCCAAATTACAAGACAACTTAAGACATCAAAACTTATTTCGAACGCCTGTATCACCCGTGGAAAGACTTGCAGTGACTTTAAGGTAGGTAAAATAAAAAAATGTGTGTGTCGTGTTTCTAGTACTTGCCTAAATTAGAGTATGAAAAAAGTATGAGTCTTTACAGAAACAGACGCCAACGCAAAAGGGTTTTGCGCGCTGATCACTCTCTCTACTTTTTTCATACTCTAATTACTGTGTTAGCTTGGTATAAAAAAAACAACAACAATCATGATAATTATTTATTGTATTAAATTTGTCAGTTACGTTTATATAAAAGGAGGTCAGAAAAATCAGTTGCTTGATCTGATTGCTGTACGTTGGAATGCAGGGGCATATCAACGTAATAATTTGAGAGCAGCTGTTCCGAATCTTGTGTTGCATGTTGTGAATAAGATTCTGGCGATGTTACTATTAATGTGGTACTGGAAGACTGGGGACGACTAAAGGTTGTGATGTCATTATGGATCATATTAGCTATTTTTAGAACTTCTGAACGAAAAGCCAATTTTTGAGAGATTGTAAATGTTTTTGTAATTGGTAAAAGGGAAGTGAAGAATGCCATATCGTCATTTTGAAGGATTTTACTATTGTCTTGAAACATTTTCAGCATCTGCTTGTCGAAATCAGAATCATCTTTGTTTATAGTCCTTTTAGATCTTATTTTTCTTTTAATATTGTTTAGACTTGGCTGGGATGCAGAAGCATTTTCTTGGCTAGTTAACGGCTGGGATGCAGGAATGTTTTCCTGGCTGGTTGACAGCTGGGAGGCAGGAGTGTATTCTTGGCTAGTTGAAGGCTGTGGCTCGCAATCAGGCACCGAAATCGTTGCCTGGGGGTCATTTGCAGTAAGAGAGTCCTCAACTCCGACGGGGTGTTTCTTGTCGAGGAATCGCATGTGATCGTAGTAGATATATTTTTTTTTTATATCTCCACCACCAGATCCCGACTTCGTATTAATAATTGCAGATTTCGATCTTGTGTACGCATCCCGAGCGGTTCTCCATCTCTGAAGTACATTTTTTTCTGTAACCAAAAATAATCAGAATTACTTCTTCCTTTCAGGTACTTAGCAACAGGTCATACGTTCATCGACTTGCATTACAGTTATCGTCTTGGGGTATCAACAATCAGTTCTATTGTTAAGGAGGTGTGCAAAACAATTTGGGTAATTCTACAAGAAGAATGCCTGTCATTGCCAACATCGCCAGAGGGATGGCTTCATATCATAAATGAGTTTAACGAAAAAGCCAACTTTCCAAACTGTGTTGGATGTATAGATGGTAAACATGTGAGGATAATCAACCCAGAACATAGTGGAAGTATTTATTGCAATTACAAAAAAATCTTTTCTGTTGTTTTACTTGCTGTATGTGATTGTGACTATCGTTTTACATACATTAACGTCGGCTCATGTGGAACAGACTCCGATTCTTCAATATTCAAACACAGCAACTTGTTTTTAAAATTACAAAACGAAGAGATGTGTTTTCCTCTCCCTAAACCATTGCCTAATACGACCGAACCACTTCCATACGTTATTGTTGGTGATGCGGCATTCGGTATTTCAAAACAAGTATTACGACCTTATGCACGTAGTAACATGACTTACAAAAAGAAAATATTAAACTATAGACTAAGTCGTGCAAGGAGATATATCGAGTCTACATTCGGTATATTGAGTAACAAATTCAGAATATTTCATAGACCAATGAATACTTCCTTAGCAAACACAATTACTATCATCAAAGCTTGTTGTGTCTTACACAATTACATAAGAGAACGAGATGGTTACAAAATAGAGGATACATTAACAATTTCAGGATTCGAACCAATAACCCACAACAACGACAGTCACAATCATAATATTAGATCAGGAGACATGTTGAGAGAAAAGTTTGCTAATTACTTTACATCTCCAGAAGGTGCTGTGCCTTGGCAAAATAATTGTATATATTGAACTCATAATTGTTTGTACTCGTATCAAAATAAATAAATAAACATGAATGTAAAGGTATTTTGTTATTTACTCACCAAAATTTTTTTGCTCAGTCGGAGACATTTCGTTGAAATTCGGACATAATACTTCACATATTTCCTTCCAAGCCTTTAGCCTGGCATCGCGGTCTTTATATAATTTGTGGCCTAAATCCCAGAGTGGTTCACGAAGACGAACTTCGGTGATCAAGCGTTCAGTATCAACGTTCATATTTGTTTTTACGATGTCACACACACACAGTTTTGACAACAATAATACACGCATGCGTACGGTCGGTGCACCGGTCGGTACAGCACTGAACGCGTTCATTGGTTTACATAGCGCGTCAGTCGACCGACGGTACGCATGCGCACGCGCTCGACCGACGGTCCTCGTACGCAGTGCGTAGCAAAATACGCATGCGTACGATCGGTCTAGCACTGTACGGTTTATGAATTTTCATACATATGACAAGCGCGACTGACGTACGCACTGACGGTCGGTCGAGCACTGTAACCGGCCTAAACTCGGGACAACGATGTATGGTAATAATGATATATTTTTTACTTCTGTACAGAGGTTGAGGCCTCGATGATAAAATTTTCACCATTTTCTTGGGATTGCTGATATATACGTGGTCGCGAGGTGTAATGATAGTTTGTTTGGGATTTTGATGTCGATGGTTCCGTAGAAGGACCATTAGGGTTATAAAAATTGTTTCGGTTATTATTAAGGAATCTACACACCAAACCCGCCGACCCGCCGACACAGCCCGGCGGCTTGGTGTCGGCGACCCAAACCCGCCAACTCGCCAACATGTGTCATGGGGCTGTGTCGGTGAGTTAGTCGGCGGCAAGAAATCAGTACAACTTTTTTAGTTAGTGATTGCAGTGTGTACGAACGTGACGTGTTGTTTTTCTCGAATATTGCAGCCTACAATAAACATGGATACTGATGCTGATCTAATAATAGCAGCATGTGGAATAATTTTAGCTGGGTCCCTGAAAAGAAAACGACAGTGTTGGGTTAGACCAAGCTTGATGAGTCGCAGTCGTTACAGTAACAGTGATAGAATAAAAGATTTAAGAACAGACGATTTGATTTTAAAAAGACCCTTACATTTTAAGACATTTATGTCGTTAACTTTTACCGACTTTGAATATTTACTAAGCATTGTTGGACCCACAATAGTTAAAAAAAATACAAATTACAGAAGTGCAATTTCACCAACGGACAGATTATCGTTAACATTAAAATACCTGACTACGGGAGATTCATTCAACAGTCTTTGTGACACCTTTAAAGTATCTCCTCAACTTATTTCCTACATTATTCCAGAAGTGTGCCAAGCTATCGTAGATGGACTTTCGGATTATGTGAAGGTATGTACATATATGGGCGTTTAACTTTCTATAATCTTCCAGAAAAACTATGTTCCGAAAAATTACTATATAAGTAGGCAAATGGCTATCCTATCACCGAGCACATTTCCGATTTCAGATTCCACGAACATCAAACGAATGGACAAAAGTTGCAGATGGATATCTGAGTAGATGGAATGTACCTAATTGTATTGGATCTATGGATGGAAAGCACATTAGAATTGAATGTCCAGCACGAAGTGGAAGCGATTATTTTAATTATAAAATGTATTTCAGTATTGTACTGTTTGCATTAGTGGATGCAGATTATAAGTTTTTATACGCTAATGTAGGGTGCCAGGGTCGCATTTCCGATGGTGGTGTATTTGCTAACTCTTCATTATGCAGAATGTTATATAATAATGATTTAAATTTGCCAGATAAAAAACCTCTACCTGGAAGAATTATGCCCGTACCCTATTTTTTTTTGGGCGACGATGCGTTTCCTTTACAAACCAATATTTTAAAACCTTATGATGGTAATCATGCGAAAGGGTCTCCCAAGAGAGTGTACAACTATCGCATGTGTCGAGGTCGAAGAGTAGTTGAAAACGTATTTGGACAGTTAACAAAACAATTTAAGATATTTAACAAACCCATCCAGCTAAATCCACAAAAAGTTACTGTTGTAACTTTGGCATGTATTCATTTGTTCAATTATGTAAAACGACATGGTATAATACAACAAAATGAATATGATACTGAAAATAGTAGGGGAGAAATCAATCCAGGAGATTGGCGCAGGGAACCACGTGAAAATAATTTGTTTGCTGACTTGCCTAGACAAGACAATACACAGTCCCTTGAGGTTACAAGGACACAATCTCCTGAGGTTATAAGGACAGAATTGGTTCAATATTTTCTTTCCGATGTCGGGAGATTACCATGGCAGAATGATCAATGACTAACTCATAAGTTTTAATGAAACTCATACTTGTATTAGTACTTGTATTTTTATTATAATTTGTATTAAAAAGTTCGTAAATCACTTGTTCTTGTTCATTTATAAGTGGTTTTATTTACCGAGTTATTCTATAAATCCCCACCGCGAAATCCCCACTGATGTTTTTATGCTTTTTGAGTATACTATGACGATTCTATGACAACAACATTAAGACGAAATACATAACGTAACGCCTACATAACGTTATCTCGCATCAGGTGATAGGGTTATTCTCAGAGTGTATACGGTGGGGATTTGTAGAAGAAACCTATTTATCTGACTCAATAGATGATAATATGTTCTCAACATCACCACTCTCTTGAAGCGACACACTTAACGAAGGTTCAATTGAAGATGTTGAAGGTTCACCAAGAGGCAGTGAAACAGGGTTTGTTACGGCAGAGTTGGATGATGAGTAGTAGGAATTTACATCACATAGATCCATTGAAGAATAATATCCTGGATGACTATGGGAAGTTGAAGGTCTTGGCGAAGCTTCGAACATGCCTGAACGATATCCAGTTTCGGTTTCAAATAAGATATTGTTAATCCGATGTTTTATTATTGCCTTTGTTGTTTTATCAAATTTTCTAAGTTGTGTCGCAATATATTCGCCAAACAAATCGTCCTCATCTTTTATTTTTTGATTTGTCCGTTGACTGACTGTTCTCATTAAATTTAATGCTTCCGACACCATCTCATTACTTGGATTAGGTTTATAACGTTTATTCGCTTGGGGAATGATGTTTGACGTTTGAGGTGGATCGTTTTCACCATGTTGAGCATCATTGTCCGCATGTTGGGCATTATTGTCAGTTGCTGTTATCTCCTGAAATAACATTTTATTTGAATCACCAACAGTTTACTTATGAAATGTATTATACACTAGCTTTTACCCGCGAGTAGGTACACCGCACGGAATATATGAAAAAAAGACAATGGTCATAAATCATACCTAATACTAATTATCAATGTAAATAATAATTAATAATAATATTTCTAAAACACCCTAAAAAGAAAAAAAAAGAAAATGGTACGGAATCTCTCGGTTTATACTAGAAATTCGGCGAAATCAAAAGATTGTTGAGAAAAGAGTTGTTAGTTTTTAAAAAATACATTTGCAATGACTATTATATCTGTGCACATGCCATTCCAAGAAATAATTTGTTTAGAAATATTTCGGTGCAATAACAATAGCGGCAGCGCAACAACAAAGGCAGATAAAATAAGTACCTATGTCTTTATTTACCGCGCGCCTCTCTTCACTCGGGCCAAGCTTACATATTATTCTTGTGTGCTCTAATACTCTAATAATTAGGTTAGAAATAAAATAATACAACATCACTGAAATGTTACATACCGTATCGATTGTTCCTGTAGGTTTATTTTTATTGAGCAAGAAATTCAAAGATTTAAAGGCAAACCACTTGCTCTCATGAACAGAATCTGCGCTGGTTCCAGACTTTTTTGATTCAATCGTCTTTTTTCTTTCTCTATAATATTGGCTTGTCAAATTTTTTATCTTCCGTTCTATTTCTGTGACATTTGTATTTAATTCGTTTGCCATCTCATTTAGTGCATCATAACGTTTGGGTCTACATTTGTGATCCAAGTGTTTTGGATTCCATAATAATTCCTTTATATGATACAAATTTATTAACTTTAGAGTGGTTTCTTCGTCCCATTCCATTATTGCAGAAAATCGCAAAAAAAAACACAAGCACGTCACTATCGCTGGAGTGTCGGCGGGCAACTGAGCGTGCGCGTACGCAAGTCGCCGGCCATGCCGCCGACTTGCACGCGCGGGTACGAGTCGCCGACATGATTCTTGAAACAAAGTCGCCGACACCAAGCCGCCGGGCTGTGTCGGCGGGTCGGCGGGTTTGGTGTGTAGATTCCTTTAGGCATATTATTATTATTATTATTTTGTCTAGGCATATTATTGTAGTTTTGTCTAGGCAAAGGCATGTTATTATTATAATTTTGTCTAGGCACATTTGGAGGATTATTATTTACTCGCTGTGCAGGCTGGAGTTGGTTCTGCAGTGGTTTATAATTTCGTACGGTAACCACTGGATTATTTATTCTTGGGCTGTTGAATTTAACTACTGGCTTTTTATTTCTCGTATTATATTGAATCTGGAAATTTTCCTCCTCTAACACTATCTCAAGCGCTTCCTTCAATGTTTCAGGAGATTTCAGCTTGACAACTCGTACCATATCTTCTGGTAAATTGTACTGGGTGGCGCAAAAGTAAAGACCCTATTTGGTTCGGCTATAACATTTTTTCTCAATTAGAAAACTAGATTTAGGTTTTTTTAAATGTATATTTGTACCATTAAATTTCGTACCATTAGGATTTAAAGATGATGTCTTTTAAATGGTGACCTCCAGAGTTGATACACATTTGAGCCCTATTTATGACATTTTGCATAACTTGCCGTAACACTTCCTGCGATATGTTCGTTATTTCTTGACGAATGTTTTCTTTTAGAGCTGCGAGAGTCTGTGGCTTGTTCACATACACCCGAGATTTCAAAAAACCCCAAAGAAAGAAGTCTGGACTGGTCAGATCGGGTGATCTTGCAGGCCAAGGCAAATCGCCAAAACGAGAGATAACTCGGCCTGGAAAAGCGTCCCTCACTAAGTCCATAGTGTCGCGCGCTGTGTGTGCCGTAGCGCCGTCTTGTTGAAACCAGATGTGCTCCAGCCCCAATTCGTCCAAACTGGGTATCAAAAACTCACGTAACATGGTTCTGTAGCGTTCTCCAGTGACAGTTATCGCATTGCCTCCAGCGTCTTCGAAAAAATAGGGTCCGATCACTCTGTCAACACAGATGCCACACCATACAGTAACTTTTAGTGGGTGTAGAGGTGTTTCTTGAATAATGCGCGGATTATCAGTGCCCCAGAACCGAGTATTCTGCTTATTGACATGCCCTGAGAGATGGAAATGCGCTTCGTCACTCATAACCAATTTTGAAGGAAAATCATCCTCTTCAAGGTTGAGGTTTATGACGCGCTGGCAGTAATCTAGACGAGCTCGGTGGTCAGCAGGCAGCAGCTGATGAGTCATTTGAGTTTTATACGGGAACATCTTTAAGTCTTTCACCAAAATACGCTGCAGGGTCCGTCTGGAAATGCCCAATTGCGTGGCACGTCGCCTCGTTGATGTTTCTGGACACTCTTCCACATCTTCGCGCACAGCATCGATATTTTCAGCTGAACGGCCTGTTCTTGGTCTCCCAGACTTAGGTCTATCCAATGTTGAGCCAGTTGCTTCAAGGCGTGTGGCAAAGCGTCGAATTGTGCGACCAATCGGTGCCGGACGGTGGGGAAATCGTCGACGAAATTCACGTTGTGTTCTTATCACTGATGAATTATTCCGTAAGAACATTGACACAATTATTCCACGTTCTTGGGGAGTAAAACGGTCCATGTTTATTTTCAGTGTATTTTACATTTGTTCACTACACAATTTTCAACAACAGAATGACAGAAAATGTCATATAAAAAAATAAAGGTATTTTCTTTAGTGCCAGTACTTTTGCGCCACCCAGTATAAAAATACGTTTCCTATCATATATTTTGGTTTTACATTCTCTCAAATTTTCATCCTCTATGTCTATAGTATTTAATTTACACAAAAGATGACTTCTAATGGTTTTAATTCTATTACAAAAATTTAAATATCTCTCGTTTGGTTTTATTTTTAACATTTCAAGTTTCATAGCGATACATTCTTCTGAACGCGGATCCCCGAAATGTTGAGTTAGAATCGTCTTTAATTGATCCCAAGTCTCAATGTCGGACCTTTCGCTCACAAGAGACGCTACTTCCCCTGTCAGTCTACTAGTTAGAACGTCAAGATTATACGTGTCCTGCGCATTATCGCGATTAGGATATAGAGAATTAACGTATTCACATTTTCTAAGATACATTTTAAGTTGTCTATGGTTACCATCGTACAATGGGATTATTCTGGCTACATCAGCTGGAATTACTTCGAGTCCTTCCATTTTTATTTTACAAGCGTATTACTTTTATTAATAGAACAATACGGCTAAATCCGTTTTATATGTTCGTTACAATTCCCCTTTACTTTATATCTAGAACACTGTTGCTATGCCCACAATGTTCGATAAAAATATTTTTTTAAATAATTTTCCTTTATATGAATATTGTCGCTATGCCCACATATTATATTTAATATAATAAATTTATTTTTTTTAATTATGGAACAATACGGCTAGCAACGCTCTTCTTGTTTACCATATGTTTTTTTATAATTTATATGAATATTGCCGCTATGCCCACATAATTATATTCAATATAATTTTAGTTTTTTAATTATAGAACAATACGGCTAAGACCGCTCTTCTTGTTCGTTTTTTTTTTATATATAAAATTCCTACAAAAATATATAAGAACAATACAGCTATTACCGTTTTGTTCTTGATTAAAATAGAATTCTCTTTATATTTATATGTAAGCACGTGCTATTAGATATTCAATCACACACAATAAAATACACAATTTTGAGCTCATAAAGGAATAGAAGATTAGGCTAAGAATTCTTCGTCGCAGTGCAGGGTTTCACAGATGTATAGGTCTTGAGAATGCCGGCCCCGGCTGTATAGTTGGAATAATTCCGTTATTATTTTCCGGATAATCCAAACCAATGCCCTTATTTGAACTCTGTACTGTCGACAGTTCCTTCCTTGGTGCATATGAAGACGAAGAGAATAAATGAAAATGAAGGAAAGGAGCTATAGGCGGCTCCCTACCGATTACCTCTGGCTTGTGTGTGGTGTGCTCTCGAACTTGAAAAGGGCTTCCGTTGGTTTCTTGAAGTGTGGTTCTTTTGGTATGTCGCGTAAACCTTGAAATAGACGTAAGGCTTTACCTTAGTCACGACAGATCCTACCGACTGCGCCAATTATGTTGGGCGTCTAGACCCAACAGTACTTCGTTCTTCTTCACGAAGTTTTTGGTACGAAGATCACGTATTATGAAGGCCTTGTTGGAGAGTATTTAAAATAAAATCACTTTATACTTATTTGAAGTTATAATTATTTAAAAGTATACTGTATTATATATAATAAAATAAAAAAAGTTTCCTATCGGAGCTTCGAGGTATTCCACGAAGCACACCCAATTTAAGCGCACCCAGACGAAGCCCACCTAAAGTATTCCACGAAGCACACCCAAAATCAAAAATTTAAAATAATTATTTTCTATTCCAGGAAGCACACCTAAAGTATTCCACGAAGCACACCCAAAATAAAAATTTAAAATAATTAATTTTCTGTTCCAGGAAGCACACCTAAAGTATTTCACGAAGCACACCCATAGATGGGCTTCAAATAAAAATGAAAAATAATTAATTTCCTTTTCCACGAAGCACACCTACGATAATATCACTCGCGAAGTGCGGAGACTAAGAGATAAAAATTTCGATAGAAGAAAATATTTATTATTCAAAAGACTAACTTAAATATCTAAAATCTTTCAGTTTCATTATAACGATGTGACACAATATTTGTCATTTTTGTAATCTTATTACTATTTAAAATCACAGGTTGTTTCACAATTATCTTTTAAGAAAAAGAAAAAAAAAACTATTTTTCTATTATTTTCCTTTGAGAGCACAAATGCTCTTAATAAAATCACAGATTGTTTCATAATTGCAATAAAAACTTGGATAGTAAATAATTATAGTTTTCCATTGAGATCTATGTTGAAGTTTTCTTATAGCTACCTGTTTAGTGAATAATAAAACTACTCTACTTTAACATAAAAAAATCACAGATTGCTTCATAATTGCAATAAAAACTAGGACAAATATTAAAAACATTGTAAATATAGTTTTCAATAGAGATCTATGTTGAAGTTCTGTTATAGTTACCTGTTTAGTGAATAATAAAACTACTCTACTTTAACATAAAAATCACAGATTGTTTCATAATTGCAATAAAAACTAGGACAAATATTAAAAACATTGTAAATATAGTTTTCAATAGAGATTATGTTGAAGTTCTGTTATAGTTACCTGTTTAGTGAATAATAAAACTACTCTACTTTAACATAAAAATCACAGATTGTTTCATAATTGCAATAAAAACTTGGACAAATAACAAAAACATTGTCAATATAGTTTACAACACCTGCTCATAAAAGTGCTATTATTTCACCGCAAATAGGCACGTAATGACACCTATTATCAAACTGGGACTTTTTCATTGCTATTATTCACAAGTGAGTTATAGATTCTTTTTTAAATTTTATAGGTTAATTTTCTACGTTCTTAAAAAAGTTTCGATACAAAAAAGAACGTGTTTAATGGTACGAATAAATTAATATGCCTATCGTATGTTCATTTGATGCATTTTCGTGTTTAAATAAATAATTTCAACTTGTAATACTTGTTTAATAAACAAAATTTTCACTCAAATTTAACTTTTTTTTTTCTCTAAGTACAGAAAAAAAAAACAGTCAATAAAAGTTACATTCAAACCTTATGTTTTTTTTTAAAAATGACCGACCGCCATTGTCAGATACGCGCACATAGGAAAAGGAATTAATTTCTAGTATTGTTTATTTAGTATTTGTAGTACCTATTATTTTATTCGCAAGTGTGTTGTAAAACGTCGTACGTGAGTATGATGATTACCGTCCTCGGCTCTCTTAAGACCCTCGCCTAGCGGCTCGGGTCTCAATGGCACCTCGGCGGTAATCACCAACTTTGCTCACTTGTACCATAATGTACTATTTCCATACAGATCTATGTTGATGTTTTCTTATAGCTACCTTTTAACTAACAATAGAAATACTCTAGTTTTATGTAAAATAACAGACTGTTTAAAATAACAATCTTTAAGATTCTTAAATAATCTTGAAGAAATGGGCAATTTAGTATCTAAACTTATCAATTAAAGAAATTTATTAATCAGAATCGTAATTTCTCTAGACAATGTCCAACTGTAATTAAGCCATTCTTATAATCTTTTATAGTGCTTTCGATTAAATCATTTTTCATTTCATTTTAGAGTAAAAATGGGCTATTCAGCCCATTTTTACTCTAATTTCGGCATAATTATTGCAATTTTTTTGGAAGCAATCTAAAAGTTTTGCCAGATTTATAGGTGAGTTTTTATTGAAAATTTTATTTTTATTTTTTACGTTATAACACGACCATTTGTCGTGCCATAAGTTATGTTCGAGCCACTGAGTTACAATGTAATTGTTGAATCTAGAAATACTTTCTTCTTGAGGACATTCGCTCATGATGTAGATCCAGGCCTCATCCAAGTCTTCCAGCGGTAAATATGGCAAAACCGTACATAAGGCAACATGTTTTCGATGTATGCTATTCTTATCTAAACCTAAGTCCCTAGATTTTTTTAATGCTTTTTTAAAATGGAAATAGCATCCCATTATCTGTGCGTTAGGAAATACTGCTGTAAAACTCCTGACGGCAGCTTCCTCAAAATCGCTTGTGAAAACATTGACTTGCATATTGATTTACCTTACTTTCTTCAATATGTGCACATCGTATGCAAATATTTGTGACAATAAACAATTAAAGTATTTATTTGATATCCAGGTACTTCTACCGTTATATGTGAAGTTTCAGATTATTTGGATACTGAATGTAGAAAATATTTGGTTTCAAAAAAAAGATAAGAGTGATGTTCAGAGCCTCTTTTCTACTATTTCCTCCTTTTTTATTTCATTTATGAAAAGGTCAAGTTCGGCTGTATATCCTGTAGAATGCAGGCATATAAATTCCAGATCTGTAGGTAATTTCGAAAAGAAATTACCGATTTTTCGACGTTGACCTGATTAGGGGCCTTAAATAATAAATAGTTTCTTCTATCGAAATTTTTAGTCTCCGCACTATGCGAGTGATACTCGTAGGTGTGCTTCGTGGAACAAAAAATTAATTATTTTTCATTTTTATTTGAAGCCCATCTATGGGTGTGCTTCGTGGAATACTTTAGATGTGCTTCCTGGAATAGAAAATTAATTATTTTAAATTTTTATTTTGGGTGTGCTTCGTGGAATACTTTTGGTGTGCTTCCTGGAATAGAAAATTAATTATTTTAAATTTTTGATTTTGGGTGTGCTTCGTGGAATACTTTAGGTGTGCTTCGGCTGGGTGTTCTTAAATTGGGTGTGCTTCGTGGAATACCTCTGAGCTTCGTGTAAACGTAATCTTCCATTATAATTATTTCGGAAAATAAATGCAAAATCAACGCAACGGAAAATCACTGGATTGACATTGATAACGTCATTTGATAAACAAGAAGATTGCATTACCTAATACGGGCCAGTTCAAATCAGATAAGTTTTTATGATCAATTCCATCGACTTATGATCGATTCAGTTTGTGTAATAACATCTTTAAATTTATTTCAAGGGGATTCTGGTGAACCGACGAGTTCACTGGGATCCCCTGGGGGATCGGGTTAGGGGATTCTGGTGGCCACGACCCTTGGGTGATGCCTAAACTAGATTCAACAGAATGTATCTGTATTTATAGGTCACCAGGAAATCCACGCAACCAGTAAACACGAGTAAAACGAGTACATTATATTACGATTTATTATTTAAACAAAAACAAACTACATTATGGATTGACTATACTTTACTATTTTATAGATTAGGTACAGTTAACTTACAACCTCGAACAAATGCTCTGTTTCATCGTAATTCAGATGCTGCAACCAATTTGTTTTTTTTTTTTTTTTGGGTAATAAAATAGGTTATCTGGTCGCAGGATGGATGGGAAAGAAATGACTTCGCCGTCTTGTACATGAGGTAACCAGCGATGCCCGCTGCGATAATTCCTCCGGCTATTGGGATTAAGTGTGTCAGTTTGAATGATGATTCTTCTTGCCAGGGACCGGTGGGGTTTAACGACTGCAACTGAGCGCGATCAGTTTGCCAATAAAACCATTTGTTGACTCTTTCTACCCGCCCTGACGAGGTGTTATTGTATCTGTTTGCTTGCACGACCGACTCGTATGTCCATCGAGGTTCTGTGCGAAGTTTGGCTTGAATGTGCATTTCAACGGCTTCCCTGATGATTATTTCTCGACGGTTTAAATCCCTGAGGTTCTGCCTGTCCATCTCCTGTATTAACGTTGTGGCGCATTGAGCGCGGTATCTTTCTGTGATTGGTTGCCCGTAAAATCGCTGGTTTAGATAACTGACCGCTGTGGCCGTATCGTATTGGCGTAGCTCCTCGGCCAGATCTTTTGCTGCCTTGGTGGCGTCTATTGCTTGCTGTATCTGCTCAGCAGGTGCCTGCGGGATGAATACTGGGTGGATTACTCCCTCTGGCTGTTGTGCCCGAAACCAATTCAACCAGCCCAGCCCCTGCCCGGCTGGGTTGGCTATCGGCTCGCCTGCCGCTTGGTGTGCCATTATATTATTGTGATCCAGTGCTTGCACTGGCCCTGCTCAAGGTGTTTTATATATACGTGTGTATTGTAGTCTCTTCGTAACCTATATATCTCGAGCACCACGTCTATGGTGATGCAGACTCCAATTGTCTTGACGACTGCGCGTTTAACGCTGTGTTCAGTTTCAATGGTGGACTGTGGTGTAGTTCATATCTACATTTAGTGTACAGGCTTATGCTTCTATTAGCTCTATTGTAAAGTCTTGGACCCAGAACGTAACACTGGCGAGCCGCGAACGAAGTTCTATGCGCAACCGGCTCGCATATCGCATGCTTTCTACGGGCCAAGGTGTAGGCGATAGGATCATACTCAAGACTTGTGTGAGTATGGTTAATTGCTTTTTTTGATGTTTTATTGATGATTGAGATGAATGAAGATTTCTGCGCATACAATTTTGGAACCAGTCAGTACCAGCTTGTTATTATGATGCCAAGAAGGAGGAATGTTCTTAGCACTAAGCTGCACACCGCATTGGTAAGCTAGTTTCTTAACTTCTATAGGAAGTAGTCCAAAATATATTTCGACGCACTTGAGTAGCTAGAAAGCCATCTTACCTTCTTCTGCAGTAAATACTTAAAACTTTCATTATTCTTCTTTTTCGTGATGTATCAATAAAGAGAGACGTGACATAATCCGAAAGTTTGACTAGCTTTCTGAATACTGCATTTTTTTTTCTAAAACTTCAGCGTACACTTCTTGGCTTTGTATTACCCGCTCTGACTTTCTTTTAAACACTTTCATTTTAGAAGAAAGGATAAAAAGTAGGTATCTACATCATAATTTGGGGCATTTTGTAACACGTTACAACAAGCCAGATACCTATCTGAGCAGCTTTGTTAGCTATGAGCTGTAAAATGGTGAGACGGCCTTTCCACAGCAGCAGAGATTCGTCAATCGCTATTCGCCAAGTGTTGTCTACAAAATGTAGACAACGTTTTATTAGTTGATACCGATAGTAAGGCATAATGTCGGCGAAGTTGCCTTACTTCCAATATGGCAAACATGGCGTCCAGTATTCCTTTTCCTATATTATATATCCGGTATAATACTTTGCAGCATTACTATCCCGAAATGACCCTCCAATCTTTTGACGTTATGGAAGTTCACTTAACGACTCGACTTTTCCCCACGCCTAAGACGGCAGTAAGACCATCGCCTTAAGAGTTGTAGGTCCTATATGGCCACTGGTAATTTACCGTCTCTACCATAGTGAATGTTTATTTTATTTTATTTTTACGGTGTAGAATATTCCATCAAGAACCTATATAAAAAATAACCATGTTTTCAAAAATAACATGAACAATCGTCTAATCCCCACAAAAATAAAAATTTTCTTCGTTATAATAAAGTTCCCTAAAGCACGAGCCCTTCTTGTTCCCAACATACCAGTTATTGCACGATCACTATTCCGCAAGTTGAACCAAAAATCTTGCTTCACAGCGATGCCAATATTCTTTTACCCGAGTGCAGTACGTACTACCACATGTCAACGTTTCCACAATCAGTTATTTTAGATGGACATACATCGTGTTATTTGACTTAAATCGGCAGCATTTACGAGATCGGTTCGGTACTGGAATATAATCATTATACCCGATAGCATCTAGCACTTAATACCTTTTGGGTATCGAAAAGGTGTATTAAATAAAAAATATAAATTACACAAATAACATAAATGTATATATATACGTTGTAGCGTTAAAAAAAAGTCTGTTCATGGAGTTTGGAAGACATATAACGTCCCTTTCCCACAAAAATTTGAATGAAAAGTAGATTTTGATGAAAACTAAAGTGCTACAATATATTTTGAGTAGAAAAAGAAGGTTACCTGGATATACTCTCGGTTCACATTGAATTATTAGTTCAAGGACCTCTTGATGTAAGGATTCATGGTTTGTTTTGGGAATCGACAATAAAAATTAGGTAATTCCATGCACAAGTTATTTATTTTGCATTTTTAATCTATTTATTTTATTGTTTTAAATAGTCTAGAGGTTCTAACAATCTAACTAGACACAATAAAAATAAAAAAAAACATGTGATAGTAATAAAATAGATTGAAGAGCTCAGTTAGTAGAAGTTTACAAAATATTTTTCTTGCCTTGATTTTTTGCTAGGAGGAGCATCGGGCAGTAGAAAATGCCCGACCTCCTTCCTGCTACGCATTGCCACCAGCTGCGCCCTCTGCTCCACTGACAACTTCACCATTTTTTTTTGTATCCAGGGCCCTAATACGTTTAATTTTTTTATGCTCCTCAGCCATTGATCTAGACAAGAGAAATAGCAACCAATTTCAACAATGCTTTGAAATGATGATCAAATTTCATGATGAAATTATTTTTACGTACGTCATTGGTTGAGATGGCCCAGCAACTGAAGGCCCAGCAACAGCAACAGCATCAGACACCACGGTATAATTACGTGACTGCTCTCTAAAATAGTTAAGATAAAATATGAAACTACCACTAGTCCCTGATTAGTACTTTGCAGTCATCTAAAATTCATCTGCACGGCCTATATTATCAGTAAATAGTGCAGTAGTGCAAGATGGATAAATATATCTCTTCATTGTTCACCAAGAATAACAAGAGTCTGATATAAACAATATTATGTGGCAATATGCATTTTGGCAGCCTTATCGCACAGTGGCAATCAATTTCAACATTGCTTTGAAATGATGATCAAATTTCATGATGAAATTATTTTTACTTACGTTATCGGCTGTGATGGCCCAGCAACAGCTGATGGCCCAGCAACAGCTGGAGGCCCAGCAACAGCTGCAGGCTGCACGTCATTATTACGTGGTAACTCCCTAGAATAGTTAAAATCAATGAAACTACCACTAGTCCTGATTGGCCAAGTCAATTTATTATATTTTAAACATAGAAGATTATTTTAATATTGTTATGGTTACTTTAAGATTTTGTTAGGTAAGCTCATTACGTAATAACTTAGGACAGAAGATCCCTGAAGTAGGGACGGAATAAATTAACCGACTTGGTATTACATGGATCTCATAACTTTTTGCGGTAGAAGAACCGAGGGCGGCGAGGCTTGGCATTTTTTTACAAGTATTGTTTTTGATGGGATCTCATTTCTTTTTGTAGATTACTTTTTCCTTTCTGGTACCTTCTACTTCTTAAATATCAATAGCGCATTTTTTAATCCACTCTGTGTTATGAAGTTTTTTTGTTTTTGTAGGTAGTTTTCCTCTTTTTCTTCTCGGGTACTTTTTCAGTAGTTTCTTGAGCTTCAGCTACAGTTTTTCTCAAAGCCTAACTTCCTGTCTCTATGAGTTTTTTTGATGGTTTTGATGTTACAATTTTTGACAAGTCTGGACAGTAGATGCTTCTTAGTCTATTGTATTCACAAATTGATGATTCTTGCGCCTTAATACTTCCAAAGTCGATATTAATTAGATGTAAGCCACTCAGACTTGTAACTCTTGAAAGGGCCACGTAAGCTTGACCGGATGTGAATACTGCAGAACCTATATCCATCAGCGCATTATTCAGACTTAGACCCTGACTTTTATGTATAGTTATAGCATAGGCTATACATATGGGAAACTGTTCGCGATGAACATAAGCTCTATTAATAATTTCAAATTTAGTTTTGACCGGACCAAGCTCGTAAACATGTTCATTATTAAATGCAATGTATATATTCTTAATTTTTTTTGTATTTTCTGGATCAACCTTTACTTTTTGCACTATACCGATCGAACCATTAACTAAACCAAGACTCACGTCAATATTTCGCCTTAACATGACTTTTGCTCCTAGCTTGCGGAGAATCTTAACACCACCTTGCAGAAAATGACGTCACACGCAGAGCGCCATCTAGCTTCAAGAGTTAGAGGTTTTTACTCCCTAGACTGTTTGTTCAATATCCGGGATCCGAATAGTTGCGGATCCTTACAACTAGCAACTAGATGGGGTTACTAAGTAATTATGTTACACGTTGAATTTTTTGCCAAATAATATTGGTAAACGAAGCCTTCTTAGCGTCAAAATAAATACTAGAAAGCAAACAAAATTTTACTATGAACGAAAATAGCAATTTGAAGATATGATTACAGCGTTATAAATGTAATAAACCTTAAAATTATCCAAACAACGTCCAAATAGTTGGCAAACAATAACAGTAAACCAATGAGCAAGCCTTTTAGTCGACAAGCTAATTTATGATAATCGAAATTAAGAACGAACATCGCAAACTTATAGCACACTTATAGGTAAGATTTCTTAACCAGTCTCAGCCTCGCACAGCTCGAATGATTTGATACCGAACCGGGCCGCCTTTGTCCGGATGCACTGTACCCACGAAAGGCGACCCTTCCATAGTAGCAGTGACTCGTCGAGGCTGAGAGCTTGCCCTGGGACATACATACTACAGAACTTGCTATTACAGTGATTTAAAACAGGTGCAATTTTGGCAATTTTTCTATTGTAGGGCCTCAACTCAACGGTGTCATTGTCTACAAAATGTAGGAATCGCATTAACATTTTATACCTATTTCTCGACATTATGGACCGGAACTCTGGCATGCCCAAAACACCTGTTGTCCAGTACTCGTCGATTGTGCCGCGACAGCAGAATGACATATAGATAAATATGGCAAACAATCTATACATTTCCTCGACGGTCGTATCCACCCAGGTCTCCAGGTGTCGGGTGATATGACCGCCTTCGGATAATGCAGAGATTGTCTGCCATGCGTATCTATTTGTTTCTTCTACTATCTTGGCCATGAAAGGTTGGTCCCACACTTGCATGAACAAGTCCATGGCCCCGGTTTCCTGTACCTGCGGACCCGGAGCATCCAAATACACCTCCTGCTGGCCCGAAAAAGTAGAGAAATTTTCGGACCCGGAGAATGTATTTAAATCTCCCGGGCCCGCAGTGACGTCACCTACCTCCATGGCTGTAGCTTCATCTACCCATATCTCGCTGGCTAATTCGGCCGCTGGATCTGCAGCAGCCGCAGCTTCATCCACAGCAGCTCCACCCGCAGCAGCCACAGCTTCCTCGACGTCCATGCGCTCAAGCGCGAGGAGCTCCTCTTGCTCTTCAGGGCCCAGGCCCTCTGCCCTTAAAAATATCCCCAACGCGTCAGACTGCCCCTCCTCACGTAGGATATCATATTCGCGGACTAATCGGGCAGTCTGACGCATTGTCATCTCCCCACTGCCCGTTACTGTCTCGCCACCGTCCTCTTCCTCATCTGACGTCTCCTCCAACTCACTCCCATCGTTAGGGTCGTTGAGGAGACTCTCAATCTCCATGTCGGGCAGTAACGTGCGGCGGGTCTTCTTAGGGCGAGGACCTGATCCCGAAGCAGATGTGCGCTTCCTCGAGGAAGAGGCCTTGGGCGTCTCGGCGTCTCCGGCCGTCGTTGCCATGGACGTCGAGGCAGTGGGCGTTACGGCCCTGGTTGTCTCGGCAGCTCGTAATGCCTACGGAAGATAGTATGGACATCACCAACCAGCTCCCAAAGTAGCCTAAGTGGGAGAGAGAGGAGGCTCTCTAGGTGCCCCTCTGAAGCCTCTCTAACAGGGAGCATAGTGGTGAGTAGGTAAAGGGCGGGCAGGTATTCCGGGTGTAATCCTGGGGATGCGGCCGCCTGTCACCTCAGCAGAAGCAGGCCGGCACGTCCTTTCAGGAGTAGTATGCAGTTATCTTAACACCATAAATGACCAAGGGTCAGCCGGGGTGTGACATAAATGCCTTATTTTATCCAGGTAAAGGACATAATCCATGTTGTTAGAGATTCTGGCTGGCCATGAACAACAACTATTTGACCTAGTATGATATGAAACTTGTACCTGACACTAATAACAAACAGATTTTTCTAAAAAAGTTGTATCAAGGTTCACACAACACTTTTTATTAACAAGTATATTTAGCGGGTTAATGTAAATAAAACATCAAAGTTAAGTATAATTTTTTTATTAATCTGACTCATAAGTTAGTAAAATGTGGTCTAAGAACTGTGCTGGTGGATTTATATTGGCTTCATATCTTGCCCAGCTCATGTACCAAATAATTGTCATTACATGAGCACAACAACCTACCGTCCTTCGGCCTACAATACAGTTGCAACAGTACTGCTTTATAGCTTCTCTGCCATGGTTTTCACTTTCATAAGCAATATAAACATAGTATGTTCTCTTATTTATATGTCTGCTATGAATTTTGGCTCGTAGCAACTGTAAGTCGGCCCAAGGATATCTAGGTAAGTTGCTGGCTATCTCCCTGCACACTTCAATTGTATAGGTACCATCATTTCTGATATGCTCTCCATAGTAGGAACGGGCTTGTTTTAATTGGTAAGTACCACAGCCCAACAATATTAGCTCCCTATATTCCAATCTGGGAAAGGATATATTGTCGATAAAAACATTTATATTCTGAAATTGTGCCCGCCTTCTATTAAAATTATGCTCGGTTACATAATGGGATAAGTCATTACTCCTATGTAAATTAGAATTAATCACATTTAAAATCTCACCTGCATCCTCTCGATCTGAAATTCTTTGGTGGAACTTATTTATCAGCGCAGCAGCTACACGGAAATCTGTCATGGCATGTTTACTAGCGTTATTAAAAAACTCGTGGCGGAGTAGCTTGTAACTCTGCTTAAATATGCCATTGACAGCTTCTACAACCCACCTACATATTGTTACAGTTCTGGATTGATTGGCTGCAAACGTTGATAATTGAGCTTCACCTTCCTCCCTGGATGCAGGGATATGCACTGAATAATTACATTGCTGTAAAAGCGGGACACAATCTCTGAAGCCCCTATCCATTATAAATACATCGCCAGCTTGAAAATATTGCCGTAAAGGTTTTGTTTCTTCAGTAAATTCATTTTTTATGATATTAGCGTCTGACATTGTAGCTGGATAGGGGCCTAAGACATCTAAAATATATCCATCAGAGCAAGTCATTACAAAAGGTTTCATGAGGTTCCGGTACTTGTGCAGAGAGTATGTTTCTTTCTGATACATATAATTTGAGCTTTTTTGGACATAAAGGTATGTGCCATCCATGATCACAATAGGTTTTTGTACACCATCAGCGTCAATTCCAAATAATCCATTTGGTATCAATAAGTTTCTAGACATAATTTGTTGCCTAGAAATGTGGTTTATTCCAAGATGGCTTGGAACAAAATCTTCGACCAAAATATCACGAGCCTTGCATATTAATCTGTATAATGTAGTACGTGGTACATTGACTATAATTGAGATGCGTTCATCATTGTCTCCTGTCCTTAACTTTAGTAGATAGGCAGCTAGCGCTAATTCACTCTTTTTAATTTGTCTTAATCTTGGCACTTCATCAAGTATCTCTCTAAATTGTTCCTTAGAGACACCAATCCAAAAACGAACAATATCATCAGACATCGAATCAATATTATTAAAATCGAGTATTGGCATCCTCTCATTGACAAATGTAGCGAAGTCCTCTATTTGGTCCGAAGTAAAACTGTGGATTGCTTGTGGAATGGCCAATGAATTAATATGACAATTGTGATTATATAAATGAAAGCTGCATATTCTGCATTCTTTTGGTACATAGAACTTCTCATCTGTAAAGAGCTTGACTCTTAACCATTTGGGCACAGTTAATCTGTCTAAAGAGCCACATTCTGGGAAGAAGCAACATGCTTGTGTGTTTGGTGCTCTAGTGATATTAGGCAGATATATGGATTGCACATTATTTTGAGGTGGTACAGGACGGGATATTGCTCGATCAGCTCTTTGCCAGCATGGGTGACATATTTGGTCGGTTCCTCGTAACTGCAAGTAAAAACATCCCTTATATTACCTAGTTTATATTCATATAGCCTTAATTATTATTACCACCAATCACACACTTCATAACATTAACTAGAAATACTAAATTAACCCTAGGTTACAAAACAATACCAAATAGTATGGACATCAGCATGACAACTAAAGTATCTAGCCATGTTTATCCACATTCTAGATTCCATAACATTTGAGCAATGCTTACCATGGGTCTAGATAGTTTTGTGTTGAAGGTTACATAATATATTTTTATTTTTATTATTTATATTTATTATTATGAATCTGCAAAGATTTTGTTAAGACATCACCTCGCCTGCTGGTAAGAATTACAATTGATAAACAAACTTACTTGTCGAGGTTCAATCCATTCTGCTATAACATTCAAAATGTGCGATTCTCTTTCTGTGCCAGTGTGCAATGTATGTGATCTTGTTCGCAAAATGGAACTTCCACAGTTGATACAAACATGACGACGATGTCCATCACTGGTAGAAGCTCCTGCATTCACTTGAGTATTCGATTCATTTATCGCCAACATCCAACAAGAGTGACATATGACACTATTTTCTTCGATCTGGAAAACGATTTTGATTAGGTACTATACTTGTAGTTGCATTACATATTAAAAAAACTAATATAATAGGAAGGAAACTTACCACTTGGGGGGCAATCCATTGCCTAATAACAGAAATCACTTCAGAGAGACGAAGAGTATGCCTTCTTCTTTGGGCTATGTCGGAACCACAATTTATACATATTATCCAGTTCATAGTGCGTTCGGTGTCAATATTCAAGCCAGGGTCAACGTTGGGATCGGGTTCAGTCTCCAAAAGCGCGCCAGGGTCGTTATTATAAAAGATATCAGGATTCATTTTCAATTCTCAACGTATTCACAGTGTCAAAACAAAGCGAATGAGAGTTAACTGTGTTGCTATTATATATTCCCAAAAATAATTATTATGAAAATCGATATCGATTAATGGGTATCGAAATAAACAGGTAAATCGATTTTATAATGTTTAATTCAGAACTAAGTGGTTAAAATGGTATTTAAATTAATGTTAAATATGACTGTGATACTTTATAAGCACAAGTTATTACTTAAATGTAAACAGTTTTAGAAAAAAGATAATATTCCTGTAATTATATCGATTATTTTAATACACGATTATGTTGATACACGATTATTTTTGTTAATTATATCCTGGCAACATTATTTTTAAAACAAAATGGATAACCAAAAGGATGAGGTGAACCTTGAAATTCATTGAAATACTACTTACTCATAGAAAAAGGCTGATACAAAACCCAAACACCAATATTTATTTAAAAATGATATTTAATTAATGACACTAATAGCCATTTGCAAGCATCTCGTTCATGATAGCCGACTATGGACGATGTCCTTTAGTGGGGTGATGAATTTAAAACCACGGGGATTTCTAATGCAAAAAGTTATACATAAATTATATAGATAAACTACTTACGTGAAGCCGCCCGGACGGTGACGATAGGAGGAGGGGCCGATCTCCTTCGGTCACTCGGACCGCACCACTGGGACTTCGGACAACCGGCAGCCCAGTCAGAATTTTACGATGAGACATGCTAAAATAAAAAAAAATGTTCTAAGTCACTTTGTTCTGACTAAAACTGATAGCAGACGTAAATTCTGTGTCAAAAATCAGATCATTTGATGACTTCTATGGCGTACCTGGCCAGCGTCGGAACCTCGTTCGTCAATCAGCAGGTGTAGCGTGTTAATTCACTTCTGCCTAACCCTCCGGGGATAAAGGCGTGACTATGTATGTATAATTTTTTTTCTAAAATATGCTTCATCTGTTGATTGATGAGCGAGGTTCCCACGCAGGCTTTCCTATCAAGGTTGGGAGGTTAGGTGGAAGTCGCTCCCATAAAAGTCTGATACCGTGACTTAGCCTTCGAACGCTTTTGACTGAAAAGGTACAAAACGTATACTAAGTGGCTTCTTGTATGATGTTAAATTATATAATACATATCGATCCCTCCTACGTAGACTATGGTAACCCCAAAATGACAACTTTACAGGAGAGCTGTTTGAATGTACAAAGTTGTATAAAATTTTAGATTACGCAGTTATTTACTTAAAAATTGCTATGATGCCTAGATAAATAAAGTACTTTATAATAATATTAAACGATATGAAAATAGTTTACCGGATTTTGAGATATTGATGTTACTACATTTTACACCGTATTCTAAAATAATTAATTTATCGTAAGTATTACATACTATTTTATACGTCGAAAAATAAACTACTTTTAGTATTGTAAGTAACACTTACTATATTCTTCATCGTAACTTAACATTTGATTTAAATTATAATGTAGTACATACAATAATTTACGTTGAGAAATTTGAGTGTTCTAAATATAATAAAATCTAGAATATAATATTAAATCAACTTTTATTAGAAATAAAGAGTTATGTTAGGAAACATACAAAATTAGCAAAATGAAACTTTGAGAAATTACTATAATTTTTAAGTCCCTTATTGTTTTTTTAATAATATTCCTATAAACCTTAAACTTTTTTTACTTTGTAAACTTTATAGCGTGGTATTTAGGTATATTAGTTTCCCACGGTACTGTGAGTTCTACAAGCACTGAGTACGTCTATGCGATCGTGAAAAAAGGAATATTATGCGAGTTTGTGGCTAATCCTTTTTTCGCTCTAGCTACCACCAAACTTACAGCCTCACGTATGATTTTTAATACCTTATCATGTCTACGCGAGTAATGACCCTGTCTTATAACGTCCTAAAACCCACTAGCATGAGTTCCATGTTTTATTTGTGGCTTTTCCCCACCTGACTAGATTGCTTTGGTCGGGGAGGGTCAACTGGAATACATTTAGGTAAAATTTAAGTAAGGCCGGTGACCAGTCGTATATTATGGTACGCCATTTCAAGGCTATGGGAAAACTTGAAGAAAACATTTTGTTATTTCTTTATCTGTTTGCTTCTGAATATTACCTAGACCTACTCTACCAGTCTGCGAGCCTATCATGATTTTTTTATGGAACTGGAGGTGTGATTTGAGCTCCGATGCATTTTTATCTTTTGGGAGGACTTTTACTATTTCGTCTTTAGATTTCGATAAGACGTGCATTTTAGTTACTGATGAGGTGTTTATAGAGTTCTGATGGCTTCTTTAATGTCATTCCAAAATTATTCACGGTTCTTTAGTGCCGACGTGACGGGTCGGCCAACTGAGCTAGCCCTGGCCACGACTTCAGTGTGTTTGTGACACTCGCATCTAGTTTTTTGAGATGGCTCTGCTTTATATCATATATAAGAAACGGTCAGTCAAGACGCGAGGTTAAATAGTTGTCATAGATCCAAGCTTTTTTAACATTACTTATTGGTTGTTGGTCTACCTTTTTTTAAATCGATAATGAAAGTATCAATTAATTCGTCCAAAGCTGGAGTACAACCTCTGTTATCAATCTTTCTACCGTGGAATTTAAAAGGCACGGTTTCAGATATAGTTGAAACGTTTTCCCCGCCTATACTAAGCCCTGGGTCATATGAAGTATATCTGGTACCCCGCCTACCCAGACATAGACAGTAGCTTTGCTAGGTTTTGTTTTCATTCCATCTGTTCATGCACAGAAATCATCCACTCTACGCAGTAGGTCCTGGCACTGCTTTGGGTTGCGAATCAGTATTGCCAAATCATCCGCGAATGCGAGGATGGACTCCGTATGGTATGGAGGATTCAAGGTACGATCTTCATTAAACGAAACGTCACTTTCCGAAGTTAGAATGTAGCGTTCTTGAATAGACCTTGCAGTGTAACCTGAAATAGAAGAAAATTAAGCATGCAAAGAAATTAGATTAACTTCTTATTGCACTCCTCCTTTTAACAGAGATGATACTTAAAAAGGGGTGCAGTAATGACAAAAATTAAATGTATAATCACCAGCCTTATCACTAGTAGCAATCTCATGCAAGTAACCATGGCCTAAAGGGCAAAACAAAAATAATATTAGATAAGAGCCTAAAATCCCAGTAATAAATAAGCACCCACATGATAAATATGGGAGTCGAATCCATTTGGTTAAAAATTTCATATAAAAGAATAGATTCAGTAAAGCCACACCAACACACAATATTTTTCATAAAATGTTTTAAAACTTAAATCTATACATACTGTCAGGGTTTGATTCGTCAGAAGATTGGGCGGAAGTGTTAATTATCGTATTAGCGTAGACATGTTGTACTGTACTGTTAATTCCCTCAAAGTCACGAGCAGTGGGTGAAATGGCAGAGTCATCAAATATTTCCATTAAATTATTTATGGCCTCCATATCAGCACCCGGGGGTAACGTACCCGAGGGTAAAATCAACAAAAATTAATGTATTATACAAAGAATCTACGATTTAACGTCACGTAATGTATCGTATGTTTTTATCGATGCAACGTAAAATATGGTAAGTATAACATACTATTTTTTTTTATGTATGTTTCACGGCGTAAAATATAGGAAGTATTTTTACAATATAAATATTACTTAACTATTCCCATGTAAAATGTAGCAAGTGTCACTTAAGACACAATAAATACACTGACCTACGATGTATATTATTGTAAGTATACCTTACGATAAAACACGCCGGAGAAAATGAAATAACCAATTTATACGCGTAAATCTAGTTCTTTGTTCCTCATAAGAATAAAATAATGAAAAAATGTATTTACTAATCTAGTACTCAGGAACAATTCACATATATACATAGTATTTATCATTTCTTTCTCTTCATTGAGATCAGAACTTTCGACGGCTGAATTAAATATAGTTTTAGACCTTGAAGAATTTTTCCTGAAATATTGCGAATTACTACCACTATTCATTGTTACCACAGAATTTTAAACTCAAATAATAACGGATATACGAAATCAGAACAAATACACTGCACACGTGGCATCGACCGGCGTGAAAGATCGTTACTAACACATACGATGCCCGCGCGATCACCCTGCGTCCCGCGTTAACTGTCGCTTTGATTGTCGCGATACTTCACGCCGGTTACATTCAGAAATTACTATATTATACGGCCCAAAAACTAGACTTACCTTAAGAATTTCTTTAAAATTATTTTTTGTACTGATTCTATAATACTAAAATACATTATTTCTGTAATAAAACAAAAATCGACTTTTTGTGGGTTACCATAATATACGTAGGAGGGGTCGATATATATACACACACACACACACACACACACACACACACACACACATATACATAAATATATCATATATGTATATATACATTTCATTTCACATAAATATACATTCAAGTCACAATATCAGACTTTTATGGGAGCGACTTTCATCTGACCTCCTTACCTCGAGAGGTATGTATAACATTTTCCTAAATATGCTTCATCTGCTGATTGATAAGCGAGGTTCCGACAAAGGCTTTCCTATCGAGGTTGGGAGGTCATGTGGAAGTCGCTCCCATAAAAGTCTGATACCGTGACTTGACTTAGCCTTCGAACGCTTTCGACTGAAAAGGTACAAAATGTATACTAAGTGGCTTTTTGTGTGATGTTGAATTATATATACATATATATACACACAAACACACACACATATACATATAAATATATTATATATATGTATATACATTTCATTTACCATATATACATTCAAGTCACAATATCAGACTTTTATGGGAGCGACTTTCATCTGACCTCCCTACCTCGAGAGGGAATCCAGCAACGGAACCTCGTTCGTCAATCAGTAGGTCGCATCTTTCAAAGTTTAAAAGTTTTAGTATAAAATATTTTCTTTCAGTAACTACAAAATATTATATTATATAGGTATATACCTACATAATATATATTCTTTTACTTGCATAATATTTCACATCACACAACAAGCCGCTTAGAAAACATCTTGCTCCAACTCGGTCAAAAGCATTCGAAACATAAGTCAGAGATAACGGCATCTGACTTTTATGGGAGCGACTTCTCTACCGTGTTTCGAAGTTTTAGTATAAAATATTTTATTTCACTAAGTAGGTACAAAATATTATATTTACTTACATAATATTTACCATCACACAAAAAACCAATTTCAAAAAACATTTTGTACTTAGTTAGTCAAAACATTATACTTACTTTCGCAATATTTTATATTTTATATCATACAAATTTTAGTACTTTGTCGAGTTATTGTTACATGCTGTATAATAATATGAACCGCAATCAGCTGTACGTGGCGCGGTCACCACAACTATAGAACTTATAGGTTAGATCAGCGGTCGACAAGCTTTTCGCATGCAAAAAATTGCATAAAATAAATTGCAAATAAATAAATAAATTGCAAATGCATAAAATAAAACGTTACTGGACTAGTGGAGTGAAAACATAGCATAGAAAGCGTCCAGCTTTCTTTTCAAACAGGTAAAAACATGTTGCGCCAATCTATAGGTACTAATATTATAAAGATTTGTTTATTTCTTTGTATTGAATAGGCTCAGAAACTACTGGGCTAATACGGTTTAGTCGCATTTGGTCCACTTGATCCATTTAGCGTTTGATCCCATTCGCAAGATGTCCATTTCGCAAATGGTCCAATTCGCGAAACGTCCATTTCGCATTTGGTCTACTTTTGAAAAGTGTACACCTCGCGCATCCGACTTGGATAGATTAGGTTAGAAGGCTAAGGCGGGAGCGGAGCTCCCGCATTAGCCTTCGTGGTTATTTTTTTTTATGACCACCTTAAAAAACCCACAGAAAAATCGAGTTTTCGGTTTACAATTAGACCAATTGAATTGGACCAACAGCGTATTGGACTAATTGCGAATTGGACCAACCGCGATTTGTTTCTGTTTTTGACAATTAGACGCGACTGATTTTTCACCATTAGAAAGCTACATTCTTCGTGAGTAACATAGGCTACTTTTTATCTCGATATTCCTGTGGGATCAGGCAGGACTTACGCGGGTGAAGCCGCGGCGCGGTGCTAGTTCTATATAAGATGGGATAATAATGAAGTAGAAATCCTACTAATATTATAAATGTGAAAGTATGTGGAGATGTTTGGATGTTTGTTATTCAATCACGATCTAACGGCTGAACGAATTTGGCTGATATTTTGGTACAGGGGGGTATATTACAACTTGGATTAACAAATAGGCTTTATCCCGGAAAAAGGTTTCCATGGGTTACGGGAATGGGATCAAAATTTCACGCGGGCATCAGCTAGTAAGGAAATAAATCAACAAACGCTATGTACAAAAATATATTTACAAAAAAAAAAAAACAAACAAAAAAACCCTAAACTATGTACAAATTCATTAATGTACGGGCCCCGTGCAATTAAAGTTGCACGAGGCCCATTATATTTGGCGACGCCGAGGCCGGCGCAATTTAGGCTCTGTGGCCTGTGCCTTTATGTGTTCCGCTAAGCTGCCTCTAGCAGCCGCAGCGGCCCGCCACGCTTCCTGCAGGGCCTTCATTTCGCCCTGCGGTATGGGCGGGCGGCGCACTATGGCCACTATGGGACCAACCGGTATTTTTCATCTCAAAAATCGATAACTCTGTTGTTTTGTGATATTTCTCCTTGAATTTTTTTTCACGCGTTAATGAATATCTAGGCAATAAAAGAAATGAAGCATCATCATTTTAAAAATTATATATTTTTCGTAAAAAAATGACAAACATAAGGTTATACGAAATTACATACAAAAAAATTTACAGTTATAATAAAATAGCAATAAAAGTTACACTTTTACTTAAAATAAGTTTAAAACTAAATTATTATTACTATTATTAAACAAAAATGCTGCAAAATTACATGATAAAAAAAATTAGCGCTTATCCTATTCACCACTTTCTATTTCCAACAATTCTTTAGCTTCGTCAAACAATTCTTTGGATATTAGAAAACTGGGTTTATTTGAACTAGATATATAAGGATCAGACGTATATAACAAAATATGCAGAACGTCTTCGTTTGTTGCTGATCTGGAACACTTCCTAGCGTGATGTAACCTATATTTCTTGTAATCTTTATTTCGGGCTTCCTGGGCATCTTCGGATAATTGTCCTATAGGCAAAACTGCATAATGTTCTATTATTTTAGCACCATGTATAAGTACTTTATGGACCGAAGATGGCATGTAGTACCAATTATATTTGCTTACGTATAATTGCGCGATAACGATGTATATTGGCCGATTTTTTCTGCGTTAATAGAGAATCCCGATGACATGGTTTGAGAATCACATATAATCTCTTGATTAATTCTTCATCAATTCCGGTTATGCCTGCAGAACATTGGTAATTTTGGAAAAATCTCCTTGCCGTATTTCCGTAATTGCTATTACCAGAACCTTGACGTGGTTTATCAATGTGCAAACCAAGCACTTCTCGGAAACGTTTTTGGACATATTTTTTCTTGTCTTCTTTAAGTTGCTGGCCACTTCTCAAAACCCAAGTAGTAAGAAATATGGAGGATAGTCTCCATAAATCTTATTCATGCGTGTAATGTCAACAATCCGTATTTAAATGCATTTTCATTTTCAACTCTTGTTGTAACTTTTAAAAGATCATTCATTTGTCTGGGAGTTGCTCCACAAACAGTGCAGGTAGCACTGGATGATTTGTGTTCGTTAACACTTGAGCAACTTTCCCAATAGAACTTCCGCAGCAATATCTTGAGGTTCATAGTTGTCATAGGTATCATACTTGTGGTTTAGGTGATCACCGCTAACAAAAGTGCCAAGGGAAGATTCTTGTGGTATATTTATTTGTTAATGTATGCTTCTATCATAGAAATGAAAAAAAAAAACAAGAAAGACATCAAAATAAAATAATTTCATGGTAAAAAAAAAGAAGAACCGTAATTTTCGGAATTTTTTTCTCTCCCCCGAATGACATATTGCTTCTAAATCACCACTTGCGCAAAAAACGCCAAAGATTTTTTTTATTCCTCATATTACTGAATAGGTAAGGTCTCTAATAGAGTGATTAACTTGACACCGGCAGCCTCCGGCAACAAGGAAAACTCCAATTGAAATAAACAAAATCGAAATTTTCTTTCCTTCACAAAAAAAAAAATTAAAAATAAAACAATTCTTTTTTTTTACAAAAACTGAATGTGGTTGCAAAGTGTACATTCTAAGCTATCTAATGACGTATAACACTTACATGCTTCCTTGGAAAACTTCCGAATAATTCTGTGTTGAACTTCCTTAACGGTAATTTAATTGGCATGAAAATAGTTATGCCCAATGTTTGAGGTTCACTTTATAAACTTAAAACGAAGTTATTGAATATTTTTTGTAATTAATACGCAAGTTCCATCCTTTGAGAGTATAAAACCATTAAAGGATCAATGGATTTATGACTTTCGTCAAAACCATTTTTGAGATGGTTATTACTGTTTGGTCCCATAGTGCGGCGGTCTGGCTTCCGGTCGGCAGCGAGTGGAACTACCCGATATGGCTGGCACAGCCACAGTGCCTCCACAGCCACCTCCACCGTCTCTTCGATTGTTGCGGCTGACTCATGGCTGTTAAAAAAAAGACTTTATAACACAATTTTCACGACGTTTTTCTCCTACACAAAGCCTCTACCCCAAGTAAGCTATCCACTATAGCTTGTAGGTATGGAAAACTAGACAGCTGATAAACATACTAATATATTTTTAAATACATTCTCATACAGAAAACATCCCAACTTTGCAACAAACATTTGAGTATCTTGGAAACATTCATTGTTGTCTCAGATTTCATATCCAAGACCTCAACAGTTGTTGCAGTTGCTTTTGTATACATTATCACTGCACCACTGAGGCATATTCCTTATCAGTCTGATAAAGCACAATTTTAGGGTCATGTGGTAGCAGCATTTATTTGTATGTTTTCTATTTACAATATAAGGCTTACATATCCAGTGTATGTCATATAAATTGAATGACATAATAAAATAAGGAAATCCCGTGAGTCATGAAACACCATGTTTTAGTCTGGCAGTGAACCTGGTCATCTGAACAGTTTAATTACTCTTCCTCTTAGCGTTAATTCCCAGTCGCATCCGAAGCTTTCAGCTCGGAGTCTGGGGTCCGCTTTTGCCATTCTTAACTACGGATTTGGCTGAACAGTTTAATTACTAATGCATCATAATCAATATAAATACTTATTTTATATGTACTCTAAAGCCATATTATTATAAAAAATTTCAAAAAAAACTTACAAAAATCTCCCGAAGAGCCAGTCCACGCATCTACAACAATAAATGAGGTTTTAAAATAACATGACATTTGCTGAAATATTAAGTCAGAAGCACCAAGTGGTTATATACATTATTTTTGCCATTATCAGTTTCAGTACAATTTACAAAAAATAATGGAATCAAAACAATAGCACCCAAATAGCATTGAAACGGGCAAATTATGCTTCACATAGGCATTTCCAGAACCAGAGGCACACATATAATTATTGAGTAAAAAGTTTGAAAGTATGCTGTTGTCACTGACATCACATTTGTTAGTTTGCATTATGTACACAGTGTTGCCAACTTAGCCACTTTGTAGCTAGATCTAGCTATTTTTGGAGGGTAGACAGCTACAATTTAATAAAACTTGTGGCTAAACTTTTTGGCCACTTTTTTCTAGCTATTTTTCACACAACAAATTAGAGGACAACGCACAAACTAATTTATTATTTATTGGTACCCAATTCATATCGAGTACTGAATTGTTATAAATTAACTATCTTTTTGTTAGTTTTCTATTATTTTAATTTTATTTCATAAATCTCAGTCTTAACGATAATAAGGATTTCCACTGTAAATAAGGAATAATTTCCATAACATCTTCACAATTTATATAAAAAATAAAAATAGACTATTCAATCAATATAAATTCATTATAATTATTTAAAAAATCGCATTTTTAGACTTGGGCATTTTCGTTTGAAAATGAGGTCTCTTTTTTGTTTAAGCATCAAATATAAATATACTAGCTGACCCGGCGAACTCCATACCGCCATATTTTCCGCCCGCATGGTATTCAGATCCCGTTCCCGCTGTGCTTTCTATTCAAATTTCCATGTTAAATTCTGATCCCGTTCCCGCTGCACCTTCTATTTAATTTTCTTATTCAAACCTTAGCCACACAATAACGAACACAAAACAAGAAGAAGTCAAGTCAAGAATTATTATCCAATTTGAGAGATTGAATAAAAGTGAAAAAAGAAACTTTTTGTGACAGATAGAACAAAAAACCAAAATATAGGTTTTTTCCAATTTTTCTGAAAAATGCTAAGGTAATGTGAAAAACGTTCCATACAAAAGTTGTAGACCTTGTTATTATCTACAACTTTTGTATTTAACTTTTTTCGATAGGAGGTTTAGTTTCGCTGCAAAACGAGTATAATCATCGATTTAGAAAGGAAAAAGAGATCACTTTTCACGCTTAATGCACGCCATTTCACCCCCGTGCTTCATAATGAGTTTAATTTATTTTTACTATTGTTTTACCATATTTCCTTCCGTTTAGAACCGGTCTCATGCTGATCTGAACGGTGGCGGATTTGATTTTATTTTTTATAAACCGCCTTAGCTACTTCTAGCTACTTTTTAGGATAAGAAAAAGTAGCAATCTAGCTACTTTTAGAATTTTTTTAGCCACAATGTAAGGCAAGCAGTTGGCAACACTGTATGTACAATCTATTAGTTAGGCACACACAGCCATGCAACCCAAAAACATACAGCTACATGCACCATTTCTATTCATAGCTATGTATATCCACACAAATCTAAAATTTTACTACCATACCTACCTATAAGATTAGTAGATATTCGAGTCCATCCAGTAGTAGGCTCAGGCTGCGATAGGCTGATTGATTGATGAAATATACATTGATTCGTCGGTAAATACCATTACAACGCACGTGATGTATACCTTCTTTCATTTAGTTTGAAATTTAATACAAAAAACATTACATAGAACATCTGAGTAAAGACAATGAAATAAATTAACCATACATACTTTTTGTAGAGTATACCTACGAAGACCGCAGCGGTTCGCGGTGGCGTAACTGCTCGCCTCGGTCTGTCCTGGCGGCTATACTTACGCAGCAGCTACTTCTGGATGCGTGTTCGTGAGCGCGTACAGAGAGAATCGAAGGTCATGAAATAAGTACTCTGGAGTTAGTGAACCGGGTATATTTCGCGATCAAAGGTTACATGACCTGCACGGGTCGATGGACGGGAGTGACTGAGGGGCGCACACCGCGTCCGCGGGACGTTTTACAGTACATGCAACAACGTGGCCGGATTGCATCAGCCGATGACGTCATCATAGCTGCGTGTGTCCCCACAGACATCCCCTTCTTACAAAAAAAAATTTTAAGCTAACTTAAAATAATTTGACAATTTATTTATAACACATTACAATCGCAAGTTAGAGCGCAGAAGGCACACAGGAATGCGCTGCGCTTGCAGATTGTGCCAGTCGGCGAGCGTCGAGTGCCGAGTTGATAAAAGTTATCAGGTTACAGGTTGCACAGTTGATTCGTTCGAATGCCTTGATACATTGTTATATACTACTAAGGTGGCAAAATTGCATGGTAACTGGGTGAAATTATATAATAAAATTCTTACGATTACAGCCTCGCATATTCTTATACATCTTGTTGTTCCGGACTCTTTTGTATCTGTTGAACAGTTCTATTCATTTCGTTTTGAATCCAATTTTTGGTCCTGGTGCGACATGCACCGCAACACCTATATGCTATGAATAGTAGAAGTATTGTGACAATTACAATAATTAAGGTGCCATAAATTTTTAACTGATTCTCGATCACACTATTACTGGCTTGATTCGCACCGTTTTGGGCAATAATGATCTCTTCTTGCTTGCTAATATTTTTACCCATTTTGAATATAATTTTGAAAGGAAAAAAAATAGAAAAGAATCGTGTCACGTTGACTATACGCTGTTATCTATTAAGTAATGAGACTTGTGAGTAAAATAATTATAATTATGTAGATTTAATGCTGAGTCGATTACATTATTTGTTATTTGGCAATAAAGTATAACACTGTTTGTTTTACATTTCCACCTGTCCGCTTGCAACGAAAGCTTGAATTCTATACTAGCAATAATACAGGATATGCTTGTTGATTATTGTTATAAGAAATTGTACTTTTGTTAAAGTAATTATAAACTACGCGTAAGTATTATATACTACTTAAAGATTAAATCTGACAGGCTGCTTCACTAACCTGCCTGTACGAGTTGTGCGCACACTTGGCATTGATTGTGGTACTTTGCTCTGATGACAATTTTCAGTGAAGTTATGGTCACTCGTTGCAAGGCTTGAACTTTTATATATATCTGTACATGTTTCTGCATCTTTCAAGATGTAGGCTGGTTTCAACCTATCAATGGATACATAAATGTTTCTATTTGGCAAACTTATCTGAAATACCTTATCAGTCCTACTTAAGACGCCGTAGGGGCCTTCATAAGTAGGGGCTAAGGACTTTTTTACCATCTCGTTCCGCATAAACACATGAGTGCACGAATTTAAATCCTTACTGTTATGTATGTGTAGTGCATAGGTAGGTAGCCACACTATTGTACCGGTGTGTGTGTGTGCAGCGCGCCATCAGCGCGCCACCCCGCGCCCCCGCGCGCCCGCCGCGGGCTTGTCCTTGATACAATAAATCAGTGTGCAACTCGCCAACGTGTATGATTGTCGCGCCCCGCTACCCTATCTAACACTTACTTACGAATATTTTTCTCGAATTACTTGTAGATCTCGAATGTGGTTGTAATGTACTGATAGTCTTTCGTAACTTGTCTATATACTCATAATGACTGCTGACCTGTTCTTTTTGTTGGAAAAAATCTGATGGTAATCTTAGCGATTGCCCGTAGATCATTTCTGCGGCACTTAACTCCGTATCATTTCTCAGAGCACTTCTTAATCCTAGCATAACTATAGGTAATTCGTCTGTCCAGTCTGTATTGTCGATCATGCGTGCTGCTAATGCGTTTTTAAGCGAGCGGTGCCATCTCTCTATTCGGCCATTACTCTGCGGATGGTATGCAGTTGTGTGAATTTTCATTAATGAGTTAAAAAGATCGCTCTCGAACTGTCTGCCCTGGTCTGTGGTGATTCTCAGCGGGCAGCCGAATCTGCTAATCCAATGTTTGAATATAATTTTTGAGACCGTATCCGCTGAAATGTCTGAAACTGGGATAGCTTCTGGCCAACGCGTGAAACGGTCTATAATGGTTATACAATATCGATACCCCTGACGTGACGTCGGTAAAGGACCTATTATGTCAGTATGAATATGTTCGAATCTGGTACATTTCGGGAAATCACCTAAATCTGATATAGTGTGTCTACTTATTTTTACTTTCTGGCAAGGTATACACGTTTTTGCCCACGTGGTGATATCTTTGTTCATATTGGGCCAAAAGAATTTTTTACATACTAGTTTCCTAGTTGAACGAATGCCGGGGTGACTTAAATTGTGAACGTTGTCAAAAGCTATTTTCCTAAACCTTTCCGGCACATAAGGTCTGGCATTACCAGTTGATATTTCGCAATATATTTGTTTGTCTGAATCTGGTACTACTACGTGCTTGAATTTGAGCTTATTGTTTGATAACGGTGTAACTAAATGCTCCTCATCCTGTGCGCGAGCTAATTCGTCGAAATCTAAGCTTGCGAGCCCGGCTATAGACTCAACACGCGATAACGCATCCGCTACCGTGTTATTGGCACCGCTGATATGTTGTATATCGCTGGTATATTCACTAATGTACATCAACTGTCTAATTCTGCGCGGAGTTTCTTTATCTTTACTAATTTTTGTGAAGGCATATATTAAAGGTTTATGATCTGTAAAAATTGTTAGCTGACGTCCTTCGAGCAAATTTTTGAAATGTAACATAGACATGTAAATTGCGCTAAGCTCTTTGTCGTATGTACTGTATTTAAGTTGAGTGTCGGACAGTTTCTTTGAGAAATATGCTAATGGATGCCATATTCCGTGTACTCTTTGTTGGAGCACTGCCCCTACGCACGAGTCCGACGCGTCAGTCATCAATGCTAACGGTACTTCCTCCCTGGGATGAGACAATGTAGTAGCTTTTTTTAGGCTGTCTTTACACTGCTCGAAAGCCTGAAGGCTTCTCTCGTCCCAGACGATTTGAGTCTTATCTTTTTTCTTTGTATTATGTAAGAATTTATTGAGTACTGACTGGTGTGATGCTGCATGTGGAAGATGCGACCTATAAAAGTTTATGATACCTAAGAATCTACGTAATTGCTCTACGTTTTCTGGTCGTTTATATTCGGCAATAGCCTGCACCTTGTCTGGTAACGGGCTGATACCTTTTTCAGACACAAGATAGCCTAAAAATTCGACGTTTGACTGACCGAATGCACATTTATTAATGTTTATAGTAATTCCAAGTTTATTGAATACTGTAAATAGTTTCCTGACGTGTTCTTTGTTACCTATTTCAGTTTCTGACGCTACGAGTATGTCATCTATGTAACAGAAAAGTGCGGATTCTCCTTTCCCGTCCGAATTTTCGATCTGCTCCAAACCTTTGATGACCTGCTGGTCCATAAACCTCTGGAAAGTCTGTGACGCATTGCGGAGGCCGAAGCTCATCCTAGGAAATTCTATTATAGAGAAGGGTGTACAAATGCTGGTCTTTTCTATGTCTTCTGGTGCTACAGCTATGTTATGATACGCTCTATTTAAGTCTAGTCTAGTGAAAACTTTTTTATTGTGCAACATATATGTGAAATCCTGAAGCCTGGGCACTGGGTAACGATCAGGCTTGGTGATAGCGTTAAGCGCTCTGTAATCGCCACATAGTCGTAGTTGTCCGTCTTTTTTCGGAACTACATGCAGCGGGCTGGACCATTCGCCATTCCCTGGTCTGCATATACCTAGCTCCTGCATTTTCAAAAATTCGGCTTTGACCTTTTTGTAACGGTCTGGGGGTAGTGGCCTTGGACGCGCACATACCGGGGCACCGGTCGTTATGATATGGTGATATACGGAATGAGATGGTTCTTTATAAATCATTGGCTTAGTGATACTCGAATATTCTTCTAAGATATCTCGATAAGGATTGTTACTTTGGATACTCTTTAATGAGGGTTGCATGTGTTGCACAATGGATCCTATTACACATAAGCTAGTTATACTGTCCGTTATTTTCTTATTATATAAGTCTACTACAAGTTTATAATGTTCTAGGAAGTCTGCACCTATAATCGCTTGTTTAACATCGCAAATTATAAATGCCCACTTTAAAGCTCTACGTAATCCTATATTTAATTCTAATGTTTTTATACCGTAACTTTTGATTTCGGTATTATTAGCTGCAAACAGTTTATAATCGCTGACTGAACGTTCACATTTGAATTGACTCACCGGTAAGACGGAGACGTTGGCGCCAGTGTCTACCAGAAAACGTGTTCCAGTTTTTCTGTCCTGTATACACAGACGGTGGTTACCTTGGGTGTCTATGCAGTTGCCCACCGGATTCGACTGCATGCTTGCTAGTTTTCCGTCTTGACATCCTTGTGTGCTTGGTTCTGCCGCTGTGGCTCGGTCTGCCTCCAATTGCACGGTTTTTCACAGTTTCTAGCCTGATGCCTGAATCTGAAGTGATATTTGCAGAGCCAGTTGGTGCTATCGGGTGTGCGTGAGCGTGGACCTGCAGAGCGTGAACGCGATCTGTCCGTATAAAAACGTCTGCCCCGCTGCCAATTGCGTCCTCTTATCTCGTTGATTTCGAAGCGTAAATTCTCGATTTCTTGAGTCATCCTTTCCAGTTGATTTTGAATACCAGGTGGTTTTGTCGTTGATGTCGACGGCCCTGCGGTGACTACTGATACTTCGTTGGGACCCAGATTCTCCACTATTTTGTCAGCTAGTGCGGCGAGTTCCTCTAGCTTGGTTTCGTGAGCGACCGATAATACTGCCTTTACTGTGCTGGGTAGTCTAGATATCCATAGGCGTCTTAATGCTTCTGTGGATACTTGAGTGTTTGTAGCTAATTCTGACATTCTCCTTAGCAGTTGTGATGGACGCTGAGTCCCCAAATCCATTTCTGAGAGTAGTTTGTTGAACTGTCGCTCGGCACTTTCTTCGTACGCGGTTATCAGTCGATTCTTGATGGCGTCATATTTATTTTCCTCGGGTGGCGTAATAATTAAATCATATACCTGTTGTAAGGCGTCTCTGCTAAGCTTCGCAACTACCATATTGAATTTCGTGGTGTCACCTTGTTTTTGTGGGTCCATGACTGAGTCGAATTGAGCAAACCATAGCTTAGGCATATCCTTCCAAAATTCGGGAATTTTTGCAGAAACGGAAATCGCTGCTAAATCCGTTACCGATTGTGTGTCTTGTGGTTCTTCTTTTTTAGGCGCGCTCGGCATCTTTTCCGTGACGTTCGGCATGGTGCACTATAATGTTCGGTACCCGGGTTCACGAAAAAATTACACGCTAACCCGCAAGCGACGACTTGCAGGGAGTCACTTCCGGCCGATATGCAGACACAACGGTTCACTAACTGCTTTGATTGTGTAGAATGTTGTAGAATTTATATTTTTATTATTTATCTATTATTGTTATTTTGAGAGTTCCCAAAAAGTCACTGTTTTGTATTACTGTACGATCGAGGTCACTGAATTTTTGCGTTATTTTTCGGCACTTTTATCTCGATGATCAACACTTGTAGTACTACTGTTCATTTATTTTCACTTTTTCAAGCCTAAGTAATGTAATGTTCAATTTTTTTGCACAATAATCACGTCGGGGTCACCATTTGTAGAGTATACCTACGAAGACCGCAGCGGTTCGCGGTGGCGTAACTGCTCGCCTCGGTCTGTCCTGGCGGCTATACTTACGCAGCAGCTACTTCTGGATGCGTGTTCGTGAGCGCGTACAGAGAGAATCGAAGGTCATGAAATAAGTACTCTGGAGTTAGTGAACCGGGTATATTTCGCGATCAAAGGTTACATGACCTGCACGGGTCGATGGACGGGAGTGACTAAGGGGCGCACACCGCGTCCGCGGGACGTTTTACAGTACATGCAACAACGTGGCCGGATTGCATCAGCCGATGACGTCATCATAGCGTGTGTCCCCACACTTTTCAAGCAGCTTTTCCATTTTCTTGTGCAACTTTGTTACAATGAACTGTAACAAATTGAAATGAACTTTTAAATTCGCAAGAATTCTAATATGAATTTAAATTAAAGTTAGTAAGAAAGAAAAGTTTATACAAGCTTCTAAAATCAACTGGAAAACAGGATCTGTAAATAAATCAACAAGCATGCAGTATAAAAAAAACTTACTCTATAAAATAAACGTAATCAACATATGAAAAAAAAAATTCAGCCACTTGCTCACAGTTAGGCCAGGTTAGTACCTATGAAAATCACGAAAACATTTCAAACATAATCCAGGCTGTTTTATACAAAGGGGGCAATAAAATAATGTAGCTTTTCTAATATTTCTAGTTTGTAAGCAATGCTTGCAATCTTTTCGTTTTGTTTTGCCTTTATCGGTTTTAGGTAATTCTACGGGTAAATGAACATCATCTCCTGTGGTTAATTTAATTTTATTACCAACGGATGATGAAGATTGCATTGTATTATTATGTCTAAAATTAGTCTGTCTGTTGGTTGTCACCATTTGTAGAGTATACCTACGAAGACCGCAGCGGTTCGCGGTGGCGTAACTGCTCGCCTCGGTCTGTCCTGGCGGCTATACTTACGCAGCAGCTACTTCTGGATGCGTGTTCGTGAGCGCGTACAGAGAGAATCGAAGGTCATGAAATAAGTACTCTGGAGTTAGTGAACCGGGTATATTTCGCGATCAAAGGTTACATGACCTGCACGGGTCGATGGACGGGAGTGACTGAGGGGCGCACACCGCGTCCGCGGGATGTTTTACAGTACATGCAACAACGTGGCCGGATTGCATCAGCCGATGACGTCATCATAGCGTGTGTCCCCACACTTTTCAAGCAGCTTTTCCATTTTCTTGTGCAACTTTGTTACAATGAACTGTAACAAATTGAAATGAACTTTTAAATTCGCAAGAATTCTAATATGATGAAACAAAGTGTTAGAGTTTAGAGAGTTAGATATTAGATACTTGTTAAATTAGAAAGTTTAAAAGTAAATTGGAGACTAAATGAAAGATGCTAAAAAAGATTTCCAATTTGTAATCCAGGAAGTTGGTTATTACAATTATAATTAATAAGAAGAATCTCAGGGGGTGAGTTAATATTAATTAAGACCAGCACTGAATTTATAGGCGATGAGAACGACCCGACGCGATGTGGGCAGCAGGGCACTTAGCTTCGCCGCTGGAGTACGTGCCGCGCCGACACGAACCGTCGCGTGGCTCGTTCAACGGCGAAGATAATCCCTGCTAGCTGCTAGCTGCTGCCTCGGGTCCTCGTGCTGGAAAATATAGTGCAGAAGCAAATCAGTATGTTACATGACATACTGCTAGTGCGGGCGTGGCAGGTAAGGCCCAAAGCAGGTGGTCAAGCTTCTCCCAGGCACTTAGTGCAAAAGGTCATTACAGTAAAAGCCACACCCAAAATATTGCAAGCAGAAGAACAGATGCACAGAAAATAAGTTACACCGAATAGGGTAGGTAGGTAGATGGTAAAAGATCAGGAGGTCGATGACCCCCTGGTCGGCAGGTCACTGTCCTTTTGACGAGCAGAAGGAAAATAAAACAGCCTAAGAAAAATAAGCCTTGCAAATTATTCTAATCGAATAATTAAAATAAAATAAAAATGTTCGGGCGCCGCTCGCGTAAAAAGCAGACGCCCCAATGAAGTTTACCCATCGCGCATAGGCGCGACGAGTATGAAAATATTCCATATACGATATTTTATCGGATGGATTAAATTGAAATATGGCACATCTTGCTCACGTAAAAAGACAAGATGTACCTGGAAGAGCTTTGCAATGGCGACATGAGTACGACGTGTCTTCGTGGTAAAATATTGTGATAGTAATCGCGAGAGTTATAGGAATAACTCCTGATGGAAAAGATGGGAACCACGTCATTCGTCATTCTCATGTTTCCAAATGCGCCACCTTAAAATAAAAGAATTTAGCACACAATATGAAAAAAATATAGTATTCTCACCCGGGACGGACAGTATCTTAACCGAAGGTAGTTGTAACCGAAGCCAGCAGATAATGAGCTCGGAGTGGCTCGTCCCCCAGTTTTTATAGCTGGTTCGGTGGTGGAACCCACTTCCGGCCCAAAATTACACGATTAGGCCGTAATAGCCTTTGGGTTTTGATTTTAATACGTACTCTTTTGGCAAATACAGTCAACTGCAACCGCCATGTTGACATGACGCTTGCAGATTTGCTCGCACGCAACCATAGACAAGGTGCTAGGTCCACTGAGTGAATAGAATACAGATAATATTAGTCGAGTATCGATCGATATCGATTGAATATCGATCACTACTCCACCAATACTATAAATTAAATAAAAAAAATACAGGATTGCAATTAAGACAATCTGCAATGTCACAATGAATTTAAATAAAAGTTAGTAAGAAAGAAAAGTTTATACAAGCTTCTAAAATCAACTGGAAAACAGGATCTGTAAATAAATCAACAAGCATGCAGTATAAAAAAAACTTACTCTATAAAATAAACGTAATCAACATATGAAAAAAAAAATTCAGCCACTTGCTCACAGTTAGGCCAGGTTAGTACCTATGAAAATCACGAAAACATTTCAAACATAATCCAGGCTGTTTTATACAAAGGGGGCAATAAAATAATGTAGCTTTTCTAATATTTCTAGTTTGTAAGCAATGCTTGCAATCTTTTCGTTTTGTTTTGCCTTTATCGTTTTTAGGTAATTCTACGGGTAAATGAACATCATCTCCTGTGGTTAATTTAATTTTATTACCAACGGATGATGAAGATTGCATTGTATTATTATGTCTAAAATTAGTCTGTCTGTTGGTTGTGTTATCAAGTTGTAATAACTGTTAAACTATATGGAGACGAAAATCTAATAAGGTCATATCTTTGCCATTGTCCCCGACTTCATTCGTTTGTCTTTTATACATCATAAAGGCATTTAGAAGCATGACTTGCATGACATGTATAATAATTTTTTTATACCATCTGGTTGACTTTGTAATACTGGGATAATATGACAGCATCTGATCTTTTCTATCAACGCCTTTCATATGTTGGTTGTATTCAACAATGACTTTCGGTTTGGTAACAACCTGGCCACGCCTGTTTCTAAAATCAACGAAATTAGGCTCATGTTCGGTGGAAATCATTAAAACGTTCCTTTTATCCCTGTAGTTTGTTACACAGACTCCCCTGGCACTATACCTCGTGAGATAAGTACCTCTAGCGACCCTAGCTCTGGTGATGGCTGGATTTTTTTTTCTATTGGCCCTTAATGTTCCCGTCAGATATGTACGCTTTTGGAGTAATTGTTCTGCTAGTTGAACGCTGCTATAGAAATTATCTGTGTACAGAGAGTGCCCTGCATTCAGATAATCTTCCATCAACATCATAACAACTGTATCAGCGTGGCCTTTACCTCTTAGTTGGGGGTCATTTTCACCGTTATACATGTGCATTTTTTGCGTAATACCATTAGAATCTGTGAGAACATACATTTTAACACCATACTTATGGCGCTTGTTTTTAATATACTGTCTGATGCTTAAACGACCTCGCCAAATTATTACACTTTCATCAATGGTCAAATTTTTAGGTGGGCTAACTAGTGATTTCATGAGAGCGTTAAAAAAGCATATTATAGGTTTTACGAATCGATTAGGATCAGTGTTACTGTACGAATTTGAATTATCATTATGTTAAATTACGAAGTAATATTAAAAAACGGTCCCGAGACATAAATCTTCCAAATGCTAAATTAAACAAAATATCCGTTTTCCAATAATCATTGAGCCTGTTCAACCGTATATGTCCCATATGAAATATTAACGCCAAGAAAATACGGACTTCGCTTTCATTTGTGTTTTTAAAGTTTTGAGCTCTACTATTTGGGTTTTCTAGCATCATACGTAATCCGTGAGTATTAATACTACTAACTAAAATGGCCATAAATGTGGAATTAAAAAATAAATTAAAATAATCTATCGGAAACTCAGCTGGACCTATATTGAAGTGTCCGACGCTGTTGAAGGCCAAGGTCTCGAGTTGGCCTCTCTCAGTCCACTCATCAGCTTCCACTTGGCGGCCATGACCTCCTACGGAATCCTGGTCGTCCTCTTCTTCGGAAGAAGCCGAAGAAGCTGAAATACTTTCTTCCGTAGAGATGTTTCCGTCCCTATAAGTACGTACAATTTACCTTCAAGCGAAATGTGCTTATTTTTTCAAGTGTTTGAATTGGTACTTTAATATTTTAACACAAATTTATTACATATAGGTACATTTAAAAAAAACGTATACCACCTAAAAATTGTCTTTTTTTTTCAACTATGATGTTATTGTGTTATGTTTGGTCTTACAGTGTACTGGATTTAATATATTTTCCGAAAACCGTTCATAAAACAGTTAAAAATGCGAATTTTACTTGAAAACTTAAACATAAACATTTACTGGAAAAAGTGGAAAATATATTTCAGTTTTGTGACCATATGAACAGCCTAAAAAACAAAGGAAAATTTAAATTTATTACAAAAATATTTAGTTTATCATTGGCAAATAACAAATAAAACGTTAAAAAACACTAATAAGTATCATATATTTTATGTATTTACAGGGAAAATAATTAAAATACATCGGTTGTGTGTTGTGTGACTTCAGGTTCCAAATAGTTCACATTTTTTACATAATCTTACAAAGGGACGTGTTTAGGAGATCAAACTGCTAACATAATATCTATTTTTAAAATAGAATACCTTAAGTATTCAAGATATTGATAAACGTCGGCAAAAATCAACAAAACTTTACGAAAGAAATAAGAGACAGTCACCCAATGGAACGGTTAAGCTAAATTCCAGTCCCGATTATATGCAAGCGATTATACAAATGTATAATAATCTTATCAAGCAGAAAATGACTCAGAAACTAGGTAAAATGTGGTCACATGTCTGGAATGAATATTTGGCTCCAGATTATCACGTACAGAAACTTCCTCCTCACTGGTTTTATTGTTGAAACTACAGTCTAAAACTAACTTTTCTGCTATAAGCTTTGTTGTTAATTTATTAAATACATTATTTATACACTAATTGATTTGGTTACCGAAAAATCCAGTCACAAAACTGAAACTTTTACAAGATTTGAACTTTTAGTTCAATAGCTAGTTTTTTACATTTAAATGAAATTATTTTTATGTTGAGAAGTAATTTATAATAAAATAATTTGTTAAATTTTAAATCTCATAGTTTTTAGTTACAGTATATATTCAATTAAGTCACAAAATTTAATTCACAAGTCAATTAAATAATCAAATTTTAAATAAAATTCACAAAAAAGGTACTTTTCATAGAAAACAATTGCAAAAATCGCTATTTTATGGCTACAGTTGGGGGTGCACTTAAAAATCGCATGTTTTGTCATATTAAAAATGGTTTAATTTAATCAAGACGAATTTTATTCCGGTACTTGTAATGAAAACGATGAAAATAATAACCACTTGTTTAACTTACATTTAAATTTATATGCAATTAGACTTATCATTTTATCACAAAATTCAATTGAAATCGCGGGACACGTCAAAAACAGGAGGGTATACATTTTTTTTAAATGCCCATGGAACTAAGTCAGGAAATCATTTACTCACTCACATAAACACAACTGGCCACAATAATATAAAATTATTAGAAAAAATTACTCACGAATCATCTCCAAATATATCAGCAAGTTGGGACGAAATTTCGTCAGACGAGTTGGCGGACATGATACTATCCACAACAGACACAACGAACACGACACGATGTACACTTGTTGAACTACAAAAGTAGACTGACCATACAACTCGTGCGAGTAAACCTGGCTTTGAAAACAACCCTCCTCCCACTTCTCCGCACTATGCCCCGCTGTCGCCCCTCGCTCGTCTTAAGATCAAAGGGACCGACAGACTCAGGTTTGTGATTATAATAACGTCTTAAGAGTGTGGGTGTCACAACTAGTGTTGGACAGTATTGTTATAGGCATAAGGCTGAACTTTCCATAAATTCATTGTGAAGAAACAATACCGTAGGAAACAATAGATGTTTATCTTATCAATATTTGTGCAAAAATATATTTTTTTGCATAAAAGGGTTGTAAATCAAAATTTTGACATGATTTATTACCTTTGTTTTGAATGAGAATAAAAAAGATTTACGTACTTACTAAATAATTTTAGAGAGTCATTTGGTATTAGCTTATGTATAATGTTATAGGTATTTATTTATATCTAAATTATGTAGTACCTATACCTAACATAGTGCTAGCTTATTGGCGTCACTTATGTGGCCCGCAGCTCCTTCTGCGTCGAATTTTAATTCTGTTCCCATAACCCACGGAAATCATTCTTCTTTTGGTAGAAAGATTTTGAAAAACTGTTCAACAGATTCAAACATTCCCTTAAAACCTCACAATCTTTACCTCTTTATAACGATAGTAATCATTCTCTGGGCATATCCCCAACTCATTTGGGGTCGGCTTTCCAGTGTAAGAGTGATTCGGCCGAACTTTAATATTATTTTGTGAAGCGAATGCCATCTGACACTCACAAACATTTGGCGATATTGAAGTACTATAGTTAGGTTAGTCGGACTTTGGTGGGCTTCAACTATACGTATCCATGCATGACCCACACACGTGCACCCTTGGCCCCCCGCACCGTGATGCCGTCGGCTCCTCGCTCGTCTTAAGATCAAAGGGACCGACAGACTCAGGTTTGGGATTATAATAACGTCTTAAGAGTGTGGGTGTCACAACTAGTGTTGGACAGTATTGTTATAGGCATAAGGCTGAACTTTCCATAAATTCATTGTGAAGAAACAATACCGTAGGAAACAATAGATGTTTATCTTATCAATATTTGTGCAAAAATATTTTTTTGCACAAAAGGATTGTAAATCAAAATTTTGACATGATTTATTACTTTTGTTTTGAATGAGAATAAAAAAAAATACGTACAAAATAGCCTGGTAACCATAATTGAAAAAAATAAATAAAAATGTCTATGCTCCGAGTTTACTCCAAGTTGTACTGTTGTAGTTACCGTCAACCGTCAAAACAAAACAAAACAAAATTTAATTAGTGTGACTGAAAAGTTTGATTATTGTAAGTATATTTGGATATTGATAAATAATTTGGTTGTTTATAATTCTATTGAGTTTGTGAACATACTATTGTTGTATGATTGTTACAGCGAAAATGGCGTGTTTTTTACGGTAAGAATTTCATGTTACTTATTGTAGAAACTTTCGAACATAGCAAATGCCGGTAATAGTAAATACAGTGTAAACTTCATATAACGAACCTTAATATAACGATTTAACGGATTTTTCGTAGATAGGTAATTCCCTAGTATTGCGAATGACCTTGAAATTGCGAAATTTTTTTGCAAACAACCTCAGTAAAACGAAATCTCAACTATCAAAAAAAGTATAATACCTCTAATTAGCGAATTGTGTCACCTAAAACTTTTATAAGTATGTATAACGTTACCACCCATATGATTCTTAAACCCATTGTAATGTGATTCATGTTGCGACAGGTTTCGACGCAATTTTTTCGTAAAATAGGAATTTACCCAACAAAATTACTTAATATACCTACGAGGATATAACGAATATTTACTTGTTCCCTTTCGATCCATTATACTGAGGTTGCACTGTACTGTAGGTATTATCATTAAAATTATGTTAATATTATTACTAGGTATGCTAGATCATAATATGCAGAAAAGAACCGAGCACAATAAGGCAGACACTGGTAAGGTTCCAATAAGATGATGGTAGCTAGGCAAAGTGTTAATTATTTTCTGGGTTTCCAAACATTATCATGGGCAAACAACAGACTTGCTGTTATTCTGGCTATTGGTGTACTTGGGTCTATTATTATGGTATTGCTGCTGCATGCTTTGTAAATGCAGACTTACTAACAAAAGCTTGTTGGATTTTTACTAACTTATTTAAAAAATTTAGCATTTTGTGTTACTTTTTCAAAAATGTGGGAACTTGCTATATGATGCATGTTGTGGATAATCTATGCATACTGCTTGCAAATGTAGTAATTCTTTGCATTTTGTTCCTGTTTTAGATGTGGGGTGTGGCTGAGGGCATGCTTGTAAGTTCATATAAAATTTTATATAATTTTCTAACCTATTTAAAAAAAAACAAAAATAATATAAGTAATTGATACATAACTAATCAATGTTCAAAGTTCCTAATCAATACTAAACAATTAGTATTTTATTACCTATATGTGTAGCTTGTAATATTATAAATAAAATATAGAATCATAAACTTTGTTATTTGCAATAAGGATAGTTATGCATGATTTTGGCAGCATTTCAAGGTATATCCAAGACTTTCACCACAGACTTTGGTCTTTGTTTGCTACTTCTTCTTTTTACTTGACTTATATCAATTTTATGGGGTTGTTCTACCAGCTTGCTTGATCTTGGTTGGGTCTTAAAATCACTAACTGAATTATATATATATATGTGCAAACAGGCCCTAGTATTTTATTGAATGAATTTTATTTATATACTTACCTAATATTTTATTGATGGAATTAGTTACCTATATTCATGAAGCATACAGTAACAGTGTGAAAGATTTGCATAATAATGATAGTAAAACATTCTTCTTTCTCACAGGGGTTTAATTGTTATTTTATGTGTACAGCTTGCCCAGTGAGTGGGCACGCGGGGAGGAGGAGGCGGTGCCAGTGCAGCCGGCTGCTGAGCCGTTGGAGCCGGTCGAACCGGCACCCCCGGTGACGCAGCAGCCGCACCGCCGCATCAGCCGCCACCAGCTGGCGCTGTACCAGCGGCTGCTCCTCCCCGAGCTGCGAGCGCCGGAGCGAGAGCCCCTGCGGGCTTCGGAGCTGCGCGTCATGCAGGAGCGCTGGCGAGCAGCTATCGCGACGGCGCGGGGTGTCGCCGAGGCGGTCGCAGCCGAGACTGCGGCAGGGAGCTACCCCGAAGACAACGAATAACGGGCCCTATACAGATGGAATAATTCCATGTGTATAGGGCCCCAACACAATGAACTTGTAAATATATTTTATAGAAAATATCATCGTCTTTTGTTTTACTTCACTACATAGATTGGGATATGGTTAGGTACCTATATGATATCTTGCGAATATGATTGAAACTCGCAACAAAAAATAGTAGGAATTCTAATATTACTCTCACATAAATAAAACAAGTTTTATTTAGGTACTGTAGTGATCTATTTTTAATTTCACTTACATTACACAAACACAAATTTATAACAATGTTTTTTTTTTTTTTTTTTTTTTTTATTTATTTAAGGTCGCTTTTTAACAACTAAGGTCATTAACGACCACGGTTGACAATAGGTTACTTAAACTAATTTATAAACATCAATCATCTTTAGAAAACTTAAAGTTTGCATACATCCTTGATTCAAACAGTCTTGTAATTTATTAGGAACATTACACAACTCCCTCTCACCACGATATGCTGTACATTCTTCCAATAGATGTTTAACAGTCAGATCTAGTCCACACTTGCATTTATTTCTGTCAGTTTTAGTTATTAAATGAATGTGAGTCATATTTGTGTGTCCGATACGTAAGCGGGTGATGATCACTTGATCTTTTCTGTATGTAAAATTATTAGGAGATTTATCAAATATAGATTTTCTTACATTATGTAGCTTTGAGTTATTTTCTACTTTCCACTGATGATCCCAAGTAGTTTTAATTCTATGTTTGAGATATTTGTGTAGTTCGTCTGGGGTTGATCTATTTGCATGCCAATTTTCATTTTCATTTATTGCTTGCTTTGCTTCATTATCCGCCTTTTCGTTTCCGACTATTCCTTGATGACTTGGAATCCAAACAATTTCTAGTTCATAGTTATTTTTAAGTAGGTTTATGATTTTTTGTTTAATTTCTATAATTAGGGTATTTGTGTTATTTGTATTTTTTAACGCTGTTAAACATGATTTTGAATCGGTATATATTACATATTTATTTGTATTTATATCACTACCTATCAATTCCACGGCTTTAAGGATAGCTATTGCTTCGCAACTAAAAATTGTATTATAATTTCCAAGTCTATATCGGTAGCAACTATCGCCATAAACTATTGAGCATCCTGATTTTCCATCTTTAACTGAGCCATCCGTATACAAGGTCTTACAATTGGAGAACCTACTATTAATTTCCAAGAATAAGGCCCTGTATACGTATTGGGGGGTATCTTCTCTGTAGTTTTTTGCTAATTCGAGGTTAATAGGCAGATCTAAGCATTCCCATGGGCCAATTGAGAGTAATTTCTTCGCAAAAGTTTTTGGGATTTCAAGGTTAATTTCTTTTAAATATTTAGTTGCTCTTATTCTCAATGGTTGTGGTAAATAGGATTGAAGTTCATATTCTGAATCAACAGCTGTTATTTTAGTGTAATTATGGCAGGTTGGGTTTTCAGGTTGGGATAATATATTAATAGCATATCTAACTACAAGTTCTTTCCTTCTAAATTCCAGCGGCATTTCTCCAGCTTCAGCTAAAACACTTTTAATCGGACTTGTTCTAAATGCACCAATACTTAATCTTAGGGCAGTATTTTGAATGCTTTCTAGTGAATTGAGTGTACGCTTTTTTGCTGAATCATAAACTATAGATCCATAATCTAATTTTTGCCTTATCAAGGCATGATACGTGTTTATTAGACAATCTCTGTGTGATCCCCATGATTTCGAAGACAGGATTTTTATTATGTTTATCCTTTTGTAGCACTCAGATTTTAGTTCATTTATGTGTGGTATCCAGGTCATTTTTTTATCAAATTTTAGTCCTAAAATTTTTAATTTATTAACTTCTTTAATACTATGTTCATTTAAGGTCAACTGTATATTTCTTGCTTTTAATCTTTTGTTAGACATGATCATAAATTCTGATTTCGTTTTTGAAAATTTAAAGCCTGATTCCTTAGACCATTTGTCAAGGATATTTAATGTATTCTGTATAAGTTTCATTGTTGGTTGCAATGATCTACCGCTACAAGTTATAGTGAGATCGTCGGCAAAAAGAAGCCCTTTGACCGGTTTTTTAATAAGTGGAAGAACATCGTTGATAGCCAGCAAAAACAGAATTACACTGAGTACCGAGCCCTGAGGTAGACCATTTTCTGTGCTGACGGGATTAGATAGCGTGTCCTTGATTCTTACTTTTATCGACCTATCCGAAAGGAAGTTTTTAATGAACGCTAGGGTGTTTCCTTTAATATTAATATCATGAAGTAATTTTAGTAATCTGTGTTTCCAAACCATTTCATAAGCTTTTTCTATATCCAATGCTACAATAACCGTACAATTACCATTAGCAAAGCCATCAAGTACGTCACTTTCGATATTAATTAGATGGTCTAATGTGGATCGAAATTGACGAAATCCATACTGAAATGGTGATAAGTATTCATTTATTTCTATATACCATCTAATTCTTTTACTAATAATTTTCTCAAGTATTTTACATAAATTGCATGTTAAAGATATTGGTCTGTAACTAGTCTGTGAGCTTGGTATTTTTTGTGGTTTTAATATTGGAACAACTAAGGCTTCTCTCCAACTGTCCGGAAATACCTGGTCTTTATAAATGTGATTATATAGTTGAAGTAAATACTCTAGTCCCTTGATTGGCAAATGCTTAATTAAAATATTCGATATATTATCTGGACCGGGGCTAGAATTACCAATTTGTGAAAGTATTAAAGTTAATTCGAACATGGAAATTTCTTTGTTGATTGGATTGGAATTATCCTGTATATCAAGGTTTGAGTCAGTCTCTTGTCTGATTTTATATTCAATAAATAGGTCGTCATAATTATTGGAACTAGAATTGGTTGCAAAAGTTTCAGCTAAAAGATTTGAGGTTTCAATAGGATTAGAGGTAAATGTACCATCAGTTTTTTCTAGCACTATTTCATTAAATCTAGTGTTGTGATGATTCAGTTTTTGGATCTTCTTCCACACCTCCCCAATCGGGGTTTTGTTTGTAATAGATGACACCCAACTTTCCCAGTATCTTTTCTTATTTTCTTTAATAAGTCTCCTGTAGTAAGCTCTTTTCTTCTTATAATCAATTTTATATATTGAATTGGGATCATCTTTAGCATATCGTCTGAAAAGTTTAAGGGCTTTTTTTGTTTCTTGGTTTGCGATTTTACATTCGTCATTCCACCATGGTAAATTATTTTTTCTTAAGATACCAGATGTTTTAGGTATAGATTTGTCAGCAGCCTTAAGAATAACATCAGTGAATTTGTCAACCACCTCGTTAATACTGAAATTTAAAAATTGATTTGCCGGTACTAATTCTGTTATATTTTGATCGACGTCTTCCCGAAACATGACCCAATCTGCTTTATCAAACTTCCATTTCTTAGGCAATTTAATATGGTCAGATGCATTGTGGCTTAAAAGATTTGATCTAATAGAAATTGGGAAATGGTCACTATCATATAAATCGTCTAGAGCGTTCCATTCAAAATATGATGTTATATTTTGTGAAGCCAACGTTAGATCTATATTACTTGTGAGACCAGTATGACTATTAAAACGAGTAGGCTGTCCATTATTTAGTAGAAATAAGTCATCGTGTTCATCAAGCCATTCAGCTACTAGCTTCCCCCTCGGATCACATTTATCTGAACCCCAGTAGAAGTGATGGCTATTGAAGTCGCCTAAGATTATTATAGGAGATGGTAGCTGACTAATGAGATCATTCAATTGTTGTTTACTAAGAGTGTTACTATTTGGTAGGTAAACGTTACATAAAGTAATAGATAATGGGAATTTAATTTTTATGGCAACTGCTTCTAAATTTGTGTTTAGTACTATTTCTTGTGGGATTGTATGAGGTTTAATATAAATAGCTACTCCACCACTAGCCCTATCACCTTGTTGCCTATTTTTGTAAAAGTGTTTGTATCCTGCTAAAGGTGCACATTTATTAAAAGAAAAGTTAGTTTCCTGTAAACAAATACAAGTTGGACATAGCTGACTTATTAATAATTTGATATTTTCCATTCTTTTATAATAACCATTGACATTCCACTGTAGAATATCCATACCAACTAAATCTAATATAAGTCTTTAAGTAGTAGTAGAAAGTTTATTTACCTTTTAATCTATTGATCTATATCAGCTATATCTGTGGTCAGAGTAGGTGTAGGGGGTCTTAACATTTCATGCAATTTCCTTGACAGTCGTGAACATCTATTTTTTAAACTTTTGTTCATTTTGCAATGTAATTTGTTGCACATTTTAATAAGGTCCTTAATGTTATCTGTATACGAATAGACTAATTCTTTTACATTTTGTTTTCCACGTGCATTATCTAATAAGCTAATGAATTGATCTAAGTTAATGGGAAATGTATTTTCGTTATTTAACAATGTAATTTCATTTTCAATGTTTTTCCAAATTTCTTCTTCTATCCTAGGGTCCGATGTTTTCATTTTCTTTTTTGTTTTTGTTTTGGTTTCTACGTCTTCTATTGATATATTACTGCCTGTTTCATCAGTTTCAAATTCCATTCTATCCGACTCCTCTTCTTGTGTGTGCTGTTTTAAAATATTAGTTTTTGAAGTTTCAGTAGTCGTTGGTGAGTGTAACCTTTTTACTCCTTGTGAATTAATTTGTGTTGGTTGTGAAAAATCTAGGTTTACAATTGGGTTCCTTATAGGGTTATTCTGGGGTCTGGTAACTATTAAATCGTCATGTCTATCAAATATATCAATAATTTCTTTTGCTGTGGTACTACTTTGCGGGCAATTCTTGGCTAAATGCCCCAGTGTGTTACATGTAAAACATTTTAAAGCATCAGTAGATGTATAGATCCAATAATTAGTACCTTCGAATGTAATTTGGAATGATTCTGGTAAACGTGCGACATCTTCTGGGCTTATATATAGTTGTCTTCTGAAACTTAAGATGTGAGAGAACCCTGGGTCGCTAACACCAATTTTCATAAAAGTTAGCGGTGACATTATTTTTATATTCAATTCTTCGAATCTTTTTTCAATCATGTAGTTTGGTATAACCGGACAGACATTTGATAATACAATTCTTTTATTTCTCGTAATTAAGGATTTTATTTCAAGAATATTATTTTTGATAGTTACCTCTTTCTTTTGTTCAATAAGGATATCAGCTGTTTTTTTCGAATCCATATAGATGCATACACGTCCGTTCGAAATTCGTGATATAAACCTAATTGACGTTGGTGGTGTGATTAGCGATAGTGCAATGAGGTAGTCCCTGAGTGATATTCCGTCAACGGAGTCCAGCACGATGGCTTGGTCCTTTTTGGGGAAACAAGTGGAAGATGTAACATTTGCATAACTTGACGCTGTAGGTGTTGTTTGAGACATTGTGGTTGGTTGGGACACTGGGTTATTTTGAGACGTTGAGTGTTCAAACATTATTATGTAAAGGGGCTCCTGTTACCAGGAGTTACCCTATTTACGAAATAAACTTAATCCGAATAAATATTACGATTCACGTGCCGCGTAGTTAAATAGGTATATAACTCGACGGTGGCGGGTCGAACGGAGTGAGCCACGCGCGTCCGCTGTGACCGCCCGCGCGGCACTCAAACAATGTTTTGTTCTCACTGGAATGACATACATTACTGACGTTAGTGACATTCGTGGAAGCTTGTCATTTACATCATGCGTTTCGTTCTCATAGCTGGCTACGCAATAGGCCATTGAGTTCTGATGGGATTCCCGTCTTTAATAATTTAATAATTATAAGATTTAAATGTATCAGTATGTCATAAATTCAGCTAGAATTAAAGATTAGCTTTAGTGGATTTTTTTGTGTTAAATTCCTGAGAGCATTCCTCTACTTTGTCTATGATTGCATTTCTGATATTTTTGTTTGTGGTAATCATAGAGGAATGAAACAAAACATGCTGGTTTGGTTTAGCAGCCATTAGGGTCGTTTAAGATGGCTCTGGGATTTTATTTTTAACAAACAGTTTTTTTGTGCCCGGACAAGTGATCCGGAATCATCGGCTCGATCCTGCGTTCCCGATGGTTGGGGAACGCAACAGATTCTAGGTTCGATGATGTCGATCACGAACCACGCCGGCATTTTCATGCCAGCGTGTTAGATGGAGCACCGCCATCACCCGTCAAGGCTGGGCGCCTGGGGGCCGCCTATGTCGGATTCGTGTGGTCGGATCCGACGACGCCGAGGGTCTTCTTCTCCTCCCCTTTTCTGCCATGGGAGTCTGAGGCTCTCTCTTCGTTGAGCACGAGGTGTGCGCTGAAAGGCTGGCGCATGTCACGCGGCGCGCCCGCGCAAGCTGACGTTGGAGGATTACGTACCCTGAAGGAACGCTTTCGCCAGGGTACAGTTCTGCGTTCACGTGAGTTACGTTTTTCATCTGTACACGTGTCGTGCGTGATCGCGTCGCGAGTGTCTCAAGTGCGGACTTACGTTTCGCGTCTAGCTATTGTTAGTTTACTTTTAAGCCTTAATCTTAAAGCTATATTTAAGCGCATTGTAAAAATCTCATGGATTATACAAATTGTGCATGAAATCATACCATCGTTTCATTGTCGATTCCCAAAACAAACCAGATGCTGTTAATCACATAAGAGGTCCTTGAAATAATAGTTGATGCGTCTTCGAGAGACTGTCCAGGTAACCTTAGCTTTATCTTCATCTAAAACATTGTAACAACAACTCACAACTCTGTTCTCGGGCTTGGATGTTCATCCGACCTCCCAAACCCATGAACAGAGTCTTTTTTTTTTTTTTTTTCTTTTTTTTTTATACGTTACAGTACGTAAGGTGTGAATTCACATCACACCTTAGCCATTTTATTGTCTCCTCTTCCTCCTTCTTTTCCTTTTGGTTGGACGTGCCGGCTCTTCCTCTTCCGGGCGTATCAACACCCGTCTGGCCGGCACGTCCTCAATGACCATCTCGCAGTCGCCAGCCGGTACTCTTATAATAGTGGGCTGCGGTGCCGGTGCCGGGACGCCTCCTCTGCGCCGTGTGTCTCCCAACATGGTCACGCTCACGCCTTCTTCCAGCATAGTCAGGAAAATCTGTGTCCTAGCCCTAATAAAAATGATATACCTACGTATATAGAGTTATATTTCAGCACTTAAGAGTAACCTAACTATTTACTGTCTTTATAACTAAAACATCACGATACAGAGAAAGAGTCCCAGTCGCGATTTTAAAATGGAAACGCAACGAACCTTGTTCGCAAATTCAAAGGTTGATACTAAGAAATTGTCTAAATATCTTATACAAATTGAACACTAAATTGTTGTTTCGCCATATTGCCGAAATTTTTTAAGGCGCGACATTCGCGAAATTTGTCGTGGAAACTAACGCGACTCCGGCCGGTTTCACAGAGTACAGTGTAGGTACCTAGTCGCCAGTCAAATGTAAATAAGAGACTCTTTGACGATATCGGGGCGACACTAGGTAGTGACTCGTTTTCTAATATAAGAAGGGGTTACAAAGGAGATATCTAGTAATTTTTATAACAAATATATAAATTAAATAATACTTACATCTTGTGTACTGCGCAGTGTGTATTCTATAGAGCAACTTTTTCTTGGCGCCAATGTTTGGTGAGTTTTTTTTTTTCACAGAAACGGCCATAGGGTCTTTTTAGACCATACAACCTAGTCTTGCCTAAGTTTTTAGTAACCGATAATTTCTTATTTATTAACTATATTAGTGTAGAAAAAAGAGTACGGTGGTATTTAGTGATTTTTTTACGTGCTCTGCGCATACGTTATAATCTTTGAGTATACATTGCTATAGAGCGCGCCTTACAAGTATGAACTGCTATCACGGGTATGAACAGTACCGAGGCTCCTGGCTCAACCTCAATCAGTAGCAAAACAATACCCGTCAAAATGACTTCGCAAATGATATTTAATTCTATATGTTAAATCAAAATTTTATACAACATCGTATATATTTGTAGTAATAATGACGCAAAAATACCGCAAAATGACGCCATTTTTTTTGTATTTTGGCTCTAATTTTTTTCATGCATAACAAATCGAACAAAAACTTCATAACAACAAACTACATTAATAAGTGCATCTATTGATATTTTTGGTAATGCATGAAACGTCACTATAGGTGCACCTGTAGTGACGTTTCATGCATTGTGGTATAGCACCACATGATGGTATAGCACCATCGCAAAGTATCTGCTAACACTCGGCGCCAAAGACCTGAGTGATAGGCGCGCTCTATATTTATAATGTATACTCTAAGGTTATAATTTAAAATACTTACCTACTATTTTGGCATATTGTATAATGAATCGAAATCCGATGTTGAAGTCCACCTCGCGAAAGTAATATTTTTGTCACATCACTAATTAGGTTGCTTGAAAAAGTAACATCACTAATGTTTCAGAAACGAATTCAAACATCGCGTAACTTGTAAGTTTCAAAGTTTTATTTTGCAATTATTATTTTTTTTAAAACAAAAATGATAGTAGCCATAATGGCTGTAGTGAGTTTGGCTGTATGGTACAGGCTCTATTTATACTATGGTACAGGTGGGTTTATTGTTGTGCTGTTATTAGACAAATATTCACAAAAATTACCTAAGAAATACGTTTAGGCATGCGCAAAACAGTGCGCTATAACGTAATGTAACATGACATTACTTTTAGTACCGAGCAATGTAGCATTACACCATGACTCCAAACATGACGCGTGATGAAGCGCCACACAAGTCACACGATATGATTATTTGTTATTGTACTCGCGTTGTAAAATCATTACGTGAGATGAGATACGAGCGCGTTATGTTATGATATTTATATATCGTCGTGAATGTGATGAGCAGAGGGGAGTAGGTATCCCTCTACGTTGTGATGTGACAATCATTAAGCGCAATGCGCCCTGCTTGCATCATGTACATAAAGTCGATTTTCCTTCATACTTAACCCCAATTTAAGGAACAATATATTATTATATTATCGAAATTTGGCACAGTTTTTAAACAAGTTCGGGACATATCGCGACTAAATTAGGTGTCGCGATAAGTGGCGAACTTGTTGAAAGGGCATTTTCCAGGCTTAGGACTGGCAATACACATTGATGTCGGATTGCAATATTGATTATTATCGACCGAACCATGAATATTGGAGTTAGGAGGCAACTCGCCCCTGGGCCGTGGCCCAATGTACTGTACACTCTGGTAACAGTAGGGGGAAAGTGGTCCAAACGAGCGGCCAAGATTTCCACACCAAAATGAGCCTATGGTAAACTGGGCCAATTTATTTTTTATTGAATAGGTCATACTCGAATTATTTTGGTATGAACTATTGATTATTAAGGGACATTTACAAAACAAAAAATATGTATTTTTTGCGTTTATTTCAATTAATAAGAAAAATAAAAACTATATCATACGAAAACTACCTACAAAGGTAATAAGTATATACTTAAAATCAAAATGTTCAACACCTGTTCGATAGATGGCGTTGTGCCGATTTTCTCAACCGCGTTATGGTTTCGTCACACCGAGGCCTATAAGTAATTTTGATTGTTTTCAATTAAATTGTCTCAAAGCAAGCAAGGATTTGTGTTTCATTATACCAGTGCTCCCTCTAGTGAAGAAGTAGTGAGTGAATCTAGTACGAAGTTGTACATGGTCCTTCGAGCCGGATATGAACCAGCGACCTATGGCAAATGGATGAAGTCCCCCACCTGATACGCAGCATGGATTTAGAAATAAAATTAGATAAGGCAACTAAAGTCTTGGGACTTACCTGGAACCAAACTACTGATGAATTTGATTATTCCGTGAAGGCGTTATCCGCGGCTGTTCCTGTTACCAAGCGAACTGTCATTTCTGACATTGCACGTCTCTATGATCCACTGGGTTGGATAGCTCCCGTTGTCTAATGCTTGAGCCTTGAGGATGCTGCGTATCAGGTGGGGGACTTCATCCATTTGCCAAATGTCTTCCACATCGGGTAGTGGGGTACTACCTACCTTGGCTTCCAGCTGTATTTTCTTGACTTCTTCCCAGGTAGTATTACTCTTGCCTATCAGTGCTGATTCCCTCATGCCCCAAGTTATTGCCAGAAGGTGTTTAAATTGCTCTCGGTAACTACCAGCAAAGTCGACATCTAATTTCCCCAACCTATCGCCCCATCGTCCCATAGTAGGTTGTAAATCCAGTAAAGGTTTCGTAATCCTTGGCCGTACCCAGGGTTGCCTCTTTCCGAAGAGTTGTACCAGCCTGGCCCCCATGTGACCATGGTCTATTTCTAGTCCCGCCCCCCCAAAGGTGGCCGGTGTGAGGGCGAATGCTGATGCGATACGTTTGTCTATCCCTGATTGCTCCGAGTCTTCGAGGTACATATCTGCACATGCACTGGGACATGCCCCTCTCTGGCGCGCAAGTGACCAGAGTGCAAGTCTTGAGTAGATACGCTCTGCCGGTGCCACCGGTATGGCTATGATTGGGTTACGGAATCGCAGTGATAGCAAAGTCCTTGGTGTATATCCGGTTATTCCGCTAGTTTCATAACTGCGGCGTAGGAATTCTCCCCTGTTCCTTGATATGTACGTTTTATGCGGATGCACCTTATATCCGAGTGTACAATACATTGCGACCAATGCCTCCACGGAACGTACGTTTGTCGTTGTGAAAATTACGTCATCCCCTTGCATTGTCGCCTTCCCCACAGGCACATCAATGCCGTAGTGTAGAGCGCAATACCGGCGTGCTATTCTAAAGGACACAATATTGAGTAATGTATCTATTAGTGCAGTCCACCTCCAGCCTGAAGGTACACCGTTCTCCCAGTCACGGTACTCCCCGTCCATTTCTACTCTGGGTGTTTTAGTGGTTAGTGAGACCCACATTGCTTCCCACACGTGCTTATACTCGCTGGGTGTTGTTTCGCACGCAACTATTGCCTGCTCTATCCCTATTAACAGTGCTAAAATTGTCGATTTAGATTGGTTGTTATCGAAAGCGCTCTGATCTAGGGGTACCTTTAGTACATTCCCGTCCTTCACTTGGTCGCACCACATCCTGTCTATCTCCTCATTGCCCTGCGCGCCCGCGAGTAGAGTACTCGTTCTTGAGCCGAGGAGTCCACCCTCAACCAACTCCCCGAGGAAGTCCATCTTACGATACAGCTCATTTCCGCCCACCACCACCGGACGCACCTTCCCGCCCTCACTCTTCTGCATTATACGCATACTTTCAAGCACTGGCCGGGTAAGCTCCTGCTCTATTTCTTTGTTTCCCATAAGGGAGGCGTCAACCCCTTTGTACCTCCGTGTTCTATGGCGTTTGCCCTCTATTGTTATCGTGGTGGCTTTTCCACTCCCGGACTTTCCACGCATCCAGACTCCGCTCTCGACAAACTCCCGGATTGTAGGCAGCTTCGTAGGCCGTGTCCACTCGTGGGCGAAGAAAGATTTTGTTTCCTCTATTATATCGTCCAGGTACTGGGCCTCATCCACCCTTGCCCCGTTGTGTTTAGTTGTCGTTAACCAGTCGTCGACGTCATCCTTGAGTGTGGATAACTGTACCGGGGGCACATATCCAAAAAAGGTTTCCCAGTACGTTAACATCCGCCAATCCTGATCTATGTATGCCCCACCCAACTTGAGCCAACCCGTCATCTCCTTCAAGAGCTTCCGCAAGTTGTGGGGACATATTCCCGGACACAACTTTCTCAACCGCCAATACTCTGCCACAATTTTCTCGGCCTTACGCCCCGGATGTAATCGCGCCAACAAGTGCACCCCGTCCTCTATTACCCCAGGGGGTATTCTGTCACACCCACCACACGAGTGAGAGTACGGCAAGCGGTACCTCCTGAGATTTGCGTTGAACCTACTCATTGGGGTTTCCCAGATCTCTTCAGTGCAGCATGGTTCCATGTTGTTTACGTATTCCCTTTGCCGTTTCCGATACTCCGACGTGCTCCAAAGCCAATCCGGTAGCATCTCCTTTATCGGTTCAAGGTTCACTGGGTGTCCGCGGGGGCCACATGGTCGGGATGATTCAACGCCTTGACTTCCGAAGCCCCCACCTTGGTGGTAGGCGGCGCCGGCGGCAATCCCACAGCTGCTGCGTCCGTAACCGCAGGCTTTACAGCGGGCTGCGATGTGGCCCCCTCTTCCGTAAAATTTGGATCCTTGGTGTTTCCAGCTGCACCTGACCCCCCCCTACCCGGCCTAGGCCCTAGCCCGGGCATCGACATCGAGCTGAACAAGTAGTTCGTAGAGGTACCGGTTGCCGTTACACTGCGCACGGGGGTGTGCCATGCCTTGGCTTGCACCGTACTCGCTGACTCCAAGTTACCCATTAGAGGTATCGACAGCGATAAGACACTGTAATCTAACGTTTGAAAACTTCTGTTCTGTGACCTAAGGCCCCACCCATTCATCCTCCAGAGCCGGATACCTTTTAGGTGGAATCTGTCTACGCCACTCGCCGCTGCATCGCTAGTGGTATGAAGAATCTTCATTGAAGATTGCTAATGTCAATGTGTGTGAGTGATGTGCATTGTGCAATGTGTATAGTGTTGTGATAACCGGACAAACTGTGAGTACTCTTGTGTTATTGGTAGAAGTTTCAAAAAGTAAAGGCATGAACCTCTGGACTTAGAATAAATTGCGAAGAATTAGGACTTAGAATAATCGTAAGAAAAACGACCAGACGGGGAACCTATGCCCGATTTCAGATCGACATACTTTTAGCATTTACTGGAAAACTGCTCATTCACATCACACCTTAGCCATTTTATTGTCTCCTCTTCCTCCTTCTTTTCCTTTTGGTTGGACGTGCCGGCTCTTCCTCTTCCGGGCGTATCAACACCCGTCTGGCCGGCACGTCCTCAATAACCATCTCGCAGTCGCCAGCCGGTACTCTTATAATAGTGGGCTGCGGTGCCGGTGCCGGGACGCCTCCTCTGCGCCGTGTGTCTCCCAACATGGTCACGCTCACGCCTTCTTCCAACATAGTCAGGAAAATCTGTGTCCTAGCCCTAATAAAAATGATATACCTAAGTATATAGAGTTATATTTCAGCGCTTAAGAGTAACCTAACTATTTACTGTCTTTATAACTAAAACATCACGATACAGAGAAAGAGTCCCAGTCGCGATTTTAAAATGGAAACGCCACGAACCTTGTTCGCCAATTCAAAGGTTGATACTAAGAAATTGTCTAAATATCTTATACAAATTGAACACTAAATTGTTGTTTCGCCATATTGCCGAAATTTTTTAAGGCGCGACATTCGCGAAATTTGTCGTGGAAACTAACGCGACTCCGGCCGGTTTCACAGAGTACAGTGTAGGTACCTAGTCGCCAGTCAAATGTAAATAAGAGACTCTTTGACGATATCGGGGCGACACTAGGTAGTGACTCGTTTTCTAATATAAGAAGGGGTTACAAAGGAGATATCTAGTAATTTTTATAACAAATATATAAATTAAATAATACTTACATCTTGTGCACTGCGCAGTGTGTATTCTATAGAGCAACTTTTTCTTGGCGCCAATGTTTGGTGAGTTTTTTTTTTCACAGAAACGTCCATAGGGTCTTTTTAGACCATACAACCTAGTCTTGCCTAAGTTTTTAGTAACCGATAATTTCTTATTTATTAACTATATTAATGTAGAAAAAAGAGTACGGTGGTATTTAGTGATTTTTTTACGTGCTCTGCGCATACGTTATAATTTAAAATACTTACCTACTATTTTGGCATATTGTATAATGAATTGAAATCCGATGTTGAAGTCCACCTCGCGAAAGTAATATTTTTGTCACATCACTAATTAGGTTGCTTGAAAAAGTAACATCACTAATGTTTCAGAAACGAATTCAAACATCTCGTAACTTGTAAGTTTCAAAGTTTTATTTTGCAATTATTATTTTTTTTTAAACAAAAATGATAGTAGCCATAATGGCTGTAGTGAGTTTGGCTGTATGGTACAGGCTCTATTTATACTATGGTACAGGTGGGTTTATTGTTGTGCTGTTATTAGACAAATATTCACAAAAATTACCTAAGAAATACGTTTAGGCATGCGCAAAACAGTGCGCTATAACGTAATGTAACATGACATTACTTTTAGTACCGAGCAATGTAGCATTACACCATGACTCCAAACATGACGCGTGATGAAGCGCCACACAAGTCACACGATATGATTATTTGTTATTGTACTCGCGTTGTAAAATCATTACGTGAGATGAGATACGAGCGCGTTATGTTATGATATTTATATATCGTCGTGAATGTGATGAGCAGAGGGGAGTAGGTATCCCTCTACGTTGTGATGTGACAATCATTAAGCGCAATGCGCCCTGCTTGCATCATGTACATAAAGTCGATTTTCCTTCATACTTAACCCCAATTTAAGGAACAATATATTATATATTATCGAAATTTGGCACAGTTTTTAAACAAGTTCGGGACATATCGCGACTAAATTAGGTGTCGCGATAAGTGGCGAACTTGTTGAAAGGGCATTTTCCAGGCTTAGGACTGGCAATACACATTGATGTCGGATTGCAATATTGATTATTATCGACCGAACCATGAATATTGGAGTTAGGAGGCAACTCGCCCCTGGGCCGTGGCCCAATGTACTGTACACTCTGGTAACAGTAGGGGGAAAGTGGTCCAAACGAGCGGCCAAGATTTCCACACCAAAATGAGCCTATGGTAAACTGGGCCAATTTATTTTTTATTGAATAGAAGGTCATACTCGAATTATTTTGGTATGAACTATTGATTATTAAGGGACATTTACAAAACAAAAAATATGTATTTTTTGCGTTTATTTCAATTAATAAGAAAAATAAAAACTATATCATACGAAAACTACCTACAAAGGTAATAAGTATATACTTAAAATCAAAATGTTCAACACCTGTTCGATAGATGGCGTTGTGCCGATTTTCTCAACCGCGTTATGGTTTCGTCACACCGAGGCCTATAAGTAATTTTGATTGTTTTCAATTAAATTGTCTCAAAGCAAGCAAGGATTTGTGTTTCATTATACCAGTGCTCCCTCTAGTGAAGAAGTAGTGAGTGAATCTAGTACGAAGTTGTACATGGTCCTTCGAGCCGGATATGAACCAGCGACCTATGGCAAATGGATGAAGTCCCCCACCTGATACGCAGCATGGATTTAGAAATAAAATTAGATAAGGCAACTAAAGTCTTGGGACTTACCTGGAACCAAACTACTGATGAATTTGATTATTCCGTGAAGGCGTTATCCGCGGCTGTTCCTGTTACCAAGCGAACTGTCATTTCTGACATTGCACGTCTCTATGATCCACTGGGTTGGATAGCTCCCGTTGTCTAATGCTTGAGCCTTGAGGATGCTGCGTATCAGGTGGGGGACTTCATCCATTTGCCAAATGTCTTCCACATCGGGTAGTGGGGTACTACCTACCTTGGCTTCCAGCTGTATTTTCTTGACTTCTTCCCAGGTAGTATTACTCTTGCCTATCAGTGCTGATTCCCTCATGCCCCAAGTTATTGCCAGAAGGTGTTTAAATTGCTCTCGGTAACTACCAGCAAAGTCGACATCTAATTTCCCCAACCTATCGCCCCATCGTCCCATAGTAGGTTGTAAATCCAGTAAAGGTTTCGTAATCCTTGGCCGTACCCAGGGTTGCCTCTTTCCGAAGAGTTGTACCAGCCTGGCCCCCATGTGACCATGGTCTATTTCTAGTCCCGCCCCCCCAAAGGTGGCCGGTGTGAGGGCGAATGCTGATGCGATACGTTTGTCTATCCCTGATTGCTCCGAGTCTTCGAGGTACATATCTGCACATGCACTGGGACATGCCCCTCTCTGGCGCGCAAGTGACCAGAGTGCAAGTCTTGAGTAGATACGCTCTGCCGGTGCCACCGGTATGGCTATGATTGGGTTACGGAATCGCAGTGATAGCAAAGTCCTTGGTGTATATCCGGTTATTCCGCTAGTTTCATAACTGCGGCGTAGGAATTCTCCCCTGTTCCTTGATATGTACGTTTTATGCGGATGCACCTTATATCCGAGTGTACAATACATTGCGACCAATGCCTCCACGGAACGTACGTTTGTCGTTGTGAAAATTACGTCATCCCCTTGCATTGTCGCCTTCCCCACAGGCACATCAATGCCGTAGTGTAGAGCGCAATACCGGCGTGCTATTCTAAAGGACACAATATTGAGTAATGTATCTATTAGTGCAGTCCACCTCCAGCCTGAAGGTACACCGTTCTCCCAGTCACGGTACTCCCCGTCCATTTCTACTCTGGGTGTTTTAGTGGTTAGTGAGACCCACATTGCTTCCCACACGTGCTTATACTCGCTGGGTGTTGTTTCGCACGCAACTATTGCCTGCTCTATCCCTATTAACAGTGCTAAAATTGTCGATTTAGATTGGTTGTTATCGAAAGCGCTCTGATCTAGGGGTACCTTTAGTACATTCCCGTCCTTCACTTGGTCGCACCACATCCTGTCTATCTCCTCATTGCCCTGCGCGCCCGCGAGTAGAGTACTCGTTCTTGAGCCGAGGAGTCCACCCTCAACCAACTCCCCGAGGAAGTCCATCTTACGATACAGCTCATTTCCGCCCACCACCACCGGACGCACCTTCCCGCCCTCACTCTTCTGCATTATACGCATACTTTCAAGCACTGGCCGGGTAAGCTCCTGCTCTATTTCTTTGTTTCCCATAAGGGAGGCGTCAACCCCTTTGTACCTCCGTGTTCTATGGCGTTTGCCCTCTATTGTTATCGTGGTGGCTTTTCCACTCCCGGACTTTCCACGCATCCAGACTCCGCTCTCGACAAACTCCCGGATTGTAGGCAGCTTCGTAGGCCGTGTCCACTCGTGGGCGAAGAAAGATTTTGTTTCCTCTATTATATCGTCCAGGTACTGGGCCTCATCCACCCTTGCCCCGTTGTGTTTAGTTGTCGTTAACCAGTCGTCGACGTCATCCTTGAGTGTGGATAACTGTACCGGGGGCACATATCCAAAAAAGGTTTCCCAGTACGTTAACATCCGCCAATCCTGATCTATGTATGCCCCACCCAACTTGAGCCAACCCGTCATCTCCTTCAAGAGCTTCCGCAAGTTGTGGGGACATATTCCCGGACACAACTTTCTCAACCGCCAATACTCTGCCACAATTTTCTCGGCCTTACGCCCCGGATGTAATCGCGCCAACAAGTGCACCCCGTCCTCTATTACCCCAGGGGGTATTCTGTCACACCCACCACACGAGTGAGAGTACGGCAAGCGGTACCTCCTGAGATTTGCGTTGAACCTACTCATTGGGGTTTCCCAGATCTCTTCAGTGCAGCATGGTTCCATGTTGTTTACGTATTCCCTTTGCCGTTTCCGATACTCCGACGTGCTCCAAAGCCAATCCGGTAGCATCTCCTTTATCGGTTCAAGGTTCACTGGGTGTCCGCGGGGGCCACATGGTCGGGATGATTCAACGCCTTGACTTCCGAAGCCCCCACCTTGGTGGTAGGCGGCGCCGGCGGCAATCCCACAGCTGCTGCGTCCGTAACCGCAGGCTTTACAGCGGGCTGCGATGTGGCCCCCTCTTCCGTAAAATTTGGATCCTTGGTGTTTCCAGCTGCACCTGACCCCCCCCTACCCGGCCTAGGCCCTAGCCCGGGCATCGACATCGAGCTGAACAAGTAGTTCGTAGAGGTACCGGTTGCCGTTACACTGCGCACGGGGGTGTGCCATGCCTTGGCTTGCACCGTACTCGCTGACTCCAAGTTACCCATTAGAGGTATCGACAGCGATAAGACACTGTAATCTAACGTTTGAAAACTTCTGTTCTGTGACCTAAGGCCCCACCCATTCATCCTCCAGAGCCGGATACCTTTTAGGTGGAATCTGTCTACGCCACTCGCCGCTGCATCGCTAGTGGTATGAAGAATCTTCATTGAAGATTGCTAATGTCAATGTGTGTGAGTGATGTGCATTGTGCAATGTGTATAGTGTTGTGATAACCGGACAAACTGTGAGTACTCTTGTGTTATTGGTAGAAGTTTCAAAAAGTAAAGGCATGAACCTCTGGACTTAGAATAAATTGCGAAGAATTAGGACTTAGAATAATCGTAAGAAAAACGACCAGACGGGGAACCTATGCCCGATTTCAGATCGACATACTTTTAGCCAAACACTTAGAAAAATTTCGACTGCACAACACTTGTAAAAATTTGTCGTCCTAACATTTAGAACTTACTAGCACTTGAAAAAGAAATAAGAATATGGAGAAACATATCAGAGTCCTAGAGGAATTTAAAAGACAGATAGAAAAGGGATTTACAAATTTTAAGAAGTCTCCAAGAGACAGAATTTCTCAAAATTATATAGAAGCGCGGCTGAATACGTTAGAAAGTCAGTTTAAAAGTTTTACATCGAAGCACGAGAGTATCATAGCTGAAAATGGAGCTGCACAGATTGCAAAACATTTTGATGAAGAAGATGTACATGAAACGGTCTACGAAATGTATCTTACCTATAAGGTTATGCTTAAGGATTCCTTGTCCAAATCAAAGTCTGTTATCGTTCCTTCTGAAAAATCAGCCAGCTCTGTCGCTCCTGACAATTTAGTAAAATTGCCCAGAATTGTTTTACCGACGTTTAGCGGTGATTACGCGCAGTGGTCAGCATTTAGAGATTTGTTTGTATCACTAGTCCACAAAAATACAAAGTTAGACGACGTTCAACGTCTGCATTATTTAAAAACTCAATTGTCCGGTGAAGCAGAGCGGCTTATAAGACATGTACCTATCACAGAACACAATTACCAAAAATGTTGGCAAACGTTAGAGCTTAGATATAATAACAAAAAGTTTATGTCAAATAATATTTTAAAACGCCTATTTAGTCAGCATAATGCGAATGGAGAATCATCAAGTGCCTTGAAAGGTTTTAGGGATGTAACGACGGATTGTTTACACGAGCTCGCTAATTTAGGTATTGATGTTAGCACATGGGATGTTATTATTATTTATATCATAAGTTTGAAGTTGGACGGTGAAACTCGGAAGCAGTGGGAACTGCATGTTAATCAAGCATCCGGTGATTTACCGTCTTTTGACCAATTTTGTACCTTTTTAGAGACGCGATTTCACGCTTTAGAAAGCATAGAGCCCAAGTTAAAGTCAAAAAATGCAAATGCTAACACATCTACAAAGGTTCTACATAGCGTTGCCAAGTCTTCATGCCCTCATTGCTCAGACAGTCACAAATTATTCCAATGTAAAGAGTTCACAAAGGAAGATATTGACAAGCGTCGTAATATTGCCCAGTCTCTAAGAGTATGTTTTAATTGTTTAGGTGTTAACCATCATTCACATGAATGTCGAGTGCCCACTAAATGCCGTATTTGTAACCGCAAGCATCACACTTTATTGCATTCCAAATCACATAACGCGAGCACAGCTGCTTCTGCATCCTCAGAACCTAAAGAAGCTCAGGAACACAATCCAGAATTACAAGAGAAAGAGACCACTAATACAATCGCAACCCACTTTGTCAATGCACATGAACAAGTTCTGCTAGCCACAGCGCTGGTCAGAGCTAAGTCAAGGTATGGGTCATCTCAAATCCTTCGCACCTTGTTAGATCAAGGTTCGCAGGCGTCGTTCATAACAGAGTCAGCAGCACAGTTACTTCGTTTGAAAAGAGTAGGTACAAAAACCACAATTACCGGTATAGGTGGTGATAGCAATGACACTGTCTCTAGACATGTGGTTAAGGTTAATATACAGTCATTGCATGATCCATCCTTCACCATCGAAGTAACCGCGCATGTTTTGAGGTCGCTGACTTCTGTAATGCCGGATACAAAATTTGATATCCAGGATTGGCGCGAAATACATAAGGTTAAACTCGCTGATCCCAAGTTCAATTCCCCTAACAAGATTGATCTCTTGTTAGGAGCTGAAATTTATGCGCACATTTTAAAGGAAGGGTTAATTAGGAGCCCTACAGGCTCCCCAGTTGCTCAAGACACACATCTAGGGTGGATTGTGTCTGGACAGGTAAAGAAAGAAGCAAGTTCACGCAACCAGCATAACCTGATCGTTTCTATGCATGCTAAAGTAAGCGACAATGACATCCTCAAGGGATTGTGGGAACTCGATTCCGAGCCTTCCAACCCTAGGAAGATGTTCACCCCGGAAGAACAAGCCTGTGAAGATTTTTATAACGCAACCACACAGCGCGACAAAAGTGGTCGCTACGTGGTGAGATTGCCCTTTAGATGTGAAGAGCCACCATGCAAACAAGGTAATTCTAAAGCAATGGCAATAAAGCGAATACATGGTTTAGAAAGGAAACTATCAAAGGATATTGAATTAAAACAACAGTACACAGATGTGATTAAGGATTATTTATTACTTGGTCATATGGAAAGAATTACAGACGTGATACAAAGGAACCAAGAGGATGCCGTATACCTGCCACACCATGCAGTGGTTCGACAAGATAAGTTGACCACAAAGGTCAGAGTGGTATTTGACGCGTCTTGTAAGGGAACAAACGGTGTTTCCTTAAACGATACTTTAATGGTCGGACCCACTCTCCAAGCTGACCTACGTCACATAGTGTTGAGATGGCGCCAGCACCCTGTCTGTCTTGCGGCAGACATTACAAAAATGTATCGCCAGATAAAGGTAGCAGATCAAGATCAAGACTTTCAGAGGATTGTTTGGAGAGAGGATCCCACCCAGGAGTTTCAGGACTTCCGGTTGTTGACGGTCACGTTTGGCACTTCTAGTGCACCTTACCTTGCAGTCAAGACATTGCAACAGGTCGCTATTGATGAAGGCAAGTCGTACCCATTGGCCGCCCCTAGAGTACTGACGGATTTCTATGTTGATGACCTGATGACGGGCTGCCAATCTGAAACAGAAGCTATAAAAATATACAAAGAAATGAATGAATTGCTACAAAGGGGTGGTTTCAAATTACAGAAATGGACAAGCAATAGGATTAGATTGTTGCAGGAATTCAGAGAGGAATCGGGTAAGGATTTAGAAATAAAATTAGATAAGGCAACTAAAGTCTTGGGACTTACCTGGAACCAAACTACTGATGAATTTGATTATTCCGTGAAGGCGTTATCCGCGGCTGTTCCTGTTACCAAGCGAACTGTCATTTCTGACATTGCACGTCTCTATGATCCACTGGGTTGGATAGCGCCCTGCATCATTACCGCCAAGGTACTCATTCAAAGGCTATGGATTGCGGGTATTGGATGGGATGATGAGCTACCACCAAACCTACTACAGGAATGGTTATCATACAAGGCGGAGCTTGATCAACTCAACGAATTTCACATCCCAAGATGGATTAACACAATGGACGATGCCATTGTGGTTGAATTGCACGGATTTGGTGATGCTTCAAGTCTAGCGTATGCGGCAGTTGTATATTGTCGGGTCATAGACTCCGAAGGCGGTGTTCATTCGCATCTCTTAACTGCAAAAACCAAAGTGGCGCCAATAAAGCAAATATCTATCCCTCGTTTGGAGCTCTGCGCTGCTGTTTTGACTGCTAAACTGTTATCTGAGGTAGCTGAGGTGATGAATATTTCAAAATCTAAGCTGCACGCATGGACTGATTCGTCAGTCGTATTGGCTTGGTTGAGTGATCACCCAAGTAGATGGAAAACGTTTGTCGCCAATCGTACTTCAGAAATTTTGAGTTTAATTGACAATACTCAGTGGGCGCATGTCAAGTCCACTGACAACCCTGCAGACATCGCCTCTCGAGGTGCATCTCCGACTGCGCTTCGAGAGAATGAACTTTGGAGACAAGGCCCTTGTTGGCTAAAGAATGATCTGATGGATTACCCTAGACCCGCGTCTATCTCCACTAATGAGGAGAAGAAACAAGCTAAAGTTCATTTAGTTAGGCCAAACTCTGAATTAGAGGACTCATTTTGGTCTCGGTTCTCATCATTGCGCAATCTCATGAGAGTTGTGGCTTACTGCATTAGGTTTTTGATGATGGCAAAATGGCGTAAGAATGGTACAAATGTAACATCCTACTTGTCAGTTGAGGAGCTTCGTAAGGCGTTGTTGATTTGCATACTGAGTGCTCAGCAACATTCATTTAACAATGAAATAAGTGTGCTAAAAAGCAAGCAACTTCTTAATAAAAAGAGTTCCATATTTAGGTTGAACCCCTTTCTCGATGAAAATGAGCTGTTGCGTGTCGGGGGCAGACTTCGATACTCTCAAGTACCTGATAACGCAAAGCATCCAATTATAATTCCACACGACTCGGTTTTAGCAAAGTTGATTGTAGCAGATGCTCATGAAAGGACGTTTCATGGAGGGCAGCAACTGGTGCTTCATTTCATTCGCAGCAGGTATTGGATCAATCGAGTAAAGGGTATGATTCGGGAACATATACACAAATGCGTTCGTTGCATACGATATGCGGCTTCAACCAGACATCAAATGATGGGTGAGCTGCCAGCGTGTCGAGTGACACCTGGAAAGGCGTTTATTAGTTCGGGGGTTGACTTTGCAGGTCCCATAAACATGCGTGTATCTAAGGGACGTGGGCAATGATCCTACAAAGGCTATATCTGCCTATTTGTGTGCATGGCGACGCGCGCTGTACATATCGAGGCCGTGTCGGATTTAACGACTGAGGGTTTCTTAGCAGCATTTAAGCGTTTCGTCTCCAGGCGTGGTCACTGTCGCCATATCTGGAGTGACAATGCGACTAACTTTGTCGGTGCTTCTAAAGAATTGCAGGTACTTTTTAAACAGGAAAGTGCCATGTTTAATGATATTGCAACAGCTCTGGCTAATTCCCAGACTGAATGGCATTTTATCCCTCCCCACGCTACCAATTTTGGTGGACTGTGGGAGGCAGGAATAAAGAGCGTAAAGCACCATCTTAAGCGTGTAGTAGGAGACTCCACCCTCACATTCGAAGAGATGACGACAGTCCTTTCTCAAATCGAGGCTTGCTTGAACTCAAGACCATTGTCTCAGCACAGCAGCGATCCAGACGATCCCACACCTTTAACTCCCGGTCATTTTTTGGTGGGACATCCTTTAGTTACACCACCTGATTATAATTACGAGAGTTCTACTCTTAGTACACTGCGCAGGTGGCAATTAGTACAGCGTATGGTGCAAAACTTTTGGCGTAGATGGCAAAAGGAGTATCTTTCCCAGTTCTTTCAGAGATATAAATGGGCTGCTCGAACGCCAGATTTAAAGGTAGATGATGTAGTTTTGGTCACCGAGGACAACTTACCTCCTTCTAAATGGCTTTACGGTAGAATCACACAACTGCATCCGGGCAATGACGGCTTGGCGCGCGTTGCTACCATTCGTTGTAAAGGTAACACTATTAAACGTCCCACTTCAAAGCTATGTTTGCTTCCCGTGACCGAGTAGGTCAAATTGTTATATTAAATTAGTCGCGAACTAGTATTATACATGTGTATTTTTTTTTGTGTGTTAAAGAGTGTTAATTTTAATTATTTGTATTTTTATAACTACAGTTATACCGTTCACTATTGTACTCATCGTGTCATATTCATACAGTCCACTCGTTTATGTCTTCTCATGGTGGGCGGTTCGAAAAGGATTATAATCCTTTTGGTGGGCGAAATGTTCAACACCTGTTCGATAGATGGCGTTGTGCCGATTTTCTCAACCGCGTTATGGTTTCGTCACACCGAGGCCTATAAGTAATTTTGATTGTTTTCAATTAAATTGTCTCAAAGCAAGCAAGGATTTGTGTTTCATTATACCAGTGCTCCCTCTAGTGAAGAAGTAGTGAGTGAATCTAGTACGAAGTTGTACACAAAACATTAACTAAAAATTGGTAAGAAAATCAATATATTTTTATACAGAAAAAAAAACAAATATTTATTAATCAAACGCGTAAATTTGTAATACAAAATTGGTAAGAAAATCAACATTTTTTTTTTCAAAAAAAAATTACGATTTATTAATCAACTCTCGTAAATTACTTGTAGTACAACAAAAAACATATAATCAACTTTACAATGCTGTAAATAGTGACATAATAAGAACCAAGAAACTTAGCAGTTTACTAATTTTTCTATACAATGACCGACTGTTATTTTACCGTCTGTCAATTCTTTAATATTACTTTGAATTTTGTCATGGGTCCATATGGTTTCTTTCTTCTTCTGACTAATGTAACCTTGAATTTGAAAAAGACCAAAGTAATAACTTGAATCCTGTGTTAATTTTGACAAAAGATTAGCAAGATTTGGTTTCGACGTAACCTTTTTATTGAGTCTTGCGTTCCAGGATTCATTAGCGTTGTTGGTCCTGTGGCTTATGTTATAAAAACACCATTTGTCAGAGAAGTAAGCTTTGTTGTCTATCCATGTTCTAAAGAAATAGTCATTAAATTTTACTAAGCAATCAGTTTTAGCACATTCTCCGCGCACATAAAGCCAACCATCTGCCACATAATCTTTTGGTAATAATGCTATGGCGACACATCGTTTTATATGTGATCTCATCATTTTGCCGTTTTTTATGCCATTATGTTTCTTTCATTTTAGTAGAGCTTTGTGGAGAAAAGCAGAAACATTTGATTGAAGAAGATTGTAAAGTTGACTAAATGTTTTTTGTTGTACTACAAGTAATTTACGAGAGTTGATTAATAAATCGTAACTTTTTTTTGAAAAAAAAAATGTTGATTTTCTTACCAATTTTTAGTTAATGTTTTGATTTTAAGTATATACTTATTACCTTTGTAGGTAGTTTTCGTATGATATAGTTTTTATTTTTCTTATTAATTGAAATAAACGCAAAAAATACATATTTTTTGTTTTGTAAATGTCCCTTAATAATCAATAGTTCATACCAAAATAATTCGAGTATGACCTTCTATTCAATAAAAAATAAATTGGCCCAGTTTACCATAGGCTCATTTTGGTGTGGAAATCTTGGCCGCTCGTTTGGACCACTTTCCCCCTACTGTTACCAGAGTGTGTACATTGGGCCACGGCCCAGGGGCGAGTTGCCTCCTAAACCGAATATTGGCGTATTTAAAAATCGATTCTATATACAATGATTGTAAATTTTTTTTAGCTTATTATTTTTTTTTTTTTACTAATTTTTTTAAATTTTATTTTTTATTTTTTATTTAAATTAAATTAAAAAAGCTTTACTAGTTACAGCTAACAAATAATAATTCTGATAGCTTTTTTGCCTTCAGGCGTGTCCGTTTCTCATTCAATGTTAGACCTGCCTTAGAAAATACGCGCTCACACGGCACGGATGTAGCCGTGATGTTGAGGCGTTTCAGCATATATTTGTACAATCGCGGATACACCGCTTTCCGCTCATTCCACCAGAGAAGTGGATTTTCCGTTCTTTGTAGTGGCGGTTCTTGTATATATTTATCAAATTCTGCAATCCCGGCTGCAGTGGGGTTTTCAGGGACGAAAACAGCAATTTCATCGTCAAAATCGTCCCAAAAATCACTAGATTTGGTTTGTGCAGGGGGTGTCGGCTGTGGAACTGCTATGTGAGATGGTGGCATGGTTCGGCTATTCTGGATTTTAACGCTGTTGCAGCTCTCTCAAAATTAGAAGGGTTTGCAAAGCCATTTTTTTTGAAGTGTGGGTCAAGAATGGTTGCTTCACACAGGATGTAATTGTTTTCCACTTCTCTGAATCTCTGATGCATTTGATATTTCAGGGCGTTATGTAATCGCTCTATCTTTTCTATGTTATCGGTGGAGAATTTACAAAGTTTCCGATTTATTAGTTTACAATAAACGATATACTTTGATGCTGTTACATAAGCTTCCCCACTAATTTCGACAGTGACATCGTAAAATATTTTTAAAACTTCTGTCGCTTTTGCAATTAATTGCCAGTCTTCTAGCGATAACGCTAATTCTGGACGCAGTATTTCTAAGGTGGCCATAAGTGCTTCCTTGATTTTTAGCACTCTCATGAGCATATCGTAAGTTGAATTCCACCTAGTTATTACGTCTTGTTTTAATTTTAACGGCGCTATCTGCATTTGTTCTTCGATTTCTATTAATTTCTTTTTTGCTGGATGGCTTCTATGGAAGTATTCCACTATCGCCTTAACCTTGCTCACGGTTTCGGCAATTTCTTGAATGCTTGATTGCACGACTAAATTAATAGTGTGAGCATAACAAGATAGTGAACGCCAGCCGAACAGCAGCCAGCACATTGGCAGCATTGTCACTGACTATTATATTAATGTTCTGATGGATGTTCCATTCGAAGAATTTGGCTTCTAGAAAGCTCTTGAGGTTTTCACCGGTGTGCCTCTCCTCAAATTCAACACACCCTAACATGACGGTGCATAGTTTATGTTTATCTGTGTCAATAAAGTGTGCAGTGATGGCAATGTACCCCTCGTTAGCAATGGATGTCCAGGCATCAGTTGTTATACACACAGCAGTAGCTTTTGCTAGTTGGATTTTGACAGCTTCCTTAACTTTATTGTACAACTTAGGAAGGAGACTTTCGGAGAGAGTCTTACGCGTCGGCAGTGTATATCCGGGATTTAACATCTCGACAAACTTGCGGAATTCTACTTCTTCTACCATCCGAAGGGCGTGGTAACCTTTAGCAATCATTCTCACTAATTGGTCATCAAGCTGCTGCATTCCGATTAGTGGTAGTGTTTTTTTTGATACAACGTAGTCCATCATGGATGGCGGACCTGCTTGCTGAATTTGCCTATTTGGAACTCTCATTGATAGTTATTCGTCGTCGACTGATTTGGCTGAACACTGCATGAGGGAACCACCGTCTCTGCCTCCGTGGAGACCACTGTCACTTCACTTCTTCTTCCTCTTAGCGTTAATTCCCAGTCGCATCCGAAGCTTTCAGCTCGGAGTCTGGGGTCCGCTTTTTGCCAGTCTTAACTACGGATTTGGCTAGACCTCGATATTTTCTGTGAAGCGATTGCCATCTGACCTCCACATCCCAATGGTAACATTAGGCGATATCGAAGCTTTGCAGCTAGACTGTTGTTTTTGGATTTTTGAGGGCTCCAACTACCCGTAACGACTGCCATAGATGTTCTTATGGCAACCGGGACCGACGGCTTAACGTGCTCTCCGAGGCACGACCAGACCAATGCAAATACCCATATTTCATGAACACAAATATTTGCACTGAGCGGGGATCGAACCCACGCCTCCTGCGTAGCGGCCGCGTTCACTACCGCTACGCCACGGAGGCTGTCATTTCATGTCACTTCACTATCCACCACAATTGTACTAGAAACAGGTGCTTGCAATCTAGTACTGTTTATTTGTAGCGTTGGGTGAATAGTTTTCATGTGCCGGCTTAGGCTACCTATTGAGCCAGAAGATATAGCTAATAATCGGGAACAATAGCAGCATTTCGCCTTTTTACTGGGAACCACTTCTTCAAAATGATTCCATAAGGGGCTAAATTTTCTTTTAGTTGACATATTAGGTATATGAATATAATAGTACATTATGGTACAAGTGAGCAACGTTGGTGATTACCGCCGAGGCGTTATTGAGACCCGAGCCGCCAGGCGAGGGTCTTAAGACAGCCGAGGACGGTAATCATCATGCTCACACGTGCCATACGACGTTTTACAACACACTTGCGAATAAAATAATACTACAAATACTAAATAAACAATACTACAAATTAATTCGTTTTCCTATGCGCGCGCATTTAACAATGGCGGTCGACCATATTTAAAAAAAAATGAGGTTTGAACTTAACTTTTTTTTACTCTGTTTTTTTTTTCTGTACTTAGAGAAAAAAAAGTTAAATTTGAGCGAAAATTTTGTTTATTACACAAGTATTACAAGTTGAAATTATTTATTTAAATACGAAAATGCATCAAATGACCATACAATAGGCGTATTAATTTATTCGTACTATTAAACACGTTATTTTTTGTATCAAAACTTTTTTAAGAACATAGACAATTATAGACACTTCCTATAAAATTTAAAAAAGAATCTATAACTCACTTTTGTGAATAATAGTAATGAAAAAGTCACAGTTTTATAATAGGTGTCATTCCGTGCTTAATTGCGGTAAAATAATATTACTGTTATGAGCAGGTGTGTTGTAAAACTATTTACACTTCAAACTTTAGGTAGGTATTACCTACTTACAGTAAGTAACTACTTAAGTACAATTTATTTACAGTATTTTTTTTTTTTATACCACTTAGGTGGCAGACAAGCACACGGCCCACCTGATGGAAAGTGGTTACCGTGGCCTATGGACGTATGCAACACCAGGGGCGTCACACTCGTGCTGCCGACCCTGAAGAAACCTTCTAATGCCCTTCTTGAAGAACCCCATATTGTAGTCGCTTGGGAAAACTTTAAAACATCACCCACACCGTATTAATTAATAATTTACACAATACATCACATACAAAATTACACAACACTCAATTTCAGTTCAGTTCTCAGTTCTTTCAAGTTCTTTCTTATAAAATAATTAAAAAAAAAATATTGTAGGACATTCTACACACGCTATCTAGACCCAAAGTAAGCATAGCTTAACTAGCTTGTGTTATGGGTTCTAGAATGCGGATAAACATACTTAGATACATTTTTTTTGTAAATAAATACATATTATACATGGAAACACCCAGACCAATGCAAATATTCATATTTCATGCACACATATAATATTATATTTTTTAACTCAAGGCGCCAAACACAACTACTGACATAAACGTATCATAACATTAACAAGTGCGAGAATCATGATTGTAAACATACATGTACTACTGGCTGTCGGTGGTCAATAAAACAAACCTTACAAAACTTGCTATAGAGTTCTAAATAATATTTTGCAACTTGCCTAGCCGAACGCGTCCCGCCCGCGCAGGCGCGCTGTGCTGCTACCATGGTACATGTTCCTTCTCGCTTGCACAGTTGCACACACCATCACACGCAGCCTAGCACGCACTTTGAGTATGGAAGTATATGGAGATGAAATACCTACGAAAAAAAACTGTATACCTAAACTTGGATGAGAACGGAAAATGGCGTCTATAATAGGGAAGCCCAGTAAACTGTCGATAACCACCTTATCGATATAAAAGAAGCACAGACTAAAAATGTAAACAAGGGTTTAAACTATTAATCTATCTTCTATCTATCTATACTATTATATAATTGTAAAATGAAAATGTTTGTCCGCGATGGACGCAAAAACTACTAAATGGATTTTGATGCAGTTTTTTTGTTAGAAAGGTCTTGTTGGAATTTAAAATCTTACGTCTGTTTTACTGCAATCGGTTGAGTAGAACCGAAGATAAGAGATCCACGCGGGCGGAGCCGCGGGCGAAAGGCTAGTATTTAGCATATATTTGCTAAATATAATAGTTTGAACCATTGTAAACCTTTGAGAATGCCGTAAGGCGAAACCGGTTAGGCAACAAAAAATAAAACAATTGTGGAAGAGTACAAGTTTAGTGCTTTATTCAATATGTCCTTTATATTAATATATATCCATCAACAAAGGAGAACGGGCAGTTCGTTACATAATATTGTAATACTTTTTACCTATATTATCACAATTGTTTCGTTAAAATGATAATTATTGTATGTTTAAATACATATTTTTCAGTGCATGGTTATTAATACTGTCTGAAAATAATTATTACTGTTATTATAATAAATGTAACATTCAGTAATGTAACATTTATTAAATGTAGAGCTTATTTTTGCTAAAATATATTTTTCAACACACTCATAATGTAGCTTCATCATCATACTGAAATGTACACATTAAAAAATTAAAAAAAAAACTTTAATGAAGGATAATAATATGATCTTTATGCCCAGAGTATCAAAATAAATTTAAAAATAGTACATTATGGTACAAGTGAGTAAAGTTGGTAATTATCATACTCATGCGTGGCATACGACGTTTTACAACACACTTGCGAATAAAATAAAACTAAATAAACAATACTACAATTCGTTTTCCTATGCGCGCGCATCTAACAATGGCGATCGGCCATATTTAAAAGTGAGGTTTGAATTTGACTTTTTTTTACTCTGTTTTTTTCTGTACTTGAGAAAAAAAAAGTTGAATTTGAGTGATAATTTTGTTTATTATACAAGTATTACAAGTTGGTTTTCGTTCTATTAAACACGTTCTTTTTTGTATCGAAACTTTTTTAAGAACATAGAAACTTAACCTGTAAGATTTAAAAAAGAATCTATAACTCACTTGTGAATAATAGCAATGAAAAAGTCACAGTTTGATAAAAAACCGGACAAGTGCGAGTCAGACTCGCGCACTGTACAGAACTAAATTAAAGAACAAACTCATAATACATATAATAATAAAAATTTCAACATATCCGTCCACACATTCCCGAAAAAAAGGTCTTAACAGACAGACAAACAGACAAACGGACAACAAAGTGATCCTATAAGGGTTCTAGTTTTTCATATTACTGTACGGAACCCTAAAAAGGAATATCTAACGCCGCTCGGTGAGTTATTGTCTAAATCTTATAGTATGAGAGCCGATGAAATTAACTTTAGTCTGATCAAATTCGTGGATGATATGCGTATCATAATCGTGGAACCTATATTAAGGATGATGAGGACGTTGAAAGGGAGCGAAGGGCGCTGTCGGTAAGGGCGAACATGATTGCTCGCAGGTTTGCACAGTGTACCGCAGAGGTTAAAATAACTTTATTCCGCGCCTACTGCACGTCTTTCTACACGTGCAACCTGTGGGCCAGTTACACCAAAAAATCGTACAGTGCCCTTCGAGTCCAGTACAACAACGCGTTCCGGGTGTTGATGGGGCTGCCTCGGTATTGCAGCGCATCAGGGATGTTTGCGGAGGCACGTGTCGACTGCTTTTACACGATCATGCGGAAACGGTGCGCGTCTCTGGTGCGTCGTGTGCGAGCCAGCCCCAACAGCATTCTGGAGTGTATAGCCAGTAGACTCGACTGTGCATATGTCAGTCACTGCTGCAGGCTCTCCACGTCTCTGTTGAGCCTGTACTGGTGATTGACAATGCACAGATAGATAGTAAATTGTGTAGCCATTTTTGTAGTTTAGTCTTATTAACATAGATGTAAGAAAATTGTTACTAACAAAACTGAGTCTGTGTTACTTGAATAAACGAATATTATTATTATTATTATTATTATAAAAAGCTTTGAAAACGTTTCAATATTCAAGTCGCCGACACCAACACGAAATAGAATCCATGACACTTAACACATTCATTAATTTCATTCAGAACACATAATTCCATCACATACGTTGTAGGTAGGGCATTCACTTCGTCATAATTATTTAGTTGTCTTTTAATTTTAAATATTAACAAAGTACCATCACACAAAAATCGTGAGGAAAACACGAGATTAGAATAAAAAAAAATTATGCATGTTAATATGGACCCTTGCCTTGTACTACAAAATTTAAATTACGTTCCAATCTACTAATATCACAACCCATGACACTCAACTTAGTTGGCAGATGGCAGCCGCTTCACGGAAAATATCGAGGTCCAGTCAAATCCGCTGTTAAGACTGGTAAAGCGGACAGACTCCGAGGTGAAAGCTTCAGATGCGACGGGGAGTTAACACTAGGATGAAGAAGAAATAAATATACTTCGTTTATGGTATATAAATGATACTAACCATACAAAATTCCCTCCTACAGTCCCGGGTCCTTTAAGCGGGGCATAAAAAGCATCTGATGAGGCCTTCTTAGTTCTTAGATATTAAATTTTATTATCAATCATATTTAGAAATAATCATTTATTTTATTGTCGCTTTATCTCACATAAACCATAAAATTATCATTATCATTTATCATAATATCATGAGCTTAGCATTTTTCCGCTCTCTTTTGGTTAATACACATTAGATGACAGGATAGATAGATATCGACAAATATTACGATAATAGAGATACATGATACATCCCTAACATAGTAACCGTCTACAATCTAAGTCTATGGTCTACACACGTTCATTCATGAAAATAGAAGTATATGAGAACGAAAGATGGCGATTTGGCGTCAAGCTTGATTCGATTTTATGAATGAAATCGTAGTTGTTGCTACTCTTTAATACTCTAAGAGCACGCATCACTCGGACGGATGCCGGAACGCGCGCCGCGCAATGTTTGAGTGTCATGACTGTCATGAGTCATGCTTCATTTGGTCGAGTCATATGTAATGCTACAGTACGCGGTCGGGTTATATGACGCGCAATGCAACAATCGCATTACTTACACAAGCCTAAATACGTTAGAATCTACCAAATACCTGCCTAGTTGTTGATTTTGTTATACCTTCAATACTCACCTAGGCTACATGCCTAACTTGAGATTTTCGTACGTAGGTATTTTATACATAAAAATGTTTTTATGTGATGAATAATGTGAGGACTCAATTTCAGCAAAAAGAAACGTTAAAATTATGAGATGGCAGAAGGCACGCGTGGAGCGAAGGCTTTTTCAACACGCGTGCCGAAGCATCCAGCCTGCACTGCCCGTCATCCCAATGAGACCGCGTCCTTCGGCGCCAGTGGAAATCCCGAAGCGCCCGAGGCTGGGTTGGAACTGGTAGACATTTTTCACCAGTCTCAACCCAGCCTCATTAAATCAATAAATGAACTTTTTACAAAAAGAAGTAAGTTTTATTGCTACCTTCTGCCACTACAACTCGTAAAAACAAACTAAAGACAACGACAACACACAATTTACAATAAAATTAGGTATCATCTACTTAAATCTATCTAGGTACCTATAGACCGTAGGTTTATCGTGAAAAAAGTAGGGTTACAAGATCTCAAAAAAATACAGTACAATGATTATAATAAAAGACTAGTGCTTGCAGAATTCTAACAAATTTTAGCAATACTGTTTTGCTTCGATAACCTGTTATTTTGTCAACCTTAGTTCCCGCCGATTCGGTAGCGTAAACAATGTAAACATACGACTCGGTAGATGGGTTGTAGGCATACGAGTTGATACGAGTGAATTATTCCGTCCGGTCGGGACACTCGGGACTAAACCGTCTTGAATTTCAATTCTATACTATTATAACTATATCGTACATTGAATGTTTGTTCGCGAAGGACGCAAAGGTATTTTTTTGTTAGAAAAGTCTTGGTCAAAAAATCCTACTTGTTTTATTGCAATCGATCGAGTCTATATTATATATAAATCTAGAAAGAAAGAAGAAAGAAAGAAAGAAAGAAAGAAAGAAAGAAAGAAAGAAAGAAAAGAAATTTATTAAACCTCACACACACACACCAACATGTAGCAAATGTTACTACACACAAATGAAACTTACAATAAAAAAAAATAAAAAAATCAATGTAGGTACAATTGGTATAATACAAAACATCATCACATCAGGTATAATAGGTATACGCGCAGCCACCGCCGCTGCGTCGCCGCAGTGACTCAGTACTCAGTAGGCATCGACCTACAGGACAGCACGTGCGCGTTATTAGAATTTGTGTTTGTGAGCCACTATGGGCGCAGACACAGTGTGTGTCAGCGACGACGAGTCAGCACACCGTACACCCATCATACCGTAGGCATCTACTAACTTGAGCCAACCAACCCGCGAAGTGAAGTGACCATAAACGAACTGTATTATTGCAAGTCAAAGACGCTTAACACTATTGGAAGTGAGTGAATGATCTCCCCAGATTCACGATACAGTTGGCCCAGTCACATCGCGAGACTACATTCCGCAGTGTCCCACGTCGCCGAACACAACATCAAGTCTATCTAGCTTCAATCATCATCTAGCTTTAAGTAGTATCGAATTAATGAGTGGTTGGCAATGAACGCGTTAATTTAATAGGTATGAGTAGGTACACCTAGGTATCGAAACCGACGGTGCACCTACACAAATCCGAGCGACGTCGTAGGTACGAAAGACGCCGTGTTTGTATCACCGTTGACATAAAAACATAGATCTCTTTTTTGTCACCTTTGTCATAAATTCTTTAGTCGATTGTAATACAATTATGTAAAAAAAACCACATAATATGATGTGGGTTTCAAACTGAGGGTCAGAAGTTTAAATCACAGGGTATGTGTGAATGACGCACAGCTGTAGCATTTATAAGATTACGCGCTTGGCGCGTATTAACGCACTCGAGGAACGTCAATTGATACACACACGTGTGTGTGGAAGACGCACTCGACCAAATATTAGAAAAAAACACGTCAGGCGCGTGAACACGCACAGAAGTAAAGCTTTCAAAAACACAAACGTGTGTGAGAATCAGCAGTGAATGTGTAATGCCTCTTGAGATACAGGCTTGCCTAGTTCAAGAGGTAAAACACAATATTATTGTACGAATTCTTGTAGCTATATCTCTGTCTCATTGTACCTTGTATCTGTATTTTTTGGGTAAATAAACATTTTTATTTTATTTTATTATTATAGTTATCGGATCGCCATCCCTCTATACGAGCACAATTCGACTTCAGAAACTAACAAAATCTCATTTTAAAGTCTCAACCAATTATTCGTGTTAGCGGGACGCCATCACGGTTCGAAAAGCGAAGCCGTCAGCGCTCAAAAGCAAACCTCCGCTGCCAACCTCAGCGAAATAGAAAGGAAATCGATCACCACCATATCAAAAATTAGGGAGAAAATATTGACAGCTGACATATATTATGTCAAAATCTGAAACGTCAAGTAATGTGAAACGAAAAATTCCAATACAAAACAATCCACAGATGCAGTTTAATCAGTGACAAAGTGTTAAAAAATAAAGAAAACCATGTAATGTTGGTAATGCCATTACAATACCTATTGGGATATTTGTCAAAATACAGACGCTGATGGCCTCCACCATTTTGGGGTACATGCTCACTTATAAAATCATTGTATATTCGCACTCTGTCTTTATTTTTTATACAGAGAGTGTAAAATTCACGGGAAGAGGATAATTCTTCCGCGGTGCTTCTAGGCTGACTGGGTTCATTCTATACTGGTGTGCTTAATGATCGTGATGATGATGCTCTTGAAACTATAAAATCATTGTATATTCGCACTCTGTCTTTATTTTTTATAGAGAGAGTGTAAAAATCACGGGAAGAGTATAATTCTTCCGTAGTGCTTCATATGCTCAGGTTCAACTTCTTTTAATTTGTCGTTCAAAAGCTCCCATGCTTGCGTTTTTTGGAATCTATATTTATATAAATCTGATCCAATGTCCCAAAGATATGATAAGTGACTATATAAAGATACTAGCTTTTGCCCGCGGCTCCGCCCAGGTGGATGTCGGTTATCACGACCAAACATACCTTATGTCCTTTGTCATAATCTAATCTATCTCTGTACCAAATTTCATCAAAATCGGTTCAGTGGTTTAGGCGTGAAAGCGTTACAGACAGACAGAGTCACTTTCGCATTTATAATATTAGTATGGACAGTATGGATATGGATAAATTCGGTCAGAATTCGCTCGTTCGCGGCTCTCGTTTTGGGAATCCATTCTGAGTCTGACACGTGTAGACATGCGCCCGCGACGACTGACAAGCGCACACTGAAACGCCAACCGCCAACAGGCGTCCACACGGTCGAAATTGGAGTCAAGGATGTGTTACACTAACTTTCTAAGAATGGATAAAGAAAGTTTTTACGAATTATTGTCCATTTATAAGTAAAATGACACAAACATGAGACCAGCTATATCTGTTGTAGAAAGGCTTATTTATAGCCACACTGAGATTTCTAGCCACTGGAAGAGACTTTAAGGATTCAAGATATAGCTCGATAATATCTCATCAATTGTTATCAAAAAAAATTCCGGAAACTTGCAGGCTAATCTACAAGGTTTGAAAAAAAAATGTGTTTTAATATCCTAAATAGTTTGGAGGATAGCTGTTAGACATTTGCTTGTATTTTTTCAAAACTCCCATGATCTTCATTTTGGCATCCATTTTATAGTCTGGATAAATTGATTTTAAATTTACAACCAGAGATAACGCAAAGTTGTTTTCGGGGTCACTTTCATAACTTCTTCTGTCCTTATTCATCCTCTTGTCCATTCTTTGTATTAACTTTGTAATCAAAGTCAAAGTCAAAGTCTTTATTTCTCAAAATAGTGCAACATTGTTACAGCTTTTTGACGTCAAAAACTCCTTAAAACTAAGTTTACCACCGCTTCCTAAGCGCTAATGGAGAAGAAACGGCGCAACAAACTCCACTGCGGCATTTTAAGGACGTCAGTTTACAAAAAAAATAAAAGGGTTTCTTAAGACTAAATATGAACGTATGTACATTTGTCTCGCGTCAAGTAGGTATATAAAAAATAAAAATAAAACCTTATATAAAATAAAAATAAGACAACTTCAAGAGGGGCCTGCACCATGCTCAAGCCATACATTTTTGTCTCTAATATAATCGTCTGTCCTATAGTATGCTTTTTTGCATAGGGTGGTCTTTACATGATTTTTAAATTGGTTTTCAGGCATACCAAGGACCGATTCAGGCAACTTATTATAAAATCGTATACCTTCCCCTTTAAAAGAATCACTAACTAGCCGATAGCATGGAAGGAGCAGTTTATTTTTATTGCGCAGATTTCTGTCTGTAATGTCACTTACTTTTGTAAATTTAGTAATATTTTTCCTCACATATAGTATGTTTTCAAATATATATTGGGAAGCTACAGTTAAAATATTAATGTCCTTAAATCGTTCCCTAAAAGAATCTCTCTTGCCTAAACAATAAATGGCACGTACTGCCCTTTTTTGTAATATAAAGATAGTCTCTAAATCTGCCGCATTTCCCCAAAGTAGTATTCCATAGAACATCAAGCTATGAAAATAACTAAAGTACACCAGCCTAGCGGTAGCTACGTCTGTCAACTGCCTTATCCGTCTGACAGCATAAGCAGCAGAGCTGAGTTTATTGGCCAAAATAGTGATATGGTCACCCCATTGCAACTTCGAATCTATGGTAAATTCCTAGGAAAGTAGTGCTTCTTACAAATTCCAATCTTTGTCCCTCCAGCACGACATCAACGTGAGCTTGCCTTACATTAAGCAGTGTGAACCTAACCCTTTACGGCGCAACAATGATTTTTTATTTTTTTTTTATTGGAAATAGATTGAGACTAACTATATAAAAATGGGAAAAATAATGAAAAAAATCAATATATTAGAAAAGGTATTTATTTTTGAAAAAAATGCGGTGATGCAGAAGTGCATCACGGTGTGACATTTAAAAAAAAATTAGGAAGTATGGAAAGATTGAAAACAGTTATTATTCTTGTTGAAACATAAGGCCACTCCACACTTTTCGCATCCTGTTTGGGCTGTTCCAGTACACCCTGGTAATTTGCATCTCAGCCTTTTTTCATACCATACAGGCCAGTGTCCTAACTGATCCAATCTGACGTCTTTTGGTGGAACATACTGACATGGGCCTTTCTTCTTTTTGTTCTGGATGAGTGCTTCTACGTCGGAAGTACGCTTTAGCCGGTTTACTGTTTTATATTTTACTAGGGTCTCTGCAATATCTAGACGGAAATCAGCCGAATTTAGGACCTTGTCAGTATTTTTCGTTTCAACGTGAATTCTTCTATATAACAGCCAAGCATTACACATGGTCATGTCGAGGAAATGGTAAAAGAGTCGCATAAACCAACGTTTGCTGCGTAATTTAATTTTATAATGGCCCATTACACTGTCCATTAGATCTACCCCACCCATGTGACGATTGTATTCTGCTACTATAAACGGTCGTTCCACAGAAATGTAAGTTTTTTGTGACTTATCGAATCTCCTTACGACAGATGTGGGGTTTTTGCCAGCAAAGTTGGATAATAGGTGGACAACTTTATTGTCTCTCCACGCCACTAGTGATACATCAATATCATTATAGCTTGTAACTTGTTCAACTGATGTCCCTCTAGGTTTCTTTTTTAGCTCTTTCTCTCCTGGAAGTTTACAGTTAGGAATGCGGTTTCTTCTAGCAGTGCCCAAAGCTAAAATACCACGATGTGAAAAGAACTCAATTAATGGTAACGATGTGTAGTAGTTGTCGAAGAAGAGCCTATAATTTTGGTTATTAGGTATCTCTCTGGCAAGTCTGACCACCACATTAGATGACGCACCTAGTTGAGGCTCGCCATCTGCGCATATATTTTCCTGGCCACTGTAAACTTCAAACTTGTAACCATATCCACTTAACCGCATATCACAAATAGCTTGAAACCCCACTTATGGGGTTTGTCGGGTAAATATTGCTTCAGGGCACTGCGGGCTTTGGTTGAACACATTTGTTCGTCAACTGACAAATGTTGTTCTAAAGGTACTGTTGCATAGTTATGGTTCAGTTTCTCGATTATCGGCCTGATTTTATATAATCGATCAGAATTTGGCTGACCATATGGTATCATTTTAGAATTATCGTTGAAATGTAGTACTTGTCTTAGAAACTCGAAACGTTTTAGCGTCATGGTCTCACGTATGAGGGGATAGCCATATTTTTCCGACCAGTACATACGAATATTAGGCATATGGATTATGGACATGAAATAAACCATGCCAATGAATTGTCTTATTTCCTGGTTTGTAACATTTGCAGGTTTACTGGCATTTTTTTGGACGCTGTACAGGTTTGTTTCGTCTGTTATGAGATCGATAATGTCGTCAGTAAATAAATAAGAAAATACCTGATAAGGCGTCTGGAACTCAAGTATATCACTTGGTAAGTTGGATGATCCCCTAAACCTCGTCTGGTCTTCGTTCACCTCTAAATTTTTAGTTTTCCAAATTATATTTGTCTTTGGTACACGGCTATTTCTTGATGTGGTTATGGAGCTGGTACTGGGTATTGGGATAGTTAACGGTGTATCACATGGTTGAACATTAGTGCTGGTACTGGTCGTAGCATCGAGTTGCAAAGTGTCACTGACCTGATCTTCTGGTTCTGTTACTTCTGGCTCCTCATCAGAGGCTTGAAGTAAGTCCTGATTATTTTGTTCCATTATGTAGGTGGGATCAGCTACATCATCGTCGTCTGAATAGTCCAGACCATCCTCACTGTCTTCCCATTGCTGTAGAATATATTCTAGCTCATTATTTTCTAAAGGCTTCGAACTCATATTGAACCTAAAAAGAAGATAAAATTGTTAGGAGCATAAAAATAAAATATAATAGGTTAGCGCAATGATGCATTTCTGCAACAAAACAAAAGCGCTACCTTTTTTCTGTAATATGATATAAAATCTATGAATTTTATCAAATTAGTAAAAATCAATATCTTACCGCCACTCCACAACAATTTCGGGTAGATTAGAGCCGTATTTCTAATAAAAAAACACAAATAAAATTTCGCGCGAACGAAACAAACCGGTTTTGACAGGTTTCTCACATCAACTGGCCAAAAAATGAAAACAACGCCATCTAGCTCAAATGTGGGTATCTAATTCGATAGGATGCTTTGATGTAGTTATGCATTGCGGAGTAAAAGTGCATAATTTTAGTTTGTTTGAACGACTATGCTTGTTCGAATGGTATGATGCATAACTGCAACTGAGCGCCGTAAAGGGCTAATGCATTTGGTCTTTTCTGCATTCAACAGTAGATTGTTTACAGAAAACCAATTTGAAATAGAGTTTAAAATATTATTAACAATAGTCACATCTGTATTACGCCGATCCACTTTGAATATTAGCGATGTATCATCTGCAAACGATACTATGCCCGCTTGTGTCTCGATCATATATGGTAGGTCATTAACGTAAACCAAAAAAAGAAAAGGTCCCAGGATTGATCCTTGGGGTACGCCTATTTTGACGTTTGATCCGTTTGACTTTACGTTATTCACATCAACAGTCTGAAGCCTATCTGTCAAGTAAGATTCTAATAGTTTTGTGGATTTCTTGTCAAAACCGTAGCAAAAGTGTCTGATGGTCAACACAATCAAATGCCTTAGAAAGATCGCAGAATACCCCAATAGCATCCCGCGATCCCTCCCAAGCGTCGTAAATTAGGTCAACTAGGCTAACTCCCGCATCGATGTGTGTCCCCCCCCTCTAACTTCTAAAATAAGAGAATGATAAATCTAAAAAAAAAATATGATGTAAATTGCCGTGCAAACTACCACTAAAATTTGGTTCGAACGAGATCCAGCCAGTAGTTTTTTTTAATACGTCATAAACCGCAATTTTCGCCTTTGCTACTACGGAACCCTTCATGGGCGAGTCCGACTCGCACTTGGCCGATTTTATTTTTATTCCTATCTTTCACGTATGCGTCTCGGATTCCTTTCCATCTTTTTTGTAGTTTAACAACTGTAACTATAAAGAAATATTTCAGGTATTTGGTAACTGGCTGCTCTTTAATGGACCTGCATTTTTCATTTAGAAGAGGATTTTCAACGATACAAAAAATTGTTCGGAAGACATGACAAGCTATTATTAAAAACTTATTACATATTTGTATGCCACCCAAGCGAACAGGAGACTGGGAAAATACTAGTAGGCTTCCTAGAAAATGCAGATTTTCCTAACTGAATAGTTGCAGTGGACGGCAAACATATAAGGATGATAAAGCCGTGTCATAGCGGCTCACTTTACTTTTTTCATGAATGTAATTATAACAAAATTTAGTACATTCTCCAAAACATTTTCTTTATATTTATGTGGGATTGGTGATAGTGTTTAAGAAGAAACACTTCTGATGTTGAAATAGTTTTAGGGATCCACTTTTATTTGCTTTTCTAAAAATAGTCTTCGTCTAGCGCTCATACACAAGTCCTTTTTTTGTTCTGTCCTTACATTCAATATCCCTTCCCTTTCCGCCTTCTTCACTCTCACTATTTCTTCAGTCATTCATTCACTTCATATTTGTGTGCATTAAATATGGGTATTTGCATTGGTCTGGTCGTGTCTCTCTGGTGAGCACGTTAAGCCGTCGGTCCCGGTTGCCATAAGAACAACTATGGCAGTCGTTACGGGTATTTGGAGCCCTAAAAAGTTAAAAACAACGGTCTAGCTGCAAAGTTTCGATATCGCCTAATGTTAACATTGGGTTGTGGAGGTCAGATGGCAATCACTTCACGGAAAATATCGAGGTCTAGCCAAATCCGTAGTTAAGACTGGTAAAGCGGACCCCAGTCTCCGAGCTGAACTGAAAGCTTCGGATGCGACTGGAAATTAACGCTAGCGAGGAAGAAGACTTCAGTCATTCATCATTACGTTTCATGCTACTCATAGTCACATAACGTTCCATTCCTACAACTCAGCCATTCTGATCTTCATGTCTGTCCCCAGACATGCACTCATTTATTATGTTTCCTCAATCATTACAACTCGTCTCCTTACATCCATTCCTAACAAACATCTTGATACATACATACATACAATCACGCCTTTCTCCCCGGAGGGTTAGGCAGTGGTGAATTAACACCCACATTTCACCAATCATTGTATTAGATCCCACGTAATAGGGGGTGAGCCTATTGCCGTTCCCGGGCACTATTGTTGGTTCGAGCTATGTATAGGCTGAGTCGTGGCTGTATCTATCTGTCTAATGTTAAACAGCCCTATCCCATAGTCGCCTTGTACGACATCAACATCTTAATACATCTTATAAATTAAACATCAGCTTCAATACAAAAGCATCTTAATATAACTTATAAATAAAACTCCCCAAAAGGTATACCCTAACTAACCTAATATCATGAACAGTTGGTAGACTACTCACCGCTTTCAATGCCATCGGCTAACACTGGCTTCATGTAATCAGCCGAAGAGGATGTGACTATAGGACCATCTGTCATATAATCTATCTTCTCTAGATCATAGCGATCATTCCTTTTTACCTTGGTGACTCTGTAGGGACCCAAATACTTAGGCTTAACCTTTAAGCTAACCCCAAATTGTGTCCGCTTGATGGCAACAATATCTCCAATACCTGTTATTCCCATGCCTCCAAATATCATTGTTTTCAATCATACATATATTTTCTACTTTGTTTTCTATTATTGTAAGTCTTACAATTTTCATCTTGTATCTTTTTTATCCTTTCATCTTTAATCTTTCTCTATCTTGAATAAAATTACTTCTGTGCTCTTGCTGTAGAAGCTCATAAACTTGTAGGTCTTCTTTTGTTTGCTCAAACGGAGTGGTATCAATACTTCTTTGGTAATTACTATTCAACGCTTTCTACACTGAGCTGACATGCTTGTACCGATGAGAGGGCTCTTCAATGCATAGTTGGTCAATACAGCTATGATTGTTCTGTGTTTCTTTACACCTGACCATTCCCCCTAAGAACTCCCGTCGTTATTGTTATGTGTTAAATACTTTCTGTTGCGCAGTAGTCCTTAAAGTCATTACTGGTAAATGCTGTGCCACGGCCCGAAATAAATCTAGTGGGGTTACCAAATGTCTGTTGGTGAATCTTAAGCTTCTCTTGGGGTGGCAATGTGTAAGATTATTGCCCCCTTTAGCGTTCTGCAGAACAATTACGACGAATACGTGGAGTGCGTATCGATCCAACTTGACTATTCGAAGCAATCCCTAAGGAACAATATGGGCACACTACAGCACTTAGGTACACGGGTAAAGAGAAGTCACTTACCGCGCGCTGCTCCTCTGGTGATTTGTTGGTGGCCACCAACTGGTCCAGGTGTCGGGATGCTTGTAACACTTGCACTATAATATGCTCGTGATGCGGTGAGCTGCTCAGACCTCTAAGTAGTAGGGATGTCGAAGCGAGACTGGTGCGGTCGAGAGGTGGCGCGCGCGGCACTGCCAATCTCTCTTTCTCGAAATACCCGCATACCATGTCGTCGCAAGTACCCTCATATTCCATAAGTTTCGCTCGGACAAACTATCGGATCGATAAGCACCCGCCACAACATCTCTAGTCTCTTTGCTCCCTTTCACTGGAAACAACCACACAAACTTGGTAAACGCATCCACCATTGTTAAAATATAATTGTCTCTGAGAGAGGTCCAATATGATCACAATGTATAGTATGTAGAGGAATACTTCCTTTCTCTGTGATTTATATTCTGTGGCTTACACAGGAATCCCGTTAAGTTCGTCTGTCCGCCAATAATCGCGAATTGAAGGAAGCTTCACTAGACCCATCCATCCAATAAGCGCTAAGAATCTCATCATTGCCGAGTTATACTGACATACTATGTAGTATATGTATGTATATGTTGTAAAATATATGACAGATATTATAACTTGTTATATATCTAACTTGTGTATACTTTTCCTTTTATTTTTAAAAATAAAAAATAATAATAATTTATGTAATTGTACGCTACCCTATCATATCTTTTGCTTCTATCCATCCAAAGGTTGCCTGGAAGAAATCGCTGTAAGCGATAAGGCCGCCCATTGTGCATTATATATTAACATTGTTATATCGATACCTTGTAATACTTTTATGGTGTACAATAAAGAATATCTTATCTTATCTTATGTCCCTCTCTCTAATAATTTCTTGTGTAGCGAACAAATTTGTAACAAATTTGTTTCGTCCACTATTGTTGTAAGTATATCGTTTGTGAGGAATAGTTCAAAATAATCAAGTGGAGCAGCGTCTGCCAAAATTCCTTGGTATGTTATTAAACTAATGTATTCACCGGTGAAGTCAAAATTAGGTGGGTCGTCTGTTTAGAGTCTAAGCCTTAGCTTAGTGCTTTATGACTGCCTCTGTGGCGTAGCGGTAGTGAACGCGGCCGCTACGCAGGAGGCGCGGGTTCGATCCCCGCTCAGTGCAAATATTTGTGTGCATGAATATGAATATTTGCATTGGTCTGGGTGTTTCTATGTATAATATGTATGTATTTACAAAAAAAAATGTATCTAAGTATGTTTATCCGCATTCTAGAACCCATAACACAAGCTAGTTAAGCTACGCTTACTTTGGGTCTAGATAGCGTGTAGAATGTCCTACAATATTTATTTATTTATTTATTTATTTATTTATTAGTTGTATTCACAATTCTCACTATGCTTTGATATGTGCTTATCGCTCACAAGGTTACGCGGATAGACCGATATGTTTTTTTTTTTTTTTTTTTTTTTTTTTTTATATAGGACACGTCAATTTGACTTCACCTCGCCTGATGGTAAGCTGAAGGCAAAGTCTCTGAAAAGAGGGCCACCATTACAACACGTACCATGTTACAATGGTGGCACTCAGCTTGACGGCCTCATCAGATGCTTTTTCACGCCCCGCTTAAAGGACCCGGGACTATAGGAGGAAGGAAACACGTGAGCTGGCAAGGAATTCCAAGTCTTAATAGTGCGGCAGAAGAAGGAGTCGCCGAATCGCTTGGTTCTTGATGGAATATTCTGCACCGTATGCGGGTGGCATCTAAGTCCTGCACGTGTTGTCCTATATAGGAAAGGAGAGGGTGGGATTATTTGGAAGAGCTCATCAGAACATTCACCATGGTAGAGACGGTAGAAAACCGCCAAAGATGCCACATCTCTACGCAACTGCAAAGGCTCGAGGGTGTTAGTGACCTCAGGATTCCCAATAATGCGGACCGCACGTCGCTGCAACCTGTCGAGAGCATCTAGTAAGTACTTTGCGGAGCCATCCCAGAGATGAGAGCAGTATTCCACGCAAGAGCGAATTTGTGTCTTGTAGAGAAGACACCGCTGCTCCGGCGTGAAAAAACGTCTCACTTTGTTCAGGACTCCGAGTTTACGCGAGGCTGTTTTGATGATGCTCTCAATGTAGTTTTTGTTGTTCAGTTTGCAGCGGACATCCATACCTAAGATGTTGAGATTGTCCTGCAGTGGCAGTGGCGTGCTCTGAAGAGTTGGAAGGGGAAGGAACGAAGATACCTTTGCTGTAAACGCGCATGCCTGCGTCTTCTTGGCATTGAACTCGACCAGGTTTTCAGAGCCCCATTGGGAAACGTGGTTCAGGGTCCGGTCAAGTTCACTGACGAGAAGCTGCCTTTTTTCCGCGATATCAGACTGCTTGGCCGCAGGATGTCCGTGATAACTCCCGTGTAAGGTGCTATCGTCTGCATAGCAGTGAATGCTGCCAGTGGACAACATGTCGTTGATATGCAGAAGAAAGAGAGTGGGTGATAAGACGGACCCCTGCGGCACGCCAGCATTTACCTGCAGGAACTCCGAAGTTCGACCGTCACAGAGGACGCGAATACGGCGCCCCTGCAGGAAGCTAGACACCCAGTCGCACAGTCTGGGAGGCAGACCAAAGGCTGGTAACTTGGAAAGAAGCGACTTGTGCCAGACTCTATCGAAAGCTTTGGCGATGTCAAGACTAATTGCCAGTGACTCGCCATGCTTGTCCATAGCCTCACCCCAAAGATGGGTAACATACGCCAGAAGATCACCCGTTGACCGCTTCGGTCTAAAGCCGTATTGCCGGTCATTGATTAAGGAATGATCCTCTAGGTGACGCATGAGCTGTTTGTTTATTATGTGCTCGAATGCCTTGCACAGCACTGAGGTGACGGCTATGGGCCGATAGTTGCCTGGGTCCGAGCGATCCCCCTTCTTGGGGATCGGCTGCACATTCGCCTCCCTCCAAGCCGATGGCACTGTACCTGAGATGTACGACATCCGGTACAAACGCGTAAGCATTGGAGACAACTCCGCTGCGCATTTTTGAAGAACCACCGCTGGAATACCATCCGGTCCGCTGGCTTTCCGGACGTCGAGTGACTGCAGCACACCACGGACATCGCGCTGCCTGATGCGGATCTCAGGCATTGCGTGGTCACAGACGGGTAATGTCGGTGGCTGCTTACCGCAATCATCGATTCGGGAGTTTGCCGCAAAGAGATTAACCAGCAGATTTGCTTTCTCTTGCGGCTCATGGGCCAGGGATCCATCAGGGTTGCGCAACGGGGGCAGCGAAGGCTGGCAGAAGTTGGCTTGCACGGCTTTGGCCAGTCGCCAGTAGCCACGGCTGCCCGTGGGATGCGCCACTAGCTCTTGACCAAGCCGCGCTATGCGCTGGGCATCCGCTCTGACGTAAGCCCCCTTGCAGACCTTTGTGGCTTTATTGTACGCTACCTTGAAGTGGCCCACGTTGGGATCGCGTGTGGCGCGCGCCCTTACCCAGGCGCGGTACGCAGACTGTTTTTGATTGACAGCCTCCGCGCACTCGCGGCCGAACCAAGGGCGCGCTCTGCGGTCACCGGTGACATCAGTGTATGGGATATAGTATTCCATACCTAGACTGATCTCACCGGCGACAGCAGTAGCACTATCCGATGGGTTCTTACCTTCAAAGCAACGTGCAACCCACGGGATGGACGCAAAATACTCACGCATCCCATCCCAGTCCGCTGACGAGTAGTGCCAGAGACGCCGCTTCCCCTGCGCGGGTCGTGGGGGCGCTGTGATTGGCACCTTGGAACAGACCAGACAATGGTCGGAGTTGCCTAAAGCGGCACGCACCGAAACACTGTACTGGTCTGGGTGACTCGTCAGCAGAAGGTCCAGAAGGGAGGGTGTTAGGCCCGACCTTCTTGGTATCCTAGTGATCTCCCGTACCAGTTGGGTCAGGCCATGCGCCAGAGCGAAAGCGTGAGCGGCTCTTCCCGCATGGTCAGTTTTGGAGGAGCCCAACCAGATCTCGTGGTGGGCGTTAAAATCCCCCAAAAATACCAGTTCCGCGTTTGGAAACCGCTCCTGCGCATCATCTGCAGCCTGACTCAGATATTCGAAGAGTCGAGTTGTCTCGGTATCTCCTGTATGGGAACGGTAGAGGCACACATAGATCTGACTCGTAGAGCCATGGTCTACGTGTACCCATAGGGTGGAAAAGGAAGGGTCCTCTAGGCAGCGCAGACGGCGACAACAAACATCCGCCCTAACGAACACGCACACCCCGGCCTTTGCACGGAAATTTTCCTCCATAACGTAGCCGGGGTAGAGCAAGTAAGACGTGTCGTCAGGGCGGCGTATTTGCGTCTCCGTCAGAAAAAGCATGGCTGGATTCGCCGTCTCGAGGTGTTGGTGGACGGCGTTGAGGTTTGCATGGAGCCCACAGATGTTTGTGGACTCCACCTCAAAAAGCGAGCTTGTGGGAAGTTGAAGAGCCGCTGTGTAACCATGCTCTTTGTTTTGCGCTGCCATGATTGATGAAGGAAAGAAGAGGGCGTGAAGAAGAGGTGATTGTCGTCGCAGCACCGCGTGACAAAGCGCGGGATATTGGTTTCGTCTATTAATGTGAGGCATGGCGAGAGCCGACACGCCGAACGGAAGGGCCCCCGTACCCCCCCGAATATGGTCGCCGGGTTCCCACATCCGGTCACCAACCGGCACGACGAGCCATATCGGGATTATGCGCGGCCTGGTGAGGCAGCCTCCTGGGGTGGTTAGCCCCAGTTGGGCCCCTGTACTATGCCGCGGGCGGCCAGCGGCACCACCGTTTCTACGGGTCTCCCTGCCCGGCGTGTCGCCCCGCGCCATCCCCACTAGACTCCGCCAAGACCCACTGGTCCCTATAGTGCTGCGACCACGATCACCTCTGCCCGGCTATGCACCTACTGAACCCTGATCGCAATCCAACCGAAATTGGATTACTATTTAAGGGCTTTTCGCAAAGTGCACGGTGGTACCTACCCGGTCGGAATTAGTGACAATTTTGTGTCATCAGATTCCTACCACCAGTAAAACAGTTTGCGCCACTGTCTATAAGATAAGGGGTACCTGTGTGCTGATCCATGATGCTGAGGCGATGATTTACTTGCGGCCTGCATGACTCACCAATTTCATGCACCGCTGTTAGTTTTCCGGCTTCTTCTTATTCCAATTGCATGGTTCCACGCATTTGTTCGCTCGATGCCGGAACCGGAAATGGTAGTCGCATAGCCAGTCATGATCTGCTGGAGTTCGCCTGCGAGATGGGCTGCGACTTTGCGATCTGGCTCCGAAGCCTCCGAGCCTGCCTCATCCTCTGCCAGTGAATCTAGGCCTGGGCTGCCTGCTTTCTAATCCTCTTAACCTCTCTGTCAGGGTCTTGATTTCTGCTATTAAATCTACTGGTTCACCTCCTGAAGCTGCATCTATTTTGCTGACTGTTTCTCTATGGGCTACGGATTCTATGACCTTGTCCGCTATACTGCCTAAGGTACTAAGGTCCTTCGTCTCCGTGGCTGCCAGAATCCCTCTTAGAGCGGAAACACACGATGCGTTGCGGCGACGCACCGTAGAAATTTCGCCGCAGTAGCGGGCACACGAGCGGTGCGACGCCGCTGCGTTGTTATGACGCAGCGGCGCCGCGTGCGCCCCAGCTGCGTTGTAATGTCTGTTAATAATAGTGCAAGCGCTAGAGGTAGTTGAGTATGCAAAATCCGAGTGACGGCAACTATGACCGGATTCTTATACCTGATCCTCTAAATAATGACAAAGAAATCTTGCCGCCGGGTGTGATGGTCCCTTCCCGCTCCCTTCACATCCCCTCTGCGCCCTTAAAGTAAGCATAGCGCGCGTATGCGTTTAGTGTGTTTCTACATATATTGACGTAAAGAAGTTGCTTTATGAAGTCGTGTTTTTGTATCCATTTTTATTTTATACTACTTAGGTGGCAAACAAGCACACGGCCCATCTGATGGGAATTGGTCACCGTGGCCTATGGACGTATGCAACACCAGGGGCATCACACTCGTGCTGCCGACTGCCAACCCTGAATCCATATTTCCATACTAATATTATGCGAAAGTAACTGTCTGTCTGTCAGTCACACTTTCACGCCTTAACCACTGAACCGATTTTGATGAAATTTAGTATAGGGGTAGATTAGACCTTGAGAAAGGACATAGGCTATGTTTGGTCGCGATAACCGACATCCACGCGGGCGGAGCCGCGGGCAAAAGCTAATATAATATATATCGATGATTAAATATAATAACATTTTGCTGACAACATTAGTATCATTCATTAATGATACTAATGTTGTCAGCAAAATATAGGTAGGTACCTACCTAGGCATATATAAAAGTACACTTTTACGAAAAGCTCAACAGTGACTTACGTCCACGACAAAATGACTATACAAGCCGTCTTTACCAGAGTTATTAATTCCCCCCATGTAAATGAACTGTAAATTGTCGCACAAGGTCTTGTAATTGCAATAAATCTAAATTGGTTTGTATTTCATTATGTAAATGCATCAATAACAAATGTCAAAATTAAAAATAAGTATTTTTTACCTAGATACTTTAAGAAAATTTATGCTTGAATTCGCTGGTTGTTCGAATAACTTTTTTTTTTTTTTTTAAATATTACTTTTATTTTCGTTTTTTTTATTAAGTACCTATTTAAGAATCCATGCTCACTTTTACCATTAGAACAAACTATAAATTATAACGGAAATATTCATTAAAATGATTTTATATCATGTACTTACCTACTCAATACATTTCCTTTACGAATAAGACAAGAGGGGGTAAAAAAAATGGACCAGAAAATAGACCGGCAAGATCCACATTATCATTCTTGGACCTTTTCTTCACTTAAATCCGTTGGCGAAATTCGGTACTCACATTTTGCATACTCATACCTCTAGCGCCCGGTCTATAAATCATAAACAACTACGCGGCGGCGGTGCGGCGCGCGCCGGAGCGGTGCCGCTCCGGCGTCGCAACGCATTCACCCCTCCCCGCCTCGTCTCGGTGGTTGCAAGTCCGGTGCGGCGACGCAGCGCATCGTGTGACATGCTACAGATATTTCTATGTAAAACGACGCAGCGACACCGCTCCGGCGTCGCGCCGCCGCCGCAACGCATCGTGTGTTTCCGCTCTTACTGTGCTCGGCAAATGGTTGAGCCACAGTATGAGTAGGGTTTCCTCTTCTCTCTCTCCTCTATCTTGCCACGTGCAAGATAGACTGTAAGAATCACAACTCCAGATTGTTTCGCTAAATCTATAGCCTCAATGGACAAATGTGACTCATGATTCGCCATTATTAGGAGACTTGGATTTTCTGATGTCGTGCTTGAACAATTAATAAACTGTTTCATTACTTCCAAGAATAACTCGCTATTCATCCAGCCCGAAGAAGTCGCGAGCCCTAAACTGCCGGAAGGTGTACCATACATTATGATGTTTTTAAAGTTTTTCCGAGGAAATATAGCAGGAGGTAGGCGTGTCCTGTAACACTAACAATGCAACATGTAGTAACAAGTGCCTTTTCTCCACTTGTCACTTTACCCACTTTAGCTCCTGGGGGAGCGACAACTTTCTGAGGTTTCTTGACGGTAATTGTACCGATTTCGTCAAGGTTGAAAATTCGAGTTCCGTTCGCGAATTTATGCTCCCGTTTTAGCAACTTCCATCTGGCTGGGTAACTTCTAGAATATGAATGTACTCTTCGGGTAAAGTTTGCGAAGATACAGGCACTTTAGCCACTTATCTTCTGCAGTATAAATGATCTCTTCAGGTTGATGTGTTATTAATTGCATAATTTGCTTCAATCGTGACTGTAACAAAGAAAACTTATTTTATGTAGTAGGAAGCTATGTATTTTTTAGTTTTATTGAATTTAAACTGTTTTAACGGGTGCCCTATTTGATTTCGAAAGTTGATGATTCGATTTTTATTATATCGAACACGCTGTCGCGACAATTCAGTTGTACGATGTTTTATTCCATCGATGCTTTATTGGTGCGATGTAACATTTGTGCGAAAAATTCTGCTGCGAAAACCTTATAGCGATTGCTCGTTAGTTCGGTAATTTATTAGTTCGATAGTATATCGGTTCAAACGCCTATAATATTCCATGACATATCATTTTTAACCTTATTTTGCATTATGGACGTTAAAGAAATATATTCCATTAATGTAAAAAAAAAATACAATTCGATTCAAGATACATTTAATGAATTATATTTAAAAATATTAAAGAAAAAAAAAATACATTTATAATTATATGATTAGCAATGGCTCCTAAAAAAGGAAGAAGTTCCATATTATTACAGTTTGCACAAATCTTCGCAGTAGAATCAGCTACTCTTTTTTTTTTTTTTTCTTGGGCGGAGTCTTATCAACGCTAGCCTGTGCTTTTTCAACAACGTGGTTTGTGCTTATTTGCTTATAATGGCGCATTTACATTAGGTCGGTCACCGAAGGCGGCGGCCGCATTCGGTTTAACTAAAACGCTTACCTAAATTGAGTTGTTTACATTGGTCGGTTAACCGAATTCGGCGACTTGATTGATGCGGCGATTCTATATTGAACAGTCGGGTTGCAAGCATCGTCATGAACAGTCTTGTGTTAGAAGGATTTTGAACTGTGTGCGATGTAATACAAGAAGTTTTGAGGAAAAAATTGAAAAATAGGAGTACAAAGAGAAAGAGAGTAAGGATAACACCTCTATCAAGTCAACGGTCTTTGTTAGGAGCTTCAGTGTTGTTGTGTAGTGAATTCAAAACTGACGATGTTTTTTTATTATTTTTTAGAATAGATATTCGAATGGTTACTGAATGAAATATCTCCGATTATAGAAAAACAAGACAGTACATTCAGAGAGTGTTTAAATAATTATAATAAATTGGAAAAAGCGAAATCAATTCTCGGGCGGGACTCGAACCCGCGATCTTTCCCTTACAGGGGGAAATATGTTTAAATAATGTTGATATAAGTAGTTGTTAGATTATATCAACATTATTTAATTTATTTTGTTTTCATTTTAATGAACACAAATTTTCATTCTAAGATACAAACACAAATTCTTCTAAGATACAAACACAAATTCTTCTAAGATACAAAAACAAATTCTTCTAAGATACAAACACAAGTTCTCCGTCTGAATAAATCTAACAAAAATTCTATTCTATTCAATATTCTAAATATTGAAATCCCTAAGTCTTCTAGAGTCGATTTTCAGCCCACCGTGCGCCGGCGAGGTCTCGGCTAGTCGCTTGCAAGCGGGGTGGATGATGCAGGTACTACAATGTAATAAACAAAGGACATCACTCATTTTTGTCCAAAATTGAAAGTGCCGGCCAAAGAAAAAAAATACGATATTCCGGTAGAACTTGTCCTTGCTAGTATTTTTCATTATGGCGTCAAAGTTGAGGGACCACTTCCAACGGTTTTATTTGAGTTCAAACATCTTGAAAATATACATTTTTTATGATACCAATTATTGAAAATGAATGAAAAATATTGTTCTACACTGGAAGAATAGTTATTGAAAGCAATAAAAAATAAACCCCATACTGCATATCGTTGTTTTTCGTCCATTTGTTTAGGTCCGAAATTGAAAATGCCGGCCAAAGAAAAACAATATGATATTCCGTTAGAACTCGTCCTCATTTAATTTTTTTATTATGGTGTAGTGTAGAAGATTGTAGGTACTCACAATAATTAAACACTCACGATCAGAAGAGAGGAAAGTTTATTAAGCACAGGCACAGAAGATAGTTACAGTTCAGTTCACAGTAGTTAGGCAATAGAAAGCACAGCAGATAGATTGAGTGATAGGCGAAGATAATAAGTAGACTATATATTGAATATATATTTATGCTATACGCGTACATAAGCACATAAACCACGGAATCTAGTACCGTAACCGAAACCGGCGAGTAAGATAGCGGAAGGAAGTAACAAGCGCTTCGCGTCGTAGATGGCTAGCGACTAACTGTGACCTCTGCGCGTACGCATCGATCGAGCAGGTATATTGCACCTTATACATCTACATGGCATCGAGCTGGGACACTGTCGATAACTTAGTGTCGATATTTATGATATCGACAAGCAACATCGACCAACCGATGTTATTATATGAATATAGGTTTGGATAATATTGAAGTGATTCAGTGTAAGCAAAATGTACGGTCTGCAAATAAAATAGATATACATGTAATTAATAAATTTTATGTAAACATTGATAAGTGTGTTTTGTATGTAAATATAATAAGGTATATTAAGTACCCTACACCACCCCCCACCAGAGACCGTCAAGGGCGATAATAATCGGGAAACCTCACCCGTCGACCAGAACGGGTCACGGGATCGCGTTAGTCATCTGGTTCAGGATTGTTTTGAACAGACAGTGTGAAAGCCGGCTTAAGGCGGTTAATCGACACTGTCATCTCCTTGGTGTTAAAAAGAATTTTAAAAGTTTTGTCTCCTCTGGCGAGAACTTTGTGCGGCCCGGAGTACGCAGGTTGAAGGGAACCTCGTGACGCGTCTTCACGCAGAAAGACGTAGTCAGAGGTCTCTATTTCCTTGTACACTTATTTGCTCACACGGAACTGGACTAGTGATACCAGTAACAGGAAATCCCCACGATATCCTTCTTGCTTCAGAAGCAATTTTGATAGTACAACTATGGTCATCTATTAGCTGTGCAATGAAATTTCCTTGGACGAGACCATGTCTACAACCGAATCTCTTTTCTAATACCTGGATAGCCTCCTTATCTTTTACTGAACCAGCACTGAAAATTGTATCTCCTTCAGGAGATTGTTCATTAATCATTTTATTGATTGTCTGGATATTGGAAAAGCTTCCCACTAACTGGAGATGGATGCCTTCATTTGAGTTTTTTAGGTTTTCATGTGCTAGATTCGCGATGAATGGCTTCATTGTTATCAGTATTGAACAAAGACGTTCTAGATCTTCCCTGTTAGCACCTAAGACTTTTAATACTTGAGGATTTGTGACATACCCAGGCAAGAACTCCTCAACTATCTCTCTCGCACGTCGTTCAAAATTTGGTAACCCTACTTTATTTATATAACCTCAGGAAATTGGACATGAATAACACTCCATATCTTCACCCAAATTGTGAGGGGGTCCGGACAGCCTCTCTGGCAATGTTGGTAGATATTTGATATAGGTAGACCACCAATGATTGAAGGACAATTCAATAAAACAGGTAGTCTCATTTTGTCAGATTGGGGTTTGAGTAATTTCTTTCTTCTCATTATATTACCAGCTTCAATCGAATATAAAAGGAACGGAACACATGGGGAATTGCAGTTCCGTGACAAATTTTCAGTAGTTGTCGAAGCACTAGTTAATAAAGACTGAAGAGAAGGAAATCCCTCATTTATATCAGGAACCATCCTGTTTAGACGTTTTAAACAATCATCAATTCTTATGGATTTATAATATCTAACTTTTGAGTACTCAAACAAGTTCTTTGAGTACCAAGTTTCTTCTAATTTCAATTTTAAACCTCCTAAGGAAAAGTAGTAGTCCAGAGTATTGAGGAGTACCCGGATGTGTTTATTGGGGTCAGTTTGTTGATATTTATTTAACTTTAGATGTATAACTTGATTGTCTCCTTGTCCCATAGTCTCACCTTCTAGCTGACAATCATCAAGAGCGAGCTTAATTATCATAATGGTAATTAAAGTCCAGGCTTTTTGCCTCATACCTTCAAACCCCCCGAGTTGGTCATAATGACAGTAATCTCCTTCTATAGGTCCACCGTCAGGACCAATTCTTGGAGGTGTCAACCGGGAACTTAAGAAAACCATGCATCTATTAAACCAGAGATGGGAATCAGAGTAAAGGTTTTTGCGACCATGTAAGTCATCTAATTCCATGAAGATGTGTTTATTTAATTCATGACGTTGAAGTTGGTTCCATTTAGATAAATCTAAGTTAAGGTTGTAGTTACCAGCTTTTGAAATTGTTGAAGCAATTTTGTCCATTCTCTTAGTCATAGATCACTGTCTATTAATGTTTTTGAATTTTTTTTTACCAAACACTCTGTTTCGTCCATTACAGAATCCAACGCGTCTTTCACAATATATTGCGCACTTATTATAACATTATCACTATCACTATCACTGCTATCACTGTCACTGTTCTGAGTGTTATTGCATAGGTCAATGACCGATATTTTAATCAATTTAATCCCTCGCCTAAGAGCCTTGCTCATAATGCTCATGACGAAGGACTGATTGATTTGTTTTTTCTTGGCGTCCCTTCGACGCTTTGAGCGGTTCTTAGCACTACTTTTAGCGGTTGCTGCTTGTTGCTCTGTTGCTGCTTGTCGTAGCATCTCGTTGTAGTCCTCGTTAGGATCTTGTGCGTATTGGCTGAAGATAATATCATCGGGCTCCGAAAACTGAAACAATTTTACAGATATTATCAAAACTGTTGTATTTTATCATATGTACATAATGTGTATGAAATTCATTGCAGATTCACTTCACTTCATATTGAGGGATTCAATTTTTTTTTTTTAAATAGAATTGAATAGATTTATTTGCATAAAATTTGGTAAGTACAAAAAATATATCTTAAAATAGAATAATGATATTACTAAAAATGGTGTAGAGATATTTTTTATTTACTTACCGCTGTGTAATTTTAAAGGCATTTCCTATTAGTTCGGCAAGATCATAAATTGTGACTACTTTGCCTGGATTTCTCATCATCCAAGAATCGATTTCAGCGTTATAAAAACCTTTAAATGGCGAATTAACACCAACATCCAATGGTTGCATCTTAGCAGTTGTGTGAGGATGTATAGTACGGTCAACGAATGGCTTAAAGGAGGGTATAGAGTGCGTGAGCGGGAACCTAAGCGATTTCTTCAGAAACTTATTCAGACTATTTAGAGAGAAAACATACTAAAAGTCCTGACGTCTAGGTGTCGAGCCGGAGGGGGGAGGGGGGGAGGAAGGTCTCAATTTTAGGTTTTTTGTTAATAAATCAAAAACGGTGCGTTGTAGCGAAAAATGTTCAAAGATAGAATGAAAGCTTATAAAATTCTCTATAACTTTGATCTATATACTTTTCCATACTCCTACCCGTTTTTGAACTAAACGCTCTGGAAAAGTGAAAGTTAAAGTTATTCAGCGTGATGTGAAAATTTAAGCCAAAGCCATTAACTGATGTGAGAAATTATCTTAAAATTTATTTTTACATAAGCTGGAAGTACCTCCACGTGGTGAAGACGGTTACAGTAAGAAATTGCGTTTCTTATAACAGCGGATAACTAACTAAGTTGAGGTGAGAAAAACAATCATGAAGATTGTTTTTCGTGTACCTAATACTCACTGTAGATAACGCGTCCTTACTGGCCAAAACTCCCATTAACATCGTATACATGCCTTCGGGCTTATGTTATTATTAGTTTTCGTAATTTTATTTTGCTTGGCACGGTAGCCTACCCGGTAACGCAGGGCAGCAGCCACAAAATATTTTTAACATATACCTACACTGTTACAAGTAACACTATCTAATATGAGTACCAATAAGTGTCCTGTATGTAATGAAGATGTGGTTAAAGGAAGTAACAATGTCTCTGAGGTGAAAGAAAAGGGAATACTGGGTCTTCTTAATGCTAGTAGTATGCATATTTAATTATGTTCTTTGAGAAATGATACATGGGGTAACGAAGTTCTTTGTCGTTTGTCCTGCACTAACGATCTTGTTGCTGAAGGAGCAAAATATCACAAAGACTGCTATTATTCATTTTGTGAAGTCTGTCAGTTACCCAAAACTCCAGAAAGCTGAGATCCCTAGAGATAAATTTTTGCTTATGTGGAGGGAAGCACTGATACTCAGTTTTCTCACTCTAATACTCGGTGTTGTAACAGGTGCCAAACCCCAGTGGCGAACTATCAAGGCCGAGTTGGAAAATAAATATGGGGATCGAATACTGATCACACCAGGGGTCAACCGTTTCAAAACGCCGCGCCGGTGGTGTGTTTTAGAGACTTTGGGTACAATATTATCAATCAGGCATGGTATGAAATCATCATCCGCATATAGACGTATTCTCCTAATTGCATCCGTGGCCAAGATTACCTCGAAGCTCAGGGTCCGCCTTCCGGCTCTTCCTCCTCCACTTCGCACGATCTTGGGCGTCCATGGTAGTGAGACCATGATTGCACGTATGTCACTCTCCACGACGTCAAGCCAGGACTTCTTTGGCCTACCCCTTTTGATACGAAAATAGGCAAAAAAACGAAGTAGAGGAAAAGCTGAGAATTCTTGCTAAAGCTGCGGAAATTTTACGGCAAGATATTCAGAGTCAAGTGTACAGCACAGACACATACCCACCGTGCGATAATTTTTTAATTACGATTAATTCCTTAATTTTCACTTTTCCAGAGCGTGTAGTTCAAAAACGGGTAGGAGTATGGAAAAGTATATAAGATCAAAGTTATAGAGAATTTTATAAGCTTTCATTCTATCTTTGAACATTTTTCGCTACAACGCACCGTTTTTGATTTATTAACAAAAAACCTAAAATTGAGACCTTTGCCCCCCCCCCTCCCCCCTCCGGCTCGACACCCAGACGTCAGGACTTTTAGTATGTTTTCTCTCTAAGTAGTCTGAATAAGTTTCTGAAGAAATCGCTTAGGTTCCCGCTCACGCACTCTACAACTTCTTTATTGACCGTACTAGTAGTGTTAAAATGGTTACGCTGTTAACTTTCGCTAAGTCTAATGCCTCGATGGACAAATGGCTTTCGTGATTGTCCATAATGAGGAGCGAAGGATTGTCGATGGAACTTGAAGTGCGTTTAATGAAGTGAGATATGGTTTGAACAAAAGTTTCAGTGTTCATCCAACCAGTTGGAGTAGCCAACCCTAAAGAACCAGGTGGGGCACCCTTTATCATGTGGTCCTTGAAATTTTTTCTTGCAAAAATCAAAACGGGAGGTAATGCGTAACCAGCTGCACAAACTATTAAACAAGTTGTCACTAAAATACCCCTTTCGCCACTCGTCATTTTGTTGACATTTTTTCCTTTTGGAGCAATTACGCGTTGGGGTATGTGCACCGTTGTCGTTGCAGTTTCATCTAAATTGAAGACTCGTGTTCCATCAGCAAAACAGGAGTTTCTATGATACACAGTCTGCAAATTGTCATAGAAACTATTCACTGTGTGTCTGTTAAATGCCGTCGCTCTTGCTAAGCTACAAGCTTCAGGCCGTCGTAGAGATATGTCTGAATGACGTTGCCGAAAAGCTTTTAGCCAATCAATTCCAGCTAATCGGTTCTCTGCCCAAGAATTAGGCATTTTCAAATTATTTATAGCGGCCATTTCGTAAGCCACTTTTCGACAATCTTTGGTAGATAATCCATAAAACAAGGGCACATTTTTCAAAGTATTCTTTAAGAGCTTGCTCCTGTTCTTCATTAAATATCTTGTTTACAGCGTAATTGGGCGTAAACCTCATATTTAATGAACCTCTGTCTTTCATTTTTACGGTATAGCGATACAGTGTTGCAAAGGGAATATTTTTTTCTTTAGAAACGCAACGAATAGATTTTCCTTTCGATATCTCCTCCAGAGCACTTTTCATTTGTTCTTCCGATATTCTGCCAATTTTTCTGTCATTTACTTTCGGCCTTCGAGGCATTCTGCGAATATCAAACAATAAACGTTATAAAACTTTAAATAACTAATTCAAACATAATGTCAGTACACAGTGGATCATGATCCACTGTGCACCTATTATGAACTATTCACTGTGTACCCCCGCGCCATATTTTATTTTATAGCAACGTAAACGAAAAATAATATTGCAATAAGTAATGCGATTGTGCTTAAAATATACTATAACAACTGTATTTTATGATGAAGTATCAAGCTAGGCAATAATGTAAAAGATACAGATATAATATTCATTGTTACTTACGTAATATATTTTTATTTTCAACTCACAAAACAAATAACTTGTTACTACATGTGTAGGTGACGCCCGATTCACGCGGCGACTAGCGGAGAGTTGTCGCGATTGTCGCGCCACTCGTTTTGTTCTCAATGGCGATGATTCACTGTGTACCTATGATCCACAGTTACCACAATGACCCTACACGTACACGAACCACGAACGGCGAACCGTCGATAATGCGCATGTGTGTGTGAGATTTGGACTATGATATGAAAAAACTATATTTTCTAATAACTTTTTGCTATTTTCGTATAAAAGTGATTATACTTTTAGATATTTGATAATTTTTCCTTCATAATGATAATAAAATACTCATATAGGTGTGAATATATTTTGAGAAAAAAATACTTAGAAAGTTACGCTTGCTAACGGCAAGTGTAACAATAAGCTTTTCGAGATAAAGATTACTAACTATTTATGAGTATTTTTTTCATTTCTCTGTGTAGATATATTAGTATTTGAATAAATATCACTATGAAAAGAAAACAAATAGTATTCACTTACCTTTTTATAGTTAATTTTACGATTATATATAGCACAAACTCGCAGCACTCGCGCGCAAAGTTCGAATTTTAAACTGATTTACTACCGCTTTTTTTTGAAGTAGCAGTACTGACAACTGTTGAATATTGTACATTCATTCATTTTCATTCGTTCATAATCAAATAAAAGACCATAAATGTTTCATATAACGTTTATTTTAGAAGGTTTTCATACATCGCACCTTTAAACACAAACCGATGTTAAACAAAATTATCAAAGTTTACAGGAGAGGCAAAACAAAAATAGAATAGTGTTTTTCGAAATTATCTTTGAGAATGGTGATACTTTGTACCAACTTTTGGGATTAAAATGGTAGATATTTATTAATATTATGACATAGAATATAAAAGACGATCATTTTGAAATTATTTGTTATTTATTTTAGTGTTTAAATTTTATAGTATCACTTTACCATTTATTATTTCTCGATTATGATTGATATTTTGTAAACTATTTTTATGTAAATAATGGGTTTATCCAAAATGTACTCTATAATTTAATGAAAAGGTAAATAAAAAACATCCTTTTTATTATACATTTAATGTATACATTATGTATTTGGCACATTAATCAGACTTTTTGGAGGAATTAGGAACTATACAGGGCGTCCCACGGCGATGCCACATGGAGGGCAAGTACCTTAAATCCTTAAGTTGGCTCATTTTACTTAAAGGAGACATCATTTTATTTTTAAAAAGAAACAAAACTGCATTCAAAGATTTTTAAAAATTCGCTTGCCACACCCGGTAATCGAACCGACTAAAATCCGAAAAAGTAACATCCTGTATTTTTATGGCATCAATCGATAGTGTCAATCAAAAGGATCAAATCTCTCTAAGAAACTTGGTAAATTAAATGAAAGGAAGTCCTTGAAACCTAAACTTATAAATTCAATTTGGCAAAATAAAACACTTTAACTCAAAGTTCATCCATCTATCTGATACCGTATTAACAATGAAATTCCATATTTAAATCACTTTTCTTTTTTTATCGTGTGGAGACCGCTGCTGGTCAGCAGTAGTATTTAGGTATTTCGAACTCAAACCGACTAAAACCGCACGCCGCGCCGCCGTCTCAATTGACAGGTTATAAGTTGATCCAATAGGGCAATTCACTCGCCATCTTCGTTGCCCAGGGTACACCGCGTGCAGGTTTCTAATCAAGCACCTAAAAATTACTACCTACCCTACCTACATAACCTCATGCAGTTACCCAATAAAGTTACATTCTAAACAGGTAACGAAGTTCATTCATTCAGTATGTACAGTCAGCTTCAGAGAAAACGGACCCCCTCAATACTTAAAGAATATCGCCGCCTGCGCCGCGCCGACCGCGTTACATGACTCACGAATGACGTCACTTGATGCGATCGTCACTGAGCTGCAGCCTTTTATTTGCATGTTCATATATTTGTAATTTTCTGATATTTTTCGTCTTTGGGCTCAATTGTATACCAAGATACAACATACTCACAAAAAGATGCCACATTAATTTATGTGCCGTTTGAGGATACGAACCCGCATCTCCAGCGTCAGCTGATTACTTAGACCGCACCTTACTCCACTAGGCTACGGTTCACTTGATAATAATGGCGAAAATATGAATTACATTACCTACTCCTATTATCGAACAAAGTTGATTACGGTGTTATTTTGTACAACTTAAGGTTTAAATTTGAACTACATCATATGTGATGATAATAACTGCTCAATTGACTAAAAGATAAGGTTGAAATTAGTATAGATTTCTCGTTTAGTTCAATAGATTACGCTTGATACAGCTTATTGCACTACCGTCATTTTGTTTTTTACTTCAAAAACTTATCTGCTGTATGAGCTGCGGCTATAGTATTTTAATATCTGTGACAGCGCGCTAAGGTTGCAATTAGAATACTTCTTTGTCATAATTACTAAACTGTGATTGAAGGTAACTTTATAATTCGTGGTAATTTGCATTGGTGTTAATCCTCCTCGTAATATTATTCAATTTATTAAGTTGTTGATCAGTTTTTTGAGTAAATTGAAAGTATGGTTCGAATAACAACATTTTTGAAAGCTAAAATTGTTATTCTCTGGGAGCAAGAATAGAGGCATAACGGTAAGAGTTACGATAAAAATATATTATATACCTATTTATTGCTTAATCATGTTACATTTTCATTTACAAGTTATATTTTTGGAGTTTCTTTTATTTATTATCATTTTCATTACAGAGAAATACAGTGCGTAGATGGATTCGAAGGTATCAAGCGACGGGTGATATAAAATGTGAACGCGAAGGACCTCGCCCAGTTGCTTACACTCATGAATCAGAACGGCACCATGATATTGCGGAAGTTCACTCAGTGGCACCCTTCAACCCTAAAAACGTATTATAAGACTTAAGAACAAGCGGGCGGTTAACATTAGGTAGGTAAGTAAATGATTATAATAATATTCTTTAAAATAAAATCACAAAAAAAAAACAGATTTGAAAAGGTTTATTATTTTAGGTTACTGGAGATGGATTTCTTCAATGGGCCCAGGCGAGCTAGTGGAAATAGGTCGCCGCATGAACAGTGAGCGATACCTTGAAGTGTTGAAAGACGTAATGCTGCGCATAATCAGTGCGGGTCGCATATCCAGAAGGACAAATTTACCTGGTTCAGGATAACCCTTTAGTGCATCCCGAATTGTGCAAGACTGGCTAAATGCACAAGAAGATATAACGGTGTTTGAGTGGCCGGCTAAAAGCCTGGATCTTAATCCTATAAAAAACTTGTGGGTCAAATGGTTTTAAACTGGAACTAAGGTAAACAGAACTTGGGAACTAATGCGAAATAGTGTCCTCCTAACATTCATAATAATAATATTATATTATTATTAATACCTAATCCCATTACTCTTGTTTACAAGTTTAGTTTTTTTTTTTTATATAAGACATTTTTTTATATAGGATAGTAATCTTCTAATGTGTTAACGATGCACCATCTGACCTCACATATTTTTCTAATGTTGTATTAAAAGGGTTACTTATCAGAAAATGTGATCAAAGAGGAAGATGTATATTGCTATACTGTTATAGTGTAGCATGTTGGTTCTTTCTTTGTGATTCACAGGCATAATAACATTTCATTTTTCAACCATTCTTTTATATTCAAAGATTATACAGAGTGTAAAAAATTAATGTTTGCAACTTTAAATAAATAAGTAAATAAATATTGTAGTTATGTTTCTAGAACTATGTATAATATTAAACATTTTATATCACATTTTATACTTAGGGTATTGTGTTTTGTCAATAAATTAACGTTCTAAAATAAGTAAATCTAAAAATAAGTAACCCCAATTTAACTCAGATAGAAAAACTGTATACTCAACCAGGAAATGGACTCCATGTAGTCCTAGAAATGTAATTCGAGAAATAAATTAATATTGTTTATACAACAAGCCTATCTTTTCTTACAAACCTCATACCTACTATAAAATTTGATTCCTTAAATAATAATTAACAAAAGTGCTCATGAGAATAAAAAAATAATTATACGAAATAAAAAAAAGAACTTTGTGTCCGAGGATTTGAACCCCCGGTTACCGTATTCACAAAGCATAGGTCATAACCACTAGACCAACATGACATTTACGTAAAGTTTCAAAAAACTTCAATGCTTTCATGTCATTATCAAGGGGGGTCCCTTTTCTCTGAAGCTTACTGTACCTACTTATTGTACTAAATAAATTTCATCAAAGATATCTCTAGTGTTGACCTTATAAGATACCTTATCTGATGGTTCCTGGAGTAAAAGTGCTGTGTCTGTTTGCATTGAATTTATAATTTAAGATTTTGTGAACTTCCTTTCATTTAATTTACCACGTTTTTTAGAGAGATTTGATCCTTTTGATTGACACTATCGATTGATGCAGCGGTCTCCTCTCCACACGATAAAAAAAAGAAAAGTGATTTAAATATGGAATTTCATTGTTAATATGGTATCAGATGGATGGATGAACTTTGAGTTAAAGTGTTTTATTTTGCCAAATTGAATTTATAAGTTTAGGTTTCAAGGACTTCTTTTCATTTAATTTCCCATGTTTCTTAGAGAGATTTGATCCTTTTGATTGACACTATCGATTGATGCCATAAAAATACAGGATGTTACTTTTTCTGATTTTAGTCGATTCGATTACCGGGTGTGGCAAGCGAATTTTTAAAAATCTTTGAATGCAGTTTTGTTTCTTTTTAAAAATAAAATGATGTCTCCTTTAAGTAAAATGCGCCAACTTAAGGATTTAAGGTACTTGCCCTCCATGTGGCATCGCCGTGGGACGCCCTGTATATTAGGTACATAGGTAGGTATTCATACCACTTGAAAGGTTTCTCGCTATGATGCCTTAAAATCAACTTAATAAAGTAATACAAAATAGATAATAATCAAGTAATAGTAGAAATATAAAAATCTAACTGCAATTAATATAATCTTGTTTTAACTCTAATCAAATAATCCAAAACTTTTATTTAAAGTATTCACTTAAAGGTTTATACGAAGGTACTTATTAATTATCACAGAATCAATCCAGAAATCATAAGATGCAACTAATAATTATTCGCCTATTTTAATTATTCTGATAAGTAAGTAATATTAATTTGTTATCTTGAAAATCACCACCATCAAACGCAGGTGAGCACCTCTTTCTAGAGGTAGAACTCTTTCACACCAAATTATTACTCGGTGTCTATTATTACTGTCCTTCATCTAGTATTAATTTTTTTCCTCGTTTGAAAATCTATTGGAACGTCACTGTCCCAGTTACAGTCAGACTATTATTATGGGAGATTTTAACACTTGTCTTTTAAAATCCGAATTGCACTCCATCTCTCCTAGACCTTATTCTTGTTTCCTCGACTAATCTAGTCGCTAAGCACGGCCAATGCTCAGCGGATGCATTTTCTTACCACGATTTACTATTTCTGTCTTATAACTTCACACTCCTAAACTGAAACGTAAAGTTCTTATGCAACGCAATTTTGGTGGTGCGGATCTTGATAAACTTCGTGCGGATGCCAGCGATATAGATTGGAGCTCACTACTACAAGCTGAGTCTGTTAATGACAAAGTCAGCATATTTAATACGAAGCTTATTGAGCTGTACGACAGGCATGCACCTGTTCGTGCAGTGAGAGTCAAGCACGTACCTTCACCATGGCTCACAGCTGAGATCAAGGGTATGCTTTCGAAAAAAGCGGCTGCCAAATGTAGGTTTAAGACTCGACCTACTCCTACTAACCGCGAAAAATATTTTACAATTCGAAATCTCTGCAGTAAGGTGTGTAGAAAAGCACAACGCCAATATATTCATAGCTCGGTTGAAAACGGAGACCCAGCAAAGATCTGGAAATTTCTCAGAACACTGGGTGTTGGAAGGACACGGCAGGATTCCATTCCCAAGAACATTGATATTGATTTACTTAATCAACATTTCTCATCGTCGTCTAAATGTGATCGGACTCACAAAGACAATACCTTACAATATCTTTCATCGCTTCCAATACCCGACTACTCACCGTTCTTGTTTAATCAAGTAACTGCTTGTGGTGTTAAAGAGTGTATAATGTCAATAGGCTCCAATGCAGTTGGCAGTGACTGTATAAGTCGGAACATGGTACAACCAATACTTGAACAAATACTACCCATAATATGTCATGTGCTGAATCATTCCCTTTCTTGCAGTGTGTTTCCGGAAGCTTGGAAAGAGAAAGTTCTATACCTCTAAAAAAAACACCCATTATAATCATACGGATATACTCCTTTTCTTGTGAGTAAACTGAATTGTCTTTCATCAGGATATTGATAGCGGAGATTTATAAAATCTTCTACTCTCATTGTTTTAGCGAGTTTGTCTAAACTTGTTCCTAAAAAGTTAAAGTAGTTCAAAAAGCTTAATTGTATATACTCATTTTTTGAAATAGGAATAAATTTTGTAAAAGTAATATATTTTTCCTTAGTTTTAGCTATTATTTTAATTTGACCGGGTTTTTCTCCTAATTTTTTAATAAATAAATGGCAATCGTATCCAGACTAATTATGAAAAAATATGGGAATAAACTTAGGTATTTTATATTGCAGATTACAAATTGAATGAGCTGCGCCGCGAATGCGATATTTTCCTGAAATATGACAGTGGTCTCTAACCTTATTATTCCATAACATATTTCCACATATTATGTGACACATTGTCGCATGTTTAAAATCTAACGCATCCTTATCTGTAAATATCATAGTTTCAGATTAAGGTGGGCCGCACACCAGGCATACATTTGTGACTCGATAATTGTAGCGCCACATTTGAAACGCGACACATTATTGTATGCGCTACAAATGTATTGTAAATGCGCACATCGGAAGCACAGTTGTAGCGTGGCACCGCTTTGAGAATGTCGACATCATCGTCTGATGACGAAGATTTCTTGATGTGGCGATTAATGAGAAAAAAAAAGACGTTATTGGGTTCATCCGTTTAATCAAGATTGCACAATGTACAGGAATTTCAAAATTTCGCAAGAATTACAATCCGATGAAGAAAAGTTCCAGTTATATTATCGAATGTCTGAAAACACATACAAGCTATTATTAAATTTAGTTAAATTAAGTTTAACAAAACAAAATACCCACTTCAGAGAGTGTATTTCGGCTGAAGAGCGTTTGCTCATCACTTTAAGGTATGTAACATATTGACATATTGACTTTCAGACTGAGAAGTCTCGTTTGATTGTTGTGCAGGGGACTCAATACATTCATTTTCTGATTGAAGAATTATATATGGTGCTTGCGAAGGCCTCACATACAGGTTTTCTGATTGAGGAATCTCGGATGCCCTTTGCAACGGACGGTCATCATTTAGAACTTGAGAAAAATTTGTATAAAATGTTGATAAATTTGAATTTGACGAACTCGTATCCAATGATCGACGTGGGACCTGCCTGTACTTAATGTTTTCTATTAAGTCCAGTACCCCTCTTTGAAAGCTTAACGGCCCGTTCACGACCTTGCCGCTGCGAGCGGCAGCTAAGTGCGGGGCGGCGAGCGGTTGGAACAAAAGTATGAAAATGTTTGAAGCACGCCACGAGTCGCCGCTCATAGCGAAAACGCGCGCGGTTTTCTCCGAGCGAATCGCTACAGCGGCGCGCGGTGTGGGAAGCGGCAGGAACAAAAGTACAAGCCAACGAGTGCGACGCCACGGAACAGAGCGGCGCGCACGGCGGTGTAGGAGTGACGGACTCAGCGGCGTAGCTTTAAACAAAAAAGATTAGACGATTTTGTAGTGACGGGCGGTAATCGGCGAAATGAGCGTTCGGAATTTTGACGGTCGGCCAGATTATTTCGAATTTATGACGTGAACTCGATACCAAGACATTTATAGGTAAAATCTTAAATCGACCGCCTATATGGAAGTCAAAACATCCCCAACATAAACTACCCTTTTGGATCAGATGTATTGTTTTAAACATAGGTACGTCTATGTGCTTCAGAATATAATCAAAAGTTTGTACACTCATTCTTGTGTACTCATAAAACTTATCTGGATATATCTTCGTATAGGTCACGAAATTCGCCATTTAAATACCGATCTTTATCTCATATTAAGTAGATCTTGTTTTAAAAATGCGCTGCTTCCTATACAGAGAAGGGATAATTTTGATAACGCCATGATTTCAAGCACGTTTTGACTACCTAAATACGTCCACCGCGGCCGCTGCAACTAACCGCTACTGAGAGTTCGTGGCGTGCAAAACGCACCGCTTACCGACGCCGCGCCTCTTGCCGCGCCGCGGCCCGCTAAGACCGAAGTCGTGACCAGGCCGTAATTGCTGTTGCTGGGACATGGATGTCATGTGTGGAACTAAACTTAAAAGAAACATTTCACATGGATCTTTTGGTTGTTTCTCAGATTGTTTATTATTTTCCAGTCTTTGTTTTTTTAGTGTAAAATATTTAATAGTACATCTGTCTGCTTCGTTCATGTGCTTCCGAGATTTTGATGGTTGAGGAGTCTGTATTGATAAGCTCGAAGAATGGGGACTGGGTACAGACGAACCAGCCACAGGCATTTCTCAGTGAATCTTCCTTGGCAGATGTGAAATCGGGAACATTGTTTGAAGTTTCCTCAATCTGGTATTGAGATTCATGAGATTGGGATTCATGTTCAGAACGTTGTTCATCTTCTTGTACTGGTATATTACCCTCTTGTGCTCGGTTTTTTGTAAAAGGGTTTAGAAATTTCAAATATGGCGCTAAATAGTACTCCTTTTTCGACCCAGCAGCGGACCCACTTTTAGATTTTGTATTCAGAGATCGTATGTAGGCTGAACGTATGGATTTCCATTTGGACTTACAATCATCACCTGCAAAAATCAGTATTGTCAATTAAATTAATCAATCAAATTACACGAATTGTTTCAGGTACTTGGCAACTGGATCCTCATTTCGAGCAATGTCTTACGTATTTAAAAGAGCTGAAACAACTATTGGAAAAATTATCGATGAAACTTGTGAAGTTATATGGACAGTTTTACAGCCAATGTACATGAAAATACCCACAACAAATGATTGGCTAGATATTTCAAAAGGATTTCTCGAAAGATGGCATTTACCTCATTGCATTGGAGCCATTGACGGAAAACATATTAGAATGAAGAAGCCTATAGGTGACCGTTTTTTACTGACACTAATGCTGATGGTATAATTAAACCTTCGTTTGTGTCTAGGCCGTCGAAATAGTATTCACCTTCTTGGTAATTACATAAAAGGTTGATAGTTTGTTCACATTTTGGGGATATTTTTTGTTTTGATTTGATGTCGTCTTTGATTGGTATGCTTGCATTCTCCGTTCGCAAAATCATGTTTTTTATATCTATTTACTATTTTTTTATTTTTTTTTATTTATTATTGGGGAACAGGCCAGCAGTTGAAACAACTGATATCAGCCTGCATCTCGTTGTTCACTACACTGTTTTCACTAAATACTCAATGTTTTTGTTGATTTATGTGTTTGTCCAGTCTATTTTTGAATTGATTAACATTTTCTGCTGTCACAATACTTTCTGGCAGCCTATTCCATGCGTTGACCGCTCTATTGCTCAAGAAGTTCTTGTGTGGATTTGTATTCCAACTAGATTTTTGCAGTCTAAGATAAGTTTTTAGGGGAACTAGGATGTCTAGGCCCAATAAGCCAACAAAATCTGGGTCAAATTTGAATATTAAAAATTTGTGAGTTATTTTTTCTTTAAAAATATTTTCTGGTAAGTTTATGTATGCTACTTGTCTGTGCTTAGATGTTTTAATATAATGCGTTTCATTTTTTAGTTTAATTTTTGATTTTTCGATTAGTTTTAAGACTTTTGGACTAATTAGTGCTTGAGACGCGTCTGTGTCTATTAAAATCTTCCTTCTAATTCATTTATGTAAATATTCCTTATATTTATACGGCTATGATTATTGTTGTTCATGAAAATTATGTTTTCATGTCTTCTAACATTTCTAAAAGAAAATTTTCGTCTATTGTGTCTGTCAGTTCGTCATCCTGACTTCTCGACATTTTCGTCTTCGTCGTTAGAGTCAATTACCTCCTGATAGTGAATTTTCTTTGTTGTCTCAGGGTTGCTCTGGGAAGTTTTTTTTAAGTCTTTTTTTACGAAATTCGCGGTTTTTGGTTTATTGAATTTGGTGCTATTTGCACCTGATGTAGAAGCACTGGTTATTTGCGCGCGTCTAGATCGTAATTTCAGCTCTTCCTGTCTTGCGACTGTTATAGCCTTATTTATGTCTGTGATGAAATTTACTTTGACTAACACTGCTGTGATTGGGTTTAATTTGTCTAAGAATGTTTGAAGTGCCATGTCCTCGTAATGCTTGGTCTGGCTTGGGTTTTTGAGTATTAGGGCAGACATTACATTTTTTATTTTGTTACCGAAAGCGGATATAGAATTGTTATCTTTGTTGCAATGCATTAGTTCGCTTATCAGTTGCAATTCTGTCCTAAACTCTCCGAAATTTCTTATTAGAATTTCTTTTAAATCCTGTCAACATTGTGGCTTTGGATTAATGGACAAGGCTTCAACAGCTTTACCTGTCAGTTTCGTCATAATTATGTGTAACACACAAGGGTCATCTTTGTCTGCTGCCATTAAAAGGGCATTCTCTACCATTTGGATAAAGTTTTGCAGATGTTTTTTATTACCATCGTAAAATGGTTAAATTTGCGAGAATGTGGTAAGGTTGGTTACTACCGGTTTTACCTCTCTAAAGGATTTTTCACCCTGGGCTCCTTCTTCGTTTGCCATGTTTATGTAATAGAATTAGGAGTACAAAAGTAAAAATATCTGAAATATATAGTGGTCTCTTCACTATATAATTATCTGCCGTGTTAGGTAGGTAGGTACTTACGGTTGTTGATAATAAAAGTTCGTAGAAGTTTGTAAGCAGGTATAATAGATAATAGTTCGTAAGCACAGAGTATACACAACACAGAAGTCAGATAGAAATAACAGAAGGCACAAGAAGTAGAATAGCGAGGATAGCACAGAGATAGAAAGCAGAACATACAGTTTTATATTATCGATACGCGGTAGGCGGTAAAGGTTTTTGTATCGAGCGACACTAAGTACCGTGGAGATAGGTGCGGCTAGACTAAAGCTCGGGAGCGGTCACTACGCGGCGCTGGCGCAGGGCCGACCGGGCTAGCGAAACAGTTCACCTCGTTCATTCAATGCGCTTCTCCATAGCACGACACTGTCGACACAGAAGTTCGCTACTACGGATGCAAACTTTTTGTGTCGGAATGTTAGTGTAATAAATAAATACGAAATGTATATATTATTATATAAATATTATGTGGTGTTTGTATGTATGTCTGTGTATTGTTGGTGTAAATATAATTGTATATGAAATATTGTGTGTATGTGTTAAGTGTGTAGCACATATGATGTAAAGTGTATAAATAAATATGTGTACCCCACAAATATATTGTGTTTTGTGGCTAGTTGTCACACTAAAACACTCGTACCTGCACACAAAAACTACGAAATTGCAGAACGGTGATCAGGACTAAAAAGGGAGTCTCGGGAGTAAATAAGCTTGAACTTACCCCACGAGCATTGCCGATGTGTAGGCTTGGTATTTTGAGTCTGCTGCCGTCACGTGATTTTCTTCTTTCTGTGCTGCTACGCCCACTGTAGATTCTTTTTCCACGACGGAACTGCTGAGCTTCTTGAGTTAACACAAAGAACAGGGTTCTATCGTCGCGTATACCGACTGCGCCAGTTAGGTAGTGGGCGGCGGCGAAAGGCTTTTTAAAAAACACAAGGTGACATGTGCTCGACTTGAAGAGCAAAGCAGAACTGTCTTTATTCATTAAAGCTTAACTTAAATACAGTTACAATACAATGGGTCGTGACATTGAGTTTCACATGACATGATACGTAGGTTATCTTAATGACCTTATTAATATAATGGCCTCTGTGTGCGGCCAGGAAGTAGGGCAGTGGTTACAAGGACATAACTCAAGCCGGTACACACCCACACACTTGAAGATTTACTATTTCTTTTAAATATGTACGAATGTCCCGCATGTAATAACGTCTTTTCGCTTTTTTTATTATTAATAAGCTTATAATTACGCTGTAGTCCTTGAGAGGAAGGACCTTCACTCGACATTGGTAAACGGCACACTGACCCGTTAACCTATGTTATCACTTGCATATTTGCAATATTCAAGAATGAGCGAAAGGGATGCACTTATCCATTGTTTCGGAAAGTCGTTTTTCAGGTAGAAGCTGACAATGGGCGCGCTCTACCCTTTTATTGTTTTCGGTCATCTATCTTCGACAATCAATCAATCAATGTAGTGTATCAATAAGACAGAGGATTTAAGGGAAGAGCGCGCATTTCAAATAAAAATACTGAGCTCGGCCGCCCCCATGAAGCTGTTGATAAACATGGAGGCCACACTTCGAATACCTACTTGAAGCGTAATCTGTCCCCTAGTAAATCTAATTCACCCAGAGTAATTCACCTAGGTGAATTAAACACACTTTTAGTAAACTTTAAACTCTCATACTCACAAAACAAAGGACAAGAATTTAAAATAATAAGTTAACTTTATTCACCTCTAATATTAAACGCTAATTATCATGTTACTTCCTTGAAATGATGCGTTAATTTACTTACATTAAGTAAATTAACGCATCATTTCAAGGAAATGACCTACTGATATTTGCCCATCTAACATGCTTAACTGAGCTTCACATGTCATATTAATTCATCATTTAATTGAACGCTGGATGGGCGTGGTTTTACCATGCGCTTGGAGTCTGCGTCTTTCCTGAATACTGCTATCAGATGAAACATGTTTCGATTAAACTTTTGTATGCGTTTACTTAAACTGGTGTGGAAGCTTTCCGCATAATTATTGGTTCGGTGTCTTTCTCCAAAAACCGACCAAAGTTCCATATTTTCCGGGCGTAGCCAGAACTTTTTAAAATATTGGAGAAAAGGTTGAAATGTGTTTTTGTTGAACTGATGCTCAATGTATACCCAACCTGCGGTAATTTTTTCTTTTGACAATAAAGCAAGACTTCGACATAAAAAAACACAACGACGGCTATTCTTATCTCTAAACATATTTAAAGCTTTTGCTTTCCTAATCAAACTTTCCTGAAAATGATAATAACAACCATTTATGGTCACTTCTGGAAAAAGACGCTGAAGAGCTTTAATAGCACTTTTTTCAAAATCACAGGTGTACTTAACTGGATTCCAGCCGTATATTTGGGACCTCAGCATTTCAAATAAAATCTGATAAGCGTCAGCATCTATGTGGGACATAAGAGCATACACCAGTGGTCTTATATTGGTTGAATTGAAACTGCTACCGCAATCTCCGTGAATTGTGTGGATCTGGCTAAAAGGAGGAACACAACACTTAAAAGTCCCATCTTAAAAAAAATCATGAATGGTTTCCATCAATTCAATGGCCTTTTTTGTGGCAAATACTACGATTCTTCTACTGTCTCCAGGGTTAAAATCAGCAAGCAGAAAGTCGTTGAACTTGGGTGGTATAATAATATTTGATATGTTGTCGTTTTTGTGAAACGAAACCCTAGGTACATTAAGGGCCTTATTTCGCAATTAGGTAACCTTATTTTATTTTTGCCAGGATATTTCGTTTTTTAAATACTTTATTGTACACTATAAAGACAATATGTATATTCATAATACATTTAGATGTACAAAGGCGAGCTAACTATTTAGGTACTCTGTTTTCTACGAAGACTGATAGGTAGTTTTCTCTGCAGATTGCATTCTGGTACATTGCTATAAACGAAGCTATTCATTCAAGTGGGTTATTTTTCTAGGTTAATCAACTGTGAAGTGATACGTCTCGCGCGAAGCTTCTCGTGGCAGGCTGTGATGTATGCTGCCGCGACAGCTTGTGATAGCACGCAGTCTGCCGCGGCAGCTCGTGGCAGTTCGCAGTCTGCCGCAGACGATGTCTGTTCATGTCGAAATGAAGGAATGTTAGTGCTAAAGTCATTGGAACAACACATACTATATTTTTTTTAAAATCGATGACTCACTTGTGAATAATAGCAATGAAAATGTCAGAGTTCGATAAAAGGTGTCATTACGTATCTAATTGCGGTGAAATAAAACGTTCTTTTGCAAGTGTGTTGAAAAGTATTTAATACATTACCGTTTCTGTAAAGAAAATAAAAACACTTTTCAAATAAAAAACCATTTATTGTACTTATGTATTATACATGACTAAATATCAGGGTTCTATATAGTTTCTGTCGCTTACCACGTAAATTACTGAGTACATTTTCAGTATGATTTTTTAAGTAAGCACGTATACGCATTTTGAAAAATGAATTTGCTATTTGTTTTACCAACATACTTTCGTGCAAATCATTACAAATAATTGAGTCTGTGATCGGATGGTTAAACATTTGCTGCAATACAGGAGTAAAATGTTGTGATATAACATTAATTAATTTATTTACAATATTATTAGTTCTAAGTTGACCCATCAAATTAGCTCGTTGGAAAGCTTGGTCACAATATTTAACTATTTTGTAAGCTGCAACAGAAGGCAAACACAGTTTCCCTCGGTTCACAAATGTAGTAAATGAATTAAATTTATTCACAATTATATATGCATGATCATATGTTGCAATATCTTTAGGCGCTACTAAAGGATCATTACAATGATCACAGGAAATGTTGGTAAGAATTTGTCTTATAATGTAGCCAGTCACATAATATATTTTCCTGATATGGACTAGTTTGAATTGTTTCTAAATTTTCAAAAACACTTTCAATGTCTTGTTGACAGTCAAGGTTCTTCCCGAGGTTGAAACAAACTTTTTGGTTTATTGAAATCGAACACGTGTGAAGTGTCGAAATCATTATCTATGCAGTTGGCATTCATGGAAGATTGAATGGAATTTCTGAACAACATCTTTCTCATTAAATACCGGAACTCAAGAGGACACGGATTATCTTGTACCCGACCACGAGCCCTAATGCAAGAAAAAAAAATTTCGAGGTTGTCCTGTGAACCGACAACTGAATTTCGTGTGAATTGTGTAATAAATATAATGTGGTTGTATAAATAAATAAACACTTTAATAGTCAACAAGTATTTCAGTGGATTTTCTTCTAGTGTACACAAATCGTTAACAAGTAATGAAAAACTATGTATGTTCATAAAAACCCTAATATAAAAGTTTTCCTAGGATGATTTAGGATACCTCTACCATTTATTGTTAACGATTTTAAATAAATTTCAGTATCATTAAATATTGGTTTTCCAAAGGGTGATTTTGAATTCATCAGATCAAAACGTCTATCAATTATGTGCAAGAACTCTGTAGTCGCTTCGCTGTTTACAAAGTCAGGATGAACACTAGTCCTTAAATAATCTATTGCATCAGCAACAGATGAACTCAGTACTTGCACAGCGAGCCTAACATTCATTTTTTTGTTTTTAAAATCAACATGTAAAGCATTTAATTAATTTGCGAATTTCAAACCCTCTTTGGTTTGGATTTTTATATATTGAAACGAAATATGGCCTGTATTGGATTTCATTTCAAAATCGGCTAGCACATTTCTAGCGAGTTTTAACATATGTGCAGCGTCAAGCAAACAATATATATTACTCCTCCCGTTGGGATGTTGAAACAATGGTACACAATTATTTTGATCTAATCTGCAACCTAAATATTCATAAGCCTTTACATTAGATGATGCACCATCACAAGTAACCGATGTTACAGTGATAATAATTTCGTCAAGCAGAATAATTGCTGTTTTTATTAATTCGGACAGCAGTTCCCCAGGCAAGTTATTAGCAATAAAAAAATATGCAATTGGACACTTAAAGCGTACACCGTATGACACGATTCGAAATACAAGAGCTTCGGAAGCTAATATTTCTGGATCACTTACAGAAATTTGTCCTAAATCTACATATCCAACCACTTTACCCATTTTTTGATCATAGGCCAAATTTTGTTTTAATGCCATTCCATCAAATATTAAAGTAACATTTTTTAAATATATTTTTTCAGGCAATTTTACTTGTTCTTTTAAATATTCCAATACTTCAGAGATGAAACGAACATTGCAGTTAAATAGAGACAATGATCTTCGTATAGTTTCTTTATGAGGCAAAGTTACGTCATTTTTTAAGAATTCGTAAGCTTTAGACGAGTAAAAATGTGAAGTTAATGCAAAGTCGGCCCACAGAGAGTGAGATGGAGATTCGTAGGTATTTGACTCAAGCTGTTGTTCCAAGTTTGGCCTCCATGTTTATCTACGGCTTCATGGCCGCCACTAAGCCGCCACCATCTTGTGGCTCACATAGACTATAGAAAATCATACGCCAACGGTGCTTGGTCTTTTTAGCCCTTTAAAGGCAAAAAAAAACATCGTGCTTTAGTGATCAACTAATTCGGATTATAACAAATCGATTATATTGATTACATACCATTGAAATCGATTATTCGTTTGAAGTAAATATTTAGGAAAGCGAAATAAAATTTCAAAATGATACAGTACAAAATAAATATAAGTTGAATTCAATAACACTTTTGTTCTCAACAGTATTTGCTCAAGAGTCTTGTTAAAAAGTATAACGGCCGGACCCAAAATTAAAAGCAAACAGATTTTATATTTTTAATTTATTTATTATGATATAATCTCTCAAACAGTTTATTCGTTTGTTGTAACAAAGTGACACTTTACATTTTGTCACAAATTATTTGCGTAAAACCTACTTACATTTTAGCATTTTAAGGATGATTCATGCTACACCGTGTCGCGACCGGGACGTGCCCCGGCCGGGGCACGGTTAAACATTGTAGTATACTTTTTGTATGAAGTGATTCATGCCTGACCGTGTCCTGGACGGGGCACGGCCGGGGCACGGCGTTGAAATGTCGGCGGACATTGTTGCCTGGCGGCACGGCCCGGTCCCGACACGTTGTAACATGAACATATACGCCCAGTGTAACAAGAATGACTGGCTCTGTCGGCGCACGGTAAACGTGTCCCGGCCGGGGCACGGCCCGGTCGCGACACGGTGTAGCGTGAATCATTCTTTACAGAGGTTACTTTTCTCACAAAATACTGGCCAGTGGGCGACTTGATCCAGTCGAACATCTTTTGCTGGTTTAACTTGGGAAAACATCTTTCTTCCGTTTCGCCTGTATTTCTTGTTCAAGGCATAAACTTGGTCTACACCTTTTTATTTCATTTATTTTTTCCTAAAAGGCAAAGGGTTCAGCTACTTCTAGACGAAAGGTACTCAAGTTGCATAGCGTCCCACTAAATTCTAGGTTTTGTGACATAAGTTTCTTGTAAGCCAACCATGAATTTATCATGGCTAGGTCCAAAATATGATGGAACAATCGCATATACCACTTTCTGTTTTTTTTATTGATGTGTGGTATTTTCCTATATAACTGTCCAGTAGATCTACGCCAGCCATGTGGCAGTTGTAGTCTTTGACGATTTTTGGGCAATCAATTAGATTTTTGTTTATAGATTTATCTATAATTTTTTTGTACCGATTGAGTTTCAGCAGGGGGGGGACTACGTTTCCAATGGGTATATGAGGCGATTCCATGTTTTGGACACGGAGACAAGCAAGAGGTGTACGCGCTCCGTCTGTCTCAACAAGCAGCTCATCAGATGTATAATTTGTTAAACACGATGACTGTGGAGAATTTTCGGAAGCGTTATTCTCATAGTCAAGATTTTGTTCAAAACCATTAGTCGGTTTGGAAATCAGAATTTCATTAGTTTCTACGTTTCTATATTTTGACATACGTTAACAGCTGATTGGGCAATCCGTTCTTCACGAGATTTTCAAAGGCATATTTCCTGGTAAGTCATAAGTTGTGTGAGCTAAGCAATAGGCATAAGCTTGTTGACGAACTAAAATATATAAACAGTCTTTGAGGTCGCACCCTCAGGTTCAACATCGAGTCCGTCGTCAGCCTGGACCTCGCCGACATTATACCCTCACCTTTCCCAGTGTGAATTATCATAACTACCAGAGATACTCCCTGGACTCGCAAAATTCATAGGTCTTTATACCTACCTGAGCAGCTTTGTTGTTTATCAATTGGGCAAATAAGAATAAGCCCTTGTACGTGCTAACTTTTTTCGAAATAATGTCAATAAAGCAATTTGTCATGAGGAGGTAAAATTAATCCTTTCCTATAATAGATATTCCCCATTTCAATAGAGTAATGGAGAAAAGGAATCACAGGAGATGAGTAGTTACGAGAGAGGCTTTCTGTTGTAGTAGATGCACTAGTCAAAAACGAATTTAAAGAGGGGAAACCTTCATTGATGTCAGGTATCATTCTATTCAATCTCTTAAGGCTATCATCCAATATGCGGCCTTACTCTTGATTTTAATTCCGATCGATCGACATTAGAATTTTGATGTTTCGTACTCTTGAATTCAATACTAGCGCCATATTACTATAGAATTGCGTGGCCATATTGGAAACTAAATGGGATTAGAATTGCCCGATCGCCACCCATTTCGCTACTCTTGAGTAAATTTGACAGCTGTCTATTGCCGTAGGATTGTTGATGTGTTTATTATTGTTTGTTGATTAAGATTTTCTCAGTAAGAAACGTGCAACTTCGTAGAAATTGTTTTACGTTTTTAGTTGTTTTTATTACAAATAAAGTGGATAATATGGCGCGTTTAGTACTAATGTACAATATTTAAATAATACCAGAAGGAAACAGTTAAAACTTAGACGAAATGAGCGACGAATGATGCGTTAAATGGAAAAGGCTTTTTCTATGGGAGAGGAAGAATTCAAAGCCATCTAACTATCGAGTGAGCAAGGATTTGTTTGCAGAAGAATATGAAAACATAACGCCCTTTATGCCAACTCATAAGAGACCAAAATATAAGGAACCTATCTATGTTGTTACAAGCTATTCAATTCAATTATTTATTGTGGTAAATGTGGTAACGATAACCTAATATTCACCAAAGGAGTTGTCCAGGAATGGTTTTTTATTCTTGAATAAATCCAGTACCGTAAAACGGGGTGAATAGGGACAAATCCTAACTTTATGAACAATTTTAAGATAGTTGTTGATGGATATGTTGCTGTATTAAGATCAAAATGATTGAGTCTTGGTGGTATCTTTGTTATCTAATTAAAAAATATGCAATTAGCATTCCAGTTTAAGCAAAAAATGCAAAAATAGATGCTATCCCCATTCACCCGGAAATTGGGGTTAACGGGGACGAAAATAATGTCAATAGGGAAATTTGCTAGGGCTGGCACTACTTGGTTGTAATATTCAATTTCCACTGATTTATTTATTTCGTTTGAATTTCTTAGCAGATGATGTAAAAAAATAGGTAGGTACACATGAATTCAATGGTTTATTCATAAATAAACTGTAATAATTGTTGCTGCTTCGATAGCTTGTATTATGGTGTTGGTGTAAATTCCAATGAAACACAGGAGCTGGTTTTACATAATTTACTGGATCGAGTAACATGCCTCCGTTCGTTACAAAGTTTCAGGAAAAAAGCCGATTGTGTTGCCATTGCACAAGATAAAAGAAAATACAAAAAAATTAAAATTAAATAATTTCGGTGTTGCTATCAGCAACAAGCTGCCCGGCGTTGAAGTACTTCAACCTTGATCGTCGGACTCGGCTTCGACTGGCAGCGAGCAGATTTTGTTGTACGCCCGCTGTATGATGCCCTTCTTGGTGCGAATGTCTGCCACGCGATGAATGTTGTCTGTCCCAGGATGAAGCTTAACAACTCGACCCAGGAGCCATAGAAGAGGTGGTTGATTTCTGTCTCGGACAAGGACTAGCGAGTCCAGTTTAAGGTCGCCTGATGATGATGACCACTTGACTTTCTGTTGAAGGAGAGTAACGTATTCATGTGAGAATCGTTGCCAGAAATGTTGTTTCAGCTTCTGTATCCTCGCGTATCGCTGCAGCCGATAGATGTTGACTTCAGTCAGCTGGCGGTAAGGTACAGATACGAGTGAGCGCCCGATTAGGAAGTGGGACGGTGTAAGGCATGAAAAGTCTGAAGGATCAGGAGATAAAGGTGTTAAAGGTCTTGAATTGAGAATAGCCTCTATCTCTATAAGACAAGTTGGCATCTCCTCATATGTTAAATGTGTCAATGAAAGAATATGACGTAAATGATGCTTTACAGATTTAACGGCTGCTTCCCATAGTCCACCGAAGTGGGGAGAGTAAGGGGGAATAGTTTTAAATTCTATGCCATGAATTGCAAGGTCTGATTGAAGGTCGTCTGAGTAATTATGGATAAAAGATTTTAAGTCATTACTGGCTCCGACAAAGGTGGTACCGTTATCGGAGTATACTATCTGTGGTTTGCCTCGAGGTGCTATAAATCGATTGAGGGCACCCAGGAAAGTTTCCTTGGTCAGGTCCGAGACGAGCTCGAGGTGCAGGGCCTTGACTGCAAAACAAACAAAAACACATATATAAGACTTCGTGAGTTTGCTACCTCTACCCTTACGATCGACTATCAGCACTGGTCCGGCATAATCAATACCTGTCTTTAAAAAAGGAAATTCTAAGTGCATTCTATCTCTAGGTAAGTCACTCATTATTGGTTGAATAGGTTTAGCTTTAAATCTAAAACAGCGAACACAATTATGGACTGTACGCTTGGCAAGATTTCTTCCTCCTAGCTAGAGGCCAAAATGTCTGTCGAACGTTTGATAATAAGAGTTGTGGACCTGCATGTAATAAACTTAAGTGTTCTTTAATAAAAATTAACTTTGTAAGATGATGTTTACTACACATTAGAATAGGGTGTTTTACATCGAAACTGTATTGAGAATTCTTAAGGCGACCACCGACGCGTAAAATATTATTAGCGTCTATGAATGGTGTTAAAGTAATTAATTTGTTTTTACAGTTTAATTTTTTGCCAGATTTTATTAGTTTGAATTCATCTGGAAACATTTCGCGCTGAGCTGTACGTATTATTATTTGTTCTGCGATCTGAAGTTCTGAAAAAGTTAAATTAGTTAAGTTCTTATTGTTAATATTTTTACAATTATTGATAAATCTTAATACGTAGGCTACTATTCTGGTAAGTTGATTATAATTGGATTTTTTACTTATTAATTCTGAAATTCTATTTTGATTTAATTTAATATTATTATCTGTTTCAGTATGTAAGGAGATAATTATCTGGAATTGAACTGTGTGGTGAGTGCGTGTTTGGAGTCTTAAGGGAATTGTATGTGTGTGTGATGTAAGAAGCTAGGCCCGGACCACCAGAGGGCAACGCCGCTGATGCAATCAGCCTTCACGCCACGCGAGACTAAGTCCGCGGGGTTGTCCTTCGAAGGCACGTAGCTCCACTGCCCATTTGAAGTACTCTCTTGTATCTCACCTACTCTATTGCGGACAAACGTTTTTAAGTGACTTGGCATAGTTTTGAGCCACGCAAGGACAATAGTAGAATCTGTCCAATAGTGGAGACCAGTGAACTGAATGGTGAGAGACTGTAAAACTTTAGTGCAGAGTCTAGTGCCTAGCAGGGCCCCACAAAGCTCCAACCTAGGAATAGTAGTCGGTTTTAGTGGCGCTACTTTATTTTTTGACGTAAGTAATCGAACCTGTACTGTTCCGTCAAGTTTAACTGTTCTTATAAACACGCACGCTCCATAAGCTGTTTCTGAGGCGTCAGTAAATGTATGTGTTTCAATTTTGGCTATGTTATCCATACACACCCAACGCGGGACTCTAAGTAAGTTCAGTGAAGGAAGTAGCCGAATAAAATTCACGAACTTTACCCTTACATCTGAGGACACTTCACTGTCCCAACTGCATTCTGACCTGTTAGATTGCCATTTACGGAGATTGAACTTAGCAGATTCTAAAGTTGCCATGACATCTTTGCACATCTGTACGACACAGTCCACAGTGTCACCTCCGCTTAGGTAATCATCGACGTAGAAGTCTCTTATAATAGACTCTCTAGCAGTGGAATTGAATGCATGCTCTGCTAGGGATGCGAGACATTTTGTAGCTAAATATGGTGCCGATGCTGTGCCGTACGTAACGGTATTAAGGGTGTAGGTTTTTAATTGTTCTGTCGGATTAAATCTAAAAATGATCTGTTGCAATGAACGCTGATCTGGCTGTACGAGGATGGCTCTGTACATTACAAATTATTTGGTTTTATATTTGGTTCCATTTTTTCTAACATCTTCTTAAGTAATTTAGGAAAAACATTCTTCGGTATTGTGGGCAGTACGCGTCCTTCAGTTTTTTTCCATGTGAATAAGATATCACGCCACGCAATTTTCATGGGCCTAAAAAAGGCCACGTCCAGCGGCTGCGTCAAATGGGTTGAGTTTGGTGGAAGAAATACAAAGAGTACATCCCGTTCTTGACATTTTTTATGATATCTAATGACAGGTGTGAAGAAAGGTTGTCCCCTATCAATATTTTTTTTTTCAGTTTTATTGTTGAAGTATGGAAGAGCCACGGTTTCCACCCAATCCTCGAAACTATTGCCGTCAAACCAGCCTGAGGACGTACGGTTATAACGACAATTAGGGGGGCCATTTGTAGTCCAGGTATTGTATAGATGGGCGGCTTTGTACACGACGTAGCAAGGCAACAGTGTACCATCAGCGGATGCAGCCAACATAAGTGATGTCGACGACTTTGTGTGGTTCATAACCCTTTCAGGGTATTTGACGCCCCTTTTAGTTAAAACTTTCTTTTTTCCAGGGTCATCAGCTAAGTTGGATTCATCATAATTTACTATGTTACTTAAAGGTAAACCTTCTGTGGAATTTTGGAGCTGTATAAAATAATCTTCTATAATTTGTGGTGATACTGCAGCCCTGGATCTTTTGATGTTTTGGCTTATTCTTAGTGAAATTTCTTGGTGGTGACGTTTTAAAAAACTCTCAATATAATTCACTCCAGGTAAGTTATTAGTGAATCTTTTTATTTCTATGCCAATTCGATCTAAATATCCTTTTATTATTATGCGTAAGTCATAAGTATCAAGTGGATACCCCCACTCTGAACAAATATTAATATATTTTATTATGTATTTTTCTGCTTCTTCGTTTAGACATTTTTGTCCACCTTGAGTTTTCATTCTTCTTGTTAGATGTCTGTGCAGAACTGACTTACTTATATTAAATTGCTTAGCTATTTCAACTATAGACTTATTCCCAGTTTCATAAGCTTCTATTGCTGTTTTTAATATCAAGGGATCATATCTCTCATAAGGCTTTGCACTTTTTGATACGTACACGCGAGGCATATCTGAAAATGGAAAACAATACGTTGGTACCTAACTGTTAATATAATTGCCACATAATAAAATAACACTGCATTTATAATGAAATAAAAGTTTTAGACATTAAACATCATGAATAAACCAAATTCTTGCATACCTACCTACATATATAAAAAAGAATGTTAAAACTACTTAGTGACAACCCTACAAACCTGTACCTATTCATACTTATGTCGTTCCTATTCAACTTATTCTCATCCCAATTGACCTCTCTTTCGTTGTTATTGATACCTGAGTCGTCCCCATTCACCCCAAAACAACAGATTTTACATGTATTTTTAATTTATCAAAAATCAATTAACAACTGAGACTTACCTCTAATATAAATGATGGCCCAAACACTAAATAATGTTTCTAAATCACAGTCGTCTTCTATTACTACCAAATCAATTTACTAGAGCAAAATTTCTAACACTAAAATAATGACTACCACCAGCAGTTACATACATATCAATGTATTTTTAGTTTCAATATAATCCAGTATATCAATGCATTTTCATTCTGATGGAAGAGAAAGTTAAAACAACAACAACTTTAGAAATTAGCGAAAGTTTTATTTAGGTACTCAATTAAGGAAATTGGGTATATTACAATTGTAACAAAAATGTGGCATTAACAGAATCTGGCAATTGTAGAATGTGGCATTATAAGAATCTGGCATTTGTAGAATCTGGCATTCATAGAATCTGGCGTTTTAAACTCATCTGACATTTCTAGAATCTGACATTTGTCGACGATTCCCTTTTTTCTTGTGTTATCAATGATCTTATATAAAATGAAGTAGATGCGTTATTGCGCGAAAATCGTGAAGATCCGAAAACGAGTCAATTGGAACATTTGCCTTGTAGTATCGCGTGCCGAGCGGCGCCGGTCGGACGTTGAGCGGCAGAATCAGTGACATAAAAAAATATCGAAAATGCTATCGTATGTTTATAGACACTGCACGAACTATTACTCTAAAGTTAATACACCAAAAGTGTAGATGAATTAAAAATGTGTGTGTGTGAGTTCGGCACAATTTTCTACGTTGATTTGTAAGCATATGGCATATCTATGATATATTTCATCTTTGTGTGTTATAGAGGCAATCCTTCTTGTCAAAAAAAATCGGGTAGTCTCTTGACGTATGTACTCGGCAAAATATTGTCTTCGAACTCTTTTTCAAATAAAGGTTTTATTGGTGCTAAATTATCGCACACTTCTTTTTTAAGTCTATTCAATTGGAATTAGGCAATATTTCAATGAAAATCACGTTAAATTTCTTTAAATTATATATTTTAGTTTTGAACACAAACAGTTCACGGAACAAATCAGAAGTGACATTCTAGAAGGAAAAGAAACAAAAGAAAAGGACTACAGCGCCGCCTGTGTCACAAAACAGAAACGTCGTTTACGAAGACACTTACAACTAAACGTTTACAAAGATATATACTATCTTATAAAATTATATTTATCCAATATATTCATTTTTAAAAAAACATCGTTTTTCTGTAAGTCAGGCTGACAAGTGTGTTGTGGTCAAAGACATTTCATAACATAGACATTTCATAACATAGACATGTCATAACATAGACATGTCATATGCATACAAATCAACGTAGAAAAATGTGCCGAACTCACACACACACATTTTTAATTCATCTACACTTCCCTACATAACCAATGGATTGAAAAGAGAGGACATGAAAAATACAATATAAAAGAAGAAGACAGCTATTGTTTGTCACTTGGACTTTAATGATAACAATGTACCAATCACAGTGCGGTTGCTAGTCGGTGACATAGGCTAACAAAATTATTGAAAAAGAAGGTACAGAGCTCTCTGAACTGAGGTTATTGCCTAATTTTGTTTAGACAAAGATGTTTGTTTAACTTTGTTAATGTATTATGAAAAAGCTAGGTATAATTTTTAAATTTCATTATTATGACCTCCGAAAGACGGTATTAGTTTGAAGAAGCTGTCTGTGATTTTTCCCTTTTTTAAGCGTTAACATTGTTAAAATCTTACCTCTAGTCCTCTTTCGACTATAGTTACCCGTTTAAATCACCGCTAGGGGCGCCACTGTTTCCAGTCGCACATCTTTATGTCAATCATAGATCATAGCGTTTTGTGATTTTACCGCGTAAAGGTGAAAAAATTTTCAAGTCAAGAAAAAAGTTATTAAATAACTAATTAAATAGTAATTACATTGTTTTTACCGTATGTATGTGTACAGTGCATAAATAAGTACAAGGTATCTTATTTAGTGAAGTTTCTTTCCGTGAGCTTCGGTAAGTAGATTGTACCATACTAATTAATGAATACCGCTGAGGAATCGTTGCTCCCGAGGGAGAGCGAAGAGCGAAGCACTAATAAGTCCAAAAATAGTTCTCATCTTCGGAAGATCAGAACGACTTTGCCTCGCCATCCTCGAATAAATAAGCGGTTTAACCAAGTCATTTCGAAATGTGTTTGAGAGTTCGGTCTCACGCTCGGAACTCATTCCGCAATATGGTAAGGTTTTTTTACAAAAAATCAACCTGTTAAAGTACTTAAAATTATATTTAATCATTTACATTCGTTAGTTACTGATGTAGGTACTTTAATTTTTTTATTGGAAAATATAAAATTATTATATTTGTTACGAAAACAATAAGATCGTTCCTTGGAAACCTGGAGAGGTACTTGATATATTTAGGTATAATGAGTGTAGTGTCACTTGGATTTACCGGCCCAATAAAAATAAAAAAGTTATATGATGTATCACCTTAATAAAAGGTATGATTATGTTCCCAGCACTGAACAGTCAATGACGTACTTATATACATAGTATTGCAGGATCAGGAACTTCTAAAATCTGGCTTACAAAATAGCAATATTATAACGTTCCAAGTCTCCAAGTCAATACCATTAAACAATAGGCCCAATGAATTGTAACAACCCAGTGCCCAATGACTGCATTTTAAGTCTTATTCCAAGTTTATTCCAAGTTGAATTCTTGAGGGTGTCCTAGTTGGCGTGATATTCATACGTTAAAACAAGAATATCTATAAAAATACTAATCTATATTGTAAGAAAGTAGTAGGCATAAATGCATGTCATCTTAGGATGCAAAGAATTAAACATTTTTTTATAACTACTAATTTACACATACCCACATAAGTAGTTAAAAAATAAATAAATCAAATGTTGAGGAACAGCTCTTTCTTGTTCATAAACATCTTTAATAAAAGTTCAGATGGGACATTATACCCCTTTTTAAACTTAAAAGCCTAAATTAACATGTTTGACCTTAACATGTCAGTTGAAATTCCAATTATTTGGGATTCAGTTCTTACAACAGGTAGATTGGATGACAAGACTTGCACCAGGCATTTCTTCATCTATGCATAAAGTAATTTCACAGGAAGCTCTTGCGAGTAATACCTAATATGGAAAAGAAATTGTCTCTCTAAGAGCCCACTCTTTCAGCCTCATCTTCACCTTATACCATTGTAACTGCGACTAATTGGATTGCGGAAATCCTTTGGAAACAAGTCATGGTCATGGTTCATTTGCTAAACAATTCCTTCACAATTTTTGTTTTGGGCCTTTGGTTAATACCCACTTAATGATGCCATATTAATGTTTTTATCCGTGAACATATCTAAAGTATAACATATAGTCACATTGTTAAAGTTGGATCGGTAGGTAATCCAATCAATTCACCTAGAGTCACTTGAAACACAGATTTCAACTTGATGCCTTTGCCCACAAAGTAACTAAACTAGGTAATTGGTATATTTACCAAAAAATTGAAAAACTATGACTTGCCTCCAAGCGATACAGTCAACATCAAAAGTCCATAAAATAAATTTTTCAATAAAAATAAAAAAAATCTACATTACATTGCTTAATAATATAATGTGTCAATTAAGTTGATGTATAAGTAGTTGTATAATATTTAGAAAACAAAGTAACTACATAGTACTACTAATTAATCTACTTTTGTCGTTGACTGTACTATAGTTGCAAGACACTTGAAGTTAACCTGACGACTAGGATGATCAATATCATTGTCTCAGGATGCAATTTTATTTTTGCTTGCTTCAAACAAGGTAGGCTAAGAGGAAGATGGGCTCTGGATCCCTTAGTGAGGTGCAAATTGCAGTGGTGGCTCAGGAATGGGAACCACAGTGCACAAGTGATACACAGGCAAAATGTGACTCACTTTCTCACTACAGAACGCGGCGGACGCGGGCTGGGGACTGAAGTTGAACAACTTTATGTTGTCAAGCAAATGGAGTTGAGCCTACAAAAAACGGCATTCCAATGTGAGGGAGTTGTGTTGTGTGCAGTGCATGCAACATTATTGCTTATGTACAAAATGCACTACTGGTTCAGTCGGACAGCCAACTGAAGTGATGGGCGCACTTGCCCCTTAACCCCTCTAGAGCTGACCAATCAACCGAGCAGTTCAATATTATACTGATGGTTATCTCCCTGAGAAGTTAAACGGATTCTTTGACCTCGTCTCAAGAGGCTGATTCGTTCATGAATGTGAACTTCTGCTAGGAGTCGCAATGGCCTCGATCAAAGATCAGGACATATGCAATATCAACCCTTTTACATCAAAGGGACTCACCCGTCGTTCCCCAGTGCATGACGCGGGACTCAAAGGTGGTTCAGTGCCCACATGAAAGGCTTTCAGTTAAACTGGAACCTCATCATACCTATCAGTACTTTAGGCTGATTAATCTCAGATTGACAGTCCTAACGGCCCTGACTAATAAAGGATCTGCGGAAGATCCTAATAGATCAGTTAGGATGGTGGTTTTCCCCCCACCCATTTTAATCATTCTAAATATAGCCCCATAGTGGGATCAGTACTGTGGGCTGATTAATCTCAGATTGACAGCCCTAACGGCCCCTGACAAATAAAGGATCTGCGGTAGATCCTAATAAATCAGTTGGGATGGAGGTTTTCTCCCATCTATTTTAATACTTCAGTGGCTGGCCCTTCTATATATATTGCCAAGGGAACACAAATTCTAAACATAGCCCCGTAGTGGGGTCAGTACTTTGGGCTGATTGATCTCAGATTGAGAGCCCTAATCGACCCCTTGCCGATAAAAGATCTCCGGGAGATCCTAATAGACTCCTCAGCAGGGAGTTGCTATCCTCCTTAAAAAAAGGGAGGGGGGGGGGGGTTAGAAATAAAGAATTGAAAAAGAGGAAAACTGGAGTTATCAAGTTGTAGTTAACGGACAAGCACTCTTGATCAATGCTTTGACTATATACTGTATTGACAAAGTATCAGTTGCATGTCAAATTTGCATATTATGAGATTATAGTATATCTCAAACTTGTTCCAAAGTAGTAACTATTTTTTACGTCGTGACGGTAATGGCCATTTACTGGGTCTGTATAGATTGGGTATAGTCTAAGTGTACGGGATAACTACCCATACAACTATGGGTTACATATTGCATATTCAATGGCAATATTTTATGTCATACGGCAAGGATGTATTTTGCATATCCCCATGTTAAACATAATTTTAATTTTGGGCTTACATTTCAATTGATTTAATAATTAACATCTGCAGGGCCTGCAGATCTATAGGATCTGCAGTGTTTCCGTACTGTGCTACAAATGTAGACAGTTTTTATAAGGAAAGCCCAGGCCATTAATTATCCTGAATGCGATACATACATTCACGCCTGTGAACCCCCCATGGGGCAGAGGTGTAATATTTGACACCCACATTTGGCCAGATAGTTATGATTTCACATGACGGGGGCCAGACCTATTGCGGTCAGATAAACGCTTTGTCATGAGTCATGACTAATCACTAATGTCTACTAATGGATGGGGAATAGCCCTATTCCTTGGTAACCCATACCACGAGAAGTGATGGGATACCCAAATAATATCTGACTATTTTCAGTACCATATAACAGTTCATTTTAGACATTTCTAGAAGAGTTGCCATTATTCTGTCTCTAGCTTCAGACAGGTGAGTACATGACTTCAAGTATTAGATAAATTTCGCAGTATCTTCGCAGAAGTCGAAGAGAGAATTAAGTGAAAGCCAGAATTCATTATATATTCTAAAACAAATTGTAGCTAGCATAGGCAATCGGTGCTAATTGTCGAACACCAAAATGCCTAGTTAAGTACTTCAGTACACTCAACCTTGCGGTCTATGTTACTGATGTAACTAGTTGTTTTATCTCAATTAGAGCAGCTACCACAACACTCCTAGGAGAATGGATAAGATCTATTTTTATGCAGTACATATTGATGCGGCTCAAGGTAGCTACAGATCCGCAGTTGCCTTCAAAGGTTGATTTGTAAATAATTATGCCCATGGCATAGGTTTTATGTTGAGGAAATTGGAAGTCTCAATTTGGTAATAAATTTTAATTAATGTTTGATGTTATAAATATGATATTATGATATACATCTTGGTTGCATGTTTTGTATAAACATTCTATTATGATTAATAATTATAATAATGCATTATTTTAACTCATATGCTAAATAATACTGTTATCTATATTATCACATAGCGTTGTTATAGTTACCATCACCAGCAGAAACCAAACAGGTCTTCAAACTAATACCGTCTTTCGGAGGTCATAATAGAGCTGTTTTACATAAAATAAAACAGTTATTATGGCCGAAAGAAAGACGGTATTAGAGCAAGGTCCTTGCTGGCGAGAAGACACTATGATCTATGATTGACATAAAGATGTGCGACTGGAAACAGTGGCGCCCCTAGCGGTGATTTAAACGGGTAACTATAGTCGAAAGAGGACTAGAGGTAAGATTTTAACAATGTTAACGCTTAAAAAAGGGAAAAATCACAGACAGCTTCTTCAAACTAATACCGTCTTTCTTTCGGCCATAATAACTGTTTTATTTTATGTAAAACAGCTCTATTTTGTTGCTGTCAGTAGTACAATTTTAACAAGTACCTAAGTAGGTACTTGCCAGTAAAGTGAAGTTTGAGATAATTGCGTAATTTTGTTTAGACAAAGATGTTTGTTTGTCATTGTTATTGTATCTTTCTAATATATAAAATTCTTCTGTCACGGGGTGCGTAATCGAACTCCTCCGAAACGGCTCGACCGATTTTGATGAAATTTTTTGTGCTTATCCGGTATCTATGAGAATCGGCCAACATCTATTTTTCATCCCCCTAAGTGATAAGGGTGCAGCAGGAACGGGATTTGAATACCACGCGGGCCGAAAATATGGCGGTACGAAGTTCGCCGGGGCAGCTAGTTAAGTATAAAAAAGCTAGGTATGTTTATTCTATTTCATTATTTTGTTGCTGCCAATAGTACCTACAAATTTTAACAAGTAGGTACTTACCTAAGTAGATACTTGCCAGTGAAGTGAAGTTCGCACTTATTAACTTACTTGAACCACATAGTATTAGTAGGCAATTATAAAAAACAACAAATTAAAATTGGGAGGTAGTATGTAGTGAGTTTAATGCCTACGATATTCTCATCTGTACTTTAATCTATGTTCGGATCACACACGTCCTTGTCGCTCACGCACCAAATTATATCATACTGTCTCTTTTTAACAATTTTAACTTGAATATTATGAAAGTCAGAAATTTGGTCTTTATCAGTCGAAATATGTATTATTTCCATGTGATATGAAATCCCTTTTGATGTATTAACTTTAGAGTAATAGTTCGTGCAGTGTCTATAAACATACGATGGCATTTTCGTTATTTTTATAAGTCACTGATGCTTCCGCTCAACGTCCGGCCGGCGCCGCTCGGCACGCGGTACTAGAGGCAAACGTTCCAATTGACTCGTTTTCGAATCTTCACGATTTTCGCGCAATAACGAATCTACTTCTTTTTATATATAATATCTTTGGTTGTGGTCGTCTCAAAATAATTTTGCAATCTGCATCTATTGTTAACGATGTGTTGCAGTATTTTCTATTTATACAACGCCAACATGAACTCCCGTTTTTATTCCTTCTATTAATTTTATTATATCGGAATCCGTTATGTAAAAGTGTGTCATTACCTTTTTGATTTTTGTCAATGATAAACTCACTGTCCATGTTTTAAATAATTAAAAAGCAAATTCACAACAATATTATACGTAATTTACAAGTAACAACAGCACGCTAGTCGATAATTAATAGCCGACGTATAAAATAACTTAGTGTCCGACCGAAGCTTCGGCTTCGGCTTCGGCCACCTTCGGCCAAAAAAGCACCTTCGGCTTCGGCCAAAATGGCCGAAGCTGACGTGCGTCATGCCGCCGCACGTCGCTGTCAAGCTGTCGTGCGTGACTTGGTAATATAAACTTAAAACATTGTGATAATAAGATTTAGTTTTTTAAAGCCCCCCGTCACCATAACCCCACTCTTTCCCCCACCCATGTCCCCTTTCCCCAGTCCTTCCTCTTGCCTTCCCCTTTTGTCTTTCTTCACTAGATTATGTTCTTCCCCAAGCTCTAATCTGTCTATGTATTTTATCAAGATATCTTCAATGATGAATTTTCATCCCTTTTCTCCTCTTCAACAGGAGGGGTTAAAGAGGAGAAAAGGGATTCCTTCATGAAAAAATGTAGCCTATGTCCGTTCCCAAGCTCACATCCCCCCCCCCCCCTAACACCTTTTTTCGAACTTCTACGATATGGGACCACTTTGATAGTATCCAACAAATTAGGAAAGATGAAAATTCGTTCATATTTGGCATTAAAATCGCGTAACATACAAAAATACCTACCAAATTGAGAACCTCCCCTTTTTAAGTCGGTTAACAAATTAAAACAGGGTCATCAAACCTTCGGCTTCGGCCGAAGGTTTTGGTGAAAACCGATTAATCGGCTTCGGCTTCGGCCAAAATTGCACCTTCGGTCGTACACTACAAATAACTGAACTACCCACATTTTTGTAAAATAATTTATGAATGTGCTCTAAGGTAGTAGATTAATCATAATATGAATAAATAATTAATACTTATTGAGTAATTGATTCATCATTGTCTGATATAAAGCAGAAAATAAAACTGAAATTAAGTACCTACATGATTAGTTAAAAAATACACTATTCCAGTTCTGGTCTCATCGGCATCGTTGTTTACAAATCTACTATAAGATGTCGCTGAGCACCAAAACATGACAGGTAGTTCCCTCTTATTCCACTAGATATTAATATTTTTTCCTTACATAACGGATGGGGTCAAAATATAAAAAGAACCTTAATTTTATGTTACATACATATCAATGTATTTTTAGTTTCAATATAATCCAGTATATCAATGCATTTTCATTCTGATGGAAGAGAAAGTTAAAACAACAACAACTTTAGAAATTAGCGAAAGTTTTATTTAGGTACTCAATTAAGGAAATTGGGTATATTGCAATTGTAACAAAAATGTGGCATTAACAGAATCTGGCAATTGTAGAATGTGGCATTATAAGAATCTGGCATTTGTAGAATCTGGCATTCATAGAAACTGGCGTTTGTCGACGATTCCGTATTTTCAAATGAGATTTTCAACGGTACTAGCTAATGCCATGCATATTCAGTGTTACCATAAGAACTTTCAACATTCTACTATTACACCACAAAAAATGGAAGAATTTTTAACGAATTTTAGAATTAATATTGAGCGTTGAAATATTTTCCTGGTTTTGTCCCTATTCACCTCTCGATCCCTATTCACCCCATTTTACGGGTAAAACGGGGTAGGTAGTAACGGGGTAGGTAAAAATGGAAGTAGGTACCTGCTTATCATGGAAGTAGGTACCTACATGCTTATAATGTTGATATTTACAAATATATTACCATTTTTGTACAATCGGGAAAAGGTTATACTCGTACTTAGTAAATAATATGAATTTAGGAATGTTTTTAAAAATAACTTTATTCATAAATTTAAATAGGTATCTAGGTACCTACCTACTTTAATCACAGAAAGACGTCTTACCTACATAATTATATCTTACTTAATTATATAATTAGGCACTAATCAGAGATCAATCATTGACTTTCATCATGAATTATGATTACTATTTTAAATAAAGATATACGCCCATTACACATTATCCATGAGATCTGATAATATTTCAGCGTCATTCCTGTAGTATTTTGGTTTTTTTATATTTTTTTCCTTTTTCAGTTTGCAGATGTTAAATTTTGGTTTAAAGTTTACGACTTCGTCTGATATTATATGAATTTTGTTTTTTTTTTTCAGGCATGTTTATTTTTGTTTCATCTTTGAATTCGTGACAAGCCACTGCATTTTCGGACGTAACAACTTCTACTTCATTAGGAATTGTTAGAAAATCTTCAAATATTACAGGCATTGCGTCCAAGTCTACATTTATTATATCCATGTTTTCAACATTCTCAAGCAACTGTTGGTTTTCGTTTTCCGGCGAAATGTTCTGTTGTGAAGCGTTTTCTGCGAATGTACTAAGATTGTTGCAACAAAGAATTGGATTTTGTTTCTCGAGAATCACTGGGTTTTTGTTGTATTTTTTAAGGATGTTTGACTCTACTTCAGCCTCTTCATCATGTTTTTTCGCCTTGGTTTCATTTTTTTGTTCTTCAGTTTTAGTTTTTTTTATCAAGGATTTATTAGTCGTTTTCACTCCTCTATCAGTCTTTTCATTAACAAGTGCAGTTTTTTTCGTTCCTTTTTGTTTTATATCATGCTTTTCCATTCTTCCAATAGCAGAAAAATTGCTAGGGCCAGCTTTACAGTCATTATCAGTTTCTGTTTGTAAATTTTCATTAATATTTTCATCTTGTACATTTTGTACGCTTCGCCCTGCAACAACCAGTTTCTTTTTTTTTGTTACATGTTTGGGTATTAACTCTACCATATCTCATTTCTTTTAAAACGGATAGTACAGTCTCATCAATAACTTCTTTGAAGCCCGCAATTTCTGGAGTATATGATGGTAATCTGTCCAAAATTTTCTGTTTATTTATGGGGCATATACCACATTTATCAAATCCAGCTAATATGTTCTTGGCAACATTGCACTCCATATTGTCCATTAGTTTCTTCAACAAAGAAGGAAATATATTTTTTGGTATTGAAGCTTGAGTCCTCCATCAGTCTTTTTCCAGTCCAGCAGTAAGTTCCTCCATGCCATTTTCAGAGGTCTAAAAATGCCACATCCAGTGGTTGTGTTAGGTGGGTAGAGTTGGCTGGCAAAAAAACGAATTTAATATCGTTTTCCTGACATTCTTTTATTAAATCTATAGATAAATGTGAAGCTAGGTTCTCACCTATCAATATCTTGGTTCCACATTTGTCGCTAAAATACGGTATTGCAATTGTCCTAACCCAATCCTGGAATGTATTCCCATCGAACCAACCCGAAGGTGTGCAACTGTATCTACAGTTTTTAGGTCCATTTTGCCTCCACGTATCATACATATTCTGCGCTTTATATACAACATATGGAGGTAAAAGTGACCCGTCGGCGGCAGCAGCTATCATAAGTGATATAGAACCCTTTGTATGGTTCATTATTCTTTCCGGGTATTTTACACTCCTTTTAACCAGTACGCGTTTGCGACCTGGATCGTCACTTAGGTTAGTTTCATCGTAATTGACTATATTGATCGGTGGTATTCCCTCAAGTGAGATTTGAAGCTCCTCAAAATATGCCTTTATTGTGTCTGGAGAGATCGCTGCTCGTGAACGTTTTATATTCTGGCTCAATCGTTGGCTGATTTGATATTTGTGGCGTTTTAGGAAACATGACATAAAGTCTGGACCAGGCATATTATTTTTAAATTTTTTTACTTCGACGCCCATGTTATCAAGGTATCCCTTTATCAGTAGTCTGAAATCAATAGGTTTAAGGGGATATCCCCATTCGGAACACACATTAATGTATTCTACTAAATATTGTTCTTCAGCCGGGCTTAAAGCAGTTTGTCCTCCTTGCTGTTTCATGGCATGAGTATTATGTCGATGTAAGACGGATTTCGGTATATTGTACTTACGCGAAATCTTCAAAAACGATTGACTGGTGCTATTATACTCCTTCAGTGCTGTTTCGATTATTGAAGCATCATATTTTTTATAATTTTTTGTTCGACTAGTTTTATAACTACGTGGCATTGTCCTAAAGTAACCAAGTGCCAAAAGGTAAGTAAGTAACCAAGTACCTGAAAAAAATATACCTAATATTAGTAATTATAGATCCGAAATATTGTGATATAAGTAAAGAATTAGTGTATTTTTATTAATTTATTCAACAATAAATGAAAATTAGTGTTTTGTAGAATTGCACAATAAAAATTTCATATACGTATTATAGTAGTGACAACCCTGTCCCCATTGACCCACTACCGTTCCTAATGTGCCACAAGATTGTCACTATTAATCGATAATGACGTCCCTATTGGTGTCACACCCATCCCTATATATCTCGAACAGTGTCCCTATTCACCCCAAATTTTCAAGCAAACTACCATTCAACAACTTTCTCCACTTTTTGAAACATAAAGCGTTTAATTCTACTTACGTACTTTTTAAATAGATTCTCTTATACTGTAATTCACAATAAAAACCATAATAAAGCAGCAATACTCACCAAAAACTAATTTTTGACGAAAGTTTCCGAGCACTCAAAATCACCGTTTTCACAGCATCAACTTCAGTATGGATTAGTGTCTTAAATTGCCAACTTCACGTCAAATAAATGTTACCATATCACGATCTTAATATTCTACTATGATATTCTTTCAAAAAATAATAGAATTGCCAGTGGGTAGTATATTTTTTTCCCACCTAAAGATAAATCTCCATTTTATCCCTATTCACCCCTGGATCCCTATACACCCCGTTTTACCTAATGGTGAATGTTGTGTTGTACATATTTATTCTATGAGGACTTTGCATCCCATAGGGATAATTAATTACGATCTCATGCATCCATGCTAGATCATATAAATCTTTCATCCATTTTGCTTTGCCTGGAATATTGAACGCCGCTATCCCTAACCCGCTCTGATCGCCACACTGCACTGCACCTGCTACGGGTCCAACTTCCCGAGCGCTTCACGCCGTCATCATCATCAGCATCAATACCCGGCTTCAACAGTGTCGCTTAGCAGAGCCATATTTGGGACATCGCTGACCCTTATCATTGTTCCAGGGTTTTACGTTTGGGATTTACCAGCCTGGTGTCCACATTTTGGACACGGATCCGACACATCGTGCTGAGTACTTTTCTATCGCGGTCCAGCCCCGCCTCACAGCGATAGACCCCGGACCATCGGCGACCTTCCACGCAGCCGACCATCGGAGCTGCGCCTCTTCGCCGCGCCTCGCTCCCGGGAAGTACAACGACCGCTGCCAGAGCAAAAATTGTGACGGGCCCTTACTACCCACGACCAAATTGTTCTACAATTATAAATTAAATCTTGTTAGTGACTCGATAGTATCATTTAATACCCGAGAACGCTACACTTTTAATATTTATGCATCGACCGTATTTAGCCTTTTTGTTCCCGTTCGATTTGTGGACTTCGTGGATATAGATGTCGATGTAGACGGAGAAGGTATTGATTGATCGAGGAGGTGAGCTGTTGACTGTTGGCTTTCGGGACGATTTTAGAATCATTTTGAAATGGGAATGGAATGCCTGAATCAGTTTCGTCGGGTGTTAAAGTCTTGAGAAGAAATTGTAGGTCAGTTTAAATGTATTTTTTTGGGCTTGTCCTGACTTAGTTTTAGGCGACTTCATGAATGTGTCTCGAATGTAACCCCATTTGCTCATAATAGCACTTACTGAAATAATAAAATTTAACGATTTATTTTTATTGCAGTAACCTCGCAAGTGGAATACCTTCACAGTTATGGCATACTCCTACCAACTGGGTATCAAGACTATAAACGGAATAGTGACACAAGTTTGTCACCAAATATGGACTATTTTGAGTGGTGAACATTTGTGAGGATTAATTAAATAAGCTTAATCAGACAAAACATCATCACTATCTTTGACTTTTCCAATAAATATATGAAACTATTTTCCATGCCCTGATGCCTTGGTGTGATCTTTTATAAGTATTGTTTGCCCAAGAGCGTCTAACGCTACGAAGACTCATAGTCCGCGGTGGGTCGCCATCTGATGTTGAAACTATATTGTTACCATAGCTAATTGTGATATCGCTCAGAACTTGAACCTTTATATTTTCCGGTATTACTTTTATATTGGCAATAGTTGCTTCCGATTCAACGGGCACACTGTACATTTTAAAATACCTTATGTGTTTATCAGGTATGCAAGCGGTATTTAAGCATTCAAAACAATTTAGCTTCCTAAATTCCTAATATACAGAGTTATCCCATACGAGAAATAATTATGTGGAATACATATTTCAGTATACCTAGTTATATTATATTGTTAGGATTATTAATTTACCTGATGGACTGTCATAGTCCCCTTGAAACTGGCTATATCTTTTGGCAGCATTAATTCCTTCATTATAACTGCGTGCTCCTCAATAATTCCAGTTTCTACGTTTTTGACGTGATTTCTAATAAACGTCCCACCCCATCAAACGGATCGCACCGGTTCGCATCGCATCACATACGAACGGACGCGGCTACATCCGATAGCGTCCGGCCGGACGTCGACGTTGATTTCTATTTTTCCAAAAAACGGCTGTAAACAGTATGAAAAGTAGACTCAAGCGGGTGCTATTTTTTTTTTTATCGCGTCGTGTAATGTAGCTTTGCGATATGCCGCACCATGGGTGCAAGTTTTGTGAGAGCGGCACTGTTCGTTGTCATAGGAATATAAGCAATTCTTACAAATCATGTTTTTTCGAATGTACTGAGTTTTGTTTCAGGGAACATGTTTTCGACTCGTTTCGACGGTGCAACTCCTCGCATTTGTTGTATAGCTTTTACGGGGGTGATCGTAGAATTTTCCGTAGTGTTTGTTGATACTGTTGAAATTCTTTTGCAGCCGGGTTGTTTGTAGTTTTGGTGTACTGCTTTTTCGTGTCAACAGTCTCTAGCGTCGTAAATTCCAGGAAATCCATGAGTTCGCTCAAAGTAGGTAACTCCCTAGGTGATTTTCTTGTTTCCATGTAGTTGGAGTACGTTTCTGAATCCATTTTTACGCATAAAATGTGCACTAAGATTGGGTCCCAGGTGGATGTATTCACATCTAGGTTCTGTATAGCTTGGATTATTTCCATGCTCGTGTCATGCAACCACTTGATTACAACGGAAGCACCTGACGTATTTTCTGACTTGGCTTCGTACTGCCCTCATGCCGCCAAGGATCCGATATCGATTCTGAAGATGAGCTAAATTATATAGAAGCAAATATAGCAATATCCATGTAAGGTGATTTTGGGAAATTTAAATAAAACTAATTTTGATAATCATACCTATGTTTTTTGAACAAAATTTTATTCTATTGCAACGGGGATGTTAAAATACACATGTGCAAGCGATTATGTAATAAAATAACTAAACGATGACGTTAAAATATTGAAAAAAATGCTGGATATTGCTGTTATTGTTCTTGACAGTAGGATATTGCTGTATTTGAATCTCCTACTTTGGGATTTTGCTGGCATTGCACCGATGGACGCCATATTTAAAACTGTGTATACTAGGACGTGTGAATTGTGATACTTTAATGAGGTATGTCTAGTATTATGAAATTTTATTGGCCGGGTTTAAAAAAAACGCACACAAATAAATTGACAAAAAAATATTTATTTATTTATGAACTTTTCATTATAACAGACGCAATCAATGCTTTTTTAAGTACCTACATACAACAATAGTATGTACCTACTTTTACAAAACAAAGGTAATAATTATAGTTATGTGGCTAATTGAAAATTAAATTAGCATGCTCGCAATTTCTTCTTAGGGTTCACAAATAACTTCTTCTATAGTTTCAGTATTATGAGTATTCATCATCTGCATTTCATCACTTAGACCAGAAATCAAAGGAACGAAAAAGTTTAGGCGCTCAATAGTTTGCCAGTTTTCACCATAATGATTGGTTAAAAGTTTACGAACATCCGATGCTTTGGAGTCATTAATTTAATTGGTAGGGAAAATTTCAATGGGATGTAAATTAATAGACAGTTTCCCTGGAAGGTTGACGTAATGTATTTTTCCTTTAATAAGAACGTTTCCTTCTTTTTTAGAACGTTTTAGAACATATCGTTTGGCATTTTTAAATTGGAAGTGCCATCTTCCGACAGGCTTCATGACTCTTGCTGCGTCATCCTTCCAATTAAATACCTTGCAGTCTTCTCCTAAAATTATTATTTTTCCAAACTCTTTTATAATATTATAATATTCACCGAGATTTGCTATTATCTCCCGTTTACGTATTTCTTTTTCTATTCGCGCAAAACCTATCTGGGGGTATAAAAGAGTGTCCAACTATGGGAAAAACCAGCTCCATAGTCTTTACATGACGAGGAGCCTCAGCTAGCCACTTAGTACACATTGCCAGAACTGTGGTATTTTTGTTTTGGCCGGCACAGCCATCTGCTATCAAGCGTACAGTCTTTATTCCATCTAGTTCTGTATTCTGGAGTCTATGGTAAACAGCTGAAGCAATTTCGTTTGAAGCTTTAGGAAATGAGTTTTCTGTCCAGCAATAAGCAAACACGTTTGATGGTTCTAATTTACTTTTCGATGATCCCTGAACTATAATTGACTTGACGAGAGTAATATGCTGATTGATCGGGGGTCTTCGATAAACACAAATTTTTTTGGCAGTCAAAAGATAAAGTAATTAAATCAGATTTTTCCTCTTTAACATAACCAAAAAAAGCTTTTGCTTTCAATTTGTGTATTCTCTGGTTTATTAATAATTCATTGCGGACATTATTGTCCATTTCTGTTTTTATGTTTTCACCAAACCGCAAGCAAGTCGAGCATACATCGGTTCGAGGTGAACCAAATCCCAAATTGTAATTCTGTTTAAATAAATTACGGAAGTAAGACTTTTTTACCTTTAAACTGTCAATCTGTGAATTATTGTACATCAACCATAGTTTATTGATGCTAAGTTCTGCAGGTAGGTAATATCTTTTTGTTTTTCCGCGACAATAATATGGTTCTTCACAATTTAATTTATTTATAAAATCCATTACCGCCTTTTTTTGTGTGTGTTCTTATGAGAAACGTGATCGCCACCTCTTTTCTCTTTGAGCAATGCACCCGTTTTAAAATGTTCAGTCATCACTGATTGCACCCTATATTTGGTAATTTGGAGAACAATCAAAAAAAAATCTGGCAAACTTTAAGACGTTTCTTCGAATCAGGGCCATACACTAAATAAGAAATTTGTGAACTCTTTGGCTTATGGTTAGCAGTTATTGGACGACGACGTTGAGTCTGTTTAATTGTGCAATGTTTTAATATGAATGCATCTTGTTTGCTTTTATTTTTAAATTGATAAAATCTATCATGAAATGATTTAATATCTTTCATTGTGATAGACAAGCACTGAAATGTTTTTTTATGCTTGCATAAAGGTCTCATCGGCAACGTTTTTGGTGAATACCTAAAACAAAAAAAAACTCTTAAAATACACTATTGACAGACAGACAAACTTTTTTTTATATTTATTGACGGTCATCACGGACACGGATGAAGGCACGGATTGAAAAGTAGCCTATATTCTTTCCCAAGCTTTAAACCATCTCCACTTTCTCTCAATTTCGTCACTAACAACCCAGCGGTTTGACCATGAAATAGACAAACAAACGAACAGATTTTCATTTTTATAATATTAGGTTAGTATGGATAGAAAGAAACATTTATAATCATTTATAAACATTTAAAATTAATAATCAATAGTAATTTTATGTCGAGTATTTTGTCCCTGGTGCCCTCCGCAGGTTAATAACTCGACGCAAAATCATTAAAAAGAGTTATTATTTACAGGGACCGGAGAACAATCCATCTTTACGATGTAATAACTAGATCACTTCAAAACTCGTTAAAATCTAAGAATAATTATCGAAATTAGAGCACGTCTTTACGCCGTTCAACCGTTTTCGCCATACTGAATAACGCTCCGTGATTGGCTAGTTGAGTTGAGTTGATGAGCCTTGACATCTTGTTTAAGTAAATCAACATGCAATTCAGCCCTAAACAAAATAGGTAACAACTTAGAAGTGTGTTTTTAAAAAATGGGTACGTGATCCACTGAAACCCCACCTTGGGGCACAGTGAATTTAAACTAGGGGTATAGTGGATCACCGTGGGGTATTGTGAATCATTACTTTATTTTATCATATTAAATGCTATGGGGTTCATTGAACTCGTTTGTTTGCCGTGGTACCATTAGCCAGTACCATTGATGGTACTATGGCAATTTTTTTTTGCCGTGGTACCATTAGTGGTATTACGGAAATTTAAATACTTTACAACACACCTGCTCATAAAAGTGATATTATTTTACCGCAATTAGGCACGTAATGACACCTATTATCAAACTGTGACTTTTTCATTGCTATTATTCACAAAAGTGAGTTATAGATTCTTTTTTAAATTTTATAGGAAGTGTCTATAATTGTCTATGTTCTTAAAAAGGTTTTGATACAAAAAATAACGTGTTTAATAGTACGAATAAATTAATACGCCTATTGTATGGTCATTTGATGCATTTTCGTATTTAAATAAATAATTTCAACTTGTAATACTTGTATAATAAACAAAATTTTCACTCAAATATAACTTTTTTTTTCTCTAAGTACAGAAAAAAAAACAGAGTAAAAAAAAGTTAAATTCAAACCTCATTTTTTTTTAAATATGGTCGACCGCCATTGTTAAATGCGCGCGCATAGGCAAACGAATTAATTTGTAGTATTGTTTATTTAGTACTAGCTTTTGCCCGCGGCTCCGCCCGCGTGGATGTCGGTTATCGCGACCAAACATAGCCTATGTCCTTTCTCAAGGTCTAATCTACCCCTATACCAAATTTCATCAAAATCGGTTCAGCGGTTTAGTCGTAAAAGCGAGACAGACAGACAGACAGAGTTACTTTCGCATTTATAATATTAGTAGGGATTTGTAGTATTATTTTATTCGCAAGTGTGTTGTAAAACGTCGTATGGCACGCGTGAGCATGATGATTACCGTCCTCGGCTTTCTTAAGACCCTCGCCTGGCGGCTCGGGTCTCAATGGCGCCGCGGCGGTAATCAACAACGTTGCTCACTTGTACCATAATGTACTATTATATGCAATCATAGTATTTATAATAATATAATAACAGCCTTGTACTTTGTACGTAAATTCAGTCTAAGCAAGTATGAATCAGTCTTCTTTCTTAAATTTTTAAACTTAACCATAAACACAACAATATGACTTATGTCAATATAAGGTATCAACACTTAATTATATAACTCTTTTACTGAATTCAAAAATAGTAAGTAAATACTGATATTGAAGACATAATATTTTCGCGTCAAAAATCACAAAAACAAAATATAAATTAAGACATCTCAATATTCAGCGCAGATCTATTTGAGAAAAGTCGAGATCAAATTTGAACACTCCTTGTTGCCTTTTGGTTCCACCAACAAAAGTAGGTTTCGGTAAAATCAGTTTAATGTCTTGCCCAGGAACTGTTGCTATATCAGGCACGTTAGGTAACTGGAAAGCATTTGTAATTTTAGAACATTTTCTTAAGTAACTCACTATTACATTCTGACCGGTTTCTTCTCCGATAACTTTTGCTAAATAGAAGATCTTTTTGTTGCCTGTGACGAACTGCACTAAAATAAAGTCTCCTTCTTTTGGTTGAGCATTGAGAGGTTTAAAGTTTTCTGATATTACAACTGGCTTGTCTTCAACTTCGTCTTCATAACTAGGTTCTTCTTCTGAGTAAATGCTAATTTTATCACATTCTTCATCGCTAGATTCAGACTGTAAGACTTTTCTTTTCATTACACGTGTACATTTCTTCTTCTGTTTAACTTTCTTTCCTAGATTAACTTTTTCAGCCTCTTCATTGCTAGATTCAGATACCAAAACTTTTCGTTTCTTAGCTGTTGCATCTCTCTTTCGTTGTTTTTTATTCTTTTCCTCTTGTCGTCTTTCTATCTCCAATTTATTTGGCGTATCCGTCGCAACCATTGACTTCCCTTTACGTCTTGACACTCGTCCTCTCTTTCTGGCTTCAGCTTTTGGAAGTCCTCTAAATTGCAATGGACTTAAAAAACTTTTGGATGTACTAGGTTTTTGTGAAGATAGTATAATAATATTTGGCGCCGGTTGTGTAATTGCGATAGGAGAGCTAGGGATAGATGGTGTTCTCGATGGTGGTAGAATTTCAGAATTTTGTACTAAAATAGAAGGAGATAAATCTCGGGATATAGATGGGTTATCAGGCGATTCTTGCAATGCTTCTACGAATGTTTCAGTGTTTTCGTGAAAAAGATCGGCATTTTCTTGTTCTATTACTGGAACTTGTTGTTCTTGTTCTATTTCTCTGTCAGTGACCGCAGATGGTGCAAAATCCAAGTCAGTAAATATATTTCTATTATATGAATATATTCCTGTGCACTGAAATCCTTTGCAAATGTTTCCAGGAGTCGTCGATTTCATATGAGCTATTGTAATACATTGAGCAACCTGATAAATGGAGAAAGTTTTCCCGGGATTTCTCATTAGCCAGCTGTCTACTGCAGCATTGTATGCGACTTTGAAAGGTTTAAATATTGCTACATCTAACGGTTGTAGCTTGCTTGTGGAATGAGGAGGAACAATTAATATTGTCACACCATTTTCTTTAGCAAGAGTTATTGCTTCAATATAATTATATGTGAGCTTCATAGTTATCCATAATAAGCAATGATGGATTTTCTTTGCTACTTTGAGTGTGATTGATGAAATGTTGCATTGTTTTGACAAAAAGATTACTATTAATCCAGCCCGATGGATTAGCAAGCCCCAAAGTACCTGTAGGGGCACCTGCTAACATATGCTCTTTGAAATGTACGCGTGGAAATATCATCACTGGAGGCAAAGCCTGACCTAATGCATTGACAATATAGCAAGTCGTTACCAAGGTTCCTTTTTCTGCACTTGTCACCTTACTGACTTGTTTTTGTCCGCGGATTGCCAACACTTTCCCGGACTTTTGAACCGTCATTGTATTCGTTTCATCGAGGTTGTATACTCTTATTTCAGTTCCAAAACTTGGCACTCTCAGCGTAACATCTTGCAGATTGTCAAAAAAAATGGTTACGTTATGTCTATTGAAGGATGTAGCTCTACTCAAACTACAGCCTTCTGGAGTCCTTAAACTTAGAATGGGGTGACGTTTTCTAAAATTGTACAGCCAATCAACGCCGGCTTGTTTATTTTCGTGCCACTTTGGAGGCACCGAAATGACATTGATGTGTGCCATTTCATAAGCAATCTGTCGAACATCTATTGGAGTCAAACCATAGAACATTTGACTACATTTGATAATGTATTCTACCAAAGTTTTTTCCTGGTTAGTGTTAAAAATTTTACGGTTATCATAATTAGGTATATTATATCTGATATTATCTTGATTCGTCAAACTCTTTTTATAATATCTGTAAAGTGTGGTATACGGTAGGTTTTGTGTCTTTGCAACTTCTCTAATTTTTTTTCCGTCATAAATCAAATCTACAGCCCGTTTCATGTCTTCTTCTGTGTGTTGGCCTATATTAGTTTTTCTGGGGCGGTTACGAACCATTTTGTACCTAAAAAAATTAAAAGTATTTGGGGCACTATGGATCACGATCCATTGAACCCCTTTCGCAATCAGTTCACTGTACCCCATTAAGTCATAATAAAAATAAAATAGAATTTCTAGCACATAAGAATCACAACTGACTAGAATAGCAGTGATTCAATTAGCTTATTTAACAAGGAACTAGGAAAAAACACGAGAACATATATTTTTAACAAACAACCTAGGCAAAATGATTAGCAAAAACATTGTAAAAATTAAAAATGGCGACTTACTTGACACGGAACGGCGACAGCGCAACCTCTCGCTACGAGAGCACACAGGCAACTGGCGGGCGGGAGGGGTCACGCGTAGATCAACTGATCGATTGAAGTAAGCATGTCTATACTTGTATTAGCGAGTGAGATATGAACAATCATCCACTGTGCTGTGCCCCATGATTCACTGTGCCCCCCGTTCCCCTACTTTTTATACGGGATATTGCTGTTTTAGGAGCACTATTACTTTAAAAAAAAACGTTTGAAATTTTACATAGATGGTGGCGCTATCATCAGGGTAATTTGAGAAAAAAGTGGATATTGCTGTATTTGCTTCTATACGATTCCTAGTTAATCTAGCACCGCCATGTAATGTTGCTTAATGTGCTTGTCTTATCAATAATTCTGCAAACCTGTGCTTATGTGACAAAATCATCGGGTGTTTTTGCGATTGCCTCAAATTAGCATGTTCTAAACGCCCGCCAACCGTCAGAATAAATAGTATGAAAAGACTCAAGCGGGTGCTCGGCGAATAGCGGTTTACATTTGAAGAATTCACTACCCTGCTGACGCAAATAGAGGCGTACCTCAACTCGCTCGAGGCCACTAGCTTTGACAAGTGAAGTGGACGACCTGGAACCTGGAATGTCTCATCCCAGGTCACTTTCTAGTGGGTGGCCCAGTCCTGGCGCCTTCATTATCACCTGACGTTGACATCATAAATATTACAACAAGATGGAAGTTAACAGAGAACATTAAAGATGGGTTAATACCGATATTTGTCGGTATTAGCTAATCTTAATATATTAGTCTCATGATATTATAATATCTTAACTAATATTTGAATTTTTTTTTTTAATTTTTTTTTTTTTTTTTTTTTTTAATTTTTATTTGAATATTAGTAATATTTTACTGATGACCAATGCACGAATACCGCGGTGATTGTTAATATGTACGACCGATATATTATGACATATTATGCTAATATCTCGTGCTGAATAGATTGGTTAGGGATTATTTTATTTATTGCTGAAGATACAAAGACTGATATTTTTAATAAACATTTTGATTTATGAATACATGAAACTGTAATACGATACGTCGTGGTTGGGCACTGGAATATCTAATAATAATAAACATAGTTACAAACTACAGTACCTACCCGATACCGGTGGCAGACTTTTGTTATCCATACTTAATATTATATATGCGATATTATATATGCGAAAGTAACTCTGTCTATCTGTTACGCTTTCACGCCTAAACCACTGAACCGATTTTGACGAAATTTGGTATAGGGGTAGCTTAGACCATGAGAAAGGACATAGGCTATGTTTGGTCGCGATAACCGACATCCACGCGGGCGGAGCCGCGGGCAAAAGCTAGTGTACTTATATTTATAAATATAAGTAGGTACCTATTGCGTTCCTTTTTGTAAGTAAATTAATTTCTACTAGCTGTTGCCCGTTGCTTCGCTTGCGTGAAATTGCCGTAAGAATAGAAATAAAATCAAATCAATAAAATAAAAGCTATAATTTCCAATTTTTTTTTAAATATCGCACCTTCGGTGCAACAAAGTCGTAACCACTAGTTTTGTAATTTTACAGGAAAGCACTTTTAAGCTTTTTTTCGGGTTTGTCGTTTTATTACTAGATTACTATCTACAGTAGGTTTTACATTTTAATGAAATTATAATATTTGTTTCATTCGCTACAGTTTCATAAAATTATTTTATTTTAAATTACTAATACAATAGTAAAAAAAGCCGAAATAAAAAAAAGGGGCCTTATTGTGACTTTGTTGCACCAGGAATGAATATAATTTTTTAACTTGTGCACTTTGCAGATTATGATTTAAGATAAGGTTTTAGATAAAATAACAACTTATAATGAAATATTTCGTATAATTTCTTCTCGTAAAATCAACTTCTAATTAAAAAAACATAATATATCTCCAAACAATTGAAATCTTATAATCTACAAAATAATTTGGTATTATTTTCAGTGTTGTTTTTGTAAAAAACACTTCGAAAATAATCCCAAATTATTTATACTAGGAAAAAATAACCTTCTCAATCAGTCTTAATAACTTTTAGGTTTATAATCAGTCTCATATACAGTCTTATAAATCTTAAATTTATAAACTTTTAAAGATCCTTAACCCATAAACATAAAATAAATTCTACAAACTTCTCACAAATTATTACTTCTTACAAATTCAACAGTATTGTTAGTTTTAATTACTGAGCATTAGTATTTTTCATTACTAACAATAAAATAATCATCTGACTAATAAAATATTCAAAGTTTTCTTAGATAAACAAAAACGAAACTAACTAAAAAATTGAGTACATAACCTAATTTCAAATAGCTTTCAGCTAAGGTCAACTTTTTTTAAAAGAGAACTTTAAATATAAATCTTAAAAAAATTAAAGCTTTTGTACGTACATGATAATTAATAATCAAATAAACTGTTATAAAAGTTTGAATAAAATGTTGGCACAATATTATCACTAATTAATTGAAGAATATCTTGCCTTTTATTATTTCCAATAGGCAACTTAGATTTATAAACCGCATTCAAGCTTACATCTTGTATATTTTTCTTTCCTGTGCGGCTTATTTTAATTTTAGCCTCGGTCCATTCTTCAGTTTTATAGGTGGTTTTGTACTTATAGGTATCTGAATCTTTAACAAATTTTACGGCTTTAATTTCAGAAATTTTGATTGTTTCGCCATCAATATTCTTGATGGTGTTTAAGTTTACATCACTAGAGAGCAATTTTAAGTCGTAGAAATTATCAAAATTCATTTCATTAACAATATAACTATTGCCAGTCTTTTTGGAATTTTGTATTAAAGTCACATACTGGTCTGGGGTGTAAATTGGTCCAGATTTTTTTGCTCGACGAATATTCTTTTCTATAACCGAGTGTACAGCATCTCCTTCGTTCTGAGTGTGCCCCCGAATTAGGAACTTGTGTGTTATTGAATTAATGGGCAAGGTTGAAACGGCATAGTAGTACATACTTAATAAGAATTTATTTTTTTGCTGGCCGCAGCAGTTATCAGAGAAAAAAATTATATCTGAATTTGGTTTACTCGAAGAACAATCCTTTAAAAAATTGTATACACAAGTTCCTATTTCGTTGGCACCTCGCTTACCTAGGCCCTCATGCCAAAAGTAACAAAATGTTTTTTCTTCCTTAATATCAGAGACTGTGAAATTATAACAATTGAGTTTACTTTTATAGAAGAATGCTGAAGATTGACCTATAGGACACGGTAATACTGCCTGAAGGTCGAATATAGCCACAGTGATGTTGCTATCAGGTTTCTTGCACTCGTCTAGATCTTCTTTTTTTTCTATTCTGCTCAGACTCTTTTCCTCTTGATGTAGCTTATAACTGGAACTTAAAGGTTCTTTATCTACAGCATTCTTATACGCCTCGCATACATCACATTGGTCTTTTCAAGGAATAAAAAAGCTTATGTTAAATTGTGTGTTGAAAATCCGATGGTACGCGTCGTAATTTGCGGGTTTCTTGTTATTAGCTATGCGATTTTCACTATAATTCCGGTGTAACTCAGCTACAGTTAGACCCCCATCTATATACTCCCTAGTTGAATTGGCTCTGATGTAATGGCTTTCAATCCTGGGGATTGAGTTTATGTGATCACGTATAGATTGTATAGTTTCAGTATCTAGCTTTGACTGTTTACCGTGTTTGCCACGCTTATCAGCCTGAACGCCGCTTACACTTCCAAATTTATCAGTAATTGCCGTACGTAAGGGTTTCTCACTAATGGCCAATGTATTTATTAGGAACTTCTTACAAACTCTTAACTCTTTACCTTTATTCACAAAGAAGTAACTTGTGTTCGGCTTTCTACATTTTCTGTTGACGTCTCCACCTTTTGGAATCTTTATGACACGGAATTCAGGTTCCACTTGCCTTATACAAGAAGCAAGAAAGTCACGCTGTCTTTGATAGGAACCAAGAGCCCAATATGTCTCGAATATGGTATTTCTCTCTTCAGTGGAAAAATTATTAGAACAAGACAATCGACAGGTGTTCGTACAAGGTGGACGAATTGTTTTTCCCGCCACGGCTTTACCTCTAGATGATATATACGCTTGACCACTATTTTTTAAATCTTTTCTTTGGTTTTTTTTCCATTGACTTGGGGTTCTTGTCCTTTTTTTAGATTTCAGGATATTGCTTGGTTCTATAGGCTCAAGGACTACAATACTATGAGCACTTAGTTCGGTAGTCTCAGGGACTACATTATGAGGACTTGGTTCTGTAGTCTCAGGAACTACATTATGAATGCTTGGATCTATAGTCTCAGGGACTACATTATTATGCCGCGCAATTGACACGTTAGAATTAATTTTGGATGATGGTGACCCGCTAGATGTAGACCCGGAGCTGCTGGAACTACTGCTAGAAGTGGAGGAATCACTGCTCGATGAATTATGGGCCGATGGATAAACTTTTTTATATAGTTGCTTCTTTTTCGGTGGTTCATATTCAGAGCCATCACTCACATACACATCTTCATTATTATCAGGGGAAATTTCAATTTCATTGTTCAAAGTTATATCTTGACTTGGTATGTTTTGGGCTTCAGTGTTTTGTAATGTCGCATTAACATTAACTGTATCAGTTAAAACTATTACACCATCACCATCATTTGCATGATTTTCGGTAATTGAAAGATCGGTTCTTCTGCCATCAAGAGTACTGGGCATAGTATTTATAGAAGCATGAGAAGTTTCAAAACTGTAGCTATGATCATTGAGTTGATTTTCTGAATCATAGTTCTCTAACCAGGTTTCAACTAATGTTCGGTTTTCTATCAAATTATTATGTTGAATAGGAACCATAGAAATAATTTTCCTACTTCGGGAACCCATTGTTTTCTGAAATATAATTAATTTTGTTATAGACTAGTTTGAAACGAGTGATAAGTATGTCAGTGGAAGATTGCAAAAAAGATTAACCAAATTGAAAATAATGCTATGCTTATACCAGAAATTGAACTTTTAAAGTGAAAAGCAACAGTACTATCGCGATCATAAGTGCAGTACCAATCTGACGCAACTATAGCGCGTCAACAATAGTCGTACTTATGACCTTATTCTTTGAAGACAATTCACACACACATACACGTCAACACTACGTCGTACAGTACTCTTACTAAACTTTTGAAGTTATGACCTTAATCTTTGAAGATAATTCACACACACACATACACACACATTAATATTGTTCACTCGTTGATTGATATTGTTAATTTCAATATCATACGTAAGCCGCCCCGTAGCTGAGTGGTTTAATGTGCGGCTTGATGAATAGTATGAAACATGTCGGTGATGGTTCGAACCTACCAGAACTAATATAACTTTTTGTGTTTTATATTTAAAAGTTATGATATATAAATGTTGATACGAATATAAAAATGTTTCTTAGGTAGAATTTTAAACTTAGCGAGAAAATAATTATTTGAGGGTGCATTTGAAATAAAATGGATTCATTGGCTATGAGTGAAGTTGTTGGTTGGTGAAGTCAGTTACGACTACCCTATTTATATATTATATCATCTATGGTTACGACTGTTTGTGTTAATTACTGTTCGAGCGATTACATTTCTTTTTTAATAAATCAACATGTCAAATATAAGTATTGAAGCAAAAGCTAATATTGTGGCCAAATTCGAATGGTCTGAATATATCTCAAATTTCTAATGAGACGGGCTTATCTGTAAGTTAATTAATTAATTAATATTGTTGTAGTGCAATTTTGTTCATTGGTTGCAATTGTGTAATATGGTTGTTGTTTTTTTAGAGAAATACTGGGAGTCGTTGCGTGAAACAATTTGAGGAAGAAGAGTTGCAGAGTTGGAGGAGAAATGGAAGACCTGCTGAAGCGGCGTTATATGGTAGCAGAATATGAAACGAATAACGAAGAGTATTTACTTTAACTGGGAATCAACAATATTTTCTGATGAAAAAACGTTTAAATCATCTCAAAAAGGAAGATTACATTTATGGCATAAGGATAAGTGTAAATTATGTGGGGGTGGATTAGAGCGCAAGGGCCGGGTGAATTAGACCCAATATCTACGCGTGCAAATAGTGCAAATTATGTGGAAGTGTTAGAAGATATAATGTTGCCCACAGTGCGAAATGTCTATCCAGATATAAATGAAGGTTTAAGGGCATTAGAAGGTTTCTTCAGGGTCGGCAGCATGAGTGTGACGCCCCTGGTGTCGCATACGTCCAAAGGCCACGGTAATCACTTTCTATCAGGTGGGCCGTGTGCTTGTCTCCCACCTAAGTGGTATAAAAAAATGATATAAGTTTTGTGTACGATAATTGTCCCATTCATCGAGCCACCATACTTCGCGAATGGTTTAGTGAACGTAAAGTTATTCCTTGCTGTGGCGAAGGGTGAAAATGTTCAAAAGGGAAGCCGGTGGCAAATCCCAAAGAACAACCATGGCAATTTTGTATGAAATTCTCTCAAATTTTAGATAGGTACTGAATTTAAGGTGTAATACATGTAATAATGCATTAAATTTAAGCATCTCTACCATGACTTCCCTTTGCAGAGCAAGCCGGCAGGAATCGTGTTATGAGTACTCCTCGCCACTGAATTTCCTTGGCCAGCACGATCCCTTGATTTGAACCCGATTGAGAATATATGGGGTTTAATGGTGCAAAGAGAGATAAAAGTTATTGTTATTATATATTATATTTTATATAAAATAGTTAGGCTCAATTTAAAGTGAAAGCTCTCGTGATATTGTTACTCCGTGCTAAGCTATTCTGTTTAAATATTTTTGTTATTTAATTTCAGTTGAGCCTATTGAGACTACTGAGCCTATCAAGGGACGTGCTGGCCTGTAATTAGTATAAGACTGTATGGTTGAGGATAAGTTTCAATCCTCTTTTCCGAAAAAAAAACTTTCGAGAAAATGAATAATTAAGCTATAACCTCAATATGCAATATTAATTTTATTATAAAAGTATATTTTTTGGATGAAGTTATTATAACCACAAATTAACATTGGATAATTCTTTTAATAAACTTTTTTTTTTAAACTATTGTTTTATTTATAATCTATTGTAAATTAAGTATATTATTTTTCTATTTGTAAATAATTATTTCTAATTCTGTTAACTTGTTCCTAAAATTTCATGAAATCAAAACAACAAAAAGTGGAAAAACTAAGATCCGAACCCACAACATCCGATTTCAACACTATCCATAGCAGCCTTGTTACCGACTAGGCTACGCACTGCCTTACGTAGAATCACGAATTTTTGCATTACTTTATATAGATGCATGCTTCGAACATAATAGTATGAAAAGGCGAGCATAACGTTTTCTTTGTTTCGCATCACACACATTTATATTTTCTCATATCGATACTGTGTGACGTATAAATGTATGCGTTAAACATTACATACACATAGATACGCGTTTAACCGGACAAGCGATTATAAACATTACGGTGCTAATGCACTTTTAATTACGATAGTACATCGCCACTAAATAGACGTCGATAAAAATATGAAGCTAGTTATGTTATTTACAGTATAAACAAAGTTACATAGTAGTTACTTTTATTAGTTTATTGCAGCTTTAATTGAGTAGGTACCTCTTTGGATACCTAGATTTTGGACCTAGACTTTGATGAAAAAAAGAAGCTTACTAAATAATTTTGGAGCACTAATGTTTCGACTTGGTGGTAAATAGTGCAATCATTACATAACATACAAAAAAAACTGCAAAGTTACGAGGCCTTTCATTGTTATGCTATAAATTATATCATGGTATCGAACCTACAAAAACATTTTTATTACTTATTACTTTGTAATTCGAATAGTTTAGGTAAAAATGTATTATTATTGGGTCTACATAATCCTATTTTAAAAGCACGACTTTATAGTTCTAACAGGTTAAGTTAAAATTACTATTTTTGGGCATACAAAACCACAATTTAATTTATGACTTTGTAGCAGCAACACCATGCCTTAAAATTACTATTGTTGGAACTACAAAGACACATTTTTATTTAAGACTTCGTAGTTTTAATTTATTCTCATTGAAAATAATTAAATTGGAGCAACAAAATCATTTTTGTATTTGTGACCTTGTAGCACCAAATTCTTTCATTAAAACATTAAATAATTGAGGTTATAAATACAAATGTGTTTTTGTTGCTCCAATAAGTGAGAATAAAAATGGTCACAATTACCTTTAGGTGGTTGTAGCTCCAGGACACGACGTTTTCTCCCGACAGCGGGGACACAACTAACCAATCAGACACTGTTGGCCCAAGTATCGTCGGTAAAACAGTAATAACCATAAAGGCACTTACGCCATCTAGCGAAATTTTGATGTAGTTTTTAGGCTGTCTTTGTTTCCCCAAACAAAAGCATTATTTTTAAACGATTTGGCGTACATACTTAAGTCGATTTTGCTATTTTTGGTATTTATGACTTTGTTGCGCCCAAGGTGCGATATGTAAATTCACAACAACACACCCTTGTGTTTCGACTAGTTATGTTTGGTTTCGGTAGGCTGATCTTTATAAGCACACTAGTGCTTCATTATAATATTATTAAAAGGAACTAAAAAGTCGAAAATAAAAATTAATAAAAAAATAATTTATAAAAACAGTGTTTAAAAAAATCTGAAAAATTAAATTTTGTACATGGGTTCTGCTGATTTCAAAAGCTTGTAGCGTAAACAGAAAATGGAGAAAACAATACAAGATTTTGAAATCAGCACAACTCGTGTACAATATTATTATTTCAGATTTTTTTAAACTTATTTTTAATAAGTTATTTTTTATTTATGTTTAAAACATCAATTTTTTTACTTTTTCGGAAGACAGCCGAGTACGCCTGTCAGAAATTAGCTCTCCGGATTTAGAAAAAATCCTTTCGCAAGGCACGGACGTCACCAATACACAACAGTATTTTTTGAATACCTTGCTAAGATTGGGAAATAAAAAGTTATTTTTGCGCCACCAATCATTTGGGTTCCCATTTCTTGGTAAATTTTGGCTATTCAGATATCTTTGGACTTCAGTGATTGCAATCGCAAGTGGGGATTCGAGCGTGGGAACATCTTTTTTTTTTTTTTTTTTTTTTTTTTTTATCGTGCGAAAAATCCCCGCGGATACCTCCCCCGCCGGAGCCGGAGGAGGAGGTTATGTCGGACTCGAACCGACTAAAACGCACGCCGACTGTGGGCCGCCAGTTGCCGGAGGTGAGATTGTTGTAGCCATATCCCTCGCACCCCGGCCGACCCAGGGCCATATCTCTCGATCTGGCCCTCTCCCGATGTGGGGACCGTAGAGTCCCCAACTCGCCCCCGGGTATGGGGAGGCACGCAATGCGCACCGCCGCCGTGGCCTGCTTCTGCTAGGGTGACAGGCGGCTCCACCCGTCACCCCCAGGCCCGCGCTCATGGGGGACGGAGGTCGTTCTGCGACCTCCGACGCCCGAGTTGCCGTCGCTCGTTACGGGCCGCACGGTTAGCGATTCTCCTACGCTCTTCGCGGGCCGCAAGGTCTGCGATTCTCCTTCGCTCCCGCTCCGCCTCCCATTTCACGAGCATTATTTGCTCGCAGAAGGAGGCGCCGGCGGCCCACGCATCCGCGCAGCGAACCATCGCTGCGAGCAAAGTAGCGAGCGTGAGAACTCTCACTCCCAAGGTCGCCACCAGCTCCCGTCTCGGCGTCTCCCACGCCGGACACTCGGTGAGCGTGTGCAGCGCCGAGTCCTCGCTCGCGTCGCAGTGATGGCACTCGGACGTTGGCTCTTTCTTCGCGATCCGATGCAGATACCGCCCGAAACACCCATGACTGGTGATTATCTGCGTCAGCCAGAACGAGAGCCCGCCGTGTGGCCTCTCTAGCCACTCCCCCATGATGGGTCTTACCGCCGCTAATACGGCGTGCCCAGCGTGGGAACATCTTGTACATCGATATCCTCCCAAATATTGATGTAACTGTACGGCCTAGCAGTGTTATTGGAGGTTGCCGTGTCCGATGGAATATTATTAGATGCTGTTGCTATCGTTGTTTCTGTAGCAGTTGCCATTGTAGCCCATTCTTTATTTATTTCAAAGACAGCCATTTCAGTCACCTTCTTCTTGGCGGCCTCTACTGCCACTTTATCAAAAAAAAAATGCTGTTTTGAAACGAGGATCTAATAATATAGCTACGCTAAAAGTGCCGCTCATTTCTATATTGGATAGTCTGGTTTTAATGCCTCTAATTATTCTATTGCATACGTCTTTAGCAGTGGAATTTAGCGTTTCACCATGAATAAGTTTTTCACTGTATACCTTTAGTAAAAGTCTATGAAAGATAATGACAAGACTTCCTGTTAGGTATTTTTCTCCACTAATTTGAACCGTAACTTGTTCTAAAGGTTTCAAAACAGTACATAGGTCTTGACACAGCTTCCATTCATCAAAAGTGATATTTTCTATGCCAGCACTACTTGTGGAGTCTAAAATTGCGAGTGTACTTGTTACTGCTTCTCTTAATAATAAAGCTCTCTCCAACATATAAAAAGTGGAATTCCACCTGGTTGCGACATCGATAATCATTTTTTTATTGATATGTTATTGTTGGTTTGATATTTTTTGAGTTTTTCTACAGCTGTATTGCTTCGTCTAAAGTGGCTCACAATGGCTCTTAGTTTTGTTAAGAACAATTCGATCTCCGGTAAAAGCAAACTATTTTTTGCTATTAGGTTGATGGTGTGAGCAAAAGCAAAGCAACCGAAATTTTTCAACTGTAGTTCTTTGATGCAATTTTGTATGTTGGGTGCATTATCAGATACGACTAATTTTATTTTATTCGTCAAATTCCATTCATTTATTATTGAGTTCAATTCCATGCTCAAGTTAACGGAAGTATGTGGCCCAGTGAGAATACGACATTGTAAAAGAGCCGTTTCTAAATCGTAATCATCATTAATGTAATGTGCTGTCGCTGCTAAATAGCCTTCTTGTGCCCGCGATGTCCAGCAGTCTATTGTAAGACACACAGAATCAACTTTGCTGAACTTTTCTTTCACCATATTCACACAACTATAATATTCTGCATCCAATAAAGTGTTAGATAAATGCTTTCGACTAGGTAGTTGGTAGGCGGGATTTAGTTTGTCTACAAATTTCTTAAAATATTCATCTTCAACTATAGAAAAGGGAAGAAAACTTGTACAATAACGAATCATCAATTTCTTTTTTTTGTTTTATGGACAACTTTTTCATGTTACTGAACATTCTTATGGTTGATTGAACTGCTTTTGATGGTCTAGGATCGGAAAGCATTGGAGTAATTGGTATACTCACAGATTCACTATATTGTGAAGATGTAGATGGCGTAGGATTGTCAGCGGATGTGGATATCCCCTGAATAACGGTGTTCGATGTTATACCTTGTGGTAAGGGAGCACCAACTGGCAAAACAGTTGATATTGGTCGCCTTACTTCTTGTTCCAATATTGTAATTTTATTGGATACAAGGGTGATTAGATGTTTTGTTTTTAAGTGTTTATTCAAGTTGGACACTGTTGCTTTGAAACTTATGTTGGCTTGGCAAACATTACATTTTGCAACCTTATTTTCTTCAGAATCAACTGAGAAGTAGATCCAGATGTCACTTGTACGTGCACGCTTCATTTTATAAAAAATATTAAACTATATAGTTCCTATAACCTCGCACAGTTCACAGGTACAATTTAAAATTATTGTGGAGTGCGCGGGAATGTACTGTGTGTTGCCACTAGCGAAATATTAATTTAGAACACCGCACACACTGTACCAACTGAAAAGTCAAAGTAGGTAGGTATAGGTGTACCAGTAACTCATGGCAAATTGGAAAATAGAAATTTGTAAAGTGCAATACTGGGGAAACTATAGTAAACCATCTTGATACTTTCAGTTCAGTCATATTTAGTGTGCACGACAATCAATGTGCTGAACAGTAGGTGAAGAAGAATGGACCGCAGGCCAGCAAAAAACGATCGGACCGCTGCACACGGCACCTTCGGCCAGCTTGAACGCGAGTTTGCCGGTACATGGAGCAAGGAGAGAGAGAGAACGCGGCGGCGGTGTAGGAGAGAGAGAGAGAGAGAGAGCGAGAGCGCGGCCGCAAGCAGCATTAGAGAAAAGTAGTTAGACACCACACAGTCCACTGAAGGATCGCGCGCCGCGAACAGTAAAGTAAATTTGTGCCTGTTCATTCCTTCTTTTATTTCAATTCCGATAAGAATAAGACCTCTAAAGTATCGCGCGAACATTTAATGGTCCTTCCGGAGCCGAATTTAGGAATTAAAGCCAGAAAATAAGAAAAATTCGGAAATGGTAGTGACACGCCGACAGGGAGAGGAACCTGCTGCCCAGGGAGCTGACCAGGGGGCCACCGAAGAGGCCCAGGACCCCACGACGCGCAGCGGTTCACGAGAGCCCACGGAACGAACTACGACCACGGATGGCTTCAGGCCGGCTGAGGAGACGCCGACCCGTAGCAGCGCTGAAAATAATGGGGAGCATAGCTCGCAGCGCACCGTGCGGCCGCCGAAGTCACGCCGCTCCACCAACTCAAGAAAGAAAAAAGAATTAGAGGTTAAGCAGCGTCTGGCAGAACTGAAAATAGAACAAATACGAGCTGAAGCTGAGGTACAACGGCTTCGCCTACTACAGTTGCAAGAAAATAGTACGAGTGAAGACGAGTCCGGGGATGACCTGGCATCGGTTCGCATAAGTACGTGGCTACAAAGAAACACTGAGGCGCCGCAAACACTCGTAAGTCAAGACAACATAGGATCCACAGGCGACGACCATACAAAAGGTAAGCCAAGTGAAAAAGAAGTGGAAAAAAGTGACTGTAAAGTGAACGAAAAATCAAGAGAAAGTGCCTCGGTGAAAAATCCCGTAATTGACGTGTCTACGTTAGCCGCCGCGTTGTCTCAAGCGATGAGAAGCACCAGGGAGCCACCGAAGTACATGCAAGAGCTGCCATTCTTCAGTGGGAGCAGCACGGAGTGGCTCGCCTTTAAAACCACATACGAAGAATCGAGTATATATTTTACAAAAAATGAAAATATTGCAAGAATAAGAAGAAGTCTACGTGGGATTGCCAAAGAGGCAGTCGAGTGCCTACTACTAAGCCAACCAGACCCCGAAACTATAATCAAGGCACTAGAAAGAAGGTTTGGCCGGCCGGAGGCCCTCATTCACGCTGAGATGGAGAGACTCAAGACCCTTCATAAGCTAACTGATAACGCAAGAGATTTATGCGTCTTCGCGGGAAAAATAGCCAACATGGTAGGGACCGTAGAAGCATTGAAAAAGCCGCACTACTTACATAGCCCGGAAATGAGTAGGATTATTATCGAGAAGCTTACACCTATAATAAGAAACAACTGGTACAACTTCTCGGCTAAGAAAAATGAAGATATACCCGAGCTTAAGAAAATATCGATGTTTTTATCAGAAGAAGCAGACAAGTGCAGCTCCTACGCGTTGCCAGAAGCCACGCCCCGAGAAGAAAATAGAGCACACAAAAGACAAGAAGAGTAGAACAAACACTTTCTGTAAACAAGAAGACAGCAGAAGATACGTGTCCACAGTGTAAACATGATCACAAGTTATTTGAGTGCAAACAGTTCATCGCGTTCGATACAAATGCGAGATGGGAGGCCGCCAAGAAATATAATATCTGTTATCGCTGTCTACAAGGCAAACACCGACGCATCACCTGCAAAGCACCCAGGTGCGGTAAGAACAGCTGCCTCATGACACATCACAACCTCCTGCATCACGATAAGCCACCGGGAGTGAACACCTCGACGAGCGAGGTAACTAATGACGCAATCACAACCTCGGCGGCCGAGCTGACGATAGCAGCAAACCCCCTCAGCAACAAACGAAAGGCTTACCTGAAGATAGCACCAGTGACACTAAGGACCCCGTGGCAGCATTGACACGTTCGCATTATTGGACGAGGGAAGTACCATCACGCTCATTGACGAAACAGTAGCAGACATTATCGGAGCAGACGGACCTAGCAAAGAAATATGGATTCAAGGCGTGAACAGTGACATGAAACACACAAGTAAGACAGTCAGTTTACTCATCAAAGGTAAATACGCCGAGGACGAGCATGACGTGACCGCGCGCACCATGGAACGACTCCGTTTCACACCCGACACCGTGTACGAAGAGCATTTAAGTGACTGTGAACATTTAATAGACATACGTGATAAAGTGATATACGAAAATGCTTCACCGAAAGTGTTATTAGGACAAGACAACTGGCATCTCATAGTGACGCGTCAGCTGCGCCACCGGGCATCGCGACCAGCCAGTAGCTTCACTCACCTACCTCGGGTGGGTGCTCCACGGCTGCACCGGCGCGACGACTGCAACAGTATCATTTTGCGGTAAGCTACAACAACACGAAAACAACACAATTGAGGACACAGTTAAAAATTATTTCAAGCTCGAATCGCTAAGCATCGAACCTAGGAAGCCGCGGCAAGATCCCGAGCATCAAGCTATGCAAATACTAGAAAACACAAGCCGCCGGCTGCCAGATGGGAGATTCGAGACCGGCTTACTGTGGAAATATGAAAATGAAAACATACCAAATAACTACGTAGAAGCCGAGAGACGTCTGCTTACGCTCGAACGAAGACTCGATAGGGATGAAGATCTGAAACAAAAGTATGAAGAACAGATGGAAAACCTATTCAAGTCAGGCTACGCAGAACCAGCTCCTACACCACCACCTACAGGGAAAACTTGGTACCTACCTCATTTTCCGGTCATCAACCCCGCCAAACCGCACAAGCCGCCGCGTCTAGTTCACGACGCCGCTGCAAAATCAAAAGGTATGTGTCTGAACGATATGTTGCACTCCGGCCCTGACCTACTGCAGTCTCTACCGGGCGTTATTATGAGATTCCGCCAACACCCGTATGCCGTCAGCGCCGACATAAAAGAAATGTTTATGCAAGTAAAAATAAGAAAAGAAGACCGGGACGCACTACGCTTCTTGTGGAGAGGTCAACAACGCACGGGCCAACCGAACGAATATCGTATGACGTCAGTAATATTCGGAGCTACGTCATCCCCTTGCACAGCGCTCTACATCAAGAATAGAAACGCGAGAGACTACCTCGAGACATACCCGGACGCCGTACAAGCCATACAAAAGAATCACTACATGGATAACTACTTACAAAGCTTTCCCACCGTCACAGCTGCGCGAGACACTACACAGACCGTCGACATGATACACAAAAAGGCGGGCTTCGTGCTAGACGGATGGACTTCAAACGAAAAAACTATCTTAAAAGGTTTGTCAACACCACTTGATAACAGTACGACAGTAACACTCGGCGGGCAAGAGACAGAAAAAACATTAGGTCTACTTTGGCACGTCAACGAGGATCACCTTGGCTTTAACGCGAGCAACTTGAAAATATCTCAAGAAGTGAAAATAAGAACGCGACCGTCTACAAAGAGAGAAGCCCTCAGTGTGATCATGGCCTTATTCGACCCATTAGGCCTCATCTCGCCGATAACGACCCCAGGTAAACGTATCTTTCAAGACACCTGGCGCTACAAGACAGAGTGGGACGACCCACTGCCCGAAGAACTCCGAGAGCGATGGAACAAGTGGTTCACTCAACTCAACGAAGTAGAACAGCTGAGGATACCCCGTCGTTATGTTCAAAACAAGTCGTCAGTCATCTCGCATCAACTACACACGTTCGTAGACGCGAGCGAGGAGGCGTACGCCGCAGCCGTGTATTGGCGCACACAACACGCAGATGGCGTTACAACAGTATCCCTAGCAGCCGCCAAGAGCCGAGTAACCCCATTAAAACCCGTATCCATACCAAGACTCGAGCTTCAAGCCGCCCTACTGGGGGCCCGCCTGGCCCAGACTGTGTTGGAAGAACACGAATATGAGGTAACAAACAAAATATATTGGTGTGACTCACGAACTGCACTAACTTGGATAAGGTCAGAACCCCGCGTGTACAAGCCCTTCGTCGCTCACCGTCTCGCTGAGATAGAAGAATCCACTAAGAAAAATGAATGGCGGTGGCTACCTACTCGACTCAACGTGGCAGACGACGCGACACGTGCGACCCCCGAAGGCTTCGGGGTCACCCACCGATGGTACACTGGCCCCAGATTCCTTCAGCAGCCCGAATCAGAGTGGCCGATAGAAGAAAAAACCATTCGCTACGACACAGGTGAGGAGCGAGAAACATGTCACACGTCAGTTTCACAGAAAACGTACAGTACAAGCGACATACTACGTATAGAGAAATACTCGAAATGGACGCGCTTGATAAGAACGACGGCTCGAGTACTACAGTTCATTGCCCTGTGTCGCCGAAACAAGGTCAAGGCAAACGAACCCGAAAAATAGAAAAACAAGATCCCGACTGGCGTAACAAAAAGACTATCCCACAATACCTAAACTTAACAAAGATAATGCAGTCAAACAACCGTCTGACATATGTGAGTGTGTACATAGATGACTGTGGTACACTGCGAGTGAAAGGTCGGATATCAGCTGCGAAGGCGATAGGAGAAGACACGTCAGATCCAGTGGTACTCGACGGCAAGCATCCCTACACACGCCTCTATATTAAGCACGTACACGAAAAACTACATCACGGCGGGACGGAGATAACAGTCAATGAACTCAGACAGCGTCTATGGATCACGAAGATTCGACCGGCAGTGAAAAGCGAGATAAAGAGATGTATATTCTGCCGTATAAGAAAAGCGAAGCCGGCGACACCCACGACCGGTAACCTGCCGGCCGCCCGCCTAGCCCAACAGGTCTAGACTACTTCGACCCCATCGAAGTCACCGTGGCGCGCCATCGAGAGAAGAGGTACGGCGCGCTGTTCACGTGTATGACCTCTCGAGCCATACACCTCGAGGTCGTACACTCACTCAGCGCCGACTCAGCAGTGTCGGCCCTAAGGCCTTTTGCACATTATAAGATACGTACGCCAGACAAGAAATATTTCGTGTCTAATGAAGAGTACACCTTGCACATTGTAAGAAATTTTCGTGTGTCTCACAAGAAATTTCTTACGTAGCCATAAACATTTCTGTTTGTTCACAAACATTTCTGTTTGTTACAAACATGTTTTGTTTATCATTCTGTATAGAATGATAAAACATGTTTGTGTCAAAAAATATATTATACATACATATATAGGCGTGCTGTAAATCCCCGAAGGGGTAAGCATAGGTATATAATATTAACACACACATTTTACCGAATTATTTTCGGTACCACGTAGGTAACGTATTTTCGGCCACGGGGCGAGCCTATTGCCGTCAAGCGGGCACTTACCCAATGTAGCTTAACGTCGTAATGTTAAGAACGACCACCCATCAAAAAACTGACCTAGCCAATATGACTTAACCTTGTAATGTACAGAACGAAGTAATTTCTTCTTCCTTTTCTTCATTCATTAGTAAGTAACCATAATTTCGCGGAGGATACACATATAGGTAGGTACAAAATAGATAGACGACAGCGACTTTTATTGATTGCATACCTACGAGTAGGTAGGTAGGTATATCATAGACGGGAACACCGTAGATAAAGCACCCTTTAAATATATTAATATAGGTACCTCCTACCTATATATATATCGATGCTTTAAATATGACGAGAATCAACGATGGGGTATATACGAAGCTGGAACCAGAATTAATGCGAGACGAAAGAAAGTTTTATACCTACCTAATAACTTATGTCCCAAACAACTTTTGACGAGTTGTTAGAACACTTGAAGATTTCATTACATCGTCAAAATACGCAATTTAGAGGAGCTATATGACCATGTGAAATGCTAGCTTTAACTCTCAGGTAAGGATTTTTAATAGGTACCTACCTATTTAGTTCATCGAGACGTCACAACACAACCGAAACTACATTTATGATTTAAATTAAACTGAAGGTCATTTGGCATACCTAGGTACATTAACAAAAAAAAAAACCTATCGAATTGAGAACCTCCTCCTTTTTGAAGTCGGTTAAAAAGGGCCGCGCGCCGCCCGGCACTTGTAGTGTAGTGAGGTGCGGTATGTGGGGGGAAGGGGACCACGCGCCGCCGCCGCCGCCGAGCCGCCGCGCCGGCCGCCGCAGAATGAAATAGGTACCTAGGTACCTACCGAGTGGGGCCACTCAATAAGTTTTGCGAGTTTTGTGTAGGTACTGGTTAAGTACTTGTTATTATGTATTTTGAAAACTTTGCTTATTTAAAAGTAAAAATACCATTGTTCCAATCTCCATAATTTTTTGATAGCCAAATTAACTAAATTATTGTGTTTCATTTAAAAATGGATCTGCATCGAGAACATTTTCGTACGATGATTGTGCGAAAATTGGTTCAGACGCATGAAACTTTGTGTAGAGGCTGGTGGTATGACAAACTAGTATGACCACGAGGAAACGGCCTGGTGGAGAGTCCATAGAAAAGATTTAAGAGCCATTTCACGTTTTCGCACGAATTTATAATATTTTGAGCTCCTAAATTACCCTAGTCTGTAATATCTAGAAGTTATTGAATATGCGCAAAAAATAGGCCAAGCTTTCGTGTTGACGTTTAATGTAACACATTTTCTAAAAAAAAAACTTATTTGATCTATAGTAATCAATTTCCCACAAGCATTTTATTGAAAAACGGGCGCAGAGTTGATTTCAAAGTCGAATTTCAATTAAAAATACTTATAAATTGAGCTTAAAAAAATACATAAAACATTGGATATATATTTTAATTGTCATTTAATGTAACAGATGATTGAATTGTATTATAATTATTTAGTTAAAAAATAAACCATTCGGCCAATTTTTCCGTTTAACATCGAAATTTGATCGTGATTTTTGGTTTAAATACACAGTAATTACAAAAATAAAATTATTCCAAAATAAACTACGTCTATTAGAGAACCGATTTCTGCAGTAATATAGGAAATTCTTGCATATACTTTGTCAAAATATTGATATAACTTCAATCTAAATAACAATAAATTACGATACACAAGTGGGCACCGTTTAGTACGGCGCGAGCGCCCATTGGAGAAGGACCTGTGTCATTTTTTCCCGCGTCCCGATTATCGAGCGTTCGTAGAGAGAAAGCATTATTGTACTGCGACCAAATAGCTTTGATTCGCTTTGTATTTTTTTCACAAGGTAAAGTTTGGTTTATTATCAAGTATACTGTATGATTTTCATTGTTTGTAGAATAAATATATATTTTTGTTTTATTGGTTTTAGCAATGGGGGGCAAGGATTGTGTATACCGTTGTGTTAAAAAAAGGAAACGTGATAATTCTCTGCAGCCTTATGCCGGCCCACACGTTGCGGCGGACTTGTACAAGTCTAGACTTGTAAAAGTCCGCGTTTTTTCGATGTGCCCACAAACGCTCAAGTATACTTGTACAAGTGTCATTTTTGTCAAAGCGAGCGTCCAGGTACGTCGTGCTGCGATGGATGACGCATTGGCAGTAGGTACTTAGTTGGCAATAAGTATGCAGAAAATTATTAAAAAATAAAAATATTTGTACTTTTCCACAATTATTTATTTATTTGAACCTTACCGGTTTCACCTTACGGCATTATCAAAGGTTTACAATGGTTTAAACTAAAACTACAATATTTTATGTGTGGGTACCAAAGACATTTCATAACATAGACGTGTCATATGCTTACAAATCAACGTAGAAAAATGTGCCGAACTCACACACACACATTTTTAATTCATCTACACTTCCCTACATAACCAATGGATTGAAAAGAGATGACATGAAAAATACAATATAAAAGAAGAAGAAAGCTATTGTTTGTCACTTGGACTTTAATGATAACAATGTACCAATCACAGTGCGGTTGCTAGTCGGTGACATAGGCTAACAAAATTATTGAAAAAGAAGGTACAGAGCTCTCTGAATTGAGGTTATTGCCTAATTTTGTTTAGACAAAGATGTTTGTTTAACTTTGTTAATGTATTATAAAAAAGCTAGATATAATTTTTAAATTTCATTATTTTGTTGCTGTCAATAGTACAATTTTAACAAGTACCTAAGTAGGTACTTGCCAGTAAAGTGAAGTTTGAGATAATTGCGTAATTTTGTTTAGACAAAGATGTTTGTTTGTCATTGTTATTGTATCTTCTTATATATACAATTCTCGTGTCACAATGTTCGTTCCCGTACTCCTCCGAAACGGCTTGACCGATTCTCATGAAATTTTGTGAGCATATTGAGTAGGTCTGAGAATCGGCCAACATCTATTTTTCAAACCCCTAAGTAAAGTGATAAGGTTGAAGCGGGAACGGGATTTGAATGCCACGCAGGCCGAAAATATGGCGGTACGAAGTTCGCTGGGGCAGCTAGTTAAGTATAAAAAAGCTAGGTATGTTTATTATATATCATTATTTTGTTGCTGCCAATAGTACCTACAAATTTTAACAAGTAGGTACTTACCTAAGTAGATACTTGCCAGTGAAGTGAAGTTCGCACTTATTAACTTACTTGAACCACATAGTATTAGTAGGCAATTATAAAAAACAACAAATTAAAATTGGGAGGTAGTATGTAGTGAGTTTAATGCCTACGATATTCTCATCTGTACTTTAATCTATGTTCGGATCACACACGTCCTTGTCGCTCACGCACCAAATTATATCATACTGTCTCTTTTTATTTTCGTGCTGACAATTTTAACTTCAATATTATGAAAGTCAGAAATTTGGTCTTTATCAGTCGAAATATGTATTATTTCCATGTGATATGAAATCCCGTTTGATGTATTAACTTTAGAGTAATAGTTCGTGCAGTGTCTATAAACATACGATGGCATTTTCTTTATTTTTATAAGTCACTGATGCTTCCGCTCAACGTCCGGCCGGCGCCGCTCGGCACGCGGTACTAGAGGCAAACGTTCCAATTGACTCGTTTTCGAATCTTCACGATTTTCGCGCAATAACGTATCTACTTCTTTTTATATATAATATCTTTGGTGGGTACTTTTAAAAAAGAGTATGCCAGCTTCAACTTTTTTTCCCAAAATTTGGGGAAAAATTTATGAAATTTAAAAAAAATCCCCAAATTTTGGGGAAAAAAGTTGAAGCTGGTATACTCTTTTTTAAAAGTACCCACACATAAAATATTGTAGTTTTTAGTTTAAACCATTGTAAACCTTTGATAATGCCGTGGTGAAACCGGTAAGGTTCAAATAAAAAAATAATTGTGGAAAAGTACAAGTGATTTATTCAATATGTGTAGCAAGTTCCACCAAGTGCCATCAATCTCCAGTATAAACAGTCAAAAAATAAAAAACCCGACTGCTACTGAAAAGATTGAAATAAGTCTAGTATCAGGCGGTATCCATTTACCAATCATAAACCGAAAGAAAATTAATGGGTACCGTCTGCTATCTAACTTACATATTTCAATCTTTTCAGTAGCAGTCGGTTTTTTTTATATTTTTAATCATTTGTCTTATTTTATACTTTTTCGTTATGATTATAACTTTTTGTAATCTCCTTCTATTTTCCTGCATTAAGATACCCTACTCGATAAGATCGAGAATTTTTTTTTTATAACATTGGTTTAGGCGCCAGAAAACCGCCATTACCCTCCTTTCTTCGGTAGTCGGGTAAAAATTAAAAGTTAGATACAAAACGAACTGTGTGGATTAAAGAATGGTTAAAAAAAGTAAATACACCTCTGCCTACCCATTCGGGGATTTACAGGCGTGAGTATATTATGTATGTTGGAATGTATAAAAAACGTGAGTATTCGCGCATCAATTTATTATATAAATTGAATGTTGCATTCAAAGATTGGAATGTACAGATTGACCATCAGGCGAGGCGAAGACAAATTGACGGAACCTATATACAAATAAAAAACATACATACATCATACATACATAGGTACATCACACATACATACATCCTCTTTCCTCTTTACAAGACTTTGCCCTCTGCTTACCATCAGGCGAGGCAAATTCAAATTGACGGAACCTATATACCTACAAAAAAAAACATACATACATCATACATACATAGGTACATCACACATACATACATCCTCTTTCCTCTTTACAAGACTTTGCCGTCTGCTTACCATCAGGCGAGGCAAATTCAAATTGACGGAACCTATATACAAAAAAAACATACATACATCATACATGCATACATACTCTTTCCTCTTTCCAAGACTGCCTTCGGCTTACCATCAGGCGAGGCGATGTCAAATTGATGAGTCCTATATAAAAAAACAAATAGCTATAACAATTGCGTCTGGAGGTCTGGATAATGAATTTATTATGAAGAAAATCTCACTCATTTTGGCGGGAAATCGATCACAGAACATACGTACGTATAGGCGCGCGCCTAGTACGCTACTGAGACTTGAACGCAACGCTGGCAGCGGGCACACACGTTCATGTATACTTGTACAAGTCTAGACTTGCGCAAGTTTGGAATCGAAAGTTGGACCTTTTTTTGAGACTTGTACAAGTCTGAAACTTGCGCAGTTATCTTCCAACACACGTTCAAGTATACTTGTACAAGTCTAGACTTGCGCAAGTTTGGAATCGAAAGTTGGAACTTTTTTTGAGACTTGTACAAGTCTGAAACTTGCGCAGTTATCTTCCAACACACGTTCAAGTATACTTGTACAAGTCTAGACTTGCGCAAGTATACCGCAACGTGTGTGGCCGGCATTAGAGAAAGCAACAGAAGCGAGGTAAATACCTATTTAGGTATTTTTATTTACAATTTCTATGTTCTCAAAAAAGGTTCGATACAAAAAAGAACGTGTTTAATAGTACGAATAAATTAATATGCCTATTGTATGGTCATTTGATGCATTTTCGTATTTAAATAAATAATTTCAACTTGTAATACTTGTATAATAAACAAAATTATCTTTTTTTTCCTCTAAGTACGGAAAAAAACAGTAAAAAAAAGTTAAAGTCAAACCCAATGATATTAAATATAAATAGATGTGTTATTGCTATTTCTACGTTGATTTGTAAGCATATGACATATCTATGTTATGAAATTATCATTGGTCAAACCTCATTCTTTTAAATATGGCCGATCGCCATTGTTAGATGCGCGCGCATAGGAAAATGAATTCATTTGTAGTATTATTTATTTAGTATTCGTAGTGTTATTTTATTCGCAAGTGTGTTGTAAAACGTCGTATGCCACGCGTGAGCATAATGATTACGTCCTCGGCTCTCTTAAGACCCTCGCCTTAATATGTGATTCATTTTATCTTAATTGTTATTACATATATTATTTTACATACCTAACTTCTTGTTTTTCTATTTACCTAACTTGCAAATTTCGTTAGACTAAATAAAATATATAACTTTTTATAAATCTCATATAAAATCACATTACGGCTCAAGAATGCTTCGTCCGTCTCGTCTCTCGCGTTACACTGTTTATGTTACGTTTGTGTGCGTATCTACGCACACATAAACAATTATACAGTATTTTACCTAAACTCGAGCGCAATCATTTTGTGAAATGGCTCTTAATAAAAATATTTTATACATCGAAGTTAATTTTATAATTTCTCAAAATAAAACTTGATGTAATTGAGTGTCCCACGTACGTAAGAAATTTCTGGTCTAGATCCGCCAAAATGCGTGTGTCTTATCAGACACAAGAAAAAATTCTTATAATGTGCACGGTCTCATGTAACAACAAAGGCGACTGCATTTCTTATAAGAAATTTCTTGTCAAGCACCAGAAATTTTCTTATAATGTGCAAAGGCACTAAGACGATTTATCGCGCGGCGAGGTTGCCCCAAAGAGGTTTGGAGCGACAACGCTACGTGCTTCAAGGCGGCCGAAAAGGAGCTGGCAGAGACTGCGCGCGACGCACTACAACAAGAGGTTACGAGTCATCACATCGCGTGGAGGTACATACCACCATCGGCCCCCTTCATGGGAGGGGCATGGGAGCGCATGGTGAAGGCCGTTAAAGAAGCCCTACGAGTCACCATGATAGAAAAACATCCTAACGACGAGACGCTCTTGACCTTACTAACCGAAGTCGAGAACATCGTAAACTCGAGGCCCCTCACCCATGTCTCGGTCGACCCCCGTGACCCCGAGGCATTGACCCCAAATCACATTCTCATCGGTCCCAACTGTCACGTGCCCCCACCCGGACACTTCTCAGCTGACAACGTGTCAACTCGCCAACAATGGAAGCGAGCTCAAGCCCTGGCTGACATCTTCTGGAGGAGGTGGGTGAAGGAGTACCTGCCCCTACTGCAACACCGGCGGGAGTCCAGTAGCAGCGGCGTTGCCCCGAAGGTCGGGGACGTAGTCATCATCTGCGACTCTAACCTACCCCGCAACACATGGCCGCGCGGGCGGGTCAATCGAGTCTACCCAGGTGCTGACGGCGAGGTTCGTGTAGTAGATGTCATCACTAGCGGAGGCAACATCTTGCGTCGGCCTACGAGGAAGATCGTCGTACTACCAACAGAGTTCGCAGACGTAACCGGGTCAGCGACGGCGGGAGAATGTGCACGACAATCAATGTGCTGAACAGTAGGTGAAGAAGAATGGACCGCAGGCCAGCAAAAAACGATCGGACCGCTGCACACGGCACCTTCGGCCAGCTTGAACGCGAGTTTGCCGGTACATGGAGCAAGGAGAGAGAGAGAACGCGGCGGCGGTGTAGGAGAGAGAGAGAGAGAGCGAGAGCGCGGCCGCAAGCAGCATTAGAGAAAAGTAGTTAGACACCACACAGTCCACTGAAGGATCGCGCGACGCGAACAGTAAAGTAAATTTGTGCCTGTTCATTCCTTCTTTTATTTCAATTCCGATAAGAATAAGACCTCTAAAGTATCGCGCGAACATTTAGGTAGGTACCTATTATATTATTTATGGATGTTGACTACTTTTTATAGTCTCGAAAAATGACCACCATATAATAATTATAATGAACTGCTGAAGTAAAATATTCCTATGGCAAATAGTTTTAAAGATATTTGATTTCGATTATTCAACTTCTCGAGCTACCCAAAAACGCTCCATACAAAATCATTATACTTACTAGTAAGATGCATTAGCATCCCTAAATCATGACATTACACAGGGAAAGGTCGCGGGTTCGAATCCCGCCCGAAGTTAAATTCTATTTTCTCTTTATAAATCGATTTAAACAATCAGCATAATAAATGCTTCAAAATTTAATTCAATAATTATGTAGTTTTATATTTGTCGCAGCCAACTAGCTTATTTAGCCGTTCAAATCTCTTGCTTGCTAATCTCTTTACTAAAAGCCATCGTTCAACGAGCTTCGATATTCAGCTATAGCGTTTGTTATATTTTTTTTTTTTTTTTTTTTTTTTATTTATTACCATTCACAATATACAATTTGCGTACATAGAAAGCAAACCATAAGCTACTTGAGCTTGTCTGGAGTGCTGTACCTTTCCTATATGTTTATAACAATAAGAATAGGATAGTGAAATATAAATAGGATATATATTCTGGTATAACATAAAATACTATAAAACAAGAAAGTGAGCGAACATTTAGTTAGGCAATACAATACTGATTATACGAAATAAGTAATAATAATATAATTGTTTTTAAAGGGAATAAAGAGTCATAATAATAATAATAATAAGTAGTTGTGAATCTTTATCGGTTATTTCACCGATAAAGATTCACAACTACCCACAGATTAAGGCACTCATACACAGGTACACAGTCATAAGACATAAGCGGCAGGCAGGCAGCGTCATCGCTGCGCAACCGGCGCAGCGCATGGAACCAGTTTGTTTTGGGGCGGGGCCGGTGCATCTACAGGTTGTTTAAAAAGTGCGAACGTAATTTGGATTTCATGTTGATTTCCGACATATTATTAATAAAGGATGGATCCAAACTGTTCAATAGGCGGGGAACCAGATATTTGGTGGTTCTCTCGCCGTAGGTATTCACTGCTCTTATCGTTTCGAGTTTTTTTTTTGGTGATTTTACGTGTTTGTATCGATATGTATAAAGTAATTTTCTTTGAGGGGATGATATTTAACTCTGGTGTGGACGGGTAATACTCCAAGGTGCTTATATAATTTCACGTCACTGTCCTTGAATTTTTCTTTGATACGGAGTGGGACTACGTTTTTCAAAATTCTAGTTTGAAGTTGGAATATCTGATCAAGGTGAGTTTTGAACGTTCTGCCATAGCTGGAGATGCCATACCCTATAATGGAGTCGGCAAGGGCATTGTAGAGCATGAGCTTGACCTTAAGTGGCAACCTATTCTTAATTATGTACAAATTGGCCAAGAAAGCTCTTAGCTTTTCACATACTCGGTTTATATGAGGCAGCCAGGTGAATTTATGGTCAATGACTAAGCCTAGGTATGTATGTGTATCCACCGTTTCAATCGAAGGACAGTGACAGCCGTTATCGTATTTGTGTAAGCATAAATGTGTGTGGGCCGTTAGTCTTAACACTCTAGGGTACTGGATTTTACTGTGAGGAGAATGTATATGGACAAGTTTAGTTTTATCGGCATTGAGAACCAGCCCATTATCGTGACACCATTTATTGATGTTATCAAAGTCAGATTGCATCTTAGCGAGGGCCGAGGGAACATCCCTATCCGCGACAAGTAGGCATGTGTCATCCGCGTACTGATATGAGGAGCAATGCTTAAGAACATTGTTCATATCATTTACGTATGCTATAAAATGAAGTGGACCAAGCACCGATCCTTGCGCTGTGCCCACATTAGCCGGAACGGTTCTACTGTGGTTTCCATTCACGTTGACATAATAAGACCTGTTCCGTAAATAATCTTCACATAATTTTAGCAGTGGGCCTCGCACACCTGTGTTACTCAGTTTCTTTACAAGCCGGTCGTGATTTAGGGTATCAAAAGCACGCGAAAAATCAATAAAAAGAGCGAGCACATGCTTTCTATCGTTTAGGGCATCGTTAATATCATCTGAGAAACGTGATAGTAATAAGGTGGTACTCTTATTTGGTTGGAAACCAAATTGATTATTACTTATTATATTATGTTTACTATAGAAAGCATGTATCTGCTCACTCAGATACTTCTCTACTACCTTATTGACGGTTGACAGAAGCGTTATGGGCCTGTAATTTGATACGTCTTCGTATTTACCCTTTTTGTGTATAGGACGAACACAACCACGCTTTAACTCGTCAGGATATTTTCCGGTCTCAATGCAGGAGTTAATAAGATTCGTAATAGCAGTGGATATGTTATGGTTTATTTTCTTAAGGTCTAAAACTCGAATTTTGTCGTGGCCGGGAGCTTTATAAATGTTTAAGTTATTGATTATTTTACCTATTTTTTGGGGTGTGGCTTTGGTTACTAACATGCTTACATCACCATCACTAGAGTAGTCGTCATCATCAAGGAGCAGTTTATTACATCTGGGTAATATTTTTTTAATTGAGTTTTGAAATTCGTCAGCAAATTTGTTGGAAATATTCGAAGAGGAGAGGTTCTGGTCACCGAAAGCCTTCAGAATCACCTGGTCAACTGTGGGGGTCACTCTTCCACAAATGGAGTTCACCAGCTGCCACAGTTTTTTAGGGTTAGACTGGTTGTTGTTAATATTACTTTTATAGTATTTATTTCGATGATACTCAAGGACCTTGTGGCATTTATTGCGCAACCTGTTGTACTGTAATCTGAGACATTTGTTAGTAGGGTCTAATTTCCATTGCTTATACGATCGGTCTCTGTTATCACACAAATTTAAAATGTTTTGATTGATCCACGGGTGCTTAACCCTAGGTGATGTCATTTTATTTACCGTGTGACGTGACTCGCTAATAGCGCTTTCAAACTTATTTTTTATATACCCATATATTTGAGTAGGACATTTCATCAATTCCGTTACTGACCAGTCTATATTATGAATTTCCTTTTCTAATACAAGTCGGTTCAGACGAGATGTTTTTGATTTGACAACATCCTGTAGTTGCGACCGTACCTCACCGCAGCAAGCGATCACTATAACGCTGTGATCCGCTAAAACAGTGTCGATTGCTGATGTGTACGCATGCCATTTATTTAGATTAGTAAATATATGGTCTATACATGACCTTGTGACTTTATTCGAACGTATTTCAACACGCGTATATTCAGATATTCCACATAGAAACCCGTGTGCCGCGAGCATATCCGCGTATGAGTCCCGGTGTGACGAATAGGTCTTTAGGTTAATGTTAGTATCACCAATTATTAACATATCAGTGGGCTTACTGTGTTTCCGTACGAGTCTTGACAGTTCAGTGACAAAGAAGTTTTTATTAGTGGAAGGCGGTCGGATAGATTGCACACACAGTGACAGGGTTATTATCAAAGATATTATATATAAAAAGAAGTAGATTCGTTATTGCGCGAAAATCGTGAAGATTCGAAAACGAGTCAATTGGAACGTTTGCCTCTAGTACCGCGTGCCGAGCGGCGCCGGCCGGACGTTGAGCGGAAGCATCAGTGACTTATAAAAATAACGAAAAATGCCATCGTATGTTTATAGACACTGCACGAACTATTACTCTTAAGTTAATACATCAAAAGGGATTTCATATCACATGGAAATAATACATATTTCGACTGATAAAGACCAAATTTCTGACTTTCATAATATTCAAGTTAAAATTGTTAAAAAGAGACAGTATGATATAATTTGGTGCGTGAGCGACAAGGACGTGTGTGATCCGAACATAGATTAAAGTACAGATGAGAATATCGTAGGCATTAAACTCACTACATACTACCTCCCAATTTTAATTTGTTGTTTTTTATAATTGCCTACTAATACTATGTGGTTCAAGTAAGTTAATAAGTGCGAACTTCACTTCACTGGCAAGTATCTACTTAGGTAAGTACCTAATTGTTAAAATTTGTAGGTACTAATGGCAGCCGTAGGTATGTAGGTAGTACGAATGTAGGTATAAATAAATAAATAAAATAAATAAATAAATAAACAAAATAATGAAATAGAATAAACATACCTAGCTTTTTTATACTTAACTAGCTGCCCCGCGAACTTCGTACCGCCATATTTTCGGCCCGCGTGGTATTCAAATCCCGTTCCCGCTGCACCCTTATCACTTAGGGGGATGAAAAATAGATGTTGGCCGATTCTCATAGATACCGGATAAGCACAAAAAATTTCATCAAAATCGGTCGAACCGTTTCGGAGGAGTTCGATTACGCACCCCGTGACAGAAGAATTTTATATATTAGAAGATACAATAACAATGACAAACAAACATCTTTGTCTAAACCATGTCTAAACAAAATTACGCAATTATCTCAAACTTCACTTTACTGGCAAGTACCTACTTAGGTACTTGTTAAAATTGTACTACTGACAGCAACAAAATAATGAAATTTAAAAATTATACCTACCTAGCTTTTTCATAATACCTACCTAGCTTTTTCATAATACATTAACAAAGTTAAACAAACATCTTTGTCTAAACAAAATTAGGCAATAACCTCAATTCAGAGAGCTCTGTACCTTCTTTTTCAATAATTTTGTTAGCCTATGTCACCGACTAGCAACCGCACTGTGATTGGTACATTGTTATCATTAAAGTCCAAGTGACAAACAATAGCTGTCTTCTTCTTTTATATTGTATTTTTCATGTCCTCTCTTTTCAATCCATTGGTTATGTAGGGAAGTGTAGATGAATTAAAAATGTGTGTGTGTGAGTTCGGCACATTTTTCTACGTTGATTTGTAAGCATATGACATGTCTATGTTATGAAATGTCTTTGGTTATTATTAGTAGTTATTAATGTGCCTGTTATTGTTTCAAAAGTATATGTTGTCAGGGGATGGGTGGTGAATTTGAGATGATTCCTAACATATATTATTATTCCACCTCCTTTTTTGTGCTGTCTTAGCTGTGTGTGCATTCTGTAGCCCGGTATTTGAAAGAGATTACATACTTCATCGGATATACCCACTTCGGTTAAGATAATTACATCTAGTTCTATTTTTGATGAGTCTATTACACTGAGCAGCTTAGGGAAATTTTTAATTATTGTACCTAGTACATCGTATTGTACCTAGTACCAGTTTATATATTATATAAACTGGTACTAGGTACAATACGATGACCATATGAATACCATAACAATTATTGAAGGTTTTTATAGATAAACTATTAGCTTTTCTCCTACCCCTTTTGTAAAATTTATCTTTGTTCATTATCATGATGATAGCTGGTAGATAAACTTTTTGACTTGTATTTTTTTGACCAAATTAATCACATCCAATTTATTATGCACTTCAGCTTCATATGACGACATAAGACGACTGAAATAGTATAATCTTTGTAGTTACATCTACATTCATAGTACGCAGGAGGCGCGGGTTCGATCACCGCTCAGTGCAAATATTTTTGTTCATGAAATATGGGTATTAGTCTGGTCATGCCTCGGAGAGCACGTTAAGCTGTCAGTCCCGGTTGCCATAAGAACATCTATGGCAGTCGTTACGGGTAGTTGGAGCCCTAAAAATCCAAAAACAACGGTCTAGCTGCAAAGCTTCGATATCGCCTAATGTTACTATTGGGTTGTGGAGGTTAGATGGCAATCGCTTCACAGAAAAACATCGAGGTCTGGCCAAATCTGTAGATAAGACTGGTAAAGCCGATCCCAGACTCAGAGCTGAAAAGCTTCGGATGCAACTGGGAATTAACGCTAGGATGAAGAAGAATATCACTATAGAAGATAAAAATAATATGATTTTATGTTAATCTATAATGTTTACAGCTATATTATTATCATCATCATCACTAAGAAATTATAATAAAAGTGGCAAAGAATAAAAATCTATGTAAAAGATATATTATAAACTTAATATAATACGTCATTGTGTATAAGTATCAAAATGGTACAGTCAACATCAATAGTAGCGTAGTATCTGAATTGTCCAAAAGAAATGCATTGCAAGATATATCACAATTGTCTGACAAAACCGCGTCGCAAATGTGTTTGGTACATGAATATTTTCATAATGCAAAAAAAACTATCCACCAAAAGTAAAGCAGTATCAGAAATTTTCAAAAGTATTACATACAATGGTTCTATAAAAAGTTTCAAAAGTACCTGAAATAAGAATAAAACTTTCGTCGAACATAAACCTTTTTAGAATGCTGATTTTTATTTTTATTTAAATATTGTGTTCTGCCTTTTGTTTTATGTGTCAAGAGAATTTTGTAGTGGCTACTTACATAGTTTCTATTACTGATTATTCCTAACTAGCTTTTGCCCGCGGCTTCGCCCGCGTGGAATTCGTATTCCGTTCCAACTTTTTTTTCGTGATAAAGTTCACTGGGACACTACTCCCATCCATCAGCCGGACTCGAATCCATTAAAATCGCTTGCCGTCGCGGGTCTTTAGTTGTGAGATTGGGCATATTCCGCGTTTTTCGACTGACTATATATTGTTATTCCTCATCCAATTAAATACTTTAGATACGTTGTACATTTAATGTAGATCAAAATTGCCATTCACACTATATAATTATAATGAATACTTTGGGGGCTATCGCAATATGAAAGTAACGCATGGCAAAATAAATTCAAGCAGAAATCCCGATTAAAATTAGAAACCTCTAAATTTAGCAGTGTTTCTCTACAATATTATGCATGTATTATATAAACCTTCCTCTTGAATCACTCTATCTACTAAAAAATAACCGCTTCAAAATCCGTTGCGTAGTTTTAAAGATTTAAGCATACATAGGGATGGACAGACAGCGACAGCGACTTTGTTTTATAATATGTAGTGATGATGATACAGCCCGGTGCAGATAGCGTCAAAAATAAGGGAATTGGGAAATAATTGATAACAGCATGAGACCGGTTCTAAATGAAAAGAAATATGGTAAGAACAATAGGATCCCATCAAAAACAATACTTGTAAAAAGATACCAAGTCTCGCCGCCCTCGCTTCTTTTACCGCAAAAAGTTATGAGATCCATGTAATACCAAGTCGGTTAATTTATTCAGTCCCTACTTCAGGGACCTTCTGTCCTAAGTTATTACGTAATAAGCTTTTATGTTTTAAATATAATAAATTGTCTTGGCAATCGCACTAAACAATCTTATTTAATGTGCGATAGATTGTGTTTCCATGCGATGGCCAAGTCAATTTATTATATTTAAAACTTAAAAGCTTATTGCGTAATAACTTAGGACAGAAGGTCCCTGAAGTAGGGACTGAATAAATTTACCGACTTGGTATTACATGGATCTCATAACTTTAAACCGCTCTGTTTGCTCGACTTGGCGGGGGCACTGCCGTGCCCCCAGATAAATAAATCAAACTCGCTATGAAGTACTTACGGGGTGAAATGGCGTGCATTTTAAGCGTGAAAAATTATTATCCTCGTTTTGCAGCGAAACTACTAGATTTTCTATCGAAAAAAAAAAGTTATAGATAATAACAAGGTCCACAACTTTTTAATGAATTGTTTTTCACATTACCTTACCGTTTTTTGAAAAAAATTGGAAAATCTTATATTTTTGATTTTTTGTTCTTATCTGCTACAAAAAATACTTTTTTTTAAACATAATATTATTGAAATTGTACCTCTTTATGTTTCAAACACGATCAAATACCTTTTTATATTTATATATTTACATACTTTGATGCTTAAACAAAAAAGCGACCTCATTTTCAAATAAAAATGCCCAAGTCTAAAAATGAGATGATTGAATAGTCTTTTTTTTTAACATGTGGGGATTGATGGTGCAAAACTAGCTTATGGTTTTTTTTTTTAATATAGCATTGGTTGCTATTGTAATTAAAATTAATTGCTTTTTAAAATTCCCAAATAATATGTGATTAATCCATTAAGGGCCCGTGGTCCTACTACTTTGACCATCAGTGCTATTCTCTAACTTTCACTCGTCGACAAGCACAGCGCTGCTGGCTCCCCGTAGAGCCATCGACCAATCCCATCATAGAATCGTCGGCGAGCACAACCTTGTTCTTTAATATGATTGATCGATTGCTGCGGGCTCGTCGAATAGTAAAAGTTAGAGAATAGTACTTTTTTTATACCACTTAAGTGGCAGTCAAGCGCACGGCCCACCTAATGGGAAGTGGTTACCGTGGCCTATAGACATGTGCAACACCAGGGGCGTCACACTTTTTTTTTTATCGTGCGAAAAATCGCCACGGAGACCTCCCCCGCCGGAGCCGGAGGAGGAGGCTATGTCGGACTTGAACCGACTAAAACGCGCGCCGGGGCCGTCGGTTGCCGGAGGTGAGATTGTCGTAGCCATATACCTCGCACCCCAACCGACCCAGGTCCATATCTCTGGATCTGGCCCTCTTCCGGTGTGGGGACCACGGAGTCCCCAACTCGCCCCCGGGTATGGGGAGGCACACAATGCGCGCCGCCTCACGGCTTGCTTCTGCTAGGGTGACAGGCGGCTCCATCCGGTACCCCCAGGCCCGCGCCCTGCGGGGGTCGTTCTGCGACCTCCGACGCCTAAGTTGCCGCCGCTCGTCGCGGGCTACACGGTACATGATTCTCCTCTGCTCCTCGCGAACCGCAAGGTCTGCGATTCTCCTTCGCTCGAGCTGCCGATCCTGCTGCTGCACGCACTGGTAATAATTGAATAATACCATTTCTCTTTTTGTCTGACTATTTTGATTCAGTTAAATATCAGTCACTTTAAAAACACAATATAGTTAAGAGTATTGAAATAAAAACGAATCAGCTTATTTTGAAAATCGTTATTTTTGATTATTTTGAAACCTTAACGCAAGTGATTAATATTAAACAGAAGTAAGTCAGGTTATTAAAAAAAATTATAGAGTCAATACTTTTGGAACTCAGTTTTTGATCAGCTACTATTGACGCTGACTGTACAACCCAACTATACGTCAACGTGCAACATAGACCAGCAACTCAAACAAAAAAAATATTTGACATCTCGATATATCAATGTCAATTTTATATGGAATTTGTATGCCGGTCTGACTTGTGCGCATGTGCATATAATGTCTCTCAAAGAAAAATATACATACAGGAGTTCTACGCTTATGTGCTGGTCGAATTTGACAAGATGACAGTAACATTGCCATATAAAAATCGGGAGCCCCTTGTTTCGCAGACAGAAATTTCATAGAATTTCGTTTCACAGAAAATGTTTCACATAATATTTGGTACTTATATTTTTATTTCGAATATTATTGTTTCAAAGACAATTTACCAGAATGAAACATATTTCACAGAAAAACAATTTAATGAATTTTTGTTCACATTTTTTTGTTGAATAAACTTATCAATCAGTAGAATTATTTTTTAAGGAATATTAAACCACCACCATAATCGGAAATAATTTGTTCTAACGTTTAATAAATTAGAACACGTCATATATATATATAGTTTACACCCTGACTCAGAGTACCCCGACTTGACTTGGACTTTTTTTTAAAACCACCCAGAAATAGGAGCCCCGTGGAGCGGGGCTCCGTCGAATTATCTTAGCGCAAATAAGTTTTATACCTTTTGAGTGGTATGTCCAAGGTATGTCAAACGATTTTATATTTAACTAGCTGTTGCCCGCGGCTCCGCCCGCGTGGAATTCGGATTCCGTACAAACTTTTCTTTCGTGCTAAAATTGCCTCGGATACCATCCCCGTCAGCCATCAGGAGCGCCATGTGGAATTCGGACCTACTAAACAGCATGCCGTCGCGGGTCTTCAGTTGCTGGAGTGTAAAATTGCCTAGGGCATTTTCCGCACCCCCCGGCTGACCCTGGGCCTTCTACAATTTTAAGATGGCCCTCTCAGAAGTGGGAAGCACGATGTCCCATCGAATTCCGGAAAGGGAGGAGACGGGTGTGAAGGGATGACAGGAGGCCGGACCTATAATCCTCACGTCCGCGCTCGGTGACCAGCCCTTCCCTTTCCTGCTCTCTACTGGGCCTCCTCGTAGTCAGAGGGACATGTGGGAAGCCTTTGAGCAGCCCTCTATAGAGCTGCTCCCGTTGCTGTATGTATTTGCCGTAGGCGGTAGCGCCTCCCCTGGGTGAGGGGCGTTAATGCCTCCGTTACCCAGGATGCATCACATGGAGGTTCCAATCCCGCATTCGGATCCCGTTACCGTTGCATCTTGTGTTCAGCTGACCTTCCCTGTCTTCGCTCGTGAAATACTTCGAACACCCGTGGTTGCACCCTTTTAGCCCATGCCCGTAATAATAATTAGTTTTCAAATAATGTATGGTAATTTACCGGATTTATTGACATTATAATTTCGTAATATCTTTTGAATAGAACATCCGATTTCAATAATTCAAAAAGTAATCAACAGGTATTGAAACAATCTTAAATACCAAACGATTTATTTAGATAAGAATTAATATAAAGGTATAGATTCCGTGGTCTGACTTTGATCGGCATTTCGGCTTGAATTTATATCGTCGCGCGTTACTTTCATACTGCAATAGTTTTTAAAATATTCATTATAATTATACAGTGTAAAGGGCAATTTTGATCTACATTAAATGTACAATGTATCTAACGTATTTAGTCAGATAAGGCTTAACACTATATTGTTAAAAATAGCTTCGAAAATGACACATATTTTTTTTATAATTTGTAAAAGATAAAAATGGTTATTGTGAGCTACCCTTATTAGATAGACATATCGACGGTTAAAAGGCGACTTGATTCAAGCGCCATTTTGAGAACTTTACAGGAGAGCATTTTAAAGTTTATTTTTTAAGAAAAAAAATCACTGTTCCTAAAGTATACAATGAAAATGTACAAATCGCCCCAACTAAAAAGCGGTATATTTTATGCTAATTTATGATTATATTATAACAAATACAAGGTGTTTTTAAAGCAAGTTAGATGTAACTTGAGCCATTTTGCACAATTCTTTGATCAGGGCAGAAAGGTCTATGTACACGATAACGATTTATGTATTCAAAGCAAAATAGTTTATGTGTTCCTTGCTTCTTGAACAGATCAAGGATAAATGATTTAAATCACTTACCCATTTGTCAACTGTTCATGGATACATGATTTAAATCACTTACCTATTTGTCCATTGTTCATGGATAAATGAGTTAAACCGCTCACCTAGTTGTAACTGTTCAAGGAGGAATGACTCAAATCACACAGTGTTATAATAACTATTTATAGCAAATTGCTTTAATCGCAAGATTTATTTGAATCTGAATTGAGGAAAATAGCTCAAAGGTAATAAAATAAATTTCACGATGTAGGGAAAGCGAATGAAATGACTCATCAATTTTAAGAAAAGTAACTTAAATAGGATAGAAGCGAAGGTTTATGAGGGCGATTTGAGAGGTGCCGTCCGCCTTGTGGTGTCGGACGATTCCTTCGCACAGCGGGATTCCGGTACACTTGCTGCCTTACAGGATAAGCATCCTGCTCCTTCGCGTCCGCTCAGTTTCCCACCAGATCCGGGCTTACCCCTTACAGCAGTGAATGTCGCCATAGAGGACGTGAGTTCGGCACTAGGGTCATTTTACACGGGTTCGGTGGCGGGATTAGATGGGATCCGGCCCGGACACCTCAAAGAGTTGATATCTGTGTCGGCGGGGGAGAACGGTAGGCGTCTCTTGGCCAGTTTGACCTGTCTGGTAAACTTTTTACTCAGTGGTCAAGTAAATCTTCAAGTGTGTCCATATCCGTACGGGGCCACCCTCTTTGCATTGGCCAAAAAAGATGGAGGCTTGAGACCAATAGCAGTCGGTAGCGTTTTTCGCCGCTTGACTGCCAAAGTGGCTTGCCGTGCTGTCAAAGAGGAGATGGCCGAATACCTACAGCCACACCAACTGGGTTTCGGGACACGCCGTGGATGCGAGGCCGCAATCCACGCCACCCGAGCGTTCTTTATGGTTCTTTATCTTTTTTCTTTATATCTCTAAACTCATCCTCTCAAATGTGGGAGCCCAACAGGGAGATCCACTCGGTCCTCTGGTGTTTAGCCTGGCTATCCATAAGGCGATCCGTGACCTCAAATCCACCCTTAACATATGGTAATTGGATGATGGCACTATCAAGACGTATTCCAGGACCTGGAGGCCTTAGTCCCCAGTTTTAGAAACCTGGGTTTGGAGGACTTCTCCTAACTGCTGTCTGAAAGGCTTGTCCGCGCACGTCGCGATTGTTTTGTTACGGATGTGTTTCGCTCTCCCTAGGGTCACCTATTTAATGCGAACCGCCCCGACTTGGCTCTGCCCTGAGGAAGTTTCATCCTCGATGCTGCGCTGAGGTCGGTGGTAGAGTCAGTCCTCAATATCTCCCTGGATGAGACCCAGTGGATTCAGGCGGCTTTGCCAATCAGGTGTGGTGGTCTGGGGGTACGTCGCATGAGTGATCCACATCACTACTTTATTCAATTCTAATGGTGACGGGGGGATCATGCCTTTTGTGTCGGGTGCTATGACCGCTTGATCGGCCATCAGCATGGGAGCATCGATCCCTGAAGCAATGCATCTTCAGCGGGCGTGGGATGATGTGGGGGTGAAGCGATGGAGTGTGTGTGATGATGGGGTGGAGCCTATTAGGAGATTCTACGGGGGCCAATAAGTCCAGGCTGCGGGCGGTGTCGCAACCAGAATCCGGAGCGTGGTTGCAAGCGTTGCCTTCACCTCACCTGGGTACCCTACTCGATGACGACTCTCTGCGGGTGGCAGTTGCTTTTCGCCTGGGCTGTAAGGTGTGTGAACCCCATATATGCACCTGCGGCTCCACGGTGGAAGCAGATGGCCATCATGCTTTGAGTTGTCGGAGGTGCACTGGGAGGTTTCCGCGACACCACGCTCTGAACGATATCGTTCGCAGGGCCCTGATATCGGCGAACTTTCCCTGCGTGCTTGAGCCTCCGGGTCTTAGTAGGTCGGACGGGAAGAGGCCAGACGGGCTGACTTTGGTGCCCTGGATGAACGGCAAGTGCTTAATTTGGGACACAACCTGCGTCAGCACAGTAGCCGTCAGTCACCTTAGTCGCACCGTTAACGCCCCGTGTGCGGCCGCGGAAGAGGTTAGCTTAAGGAAGAGGCTTAAGTACGCCGACCTGGAGCCGATTTACAACTTCATACCAGTGGCCGTGGAGACTCTGGGGAGTTGGGGCAAGGAGGCCAGGGCCTAAAGAAATTGGACAAAGACTGAATAATGCAACAGGAGACTATCGATCCGGGTCGTTCCTGGTGCAAAGACTGGCTATCGAAATCCAACGTGGAAACGTGGCGAGTGTGATGGGCACTTTTCCACCGGGAACGGTCAGGAACAGGCTATGTTATTAGACATCTAAATATAATAATATATAACTCAAAGGTGACTGACTGACTGACATAGTGATCTATCAACGCACAGCCCAAACGACTGGACAAATCGGGCTGAAATTTGGCATGCAGGTAGATGTTATGACGTAAGCTTCCGCTAAGAAAGGATTTTAAATAATTCTACCCCCAAGGGGATAAAATAGGGGATGAAAGTTTGTATGAAACTTTGTCAATTTTAAACCAATCGGGCTGAGACTTTGCATGCATAAAGCTACTATGACGTAGACATCCACTAAGAAAGGATTTTGATTAATTCTACCCCCAAGGAGATAAAATAGGGGATGAAATTTGTATGAAACTTTGTTAATTTTAAACCGACCGGGCTGAGACTTTGCACGCATAAAGCTACTATGACGTAGACATCCCCTAAGAAAGGATTTTGATTAATTCTACCCCCAAGGGGATAAAATAGGGGATGAAAGTTTGTATGAAACTTTGTCAATTTTAAACCGATCGGGCTGAGACTTTGCATGCATAAAGCTACTATGACGTAGGCATCCGCTAAGAAAAGATTTTGATTAATTCTACCCCCAAGGGGATAAAATAGGGGATGAAAGTTTGTACGAAACTTTGTCAATTTTAAACCGATCGGGCTGAGACTTTGCATGCATAAAGCTACTATGACGTAGGCATTCGCTAAGAAAGGATTTTGATTAATTCTACCCCCAAGGAGATAAAATAGGGGATGAAAGTTTGTATGAAACTTTGTTAATTTTAAACCGACCGGGCTGAGACTTTGCATGCATAAAACTACTATGACGTAGACATCCCCTAAAGAAAGGATTTTGATTAATTCTACCCCCAAGGGGATAAAATAGGGGATGAAAGTTTGTATGAAACTTTGTCAATTTTAAACCGATCGGGCTGAGACTTTGCATGCATAAAGCTACTATGACGTAGGCATCCGCTAAGAAAGGATTTTGATTAATTTACCCCCAAGGGATGAACAACAATCCGAACTTAACGCGGACGAAGTCACGGGCAACAGCTAGTATTATATATTTTAAATATATTCTTATATTGCATTATACAAAAAGTAAATTTCGGTCACATAAATAGATAAAATTGGCATCCGACTTATCTGGCATCGCGCAGTAGACTGAACCGACCTCGAATCCACGCGCGACACGCGTGTTGTGGGTCCAAGTACCTACCCGCGTTGGTTTGTGTTCTGTTGCTTGAGATAATAAATACCATTTTTAATGCGAGGTGGAAGAAGTAAACTGATTTAAGTATGACATAAGTTTAATTATTAAATTAATATAAAGGAATCAAACGTGCAGATATTTATTTTATGCATAGGGAAAATTGATCTAAATGGCATAAACACTAAAAACTGGTCAAGGATAATTAGCACAAGTCATATACTTCCATTATACTTATTCAGGTAAGATTGATTCAAGCGACAGAGATAATGTTCAAATGTTCAAGGCAAAATGATTTAAGTTGCATACATTAATAAATCTGGTTGAAGCAAAATGAATTAACATCCATGTTAAATTATTTATGATCAAGTAAAAACAATTCATACGTCAAAACTATTTTATTTCATCCAGGGACTAATGGTTTAAAGTACAGATAGTAAGAAAAAACGTTTTTTTTTATGGGTCTATATACATGCTTTGAAAAAAACAACCAAAATTGCTACACTTGATACCTCGTAAATAGAAAAGATACCCAAATTCGTAATGGGGCCAAGCGCCAAAAAAGTGCTCAGATTAACCTCAAACCCGGCTCAAACGACGCAGAAAAATTCCACGATTCCAATGATGTATATAACTCAATATCGCCCAAGGTGGCGCTTGAATCAATTCGCCTTTTAACCGTCGATATGCTGTCGCGGACTTTTATGTAGACCTTTTTAAGTTATACATTTCTACAGTACATTATTTTGTTCTATCTTCAATAGTTTTCGCAGCGTACGCGATGTAAGGAATTTTTTAGGTCATTTTTTTTACACCTTGGGTTACATTATTGAAGTTTTATCCAGGATCCCTATTTTTTTGAAAATTAATTATAGCCTATGTTAGTCAGTGTTAGTGCAGCTTTCTAATGGTAAAAGAATTTTTGAAATCGGTTCAGTAGTTCTTGAGTTTACTCGAATACAAAAATACAAATCTAATATTAGTAAAGAATGTATGGAAATCTGCCCGATTTATTGACATTTATGCTCACTGCTCCGCTCCCTTTAGTAGTAGCGTGATGTTATATAGCCTATGTTAGTCCCAAATAGTGTAGCTTTCTATAGGTGAAAGAATTATTGAAATCGGTCCAGTAGTTTCGGAGCCTATTCGTTACAAACAAAAAAACAAACAAACAAACAAATCTTTCCTCTTTATAATATTAGTATAGATATAGATATAGATGTATGTTATGATAATAAAGAATATTTGATTTGTTATTCTATGATATGATTATTCTAACATTAAACTTTATGTGAAACAAAAATCAATGATTTAAAAATCTTCAAAGTAAGTATTCTGTGTATTGATTATTCTATGAAACGAAAATATGAGAAAATTTTTATGTGAAACGAAATTGTATAAAACAATTAGCTATAAAACAACGCACACCCATAAAAATCATAATTCTTTTTTTAAAAGCGTGCCATGAGTTACTGGTAGGCCTATAGCTGCTTAGTGCTTACTACGTCTTACCAACGTCGTTTGCGATGGTAGGTTTCAAAATGTAAAAATTATTTTATCGGACAAAGTATTTTGACAAAAATACATTATTAGGATAAAATCATTTGTTTGCAAGATATTCGTCATCATATCGCTTTGATAAGATGCTTGAATATTTTTAGAAACGGGTGTTTCTGTATCGAAGTAATTAAAAAAAAACTTCGTTTTAATCTATGTTTATTGTCAAAGACGAATATGGATAAACCTAACTTCGACATTGAGGACATTGTATTGGTGAAAGAGGACAACATACTTCCTTCAAGATGGCTTTTTTTTTTTTTTTTTTTTTTTAATCTTTATTTTTTATAGAGGGCTTGGTACACAGACAGAAGATGGCTTTTAGAGAAGGTCATAGAAGCACCCTGGGGCCGATTCCCGAGTGAGAGTTGTTACAGTACGAACAAAAACTAAAACTTCTGAAGCGCCCCATAACCAAACTAGCCTGATTACCCATCGAGCGAAATGAACAATAACAAGGACGAATGAGAGGATAGCATTACACCAACAGAAGCACGCGCGCTGTCTAAACACCGATATGTACAGTCACCTCTATAAATATGTATACACGGTAGGGTTCCAAAAACAAGTAACCGGGGTTAACTTCAAATTTTTATTTACAAAATATATAGATAAATGATGTAAACTCTTAATATTCCATAAAAATGTAACCATTACACGCCTCATAAAATGTATCAAATAATGCTTGCAAAAATATATCCACAATTAACGGGTCAATTGAATGGAAACATGCTATAATTAATAAATATGTAAACACTACTTTCAAAATAATATAAAATATACTTTCAGTGAAGTTATGTAGTCTGGAGTCTAAAATATGCAGTCGTCTTTATGTACCCTCTTATTGGTGCTGTACAACAAAAAGGAATTTACAATACATAAGTCTACGCAAAAATAGAATAACCGGAGCCACCACTTTCTACTTCGTCTACCGACTTCATATGAACTTCTGAGTGATCAAATCGATCGACCCCGCCCATTCTTTCAGTATATTGTAGTACCGTCAAAGGACATTGAAACGCTTTTTTGGTGCCGTCTTTTTGTTTCCGGTCACAAAAGGTCTTATTCAGTTTCGGGTGGTATGCTGTACTTAAAAATGAAACAAGTTTAGTATCTTTCCATGAAACAAAAGCAACATTTTTCATTGTACGCCACTTCATTTCTTCTCTATCGAGCTTCAAATTTTTTCCTTTATTGTTGTTTTTGTAAAGATTAGGGAGATCTTTCCTGTTTACAACTGTAGCAGTGGCATAAATGTTGTTGTCATACTAGTATTGCATTATATCGTAAGATGAAAAAAAATTGTCAAATGAAATATGTCCCTGAAAGCCTTCGTCGATCAAATTTTTTGTAAGTAGTTTCACAACATTTCCTCCAAGTCCAACTTCAGGTGCCTTATCATCACGTTTCCCAGTGTAAATATCAAATTCAAAGACGTAACCTGTTGCACTATCAGCTCTTGTCCACACTTTGTACCCTCTTTTGACCGGTTTCATAGGCATATATTGTTTTAGCGCGGATACACCTTTGAATTTTACCATCGCTTCATCTATTGATTGGGATTTTGTACTTTTAGCAGTGTTTTGACAGGCCTTGTTAATTAATTCTAAAAAAGGACGGAGTTTATATAGTTTATCATAGTTCTGTGCACCTCTCTGTGGCATTTCTAGGTTGTTATTCAAATGCTGATTTTCCAAAATTTTCTTAAATCTTTTTACGGGCATTACTGCCGCTATTTCGTTATTTAGAAAGAATGGGTCACTAGACCAATATAAATCTACGGATGGTAGTGGGTTGATACCCATCATTATTATCATTCCAAGGAATGCTTTTATTTCTAGTGAATTCACAGGATTCCAGCTACGGGTACGTTTTTGTTCTGCAAATATATTGGTTTGTGTCACAATTAGCTGGATAACTTCTTCGTGGAAAAATGTTGAGAAATAACTTACAGGCCTAGTTCTGCTTGGAAAAAACTGTTTGGGTTGTAGTGGAACACTATCGAAACTCTCTATATCAGGTTTTTGGGGAAATATAACCTTCTTCCATGTAATTTCATCAGTGTCAGATGAATCCGTATCAGACAGTACAACTGTTTGTGAAATATCTGGCGTATGAGTGCAGGCATAATTTGAATCTGTTAGATTATCTAGCATGGGAATTTGAGCATCATTTGAAGCAGGTGAATGACTTGTTGGATGAGGCGAAGGAGTTTGGGCATTATTAGAAGTTGTTGGTATTGGCGAGGAGGTTCTGATATTACATGACCTAAATTGCTCAGATGGAATTGTTACAACTTCCTCGTCGTCTGGCACAGAGTCCAAATTATTGTCAGTAAGTATTGACTGAAGGTCAAAGTCAGTAAAATGTTCGACTTCTGGTTCAAATTCATCCTCTGAATCATCAGGATTATCAATCCAAACAAATTGTTAAGATTCTCTTCTATTTCATCATCACGCAAAGGCCTCCACCATGTCGACATTTTACCTAAAAACAGTAATACAAACTCAAAAACAGGCATTCTTAGGCAGGGCACATTTATTAGAAGAAGAAAAATAAGGTAAAAGCAGGAAAATTTCATATGCGTCTTGAAAGTATAGTACATCCATACAGGGGCAGTGGCAATTATATTGCCACCTAAATAAAATCCATTTTCTAAAAATATTTCAACACAATCTTCAAAAATAAAGCTTTATATCACTTTAGAAATACAAAGTAGTCGAAATCATATAAAAATCTTACCACTGTAGTAGAATAATTTTGAGATTCAACTAGATTTCATAACACACACACAATAGCAACAAATTTTGAAGTTCGTGTAATTCCAAAGTGACACTTTTGACACCTGGTGACAAATATAAAAATTCTACCGAGTCTTTGATTTATAAGGTTGCCATTTAAAAAAAAGTGGACGTCACGTACTCTTCATGATCTACGAATTAAATAAATAAGGTGGTGGCAATATAGTTGCCACTACCTTATAAAGGGATATTGTACAAATAGAGACTTTAGGGTTGTGGAGGTCAGATAGCAGTCGCTTCACAGAAAATGTCGAAGTTCAGCCAAAACCCGCAGTTAGACTGGAAGCGGAGCCCAGACTCTGAGGTGAAAGCTTCGGACGCGACTGGGAATAACACAAGGATGAAGAGAGGAGACTTTTAGGAAGAAAATATAGTTTATTATATGAAACTGAAATTCACATAAGTAGGTAATCATATTCATTTAAACTTAATAATATTATAACACTTATATCTTTCAAATTATAAACTTAGCCTTACATCGGACATCAAAATTCTGAAATTAACCTTTTTTTAGACTTTCTTGAGCTTTTTTAACTTAACTTCTCTTTATTAACAATTTTTTATCTTGTCTATCAAAATTGGAAGCCCCATCAAAATTATCATTAAACTTACACCCTTAAATCACAGTCTTCATTACTCAACTGGCATTGAATTTCTGCATCCTCGTTATCACTGTCCCCACCTTCTGTTATTGGACCAGCGCAAACATTTGCGTAATATTGTAATTCTTGCAATTCCCTCCAGTTTTGCTCATAGTGCTTTGTAAGTAGTTGTTTAACATCTGAGAGTTTCAGGCTTTTGACTGCCACTCCTTTTGCAACTGTGGATGGCTGTATCATATGGGCATTTTTTCTAGTTTTGCAGAGGCTCTTTGGCACTCCCGTGTCAGAATTATAAAAAGTTCGCCACGTATCAAAACGTTCGTCTGTGTTTTGGATCTTCTCAAAATAAACCGTTTACATTGTGAAATTTTGAAATGAAATTGTCCCGTTGTTTTGAAAACTTCCTGTACGCACTTTTTTCAATTGTATATAGGTACAGTAGCTAGTTTTGAGATGGTGGTGTACTTGTCAATAATATTCACATACTCTGAAGGCGAGCAGATCACCTCTTTTTTACGGACTTCCTTTTCGATATTGCCAAATATCCTATCAGCTGGCATGAAAGAATGACCGGTAACTGGGAATATCAGTTCAATTACTTTAACTGATTTGTTATCTAGGAGCCATCGACAGCACATGGCTAGCATTGAGCTGTTTTTATTTTGGCCTGCACATCCGTCAGCCACTAGACGGACGTGAGTAACATTTGTCACGTCACTTTTGTTTAATCTGTCATATACAGCAGAGGCTATTTCGTTTGCACTTTTGGCAAATTCATCCTCGGTCCAGATATAAGAAAATGACGTATCTTTATTTAACCTTGAATGATTGAGAAATTATATAAATACAGCTGCCTACTGTAATAACAGCTTTGGCCGGACACTACTACACTACTTTCGGCAGAACCAAGTTTTTCTGGCAATCGAATGAAAATGTGGTCATGCCCTCTTTTTATTCTTTGAGTAGATTAAAAAAAGCTCGAGCCTTAAGTGTGTGTATCCTTTTTTCTGTTATTAGCTGGACTTTTGCTGTTGGGTCTTTTTCTGTTTTTAATTTTTCATTCAATTCAGTACATTTTGAGCATACATCGGTTCTTGGGTTCCCAAACCCGAGATTGAACTCTGTGTTAAAAATCAGTCTAAAATATGAACATTTAACAGTACTGTCGGGATTTTTGGCCAGTGTGTTTAAAGTATACGTTATAGCAAATTCTCTACCTTTTCGAACACTTTTGGTTGGTCGTCTGCGTTTAATTTTCTTGACCTTTTTAGTATTATTGCATCTTGATCTTTTTTTACATGCGTTGCAAAGAACGTGTCATGAAAATATTTTAGGTCGCTTACTTTTAATCGTTTACACTGGTATGATTTTGTATCGTGGTTACAAGTAATCGGTTCCGGCATACAAGACGCCGAGTACCTGTAAAATCCTATCCTACTTCCTATCCTACTTCCTACTTCCTACTAATATTATAAATGTGAAAGTTTGTGAGAATGGATGTGTGGATGTGTGGATGTTTGTTACTCTTTCACGCATAAATGGCTGGACCGATTTGGTTGAAATTTGGTATGTATATAGGTTATACCCGGGATTAACATATAGGCTACTTTTTATCAACACACCACGCGCGCGAAGCCGCGGGCGGAAGCTAGTCAAAAATAAAAAAAAATATGTAGGTACAGTATAAAAATATTTAAAGAATAATGATAACGGGTATTAACGCGATCATAGTTTAAAAAAAGTTAATATTGAAAGAAAAAACTTTTGAGTATAAAAATAAAAAACTTTTTATCGCGGTCACGTTTTTTTGCCAAATTAGCTTTCCATTTCTTTGGACATCTTGACCGTTTCCTGGCCTTCCCCGGTAAAGCTTCTAGTCCAGGCACCTCCATTACGTATTGAAATAACTTTTTTACACTCTTTTAAATCCAAAACACTTAAAAACCCTAACTTTTTATTGAAAATAACACCACACGAAATGAACTCGACAGTATGCGATCGGCCATATTGGATAAAGAACAATAGAACTCTCTGATTGGTCGATTACAACTTTAGCTGTCTTTGATTCTCACGAAGCGGGATATAGCTACCTTTGTTACTTACTTCATTTTTTATATCGATTTTACAGACGGATCTAGCTGGTTTTAATGCCAAAGGACTGAGGACATAGATAGCATTTTGCTTAATAAATAGAACGGTGAACTCATCTTAAAAATTACCACAAATGAATTTAGCTGTTTTTGATTTTATATGCCTATAACAATACAAAATATTGTTAATATACAAAAGGACAACAAAAATATTGTTATTCCTTTCAATTTAAATTCTAAATGAATTTATATAATACTAATAGGAATAACATACAAATATTATGTTTATTATTTATTAAAAGGAATGTCACTACCAGAACTTAATAAAACGTTTTGTAGCTGCATTCAAACGCTCCACGACAATATGCAAATATTAGCCACTTGTGCGAACGCATTATGTCAAAACACAAGCTGTCAAAAGTGTCAATGGCTCTGATGTAAACAAAAAGTGTTGTGTACATTAATATGTAGTAGTGAACCAGATATGTAAGTGAATTATAAAAATGATCACTACAGTGCATATCAGTTTAGTTTTTTTTTTACCTTGGAGCCTTACATTTAGTGTATTTAACATAAACAGAAAAATAAACTCTATAAAACTAGGGCTCAAGAAGTAACCCATGGCCTCCGGGTTATAGCACCACTCTGACCTTAATAATAAAATATTGGTTAATTGCGTTTGTGTGGTGTTTGTTACACGTAAAATGATGTGTGCACTTTGCTTTCTTTCTTTCTAGCACTTCTGCAAGTAATAACAACGCACCTAATGATATACAACCACAACCATGCACGAGTACTTCTGCTTCTAACACGCATGTCACAAACCACTATGCACAATCACAACCTTCTGGTTCTGGCGTTAACTCTGAATCCATTACAGATACATCTCACCCTGATCAGTCTTACATCGACTTTAGTGACGATGACTCTGTCGCAGATCCGTTATATGTACCTGATCCCGATTTTGATAACCAAACGTGGCATACACATATGACCGCAGATTCGGTGCATAGAAACATTGAAAGAAAAATAAAAGACAAGGAGATGTTTTGGACTTCGAAGACTTTAAAGATGTTGTAAATAGTTCAATACAAAAAATAAAGGTCATAGATTTAAGTGGTAATAGGAACTGGTCAAAGCAAAAAAGAGCTCCAAGGAAAAATGATGATGAAGACTTGATGAATTCGAAGACTTTAAAGATGTTGTAAATAGTTCAATACAAAAAATAAAGGTCATAGATTTAAGTGGTAATAGGAACTGGTCAAAGCAAAAAAGAGCTTCAAGGAAAAATGATGATGAAGACTTGATGAATTCTTACTCAACCAAGTTGTCCAAGTAAAATGGCTCCAGGAATATTCTTTACAAGACAAGGTAAATAGTATAAGGATGTGATGAGATTTCAAAGTACTTTCCATCGATTTATGACCATTGTAATTTTCGGTTTTGTAATTTGAATAATTATAAATAAATTAAAAAAACAAAACTGTTGCCTTTAATGCCAGAAATAAGGGCATTTTGGTATCAAATACCTGTTAACGATGAGTCAATTGATCTCCAAAATTGAGGGCGAAATGGCAGAAGAAGCATGATTTTTCATTGTGCTATGATGTGTTAAAATGATCATGATTACGTTTGCTAATAAATAAACCATTTTATTTTAATCCAATTGATGTTTTTACTATCATCATGCTACTTACTAGAATGAAACATGACAATATATATTATTATATTAAAAAAATAAACAATTCAAAAACATAGTTAGTGTTATTGCTAGGTTTTTTCAATGTTAGATCCAAAATAGTAGTTTTGTAGAAACCAATTAAAAAACCTAGGTAGATACCTTACTAGGTATTTGCTATTGTTTAGTATTAGAATTAGAAGAATTAGAAGTCATTAGCAAGTCGTAAAATAAATCAAGTCATAATTATTCATAAGAAAATAAGATAAACATTAAAAAGGAATTCTATTCTAAATGGCAAAAGCAAATTCTTCAACTTCAACAAAATTTGTTATGAGTCAAGCGACTAGAGTGCCATCTGCTTAGAGCTTTGCAATTTCTTCCCCATTACAATTTTTCGTCAAGAACTGCTACAGCATTAGGAAAATTCCATATTTTACAGAAATTCCTGATTTCATCCACAGTTCTTCATTAGGTTCTGGCATTACCATTGGTTGCAGTACATTCAAAAATAATTTCACTCTTGATTAAAAAAATTGTGTTACTGTACGTTCACCTATGCGGTAATTTTCAGCCAAAGGTTGAGTTTCCGTGGCAAAGTATCTGTCACATGTAAAATTCTAATCTAATTATGAATTTTTCGCAGCAAAGTCTTGAAGAGAACGTTGGGCTCTAATCAGAGACAATGACCATAAAGCGTTGAATTTAAGAAAAACTAAGAGCGGTCAAGCAGCTTCCAAAATAAAACCCCCGAAATTTAACAAGGAGTTACGTTTTCTTATCCGATTCTCGAGCGATGAAGAGAATCGGTTGTCGGCGATCGAATATATTTGGCAGTGAGATGGAAGATGACAATACGCTTTCCTCTATGCAAAGCAATATCCTAAAATTGGACGGACCCTCTTCCTCTACTCCAATAACGCAAAGTTAAACGCCTGTTTGTTCTCCATATAATTACAGTCAGAGCACACCTATTCAGACTGCAGCACAAGTAGAGAGGTAAATCGTCGATTAGAAATCGTTCTTCTAATAATAAAACTGCTGCATCTGTACTCAAACAATATTTATCGTCAAGAGAAAGACAACAAACAACTGCACGTTCTACAGCATGCCAAAATGCCGAATTGGATCCTCTAATAGATTTTTTTAACAATGGCTAAAACTGTTAAATAATTCTTTTAAAAGAATAACAATAACCCAATAACCAAGATTTGGAATCTAATTAAAAGGTGTAAAAACTGGCAATAAATCTTATAAGAATGAGTTTGTCCAACTATTTTTGTCTAAATTAATAGATGAACTAACCAGTTCTTATTCCATTTCTTTATCGTCATGTCTCGGTAAAATATTCGAAAATATGCTTAAAAATCGTTTAGATTGGTATGGTGAAGCAAATAACTTTATTCCACAAAATCTAATATGATTTTCGTAGAAGTCGCAGTTGTATAGACAGTTTCATCTCACTCATTATCAGACCTGAAAAGAGCCAAAAATTTAGGATTATGTACTGTTTGTGTATTTTTAGATGTACAAGGTGCATTTGATAGTCTTGACCCTGGGATCTTGGTAAAGATTTAAACTGGTAGCCTAGGTATACCTGGTCAAATTTCTAAAAGGTTACACAACTTTTTCGATAAAAGAGTGCTGTATGTCCGATACAATAATATTCTGTATGGCCCAGAAGAGGCCTCTGAAGGCACTATGCAACTTGTGAAATATGTAAATATGAAAAATTTACAGATTCTGCAATTTGAATATGATCTAGTTCTTTATACATCTGATATAAACATAACCAAAGCAATAGATACTATTAACACAACTTTACACCAACTCAAGAACTATTACTAATATATTTTACATATGAAAAATTAATGCTGTCAAAAGTAGTATGATGATCTTCAGTAATGGAACTCCCTGTACAGATGTTATATACAATGGTGACATAATTGATAGAGTCATCAACATACATTTTTAGGAATCATTTTGGATTATAAATTAAACTTTGAAGAACACATTAAATACAATTCTCAAAATTCTGTAAAAAGTATAAATATCATTAGATGCTTAGTTGGTATGTCTTGAGATGCAGCGGCCTTACCATAAACCTTAAAACAGGTCAATAATTGCAATGCTGTCATTCTCCCAACTGCAAAATTTCGTCGCTGTCATTTCAAAATGTCATATGTTTAACTACCCTGTTTCAGGAAACACAAAAAATGATTTTTTTTCGTGCTACTATGTACAAAGTTTTTTTTTTTTTTTTGAATAGGAATATTTTTTCCATGTCTATTCAACCGTAATATCCGTAAAAACAGATTGTAAGTAGAACTTGAAAATTTGTAAACATGTGACCCTTTTACATTATTTTTTTAATAAAAATCCAAACATATATGATTGTCTTTATGACATTTTGACTGATAGGTTTTAATAGAATGACCTTTTGATACTTTATGTAAGGAAATAAAAAAACAGACATTAAGAATCAAACAACTATAATTCTCAAAAAATAAACTAGAATATCAAACATAAGAACCTCTTATAAAAAACTAACAATAACTGCTGGTTAAGTACCTATTAAGTAAGTGTAATCAGCCTCATTTTTTTAACAAAAATATAAAACTAGCAGATTTAAGGCATTATTAGTATTCCTTATTTTAATTGTAGCTAACAAAATTCGAATTGCAAACTGTTTAAAAATAAAATTATAATGATATTAGTACTTTTGGTTTAATTGCTTACTTAATCAGTCTCATTTAATCATAATAATCAGCCTCATTAAAAAAACTTATAATTATCAGAACCTGTTAAATACTCAGGATAATCATATTTTTATAATATAGGTACTTACTAAAACTAAACGACTAAACGTTCGTAACGGTTTAGTCGCATAATGCCCAATTCGCAAAATGCCTACCGTGTCTCAAAAGGACTAATTCGCGAAAGGACAAATTCTCAAAAGGACTAATTAGCAGAATGCCTAATTCTCAAAAGGACCAATTCGCAAAAGGACTCTTTTGAGACACGGTAGGCATTTTGCGAATTGGGCATTATGCGACTAAACGTTTCGTAACTATAGGTATACATATAAAAATCTAACAAATTCAATATTATTACCAACAAAATATTAATTAATAATATTTAAAAAAAAAAAACAGGTTATTATAGTTGGTGCAATGCTATTAGGTATCGAAATATTTCATTTTAACTGTTCTTGATATGAGGACAAGATGATTGATTTTGGCATGCATGAGGTAGGGTGTCATAATAAGAATGATAGTTTTCGTGAAGTGAAGTTTTCAGGTCTTGTAAATCTTGAAACTTGCGAAGATCAATATTTCTTTTTGAACTGTAAAGTGGAGGTAGTATAATGTCAGGATTAATTGGCAATCTCGTTCTTCTGGGCAAAAGAGTCCAATCATCATCGTACAAAATTTTATATTCAATTGTGCCATTGTGATTATATTTTAAGCAACGAATGTCAGTCACGATGTTATCACCAGCCCTGTAGCCAGGTCGTATACTTGAGTAATATTGTAGTTTAGAATAATCCTTGAAAAAATTGTAGTTAAGACTATGGACTTCGTATGGAGCTGGATTCTTTCTAGCTGATTCGATTATGCCGACATATTCAGCAGGAATATAAACACAATCTTTCTTCTGAATTTTTCTCTCTATACCGCTATGTTCTGAATCTACTTCCATGAACGTATCTCCATGTTCTAAATACTTGTGCTCAATAATTATTCCAAGTTTGACCGCACAGTGTAAAATTGCATTCGAAACTACTTGGTTTCGATTTTGATAGCAACAACCATCGGACCATAACACAATTTTTGTCAAATTGGTTTCTGATCTTTCAAATTCTGTATTAATAAGGTCACTGTATAAAGACGCAAAAGCTTCTGCTTCTAGCATTTACTTCATCCCACAAGTAGCATCTACCATGTCGCGTCACAAGATCATATGAAGTAAAATTGTGAAGTTTTAATTTGATCTTGTAATACGCTTTCGACACATTCAGTTTTGGAGCTAACAATACCGCTTGAACATCCACACAATATACTTTCATCGTATTGTCCATTTCCGCAAGTCTTTTGTCATTAGATTTTTCGTGTCTGTCCATAGTCTTCCTTAAAATGTGTGAATCATAAGTACTTTGATCCAATCTGGACTGAGTAAATGCAAAACAAGTATCGCACTGATCTTTGCGGTTTTGAAACAAAGTCATGTTTTGTTTCTTTAGTTCTTCTAGAAAGTGGGTCCATGAAAATGGTTTAATACTGTCTTCAGCAGCTTGTTTTTGATAAAAACTGTGAAGTTCTGTTAATGATGACCAATTTGGTTCCAGATAAATCTTGGTTGAGTTTGCACGACAGTAGTGCGATTCCATTTTTGGCAAGGAATTTAAGAATGATTCTAGATGAATTTGACGTTCAGTATGTGGTTGTGGTGGACGTGGAGCCGCCAGGCTGGGAATTCCATTTTGGCTACTCAAGGACCACATTCTTACACTTTTTTCACCCAAATCAAACGTATTTAGAAAAATTTTTTTGCAGACACGAAATTTTGTTTCATCTACCCGCAAATGATAATTCAGAGTAATATTTCTACGAGTGCTGTCATTGTTCGGCCTTCTAGACGTAGGTTTTACCTTAGTAACTAAACTGGCTACATAAACTTTTCTTTGTTCCCAATTTAAGTTTTCCCAAAAGTTAAGTTTTCCCAAAAGTTTGTATGAAGTTTTTTTCTTGCATCTTCTGTCAACTTTCTGCAATCGAATACAGCGGATTTACAGTTACAAGGACTCTTCATTTCTCTACCAGGTCTTGTATTAGTTTGAGTCCATTTACCTGCTTGCTTCTTTATCCCTTTATAGGATTTGCCTTGCATTCGTCGCATCTTTTGTCGGTTTCTGTCCCGTAGCGGTTGTCTTCTGATACCACGTCTTTTTTTTGCTAAAGGAATATTTTCTGATTCAGATTCACAAGCTGTAGACGATTCCTCCTGATCTGGTGCATAATCACCGTCTTGATCGTCATCACTGCAATTTATTTCGGAATCCTGCGCCATAGCTTCTGATATTATGTTGGACGTATCATTTATATCATGGTTTCGGAATTCACCAGTAGTTTCGTCTAAGATAAAAGATGTAGAAATTAAGGGAGAAGATCTAGAACACGCTGCGTTTTGAATACTTCCAGCAGTAATTTCGTTTAAAAAGGACTTTTCCATAGGTTCACCGTATTCTAAGTTTGAATCTTGTGTTATTGTCGGATCTTTTGAGGTGCATGAGATAGTGATATTATCCAGAACCATATTATGCGAACTTTGGTTTGTTATATCAAAAAAATGTGAACTCAAAGTAGAAGGACTAGAACAGGGCGATATATCAATAACAATTGTGGTTTCCTGTACTAAATTATTCGTTACAGTTTCGTCTTCATTATTAAAATCTACTTGATGTGGTAATATGGCTATTGAAATTGATGGGTTAGGTGTAGTAGACATGACCAAATCAGATTTAGGGGAACATGCAGCAGTAATAGGATTTGTCATAGCTGAACTAGAACAAGGTGATTTTTTAATAGCATTTGCTTCCTGTATAGAATTAAACATTGTTTCATCTTGATCATTCAAATCTGCTTCATCATCAAGACAGTTAGCTTGCATCATATTGTTATCACTGATACCTGATAATTTAAGTGCTCTTTAGAGTAGATCTGCTCCTCTGCTAAACCTCTTCATTCTGATCTATAATTAAATATTAAAATTAAATACTTTATTACAACGCCAAAAACACTAAATTTTAATACGAAAAAATATATCAAGCAGTCTGAGTGATTGAAAATTGTGTAAGTATACCTAAATACTAAATTTTATTGATTTAGAGTGACTTCACTTAAATTTTTCAAGTTATCCTTAGCAAACCCTTTCATTTGATCCCCATATTGTAGTAGTTAATTTAAAAAAATATCAGTCCGCCATCTTGTATATGAAGCCATATGGGATTTAGAATTACGTCACATAGTTAACCATGAATTATCAACCAAACTGAATGAGTATACAAAATTTCAACTCAATCGGTTAACGATATCTACTTCAAAATTGAGTTGCAAGATTGTACCCAAACTAACAAGACAAGATTGTAACCTACATACATACAAACATTGCTAGTTAATTAAAAGCTTGTAAAAATTATTGCTCTCTAAACTGCAGAAGTGTGATAACAAAATTGGCTTTGGTAACAAAATCCTTATGAATTAGGAAAATTAAAAGTGTAAACACCTCTCACCACTTTATTAAAAAAAATACGCCTTATTAACAATTCGTGTAGTATAACAATAGTATTTACTGCTATAAGCAAGTAAAAATAACTTACCTTGTTATTTTGGAGGTAAACACTTTGTTTTTCTATTGTTTTATGCACTACTTAATACACTGTTAACATTTCGCGGTTACCTGTGTCAAACGTCAAAATATCATTATCTGTCAAATTTGTTATTCCAAAAGGCATATGTTTAACATACGACATGTTGACAAAGTCATTTAATATAAGACTTTATGACTAGTGCAATAAAGTCCATATTCGTTGAACACAACATCATACGATATTTTGACATATTGAAGATTACGTTTCAAACAACGCATACAGACTATAAAAAAAAATCGAAAAAAAAACATACGACATTTTGATATGACAGCTAAATGTCACTTTGAAATGTCATATAAATATATAGGACTACAAAGGGATTACAATTTGACATTTGCAGTTGGTAGAATGACAGCAGTTCAATTATTGACCTGTTTTAAGAGTTCATGGTAAGGGCCCTGATCCCAATATATTGTCCCTATTGTATAAAGCAATAGTGAGGAATCACTTTGATTACAGTACTCTGGCATAATTATGTAAATAGTCCTTATGTACATAGATTTGATGTAATACAAAAACAAGGCTTTGATAACTATTTCTGGCGTAATGTGTTCATCTCCTATTAGAGCAATGGAGGTTGAAACCAAAATCATGCCTTTTATACTAAGGAGGGTCTTATTAATTTAAAAAAATTGTCTGCTAAAACTGTATGAAGGCAAAGACAACATTATGGAGCGAAGCACTGAAGATATACGAGAGGTCGAAATAATTACTAAATTCATGGAAGATACATGTAATTGTAGTAAAGGCCCAAATGGTGGCCCATGCTCAGGTATATTTTCTCGACAATATCTATCACGTGTTCGGCAGCAATACATGGATATGGATAAATCTACAAAGTGTACAGCGATTTTGAGTAAGTTGGAGTGTCACAGAAGAAGCACACAGCTGGGAGATAAGTACAAAAAAATTTCTTACACCAAACCTATATTGCGGAACAAATATTTTCATGTCGATATAGAAATATGCCAGTCAACGTTTTTATTTCTTCATGCAATAGGCATAAAGGCCTTCAAAAATATTCTCAAAAACTTTTATGAGAAAGGAGTGGCTGATAAAGTTCATGGTCGAAAAGGCAAACCTATTCATAATGCAACTACCACAGAACATTTGGATATGATAGTTTATTAAAAATACACGCAGAAAGCGCTAGTCTAAACAGCCACAAACAGAAGGCGTAATTACGCGGCGTCAAAGCGCTAGTCTGACGCCGCGTAATTACGCATTCTGTTTGTTGCGAAGCCTTAACTTAATAATCGAGATCTGCATAAGTAAAAGAATACAGTTGACCTGCTGGCTGGGCAGTTGTTGAAGTTTGTGAAGCAATAATCGAACTTCTGGTGGCTGGTGGCTAGTAGCCCTGCGCAGATGTGGATGGTTGTGAAAGTGTCATTGGATTCGTGGTTAATGACAAGGGCTCGTCAAAATTAACAACGTTGCTCGGAAGTGACACATTTGATGACATTTCACCAGAATCGGGCCGGCCTAATTCTTCTGTAGAATAGCAGCTTTCGGGAGAATATAGAGCTTGGTTTTTAAGCTATTGCATAGCTTCTATCGCGGGCCTTGAGCGTGGAGACCGAATCCAGAAATTCCGTAACGAAAAATGGTAACACCCCCAACTCCGAGCTCGCACGAATCTAGACGAGCTGCTCCGAAGTAGCTCCGCTTAACGTAAGTAATTATAATTGTATAAGTTGTTAATTTTCAAATTCAAATTCAGACTCAGACTCAGAACTCAGACTCAGAACTCAGACTCAGACTCAGAACTCAGAACTCAGACTCACAACTCAGAACTCACAACTCAGAACTCAGACTAAGAACTCAGACTCAGAACTCAGACTCAGGACTCAGAACTCAGAACTCAGACTCAGAACTCAGACTCAGAACTCAGACTCAGAACTCAGAGTCAGAACTCAGAACTCAGACTCAGAACTCAGACTCACAACTCAGAACTAACAACTCAGAACTCACAACTCAGAACTCAGAACTCAGACTCAGACTCAGAACTCAGACTCAGAACTCAGACTTAGAACTCAGAACTTAGACTCAGAACTCAGAGTCAGAACTCAGACTCAGAACTCAGACTCAGAACTCAGAACTCAGAACTCAGACTCAGAACTCAAATTCAAATTCAAATTATTATTTATTATAATTGCATAAGTTCATACAAAATGCTATGCAATAGCTTTACCGCGGCAGTCCCCGAGTGCCACACGTCTTTTTTTCTTCCTCCATAAACACGTCTTACAACTTTCGTTGAACGGAGAGTTTCCTATTTCGTGGCACTTCTTTTAAGTATGGAAGTAAACTCAGCAAAAAGTTTCGATCAGGGTCTTCTGTAAACTTTCAGCTGACCTGGACTCAAATAATTGAAGCTTTCTTTTTTCGATCTGTAAATACTCTTGTTCGACGTTAATATTTCGCTTTTTCAAAAATCTTCCAGTTGAAGAGTTAAAACGATGAGCTTGTGTCACAGGTACACGAACAGGATTTGTGTTTGATGTGGTATGTTGTTGCGTCGTAGAATTTTCAGAGCGGCTCGAATTAAAAGTTCTTGACCGCGAATCAGGTGAATGCTCAGATTGCGGTATTAATTGTAACTGTGATTCTGACAACACCTCGGAAAACTGAGATGATTCTGTATCATCTAGATGTTCTTGACTGGACCTCTTAATTCAGGTAAATCTCCACTTAATGGTTCAGGGGCGATTCGTTTCGACAGGAATAATAACATATCATAATATGACCATGAAGATGATTTGTGATCTGCCGCAGCGCCAGATTTACCTGGTTGAGTACATTTGTTATATAATATATTCTTTGCGAAATGGGTCTCTCAAGTTAGACCATTTTTTTTTTATGTCTGCTACTGGTATATCCATTTCTGAAGTAATTTCGTCCATAGCCGTTTCGCAATATCTCGATTATTGTAAGTTTTCGAATGTTTGTCCCACAATGGTGGCCTATCATAAACACAAGTAATTAATTGTTCAGTATCCATCCTTCATAAAACGACTCGAACGTAGAGAGCACAGAGTAAGTAATATACTACGTATGAAGAGGCCGCACTTAGTACATTCATATTGAGCTCACGCACACATACACAAATGAACTAATGTATACTACCAACGTGACGCGGGAACGTCAAATGTCAAATTGAAAATGACATTTAAGTAATACCAACCTAAAGAAAGAAGGATGAGTGATGTTCCTCAACTCATCGACATCGATAGTGACGCGCCTTAATATATCGATATCGATGAAATATTTTTAGCGGTTCACAACCGGTACTTAAAATTTAAATTCAATGTCAAAACTCTAAAATAAAACTTCCAGCAACAACTTATAATTGTATTTATTGATTGTTATGTCTTAAAATAGGTACAAGTAATAAGAGTCAACGACCGGTAGAGGTTAAATTAATTTGCTTTCAAAATATTACAATATATAACTGTTTCAACTAAAACACAGCTTTATAGTACATTATGGTACAAGTGAGCAACGTTGGTGATCATCATGCTCACACGTGCCATACGACGTTTTACAACACACTTGCGAATAAAATAATACTACAAATACTAAATAAACAATACTACAAATTAATTCGTTTTCCTATGCGCGCGCATTTAACAATGGCGGTCGACCATATTTAAAAAAAAAAGAGGTTTGAACTTAACTTTTTTTTACTGTTTTTTTTTCTGTACTTAGAGAAAAAAAAAAGTTATATTTGAGTGAAAATTTTGTTTATTACACATGTATTACAAGTTGAAATTATTTATTTAAATACGAAAATGCAGCGTATTATTTTATTCGTACTATTAAACACGTTATTTTTTGTATCAAAACTTTTTTAAGAACATAGACAATTATAGACACTTCCTATAAAATTTAAAAAAGAATCTATAACTCACTTTTGTGAATAATAGCAATGAAAAAGTCACAGTTTTATAATAGGTGTCATTCCGTGCTTAATTGCGGTAAAATAATATCACTTTTATGAGCAGGTGTGTTGTAAAATTAATTTACATAGTATTTTACTACATAAATATTACAAAATATACCTGTTTCAACTAAAACACAGCTTTAAATTAATTTACATAGTATTTTACTATAAAAATATAACTGGCACCAGAAAGGTTAAAAAATATTACAAAATGTTAGGTACTGTTTTAACTAAAACACAGCTTTAAAATAATTTATAAAGTAATATTACTGCAAACACGCATGACAGCTTGACGTGCATCATGCCGCCGCACGTCGCTGTCAAGCTGTTTTGCGTGACTTGGTAATATAAACTTCAAACACTGTGATAATAAGATTTAATTTTGTTTAAAGATTGTAAAATCCGGGCCGATGCCGTCCGTTTGGTGGGGTTGGACCTTTAGTCTAAGCAAGGCCTTGCTATCAATAGAACCACATCAAAATTTGTTCAGTAGTTTTTGCGTCCATCATAAACTTTTGACATTGATCAGCCTTTCGGAAACTGGGCGTGAGTCTGATATTCATATCACTTTAAGGTTAATACCTGATTAGTTACACTGCATACACACATGTTTTTTTTCTTTATTTTTAATAACTTTATACAAAAAGTACAATCAACACATATTATTAAGTAGGCAACCATATAGTTTATTTTTATTCATACCTTTCATACCTATATTATACGACTTAAAAATTAAATAAGTAATATATATGTACTATCGCGATCATAAGTGCAGTACCAATCTGACGCAACTATTGCGCGTCAACATTAATCGTACTTATGACCTTATTCTTTGAAGACAATTCACACACACATACACAACACTAGTCGTACAGTACTCTTACTAAACTTTTGAAGTTATGACCTTAATCTTTGAAGATAATTCACACACACACATACACACACATTAATATTGTTCACTCGTTGATTGATATTGGTAATTTCAATATCATACGTAAGCCGCCCCGTAGCTGAGTCGTTTAGCGTGCGGCTTGACGAATAGTATGAAAGCTGTCGGTGATGGTTCGAACCTACCGGAACTAATATAACTTTTTGTGTTTTATATTTAAAAGTTATGATATTATAAATGTTGATACGAATATAAAAATGTTTCTTAGGTAGAATTTTAAACTTAGCGAGAAAATAATTATTTGAGGGTGCATTTGAAATAAAATGGATTCATTGGCTATGAGTGAAGTTGTTGGTTGGTGAAGTCAGTTACGACTACCCTATTTATATATTATATCATCTATGGTTACGACTGTTTGTGTTAATTACTGTTCGAGCGATTACATTTCTTTTTTAATAAATCAATATGTCAAATATAAGTATTGAAGCAAAAGCTAATATTGTGGCCATATTCGAATGGTCTGAATATATCTCAAATTTCTAATGAGACGGGCTTATCTGTAAGTTAATTAATTAATTAATATTGTTGTAGTGCAATTTTGTTCATTGGTTGCAATTGTGTAATATGGTTGTTGTTTTTTTAGAGAAATACTGGGAGTCGTTGCGTGAACCAATTTGAGGAAGAAGAGTTGCAGAGTTGGAGGAGAAATGGAAGACCTGCTGAAGCGGCGTTATATGGTAGCAGAATATGAAACGAATAACGAAGAGTATTTACTTTAACTGGGAATCAACAATATTTTCTGATGAAAAAACGTTTAAATCATCTCAAAAAGGAAGATTACATTTATGGCATAAGGATAAAACACGGTGGTGTGAAAACACCATAGTACTGAACACTGAATCTAAGTGTAAATTATGTGGGGGTGGATTAGAGCGCAAGGGCCGGGTGAATTAGACCCAATATCTACGCGTGCAAATAGTGCAAATTATGTGAAAGTGTTAGAAGATATAATGTTGCCCACAGTGCGAAATGTCTATCCAGATATAAATGAAGGTTTAAGGGCATTAGAAGGTTTCTTCAGGGTCGGCAGCATGAGTGTGACGCCCCTGGTGTTGTATACGTCCAAAGGCCACGGTAATCACTTTCTATCAGGTGGGCCGTGTGCTTGTCTCCCACCTAAGTGGTATAAAAAAATGATATAAGTTTTGTGCACGATAATTCTCCCATCCATCGAGCCACCATACTTCGCGAATGGTTTAGTGAACGTAAATTTATTCCTTGCTGTAGCGAAGGGTGAAAATGTTCAAAAGGGAAGCCGGTGGCAAATCCCAAAGAACAACCATGGCAATTTTGTATGAAATTCTCTCAAATTTTAGATAGGTACTGAATTTTAGGTGTAATACATGTAATAATGCATTAAACTTAAGCATCTCTACCATGACTTCCCTTTGCAGAGCAAGCCGGCAGGAATCGTGTTATGAGTACTCCTCGCCACTGAATTTCCTTGGCCAGCACGATCCCCTGATTTGAACCCTTGTTTAAATATTTTTGTTATTTAATTTCAGTTGAGCCTATTGAGACTACTGAGCCTATCAAGGGACGTGCTGGCCTGTAATTAGTATAAGACTGTATGGTTGAGGTTAAGTTTCAATCCTCTTTTCCGAAAAAAAACTTTCGAGAAAATGAATAATTAAGCTATAACCTCAATATGCAATATTAATTTTATTATAAAAGTATATTTTTTGGATGAAATTATTATAACCACAAATTAACATTGGATAATTCTTTTAATAAACTTTTTTTTTAAACTATTGTTTTATTTATAATCTATTGTAAATTAAGTATAATATTTTTCTATTTGTAAATAATTATTTCTAATTCTGTTAACTTGTTCCTAAAATTTCATGAAAACAAAACAACAAAAAGTGGAAAAACTAAGATCCGAACCCACGACATTCGATTTCAACACTATCCATAGCAGCCTTGTTACCAACCAGGCTACGCACTGCCTTACGTAGAATCACGAATTTTTGCATTACTTTATATAGATGCATGCTTCGAACATAATAGTATGAAAAGGCGAGCATAACGTTTTCTTTGTTTCGCATCACACACATTTATATTTTCTCATATCGATACTGTGTGACGTATAAATGTATGCGTTAAACATTACATACACATAGATACGCGTTTAAACGGACAAGCCATTATAATTATATTTCGCCGCTTCATTCTCGATATAATAATTTACCAGGTAGTCCCCCATATCCGCTAGGCAAGTTCGCACGTTTTTAAGAGATATGACTAAAAATTTACAAGTACCCTCCCTACGGAGCTATGCTCGGTCCGTCACTCGCGACAGTTACTCATTCCTTATTTGCGCGTGGCAACGTGAGCACGTCTTCAGCAATGCGAAAACGCAGCGCCGAAGAAAAAATAAAAGTGAAAGTTATCGTCGTATAGTTATAGTTATTAAGTTATTTCTGCCGAAGCGGAAGAAAACGTGACATGTAAGTACACACATAAAACATTTTATCGTATTGTGCGCATATACATTACCTTCTAATGTAACGATATTGCTACAAGTGCCTATACAATAAATACCTCTTATGTACATAGGGGGTGGACTGCGAGTCTAAAACGATGATATTAATTTTATGTTAACCGTAAAACAATCGGTACTCGCTCTAGTAGCAATTAACCGCGAGCTAATAACGACACATTATTAATATTCATACTAATTGTCGGGCTTCACTGCGAATGTTCAACAATAATTAATAGTGAAACAATAATATCAACTAATACCGTGCGACAATGCACTTATGTGGTGAAAATGTTTTTATTTTTATACCTTCATTTAGGTACACATAATAGCGAGACACTATTTAATACAAGAGAGCAATGCAGTAAGCGAGTGGCTTAAAATATTTAATCGGGATTGTCTACGAGTCAATTACGATAGCACGGATAATGGCGAGTTACCAGCGAAGGTATAGCATGAAGTGAACTCAATCGGGATTGACTGCGAGTCAATTGCGATAACGTAGATAACTGCGAGTTACCTACGAACATTAAGCATGAATTAATCGGGATTGACTGCGAGTCAATTGCGATAGTATGGACAACTGCGAGTTACCTGCTAAAGTACAACATGTAGTGAGCTCAATCGGGATTGACTGCGAGTCAATTGCGATAACGTAGATAACTGCGAGTTACCTACGAACATTCAACATGAATCAGTCGGGATTGATGGACAACGGCGAGTTACCCGCCAAAGTACAACATGTAGTGAGCTCAATCGGGATTGACTGCGAGTCAATTGCGATAACGTGGATAACTGCGAGTTACCTACGAACATTCAACATGAATCAGTCGGGATTGACTGCGAGTCAATTGCGATAGCATGGACAACGGCGAGTTACCCGCCAAAGTACAACATGTAGTGAGCTGAATCGAGATTGACTGCGAGTCAATCGCGGTAACGTGGATAGCTGCGAGTTACCTACATCCATTCAACATGAATCAATCGGGATTGACTGCGAGTCAATTGCGATAACGTGGCAAATGAATTAATATACAACATGTAGTGGTCATTATACTCAATCGAGATCGACTGTGAGCCTTTTCTGAGAACGGGGTAGCCGCGAGTTACCCACTAGATATATGATAGTTGTCATGGTTACTTTATTCATAATAATGAACCATTAGTGCTGGTGAAACTATTAAACCATAGTTTCGAAATACCCACAAGAATAGTTTTATCAATTTTTATAATTCAAATTATGCTCATAGCCGCTTTTCTTTATAAAGATTATTGCAAGCATATATCGTGTGTGTCAGGATGGCGTGAGTGAAATCTGAATTGTCACAAAATTTGCACCAAATAACTGTACCTAAACTGTACTAAACTGTACCTATGTTAAAAAAAACTGTACCTCAAGCAATTCAATATTAAATAGATAGTGAGATAGACACGCCATTCTGACGTCAGCTTGGCGCGCATAGTCGTGAATCACCCCAACGTGTGGGAACTATGTTCTGAAACATATATCAATAAACTGTACCTAAAACTGTACCTCATAAAACTGCCAATAAAAAAATTTAAATCACACGTGATATTCGTCAAATCAACAAAAAAAATGTTTACTGCTGATTTATTTTATACTAGCTTTTGCCGGAGGCTCCGCCCACGTAGGTGTCGGTTATCGCGACCAAACAACCAATATCCTTTCTCAAGGTCTTATCTATCTCTATACCAAATTTCATCAAGATCGGTCATCATAATATTTGAGTGTAATTAGTAAACTCTCAAAACTTGTACACACGGCGCCAGACCTCGGTTTACAGGCCACACCAACATAAAGGAAGTGTGCGTGACAGCAATACTATTAATACATTGCTTATAGATGTGTGTCATAACAAGTAAACCAATCAGGGCCTTTGACGCACTCACACAATTGCTATTTTACTTACATAAAAAGCACCAAGGTTATAATATCATATTCTAAACTAATTTTATGAAATGTATGCAGCATTTTGTTTCTATAACTAATAGGGGTTATCAAATTTAGTCACTATACTATCTGTTCTCATAGTCGAGATGGATAAGAATGTAAGTAAGTAAGTTTGGACCTCACCGGTCGCCGGTCGTTGGTTCGGAACTTAACAACGGAATTCTCTTTTTGTCATTCGTGCATCTTTATGTCAGTCAATTTAATAGACATAACATTTTATTTTATGTTCCAATATCTTTTTAGAAGTTTATAATAATTATACTTATGTGTTTTTTATATTTTTTATTAAAGATCAAATATTTTTATCTGATACTTAATTAATTATTATCTATAAATAATTAATTATACCCATACTTAAGAAAAATATCATGCTTATAATAGTAAATATATTATTGCATTGCAACAATAAGTTAATTTATTTTATTTTCCTTTCCTTTTATCCATTAAGAATAAATAGTATCATCAAGGAAATATACAAAAAATATATTAAATTATATTATATATATGAATTTTATACACTTAGTTTCCTGTGAATAAACTAGACCAATCGGACTTCAATATATATTGAGGAACAAAAAGTGCACCTCGCTCGAGGACCGAACCCGGTATTGATTCTATTGGTTCAGCTGCATATTTAAACCATTCAGCTATATCTACTTATTCGTTTTTCGCTAAATATGCTATTATAACTTGGTTCAGTGGCTATCATCAATACCTATATTTCATGTAAGTAAAATAGCGAATGTGTGAGTGCGTCAAGGGCCCTGATTGGTTTACTTGTTATGACACACACACATCTTTAAGCAATGTATTAATAGTATTGCTGTCACGCACACTTCCTTTATGTTGGTGTGGCCTGTAAACCGAGGTCTGGCGCCGTGTGTACATAAAACAAGAAATAAACCACAATTTTTTTCACCCATATTGTTAGGCTAATTTTTTTTCTAATAATTGTGGACAGTACAAACATTTTGAATAATCAGGTAAAGTAAATGAATGGTTATTATACTTTTTATTAATTACCGTTCTCGGCTCACTTACTATTACACACTTGTACCATATTGTATGTAGGTACATGTAATGAAAACAAGCGCCTATTGCAAATTTATCGACAAACATACATGTTACAACATACATGTTACATTTAATCAAATAAATGAGCAGTAAAAAATTTTTGTTGTTGGTTTGACAGATATTACGTGTGATTTAATTTTTTTATTGGCAGTTTTATGAGGTACAGTTTAGGTACAGTTTATTGATATATGTTCCAGAACATACTTCCCACACGTTGGGGCGATACACGACTATGCGCGCCAAGCTGACGTCAGAACGGCGTGTCTATGTCACTATCTATTTAATATCGAATTGCTTGAGGTACAGTTTTTTTTAACATAGGTACAGTTTAGTACAGTTTAGGTACAGTTATTTGGTGCAAATTTTGTGACAATTCAGATTTCGCTCACGCCATCCTGACACACACCATATATCAGGGTTAAATGCGAGTTAACTTCAATCACGAAATTTACTGCGAGTTAAATTTTAACAAACTAAAACATAGTATCTACGTGCAATCTAAACTAGATATACACGTACACTTTTTATTATCTGCGAGATAATTGCATTACGATTTTTTATTCAAATCTTGTCACGATGTACTTGAGCTATTGATAAATAAGGCCATGGACCATATCTTATTAGGTGAACATAAAATTCAGGTAATAAAGCACCTCGGTAATGGGTACCGTTTGCCAACACTTACACTACGAACTCACGCAGTGCCGTACTAAGCTCATTACACCCAGTCTTGATAAAACCGGGTTAAACGTAATCCATGATGCAGAAAGAGACAAAATCTTGTTCAGAACAAAGCTTGCGGTAAAGATTAAGACCGCAAAGGCCATCGAAAAACAAATTAAAAAGTAACTTCACCGGAGCCAATTGCAAGCGCCTCTTAACAGACTGGCTCCTATCGGTACCCACATCAGGAAAACTGGCAAGCTCCTCGCTTCCCATCAAAAAAAGGTGGGGGGGGGAGAGGAGGGAACCGTTACCAGGCGCCGACTGCAAGTTAGCGCCGCAACAACCAGCATGTCTCCAGCACGAAGACCGCTTCTTCGAACAAGTCCCGTGCAACGACACAGCCATAGTTCAGGTTCATACCGTACGTACGAGTATAAGCTATCAAATGAAGCATTCGAAATTATTACAAGGGTTTTAGGTCATCCTGAAATCAACCTATTCGGCTCTCGCACTAATACAAAATGCGATAGGTTCGTATCTTGGAAACAAAATCCTGATGCAATAGCAGTGGATGCGTTTACCGTCAATCATCAGAAATTTTATTTTTACGTGATTCTCCCTTTTTCTTGGCATTAAAATGCAGGATAAAAGTGATTGATAACGAAGCTACTGGCCCTCATAGCCGTGATTTCCCATGTCAAATTTCAGAAATATCATCTCTTTTAGAGACCAATATCCCCTCCATCAGAACCTTACCCTGGCTGCAGCAAGGCTCTGTGGCAAGCCTTCATTCAGCGGGGATCTCCTCCCGACGTACTAAATCTATTAATAGCTTCCTTAGCAGACAGTACTATTAATCAGAGTAATGTTACTCTGAGATGTACCATATTAATTAATTCAAACCGCCAATAACAGCGGTTTTCAGAGACTTTGCCTCCAGCTTACCATCAAGCAAAGTCAAATTAGCGTGTCTATAACTATCATTCTTAAGTCAACAGTTTACCAACATGTTCATGCAGTAGTTTAAATAGTCACCAATTAGCATTATTCCCTGGTGACATCGGTTCAGATGAAAGGGCAAAGCGTCTGCTGAAAGGTGCTTTTAGGTTAAAACCGTCAATGCCTAAACACTACAACATGGGACCCACAATTGGTTTTGAATACAACGTCTCACAACGGTATCCCAATACTAACTTAAATTTGGAAAAGATCACTAAAAAATAGTAATCATTCTTGCACTGTACACAGGCCAGCCAGCCATTTTTATTTATTTATTTTATTTCTTTGTGTACAAACACTTGTTTCATAAAAATCAAAAATATAATCTTTTTCAAACAATGGCACTCCATTGTAAGATTTCAATTCCAATCTGTCTCCGGGGTAAAAAACACCCGAGTTCACAGCTTTACCATATGGGTTATCAGTTATCACTGTTATCAGTAACACCAAGAGTCTTCAGAAAAATCGCGACTTTAGGTCCAGGGTGTAATTGCTCGACTAATCGTGCATAGGAGATGACCTAATCTGAGTATCTTAAGAATATAAATGAAACATTGTCATTTTTCTAATGCTTAGGCCTCGTTATAAATTTCGATAAAACTTCATTGTACCCACAACAATCATGTAAATATCTTGTATATAATACAAGAAACCTGACGTTAAGGTTACCTATTGAAAAGCGAAGTAATATAATAGCACAGTTCTGTTAGTTCAAAAGGTTTCTTCCTTAACACAGTGCACTTTACGTGACGTAGCTCAACTGATAGGAGTTTTAACTTCTTCGTGCCCTGCCGCAAAATACGGTTGGACATACTCGAAAATTCTAGAATGATTTACATTTCCTATGTTATCGAAATACGAAGATTACGAAACAAAGATCAGACTCCCTTCAGAGTTATTGAAAGACCTTGACTGGTGGAGCGAGAACATATTCTCAACATTTAATCATATATGCGCTTCACTCACTTTAAATTAGAGACTTACACGGATGCCCCCGACATGCTGGGGTGCAGTGTGTCATAAAAATAACGTAATAACAGTCGAGCCAACGGAATATGGTCAACTTTTGAACTCGAAAAACACATAAAGAGAGTTCAGAGTTCTTAGCAGAGCTCCTTTCTCGAAACTTGTGATTAGAAAACAACTGTGTACCTAGTATTACTTCACATCGATAATACGACAGCCATAAGCTATATAAAAACGAATGGACGGAATTCGATTCCCATTTAAACGACCCGTCTCGGTTCATTTAGGCAGTGGTGCGGAAAACGTAATACTTACATATATTTGGGTCGTGGCATCTTACGTCAATTACTAAAGAAAAATACGTGGACCCAGTTCGGGTCAATTGTTGTTAACATACAAAGCACCACACAGACCAGCTACCACACAATCAGCTGGTCACTGGATAAAACAGGTGCCGACAGAAAGCGGCGTCGACACGAGCGTCTCTAACGCACACAGCACGCGCCCGCCGCGCACTCGCGCGGTCCTTCAGTCGACCCTTTTCGGAAAACTGCTGGCTGGACCAGCACATCCTTTACAAAATTCTTTAACCTAACGGTAATCAGTGACGAAAACTTTGCTAATTTAGTATGCCTTACCTAGTATTAGGTAATAATATGTCATTGAAAATAACTATTGTATTAGTAACTTAAATAAATAGATAAGTAACTATGTTTTTGCCCTCAACATAAACATTATGTTCATATTAAGATTGAATTAAAAACTTTCTGTGCTAACTCTGAATATCTACCTGGTAAATTATTATATCGAGAATGAAGCGGCGAAATATAATAAGTGATCAAACGAACTTCTCAAGTGAAGTTCGATCATTATTATATGAGCCGCTTCATTCGAAGATATAATCACCCTCCCACCCATAGTACACAAACGGTATTGTTAATACGTTTGATACTATACCCAAAGCAAGAAAGCAAGAAAGTTTTTGCGTTAATCCTTACCTCTCTAAAGAATGAGTAACTGTCGCGAGTGACGGACCGAGCATAGCTCCGTAGGGAGGGTACTTGTAAATTTTTAGTCATATCTCTTAAAAACGTGCGAACTTGCCTAGCGGATATGGGGGACTACCTGGTAAATTATTATATCTTCGAATGAAGCGGCTCATATAAGTTCGTTTGATCACTTAACATTACGGTGCTAATGCACTTTTAATTACGATAGTACGTAGTTGTACATTTTAATATTGTATATGTTATTATTGCATGACCATAGCTTAGCTATAACTACTAAACAAATTATCGCATAATATAGTGTTGGTACTATTAAATCTTGATATCAGCTGGTTTATCCAAAGTTTAGTAGTAATTATATGGTCAATAATATAATAGAATAAATTATTACGTAATAACTAGTGACCATTTTCAATAGAGAAGAAGCGCTACCGCTCCAGCAATGCACTTCTGTAAGCGCACAACGACGACCACAGTCTTGTGACAGCCTATAGATTGTCATTGGTCGATAGTTAGCCGATAGGTTAGTCGAAAGATAGCCTATAGATTGATCTCCAGTGATGTCAACAGAAAGTTGAAAATCGACGCCCGAAGTATCAATCTGAAAAAAAAAGTACATCAAAATGTAGATTATGTTACCGCTAAATTTTGCAATGCCGTTGTAAGCATAAGAGAATTCAGGAAAGTACATACTATACTTTGATAGTGAAATGAACATTTATAAAACAAAATTTTAGCAATCGAAATGTTTTCTAAATAATAGGCGAAATGTGTATTATGTCAAATGAATATTTATAAAGTAATATGTTTTCGAAATGAAAGTTTGTCAAATGAGGTCCATGATACGTGTCCAGAGTCATATGTTTGCAACCTAAGAAAAATGTGTAAACATGTGCATATAGGTAAATGCATACATTCATTTCCAAATGTACCTGTTTGTTAATTCTTAAAATAAACATTAATTTTTTTACTACATGAATGCACAAAACAGGCTTTTCTTTATAATGTATGATTATCTGAATGCCTAACAACAACTGTACTCAGTTCAGTTAGGTACTTAACTAAAGGTAAACAATATTTATGTGTTTATTTAATTAATATGTTTTATTTAAAAAGTCAGTTATTAAATATTTTTCTGTTTAGAAACTTATTTTGTAGACCAAAAACAGACATCGAACCACTAGTTAGTCAATTAGTTAGCCTAGTTTATTTGTTTAATATAAGTTTTTATAATAAGTTGCTAGAATATTGTACACCTTCAGTTAAGTACCTAACCAAATGTAGTATGGTATGCTTAATCGAGTTTCTTTTGTACTTTAGTTTTATACATTCATGTGTGTACTCATTTTTTCATGTCATCATCATCATCTGCATATAGACGTATTCTCCCGATTGCATCCGTGGCCAAGATGACCCCGGAGCTCAGGGTCCGCCTTCCGGCTCCTCCTTCTCCACTTCGCACGATCTTGGGCGTCCATGGTAGTGAGACCATTTGCACGCATATCACCCTCCACGACGTCAAGCCAGGACTTCTTTGGCCTACCCCTTTTACCTGGACCCGGCGGGGGTACCATTGCCAGGCATTTGTTCCCCACGTAGCCTGGCGGTTGCCGCAAGACGTGGCCGCACCAGCGAAGGCGGCTCTCTTGCATTTTATCCGCGATGTCACGGACATGGAGGCTGCCGCGGATGCGAGAGTTCCGTACGCGATCTTTACGCGTAACGCCGCACATCCACCGCAACATTTTCATCTCCGTGACACGCAGCTCTTGCTTGTGTCGCTCGAGCAGCGGCCACGCCTCACAACCATACAAGAGAACAGGCCTAATGATCGTCTTATAGACCTGCCCCTTCAACCTGACTGGCATTTTAGGATCACAGGTCACGCCAGTCATTTCTCGCCACTTGGCCCACGCGGCAGCAATGCGTGCCTTGACGTCGTGGTCGATCTCACCGGTCACATGAAGTACAGATCCTAGGTACTTAACCTGGTCCGTGCGCTCGACCAAATCATCGCCTATGCGGACGGGTGTGGGATCTGTGGAGTTTAACGCTAAGTATTCTGTCTTCGCTACATTTAGCTTCAGACCGCCGTTCTCAAGCGCTTCTTTCCATCCTTTCACGCGTCGCACCAATCTGCTCCTGTCCGCGTCCATGAGCGCAATATCATCAGCATACATGAGCAACCACGGAGGCTGCTCATGTGAGTTTCTAATGCTGTCCGACAAAACATCTAATACCACGCTGAACAGGTAAGGACTAAGGACGGATCCTTGGTGTACCCCGACGGTGATGGGGAAGGCTTTCGAGTCGCCAACAGCAGTCCGAACCACGGAACCGGAATCGTAGTACATGTCTCGGATGGTGTCAATGTAAGTCTCTGGGACACCCTTGGCCCGCAGTGCCCACCAGATCACCTCGCGAGGAACACAGTCGAAGGCCTTCTGCATGTCTAAGAATAGGCAGTGCAGGGGCGTGTTCTTCGCCCTGTATTTCCCCGCCACAACCCTTAGGGCGAACACTGGGTCCATGATCCCGTGCCCGGGACGGAACCTGTACTGGCACTCCGAGAGTGTACTTTCCTGTCGGATCCGGGAGTCGATTATCCGCTCATAGAGCTTCATGGTGTGGGACATTATCTTTATACCGCGGTAACTACCACACTCCTGCACCGATCCCTTGCCTTTGAAGACTGGCGTGATGATGCTCAGCCTCCACTGGTTCGGGATCTCGCCGGTGAGGAGTACGCGGTTATAAAGATTTGCTAGAATGCCCACACCACGGGCGCCCATTGCCTTCCAAGCCTCGATGGGGACTTCGTCGGGTCCGACAGCTTTCCGGTTCTTCATGCGGCGAATGGCAGTCTGGACTTCCGCAGGCGTTATCGGTGGCACTAGTCCTTGATTCGGAGGGAGGTCTGGTGGCTGCACCTCTTTATGCTGCTTATTCAGCAGCTCGTGGAAGTATGAGCGCCATCTCTCCTTCACCGCGACTTTCTCGTACAACAAATTGCCCCCAGGGTCTTTAATGCAGCGGCACTTGGATAGACCCTGCGCCGCTTTGGCCCTGGAACGCGCCAACTTATATATGAGCTTTTGCCCCTCAGACGATTTCAACTTGGTATATAGAGGTTGCAAGTGGTCTCGTTTGGCCCTGGCTACGGCTCTCCTGGTGGCGCGTTTTGCATCTTTGTACGCATCGCGGTCATCGGAAGATTTGGACGCTTGCCACTTTTTAAAGAGGGCTTTCTTCACCCTGATCTCTCTCTGGACTGTGTCGTTCCACCACCAGGTGTCCTTGTCACACTTGCGTCCACCCTTAGACATGCCGAGCACCACCCTCCCTCCCCGCCTCAAGAATAGCTGCCCGAATCCTGTCCCAAGAAACCTGTACTGGTTCGTCTACAGCATCGGCGCACTTGTCACCGATGGCTGAGACGAAACTTTGGGACTTAGCTTCATCAAGCAGCCACCACCTGATTTTGCGTTGGGCACGCTCGGCACGTTTGTCTTTGGGTTTCACGCGGAGGTCCATGACAAGGAGACGGTGTTGGCTAGTGAGACTCTCCCCGGGTATAACCTTGCAGTTGGCCACCCTGCTGATGCTGTGCCTCCTAGTGAGCAGGAAATCAACCTGGGTTAAGCGCCCCCCGCTCTTGTAGGTGACAAGATGTTCGGATTTCTTTTTGAAGTACGTGTTCACGATGGCCAGGTCGGCAGTCGCACACGTTCTAAGGATGTGCTCACCCTCTGGGTTGCGACTACCGTATCCAAAACCGCCGTGGACACGCCCAAACTCCTCACATCCGTCACCCACGTGACCGTTCAGGTCACCGCCCAGGACAATCTCCTGCGACAGCGGGACGTCACGAAGCACTCCCCCGAGTTGGTCCCAGAACAAGATCTTTTCGGCTTCGCCACGCCCAGCCTGTGGAGCGTAAGCACTTATCAGGTGGGTTATAATCCCATCGATAAGCACCCTCACAACCATAAGTCGGGCGCTATAGCTCTTCACCTCCAAGATGTCATCCTGCAACGCCCGGGAGAGCACCACGCCCACCCCGGCCTGCCCGTCAGGTGCACCTGTGTACATCAGCTGGTAGCCCTCCCCAATGTGCATGGTGCTATCGCCACCCCACCGAGTCTCCTGCAGGAACGCCACGGCCACTCTCCGCCTACAGAGTACGTCAGCCAACTCCCTCGTGCGACCGGTCAACGTGCCGATGTTCCACGTTGCGAAGCGGAGTTTTCGTGAATCACAGTGTTGGCCTAACATCTTTAGCCGTGCCCGGCTCAGGCACGGTAGCCCTTGCCCACTTGCGACACGAGGCGGGCGACCCTCATGCGCGCCGTTTTGCGGCGGCGCCCTACCCTCATTGTGATTCCTTTTATTACGAGCCATATTAATTTTAAATTTGGCAATTTTGGCTTTTCCGGGGGCGACTGCCGTCCGACCCCCCAACCCCGAGGGGAAAGCCAGCGCCAGAGCCTCGTCCGTTGTTCAGCAGGTGCACCAGCTAGCAGGTGAGGTTGGCTTGGGGCTCAAGATCTAGGTGAGCCCCCATACACCCCATACTCATTTTTTCATGTATCCTGCACTTTTTTCCTCTTAGCTAGCTTAGCATTAATCCCGGTGACATCTGAAGCTTTCACCTCGGAGTCTAGGGACCACTTTATCAATCTATGGATTTGACTAAACTTTATTTATTTATTTATTTATTTATTTATTAAGAGCAGCTTACAAGGTATACACCAGCACATTACATTTTACACTTCAAAAATTTCTGTGAAATGACTGCCATCTGACCTGTATAGTCCAATGGTGATATTGAAGCATTGTTCTTCAGTTGTTGGTTTTAAGGCTCCAACTACCCATAACGACTGTCGAAATGTCTAACGAAAATGCAACAATAGCTGTCATTACGAACTCTTTAAGCTTATATATTTTAGTCTGGAAGTGCCCATATAGTAATGAACTCGACTGATTCATACGTAATTTAGTAGGGACATAGTCCGACATAGTTTTCTTTAACTTACCGGTCTGGATCTAGAGGAAATTTCGACAAAAATAATTTGCATTTTGGAAATCTCCTTTTGTGGCAAAGCTCACACCTTTTGGTGCCCTTTGTCCCTGGCATGTTTGCAGACAAGTAAATTACACTACTTATAAACTAAATAAGAGTCACTGTCTCAAAATAAAAACTAAATATAGCACAAAAACGTTTCCGAAATAGGAATTGAAATATCATACAAAATTGTAAGTCACTGTCTTCAAATACAAAAAGAAAAACATCACATAACATAAGAGTCACTCAAAGTCAAAGTCAAAGTCAAAGTCTTTATTTCTCAAAATAGTGCAACATTGTTACAGCTTTTTGACGTCAAAAACTCCTTAAAATTAAGTTTACCACCGCTTCCTAAGCGCTAATGGAGAAGAAACGGCGCAACAAACTCCACTGCGGCATTTTAAGGACATCAGTTTACAAAAAAAAATAAAAGGGTTTCTTAAGACTAAATATGAACGTATGTACATTTGTCTCGCGTCAAGTAGGTATATAAAAAATAAAAATAAAACCTTATATAAAATAAAAATAAGACAACTTCAAGAGGGGCCTGCACCACTATCTCACTACATAAAACTCGCAAAAAAAGTATGCGTATTGTGTAAATTTTCAAAAATCAAAAAGTGAAATCGCATGCGATACAGCCATTTTGATTTTTTAAATGAAGAAAATATTGAAATTAAGCACAGAGTATACAGAATGCTCAATAATTCAATAGATTCTGTATAATCTGTAGCATTGTCAACATTGGCCAACATTCAGTCGTAAATATTTATTGACTCAGTTGCCTCAGTAGTTGCTCATAGTCTTATGCTGAATGATAATAAGGGCTATTTTTCTTTGAAATCATTGTAGTTCAAACCGATGTTCTAAGTGTCCACGGCCTGGTAGAGAGCACCGGGCAAAACTGACAAAAATCCAAACAAGTTCGGACTCGCCGGTTAATCGTTCGTTCTCGGGCGTCATCGGGCGAGGTCGGTTGTAGCAGTGTATGCGCTTTCAAACTTTTACATAGGTTTGGTTTCATCGGCCGAGTTCGGCCGACACGACGCCCGTTCATACTTCGGCCGATGACGGATTTGGTGTACGCGTACCGTTAGTCGTTTTGAGGTGAAGTAATCATACCCAGATTGATTGACTTCTTCGAGAGTACGCGTTGTACCTTTTTTACTTGAGCTTCCTGATAACGGCGAAGGATGACGTAGCGATGGTGAGAGAGAGGAAGGCTGATACGGTGACATCCTCGGTGAGTCCTCGCCAGCGTTACTGTCGTTCGTTTGAACAGGATTAATAGGAAGGTTAGATTTGGTTGATCTGGATTTTAAATATCCATCTAAAAATGTAAATATGGGACGAGATAATACTCTCTCACTACTTTGGCTGCAGAGCCAGATAAAAGCAATATGATTTATTGTACATACTTCGCATATCACTGTTCTGTATGTTTGCCCAGCGTGCTTTGTAATCAGTAACTGAAACAATTAAAACATCGAATGTCAAAAGCTAAAGTTTAGTATTATAATATTCCTTTACAGGCATTTTGCAGACGGATGTGTATTCAAATCACTATCAACTTATTTAATTATTTTCTACGAGGGAAATCGACACTTCGATAAATAGTATACGATACCTGTCAAGTTCTATGGAATACATTAAAACCAGAATATATGTCTATTCCTAATTCCAGTACAATTTGGTAAATTTATCAAACTGTACTGGAAGTCTTGATGGTGAACACATTCGTATAAAAGCTCCACCTAACTCAGGGTCAGCATACATAAATTACAAAGGATACATTTCCATTGTATTATTGGTATTAGTAGACGCTGACGGATTATTTTTAACGATCTATGTTGGGATTATGGCCGTAACAGCGACGGGCGTGCGTTGCAAATTAGTGCAATTGGCCAAGCTTTACAGCGTGAAGATCTTAATCTACCAGCAGGTCTAAAAAGGCCGCTTTGGATGTTTCATTTAATGATCATCTTATTGTCAGATTTCACTAATCGTAAAATGGTTACTTTTGATGAATCATATAATGAAGCTCATTTATGTTCATCATCTTTTTTGACAGTTTTGTATGAAAATGCGTAAAATGGTCTAAATATTATGAGTCATTCATAATAGAGATGTTATATTAGGTTACGATTTTGATATTCATGTTATTGAATATATTACTTTGATGATATTATGTTATCTATTATGTTATCCAATAACATCGAAATAACATCCAAGAGGAATGTTGTTGTTGACCGACCAAGGTCACCTTGGTAGGACCCGACGACGACGTTCGAAACCAACCACCTACCAAGGTCACCTTGGTCGGTCCGACCGATTGCTTACACCCAGTGTTACCGCTTTAGCGACTTTTTCCCTAGATCTAGTGGAGTTTGGATTAGTTTAGGGACTATTTACTACCTCCTCCATAGCACAGACTAGTTAAGGAAGCTAGGGATTAGTGCAAGCAATTTTCGACCTTAATGACATGACATGGAATCGAGTTTATTTTCTTATATTCGTGATCAGTGTCATCAATTAGCGCAAAAGGACACGTAATTAGGAAAATGTCGTTAAGGTCGAAAATTGCTTGCAGTCGCTGTTTTAGTATCTGCATGAAAGTTGTAGTCAAACCAAGTCATAATAAGTTTTGACAACAGACAGTTTTGAAATGTCACGTCAGGCAAAAATTACCACACCAAAAATAAAAATAAAAATTGGAAACAAATTGTAGTTTTAGCGTTATTTTTCTTTCAATTCATGTTTATTAGATGGAAATCGTGAACTATTGATATATAGAACATAATAACTACCATTTTGCGCTGTATTAATGACAAAAGCATATTGTAGTAAATACCGTAAAAGTATGATTCGGCGAGTCCTTATATTTTTTTCGTCATAGCAACACCAATAACAAATATGAAACATATTGCAGATGAAATATGAATGATATATTAAAAAATGTGGTCATTTTACAATCTATAAAATATGTCACCAACTAATCTGCAAATGAATGTCATTTTTAGATGAAACATCCAAAACGGCCATTTTAGACCTGCAGAACCCTCTCCATTTCCTGGAGAAATACGACCAGTGCCATATTATTTTGTAGCAGATGAAGCTTTTCCCCTTAAAAAAACATAATGAAATAGACTATCTAGAGGACGGAAATCAGTAGAATGTGCCTTTGGAATGGCGAGGACCAAATTTAATGCAATGAGCATGCCCCTAAGTTGTGGCTCTGCTAAAGCTAATGCAATAATACAAGCTATGTGTATATTGCATAACGTTATTCGAAAATGCGATGGAATATTTACACAGCCATAAATGCAAAATACGTTGGTTGGAACAAGAATTGTTTCACAATCCCGAGACACCGCAGAAAACATCAGGGAATACGTCACTAATTACTTCGTGAATCGGGCTCCTATTCCCTATCAAGATAGGCATAATGTATGAAATCTACATATTTCACTAACGAAAAATTTCAATAGCATGTCATTTGAGAAGCAAAACCTCAAAGTACTTATGTGTGCGTAAAACGCATAACATCTACTCTTCATCTACATCACTAGTACTGCAACTCCATTATCCTAGTATCAAATTAGGTTAATAAACAATACTACTTTGTGATCGTGATCGTTTATGAATTTTCAGTGTTGGTTCCGAGTCTGGAAGTAAGTTGTGTCCGTAAACTGCATGTTTGTAAAGTACTCCGCGAAACAGGGCTTGTGCCTTTGTGTGCGAGTTGTCTTTAAAATAATAATAATAATGGGATTATTTGATTGATTGCGCATATTATACTAATTTTTGGTATGCATGTTGCATATTTTTAGTGGCTGTATCCTCTTACAGCGGGTGCATGATATACTGGATAGCCCTCTAGCCGAAGCATTGGCCGTCAACTCCGGCAGTGAGGAAGAGGATGAGGACGAGCTCACTGAAGAGCAACTCCTGGAAGACCCAGAGGATGAAGATGTCCAGGATTCTGACCTACAGCCGGAACAGTTCGAGTGGACCGACGACTATAGTGTCTTTACCGGCAGGCGAGAACCATTTCTACAAGAGGTTGGTCCAAAAATTGAAGGCACTTCGGCCCTTGATATTTTCTGTCCAATATGGGACCAATCTCTTGTAGAAATGATTGTAGCTGAAACTAATAAATATGCTTAGCAGACAATTACCCAGGCTGCCGAAACGGGCATCTTTTCTGGCTCCAGACTGAATGGCTGGGTAGAGACGTCCGTCTCGGAAGTCTATAGATTGACTGCAATCATTATTTTGATGGGCATCTGCTTGCTAGGTCGAGTAGATGAATATTGGAGTACCGGAGTTCTGGGAATGCCAGGATTCCGGACCATAATGAGTCGGGATAGGTTTCAGATGCTCATGAAATTTATTCACTTCGTCGACAATGACCTCATTATAGATCGGGGTCACGAAAGAAAAATTGCCCCGCCTGGTGGAATATTTGAACAAAAAATTTCAAGCTGTATACAGTCCTCGCTGACGAACTTTCGATTGACGGATCGTTGCTGCTTTGGAAAGGTAGATTAAATTGGGTACAATGTATCCGTACCAAAGCAGCACGATTCGGCATCAAAAGTTACGAACTCTGCGAGGCTGTAAGTGGTACGTGTTGAATTTGTTTATATATACCGGCAAGGGATCGACGTCGTCACTACATGTTGGCGGCTTTACTGGCTGCACGGCTAAAGTTGTACTTAAGTTGTTCCATGACTACCTCAGCCAACGGTATACACTATTCATGGACAAATTTTACAATTCGGTGGACTTAAGTGTACCTAAAGCGGCGTGCCACCGACATAGTAGGTACATTGAATAGACGCAGGCAAAATACGCCTGCGTCTATTAAAAATATTGATGAACGGAGAACGGCACGTGGGACGGTGGTAAGTAGACACTGTGGTGAAATTTCCGTAACAGCGTGGAAAGATGTTAAATTGGTTGCCACAGCTGTGTCTACTTACCACAACGCTGATATGGAAGAAGGACGCCGGGCCGGGCATCCAGTAATGAAGCCAATTGTAGTAGCTGACTACAATAGATTTATGGAGGGCGTAGACCTAAAGGACCAAAAGTTATCTTCGTACTGGTGGAAAAATATGGAACCTCATCGGTTCCCCGCTCCACCAGTAGTAATTCCTGTTCTGGATTGAACAACTTGTTGGACCATTTTCCCGAGCACAGGGAAAAAACGTACGATGACGAGCATATTTTGTAGCTGTTGTAAAGTGTTTCTTTGCGTTGGCCAGTGCTTGACTCATCTGCGCATGCACTGATCAGTGCCAATGTACAGGATAGTTTGAAATAATGAAACTACGTAATATTTTAATATCATTTATCTATATACTTACTCGTCTTGCTTACATTTTACATTTATTGTCAATTGTCAAAAATTAAAAAATTTTCACATGCATTGTAAGTATTTTAACGCACGCACACATAGATACCCTGAACGAACCCCGGTTGAGACATGAATTATCATCATTTTTTACAAATATCTCAATAGTTTTGTACTAAGTATTGATACTACTGTAGTATTGATTCATGTCCATAGACTTTATACAATTATTTGACCTTGAAAATCGTAAATGAAAACTGACTTAGCAAATTGGGACCTTTTTTGTTATTGTTGAAAATAAACAGATTTATTGTATAATATACATATATTTTACAATGCATAGTCAAAATAAGACTAATTTCTAAACCAATAACATAGTTACTTACTACAAATACTCTGTAATAAGTGTTAGAAACGACTATTGGTTTGGTCATCAACAGTGAAAAGAAGCGAATATTTAGACGTGATAAGCTTATTTCTGAAAAGCATTATAAACTGAATTTTAACTAGAAACCTCGTGTTTTTTATACAAGTACAGAGGCTTGTTATTGAACTACATTGGGAAAACAAAAAAAAAACATAAAATAAACCAAATAATGTATCGAAATTATGTTTTACCAACAATGGGGTGCGTTAGGTGCAGTTTGGTTAGTTTATCTGTAAATAAATAAATATCTGTAGTTCTGCAATAGGATATATCTAGGGAATGCAATCTCGATCTCGTGAGATCTCGGCCTTTTTTAACGAGATTGATCTCAGCCGAAAAAAGGGCGAGATCTCGCCAGAATGATTGCACTTTTCTTCAAAAACAACGTTGATTTTTATGCTGCTGAACTGAAAAATGTGAAAACAGCAAAGTAAGTATCACTGAATACCTATATAGTATATAAATTCATTTACAAACGATAATCTGCGATCGTTGACATTTTATAAAATCAAATTTTAGGTTATATTGATATAATATTATAAACTTAAAAATAAAAGTTATGTTTTTATTTGTCATTGTACCTACTTTGATAAATAAGAAAATGTTGAATTGAAAATTTGATAGCTGCCAGCTACCAGCTGTCCACAAACTAGGTACTTCTAGTGATTTGTTTATTTTGTAAGTAGTGACGTCACACGCATCGCCATTTTTAGAGTTCAGTAGCCAAATGGCAAAAAACGGAACCCTTATAGATTCGTCATGTCTGTCCGTCCGTCTGTCTGTCTGTCCGTCCGTATGTCACAGCCACTTTTTAAATATAGCGTTTTTCGCGCACTTTTGAAAATTTAAACTTTATCATTGATTTTTTAACATAATGCATTGTTTTTTTTTTACAGAAATATAAATGTGATAATTATGTTTATACTGTAATAAGCAATCATTTAAAATGGTTTTTGAAAATTAGTCAAATAGCCTATTGTGTAATAGGACGATCAGTTGTTCGTGCCTCCGATGTTAAACTGTCTAGAGATTCGGTTAATTCATTTGATATAATATCCGGACATATATGAGATATGTTTTTTATTACAATCTGTTCCTGTAAGAATGGGAATACAAACATTAAAGCAAATGATGAATGTCAAATTATATTACTTTTACGACGATTAAAATTTCTGAAAAAACGATTTTTCCGTTTCAAAGAACAGTTTCAAAGTGATGATTCATTTCTATAATTAGTACGCTTGTAGTATTGATGATTTTTGAACAGCAAAACATTACCTTTTTTTTAAATTATTTTCACCTAATTTTCCATGTCAGCAAATTAATTTACTAAAGTTTCCGCCAATATAAAAATATTCAATTTCAGTGCGTAAGTACTTGCTTATAAATAATTATGTTAAAATGACAAAAGAGAAGTATTCTCTTTGTAATATGTGATCTCTTTTGACGTATTTGGTATACTGTTATTACGGATTTGTATATTTTTATCGATTATAGTCAGAATTCCGGGAACAATCCCTAATGCAATGGAACCACGGTATGGGTTGACATACCGGGACCACGAGTAAACACTGTACAGCTCAACAGGCCACTCCTGGAGGCCCGTTGTCCTATTGTTCACCTGTCCTATTGTATAGGCAAACAGTAGGACGAAGTTACTTAATTCAGAAGTGTAAAAGTTGTGATGTTATTCTGGCTGATCGTGGCTTCAATATTCGAGATATATGCTTACTGAAAGTAATATAGCTGTCCATACTCCAACATTTTTAAAAGGCCAGACTCAGCTGCCTGGGTTAATAGTAGTAAAGGATCGAGCTTTAACCAGTAAAAGAGTATATATTTAAAGATTGATTGGGCTTACTTTAAAAGGCCAGACTCAACTGCCTGGGTTAACAGTAGTAAAGAATCGAGCTTTAGCCAGTAAAAGAGTACACATTTAAAGGTTGATTGGGCTTACTTTAAAAGGCCAGACTCAACTGCTTGGGTTAACAGTAGTAAAGGATCGAGCTTTAGCCAGTAAAAGAGTACACATGGCCTGCCTCACACTGACGCAGAGTCGAAGCAACGCGACGCGTCATGTTTTGCAGTGCCGGAACCAGTTCAGAGACTTTCGAACATTCGTGAATGGTACTCGCTCGACAGTATTGTGATGGTTAATATCGATCTTATCATGATTGCTCTAATATCAGAAGCTGAAGAGGAAGAAAGTGAATTTATATCAGAAGCTGAGAATAGAAAAATAAAACGAAAATTTTGGGTTCACGAGTTATGGAAGAAAAGACGTATTCTTGGCGAATTCAGAACACTATGTAGTAATGATTTAAGTCTGGACCCAAAATATTTTTATGATTATTATAAAATGGGTTTAGATAAGTTTGAAAATTTGGTAATTATTTTGAGGCCTCACATCCAAAAGCAAGAAATAAATTTAAGAATACCTATTTCCGTTGAAGAGCGGATATCAATATGCTTGAGGTAAGTACATTTTTAAGCTAAATTAGATTAGATAGAAAACATTTTAAAAACTGTAAATAGGTTAGGAAGAGTCAAAAGCATTTATTTTAATTTACATTGATTTATTTATCTTTAATTTTACGCATTATTAGGTACATAAGCACAGTTCTTTAAAAACTGATACCATGCATATATACTTATCACATAATTTTAAGATAAATTCTACATCACATTATTTCTGGAAAGTACAAGTAGTTATGACAAAAAATAAGTATTTATAATGTTTTGGAGAACCGTCCCCTTATACCGTAAGTCATGGCATTAAATTAGCCATACATAACGTCATTCACTGTAGTCATTATCGCCATCCCTGTGTTGCCGCGTCGTCGTCGTCCCAATCGGCAATGGCATGTACGGTGAAGGTGGCAGGCCGAGATCTTCCATACGATATCTCGAAGAAGTGCTATCTTTGAACTGATTAGGGATTATGCTGTTGCTACTGGTTGACGTATTTGGCTGCATTGAGTATGTGTTAGAAGGAGTATAAGTGGTTGGTAGCTGTGTTGTATAATACCCGGTATTTGGCTGCATTATATGTGTTGGAATTAGTATTACAGTTAGTGGAATTAGATTGTAGCTGAAGACTTTCTGATTCGGTTCGTAGTTCTGTTGTATAGCCGATGGATGAAGAAGTATTTGTTTGTGTTGAGTTGAGATTAGGGATTATGCTGTTGCTACTGGTTGACGTATTTGGCTGCATTGAGTATGTGTTAGAAGGAGTATGAGTGGTTGGTAGCTGTGTTGTATAGGCGATGGATGAAGAATTATTTGCTTGCGTTGAGTTGATAATAGATTTATCAGGTTGAAAGGTGCACATTTCATTCGAAGCAACTTTTATTTCCGCGTCAGTTACTAAAAGCAGTATCTGTCGTTTCAGTAGCACTTGCATTTATATTGGCATCCGTTCAACCGTTTTAGACATAGAGAGAAAAAAAGTATCTGTTGGATCTTCTTCTGTTTTCTTATTTTCCAAATATTGCGCGAATAACATTCGTGATAGTGGTTGTGACTTCTTTCGAGTAGTATCGGAATGGCTGGATAATTGTGATTCGGGTCGAGATGGCGACGCAACGGACAAGTTTGTGTCGTTATCAGTGTTTAGGTCATTTTCTTCGGAGCTATCTAAGTTAGACGTCTGTGGTTTGTTCTGCAAGTATGGTTTTAAAAACTCCAATTCTTTTTTAAATTTTATTGGCTTATCATTTGATCTAGCAGAACCACTCTTGAACTGTCTTAGCCTAATTGCTTTCTTGTAACAATCTCGAATTCTTTTCCACCGCTTTTGACACTCTGCCTCTGAAAAAGGAACACAAAATTGTAACTCTTATTTTAAATCAATGAAATGTATTATTTATGTGTATTTTTTTAATTGTCACAGATTTATGACTACAGCAATTAGCTTTCAAGCCTTAGCTCAAAGTTATCGAGTAGGATACAGCACTGTTTTAACGATTGTACATGAAGTTTCCGCAGCAATATGGAAACATTTACAGCCAATTGTTATGCCGAAGCCAACACAAGAATTACGGCAGCACGAGTGTGACGCCCCTGGTGTTGCATACGTCCATAGGCCACGGTAACCACTTTCCATCAGGTGGGCCGTGTGCTTGTCTGCCACCTAAGTGGTATAAAAAAAAATGGACTAAAATAGAGGAGGAATTCAGAACCATATGGAATTTTCCTAATTGTATAGGGGCAATTGACGGTAAACACGTTAATATAAGAGCTCCCTGGAATAGCGGCAGTTTGTACTTCAATTACAAAAAATATTTTAGTACTGTCTTGTTAGCTGTTGTTGACGCAAAGTACAGATTCATTATTGTTGACATCGGAGCATATGGACGTAACAGCGATAGTGGCATATTAAACAATTCTAAATTTGGACAACGATTACAGAATAATACAATTGGTATACCGCCTAATAAAAGGTTGCCAGGTATGATAGAGGAAATGCCACATGTTTTTGTAGGAGACGAAGCATTTTCCTTGACCGAACACATCATGAGACCATATCCTGCAAAACAGGTGTCAGACAATCATGAAAAGAAAATTTTAATTATCGCTTAAGCCGAGTAAGGCGCTTAGTAGAAAGTGCTTTTGGAATTCTGTCAGAAAAATTTGAGATTTTTTAAAAAAAAATAAAAATGCAACCAATGTATCTTGATTCTATGATTCTTGCATGCACATGTTTGCATAATTACATAAGAGAAAATGACGAACTCGAAAATTTGGAATTGCCAAATAATAGTATATTACAAGATATACGGTCAGTCGATTACCATACTCTGACAAATGCCATGGTGATCAGAGAGACATTCAAATCTTATTTTATATCCGAGCATGGGGCAGTACCATGGCAAAATGAAATGATCAGACGATGTTAAAGAAGTGGTCATAATGTTAAGTAAATGTAACTGTGTATGTTTTGTACCTAATAAATATATATAGTGCTTACCAGAAATTTTCACTTCTATAGCACAAAGTAGTACCGACACATATTTGCAGTGTGCTTCTAGACCGCTGCCAGATGCACATTCAAAGTGGCAATGTTTGATGTTGCCTTCATTGCTTAATAAGATGTTTACAATGTAAAAAATCTTTTTCAGTAGAGCCCTTTTTCATAAGTGTCGAAACCTTCAACACTATATCTTGCAGTTCCCAAATATTTGGCTTCGTACATATCCTGTCCTTAAGGACGAGTATTAAATCTAAAACAACGGAAATTAAAGCATTTAAGACTGTATTAGTGCTTTAGTGTATTAGTACAAAGGTATAGATAAAGATACGTCACAAAAGAATTCATTTTATAAAAGTATTCACCTTTCGAAGTAGGACACACACATTGAGTGTTCTCCTGGACACCCTCAAAATTTTTAAACTCAGAACTCCAATTAAAATGCAAAACGTCGGCGTCGCCTGTAGCCATGTTACGTATGGCTTGGTCCTCCTCGGCATCCAGGTGAATTAATTCTATGGCCTCCATGGCGTTCGGCTCGTTCTGCTCTTCATGGAGGGCACCTGTCAGCCTTGGGTGCGAAAGAGAAGTATCCATCGGAATCTAGAATAGTATTTATTTGCTTGAGGTTTGGTCTTACAGATAAACTTATACATAAAGATATGTCATGTTCCACCGCGTTATTGCATGCAAATTATTAAATATATATTATAAATTATTACCTCCTCCTCCACCTCCATCTCGCTTCCGCTATTTGCAGTCCGCTCGAAGTCGCGCTCGATGTCAACATCAGCAATATTTTTAATTGTTGATCTCATATATACAAACACTATGTACCTACGTCAGTTTATGATTCGGTTGGGGGCAATTTTAAAGAGCGTAACTCACCAATCTCGAGGGATATATTTGATATTGAGCTCCTGCCTGAGCCCAACGCCTCGCGCAATCGCATAGTACTGGTGGCTGAAATATTTTCCAAAATTTTTAGTAATGTTTTGAAGTATTAAAAATACCACAGGACTACTTATTTGTGAAAATAAATATTCAAAAACAATATTAAAATAAACTATTAAAATGATACTTAGGCGTAAAATTTATATACTGAATGTCTGCAGGGATAGCGATGATGTCTGCAGGCAGCGTGTCTTGCGACACCCCCGTTGACGGGCTGAATGCAAGTCGCCGTTTCCTGACAATAATAAAAATGTTGTAACAATTCAATATGTTTCAAATTTTAGACATTATTATCCAGGCTTCATTATACACCTAGACTTACTTTGCTGGAGGACTGCCTTGACTCAGTAATCCTGGAATAAAAAAGTACAATGTAAAGTATTGCATGAGCAAATATAGAAAACTGATTTTAGCTATTCTTACCAGGAAGAGGCCCTTGGCAAATAATTAAAGGCGTTTCTCCCACGCCACTGTCCGCTGTTGATTCTGGAATAAAAATAAAAAAGTAAGACATAATAATAAATACAGACATAATAATAAAAAATAAAAAAGTAACTGATTTTAGTTATCTGACCCATTAGACAAAATAATGCACATACCGCGAGACCGCAGGATCTCCCAAGGCTGGGGTTTCCTTGAGGGGGGGATGGACGGCACACCGGGCAATAAAGGGCAAGCGATCCATTGGCGGTGGTCGGGATCGCTCTTTTTGCCCTTCCCCTTTCCTTTCCTATATTTACAAATAAATATTAGATTAAAATAAGGTTATGATTGACTGACTACCGTGAATACGTTTGTTGATTTATAAATATACTTACAAAGTTGGCGCGTCGGGCAACTTGTACTGGCCCACTTGTTTGGCGTCTTTCAGTCGCGCCAATAACTTCTTCTGCTCCACCGACAATCGCCTGACATTTTTCGTGTCGGCAGCCCTTGCAGACTTCACCTTCCGGATTTCCTCCGCCAAAGACTTCGCCCTTCAATAATAATAATAATAATATACGTCTTTATTGTACACCAAGGATATTAAATACATAATAAGAATATAGAAACATGTGGCACATACAAATGGCGGCCTTATCACTCTGCGGCAATCTCTTACAGGCAACCATAGGATGGAGACCGAAAATGGGAGAAGAAAGTTTCAGGGCAGTTTGGTGTACATTGAGTATTTTAGAGAAAAGAAAATAATAATAATGAGAAAAAAAAAGAAAACACAAACATAATAGCTACCTACCTAAGTATAGGGAAATCTAATATATAAAATTCTCGTGTCACAGTTTTCGTTGCCATACTCCTCCGAAACGGCTTGACCGATTTTGATGAAATTTTTTGTGCTTATCCGGTATCTATGAGAATCGGCCAACATCTATTTTTCATCCCCCTAAGTGATAAGGGTGCAGCGGGAACGGGATTTGAATACCACGCGGGCCGAAAATATGGCGGTACGAAGTTCGCCGGGGCAGCTAGTATTATATATAAACATACTGTAGTGTTCTACACTTGTCTGCTTGTTAAGCTTGTAGTTGAGGAGTGCTTAGAGAAAAGATGCCTTCAGCCTTGGTTCACTTTAATCACTTTAATTACGTAGTAATGTAAAGGTTACAAAAATTAAGATGAGTTGGCGTTTCCTTTCTCGAATGTGTTTACCGCGTGGCAGTAATTGCACTACTAAACTGTTTTGTATATAAAATGTAATAATGACACAGGCAGGTTGCTGCGTCAGCCAAATATGCACAGTACAAGACTGTACATCTTGGCAACCCCAAAAGAGAAAGCAAGAGCCATCACAAGTACAAGTAAACATAGTACATAAGTAAAAACGGAAAAGTACAAAATAACAATTAAAAATGTAAATATCAATCAAATGTAAAAGAAATATTTTTGATTCCGTTTTTCACACCGGCTCCCGATTCCAAATCTATGTCCCTTGATGGTTGCGCAGTGGCTACCTCTCGCTGGTGCTCTGGGTTCCGGATAATCTGAAGTTCAATCTCCTCTGTTTTGTTGTTTGTCGGCCGTCTCTTAGTATTGTTCTTACGCCTAAACTGTTATAGTCTTTAACGACTACAGGCTTTTGGATAACTCTTCCAGCTCTGGTGGCTGCCGTCATCTCAGCATTGTGGTAAGTAGACACCGTGGAAACCAGTTTTACGTCTTTCCACGCTAAAACTGAAACGTCACCACAGTGTCTACTTACCACATCCCCCCTTGCCATTCTATTTTCCTTTAAATTTCTAATAACCGCAGGTGTGTCGACCCTTCGTCGGTTTAAAGTACCGACGACATCTGTTTTTTTTTATTTTAAAAATTTTGTCAGGGCTACTGAGTTGTACCAGTTATCCATAAAAAGTGTGTATCCTTTGCATAGATAACTGGTAATCAGTTTCAGCACTGCTTTAGCACTACCTTGCCTTGTTGTACTGCAAATCGAGAATCGAAGGATAGTTAAATCTTGCTTACCCGTGATCTTTTGTTGTTTATATTGTCTCATTGAATAATTATTATTAACCTCGAACCTAATCACACACTTACTTGTTGCAATTAATCAATACCTTGACATATTTTGTATATTATACTAGCTGTTGCCCGCGGCTCCACCCGCGTGGAATTCTGATCCCGTTCATCGCTGATATATAGCCTATATGGTAATCCAGGGTATAACCTATATACATACCAAATTTCAACCAAATCGGTCCAGCCGTTTATGCGTGAAAGAGTAACAAACATCCACACATCCATTCTCACAAACTTTCACATTTATAATATTAGTAGGATAGGATCATTATGTAACTCAAAGAGTATATAAATGTAACTTTTAAGTGGTTAAAAGTAAAATGGTTGAGCTGACAGGCAGGGAGAACGAGTAAGCCACAGACTAACTATGTGATGTGGACCATAGATGTACTTTATGCCACAGACTATGACTGATTCATAGATCACTGCATGTATTAATTTAATTCGATTATTATAGTCTATGATTATTATCTAATTACTCTATGGATCACTGCAGTGAGCGAGCATCTGTGATCTGTGACTGTGAATCGTAGTGATGATCATGTGCAGGCGGGGCGACAGTGCTAACTAGCGGCTCCATCTGAAAACCAGCGCTGCGTATACGCAGCATTCATGCTGAGATGGGGCCCTATTTGGGTCTGCGCGATGATTGAATGTTGCTGTATTATTAGTAATATTATTGTATTTATGTATTATTTCACATTGTGCAGATAACTCAAATAAAACTTTTTTCTTTCTTTCTTTCTTTCTTTCTTTACTATTTGTAAACCCGTAAAGGGACTCTTGATTTTCCTGGGCTGTAGTCTTTCCTGTGTAAATTATTAATTTCAAAACATATCCCGTAATGGTTTCGCAGAGTTCGTAAGTTTTTATTCCGAATCGCGCTGCTTTGGTACGGATGCATTGTACCCAGCTTAGATAAGGCTTCGAAAGCCAGGCATTTCTAAAATACCGGTGGACCAGTATTCGTCCACCCTAGCCCTATAGCACATACCCATTAATATAATCACATCTATTAATCTATAGATTTAGTCCACCGTGGTTTCAACCCATTGATTACACCGCGAGTTACTGCTGATGGCGCTGAGGTTTTCGGTTAGCGGAGCGATGGTGTCCCACGCGTACCTATTGGTTTCGACCGATACAGACTCGATTAAAGTCTGGTCCCAAATTTGAGTGAATATGTCCAGGGGAACGGTTCCTTCAATTTTGGGACCAGACTCTTCCCTAAATTCTTTCCTCTGCCCTGTGAATGAGGAATAATCATCGGACCAGTTAATTTCTGTATCGGAGTTTCTCTCTTCGAAGGTCGCAGGATTTTCCTCTTCCTCCATATTACCTTGTAACAACTCACATAGCTCTTCAAGGGTCAATTCATCATCCTCTGCTTCACTGCCGGTGTCAACAGCAAGGGCTTCGGCAAGTGGCGCATCGAACGGAATCTCCTCATCCTATAATAACATGCAATTTCCCGTAACATGCAAAACACTTAATACCCTAAGCCTTTAAAACAGTGGACCACAACCAGAGGTTAATCTAAATCAGTTAAAAAGTCAGTACTTATTTGTATTTCAGCAGTAAACTACACATGGAGGGGCCATTACATATATTTTTAATACGATTAGTAGCAACTAATATAATTACGAATGCGGTATTTCATGTTATTTGTAAATAATGTATAAAGATTAGGTAGTAGCAGCTTTAACACACAAACGTTAAGTCCCTTACCTAGTAACACAGTAACCCAGTAACCACACAGGAAAAAAAAATCCACAAAAAATTGGCTTTTTGGTGGATTAATATTAATATATTTGTTAAATTGCTTCGTGTGGGACACGAAGCAATTTAACAAATATATTAACAAGTCAGTTTAGTTTGTTATTTTGTCATACTAAGATTCAGAGCAGGTGCAATCCAACGAATTAAATCAGCACTATAAAGTCAGACTTTCATAGATACCTAGTTGTTTGGTATTTTTGCAAACAAGCCCATAACTTTTTCTTTGTAAATGAAAAAAGGTTTACATACATCATCCTCTCCGAATAGCCTTCGTGGCCTTAAATTTTCTCCCTCGACTACTTCAATTCCCTCACCTACTGTGAGGTTGCTGGGACGCCAAGGCTATAATAAACGAAATTAAAATGTTAGTAGTAAACAAAAATCTTAACATTCTGTTTACATTAAATTTTGAAATACCTGCACGTTCCCTGAACGAGTTCTTTCCAGCAAAACCTGCTGGTCCCCCACTCGTAACGTGCCTTGCGGAGTCCTCTGTACTTCCAATGCATTGATTAGAGTTCTACCAGATGGCGTGGTCGGTGCACTCTTTTTTGATCTTTAGGAACAACAACAAAACAATTATAATTTATGTAAGTGTTTGTCTTTGAAGTAAACTAAATCTAATAAGACATTTACAGTTGCAATTGGTTGCAATGTTCGAACTTTCGGGAACTTACGAAAACAAATTTCTTATTTGAAAAGTTTAATTATTTATTTTAAGCGTACGTGTACTAGAAACGTAATAACTGCATGATATAACTTGTTTCGACCCAAGATAATGAGTTCGCTTCGCGCGAAAAATATTTATGGAACATGTCAAAACCTGCACGGCGCGGCGCGAGCTCGAGGATCTTAAAATGTAAGACATAGTCCCGCCGCACAGTGGGCTGAAAATCGATCTTCATAGACTTAGCAACTTGAAATTTAGAGGGTTGTTTTTTTTATAGATATGGGTATTGTTTACCTCTACTATACTAGCATGTATCATTAAAGTCGATTTGGTACGAAAACAACACAGTTACAATTTTTTTGCAAAATAATTGTATGAAGATAGTATGAAAAATCCGATTATTTTTGACCTGCAAGGAAAACCGTAATATCCTCTGAGGCGTTTGTAGAAGTGATTATTTATGATTTTTTAACATACTCGGTATAACGCCTTCAGCTGCAGAATTAAAAAAAATATATATATATTAACATTTTTTTAATCGACTCTGTTTAGTTCTAAAGATACAGATATTCATTATGATTTTAGTTTAATATTATTATTATTATATAGGAAAAAAATGATATAGACGTAAGTTGAAGACAATAATATATAATGCCTAACAAAATATAAGACCTATTACAAAAACATTATGAACGAGTATAACGATTTGACCAGAAAAATCTTTTAAACATGAAATACTATACAATAAATAATTATGGCTATCTTTTCTAAATAACAAGTCACTGTTCGGCATCAGTATCATTGTCAGATTCGTTTTCAGAGTCCGAGTTCATATTGGCCATATCAAAAGATTCGTACGGAGTTTCCGATAATTTAAGCAAATCTAATGTTTCATTAAAAAATGCCTGCCTTTTCGTAGCATCAAATTTGGGTCTTTGTGCACAGATGAAGGGATCAGAAGATAGCACAAGCATGTTTAAGATGTCTTCATTAGAAGCTGGTCTGCTCTTTTTCCTCGAATGATGTTCTCGGAACCTCCTGAAATCTTTGTTGCGGGACTCTGAGGCTTCTTCTGAGAGGCTTCCGATTGGCACAATGTCATTTTTTGCGATGATGTCTCCCCCATGTATGAGCAACTTATGGACAGTCGACGACATATAGTACCAGTCATACAACTCCACGTACTTCTCTGCTGTCTTGCGGGTGTAATCTTTAAATTTAGGGACACCAATTTGTTCCCCAGAAGTTATAGTTTGCAAAATTACAGCAAATCTCCGTACAAGTTCCTCGTCTAAACCAGTAATGGCTGCAGTTTTATCGGGAAACTCAAAGAAGCGTCTTGCAGTATTCCCGTCATTCGTTGTTCCTGAGCCCTGTTTAACAATGTCAATTAAAAGATTGAGCTCATCCTTGAACTTGTCCTGTATAATCTTCTTTCTTGTTTCTAACATTTGCTTATGCTCATTTCCTCTCGTAGCCCACTTTTTGAAATCGAGTCGGTATGAAATGTGTAAAAGACACTCCATTGAATTTATACGGGCGTGTAGAGATGATAATCCATATTCGTATAAGTCGGAAGATACAGTCTTCGTTGATACCATATCCAAACGGTTCTTTTCTTTGGGTTTAGCAAGACACAGGTAGCATGCCGCATTTGATCTAGCACTAGAAAGATATGTACAAACTTTAGCATCAATCATTTTCATCATGAGATTATGACTCACTTTATTATTATTAATGGACTGTTACATCAAGAGCCTGTATTTCTTCATCCATTTGTTTTTTTATGGTTGACGACCACTGCCTTACACTCCTTTACAAAAGTAAACTGCACTGGACGACAATAAAATGATGAGCACGGATTGGGACTCATCCAAACAATTTCGTCTCCAGCAGAAAGCTGAATAGGAACTAAGGAGGTCATAAAAATACTGGAATACTCCTGCTCTCCTTCCATTCTTTGCTTGTATCGGCTTTGGTTGGAAGCACCATCAAATCCCCATTTGGAGGTCAGATTCAGATGCTTGTCTGAAATCTTGTTTGGTAAACTTTCAACGATCCTCTTGACTGTAAGATCTAGTAATGCTTGGAGCGTAATCCTAGCCGATGAATCCGTTATCATCACTGATTCTTTAGGTGGATAACATTGTAGTTTGGCTTGTCGGACTTTATAGTAAGAGGGATAAATATTTTTAGCGCCTTCTCTTATGTCTGTCTCTCGTAAAGTAATATAATATGTAGAAATTAATATAGCAATGTAATAACAAATATCTTGATGGCAACATTAAATGTCGGATGCCAACACTAGTTCCGGTTCCGGTAGGCTCTCTCTCTCTCTCTCTCTAGGCTGTACTGTTAATGAGGCAACAAGTTTCTGTACTGTCTAACAAATAAATCTATCTACTACCATCCACTGTGTATCATTCATCAAATATCTTCAGGTTATGGCCCAGGAACGTTAGCCTGGTAGTAGATAAAGTAAATTCAGTTATTCGCACAAAAAATTCGTAACCGGCGAAAAGTTAGGTTAGGCGTGGCGTGGCGTGCGCAAAGAAAAATTTTTGTCGGCGAGCGAAGTCGAGAACGGAAAAACACTTGCTAGTTAATTTATTAAAGCAAGGCAGGAGGATGGATCCAAACAACGTTCATGCGATGAAACTGGAGGGAGCAAAAAATTGGAATATCTGGAAATTTCAAACAACGGTTTTGATGAGAGGTCAGGGATGGCTGAACATCGTAGAAGGGCGATGCGTAAAACCTGAAAAACCAGGAGACATAGCAATATGGGAGTCCAAAGACGCCAGGGCTCAAACGTTACTGGTCACCAGAATGTCTAATGACGTCATGCTGCATCTGATTTCATGTACAAGTTCCGCTCAAATGTGGCGAAAGCTACTTAGCGTATTTGAACAAAAATTTGAAACAAGCATACATATAGTACAGCAGCGGTTTTTTCAATACAAGTACGAGAAAGGAACTGAAATGTCTATGTTTTTAGTTAAAATACAAGAGATGCAAAACCAGTTAAAACAATTGGGAGAGGAAATCTCGGATAAGTTTGTTATAACTAAAGTGTTGATGAGTTTGCCTGACGAATACAAGCATTTTGTGTCGGCGTGGGAGTCTGCACCTGACGACAAACAGACATTTGATAACCTAGTTGCAAGATTATTAGTTGAGGAGGAAAGGGTGAAGGACAAGACAGAGGAAATACAGGATAATCCGTCCTCATCGGCGCTCGTAGCTAAAAGTAACATAAAGTGTTATAAGTGTGGCAAGTTGGGACATTATCAATCAGAGTGTAAAAATAACAATAACAGTGAAAAAAAACTGAACGATAAGAAGTGTTATTATTGTGATATTGTGGTAAAGTCGGACATTTTAAAGCACAGTGTCGGTTTAAGAAATCTAAAGAAAAGGACAATGTTGTGGAATTTTGATGAGGATTCAGCCCAGGATCATAATAATTTTAGTGACGTAGGTAACACCAAAGAGTATATAAGACGTAAGAGTAATATTGTATTTATTCTTAGACTTTACAAAAAATTGTACTGATTTTAAATGTGTTCGGTGGTGTTCGTAAGGATAGGATAGTGTCCTTGATTGAAGTTCGGTTGCCGTAGTTCTCCCACCGCTACCGCGCTGCGTTCCACCCCGCCGACGTCCCGCTAGGTTTTTGCCTTCGCGCCGCCAGATGGCGTTACTCGTTAACATGCTCCCGGCTTTTGGAAGCACCAGGTTCCAAAGATGCTTTCTGTAGATCAATAAGCGGACATATTTTAGGGTAGGACCGCCGAATAGTTCCCGCTGCAGTCTTAATTGACGCCACACGTGAGATGCCATCCTTGCCAGTGAATGTCTCCAGTACTCGTCCTAGTTGCCATTTCAGTGGTGGTAAATGGTCCTCCTTAATTATAACCAGGGTGCCAGGAACGAGTGTGTCCTGGTTGAGCTGCCACTTCGTTCTCTTCTGTAGTTCTGAGAGGTATTCAGTTGACCAGCGATGCCAGAAGTTCTGCCTCATCTGTTCTACGCGATCATATCGTGGAAGGCGCTGAGAAGCTGTAGTCGTCAAGTCGTGACTGGCGGGTGCAGTGAGTGGCCGGCCAATCAAGAAATGAGCGGGAGTCAAGGGAAGCAGGTCGCTTGGTTCTGTGGACATGGGGGATATAGGACGGGAGTTGAGGACGGCCTCAATTTGAGCTAACACCGTACTCAACTCTTCATATGTAAAGTGCGCATTGCCTACGGTACGACATAAGTGATATTTGCACGACTTAACCCCCGCCTCCCATAGACCACCAAAATGAGGCGAATATGGCGGAATAAATGTGAATTCTATTAAGTTATCTACTGTGAAATTTAAAATATCTGATTTATTTGACTCTAAAAATTTTGAAAATTCCTTTAAAGCTCCGACAAATGTCTTACCATTGTCCGAGTAGATTTGCAATGGTTTGCCGCGTCGAGAGATAAATCGCTTTAACGCCAGTAAATATGCATCAGTGGTGAGTTGTGACCAATTCTAAATGTATTGCACGCGTTGTGAAGCACACGAACAAACATATACTGGGTGGCGCAAAAGTACTGGCACTAAAGAAAATACCTTTATTTTTTTTATATGACATTTTCTGTCATTCTGTTGTTGAAAATTGTGTAGTGAACAAATGTAAAATACACTGAAAATAAACATGGACCGTTTTACTCCCCAAGAACGTGGAATAATTGTGTCAATGTTCTTACGGAATAATTCATCAGTGATAAGAACACAACGTGAATTTCGTCGACGATTTCCCCACCGTCCGGCACCGATTGGTCGCACAATTCGACGCTTTGCCACACGCCTTGAAGCAACTGGCTCAACATTGGATAGACCTAAGTCTGGGAGACCAAGAACAGGCCGTTCAGCTGAAAATATCGATGCTGTGCGCGAAGATGTGGAAGAGTGTCCAGAAACATCAACGAGGCGACGTGCCACGCAATTGGGCATTTCCAGACGGACCCTGCAGCGTATTTTGGTGAAAGACTTAAAGATGTTCCCGTATAAAACTCAAATGACTCATCAGCTGCTGCCTGCTGACCACCGAGCTCGTCTAGATTACTGCCAGCGCGTCATAAACCTCAACCTTGAAGAGGATGATTTTCCTTCAAAATTGGTTATGAGTGACGAAGCGCATTTCCATCTCTCAGGGCATGTCAATAAGCAGAATACTCGGTTCTGGGGCACTGATAATCCGCGCATTATTCAAGAAACACCTCTACACCCACTAAAAGTTACTGTATGGTGTGGCATCTGTGTTGACAGAGTGATCGGACCCTATTTTTTCGAAGACGCTGGAGGCAATGCGATAACTGTCACTGGAGAACGCTACAGAACCATGTTACGTGAGTTTTTGATACCCAGTTTGGACGAATTGGGGCTGGAGCACATCTGGTTTCAACAAGACGGCGCTACGGCACACACAGCGCGCGACACTATGGACTTAGTGAGGGACGCTTTTCCAGGCCGAGTTATCTCTCGTTTTGGCGATTTGCCTTGGCCTGCAAGATCACCCGATCTGACCAGTCCAGACTTCTTTCTTTGGGGTTTTTTGAAATCTCGGGTGTATGTGAACAAGCCACAGACTCTCGCAGCTCTAAAAGAAAACATTCGTCAAGAAATAACGAACATATCGCAGGAAGTGTTACGGCAAGTTATGCAAAATGTCATAAATAGGGCTCAAATGTGTATCAACTCTGGAGGTCACCATTTAAAAGACATCATCTTTAAATCCTAATGGTACGAAATTTAATGGTACAAATATACATTTAAAAAAACCTAAATCTAGTTTTCTAATTTAGAAAAAATGTTATAGCCGAACCAAATAGGGTCTTTACTTTTGCGCCACCCAGTATAACACTTAACTAGCTTCGCACCCCTTCCCCCGCGATTTAACATAAAAATTGGCCCAGCATAGTCAACACCACAACGTATAAATGGATACCCCGGCTCCAACCGCTCACTAGGTAAGTTACCCATCTGTATGGTCAATGGCTTTGCTCGAATACGTTTACATTTTAAACAGTTATGCACAACTTGTTTAGCCAAATTGCGACCTCTAATAGGCCACCAAGATTCGCGTATTGTAGCCAATAACAATTGAGGTCCAGCATGTAATAAGACCTTATTGTGATGGTATTCAAATAAAAGGCGAGTAAATGTGTGTCGACTACACAGTAACAAAGGATGTTTTTTATCATAGGAAAATGAGTCAGATTGCGATAATCGACCTCCTACTCTGATAAGATTATATTCATCCAAAAATATATTCAAACTCGAAATGCTGCGTGGACATTTAAATGAGCGATTATGCTTTAAATTATTATAAATATCTATAAAGGATTGCTGTTGTGCTATTCGCGTTAAAGTCCTAACGGAGTTATTTAATTCGTCCACAGACAAACAGCCCGTCCGACGCTGTGTATATTGTGAATTTTGTTTACGAGTGTTATGTATGAACCGAATAATGTATGCCATAACGCGACGCAATCGATTAAAACATGAAAAGCGTTCAAATAAAGAAAATTCTGAGCTTATCTGAATTAGCGCTGAGGTTTTAATAGATTTTAACTCAGGCAATTCATCATAGCTAATATCATGACAACGAGCATCTTGTTCCCATTCTATGTTCGGGTTTTGTAAAAATGTAGGCCCGTGCCACCACAAGTCACACGACTTAAGACTATCTAAATGCATTCCGCGCGACAGTAAGTCAGCAGGGTTGTGTTTACCAGTGATATGAAACCACGGTTTATCGCTTGTCAGCTCATTTATTTCAGTTACGCGATTCTGTACAAATGGTTTTAGTAAGTTAGGCGACATCTTAAGCCATCCTAAAACCACAGTTGAGTCTGACCAAAAGTAAACATTATCAAACGTTAATCGTAGTGAATGTGTTATCTTTGAGTACAATTTCGCACCTACCAATGCACCGCATAATTCCAAGCGCGGCACGGAAACCGGTTTCACGGGAGCTACCTTACTCTTTGCGCACAACAATTGGACGTTTATTGATGTACCTGTATAGCTACGTATATAGGCGCAGGCTCCGTAGCCAGATAACGCGGCATCCGACATAATATGCAACTCAATTATGTGTGTATTATTTCCTATCACATGACGTGGGATGCGTATATCTGACAAATTATGTAATTTGTTAATAAAAATTTGCCATTCTACTAATATTGATTTAGGAACCGGATCATCCCAATCTATTTTGGATAACCACAGCCTTTGTATAATTATTTTAGCGATCATAATAGTTGGTGTAATTAAACCCAAAGGGTCGTATGTCTGCGCGATGACTGAAAGAATGCTACGTTTAGTGGCCTGCGTTACATTTTGTTCATGTTTAGTATCAAAGTGTAACTCATCTGATGAATAGAACCATCCCATACCCAACGTTTTAGTGTTACAGTTTTCACCCAATGATAATTCCTAAGAGGAAAACAAGCTGATTCTAGGACCTTAGAGACACCGTTACATATTTCTATTAACTTTTGCTTATTATCATGTCCCGTGACTAAGTCATCCGCGTAAAAATCGTCACTAATAACTTGTGCAATGACGTCATCCTTACAGTCCAACGCGAGTTGTCTCAAACACCTAATGCTAAGATAAGGTGCGGACGCGGTACCATACGTTACCGTATTAAGCTGAAATACACCGAGAGGATCAGATGGGTCCTCTCTCCAAAGAATTAATTGTAGATTTCTTTGGTTAGGGGCCACTAATATTTGGCGATAGAATTTCTCGATATCAGCGCATGCGACATATTTAAATTGCCGGAATCGAAGCAAAATGCCGAACAAGTCATTTTGTAACGCTGGGCCTATGTGCTGAATATCATTTAATGATTTACCTGACGTTGACTTTGCACTTGCATCGAATACTACCCTAAGCTTAGTGGTGGAACACATCCTAAAGATATTCTCCGTTAAATATTTGTAAAAGAAGGAAAAAGTTCATTAAATCAGTGCAAATAGCGTGAAAAGTTTAGAAGACCTAACCTATAATTTGTGTGTGAAGATAATAGTAACAAACCTAGATGTCCCGTGAGTAAAATCAAAATTTCAATATCATAAAATAACGTTAATATTTGAACTACACTCACACATCGACAATCAGCTGTTCTCCAGCTGTTACATATATATAATCCAATACACACATGCGAAAATCAAAAAAATAAACAAAAACAAAACCAACTGATTTTGACACCTTTGAGCTTGAAACAAACAGTTCTGCCAACATCAAGAAACTGTTTAATGACTGAGATGCTCGATACCCCTCGATACGAACGATTAATAGGCTGACATTCTCTTCAAAACCACTGACAATACTATCAACATTTTACGCATATTATTTTATCAAAGACATCATAAATATAAAAGTGCCTATTAAAGGGATACCATACTTGAAAAATACTTTTGTGCTTAGAAGAAAGTTTTTTATTATGGGGGACGATAACATAACAATTAGAAAAAAACAAATATCACTTTCTCTCTCCGAAACTTCCATGTTCGATGCAACATCAATGAGTGTACCTGAGGCGTCTGCCTATGAAGATGAAGAAATCTCTAATATGAGGGAACGAATTGCTAAGTTGACGAATGAATTAATGAGTGCAAACCAAGAAATAGATAATATGCATAGTGCGAACAGTATACTGAAAGCGGCCCTCGACAAATGTAATAAAGAAATAGAAATATATAAAAAGATTTGTACTGGAGATTTAACATGTACTACACCTGGATCCAAACGTAGTCTCAAAAATAGCCAAAGAATTCATAGTCTGACATCTACTCCAATAAAACCATCTGTAGCATTTGAACCTATGTCCCAAAGAATCCCAAATAAAACTAGAACAAGACAGAATCATAAAAAAAGTAGTCTAAATCAAGTGCAGCTAATTTCTCAGGTTCAAGGCGTTTCCTTATGTGATGAACAAATATCCAGCAGACAATCATCTGCTACAACTGCAGGTCAAATACATACTCAGGTGATTGAAAAATCGAAGATGCTAAATCGTGTTCAGCTGTTTTCTCAGGTTCAAGCTATTACCATGAGCAGACCTTCATCTGTTACCACTGCGAGTCAAATACAGACTCAGACCCAGAAAAAATCCAAGATTGTCATTGTTGCTGATCATCTAGGAAAAAATATTCGAGGAATATTGCAAGCTCTGGTCGGTAGTAAATATGCTGTTAGTTCCTTCTGGAAACCGTCTGCTACCATTTCAGAAGTATTAAATTATAAAGAAATTTACTCTTTGACTAAAGATGACTTCGTTATCATCCTGGGTGGTACTAATGATGCCAATCCTTACGTATTTCAAAAGCATGTTCATAACTTTTTTCAGTCAGTAACTGGTCCAAATATCTTGGTAGGCGAAATACCCTATAATAAATGTCTTAATGAGAGAAAACTTAATTATGAATTCAGATTTATTTGTAGTAAATATCCTAATGTAACATTTGTCAACATGAATTACTTCACATATCCGCCACATAGATTTAATAGACCACAAATTACATGCCGCTATTTATTGAAGGAAATTTTGAAAATTGAGTACCACAAAAATTTTATAAATTACCGTAACAAGTACAATACTGGTATAAAGTTGCAATCAATAGATAAAAGTACGCAAACTGACAAAGCACTGATGTCTGAGGAATTACAAAATGTAAATGACATTGCAATTAATACGAGTTGTAATGTAACAGGAGAAGATTTTTTTCGTGTACAATAGAATAAATATACTACATCAAAATATTGACGGCTTACTTAGTAAATTGGATGCTTTTACTGTTGCGTTGCATGGTTTGAATGACAAATACAAAACAATCGACGTTATATGCATCACTGAACATAATATGATTGCGGCTGATGTTGGTTTGCTATCTATTCTTAACTATAGTCTCACTACGTTCTCTTCAAGGCTAGCTAGAAATGGTGGCACCTGTATTATAGTTAAAGATGGTTTCAAAATCAGGGTAGTTGACTTAGGGAAATATTGTGTTCCAAATGTTTTTGAAAACTGTGCCATTGAATTGATTGACCATAATATAGTAGTAATATGCATGTATAGGAATCCACAGAATAAAGACGTAAGTAAAAAATTTGACATATTTTTTAATAATTTTATTGACATCCTAGAAAAATTCTGCTACAACTCAAAAAAGAAAATTGTAATCTGTGGTGACTTCAATATCAATCTTCTAAAAAAAACCAATGACTCCGAACGATTTAAAAAAATCTTACAAGATTTTAATCTGAGATATGAAATAGAAAAGCCTACGCGCTTGTGTAGTGGTACTTGCATAGACAATCTTATTCATAACGTTCATGGGAGTAAAGGCATAATATTGGAGCTTTCATTATCGGACCATACAGCACAAATGCTAACGTGTCCTGTAAAACAAACCTGTCGCTATGATCACTGGTTCTCTATTAAAAGACATTATTCTCATGATAATATGCTCCGATTCAAAAAAACTCTCCAAGATATTAATTTCAATGAGGTGTACCTTGAAAAAGATGCATCTAGAAGCTTTACTATATTTTACGACTTATTCAAAAAAAAATACGATATGTGTTTTCCAAAAGTTAAAATAAAGAATCGTATAAAAATAAAACCAAGGTGGTTAAGTCGAGGTATTCGAATGTGCAGCAAAAGGAAACGGCAATTACTTTGGAAGTTTAGGTCAGAACCAACTGAAAGGAATAAAGAAAATTTTAAAATTATTTCAAAACGTCTAAAATCGGTTATTCAGCTTACCAAAAAATCACAAAATGAATACTTTATAAAGAATTCTAAAAACAAAGCAAGAGCCACATGGAAAGTGATACGTAAATCTAAAGTAAATTACCCAAATGAAGGCATAAATAGCATAAAACTTGGAGAAAAAACAATATCTAATCCCCAAGATATAGCAGAAGCCTTCAATAATCATTTTATTGACCAAATACAACCCTTAAGGAACTCTGAACAGTGGAATACAAATTTAATAAACAAAAAATCATCTTCTATGTTCATGCCTCCGACTATTCCACAGGATATACACCGAATTATAATGTCACTCAATAATACTAACAGCACTGGGTATGACGATATCAACACGAAAGTGGTTAAATTAGTGTCAAATATTATTTCCCCCTTACTCAGTCACATTATAAATAATTGTATTATTGAAGGTGTTTTTCCTGAGCAACTGAAGATAACCGTGATCAAACCACTTTTTAAGAAACAAGATAGGCAAAACTTATCCTGCTACAGGCCCATTGCACTTATTCCAATATTCTCGAAGATTATTGAGAAAGTAATATCTAATAACTTAAATATGTACTTTGAAACTAACAACTTGTTTCATGATGGTCAAAAAGGGTTTAGACAGAATAAGTCGATTAACATGGCAATATATGACTTCTTGAGCCTCATTATCAATAAAGTAGACCAAAAATTGCCAGTGTTGGGTCTATTTATGGACATGTCAAAAGCCTTTGACTATGTCGACCATAAAACCCTAATAAACAAACTTAATTGCTATGGCGTTAGAGGAAATATGTCTAGACTGATCGAATCATATCTTCACAACCGTCAGCAAATAACTTTCATTAACAGAATAGTCCAAGGATCTGAAGTAACATTTAGATCTTCACAAAGAACAGTTACCTACGGTGTTCCACAGGGCAGTGTCCTGGGTCCCCTGCTTTTCATTATATATATAAATGATTTTCCGCACTCTGCGTCCTATCCAATGATAATGTTTGCTGATGACAGTACTCTGGTATTTAATAATAATGATACAAATAAATTAGAAAATGACATTAATGAGAATATTATTACTGTAATTGACTGGCTTGCCACGAATAATCTGAAAATTAATTTAGACAAAACGACATTAATGCAATTTGGACAAAGAAAAAATAAATCACTTGACATGAATATAAATTATAATGGTAAATCACTTAATAAAACGGAGATCACCAAGTTTCTTGGCCTCTATATAGATAATTCGTTGAATTGGAATGAACAGATTCAAAACGTGTGCACTAAATTACACCAATACTCATACAATTTATATATGCTTAGGAAAACGGTAAATGAAAGTACATTAATTACAGCATATCATGGTATTGTCTCTTCAATTTTGAGGTACGGAATTATATTTTGGGGTAATGCCACTGGTAAGGAGAAGGTTTTCATAGCGCAAAAACGATGCATACGAGCAATGTGCCATCTACGTAGAACCGACAGTTGTGTGCCATATTTTAAGAAACTTAAAATATTAACTATGCCATGCCTTTACATCTATGAGACTGCTATGTTTGTTAGGCAAAATATAGAAAAATTTGAAGTTGTTACTAGTGCACGTCGAGCAGATAAATTGCATCTAGTTACCTGCAAAACGGCACTGTATCATAACAGCATCTTTGCTATGGCGCCAAAAATATATAATAAGCTACCAAAATCAATAAGGCTAGAGACAAATATAAATATATTTAAAAAAGAATTATCAGTATTCTTGGTGAATAAGACTTACTACTCTGTTGTAAATTTTCTGAATGATAACACAATTATTTGACACTATAATATGTAGCCTACTTACTTAGATTGACTTGTATAATTTATTGACATTTTTAATATTAATTGACATTTATTTGAATTATTTATCTATTTTTATAATCATGTATTTTAATTTGAATATTATGATACTATTTGACATATTATTATTGTCTACCTAGCTGCTTAATGTTCCAAATTGTTGTATATTTAATATTTAGTAATGCTATGCTATTGCATTTGATTAGATATGTAGAAATTTAATGACATTTAATACTAACTGACATTTTGTATGTATCTGAATTCACAATGTTTATTATCTAATATTATATAATGACATAATATTATGTAGTGCTTGATAAGTTTTTAATTAATGCAGTTGATGTAATACTTGCATGTCAGATACTATTACTATTGTGTGTCAGTTATCACAATAATCTGTAAACCACATGTGGTAGGACATAGAGTACATAACATACCTTATAAGACATTTATACCTAACCTATGTTCCACAGAATAAATATTATGATTATGATTATGATTATGATTATGATTATGGAACTGTGTTCTCGGTAAACACCGTGATGAGGTAAAATATAATATGGAGAATCATATTTAAAAATGCGACTCATGTGTCCCAAACTTAAATACTCATTCATGAAATCATTATACATTTTTTTATACGTTGGCGAACCTTTGATTAGTTTTCGTTCTAGTGCTAGAAACCGGTTTCGAGCCATAGAAAAGGTGTCGTGTAACCCATCAGCTGACTCACTCAAAGGAATGCGTACAGAAAAACGGCCCTTATCATTACGTAAAGTAGTTTCCTTGAATAAATTTTCGCATGCGTGTTCTTCCTTCGTGAATTTATTGCAATTTATTATTATTTCTTCTAATTCCCAAAAACGTTTGAGATCAGACTCTAGTGTTTGTGTAAAATTACATTGAATCTGCTTAGCGTGTGAAATAGGTTTATGAACAATACCCGATATGATCCACCCAAATTGTGTGTTTTGTAAGTATGGACCATTAGGTAATCGAATCAGACCTTCAGATAGCAGGTCCCAGAATCTGTCTGCCCCTATGAGTAAATGAATTTCACTAGGGGAACAGAAGTCAGGATCGGCTAGTTGAATATGGTCGGGTATTTCAATGTAATTTTTAACGTTTAATTTTGGTAATTGTGATGTAATGCAAGACAAAACAATACAATTAAAGCGTGTTTGATATGAAGTAGTTTTGGATCGCATTTCGATGTGACATGATTGTGTGGAGTGTGAGATAGTATTACCTACCCCTCTTACTTGTACAGTGGACTGTATCAATGGAATGTTGAGTTTTTTGCATAGTGATTCGGATATAAAACTGTGCTGACTCCCGTTATCAAGGAGCAGTCGAGTTGTGTGAAATACGTTGTGTTTGTCCGCCACTTCCACCAATGCAGTTGACAATAATACAGGTTGCGTATAATAATGTGTGTTGCTATTATTGTTAACCTTATAGGATGTGTGTGATTTGTGAGAGGCGGTGTTATGTGTGTATGTGGCACTTGTACTGGGCTCGGGCTGAGAAGCTACTTGTGTGATGTGCGCAACAGCTGATGAGGTACAAGTGTCTACAGATTCGTTGTGAATTAAGGTGTTATGCTTCTTATTACATTGTTTGCACGGTCCGTACCAACACTCGTTGACTACGTGACCCGTGCGTAAACAGTTACAACATAACCCTTTCTCTTCGATTATTTTTAATTTATCCTTAAGAGACAAACTAAGAAAACCCTCGCATGAGTATATAGGGTGATTTGACCCGCACATATTACATTTGTAACGCGAATTGGATGATTTTTTACTCTCTTTGTGTGTTGTGAGGTAGCTGTGCGATTTTGTCGGCAATGACTGTTTGGTTTTAGTATTGTGAGTGTAAGTGTCTGTTTGTTTGACTTGAGAGGGCTTAACAGTTTCTAGGAAATCAGCTCGATCTTTAAGAAATTTCATTAAATCTGATAATAACAATTTTGTATCCGTTGAAGTATTCATGACACCACTTTTGTGAAGCTCCCATTCGCGTTCAGTTGATGAATCTAATTTTGATACTATAATATAAATGACTAATGTATCCCAGGTTTCGGTAGGTTCACCTAGTGTCTTTAATGCACGAATATTTCTCAAAACGGTGTCTATTAATTTCCGTATTTGAGTAGCTGATTCTTTATTCATTGCTTGTGCAGAGAATAAAGCTTTGACGTGGTTATTAACAAGCAAACGATTGTTATTATATCTATTCTCTAAAAGACTCCAAGCAACTAAATAATTATCGCAAGAAAATTCTAGTGCCTTAATTACTTGTAGTGCATTACCGGTTAAAACTGAACGTAAGTAGTGGAACTTCTGAATATTATCAAGATTGTCACTATTGTGAATGATAGACATGTAAGTATCACGAAATTCAAGCCACTGGTCATAGCTACCGTCGAACTTCGGCAATGAAATTGTAGGTAATTTGATGCCGTTCGGAACGCGACTTTGAGTTTTATCGTTCTGAGCACAATTATCTTTTAAAATACATTTACACTTGGCCACAATAGCATAAAACTGATTTTCAAACGATTCTCTCTCTTGCAACTCGTTACTTATCTGACTAGAACAAACAATCAAATCTAGCTCGTCCTGAATTAAAGAAAATTGATCAAATAACAATTTAGATCTATCAAAACGCTCCTGTAATTCAGCTTTATGAGCTTCTGTTATTTGCAAATCATCTAAAGATTGTACATATTTCGTGAACAATGTAAGTTTACCCTTGACACAACCCCGTTTTTTAACTAGATCGCGAATAATATCATCGTTACTTTCTATATCTACCAGAGAATGCTTCTTTTTCGTCATATTGGTGATCTATGAGAGAAAGGAATCAAGTAGGTACTTACAGTTTGAAGGGCGTTCGAAGGGCAGTTTGAATAGGTACTTACTTATGTCGTGACGAAATAAAATTAACACAGGATTAGGAAGGAAATTCGTTGATTGACCTGACCGACTCGCTGCAGATGATGCTCCAGATGATCGCCAGATGAATCCGACTCGCAGGACCAAAATGTTGTGGAATTTTGTTGAGGATTCAGCCCAGGATCATTATAATTTTAGTGACGTAGGTAACACCAAAGAGTGTACAAGAGGTAAGAGTAATATAGTATTTATTCTTAGAATTAAACAACTGTACTGTTATTCGAAGCCTAATAATATTTGAGAGTGGCAACACTTGTTTCTACTATAGGGTCGTCTCTTTCTAGCATATTGCTATCCTTTTCTGGCTTACCCCTCTTTCCACCAGGCAGGTCACGGCAGAGAGATTCTCCGCCGGACACCTCATTGGCGATTTTGTTTTCGTACTAAGCGGTCGTACTTAATAACAAGTATAATTTTTTCTAACGGATTCTCCGTTCGTATACTTTTGTTAAAAATTTTTGGAACCTACTTGTAGAATACATTTAAAAAATTTAAGCTTTTGTGCTTAAAAATGGAGAGTGATTCTTCATCTTCTAGTGGTTCTGGAAGTCGATCATCTCCGACACCGGCGCGCCTGCGGTCCTCTGTGGTCGTTGCTTCCACAGAGGCGGTGATCGAGCCTCCGCCGCGTTCCTCTGGACCTACACAAACGATGTCTCAACCGAGCATCGCCACAAGTAAGAAACGTAGGTCAGCATCCAAAGCTACAAAGGAAGCCAAACGTGCCCGACATGAGGGCCCGGAGCATTCCGAGTATTCCGACATGTTAAAAACGTTAGCTTCACAAGTTAATTTCATGCATAATTATTTATTTCAAGATTACCCTACACAAAGTTATCAATCGCAACATTGTAACGATAGCGACAGCGATGTTTCTTTAAATGTCAGTGGCGAGTTATATAATGGTGATGGATCTACCTCACAACAAAATTCTACAGAATTTTCTTTGCCCGTTAATGTCGTTTTAAAAGAGCCTGCAATGTTGAAATCAGATGAACATATTATAAAACGTCTGAATGATATTCAGCATTTTGAATCTGCTTCATGGTCCGATGTTAGATACTCGGATGTTCAAAAAAGATATTGTTCTACCCCCGGCTTTACCGAACTCGAATGTAACGATGAATTAAAACAATATGATAGATTGCCTAACTTATCTCTTACTGAAAGAGGTTTTGCAAGTATTACGCAAGGTTTACTGAAGCAGCACGAAGCTGTAGAAACCGGTTTTATAAATTTTATTTCATGGCTTAGATCTTCCGATACGGTTGATAGGACTAGCATAGAGTCCAAAATTAACGAGATATTTGTGCAAGGTGACTTTCAAAAGATATCCAATGATCTATTACAAATGGCTTGTGGTCACCGCGCAGACCTGATTCAACAGCGCCGGGACGCTATTCTTAAGTCAGTTAAGGATAAATTTACGAAAGCCACACTTCGTAAAATACCACCGTCATGTGAGAACCTGTTTAAAGATGATAAGTTGAGTTCAATATTAGAGAAACATGGGGGTACAAGTAAAGTTTTTTGGTCAACGAAATCGGCGAGTTCCAAAGTTGTAGCTTCGCAAGCTGGTACTAGCCAAAATATTAATAAACTCAAGCAACCTGCGCAGGGTTTGCCATATACACAAAGTTACTCAGGTAACCGTAATTTACCAATGGTACCTGCGCAAGGTCCCCCTGGTTATCCATCATTTTCAACATTTCCTGCGCAAGGAATGTATCCGTTTTATAATCAAGGTTTCATACCTAGAATGCCCGCGCAGGGTATGACCTTTCGTCCACGAGCACCCAGGGCTCAGGATACAGCGTATAGAACCCAGCAAGCAGCTAATTCACGCAAGGGACAACCTAAAAAGAAATTTTGACTCGACTTTCAAAGCAGGGCGCCTTCATCATTTCTATCAGATGTGGGAATATCACAAAGCGCCTCCCGTAATCTTGAAGATAATTTCAGAAGGGTACCGCATACCCTTCATGGAAAGGCCTCTGCTTCATGTCCCGGGAACGGGAAAAGACATAAAAACTTCATGTTCACCCGAAATGAAGTTGCATATTCAAGAAATGATGAACATGGGCGTTCTCGAGAGGGCTCAAACCAAACCCAGCTTTCTTTCCAATCTTTTTTTGATACCAAAAGACGACGGTTCATACCGTCCGATTTTCAATTTAAAAAACCTAAATCAATTTGTCGCCGTGAGCAAATTCAAGTTGATAAATCACGCCACAATCTCTTTGTTTCTCCAACCGGGCGACTGGGTCGCAAAGATCGACCTTCAGAATGCTTATTTTCATTTGCCCGTAGCAGTCAGTCACAGGCCTTTTCTCCGACTGATGTGGAACAACGAATTGCTACAAATGACTTGCCTGCCCTTCGGCCTGGCGTCAGCTCCAAAAGTCTTCACCGTGCTAACCAACTGGGTTGCACAGAAGCTACGAGACCGAGGCATACGCACCTTGGTTTACCTGGACGACTTTTTACTGGCCAGCCAGGACAAACACACACTCTCGACTCAGGTGAGTACAGCTATACAGTTCCTAGAATCGTTAGGGTGGCAAATCAATTACCAAAAGTCTGTGTTAAATCCCCAAAAAGCTATTCCATATCTAGGGATAATATGGAATACGTGGCAAAATGTGAAAGAATTGCCGGTAAAGAAACAGCTTTCTGTAAAAGAAAAACTCCTTCAAATTTTGCGTCGAAAGCGATGCAACCTGAGGGAGTTGCAAGGTCTGATAGGATCCTTAAACTTTGCAAGCCTGGTAGTACCCTACGGCCGGCTTCATTTCCGCAAGTTACTCAGTCATTCTCATACACTACTAAACAAGAACCCACTGGAAGTGGTCTCACTGCCAAAAAGGACCATATCAGATCTAAAGTGGTGGCTCCAAAATTATTCAAACAATTCGATGTTACATACCCCTGCCGTAACTCATTATCTGTCGACCGATGCTTCCGGTTCGGGATGGGGAGCTCAGATAAACAGCGAGAGCCTGAGCGGGAATTGGAAATACAGCGAACAAGACCTTCATTCGAATCTGAAGGAAATGTTGGCAATTTTGAAAGTCTTTCAAAACCATTGTCACCTGCTCAAAGGGACAACAGTTTCCATACAATCGGACAACAGAACGGTTCTGTCGTATCTCCGCAGGGAGGGAGGCACTCGATCCAAGCATCTTATGAGGTTAACATACAAAGTCTTTCACATTCTACAGAAGTACAGCATATCGCTATCTCTCCACCACCTGCCAGGCAAATACAATGTCGAGGCAGATCGATTGTCGAGAGGAGTCCGTCACCCGGAGTGGCACTTACTTCCACCCTTGACGGAGAAAGTATTTCTGAAATGGGGAAAGCCGGTAATAGATCTCTTTGCATCAGATCGAGCTCATGTAGTACCGAACTATGTGTCCCTGAACTCGAAAGACCATCAAGCACAGTTCATCGACGCCTTCACAAGGCGTTGGCCCTTCAGCCTAGCGTGGATCTTTCCACCGCCCTATCTGATTCCCAAAGTGTTAGCCCACCTAAACAACGCATCTGGGATCTATCTGTTAATAGTCCCAAAGTGGCAGAAAGCCTTTTGGCGCCCCGATCTCAAGAGGAGAGCCATTGCTCCTCCATATACAATCCACAATCTCGAGGAGGTTCTGATAGATACCTCGACGAACCGGAACCCCACGAGGGTTCACGAACTGACACTGGAGATTTGGAAATGTGGGGGTGGGATCAAGCTCTCATAGGTTGGTCTGTAAATCAACGAAATCTTTTATTTGCTAGTTGGCGGGATTCTACGAAAAAATGTTATATGTCTGCATGGAAGCGTTGGTGCTCGTGGGCTATTAATAATAACATTTCGATTCGTTCTCCGTCAGGTACAGATCTTGCGAGATATTTGTCAGATTTGTATCTTATAGAAAACTTATCATACAATTCAGTTGTGTTGCATAAATCAGTTGTTTCAACTTTATGTGATCCTAATAAAACCCATAGTCTGAGTTCACACCCTGTTGTGATACGTATTTTAAAGTCTATAGCGCTCAAGAAACCTAAAATATTGAAACCCCCCATCTGGGACGTTGAAGTAGTCACTCGTTGGCTAGTGGACAATTTCGTTTCAAATTTCACGTTTTATGAATGTGCACAAAGAACAGCCTGTATTCTCCTTTTGTGTTCGGGTCGCAGGGTGCATGATCTTACCCTACTCTCTATAGATCCAGATCATTTCACCTTGTCAAATGATCATATTACCTTCTGGCCCCTTTTTGGGTCCAAAACAGACAGTTCCGAATACCGGCAATCAGGCTGGCGTCTACTGAATAATCCTGAAAACACTGCGCTTAATCCCGTCTTTTGGATTAAGGCCTTGATTAAGTTGTCTAAAGAGAGACGAGATGTATGTAAAAGCAATCATCTTTTTTTGACAGTTCGTGGTGCTCCAAAAGCGGCCAGTCGCACCGTCATTGCAAACTGGATAAAGTCTCTCTTGAAGAGAGCCGGAGTGCAAGCATCGGCAGGCTCCACGCGACCAGCAGTGGCTTCCAAAGATTGGCTGCTGAATCTCCCTTTAGAAGACATACTCGCGAGGGGTAATTGGAGGTCACGTGACACATTTACCCGATTCTACAGAAGAGAAATAAAACCTGCGGATGTGGTATCGTCTAATAGAACAATGTCTAATTTATTCTTACCTTTATGATTATTTTTTATGTTTTTATACTTAATAATTACTAATAATAATTAATATGATGCTTAATTATTTTTTTTTTAGGCCAAATATTGTAGATGGTACTTTTTAATTTGAACTAAATTTTATGATTGTGTATTATTTAAATCTAAGTACTTACCTACTGATGTTAATAATCAGAGTAAATTATTATGGTAATATATGCTTAGGTAAGCTTACTAGTATTATTAATAAGTTCAAACCTAAGGTTGTTGTTTTCTTTACCCGAAATTTAGCCTATTGAACATATTACACTTATCTAGTGGAATTTGATCAAACTAACATCATTGCATTAATCACATTGGCGTTTTGTTTTTCCACCAGGCGATAACAGACACATCTCAAATATTATTAGGCTTCGAATAACAGTACAGTTGTTTAATGACAGCGTTTTACCTAAAAATAAAACGCTTATTAAATAACTTACTTTATTCGAAGCCTAAAGTTTTTATATCCTGCCTGGTGTTACTAAATAATTTAGTACTTAATAATATATTATTATGACCCACAATGAGGTGTCCGGCGGAGAATCTCTCTGCCGTGACCTGCCTGGTGGAAAGAGGGGTAAGCCAGAAAAGGATAGCAATAGGCTAGAAAGAGACGACCCTATAGTAGAAACAAGTGTTGCCACTCTCAAATATTATTAGGCTTCGAATAAAGTAAGTTATTTAATAAGCGTTTTATTTTTAGGTAAAACGCTGTCATTTACAAAAAATGTACTGGTTTTAAACGTGTTCGTAAGGATAGGACAGTGTCCTTGATTGAAGTTCGGTTGCCGTAGTTCTCCCACCGCTACCGCGCTGCGTTCCACCCCGCCGACGTCCCGCTAGGTTTTTGCCTTCGCGCCGCTAGATGGCGTTACTCGTTAACATGGACGTTAAAGAAATATATTCCATTAATGTAAAAAAAAAATACAATTCGATTCAAGATACATTTAATGAATTATATTTAAAAATATTAAAGAAGAAAAAAATACATTTATAATTATATGATTAGCAATGGCTCCTAAAAAAGGAAGAAGTTCCATATAAATTTTCTTGGGCGGAGTCTTATCAACGCTAGCCTGTGCTTTTTCAACAACGTGGTTTGTGCTTATTTGCTTATAATGGCGCATTTACATTAGGTCGGTCACCGAAGGCGGCGGCCGCATTCGGTTTAACTAAAACGCTTACCTAAATTGAGTTGTTTACATTGGTCGGTTAACTGAATTCGGCGACTTGATTGATGCGGCGATTCTATATTGAACAGTCGGGTTGCAAGCAAGTGCGGGTAGATGAAGAACTTACTACCTCACGGATTCGAAGACGGCGGGCGTGCACCGCTGAGCCAGTCAGCCTGTGACCACGGCCGGTGTAACCTGGTCGAAACGTCAGGCAAATCAAAGGTATGTATGTACCTATACCATGATCGCGTTAATTCCCGTTAACATTATTGTATATCGTCATGAACAGTCTTGTGTTAGAAGGATTTTTAACTGTGTGCGATGTAATACAAGAAGTTTTGAGGAAAAAATTGAAAAATAGGAGTACAAAGAGAAAGAGAGTAAGGATAACACCTCTATCAAGTCAACGGTCTTTGTTAGGAGCTTCAGTGTTGTTGTGTAGTGAATTCAAAACTGACGATGTTTTTTTATTATTTTTTAGAATAGATATTCGAATGGTTACTGAATGAAATATCTCCGATTATAGAAAAACAAGACAGTACATTCAGAGAGTGTTTAAATAATTATAATAAATTGGAAAAAGCGAAATCAATTCTCGGGCGGGACTCGAACCCGCGATCTTTCCCTTACAGGGGGAAATATGTTTAAATAATGTTGATATAAGTAGTTGTTAGATTATATCAACATTATTTAATTTATTTTGTTTTCATTTTAATGAACACAAATTTTCATTCTAAGATACAAACACAAATTCTTCTAAGATACAAACACAAATTCTTCTAAGATACAAAAACAAATTCTTAAATTCTTCTAAGATACAAACACAAATTCTTCTAAGATACAAAAACAAATTCTTCTAAGATACAAACACAAGTTCTCCGTCTGAATAAATCTAACAAAAATTCTATTCTATTCAATATTCTAAATATTGAAATCCCTAAGTCTTCTAGAGTCGATTTTCAGCCCACGGCGAGGTCTCGGCTAGTCGCTTGCAAGCGGGGTGGATGATGCAGGTACTACAATGTAATAAACAAAGGACATCACTCATTTTTGTCCAAAATTGAAAGTGCCGGCCAAAGAAAAAAAAATACGATATTCCGGTAGAACTTGTCCTTGCTAGTATTTTTCATTATGGCGTCAAAGTTGAGGGACCACTTCCAACGGTTTTATTTGAGTTCAAACATCTTGAAAATATACATTTTTTATGATACCAATTATTGAAAATGAATGAAAAATATTGTTCTACACTGGAAGAATAGTTATTGAAAGCAATAAAAAATAAACCCCATACTGCATATCGTTGTTTTTCGTCCATTTGTTTAGGTCCGAAATTGAAAATGCCGGCCAAAGAAAAACAATATGATATTCCGTTAGAACTCGTCCTCATTTAATTTTTTTATTATGGTGTAGTGTAGAAGATTGTAGGTACTCACAATAATTAAACACTCACGATCAGAAGAGAGGAAAGTTTATTAAGCACAGCAGATAGATTGAGTGATAGGCGAAAATAATAAGTAGACTATATATTGAATATATATTTATGCTATACGCGTACATAAGCACATAAACCACGGAATCTAGTACCGTAACCGAAACCGGCGAGTAAGATAGCGGAAGGAAGTAACAAGCGCTTCGCGTCGTAGATGGCTAGCGACTAACTGTGAGTCTGTGACCTCTGCGCGTACGCATCGATTGAGCAGGTATATGCACCTTATACATCTACATGGCATCGAGCTGGGACACTGTCGATAACTTAGTGTCGATATTTATGATATCGATAAGCAACATCGACCAACCGATGTTATTATATGAATATAGGTTTAGATAATATTGAAGTGATTCAGTGTAAGCAAAATGTACGGTCTGCAAATAAAATAGGTATACATGTAATTAATAAATTTTATGTAAATATTGATAAGTATGTTTTGTATGTAAATATAATAAGGTATATTAAGTACCCTACACCACCCCCCACCAGAGACCGTCAAGGGCGATAATAATCGGGAAACCTCACCCGTCGACCAGAACGGGTCACGTGATCGCGTTGGTCATCTGGTTCAGGATTGTTTTGAACAGACAGTGTGAAAGCCGGCTTAAGGCGGTTTATCGACACTGTCATCTCCTTGGTGTTAAAAAGAATTTTAAAAGTTTTGTCTCCTCTGGCGAGAACTTTGTGCGGCCCGGAGTACGCAGGTTGAAGGGAACCTCGTGACGCATCTTCACGCAGAAAGACGTAGTCAGAGGTCTCTAACTCCTTTTACACTTATTTGCTCACACGGAACTGGACTAGTGATACCAGTAACAGGAAATCCCCACGATATCCTTCTTGCTTCAGAAGCAATTTTGAAAGTACAACTATGGTCATCTATTAGCTGTGCAATGAAATTTCCTTGGACGAGACCATGTCTACAACCGAATCTCTTTTCTAATACCTGGATAGCCTCCTTATCTTTTACTGAACCAGCACTGAAAATTGTATCTCCTTCAGGAGATTGTTCATTAATCATTTTATTGATTGTCTGGATATTGGAAAAGCTTCCCACTAACTGGAGATGGATGCCTTCATTTGAATTTTTTAGGATTTCATGTGCTAGATTCGCGATGAATGGCTTCATTGTTATCAGTATTGAACAAAGACGTTCTAGATCTTCCCTGTTAGCACCTAAGACTTTTAATACTTGAGGATTTGTGACATACCCAGGCAAGAACTCCTCAACTATCTCTCTCGCACGTCGTTCAAAATTTGGTAACCCTACTATATTTATATAACCTCAGGAAATTGGACACGAATAACACTCCATATCTTCACCCAAATTGTGAGGGGGTCCGGACAGCCTCTCTGGCAATGTTGGTAGATATTTAATATAGGTAGACCACCAATGATTGAAGGACAATTCAATAAAACAGGTAGTCTCATTTTGTCAGATTGGGGTTTGAGTAATTTCTTTCTTCTCATTATATTACCAGCTTCAATCGAATATAAAAGGAACGGAACACATGGGGAATTGCAGTTCCGTGACAAATTTTCAGTAGTTGTCGAAGCACTAGTTAATAAAGACTGAAGAGAAGGAAATCCCTCATTTATATCAGGAACCATCCTGTTTTGACGTTTTAAACAATCATCAATTCTTATGGATTTATAATATCTAACTTTTGAGTACTCAAACAAGTTCTTTGAGTACCAAGTTTCTTCTAATTTCAATTTTAAACCTCCTAAGGAAAAGTAGTAGTCCAGAGTATTGAGGAGTACCCGGATGTGTTTATTGGGGTCAGTTTGTTGATATTTATTTAACTTTAGATGTATAACTTGATTGTCTCCTTGTCCCATAGTCTCACCTTCTAGCTGACAATCATCAAGAGCGAGCTTAATTATCATAATGGTAGTTAAAGTCCAGGCTTTTTGCCTCATACCTTCAAACCCTCCGAGTTGGTCATAATGACAGTAATCTCCTTCTATAGGTCCACCGTCAGGACCAATTCTTGGAGGTGTCAACCGGGAACTTAAGAGAACCATGCATCTATTAAACCAGAGATGGGAATCAGAGTAAAGGTTTTACCGACCATGTAAGTCATCTAATTCCATGAAGATGTGTTTATTTAATTCATGACGTTGAAGTTGGTTCCATTTAGATAAATCTAAGTTAAGGTTGTAGCTACCATCTTTTGAAATTGTTGAAGCAATTTTGTCCATTCTCTTAGTCATAGATCACTGTCTATTAATGTTTTTGAAATTTTTTTTACCAAACACTCTGTTTCGTCCATTACAGAATCCAACGCGTCTTTCACAATATATTGCGCACTTATTATAACATTATCACTATCACTATCACTGTCACTGTTCTGAGTGTTATTGCATAGGTCAATGACCGATATTTTAATCAATTTAATCCCTCGCCAATGAGCCTTGCTCATAATAAACTGTTGTATTTTATCATATGTACATAATGTGTATGAAATTCATTGCAGATATGAGTCTTCATATTGAGGCATTCAATTTTTTTTTTAAATAGAATTGAATAGATTTATTTGCATAAAATTTGGTAAGTACAAAAAATATATCTTAAAATAGAATAATGATATTACTAAAAATGGTGTAGAGATATTTTTTATTTACTTACCGCTGTGTAATTTTAAAGGCATTTCCTATTAGTTCGGCAAGATCATAAATTGTGACTACTTTGCCTGGATTTCTCATCATCCAAGAATCGATTTCAGCGTTATAAAAACCTTTAAATGGCGAATTAACACCAACATCCAATGGTTGCATCTTAGCAGTTGTGTGAGGATGTAGTGTTAAAATGGTTACGCTGTTAACTTTCGCTAAGTCTAATGCCTCGATGGACAAATGGCTTTCGTGATTGTCCATAATGAGGAGCGAAGGATTGTCGATGGAACTTGAAGTGCGTTTAATGAAGTGAGATATGGTTTGAACAAAAGTTTCAGTGTTCATCCAACCAGTTGGAGTAGCCAACCCTAAAGAACCAGGTGGGGCACCCTTTATCATGTGGTCCTTGAAATTTTTCCTTGGAAAAATCAAAACGGGAGGTAATGCGTAACCAGCTGCACAAACTATTAAACAAGTTGTCACTAAAATACCCCTTTCGCCACTCGTCATTTTGTTGACATTTTTTCCTTTTGGAGCAATTACGCGTTGGGGTATGTGCACCGTTGTCGTTGCAGTTTCATCTAAATTGAAGACTCGTGTTCCATCAGCAAAACAGGAGTTTCTATGATACACAGTCTGCAAATTGTCATAGAAACTATTCACTGTGTGTCTGTTAAATGCCGTCGCTCTTGCTAAGCTACAAGCTTCAGGCCGTCGTCGTAGAGATATGTCTGAATGACGTTGCCGAAAAGCCTTTAGCCAATCAATTCCAGCTAATCGGTTCTCTGCCCAAGAATTAGGCATTTTCAAATTATTTATAGCGGCCATTTCGTAAGCCACTTTTCGACAATCTTTGGTAGATAATCCATAAAACAAGGGCACATTTTTCAAAGTATTCTTTAAGAGCTTGCTCCTGTTCTCCATTAAATATCTTGTTTAAGTGGCTATTACACCTTCCTAAATTCAGAATCCGATATTTAGGACGTCCTGAATTTAGGAAAGTGTAATCGCATTTAGGATGGTAGCATCCTAATTAGGAAACGATTTAGGATAAAAGACGGCTTCCGACGTCCTAAATGGCTAAATTGGATGAGTGTAATCGCATTTCCTAAATTCAGGACGCTCAGTGGCCGCTCACCGCCGCAGTATCGATACATATTGTATCGATAAATATCGATATTGATAATTTTATAATAAAGCTATCGATATATTGACATAATGTATGTATGTATGTACGTGGGTATGTACGTATGTATGTTTGTATGTATGTATGTACGTATGTATGCATGTATGTACGTATATATGTATATAATGTATGTATGTATGTATGTATACGTACGTACGTACGTACGTATGTATGTATGATGTACGTATATATGCATGTGTAGCGTATGTACGTACGTATGTATGTATGTATGTATGTATGTACGTATGTATGTATCGTATGTACGTATGTATGTATCGTATGTACGTATGTATGTACCGTATGTACGAATGTATGTATACGTACGTACGTACGTATGTATGTATGTATGATGTAGGTACGTATATAATTATGTAGGTATGTATGTATGTATTATCGATTCTTTTTTATTCAGAAGTATGCGCGCAATGAGATTATTGACAGACTAAGTTGCTAACTTAAAAATTAAGTAACGAATTAAAAAAGCAGCCTCAGCAAATAGAGTCGACCATAACAATATTATGAAATGTAATTTGTTAGAAATATATAACAGTAACATCATACGGTACAAAGTAATATTCAATAACATCGATATCAAAATCGTAACCTAATTTATCATCCATCTCTATTCGACAGCGACACCTGCGACACGTCCGTCGCTTGCCGCTCGTCCAACAAAACTGATTTAGGATCCTAATTTAGTGAAAGTGTAATCGCGAGCTCCGGCGACTGAATTTCTCGTCCTAAATCGTTTCCTAAATACCGTTTCCTAAATTTAGGAAGGTGTAATAGCGCTTTTACAGCGTAATTGGGCGTAAACCTCATATTTAATGAACCTCTGTCTTTCATTTTTATGGTATAGCGATACAGTGTTGCAAAGGGAATATTTTTTTCTTTAGAAACGCAACGAATAGATTTTCCTTTCGATATCTCCTCCAGAGCACTTTTCATTTGTTCTTCCGATATTCTGCCAATTTTTCTGTCATTTACTTTCGGCCTTCGAGGCATTCTGCGAATATCAAACAATAAACGTTATAAAACTTTAAATAACTAATTCAAACATAATGTCAGTACTACACAGTGGATCATGATCCACTGTGCACCTATTATGAACTATTCACTGTGTACCCCCGCGCCATATTTTATTTTATAGCAACGTAAACGAAAAATAATATTGCAATAAGTAATGCGATTGTGCTTAAAATATACTATAACAACTGTATTTTATGATGAAGTATCAAGCTAGGCAATAATGTAAAAGATACAGATATAATATTCATTGTTACTTACGTAATATATTTTTATTTTCACCTCACAAAACAAATAACTTGTTACTACATGTGTAGGTGACGCCCGATTCACGCGGCGACTAGCGGAGAGTTGTGGTGTGTTCGAAAGCTAGGCGAGGGAAAGAGAACGCGATTGTCGCGCCACTCGTTTTGTTCTCAATGGCGATGATTCACTGTGTACCTATGATCCACAGTAAGCCCGCTACAGACGCTCCAATTCGGTCGGGTCC